>CM042686.1:420873654-422123654 GCA_023614405.1 Avena insularis | reverse complement strand
GCTATCGAGTACCCATTTAGAACCACCGGAAGCATAGCCCTGCAAGAAAATTACTTCTTGGTTTTAGGTACCCATTTTTCAATGGGTCCTCTCATGTTAGTAACAAGGGTCTTGGGAACCCAAATAGACCAAGGAATGTAACAATCATAAGGGCCTACATAACTAGCATAAACATCACCATAATAATCACAATATAGTTCAAAGTTAGGATTGTTGATCCCTGCAAAACCATCATAATTAGTCTTGTCATTGGTAATGTTGCTAGTCTTCTATTGAGCAGTCTTGCTCTTCTTCTTCTTCTTCTTCTTGTTTTTCTTGCTCTTTATCTTGGGTATGTAACCAAGACCTTCTTTATTATTGTTTGTCCTTTGCCTGCTCAATATCTCATCAATAACCCCTTTACCTTTGTGTTGAGAACTTCTTGCAAGGGGTCTTCTTTTCCAGAGGATGAAGTGGAGGTACTTGGCACATCATACCGTTTCAATTGAGTTTGGAGCTAGTCATGAGACTCATTTAGAGTAGAATGATCACTCTTCAATGCCTTGTGAGCACTTTCAAGATTATCAAACTTCTCCAAAAGTCTAGCATGAACAACCCCAAAGTCAATCTTTTCTTTCTTTAGTTTCTTTACCTTGGCAAGAGCATGGTCATGTTCTTTAATGAGCTGAGCTATAGCTTCTTCTTGTGACTCCTCAAGGGATTCGAGTCTTTCTTCCAAAGATACTCGAGCTTCCTCTTCCTCTTCCAAGGCATTCTTCAAAGAAGCTATCTCCAAGGCATCTTCTCTTTCAATTCTGCCCTTTTCTTCAAGGAGATCTCCGGCTTGAGCAAGTTGACTCATAGGAGCATCAAAATGGAGTTTGTGCTCACCTTGTAGGTTAGTGAAAAAAGTATCCAAGGCAATAACTTCTTATTTCATTTTAAGACTGTCATGATCATCCATATCCAAAATTATGTTAGTCTTAGGAAATGAAGAGCTAGAAGTTGATACCTCGGACCCTCTCCATTAGGCAAGTGGCATTGTTGTTGATGGCGTTCTCGTTTGGCGAGTCGAAGAGTGATGAGGGAGTCGATGTGGTGGCTATAGCAGCTACCTCGCGGGAACTATCATCATCCTCTTCATATTCACTTGCGGAGGAGTATTCCTCTTGAGCTACCAGGACAATCTTGGGTTGCTTCTTGAAAGGGCCATTCTTCTTAATAAACGGCTTCTTCTTAGGTGCTTTAGATTTCTCTTTAAGAATGAGCCTGCCACCATTGTCTTCTCTATTTTGATATGGACACTTGGCTACAAAGTGCATTCTATCTCCACAGTTGAAGCAAGTTCTCAATTTTGGGCCACTTTCTCTTCTTCCATTTGACCCGTTCTTGCGCTCAAGTTCAGACTTGGCTTTGGCAGGGTCCTTCCAAAAGTTCCTTGCATAGAATGCCATGTACTCACCATGAGCATGTTTGACCTCATCGGGGCAGTCCATGGATACCCCCTCGAAAGCTCCTTCATCTTCCTCTTGCTCAACAACATTGGCTTTAAGAGCCACATTGACACCCTTTTGCATTCCAATGGCCTGAGCACGAGCATCTTCAGCATTCTTTGCTGCCACTTTGAATGACGCCATTTCTTGCATGCCTTCGTTGGATGTCATTTGATGATAGTTATGTCTACCTTACAGGCTCTTCAAGTCCGTTGGCTTGAAAGGCATTAAGGCACTCACATTTTTCCTTTTTATCCATGCATCATCAATGTGAGTGGCCCCATGCTTTCGAAATGTTGTTGCGATGCCCTTGAGTCTTCTATACATGTCCTCATGGTTTTCACCATCCAACATGTAGAATCCCTCAGCTTCATTACTAAGGGCATCATACCTGTTTCTTCTCATGCTTTCATTTCCAACGAAGAGATCCGTAAGAGCATCCCAAGCCTCTTTAGCTGTGTTGAGATATTCAATGTGTGGCATGTCCTTGGGACCCACACCCAGCTGTATCATGTGGAGAGAGATGGCATTCAACTGGCTATCCACAACTTCTCTTCTCGTTAGATTGGTTTGATCTCCAATATGAAGACCCTCTTCAATAATCCTCCACAATTCAATAGAGGAGCTGCAAACATGAGATTTCATTAAGAATTGCCATTGATTAAAAGAGGATGTAGTGAGCTTGGGTGGATCACCCCTATTGTTTATATGAGGATGAGGGATAGGTGGGTCGGGGGAATATACGTGGCGAACCTCACTATATTCCTCCTTATCACTTCCCTTCTTGGAGGTGGAACCATTAAGTTTTTCACCTTCCACATCATCATCCTTGGATCCGGTGTTACCCTTTTCCTTAGATGATGGTGTGGCAGCCTCAGAGGAGGATGGAGATGGGGCTATGGATGATGTAAGGCGAGCAATCATTTGATTCATCTCCTCCATCTTGGCCTCAAAGGACTTCAACAAGGTTGTTTCCAACGACTTGAGATCATCCATTGTGACCTTATCCACAGCCTCATTTCCATCATCCTTGGTACCCATACTACTCTTAGGCGGTTAAGCCCGAATTAAGAGCCGGGGCTCTGATACCAATTGAAATGGATCGTATGGGCACCTAGAGGGGAGGGGTGAATAGGTGCTACACCAATTTTTAATTCTTTTTCAATTTTAGGCTTAGCACAAAGGGTAAATTCTCTAGATAAACTATTAGGTGGAATTTCCCTATATGCAACCCTATCTACTAGCGAGTAAAGAGTGAGTGGAAGAGGAACGGGTAAACCGAAGTGAAGCACGGGGAGACACATGATTTGTTTGACCGCAGTTCCTTCCTTGTTAAGGGAAGTACGTCTGTGTTGGAGGGGTGGGCGGTACTAAGACCACCACGCCACAAAAGGCCTCACCGTGTTCTCCGATGGATCTCGCCACAAAAGGCCTGATCCACCTTTCACTATAGGTACCCTTCGAGGCGGGCACCGACGCCTTTACACAACTAGCGGGGCAACAACTCCATAACAACTTGGAGGCTCCCGAAATGACAACAAGCTGCCACAAGAACAAAGTTATCAAATACAATAAACAAGATCTAGGTATTGACAAGAATACTAGATCAGGGATTTCTCCAAGTGAATGGAGAGGAATTGAAGCGCTTGATTCTTGATGATGATGATGAACTTCTCCTCCTTCAATTCCACCAAAGATCAAGACCTTCGGGTGATTGAAGTGGGAGATCGAGAATGAGAGCTCTTGCACAATGTCTGGACAATTTCGAATGAATCAAGAGTTCTGAATGTTGGGGAAGAAGGGGTATTTATACCCCCTTCAGAAACCAGCCGTTGCACACTTTGGGGGCCAGATTATCCGGCCCAAGTGAGGGCCAGATTATCCGGCTTGGGGAAAACACCGCCCCAGACTCAAAATATCCGGCAGATAATCCGCCCCCTATCAGAGCGTCGCGCCGAGCTTGCCCTTGATCAACTTCTGGGGGCCGGATTATCTGGTCCTATGCGAGGGCCGGATTATCTGGCCTGGGGAGGAAAAAACGCCCCAGTTCAGATTTTCCGAGAGAAAATCCGACCGGATACCGTGCGACGCGCCTTGGCCCCTTCTGCTCGAAAACTGGGGGCCAGATTATCCGGCCCATGCGACACCCGGATTATCCGGCCTGGGGAAGAAAAACCGCCCCAGTTTGGATTTTTCGGGAGAAAAACCGACCGGACACCGAGCGACCCGCCTTGGCTTCCTTTGAGCGATGAGGTAGGCCGGATTATCCAGCCCTTGGTGGGGCGGATTATCCGCCCCCCCTCAAAACTTCCTGCACACTTAGCGCACATAAATAGTCTCCATAGTATTGTTATCTAACACGCAAAACATAGGAAAACATGAAATGTTCTTTCAAGCTCTACTTCCGCAACTGCTACTGGATCGGGGAAGCGGGAGTCATTGTCAGGCACCGAACGTGTGTAACTCCCCACGAGGTGTCGCACTTGAGGCACTCAAGTCGTTGGAGCCAGAAGGAGCGCAAGGACTTCATCACGACCTTGAGGTCGGCTTCGGCTCGTCTACATCAACCACGCTCTCCTGAGCGTTGACAACGCTTTTCGGTCTTCAAGGGTAAGTTCGCGAAAAGCCCCTCCCATTACTGTATTACTAATAGATAGGTCCTGGCAGCTTCAGGGGTTCAGGGGCGTAGGGTAAAATTTTATTTTTTTCATGCGCGGAACCCCTACACTGGCCCATGAAGAGATCCCAATAAGAAGATGGCTCGTTACTATTTCGGCCTACAGAAGCCCACATTATTCGAATACTATATGGCCCATTAACAACCTGTGTCAAGTCGGTCTGATACTGTTAAGGCATACGGTCGGCCCGATACTGTTCTCATAGCTCGTCATGGGCCCCCTACTAATGGCCCGTCTTTGAGAATGTCTGATACTGTTCTGGCCTTTTACTGTACTGTCGGTCAACTTTTCAGGCCCACAAATGGCCTGCAACTATTATGATCTGATATTGTTCTGGCCTGGCAATATGTTCGGCCTGTTACTGTTCATGTCCGGTAAAATTATTGGCCTGCTACTGTTCTAACTCGTTATTGTTCTGGTCATTTATTGTTTAGGTCCATTACTATTATGGTCCTTTACTGTTTTGGCCTGCTACTTTTCTGTCCTATCACTTTTTGGTCTGTTACTATTCTGCCTGTTGCTGCTTTGGCCCATTATTGTGTTGGGTTGCCGCTGTTCTGGCCTAATAGTGTTCTGGCATGTTACTGTTTTGCCCTGTTACTGTTCTAGCCTATTACTGTTACTACTTGCCACCTAAGGGTAGGCCCATTACATTCACGGGCATCTATAGTTTCGGCCTTTCTGAAACCCATGCAAATATCATAAAAGGAGTATAACTAGCGAGCATCTTTTACTGTTCATGATAGGCCTAATACAAGAAGGGCAAATAACAAAGCCCTATATTGTTACCTGAACGACTTGGCTAGCGCAGTTATGGTACCGCCTACCTCCATGTGTGGAAGGCATCAACTAAACGCCTACATGGCCTATGCGAGTTATCTAGATATTACATTAGCTGCAAACTTCTTAAAAATATTACATAATATCAACACAAGGGAAAGAAAATTCAGCATTTCAGTTGACAGTCAAGTTGATAGCATTATCCTCAATTTTCTTTCTCAATCCATCAACTACATCTCCCTTTGAGTGTGATAGCTACATTGGAAAACCACCTTGTTATAGTCCCCTCTTTGGTGGCAATAGCAATAATTGCAGTCTGAAACTAAGTAATAACAAGTTAATACAGCAAACAAGACAAACTACTCATAGCTAAGAATGAACCAGATAGAAATTATAACTGTATAATACAAACTTGTAGAGCAGGAATGCAAACCATGAATGAACTATATAGTAGAGGATATTTATGGCGTTGCTTAGGACGAACCAGAACCAGATACGAGATATAATGGCGGGGCTTGTGAACCTATAGAATAGGACAAATAAGTATTAGATGAGTGTGCCTACAATGAAATGAGCAATCACACAAAGTGTTTCTTAGAATTTCAGCAAATATAAACTAGCCAGGTCATTTCAGCAAATATATATGAAAGCAGTGGTATCTCCTGGAATGTAAGAGACATTGGGTGACTCAAAATTTGTGGTAAGCTACACAATGGCATGCAGTTACTGTCGTAGCTAAAAATGAACCACATACAAATTATAACCGCATCATACCAGAACTTGTCGAGCAGGAATAGAAAACACGGATGAATTATGCAGTAAAGAATAATTATATCGTTGATTAGGACGAGCCAGCACCAGATATAGAAAATATATAATGACATCGTTGGTGAACCTGTAGGCTATGCAAACCAACATGCTCAGTGTTCCATTTTTGAGCTCTACGCAAAGAAAAAGAAAATAGTCAGTGTTGCAGCTTTTGAAGAACCAGATGACAACCACAAAATTATAATTGAACTAGTACGGAGAGTTTGAATGGGTACTACATGATAGCATGATGTCAGGGAAGAAATAATAGCAGGAACTTAGCTCAACAATAACCAGATAGATTCAGTAACTGTGGATCATAGAATCCACACTAATTTTTTTCACTGACAATACATTTTGTAAGAACTACACAATAGCAGGCAATTACTGGTGTACGGGGCAGCTAAGAACATGTGCACGAAAAAATAACAGACATGTGCATGACTTGAAATTTATAGAGTAGCGAATGCAAACCAACATGTTTAATAACCTTGTATGTACTAGCACGAAGAACAGGCGTGCCCGGTGACTTGTATGTACTAGCATGATTACAAAAATACAGTTCATTGTGACAGGTTTGAACATGCTATACCGCTGATAAAACAAAAACAGGTTGGAGATTTGGTTACCATGGTCAGAGAGGTGTCTAAGCATCGTAGGTACCGTGCGAGTGACGTCCAGGTCACTGAGGGTGCTACGGTTGTGGTGTCTGTTGGCATCGGGGAAACAAATCTTAGGCCGTCGATGCCGGTGCAGTCAACGACAACACCCATGTAGCTGGTCTAGAGCGGTGGACATGGAATTCATTGAACTAGATCCCGTATGCTGGATAACGATGAAGCGGCTCCGGTATGGTTGGGTAGCTTTTGGCGGTGGGGAAGCAGAGCGTGGGCGGTCGACGACACCATAGGCACGGTCAGCGAGACGACAACTTCGGTGGAGTGGTAGAGAGACCCGGTGAACTAGATCCGATGGGTTGGGCATCGGCGAAGCGGCTCCGGGGCGGTGCATCATACCACAACTCAAGAGGCTCCGACTGCCGTGGAATTGCCGCCAGCCGGTGCGTGTGGTGGTCGTGGAGGTGAGAGTGTGGGAGAGGGGGCTGGGATTTTTGAAAGGACCAGCGGTAAAATCTGCGTGAATCGGGACTAAGGAGGTGAATAGAAACATAATTACGATCGTGCCCCCATGCTACCAACTTTAGCTTGCCCATAGGGCATCTGAACAATGGGTAGAATGGGAATTTTGAAGTCAAAAGTTTTTGAAACAGAGGGATGCAAAATGCTTCAAATTCGGTGTGTGATTTTGTCGCTCGATAGAGATTTTGAATTTGGCTATCGGCCAAATAATAATAATAGAAAAAGGGTACTCCCCGGTGGGAGATTTGGCCTCAAATTATTTGAAACGTTGGGGCGGGAAATACTTCAAGGTCGGTGTGTGATTTTGCCGCTTGAAAGAGATTTTGAATTTGGCTACCGGCCAAATAATAATAGAAAACTGGTACTCCCCGGTGGGAGATTTGGCCTCAAAGTTTTTGAAACTGTGGGGAGGGAAATGCTTCAAAGTCGATGTTTGATTTTATCGCTCGACAGAGATTTTGAATTTGGCTACCAGCCAAATAATAATTAATAGAAAAGTGGTACTCCCCGGTGGGATATTTGGCCTCAAAGTTTTTGAAACGGTGGGGCGGGAAATGCTTCAAGGTCGATATGTGATTTTGTCGCTCGACAGAGATTTTGAATTTGGCTATCAGCCAAATAATAATTTATAGAAAATTGGTACTCCCCGGTGGGAGATTTGGCCTCAAAGTTTTTGAAACGGTGGGACGGGAAATACTTCAAAGTCGGATTTTGCCGCTCGATAGATATTTTGAATTTGGCTACCGGCCAAATAATAATAATAGAAAAATGGTACTCCCTCGTGGGAGATTTTGCCACAAAGTTTTTGAAATGGTGGGGCGAGAAATGCTTTAATGTCGGTGTGTGATTTTTTCGCTCGATTGAGATTTTGAATTTGGCTACCGGCCAAATAATTAAAAAAAGCTAGTAGACCGTACGCTTTCTGTCCAGGAATTCAAGTCCTAGAGTCACATCAACTAATCATCCATGAGCATAATAATTGCACGGACTGATATTTTGAATTTGGCTAGCGTCCAAGCAATATTTGGATAAAAGGTGTACTCCCTATTCAGGAATTGAAGGCCGAGAGTGACATTTACTTATCATCCATAATGAAAATTGTATAACTCCGATTCAAACAGGGTTGGCTGCAGGTTTTGCTGCTCGACTGAGATTTTTTAATTTTGTTAATTGTACTCCTTCGGAACGAATTTAAGGCCGAGAGTCACATCAACTGATCATCAAAATACTTACCATATTGGCAAACAAATGGGATACATAATCTCCGATTCAAACGGGGTAGGCGGTAGGATTTGTCGATGGACTGAGATTTTGAATTTGGCGATTGTCCAAAGAAGAAAAAACCTTTGTGAGGTTCATGAATCCAGGGCTGAGAGAGTGAGGTTCGGGCATAGGATTTTTGTGCATGGAGCATACCGTAAACAGATAAAAGCATGATGCGAAACAAATACTCCCTCTGCTTTTGTTACATGGCCCCAAATACAACCTGGGCTCTATAGCAGCAACCATTTCACAAGACCATTATACTCACCTATCATTGTCAGGGTTCATCTTCAATTTAGAAGAGTCTCTTCATCTATGGGCTCTCGAGAATTCTGTTGATCTCGTAACATCTTCAACTCCGCATCACTTGCTAATGCTTTCTGTTTCATATCATCAATTGCTCATCTATGCACTTCCTGTTCAGCCTGTTATGCTACAATTTCTTCCTGACTAGACAAATACGCCGACTTGGACTTGGAGTTGGACTTGCACTTCAACAACCCAGCATTACGCAGAATCATTCTTTTACGATGACCTTCGCCTTTTAGTACCATTTTAAATGTTTCTAAACATTCTTCTTGGGTTTGTTCCAGACCATCTTTCTCAGGTTTTGCCATCTCCTCATTTAATTTAATCTGTAAGGTTATCAGTTGGACATGGGTGAGAGAAGAAAAGCTAATATAGATAAGCATGTATACAACACATTTAACCTATCTATGAATAAATCTTACAAGTTGGTATGGCTGATTACGCATCATATATATTGTAGTAAAAGCATAGCTATGTGATCATACTGATAAGAATTTTATCAGTATCACCCAATAACAGGACTATGCCAACATGGCATCTGTCTGTTTCTTCATCACCGGGTGCATGATATACACAAGACAACTCTTTGTACAATTGAAAACTTAAACTCACACTACTTGGAAATCATCTTAAAAGGAAAACTGGGCAGTAGTTCAGGCAGTGTTGCACATCTAACTACACATATAAATCACTGAGGGTGTGTCATCAGAAAATATCAATCAAACAGAAAACTTACAATAACACTCTCAGCGGAGGGATTGAGCCCTTCTTTTTGCTCGTCTGGCATGCCTGGAATTTTTGCTGCAGACTTACCTGTAGCACCCCGGTAAAATCATTACTAGAAAATCGCTGTGTTTTGCCTGGTGCATCATCATGATAGCATGCTCATGTCATCATGCCATATTGCATTTGAGCATCATATTAAATCTTTCCTTTTATCATTGGCTTGCATTTGTTCCTATCCTTTATACATGTCTTTGATTTTGGTTCTTACTAAATTGTATTTGGTTTTTGATATATGCTAAGTTCCCAATTTGAGCCGAGGGCGTATCTCTTTATTTTTCTTTCCATCACTAATATGTTGCTACATCTTGTCCATATGAATTTTCTCCATATTCCACCACACGTGGTACCATATGGGTTTCTTCGTTTGCTTGGATTTAATTATGCCATATGTATTTGTGTGGATCCTTGCCATCATATATTATCCATTTTATCTTGTCTAAAATATACCATACATTGTTCATATGGGTTCTTATTTATTTATTTTTGCTTTGGATTTAAATCATGCCCATAGGAATGTGTGGATTATCCATTTAATTTTGCTCTATTTAAATCCTATTGCTCTTGTCTCTATCTATCTACACCATCTTCAGCATGCCTGCCGTTCTTCTTGTTTAGAATTCTTTGAGCAATTTATTTGTTTAAATCCTAAAAGTAACCTCCTTGCTTCTCTCGTTGGTTCAAACGGCATCATGCATTTTTTTTTGTGCATTTTCCTAACCATAACAACATTTTTGGAAACACCGTATTTTTAATGCTCGAATATCCGTACGGTCTAATATATATTAAGCCATCATCTCTCTTTGCTATTTTAAATTAAAACAATATCTTTTTCCGGTCCGTTACATGATCATAATGGTTTTCTTATTTCACTAAAAAAATAAAATTAGGCAAAAGGCCCATCTAAAATTTGGCCCAAAACTAGTCCCATCTAGTCTATTTTAAACTAGATAAATATCCTAATCCCCTTCTTCCTCTTCAAACCCTATCCTCCAAATCTGAGATCTAATTCTCTTCTTCTTGTTGGCCGGCCGATTCCCTGCAGCTTCTCTCTCCCAGATTCAACACGTATGCTCTTCACGATGTGCTGAATTCCTTGTCGTTTTGATCCAATTTCCCTTTCCTTGCAGCTAGCTAGGCCTCATCAGATTCCTATTTGCTCTACCAATCTTGCTCATATGCTCAATCGTGAGCCTTGCCTCTGCACCAAGCAGCTGCGCTGAACCTACGTCTCCCTGAATTTCCAGTCGATCTCCACTCCAAGCCACCTCCTCGTCTCGCTTCCCGCGCGCATAGCTCCTAGCCCGCCGTTTCTTTTTACCGTGCAGCAGCTGACAGCAGTGAGAACATCAGGCTCACACCTTGATGCACGCGCGTCCAGCAGCGTACGGCAGCCTCGCCGTCTTGTCCCTTCGAGTGCGCCAACAGCCTGCAGTAATAGACAACATCAAGCAAATCAGCTCCCGCTCACGCGTCGACAAAGCCACACTGCCCCTCTATTTGATCCGCATGCAGACCAGGTGTGCCATCGGCCATCATGTGCCGCCAGCGCACCGAGCCGAGTTCCTCTGTTCAGCACAGTGGCTAGCTACTGTCCTCATCCGGCGTCGACCCCTGCAGGTGTTCGATAAAATTACTGCACCAGTTTAGTCTTGGTGTTTGTTCTATTCCGGCAACTCAGATCCTCTTCCATTCTGCTGAGCTACCGCATCGACACACCGTGCTAGAATCGACGTCTGCCACGGTTACTTGTCGTCAAGGTCTTCTTCTCGAGGTGTATTTTGGCTACTTCCGCTACTTCAACACCATGTTTCTGACTCCAACCTGAACCGTGAGAGCCCGCCTGTCCCTATTTTATAAAATGATATATATCTTGTTGCATAGTTAAGTCTCTCATGTTGCATACATTTCGTCATGTGGGAATTGAATATAGAGACCATATGCGGGCTTTTCTAGTCTTATCTTGGCCCCATTTAAATTTTTGTAGTGAACTGATGCCATGCTTTGCTTTGTTAAGTCAACATTTAAATTGCGGGGTAACTAAATAACATGAACCTATTAATTAATTGTCGGGACCTTGGTTCCGCTTAATATTGCCTAGTTAGATCGCATATTTTCCATGTCATACATCATACATGCATCATGCCCGATCTTCTGCCGTAGTATTAAATAGTGCATCTGGTGTTTCTTCTAGTGCTTTGGTTCTTCGCGGATTAGACCGTTGAGTTGATGTGAGTATCGACAAGTCCTTCAGATAATGAACCTTTAGCTATGTTTTCTAGACGAGCATCCTCCCTCTTTCTACCTATTTTGCGTTTATAGTCTTTATTTCCTCCTGTTGATCTATTGCTACCCTTGTTGCGATGCTTTAGCTTCTGTATACCATTTATATTCCTTGCAGCCTCTATATTGCCTTGGATACATCCTATTGCCTGTTGTTTGATAGATAGTCAGCCTTGCGAGTCGTAGTTGCTTGCTCAGGTGCTGCTTCGCGTCATTGTCGTTTCACCGTTGATGGAAGGTTAACATATGCTTAATGGTGGTGATGCTTAATGATGGAGATGATCATGGCTTAATTATAACTTGATATTAAAATGCTGGGAATAGATATAACTAATGCAGAGGCACCGGTGGGCAATAGATGTTATTTGGTTCTTCCACGCTCACTTGTGTCCCGTAGGCCCCGAGTACTTGATACCTGTTCCTTGAGTATTCGCACTATCCACATCCGGGAGACCCTATGGATCCCCCTTAGCCAGAGCTTGATTCATTTCTTATTTCTTGGGGCCACAAAGTAGTTTGGGGCTTTATTACTATCCTGTACTTATGCCATGTTTTACTGCTTTATTTATGATTGTGCGTGGAGCACCTGTACTGTTTTGGAACGTGGAATGTTTTCGCGGTATCGACAAGCCCAGTCACACTTTCGGGTTCCCAGTCGTTTACAACCATTGTCACAAACCCTGGGTCCGTCTCGGAGCCGGCCAACTTCGTTGTGGGTAGCTTAGTGGGGTGGGCCCCTAAAATATTTTATGAATCCTGTGATTGCTTTGTCGTGAAAGCCTCGTTGGGTTTTGATTTGGTTTTTCCGAGGTTGATCATGTGTGTGTTGCTATTTGTGCACCCCTGCAGGGTAAATCTTTCTGAAAGCCGTGTCCGCAGTTATGGACGACTTGGAGCACAGTATCTCGATCATAGATAAGTATAACTAAAGTAGTGCTATAAATTTGACTTAATATATGACTAGTAATTAGCTTCACTACAATGGAATGGATAATAAAAGTGCCAACAACTGGTGGAACTGGGGTGTATCGTGTCATGTTATACCTTCCTAATAAGTATCGCAACTCCAGTGGAATGTAATAAAAGTGCCAACAACTACTGGGTTTGGGATGTCTCATGCTAATTGTCTCTGACTAGTAAGTATTGCAACTACAACAAAATGGTTAACTAAAACTACCCACTACTTACGCTATCAGGATGACTCATGCTATCTATATTTGACTAGTAAGTGCTGCAACTATAATGGAATGAATAAAACTGCCAACTGTGTGAGTTCCTCGGTTTGACTTCCTCGTTTGGTCTCGAGGGGGAATACCAGGATGGGTATGTTTGGTGTTAGTATAAGGTTGGTTCCGAATAGGTCTTTCTTATCTCTCTGTAATAGCCGACAGTTTATCGAGTCTCGATAGGTTGTATAGTGCATGCTTCGCTGCCGCTTCAGTCCACCATACCTATGTAGGCGTGAGCCGCCGAATTCTAGCCTCGCCGTGTACTGGCCTCAGTACTGACCGCTCCCTTTTTCCTTTGCCCTTTGTCGGCACCCCTTTTGTTTCAACAGGTATAAGTTCGACGTCGTTAGCAGGGTTACCCTTCCGGCTTGGCCTGGGCTAGGTTATGGATGCCATTGGTTATTCTTCAGGGCTCTTAGTCCAATTTGCATCTTGTCCGTACTCAGATGTTGTATCGTTTTCAAGGTGATTTGGATCTTTGCATTGTATATTTGTATTCTTGACTCATGGAGTCATTGTTGTATATATATGTTCTGTGGGTTCCATCGTGGACTAATGTGTAATGATATTACTTCGTTTTCCACCCGCACGCAAGTGCCTGGTGGGCGTCCTTGAATCGTTTCTATGCGGGTTTGGCAGGAAGCGCTAAAATCTGCATAGGGCCAATTCGAGGGTGTTACATTACCGCACGTTTCTGCAATATGGGTGGAACACATGATCAGTATATAAGAAGCACAAAGCCTCCACAAGATTAAAAACTAGTTATCCTTACTATTGCACTCAGGTGCCCAACCAATGCACGAGATCCAGTTCGGTTTGTTAAGCATCGTGCGACATGGTTTCTCTAGTTTTTCTCAGTGTTCGTCTGCAAAAGGAGACTAGTGATACAGATGTGCAAATAGTAATTTCGAATGTGATATGGTATCAGTCTTCACAAACCATACTGTAATCTTTGGATCAAACCAGTGGTCGAGATCTATCCACTGTTGGTCATTCATAGTATGTTCCATAGGAGTCGTTCTTTGAATATCCTTGCTTGCCTTACCATCAAAGTATTTATTCTTTAGCATATGGTGCCGCTGGCGCAAAGAACAGGAGAACATGTCCATGAGGGCATACTCTACATCCTCATTATCCTGATCGAAGTTGAATTTTGTCTGTCGGCAAGAATGGAACATTTGATGTGTTATGTGACTTAGAATAGAACTAAGAGCAAGCTTGAATGCATGGGACAGAGCACCATGACTTACATGTAACTTCTGCAGTAATGAATTGTAATGGTCAGGGGTCTGTTGGTGGAGCTTGAACAATGCGAAGATGGGAATATCATTCCTGACAAAAACACCTATTTCCAATGCTAGAAAAAAAGATTCTTCTGGATCTTCTGACCTTTTCTTGGCGGGCACAATAGAATTGATGCAATATCTAGACTGCGTTCCAGAAATTTTAGCTTCGAGGTTTTTTCCAACCGTTGGCCCCCTTTTCTTAAATCTTTGTATAGCTGCCAATTCAAACGTTACATCAAGCTTGCATGGTATATATAAGAAAGCATGCATCGATAAACCTTGGAACACATACCTTGTTTGGCGCCGGGCTAATCAACAGGTTGATGATCATCGCTAGCTTATTGGTGTTGTGCCAGCAGTGTTAGGCAAGTAGAGGTCAAAACTAGCTCGACTGTCAATTGTTGTTGGGTATCTAGATTAGCAATTGGTGATTGTGGAATGTGTGGGGTGGTATTTGATGCGTCTACTTCTGTTGGAACCTGTGGTGTGCCACCAAGATGACACTTTTTAGTCATATGGTAGTTTCCTGGTTTTCATTTATTGTATTTCCCGGCGTGTGTTTGTGTTCCACCGATAGCATTAGCAGGACCGCTTGTCGAGGCTTCGTGTTTGGTACTTGAACGTGTCTTACATGAACCAGCTGATTCCTGACACACATAAACGATACTTCAATATGTTAGTTCTATATGTAATGAGATGCAGATGGAACAAAAGAATAGTAAGGAAAAATGTGCTGAATATATATGATGCATGAACTAGGCAGAGAGAATTACAAAGCATTTGGTGGGATTGAGATACAAAACATGGAAGATGTAATAGATATCACAATTAAAAAATAGAGCAAGCACCTTCGGGGGTGGACAAGCGGGCGAACTAGCAGGGAGGTCCTCGACGGGTCCAACTTCCTGAGTCAGGTCTCCCCCGAAATATTGTTCATCAACAAAAACCAATGCTGAATCAGACACTTGCCGATCATAGTTTTTCTTCCTGCTGGTATCTAGAAGGGTCTTAGGTGAACCAGCTGATTCCTGACACACATAAGCGAGACATTAATCTATCAAAGTCCTATGTAAAATGAGACACAGATAGAACAAAAGAACAATAAGGCAAGATATGTTGAACATATATGATGCATGAACTAAGCAGATGCATTGCACAACATTTGGTGGGAATTGAGGTATGAAACATGGAAGATGCAACAAATATCTCAAT
The DNA here is from genome assembly GCA_023614405.1 of Avena insularis. Taxonomy (NCBI): domain Eukaryota; kingdom Viridiplantae; phylum Streptophyta; class Magnoliopsida; order Poales; family Poaceae; genus Avena; species Avena insularis. Next base: position 422,108,413 of record CM042686.1, on the reverse strand, counting down.
GACAAGACAGAGCAAGCACCTTGGGTAGTGGACAAGCAGTCGGATTAGGGAGGGGGTTCTCAACCGGTCCATATTCCTGAGTTAGGTCTCCCTCGGGGTTTTGTTGATCTTGAGGATCAAATTCTGCATTAGAATCCTGGACTTCATGATTGGTGGTGGTAGCTACGAAAGATCTAACTCTCTACAGGCCAAGCGACCTTGCATATTTGGAATTCTTTAATAATTTATCTTCCCTAATCTTCAGTGCTCCCTCATCAGTCGGCCGCAAATCAGCTTGCATGCATCAGCAAAAAATATATCTTATGAGATTTAAGAGCGAGGTGTATGTAGAAGAGCAAGTTAGTACAGTGCTAGCAAGAAGTTGAAAGCTTTGAACGAACAATTACGGACATATGCATATACGATGGCTTGACAAGAAATGTCGGAGTACAAGCTAAAAAACTAAGTGCGAGAATGCAGTGAAACAAGCGATGAACTACTTTCAGACATCAAATTCGTAAAGAGTATAAGAAGTGTACGGTGGAAACCTTTGTGAACGCGATTACACGATTTCCTTCCCGTCCCTTTGTCGGACTTATGGCGAGCTATGACCTTGCCATTCATGGCTGAGCAGATTTGCCTCCCCATCTCTCCAGCACCATGGAAAAGGTCGAGGAAGCAGATCCGATGTCGTGGAGTCAGAGAAGTGGATCCAACAAAGTTGCGATGATGTTGCCGAGCCAGCTCCGATGCCATGGACCTCGTGTACGGAGGAGATGATCTGGTGCGGGCCAGCGTTGGGAGCTGATAAAACATCTTCGGTCGCTACGATGGCATGCCGGTGGCGAGGCTATGAAGGGGAGATGGGATGGAAGGAGCACGACCATGGTCATGTAAGGTGATCTTGAGGGATTCGGTCCGAAGGGCGCGTGTGGTACTAGTATGTTTGAAACTTTGAATTGTGTGGCGCGTGGGAATTTACAAGACAAACTATTTTGAGGAATGGCCTTTGGCGCGTTGTTTCTGGACCGAAGGGCGAGATGGGAATTTCATATCGCTTGAATTTTGGATGCATGAGCCATTGCGACAGGTGTTTCTAGCGCACTGCTTGGTGGAAGAGGTGATTTTGGCTTTTGTTTTGTCGCTCAGTTGATTTTTTTTGTACTCGATCTACTACTGCAGTCTAAAGGTTTGACTTTAGGACCACACAGGTATATAATTGCACGAATTTATTAACGATAATGAGCACATGGACACGGTCATTCTCGAACTACCTTTCATGGTAATGTGTTAATTTTCGGTAAAACGTGGGTCTACAGATCTAAACGAAAGTGCAAAATAAGATTTCAAGTTTATCACGGGAAAATATTGTTTTTCCATTTTCTGAATGGCTAGAACAAGACTAGGATACATTATCCAGATGCAGCAAGTAGGTACAGTACAATTTCATATAGCGTGCCAAAGAAAATATCAGGCTGACAACACAAGGAAACTCATCCTCATTATTCAAAATAAAAATCTATTCGCATGGAGGCTCTTGCATCGCCCTTCAAAAATCATATGCATGCAAAGATGCGCGGAGAATCTCTGCTCGTGCTTTCATCTGTTCCAAAACCGTCATGTTGATCTCATTGACATCTGCATTAGCTAAATTGGGAACACGATTTTCAGCAACTAACTTTTGAAGATCAGTGGCAGCATCAAGGTCATCTTCAGTAGCAGAAATCTATCCTCGGTTCAATTCTCTAATCCTCCAAGTGGACATGTCCAGTCCTTTTGGAGAAGCCTAATCTTAGCTTCGGCCATGCACCATACTTTGGTTTGGTTCCTGGAAATTGTTGTATCACGGGCACGCTAAATATCTGTGCTGCTAACCTCCTTGGCAGGGACATGATTATGCACTTGCTTCTGCAAATTGCAATGCAGAAAATCAATCAGTAAATAACACAAGCAAGATGCAACAAATATTCATGTTTAGGGTACTCGACCAGGCCATGTTTCTGTACCAGTTGTGCTGTGCCGAGCGGGGCTAGATCCGCATGTCCAAAACTCTTCAGGATTCGTTGGCATCGATTCTCTGTGTACTCATTCGGCAGTACATCATCTTTCACGCCTTACAAAAAATATATACTAGTATGATAAGACAGGGCAAGCAAAGGATGAACTGCTCTTGAAAATGAAATGCAGAATGACAACGCCGTATATGCAAAATGGAGGCAAACCATTGCGTGGGGAGGATTGTTGGGGGTTATCATTGGGCTGGCGAGGCTTCGTACTAGTGCGAGATAACCAATTTGGCTTGACGACTAGTAGTTGCCTTATTTTCTCTTTGCACTGATCCTGCAGTATTGCAACTAGCATGCATTAGAAATAATTGGTAACGAGAAGGCATAGCAAGGAAGCGATGATATACATTCGTAAGTAGTAAAATGCAAGGAAAGCAGACATAAGAAGTGTGCAACAACCTTCATCTTGGTTGTACGGAATTTTAACCATCACCTTGGTGAGGGGTCCACGTGGTGTACGCATTTCACGGTTGCGGTGGTGGGGAAGCTGACACTCTACTATGGAGTGGGGGAAGCAGATGCGACGAAGCAACGACGGTAGCATGGATGACGGCGTCACTGAGCATACTCCGGAGACCTGGAAGTCGGCTAAGGAGGGATGGGATAGAGGATAATGTGAGATGGATTGTGGAGTCGGCGGGCGAGCGAGCGAGAGGCCCCATCAGTATGGAGGTAGCTAGCGTTTGCGGAGAAGTGAAGGAAGGGTTAAATTTTGGGAAATGTAGAAGGGAGGATCTCGCCAATAATCCTCAAAAATTTGAACTAGAAGATACTGCCAATATCACATGAAAATTTAGTGCTGATCGCGCTTGTCTCATCTCCCGAGTAGTATTAAAAGGAAGGCTCGAAAAGCAGCAGGCGATGGGATGGTGGCGTGTGCAGCTTGTGAAGAAAGGTGGGAGTCTAGTACGATGACAAATAGATGAAAAAATAGGGTGGTGCTGGATGCTAGTTGTGGCCCTCATAAAAATAATTAAATATTTCAAATTCGTGTAGATACATCAAATAATTAAACCAACTTCATCCCACGGCGGTGGAAGGCGATGTCCTAGCATGGACGGTGCGGCGTCCTGTAGTGGCGAGAGGTGCTGCTCTCGCCAGGAGGGTGCGGGTGTGGCGTCCCACGGTGGTGGGAGGTGCTGCTCTCATTAGGAGGGCGCGGCGGCGATGGTCCTCTGGCGACATCCCAGAACTCGAACAGGGAGTTGTAGATTGCTATTTGCGCGTCGAACTCCTCCTTAGCTCGGGCGCGTCTGGCACGCACGGAGCCATCGCTGCGGTATCTGCGCACCACAAGGACGCGACGTGTGTAGAGGTCGCTGAGTTCTTGTAGCCGGACGTACTCTGGCCAAAAAAACATGGGTAAATAAATCCCACCCGTAAGGCTCGCCGTTGGATCGGTACGCTGACCCTCACGACATTGGCAGCCATGGCTCCAATGGCTCCTCAGAGCCGTCAGAGGCGATCACAGCCAATTCCTCGCTGTCGGTGTTACCGGGATCGTCGGAGGCGACCCATTCCACATCGTCGGAGTCCATGTGGTTTGGACCATTTGGGTCAGGTGGTGGTGGAAGACGACACCCATGCATGGCGACGCTCCTCCTAGCAAAAACAGCACCTCCGACTGTTGTGGATATAGCTGGGAAGGGCCTAGAAGTGAGATGTGGTGGGGGCGGTGTGGATATGTGGATGACAATGGAGACCGTCCTAGATATCCCTTTAGGGGGCCCGCCCCCAAGTGGAGGTGTACGCGTGTCTAGTACTAGTGCTATATGAGGAAGTATGAATGAGACCCATATACTGTAGTGAGCTAAACGGCCGAGCGAACTTGGGTTTCTTAGCTAAATGGTGCACATGATATATGCATATGCCAACTCATTTGACCTAATTTTGGCAGACAATACTGTAATTTAAGTGGGTTAATTTACCTACAAACCTTAAAAACTCGTAGAACCTAGGAATCACAAGGAAAACATGCATGCTCCGCAATGCCCGGAAACATGGCGCACTTGTCAAATTTCGAGCCAAATTCTTTTGATTTTCTTTACTAGTAAAAACATCCCCGTAATCACTTGGAAAAGTGAAAAATGTTTTTTCCTAATTATTCGAAACTCCCACCGTCGACATTGTTTACTACGCCAAGACACACCCATCTACCCGATGTGAGTACCGTATCATAAAGTGTAGCTAGGGTATTGATATATATGACCATGACCTTATTGGTCATTCGGACTGAAACCCAAGAATATTCATACATTGTAGGCTACTAGTAAATTAAACATTTCCTGCATGTGAGACTCAGATAATAGACGTATGACATATCATCATTATATAAAATTATAATAGGTAAAGCACAAAAAAATATAAATTTGATCAACATATATAAAATATGGGTGTATATTTGGTTCTTGTACTTTGTATCATCATGTAGAAGTCAAAGATTATTAGCTACCTAATACTTGAATTTTTTTTGTAACATGGTCTAGAGAAACGAGGGAGAAGATTTTAGGAGTATGATAGAGAAGTGTGTTTTGAGATTTGTGCATAGCATTCATTATGCTGAAAACTATCTATAGAATCTTCTAGATGCTAGAATGGAAAAGAAAATCCAATGGTTGGAAATATTGGGATTCACGAGTCTTGATCCAATGGTTAACATTCAAATTTATTCGTATCTTACCACTACTAGTAAGTTGCACGTGCCCTGCACATGAGAATCGGATAATAGACATCTGACATATCATCACTACTAGTAAAAGGCACATGCCACACACGTATATATTGTATGAAATGTTATTTAACAAATATTAAGTTGTTATTAACCAATAGTCTTGTTAAAGAAAAATGCATATATTAAGTCTATTAATAATAACTATCTACACATATTATAATACATCCTACTGTGCTATAAAATATTGAGGGTGGTGACATGATGGTTCTAGAACATGGTGGAGTTTGCTCTAGGTACTATTCAACACGAATCCAGCTGCTCTGAACCATTGGATCTAACAGCCCAACGGTCAGGATGACCTACTATACCATGTACTTTGTATGAACTTTCTTGGGTTTCAAGCCAAATGATCAAGGTCATGGACATACTCTGCCTTCATCAAGATAATGATTGTGTGCCCATATTTTGATATAGGTCGGTGCATGTTAGCATGGTAAAGAAATAAAAATATTTTCAGAAGGAAGTACGATTAATATGGCTTAAAGTTTATAGCATGTGCCATTTATTTACTAGTACAAAAGTGGTTGGATAAATTACATGTTGCATTTTTTAAGATCAATTTTCTAGCTAATTTCACCCACTCAGACAACCTTCCATTGATTTATCGAATTAGGTCTAAATTAATAATATACAAATGCATGAGAGCAAGTTCAATAGTATAACCGAGTCTTAGGTATAACAAAGTGACACGTCAGGGCTGTTTGGTTCCCGGCCACACTTTGCCAAGCCAAAGTGTGGCCAGCCATAAAAGTGTGGAAACCACAAAAAGTGTGGCTAAGAATTTTGAAGCCAAAATTTGGCAAAATTTGGCCAAAAAGGTTGACTCTGTGACAAATGGGCCCTATGGAGAATAAAATATAGCAAGCCAAAGTTTCACAATAAACCAAACACATGCCAACTAAATTGTTTTTGCCAAACTTTGGCTTGGAAAAATGTGGCTAGGTACCAAACAACCCCATCATCTATTGTCAGCCTTATACCAGCATAGACGATACCTAGCAGTTGAACTATACAACAGCTAGCATTATGATGCAGCAATCTCATCAAAAAGCAAAAAGATTATACAGGAATTAAATGGAAAACATTTCTATGCCCAGTTAAAAAATCCTAAAACCTGGGAATTGTAAAAAAGCATGGTACACTTTGTCTGAAAATTGGGGTGGTTGCATTCTTTATTTAATTTTTGGAACCAGGGTAACATTGGTCCTGAAGGAGCGAGATACTTCAATTATTGTGCTAGGGTTTATAGTCGTCGCAAGGTGGTCTGAGGACCCTTTTGTAATTATTATTATTACTTTTGAGCCTTTTGTGTACTGGTGTTGATGATTATTAATAGATCGGTTGAATTTTGGATAAAAATGATTGCTGGAAGTAGATCGGTATGTCGTACCAAGGCACACGTGCACAACGTCATGCTATGGACGAGTAAGAGACAAGTCGGACTATGCGCCTGCGGGTGCATAAAAGTGATCGATGGAGGATGGCTAGCGGAGTGTACCATGTACCTCGTGTCAACAGCCCATCATAGCTTTCCTTTGACATCACACCGCCTTCGACTTCTCTTCTTCGCTTCCCTCGCCTTGCCTCCCATTTAGAGTAGTTGTACAGAGTAAAACTATGCTCATTGCGAGCACTATTTTGTTTTGAAGTACATTTCGAGCACTATTCTTCCTATGAAGTACTGGACTACTTTCTTTACATGAAAAACATGTCCGTCGCTTATATAATTGGAGCTGTTTCTTTTCCTAGTATTTGGTAACTCCCATTGGCAACATTGTTTACCAATGCCAAGATGTGCACATCTACTTTCTTGTAGTACTACCATGGAAAATTACCATAAACTATGAAGTGGATATATGTCAATGACCTTGCTTGGTCGCTCGTCCTAAAACCCTGTTCATACTTACATGGTAGGCCAATTTTGTGAGCGGGTTATTTCATAAGTTGTGAAAACTCATGTTTATCATTTTTTATGGTAGGTAATACATGCAAAAGGACGCCATGCATGAGTCTTTTTTTGCTTATTTCTCTTTTTTTCTTCAAAGCAGGGTCAAGTTTAATTTGTCAGCATGCAAATTCTAGAAAGAAGTTGAATCTTCAAAACTCTAGGCTGTTCTTGATATATTGACTATCTGCTAGGCAACTTCAATAGATTTTTGTAAAATTTTAAGAGTAATCAGCAGCTCACATGTGGTTCGAATTAATTTGACCTAATTTCGATAGACTCCCTCTAATCCATATATTAATGTTCTTAGATTCGTCTTGATTCAAATGTATCTAGTCATGTTTCATGCTAGATACATATACCTGAATTGAGACAAATCTGAGATTATTAATTTTAATTAGAGACATTAGTGTAATTTAAGTGAGTTAATTTAGCTACGAAACTTGGAAACTCATAGAACCTAGGAATCACAAATAAAACATGCATGGTTCGCTATGTCCGGAAACATGCATGCTTGTCGCATTCCAAGCCACATTATATTATTTTGATTTTCTTTACTGCTAGTATAAAACATCCCCGTAATCACTTGGAAAAGTGAAAAATATTTTTTCTAATTGTTTGAAACTCCCATGGTCAACATTGTTTACTAGACCAAGACGCACCCATCTACCCAATGTGAGAACTATATCTAAAAGTGTAGCTAGGGTATATGTCGATATATATATGGCCATGACCTTATTGGACGGTCAGGATGAAACCCAAGAATAATGTTCATACATGATAGGATATAATGTGAATATGTTTTTCCTAAAGTTGTCGAAACTCATGTTTATCATTTTTCTTGGCAATTAATAATACTAGCAAAAGTACCCCAATCGTAATGAAATCTCATGTTTTTTACGCTATATTTTGTTTGAATGTTTTCCATACGCGGTCCAATTTGTCAATAATCATAGTTTTCAAAACTATTGTTGGCCCATGATATATTGGATGCCTGTGTACCTTCAAAAGAATTTTGGAAATATTAAGGAGTAATGCTCTATCGCGCTCACATGTATTCAAGTTTGACCTAATTTCATTTTATCGACATAGAGTCATGCTTTTAAGTACGTGGAGCTTTAGCTTCGAGGTTTGAAAAAAAATAAACTTGGGAACTATAAGAAAGAATTGTCCACTTTATACCAAAATTTGGTGGGGCATTCTTTATTCTTTTTTCTACCAGTAAAAATACTTGAAAAACTCACTTCACGGTATGGCCTAATATATCATGTACTCCTATGTATGAACTTTCTTGGGTTTCAAGCCAAATGACCAAGGTCATGGACATACTCTGTCTTCATTAAGATAATGACGATGTGCCCATATTCTGGTATGGGTAGGTGCATGTTAGCATGGTAAAGAAGTAAATGTATTTTTGGAAGGAAGTACGATTAATATGGCTTAGAGTTCATAGCATGTGCCATTTATTTACTATAGTACATAATGGGTTTGGATAAATTACATGTTATATTTTTCAAGCATAATTTTCTAGCTAATTTCACCCGCTCAGATGGCTTTTCGTCGATTTGTCGAGTTAGGTCTAAATTTATATTCTACAAGTGTGTGTGAGCAAGTTCAATAGTATAACCGAGTCTTAGGTATAACAAGTGCCTCTCTTTTATTCAAAGTTTTATCCTCCTAGTGAGATTCATAAAGATTGGAATCAAATATACAACTTTTGGCCTCTTGATGGAGAGAGTACAGCTCAAGCTTGGGGGAGATTGAAGTTACTAATGCTCAAATTTCCCATTCATGAGCTCCCCAACAATATTATTATCAATAACTTTTATGCAAGGCTCCCTCTACATGACAAAGATTTATTGGATGCTTCTTGTGCTGGATCATTCACTCGTATGGAAGAGTTAAATGGGACCTTCTAGATCGTATTCAAGACAATGCTGAAGCTTGGGAGAATGACAAAGGTAGAAAGTCAGGTATAAATTATGATTATGAATGCATTGAATCTTTTATGGGAACTGACAACTTTCAAAATATTAAAATTGCTTATGGTCTAGACTCTCAAGCTATTGCTTCTTATTTTAAGGCCTTTGCTTACTATATTGAAGTGCCTAAAAAGAAGTGGAATAAGTATCATGAGCCTTATAAAGATATTGCTAAGAGTGTTCCTGCAAGAAATACTGAAGTTTATACTGCTAATCATGTTTTACCTGAACCTTATATTGAGAAAATGCCTTTTCCAGTTAAGGTAAAGGAATATTCTATGATAGCTAGTATGGTTAATGAAAGTATGAATAAGGCTATTGAACCTGATAAACAAATGGTTGATGAACCTATAATAGCAAGTGCGAAAGACTTTGTCACTAAGTATGAAAAAGAGGGATACCCTATCCTTTGTAAGGATACCTCTAATATTGTTTCACAAAGTAGTGTTATGAGAGCTAGTATTCCCGTGTTTTCTGTTAGAATAAGTAATCATTGCTATGGTAGTCCTTGTGATAGCTATATTGTTAAGTTTATGCATGATACTGAAAGTTATTATGAGAGAGGGAAAAGTGTTCTTATGCATCTCAATAATATCAAGTTTCCCCGTTTTATGCTGAAAGTTTTTATGCTGCACTTCTTTTCCCTTCTTATGCAAGTTTCCTATGGTTTCAACAACTTGTTTGTTTACAAAATCCCCTTGCATAGGAAGTGGGTTAGACTTAAATGTGTGTGTTTTTGCTTCTTAATGCTCTCTTTCACTTCAAATCATATCCCTATGAGAGCTTCTTTAAAATTATCATGCCCATCTTAATGGCTATAAAGAAAGAGCTTTATGGGAGACAACCCAATTTGTTTTTGCTTTCAGTTTGTTTTTGTTTCTTTGAGTCTTGGAAGTTATTATTTTGGTAATAACCTCTCCTTATCCGTTTTGTTTGGTTTTTGTGTCAAGATCAACCTCTAATGAGAGAGAAGTAAGATTTGGGGAAGTTGCTGTCCCGAAACAGATTTTTGTGCTTCACCGTAAAAATTCATGAGAGACCTCTGTCTGTCAAATTGAGCTGTAATTTTTTGTGCTTCTGCCCCAGGTTGTTATTTAACTTTCGTTAGTTTTGAACTTTTTGATTTGAGGAACAGAAGATTTTCGAAAAAATTGATCTTTACCTGCTGGCCTGTTTTGACAGATTTTGCCAATCTTGCATTTGCTTCTTTATTCGATTTCCTTTTTGAATTCTTTTTGGGTTTTCGGAAGGAGTTGCTACAGTAGATTATGTTTTGATGGTTTTCAGTTGAAGTTGGACTCAAAAGGTTCTATCACTTCACTTATACTAATGTTGCTAATAAGAACTGTGTGAAGTTTTGTGTGAAAGAAATTTCTAGGAAGTGGAGATAATGGTGAAATAAGAAAGAGAAAGGTTTTATGGCTCAAGTAATAAGTATATGAAGATGAAGATATCGATGATATTCAAGTGATGACTCCGGAAGGATCTACTAGATACCAAATTCAGAGACCTGCAGAGTCCGTATTCAAATAGGTAACAGTTCTGGTAAGAAAAGTTCCGCGAAAATACAATCCAACTATATTTTTGCAGTTTTCAGTCAATAAGGAAAGCTACGAAGCAAAAATGGGACGGAAATGGAGCCAGGGTGGACCACACCACCCCATGGCGCGGGTCCACCCCTGGCCGCGCTACTAGGTGGTGAGGCCACTCCGGACTCCGCCTCCGACTCGTTTTCTCCCAGTACCTTCCTTTTAATATGAAACTTCGTAATATATAACCCCCCTGATCTTCCGAGGTTCGTATATTGTGTTTTCGTTGTGTTTTTGTTTCGATCTATTTCTATCAGGACATACTCTTTGAGAGCTTAGAAGCACAATGGTGTCCGCCAAGGATAAAGGGAAGGAGCCCATGGAGGAAGACCTCCAAGACCCCAGGAAGGAGAAGGAGATCAAGAGTGAAGGTGAAGAGGAGCAAGGCCAACGTCCGCACACCGGCACCACCATTGCAAGCATTGGAGTGGTGAAACCTACCAAGATCAGAAGGACTGCACGGATGCAGACTGGGGGGAAAGTTCCCCGTCACAGTTTGGCTCCAAGGTCACTTCCTCCACACACCAAGAATCCCCTCCATACCTTCATCCATAACCATGCAGGAAAAGAAGACTCCAAGAGGGAAGAACGTAAAAAGAATCACGAGAGCTGGGATCCATGAACTAAAATGATCACGAGCCATATTGAGCACAACTCGGAGTTGATTCGTACTCTCACCTTTGAGATTGAGGACTTGGGGAAACTGATCAGAGAGCTCATCGAGAGGATACCACCACCACCAAAGGAGTAATTCGTCATCAGGTTTGGCATCCCCTTGGTTTATTCCAAGCTTGGGGGAGTGCCGCGGTATCACATCACTATCTTCTATCTTTTTTACTTTATTAGTAGAGTCATATCATGAATAGAGGAGTTATTATGTAGTATGGTTTGCATTATGGAAGTGTCCCCTCTCTCGTTAGATTTGTATCCCTTGATGTGAGTTTCCGTTATGGAATATTAATGAGAAGTTCTATCATTCAATCTTTTGCATAGCTTATATTAGTTTTCAATTCGTGGTTATATGATTGATCTTGTTGTTAGTATTGGTAGCCCTTTGGGATCTTTGAGTTAATTTAGTTGGTTTTGGCAAACTTGGCTCGATCAGTAGCAACACCCTTTTTGAGAGTTGAAAAGAAAAAGATAGAAGTACTCGAGAGAAAAATAATTTCATCATCTTTCTTTCTTGATTTGCTCATAAGTTTAGTATTCTCTAGTTAAGATCTTTTGTGCTTCCAAGGAAGATTGCATGTTTGTCTTTATCACTTGTGTGTTTGGTTGTTTCCTTCAACTCTTGTACTTGCTACCCATCCTTGCTAGCCAAAAACCTGTACTGAGAGGGAATTCTTCTTGTGCATCCACCTCCTTTAAACCAAAACCTTTGCCATTTGTGTCCACCATACCTACCTAGTAGCACTATTGCTATTCCAAGTAAATTCCTGTTTTATCTACCTCCGAAATTAAACTTGTTATGAGAAAGTTAGTGATTAAAGCTCTCACGAACTTGATGGCACACTTTATTTTCCGCACTTAATAAACCTGAACCATTGTGAACTCTCCATGAAAGTTATATGCTTGCAAATTATAGGCTGGGGATTAGCAGAACCGTGCTGTCACGGGGAACGCTTTCAACACTTGTAAATATATACCCAGTTGACACCTTGCTCTTTTGTTTGCGGATGTCATCGGTGTGAAATAAAAGGGGAGCTTGTAAGTCCATGGAGTTATGTATGTGTGTTAGAGAAACGCCTGGGCCGTTGGTCTAATCCATGCTGACATGGTGGAAACCTGCAGCGTAACCATAATGATATCTATGAAGCATTCTTCTTGTAAAAAAAGAGAGAGAGATAGCTATTGAGAAAAAGAAAAGGAAAAAAAGAGATACTATGAAAAGAGGAAAGAGAGAAAAAAAGCACCATTTTCCCATGGTAAATAAGAAGATTGCTGAGATACTCATTGTCTGCTTGCCTTGTCATTTTGATATGGGGATTCTTTCGTATCATCGGGCAAGGGGTAGCCCGTTGGCGGTTCTCAATGATACGCACATACTTATGATGACAAGAACTTACTGGTAACTAAAGTTCAGTAGCATGAGGAGCGTCCCTCGTACTCAAGGGACTTGGGATTTTCAGTTTATAGTCTGTCAAGCATATAACTCAGATTGGACCTCATTTTAACCTTAATCACCTAAAGATGCCTATGATAGGGGCAATGAGAGCTGAAAGCTAGTAAGTATCATAATTTTTGGGAGCTCTTTATGAGACTTGTAATCCCTGCTTCCCTCTTTGAAGGGCCCTTTCTTTTACTTTGTAGTTGAGTCAGTAAACCTATTCCCTTCTATCTCAGCAAGTATTTTGAGTTGATGTGTTTCATTCATTCATATGATGATTTATTCAATCATGTTTCTTATGTTCCTTGTTTTGCACATTGCTCTTATCTTGAAGTTTACTACTTTGAAAACTTTCATTGAAAAAACAGCTATTCGTGAACTCCAGCAAATTATCAACTATTCTTTGACCAAGAGCTAAGTTTGCCATTACCAATGATGATTTACTCTATGTATCTTTATTATGTTTCCTTTACTCATTGCAAGTTGAGTTGTATAATAGTGAGTTGTCTTCTATTATGATCTATGTATTTGATGAATGTGATGCTTCTTGTCTGTGTTCTTTTATCGACTCTTCACTCCATAAACCTGAGGTCATGTTTATTGAGCTCAGTTTCGCTTGGGGACAAGCGAAGTCTAAGCTTGGGGGAGTTGATACGTCCATTTTGCATCACTATTCTATGTCTTAATTCACTATTATTCATTGATATATTTCGTATTAAGAGGTGATACTTATGTTATTTCATCTGCTTTTGCATGGTTGATGACTTTTGGAGCATGGACCGCTGCAGTCAGGATTCTGATGGAAAAGGTGCTGTTTGGAGGCAAAATTCGCGAAGATCAGAAAATACGGGAAAATATACGGAAAATTCTATTTTTCCAGAAGACTCAAGATGCCATAAGATGTAGTGGAGGTGGGCCACAGGGGGCCCACACCACCCCATGGCGCGGGCAAGCCCAGGCCGCGCCAGGGAGTGGTGTGGCCACCCTGGCCCACTCCAGCCTCTCCCCTCTGGCGTATATGATCCTCCCGAAACCCTAAGACTCAGGGAGCGACCATAGAAAGATTTCGCTGCCTTTGCGGGGCATAAAACACCGAGAGAAAGATCTCTTCGGCAGACAGATTTCTGCCAGGGGAATTCCTTCCCGGAGAGGGGAGATCGTCGCCATCAACACCACCATCAAGCTGGACTTCATCGAGATCATCATCATCATCACCACCATCATCACCATCAGCACCCTCATCACCATCTCCATATTGCTGTAACAATTGGTTAAATCTTGCTATAGTTCATAGGGGAAACTTTCCTGGTGTTGATTACTCTTTGTAGTTGATGCTATTGAGTGAACCATTGAATTATTGTTTATGTTCAGATTGTTATACATCATTATTCCATCTCTGATCATGATCCATATGATGTCTTGTGAGTAGTTCGTTTTGTTCTTGAGGACATGGGAGAAGTCTTGTTGTTAGTAGTGGAGTTGCGTTGAGAAAGATTCAATAGATTGTTATTTAAGTTGTGGTGTACCTCTTCTAGTGGTGTCATGTGAACGTCGACTACATGACACTTCACCTATATGGGCCTAGGGGAATGCATTGTGTATTTGGCTACTAATCGTAGGGGTTGCGAGTGTGAAACCTGAACCCCCGTTAGGAAACCATTGCACAAGGGATGTAAGGGTCTTAGAGTTTAAAGCTGTGGTTAGGTTTTACCTTAATTACTTTCTTGTACTTACGGATGTTTGCAAGGGGGTTTAATCACAAGTATGTATTAAGTCTTGGATGGGATGGTACATTAGCACAGGTTCACCCACACAACACTTAGCAAGCTAGAGAAGATTAATCGACTATATGAAGCGAAAGCACTTGACAGTCTTCCCATGTGTCCTCGAGAACGTTTGGTCATCTATAGATATACAACCGGCTTGTCCTTTGCTTCATAAAGGATTGGGCCACTTGCTGCATTTATTCTTACTGTCTTTTGTTTACTCGTACTTTGTTTACTTGCTTTATCGAAAACTCCTAAAAATCCGTTTGGTAAGTATTTGCAGAGAATTCCTGATCCATACCACTAGCCAGCACCTTCTGCTCCTCGTTGGGTTCGACACTCTTACTTATCGAAGATACTGCAATACACCCCCTATACTTGTGAGTCATCAGACTGCGCATGCGCACACGGAGGATCTTACACCATGACTTCCCATGGGGAGTTTAAGCGTTTCTCCCGTGAACTGTGTGCCATACAACCTAGCCCGGAGGCGCAGCGACCACTTCATGGTCTCATGTGCCGATAACTTTTGATGCGGGAGATCACCCAGACTGCAACGTTGGGGTCAGCACGCTACCCCTGGTGGTCTCCCCCGTCATAAAGAACATCAAAGTTACCAAAATGCTGGTGGATGGAGGGGCTAGCCTCAACATCCTCTCAGCAAAGCTGCTGGATAAGCTCCAGATCACGGAGGATCAATTATCCCCTACATGGTATTTTCTAGGCGTAAGACCAGGAGCTATCCAGCCGTGGGGGAAGATTGAACTGCCAGTCACATTCGACACTCAAGACAACTACCGCACTGAGAACATCATCTTTGATGTTGCGGACATTGGCCTGCTATATAACTACATAATAGTGCGCCCTGCCTTGGCAAAGTTCATGGTGGTCTCCCACCATGCCTACAACTCGCTCAAGCTTCCCTCCTCATTGGGGGCTTTGACCATCAAAGGTGATATCAGGGATGCCATGTTCTTCTCTGAACAACTGTTCAAACTAGCAGCCACTGCTTTCCCTATGACTCACCCTGACTCTTTGTCCAACTCGGACCAACCTTTCTCCCCGATTCCCGGCTCGCCCGGGTAAAGGCTACGACCCTTTTTGGAACCTAGTTCCAATGCCAATTCTGGTACTGGTGGCTCTTCGAGTAAGCTACAAACTTCTCGCATCCACCCTACGAACTAAAAATCCCGGGAGTGTGTGTGGTGCTCCCGGCGAACCTTAAAAAGCCCGGGAGTGTGCGTGGTGCTCCCAGAAAACCTTAAAAGCCTAGGTGTGAGTGGAGGTTCCCCCGGCAAATGAAAGCCTAGGAGCGTGCGTGGTGCTCCCCGCAAACCTTAAAAGACCGGGAGAGAGTAGTACTCTTGGCAAATGTGATGAATACTAGCGTATCTGGCCTAGCCCACCTATGTGTAAACCGCTTGTAACCCAGGGGCTACCCCTATTTTGGAATGAAAATTCCGTTGCTCTTATTTTTCTGCCTGTTTTCATTTGCCGAGCCTTTTTAGGATTTTGCATTCCTTTGGATTTTCTCGAGACCGGACATGGGTAACGAGACTCTCAGGCCAGGAAACATTGTACTCTCATGATCCACTCTGAGGTATGAGCGTTGTGCTCTAGGCATTTCCAGCGAGCACTAAATCGTGAAGACACACCTCCCACGTCTGACTCCGAGTTGGCAACACCGTGCACCCTGATCAAGCGCACGACACCTTGTTTTAAACCTGATGCATGGGTAAGATGCCGTGAGGTGTGTTCATCCTATTTAAGGATTAGTAGCAAATGTATGAGCAAGAAGAGGCCAAGGTCTCGACGAGGGTGTAAGGCTCACCTCCAGGTGGGAGAAGCAGCAACCACGTGGCTTCTAGGGGCGGCTGGCCCCGCAAGCAAGGCATGAGTCAACTGCAAGGTTGGAACCAAGGTAACGGGAGAGAGGCGCCTAAGACGATGAACAACGCCCCCCGTGGAGGCATTACAGTGGCAAGGGACATGCGAATCAAGGGAAACCATGAGCATGACTCGGCAGTGAAAAGGGGCGAATGACGCAAAGGCAAAGGTAAATTCGTTAATAATAGCCAATTGGCGTTACATTTGGGAAATGTAAAATGCAGCAATCAGCGCATGGAAGACGCTCGACGGTAGTGCCGCTCCCTACCGCTCCCAGTGGTGCCGTGTTGCCTAGTAGACCTCCTGGCATCGCCTGCATTAGAAGGAGGGCCCCCTTAACCCCTCGTTACTAGGTCGGTAGGGAGGGTAGCTTCGGTAGCACATGGTGTCGTCGAAGACCTTTACTACGAGCCAGCCCCCGCCACGATAGCGAAACTTCAGGACATCGCCAACCTTTAGCTCATAGTGGGACGCGAAGTCCAGCCACCCATCACATAGGTACAGGCTGTCGGCGCCATCCACCCACCTCTACAAGTCCTAGAAGGGCTGGTCGCCGCTAGCCTCGCATATCTGGAGCTCGCATGAGGGGTGCTCTCAGAGCTCCTCGGTGAACAAGTCTGGCAGGCGCATCCACCACTTTAAGTTCACTAGAAGGAAGACGAGAAACTCGAAGCCAATAAGGCCCGCTATTTCATCATCACTTTCCTCGCGATGGAGCAGCGGGGGAGGGGAGTACCCATCAGGCTCTTGCCATCCGTAGCGACCCTGGCGAGGGAGGCCACGTTCGCGCCTTGGAGAAGGAGAACAGCGACCGGGAGGGCCTCCCCTTTCGCTGCCGCCTCCCAGGCGGCCGCGGCAAGGCAGGTCCTTAGCGTGCGGTTGCGGGAGATCCTCACCAGTGGTGGAGGAGGTGTGGTGGCCTCGGCGCCTGCGCTGCGGACTCTTCAGCGAGGCCAGAGCCACCTCCCCCATCGAAGAAGGAGGATCATCGTCATCAGAGCTGCCCAACACCATCACCACCGAGCAGGGAGTTGGAAGGGAGAGGCTGCGGGGGAAGTGGAGAGTAAACCACAGCCCCACGCATTCCCTCCCTTTTATAACAAACAAGGAGAGGAAACGGTTGCTTCCCATCTCATCGGCTCGTGAAAGGGCAACAATCGCGTCCCACCAAAGTTATTTTGTAGGAATCAAAGCGGACGCAGTCAGTGCGGGTGCCACGGAATCAAGGCATGGAATGGCAGTACCGCAGCCACTCGAATGCGCAGGCACACGCTTCCCGCGACATGGACTGGGCCCACACACTATTGAAGGGCAAAGCCCAGCAATGGCCTCTTCATTAAACCACGACTAACGTCACAAGTTGTCGGCCCTTGCCTGGGGGCTTCTGTCGGCGTAATGAGATTGGGTGTCCCTCGCATTGTGCTGTAGCGCGTGGGCTAGGACCCACTGGTCAGTGACTCAGTGGATGCGTGGCCTGGCCAGCAAGGACGTCGCAAGGATGCGAGCATCGTGTGCTCCAAGAAGGTGTGGTCTTGGCATGATGATCCTATGGAGACTAAGTAGCAGCTATGATGTAGGTACCTATGGATGAGACAAACGCTACGAGATAAACCTTGATCCGCTAGCCCGACGCGGACAAGGAGGAAAGGAGAATGATGCACACAAGGCGGTCCGACCCCTCCTTCCGGGGGCTACCTCGGAAGGAGGGTAAGGGCATGGTTGGAGGCAGCGAGGCCGAGGAGCAGCCTCGACCGAGCCCCGAAAGGACCATGGGAACGCTTCTCCTAGGCTAGATGCAGCTCGAGAACCAGAGTCAGCTGAGCCTAACAAGGTGTGTCAGGCCCAGCCTTGGGAACTGGCGACACGCCGACGACGTTGGACATCATCATGGCACTGCAATCCGCTGTAGTATGCCACCGACAGGAGTGACAGCTCGGAGCCTGAGCTGCCACTGAGCCATCGAGTGCACCTATGCACTGCCCTTTGCCATCCATTGGCCACAGGCGCTACCCATCTGCTTGAATACCGCGTGGCACACCGCGATTGAGCCCAGGAACGCTCCTGTCGATGCTCCTCACCGGCCCTTGTGCTTACCCCTTGCACTATAAAAGGAGGCACTTGGCCATAGTTTGGGGAGGGTCTTGAGAAGAGAGGTCTTTGGAGGGCAAGCCAGAGAGAGGGTCTTTGGCGAGAGATTTTTGGGAGGTGTTAGAAAAGGGATCTTTCAGAGGCTGTGGAGAGGAAAGCTAAGAGAGAGGTAGAGGGGTAGCAAAGCAAGAGAAGGAAGAAAGAGGAAGCATGTGGAGTGTAGAAGCTAGAGAGAAAGCGTCTCCCCGACACTATAGAGATCACCTTCGTTACCTCGATCCACCCCTGATAATCCACCAAAGAAGGACGTAGGGCTGTTAGCCAGGGCAGCCCGAACATGGGTAAAAAATGTTTGTGTATGCTCTGTGTGTTTTGTGTGCCCGTATCGATAGGTTCCTTCATCGATGCTCAGGCTGGAAAGCCTTTGTGCCCACTGCCAAACAAATAGGGGGTGCCCAACATCCCCGATGTTAGCGTAGGCGAGACGCGACAATAACGCATCGTTGTAGCACCCCTGAGATGCTTCTTTATACAATTCTCCTTTAATGACTCTGAAAGCTTTAGACCGACGTGTGATTCGTCGTGCCTCTATCACATCCTTGGAGAGTTCTCCTCTCATCATGTATGCTATGTACGGCTGCATCCAGGTTCTTGATGACCCACAAGTATAGGGGGTGTATCGCAGTATTTTCAAGGAAAGTGAAACCCAATTTATTGATTCGACACAAGGGGAGCCAAAGAATATTTATAAGCCTTAACAACTGAGTTGTCAATTCAGCTGCACCTGGAAACAATCTTGCTCACAGTAGTTTATCAGTAGCAACAGTTTTGTAGTAGGAATAGTAAAGTAACAGAAGTAGTAAAGCAAAGATAGTAGTAACAAAAGCAGTAAACAGTGGGATTCGAGTGCGGTAGGCATAGGGATGGATGGACGGGTGTTGCATGACAAGACAATTCACATAGCAATCAGAATATAGAGCAATTACAGATAAATAAGATAAAGCATCCAAGTACTAGACAATCCTAGCCATGTGTTCCGTATATAGTCATACGTGCTCGCAATGAGAACTTGCACAACATATTTTGTCCTGCCTGCCTGTTTGCAGCAGGGCCTCTAGGGAACTACTGGCAATTAAGGTGCTCCTTTTAATAGAGCACCGGAGCAAAGCATTAACACTCCATGAACACATGTGATCCTCACATCAAAGCCATTCCCTTCCGGTTATCCCGATTTCTGTCACTTTGGGGCCATAGGTTCCGGACAACAACGTGTGTATACAACTTGTAGATAAGACCAAGAACAATACTATCATAATGAATCAATAACAAGTTCAGATCTGAAATCATAGCACTCGGGCCCTAGTGACAAGCATTAAGCACAACAAGTTGCAACAAAGTCATAAAGCACTAATAAAAGATACTAGGCACCATGCCCTAACAATCTAATGCCATTACATGAACGATCTCATCCAATCCCTACCATCCCATAGCCTACAACGGGGGATTACTCACTCATAGATGGGGGGAACATGGATGGTCGATGGAGATGATGGTGAAGATCGATGGAGATGGCTCCGAGGGCACTTCCCCGTCCCGGCAGGTTGCCAGAACAGAGACTTTCTGTCCCCCGAATCTCCCCTTCGGTGGTGGCGGCGCTGCGGAACTTCTTCTGGAAAAACGTCGACCCCCCCAAAGTTTTTAGGTCAGAAGGCTTCTTATAGGCGAAGAGGGAGACCAAGGGGGTGCCTGGGGCCACCACACCATGCCCTGGCGCGGCCAGGCCTAGCCCGTGCCCAGGGGGGTGGCCAGCCCCTGGCCCTCCTCCGTCTCGTATTCTGGCTCCGTGAGTCTTCTGGAAAATAGGCACTTTGGCTTTTGTCCCGTCCAATTCCGAGAATATTCATTTTCTGACTTTCTTGGAACCAAAAACAGCAGAAAACAGGCAGCTGGCACTGTGGCTCTTGTTAATAGGTTAGTCCAAGAAATCATATGAAAAGTACTCCAAAGTGTGGACAAAACACAAGAAAGTGGATAAAACCAAGCATGGAGCATCAAAAATTATAGATACATTTTCAATGTATCAGTAGGCTCTAGTATCATTACTTTGTCGATTTCTAGCTCCTCATCAAGGGCTTCTCCTATGCTTTTAGGTGTTGGCGCAGCCCCCGAGTCTTTCTGTGGCTTGACCTTGTTTCACATTTTTGGCACTATGACTTTAGATACCCTTTTGGCTTTGATGGAGCGCTCCGTTATTTCTTCCCAGAAAACTCCGGGTGGCACTAGTAAGCATAAGGATCCGATGTTTTCCAAATTGTTGGTCTCTTTGTTGCTTGCGCTTCCTATGTGTGAAACTTCACACCCGTCAAATTGAGCTTCCATGATGTTGTATAGATCACGGTAAGGGATCATGTTGTTGTTAACATCATCGCACTTGTTCATTGCTTGTTGTGCCACAAGGTTGGAGTCACCTAATATTTTCAAGCGAGTTGCACTGCAAGCTTTAGCCATACGCATGCCATGCAACAAAGCTTCATATTCAGCTTCATTATTTGACACATTTGCAAAAGTCAACTGAAGTATGTAGCGCATTATGTCGCCTTGAGGTGACACCAATATGACCCCGACTCCTGCTCCTTCTGTTCTTTTGGACCCATCGAAATACATTGTCCATGCAATGGAAAGGTCCGGCGGGCGCGCACACTATAGTTCTGTCCACTCAGTAATAAAGTCAGGCAAAACCTGTGATTTAATTGTTTTACGTTTCTCTTATGTGATATCTTGAGGGGGTAGTTCAATGCTCCATAGAGAGATGCGCCCTATGGCTTTTGGATTGTTAATAATATTAGAGAGAGGTGCTTCATTGACCACTATGATCGGGTGTTCCAAAAAATAATGACGCAACTTGCATGCTTTCATGAAAACTCTGTAAGCTAGATTCTAATATTGAGGATACCTTTGCTTGGATGGGAAGAGGACCTCACTTAGGAAATTAACTGGTCTTTGAACACCATGGGTTTTCCCTTCTTCAGGTTTCTTGACGACCAAAACTGTACTTACCACCTGATTAGTAGCGGCAATATAGAGAAGTAGGGGTTCTTTTTCCCGTGGAGACATGACGATGGGGGATGTCGAAACTATTTTCTTGAGGTCTTTGAAAGCATGCTAAGCTTCGTATGTCCATTTGAATTTATCTGATTTCTTCATGAAGGCATAGAACGGTAATGCTTTTTCGCCTAAACATGCGATAATACGTCTGAGTGCCGCAACTCGTCCAGCCAATCGCTGCACGCCCTGAAGATTTGTTGGCTTTTTCATCGTGAGGAGTTCCTATATTTTCTCGGGGTTTGCCTCTATTCCTCTTTCTCATACTAGATATCAGAGGAGTTGCCCCATAGGGACTCCAAAGGAGCGCTTCACCGGGTTTAGCTTGATGCAATATTTGTCGAGGTTATCAAATGTCTCTCGGATATCATTGATACGGGTCAACCCTTGTTTTGTTGTAACTATGATGTTGTCGATGTAAACTTGCACTTGTTCTGATTTGGATTCCTAGGAAATTTTTCATCATCCGCTGATACATTGCACCCACATTTTTAAGTCCGAAGGACATTGTTGTGTAGCTGAATACACCATAGGGTATGATAAATGTTGTTTTATCCTGGTCTTCCTCCCTCATCTGAATTTGGTGGTATCCCGAGTATGCATCTAGAAAGGAAAGACATTCGCACCCTGCAGTTGCATCGATTATTTGATTGATTCGTGGTAGTGGGAAGTGATCCTTTGGACAATATTTGTTTAACACAGTGAAGTCAATGCACATACGTAGCTCCTTTGTGTTTTGTTCGGGACACATACTGGATTGGTGACCCACTCTACTTTCTTATGTTTTTTCATAAATTTAGTGTCTGTCAGGCGATGGAGTTCTTTTCCAACGGCCTTGCCTTTTGGTTCTGCAAAATGATGTAGTGAATGTTTTACTGGCTTGGCCTCAGGATTCAAGTTAAGTGCATGCTCAACGAGTTACCTAGGATTCTTGGCATGTCGACGGGTAACCATGTAAAAATATCCCAGCGCCCATGGAGGAACTCGATGAGTGCGCTTTCCTATGCGGGACCGAGATTGGAGGCCACAAAGGTTGTCTTTATTTGGATCTATGGGGTGCAGTTAGACTTCTCGTGTATCTTTTGTGGTGTCAAAATCTTGGTCAGGGTTAGCCCGTGAAGTTTCCAGGGGCTCTGCTTCCGTTGAATCTTTAAGTTGCTTGAATTCTGCCTCCATCCTGAAGGATTCAGAGATTTTATTGAATTCCCGATCACAGTTATCGAATCGGGTGAAGCTGCCTCTTGCGGTTATGATTCCTCCTGGTGCTGGCATTATCATTACCACATATGTATAGTGTGGCATAGCCATGAACTGTGCAAAGGTTGGTCGTCCCAGGATTGCATGGTACTGTGATGGCCAATCCATGACTTCAAATTCGAGCTTTTCACACCTGAAATTATCTTCGGATCTGAAAGTAACGTCAAGATAAATTTTACCTAAAGGAATTTCAGCTTTACCTGGGACAATGCCGTGAAAATATGTGTCCGTTGGCGCCAAATTTTTCAAGGAAAAGTTCATTGCTCGTAGAGTTTTGGCATATATTAGGTTGATGCTACTTCTTGCACCCATGAAAACCTTGCTCATTTCAAATCTGCCGATTTGTACCTCTACTATTAGAGCTGAGTTTTCTGGCCACGAGACCCGAAGTGGGTGTTCGGCTCTGCTAAATGTAATTTCTTGTTCAGACCAATGGATATACTCAGGTGTAGGTGGTGGTGGTGTTACTACCAAGTTGACTTGTCGAGTGATCAATTTATGGATCCTGTTTGACGGGCACCCTTTTTAGATCATGGACATTGCACCTTTGGACCTTGGGTACTCATCCTCTTGATTTCTGTTTACTATAGTTTGTGGTTGCCCCACTGTCGGTTGTGCCTGTGGTGGTGGTGCACCAATTGCCAATGCACCTGGTGATATGGTGTATCCTTGACTTGCTGCGTCTGCTGCTTTTGCGTTACATACCTCCTGCATTTTTTAGGAAGTACGACAATCTTTCATGAGATGGTTTGATCGCCTCCTTCCTGTGGAGTCAAAGTAACAATGCATGTTGCAAGGCCCTTCCAACATTTGCAGTGGAGACATGGGAGGCTCCTGAATCCTCTGTTGGTATCGTTGTGTTGTTTGGGCTCCTCCATTGACATCTTTGTGAACACGATATTCACCATTACAATCACCACTTCCTTGGTTATCTTCCCCTGAAAATCCAGCTGCAACATAGCTTGGTGCACTACGTCTGTCGTTGTTGCGTCTTCTTCTATCGTTATTGCATATGTGTCAGTCTTGTTCTGGTGAGTGACCTTGCTTGTTATTTACCGCGTCTTCGACGTCTTCCCAACGATTGGCCATGTCCATTAATTGTGAAATTGTTTTTGGCTTGACTCGCCCTAGCTCTTCTATAAATTCACTTCTTCAAAGACCATCATTGAAGGCGTCAATCGCCATTTCATCGGATATGGCTTCAGCCAAGTTTTTGATGATGTTCCATTGTTGGATGAAGAATCGTATTGGCTCGCCTGGCTTCTGTTTGCACCCTTGCAATTTCTCCAAGGATGCGGATTGCTTGAAAGTGGATGTGAAATTTTGGATAAACTTGTCTTCAAGATCGTTCCAGCTGCTGATGGATTCTTCGGGTAGTTGCGTTAACCACAATCGTGCGGGGCCGCTTAAGTGTTGCTGCAGGCTTTGCATTGCAGCAGCTTTGGAGCCACCCTATAATTTGACTGTTGCCAAATAATTTGCTAGCCAAACTTTGGGTTCCTAGAGACCGTCGTATTTTTGATGGTTGTGAGGGAGTTTGAAATCCTTGGGCACCGGTGTTTGCGAACCCGTGATGTCGCTTCTTGTGTCCTCTCGTGGATCGGTGTTCGAAAAGTGCACCCGATGTGGTGACTGCGATTGTCAGGTGTGCCCCACATGCCAAGGGCTGCTGCGACGGTGTGAGGATCTTTTGGGTTGTTGCGTGGCTCCTTGTTCTCCTTGTGTGAGGGATGCTCCCACCATACTAAGGTTCATGAGAGCGGATCGATGGAGAGCCGCACGGGGATCATCGGGTGCGGGTTGAGTTGTGATTAAGTAGGTTTGGGCAGTGATGTTTGCGGTCCTTTTTTGCTCGTATGTGTCCTTCTTGGTCTACCGACATAAATGATAGATGGAGGTTTCGGGCCATCTCGTTTCTTTCTGCTTCTGGGATATTTTGTAGTCGTGAAGTTCCTATCCTCGGTGGTGCGCCCCTGATATGCTTCTTGATCCTTGGGTAGAACTTAGTTGCGCCCGTCTGAGGCTGGATTCATCAGCTAGCCTTTTCTTTCATTGAGTTGTCTTTGTATCCTGAGTAAATCCCTCTTCTTATGGTGGAATTCGTACTGGTATGCCATGAGGTCCTCACGCTTCTGCTGTCATGGGAACCGCTCCCGAGACTGCATCTCTTACTCTTTTCCACATTTCTATGGATAATTTTAGAGTTAGCCGTTCACCGTCGCGTCTTCCTTCTCTTTCTTGTGTATCATGATTGTTGGGTTGGTCTCCTTCATTTCCATGGTTCCCTGCATCATCATCCGGTAAAATGTCTTGGGATCAAGGATAGGGTTACTGTTGGAGTCTTATGGTGTCGATATTTCCCCGAGGATCACACACACTTGATGCTGCATTATATATGAGCTGCTGGTGTCGTCGTCCGATTCGTGGGAGACACGCTTTGAGAGATCGGTGAAATCACTTAGTTTCTGTTTTAGGTAAATTTCAGCCATCCTAATTCTGAAGTCTATGCTTTTGTTGCTTTCTTCAGGTTTGGTATTTACTGGACTCGTGACACGTGGTGGCGTTAATTGGGAATATGATCCGGAGGAGAGGCTGTTATGCAGATCGGCCAGATCCCCCAAATCTGCAGAGCTTCCGGATTTATACCCTCCATTTTTTAGCTGTGGCGCAATTTATCTTGATGAGCTAATAGAACATGTAGGTATCGCCATAGGCATTACTGTTGTGACTGATGGGCCTGAAGATATCTCAGCCGGTAGGCAAAAAAATCTGGTTCCTCCACCTGAAAGTGGAAACTTCCGATGATGAGATCGGATCTGCCATTGAAGTCGGCAGGAACCGAGACAGGGGTGGGCGGGTGTGGATCCGCCGCCATTGGATTATTGCTTGATGGAGAGGGGGCCACCGAATCCATGATTCTAGCATCCTGATTTCCCACAGACGGCGCCAGTTCACGAGGGGTAACCTCAGCAATGCCCATGGTTATGGACTTAGGGTTTCGTGGAAAAGAGAACGTTGGGGATTTCATCGGCTGATCATGTTGGAAATATGCCCTAGAGTCAAATAGTTATAAGGACTATTATCATATTTCATATAGTTTATGATTAAGTTTTATATCATGCTATAAATGTATTGAGTGGAAACATCAATACACGTGTGATCTATAAACAACCAGGGGTTCCCAGTGAAACTCTAGTCACTGGTTCATTGGTCAATAGATGATCATGTTTCCTGATCATGTGGCATTTATGCCAGTTGGAAATGGAGTCAACTCATTCTGTGAATGAGATGATGAACCAATACCCAACCTAAACATCATGACCCTATCATGTCACGAAGTTCAAGTTACGATGATTAGAAATGGATCCTTGTAGACTATTCCTTAGACCGTGAGGATATATCAATCACAGTCTCCCGACAGTGCTTTGATAGCATCAAGCGCCACTTGGTAATACAGTGGTTATAAAGGTGTTTTCAGGTACTCGGAGGAAACCGTTGAGGCAATATATGTCAAGAGCGGGATTTGTCCGTCCACGTGACGGAAAGATACTCAAGGGCCCACTCAGGAGAGGTTATATCCAATAGCTGCGCAGCGTGTGATTTGATCACAGGGATATCACTTGTCGGAACGAGTCGAGTAGCATTGGTCGGCAACGAGATTGAACACGACATGGTGATGTCATTGATCAGATCTCGGGCAATGCAAGTATCGAGAGACAAAGGGAATAAGACACGACTATCTCGGTTCAAACGACAAAAGATCTTCGTGGAACGCATAGGAGTCACATGGCCATCCAGGTCCCTCTGTCGATCATTGGTGCGGGAGTGTCCCGACCATGTCTGGAGTGTTCCCGAACCATGGGGTATCACTCTTAAGGGCTTGATGATGCTTAGAGAGTGTTTATAGGATCGGTGGAATCGCTGAAGAATAGTAGAGAGAAAACCGGAAGGGTTTTGGTAAGTCCGAAGGATGTCCGGAGTGGAGGTGGAAGTGTTCCATAGCCATAGAGATTGAATAATATGTGAATGACTGTTAAATATTGATTTAATCATTTATTCATAATTATTTAATAAAAGAGAAAATCAATTAAATGGTCAAAAGGCTTAATGGGCCAATTCCCGGAGGGGAGAGGGCCCATTAGGGAAAGGTGAGAGGGAGAAGGGACAAGGGGGTGGCCGGCTGGGCCTAGCCCCCCGCGTGGGGCCCACTAGGGCGGCCGGCGGCTATCCCTCCCCCTCCTCTCCTTTAGTCCCACCCCGAGACTTTGAGGGAGGTAGTACCTCCCCTCCCCCTATATATAGTGGGGGTATTTGGCTAGATAAATACACACAAATTCAATAAAAGGTCTTCTCACTTTTGGGAAGACCTCCAATTGATATTTCTCTCTCTCTCTCTCTCTCTCTCTCTCTCTCTCTCTCTCTCTCGTGACCGTGGTCCCAAGTTTGGACTACGCGAACGAGAGACATCTTCACTGCGGAGCACCGTCGCGCTGCGGGATTCGGATCCAGGAGCTCTACTTCCGCAACTGCTGCTAGATCAGGGAAGCGGGAGTCATCGTCAGATACCGGACGTGTGTAACCCCTCGCGAGGTGTCACAGTTGAGGCACTCAAGTCGTTGGAACCACAGGAGCTCAAGGACTTCATCACGACCTTGAGGTCAGCTTCGGCTCGTCTACATCAACCATGATCTCCTGAGCGTTGACAACGCTTTTTGGTCTTCAAGGGTAAGTTCGTGAAAAGACCCTCTCGTTATTGTATTACTAATAGATAGGTCCTGGCAGCATCAGGGGTTCAGGGGCATAGGGTAAATTTTATTGTTTTCATACGCGGAACACCAACAGTGGTATCAGAGTTAGATCTATGCATAGTAATGCTAGTACGGGTAGAACACACAAGATGTAGCGTGTGGGCATTGATCTTTTATTTGTTACCCTCCCACATGTACTTGTGTATACCGCAACAATGCTTGATGAAGCGGCCCCCAACCGACTTTACGCATTTATTCGCGAGACTGGTCCACGCTTGACATACGGCTTGTACCGTATAAAGTGGCTTAGGAGGGTGTCTATCTCTCTCGCATTAGTTGGTATGCCATTTACAACAGAGGGCCCCGAAAGGGGTCTAGTAGAGACAACTACTTGATCAGCGTTGTGCTGAAAGTTTGTAGGTAAGAACGGTTCTTGTGCGAAAGCCCATTCAGCCACGTAAAACATGTAAAGATAAAGTAGGGGCGTCTAAATTTGTTTTCCAGGGGGCGTTGCTTTGTGATATGGTTGTGGCAAAGGTAAAGTGATACCTTATGTTACGTAGTAGTAGATAGTCACGGAGGTGACGGACTACCACGCCGGAAAGACACTGGTACCCTGGTGTCTACGATGCCGGAACCCTGGCACCGGAACCCGGTGACGACGAATGAAGATCATGACGTGAAGGACCATATCACATCGCATTTACATTCAATGTTATTGTTTGTATATCTTATTGTGTGCTAGTATTAGATACTCGACGGTAGACTAATAAGATGATCCCTGTTAAAATTACCAACGATTGTGTTCCCCCTTAGTGTGCACCACCAAGAAAGTTCTTCGATATGAGGCGATCCATGGTACAAGCATGGGTGTCAGACATATCTACGTTCGCATACAGTGGGTGTAAGCCATGTTGCACAACGAACACACTACGGTTTAGTTGGCGAACCTAGCATGTGCAGACATGGCCTCGGAACGCGGATGGTCAAAAGATCGAGAACGAGTCGCATGAATGATGTGACCGACGTTTAGCGTCCACCCTTGAACCCACATTGATGGTCGTGACGATCGGGGGAGATGTGGATGATAGGGGTCGTGTTATCACTAGGAACCCTTATGGGGATAGGTGTTCCTGAGTGGAGTTATTATTAACTCATTTTATTATAAACTTAGTCTAAATTCCTTTTGCAATTATAAATGTAGAAAATGGTTCTCCCCGAGATTACCTTCCCTATTGACAATTGGTTAAAAGGAGAAAATCTCAAGTTAGATGGATCCAACTTTTCTACATGGGTCATGCGCCTTTATGATCTCCTTAGCAAGAACAAAGTGGTTGACTACATGATCTGCGAGATGTACTTGGAGCCACCCTATTATCATGAGACCCAGGAGCAGCGGGATCTCCGCTACCGTCGTCGTGTGATGGCTACATTCATATCAGTAACGATGTGCCTCGAGATGGAAGATGGACTGTGGCCGATGGTGGGAAGCCTTAATCCCTGAACGATTATGGCACATCTGAGATTGCATTTCGTGGAACAAGTGCGCATATGGGAGTATGAGCTGATGGGGGACTTCCTCTCCATAAAGATGGAGGAGGGCTCTTCACTGGAAGATCACTTGTTGAGCATATATGATGCATACATGAGTCTGGCATACTACCTGGACAACTGGTTCGCAAGCTCTTTTGCAATAGGCGTTGTGATGCGGTCGCTGCCACTAAGCTACCAAGCACAAGTTAGGACTTGCATCATGAGAGGCGACGCGGAATCAATGGAATTCCACCGGTTCATGACACATCTCAGGAATGTGTTGGTTGAACCAAATGTCGCTGAGGTCATCAATGACAAAGGTATATATTTGATATACAATTTTATAAATGTTATAATCTTGCAAACACATTTGTAGTGTTAAGTATATTTGATACTTGTTCTGTTTTGCTGAAAACAGGTCCTTCTGCATGAGTGGTGCTTGCCGGAGAGGAGGTGACGTTGCGTGTTGATGGCGAGCATGATGATGATGGCCAACGACACTATCCCTCAACATGTATCACTTAGTTTATGTTCTAGGATGATTATTGTAATCGAAAGATTGTGAACCTCTTTAGTGTGTCTCACACTTTGTGAGACGGTTATTCATATCAGTTTGTAACAAATAGGTGTTCCACTTTGATGAATGATTTCTATTCGTGTTCATATCTTGTTTGATTATATGTGAATTATCCTTGTTGTTTGAAACTAATTGATAATGCATGAACATTTGTAAAATATTGAAATTCCTTTAAAAATACCCAACTTAATGATATATTCGTTAATGAATGAAACCATTGTTTAAATTCGAAGTTATGTTGATAATAAGTGAAAGTCATTTGATTTCTTATCACATATAAATCATGCCTAAGTTCAGTAAAATAACTTGAACATAGTGTATTACTTGAATACAAAGTGTTTAATGAATTGTTAAAAGTAAATTCATATTCGATGTATTGTATTTTAACGAAAAATGGTAATTATCATTATATAATTGTTTAAATGTGTAAAGAAGTTTACCAAAGGAAACATGAATATGAAACTATTTGATTTGATCAAAGTGTTTCATCAAACAAAGGGTATTAAAGATAAAAGAGAATCTAATTACTATGATTTGATCAATAGTAATGAAATTCGAATTTATAAGAATGGCATAAAAGAAATTGTGAAATGCAAAGTGTTTTGAAATGTCAAAATGCAAAGCATCACAATGTGATATTACATATCAAAATGGGTGAATAGATGGCACCAAATAAATCGTTGTAGCATAGATGTAGAGACCATTAGTTAGAAATAGTTAGCACTCAATTAGTATATATAGTGAACCATTTGAATTCGTGAAAGCGGCTCCATATCTGGTATGGATCGTTGTAAAAGTTTTATTCGATATAACCAAAACAATAGTGAATAAGTCCTTGTAGAGTATTCATTGGAAACTTTGAATACGAAATCCATAGCTAAAACCAAAAGGAAGCAAAACTTGTATTGCTTGGATTTTGGTACATTTTTTAGGAAGTTCACATTCAGTGATACTTCTCAATTACGGAGCAAATGGAAGATAGTGAAAAACCCGATGAGGATTCAAATCCCTGCATCAGAGTGTTGAGAAGCACAACAAACAATGTTCCTGAATGATTCTCCTCACATAGGAAAGAATCAATGATAATGATCATTGTGTTTTCCCACTAGTGTTTTCACTACATGAAGTAGGATTCAAAATGTAGTCCATATCTTGTATGGAGACATTTGTGAATCATTTTTCATGATTCTTGGAATATGACATACCTACGAACTACTAAGGAAATAATGGTAAACTAGAATTATGAGAAATCCCAAAGCAAAATTTCCTTGAGAAATTCGTTGCTGAATCTCACAAGTAAAAGGGGTTACTTGGAATTTCCCAAATGACTGCAAAGCCATAGTGGAAAATGGGGTGAATGACAAAAGCACAATTTGTCAAGTATTGGATGAATTCAAATGAATTTGATTCAAATGTGCTAAATGTCTAGTGGGTTTAAAACTAGTAAAAGTACTAGTATCTCATAGTAAATCTCCGAGTTTGATATTTGATCAAAGGATTTTGAAATCATTCAAAATAGTGAGTAGATATGTAATTTGCATAAAATTGAGTGGGATCTATGAAAGTCTTCCTAAAACAATATCTGAATGACATATTTTTGAGTGGGAGCAATATAAGTCTCAAATTCAAATATGTAGGAACATAGTTTGAGTAAGAGTAGTGACTCATACCCAAATATGTTAGGAACATATTTTGAGTGGGAGCTTATAGAGTGATTCTTAAGCGTGTTAAGAATAAAAGCGCAAGTACCAATAAATAATGATTTATAAGGAGTAGAAGTTGATAATAGGTGTATTATGATATTATGTAGTATTCCTTAAGGGATTCTGAAAAGGGTTTCAGAATAGAAGTTAATTAAGGAACTGGTCCTTAATAACTCAAGTTAGGAATAGTATTAAGTTTAACATCAATGGTTGAAAGAAAGAAAGGATGATCATCATCCACTATGTTGATACATAGGTTCTATCTTAGAAAACCAAGATGATAACTTAACATAATATATGATCCAAGAAGAAACGTTTGATAGTGATTAAGTTTGAATCACAGAACGTTGAGCTAAGTTTGTCCGCAATGTCTAATAGAGAACTATAGACATTTTCCAAATCTGAAAAAAGGATGACATATCTTAAAGCATAAAGGGTTATGTTATAAGGGAATATGTTGGAAACTCCTGTAAATACCAATTAGAGTCAAGTAGGAAGCAAGGTGAACAAAACATCGAAAGTTGCACTGAGTGCACTAGTGTTTCGATGAATACATTTATAACAATAGATAAGGGTACCATCTAAAGTGTTGTATAATGTTATGGTGGGGCTAGTTTGCTATTAACGTAGAATGATGTGTACCAGGGCACATTGCCCATGAGAAAGCCCTCGAGGTTGATCTAAAGTCACTGTTGGCTCCTGGAATCAGGCCTCGTTCTGCTGCCATAGAGACGGTGCATACACACAGATGTTATCATAGGATGAAAAAGTATTAATGTAAATCAAGGTGACATTAGTAAGTTGCAAAGGATTTGGGACTGTAAAGTATAGGCCCAAGACTCAACCTCTTCCATGAGCAAGCATGTTCAGGGTACCAGATATGGTGCCAGTGATTAAGAACAAATGCAACTAGTGTATTTGTACTCTAGTGCAAGTGGGAGACTATTGGATATATGCCCTAGAGTCAAATAGTTATAAGGACTATTGTCATATTTCATATAGTTTATGATTAAGTTTTATATCATGCTATAACTATATTGAGTGGAAACATCAATGCACGTGTGATATATTAACAACCAGGGGTTCCTAGTGAAACTCTAGTCACTGGTTCATTGGTCAACAGATGATCATGTTTCGAGGTATACTTATGAGGTAATGCTGGATCAGCCGTGTAAATTTCACACGCCAAATCCGAGTAACCCAGCGGGTCACACAACCAGGCAGTGTGAGTGGATGCGGAAGATAGAACAAAGTGGTTTGGGGAATGCTCAGGCACCTCGAAATGATAAACCTCGGCAGGAGTTACCCCGGCAGCAATTGCTCTCCGGAGCAAACACGCAACAGTTAATGTTGCCTCCCCCTCCGCCGAGGTATGAAAACAACGGAAGAAGAGATGCAGTGCATCAGGTAGAAAACCAACATCAGCCAGATCAGAGGTACCCCGGAGAGGAGGGGAGAAATGAGTACATAGAGCATCATTAGAGCTACTGCGTGTTCACCACAGAAGAGACATACAAAAAGAGCTTGTAGCGCCGACACATGGAAGTCAATGCGGTAATGCCAGCAGTGACGAGGTATATGCCTTGGTCGGACCAGGAAGTTACCTGGAGCATCAAAGATCATCCCAAGCTTATGGCAAGTCCTGGTTCATATGCGCTAGTGTTGGACCCAACATTCATTAGGCCAAACATCAATGTGAGGTTCTCAAAGGTGCTGATTGACAATGGCAGCATCATCAATATCATGTACTTGGACACGATGCGCAAGTTGGGTATCTCGGAGAACATGCTCCAAGCTACAAGGACAACGTTCCATGGCATTGTGCCAGGCATCTCCTGTGAGACCATTGGCAAGGTCCGGGTTGACGTGTTGTTCGGCACGAGAGATAACTGCCGAACTGAGAATTTAGAATTCAAGGTTGTTAATTTGGAGAGCGCATATCACACGTTACTCGGCAGGCCAGCTCTGAACAAATTCATGGCAAGTACTCACATCAGTTACTTGAAGATGAAGCTGCCCGGGCCAAATGGTGTGATTACCATAACTGGTGATTTCCGATGTTCCATTGAGTGCGCGTCATCCGGGTCTAACCTGGCCGAGTCACTCGTGATTGTGCAAGAAAAGAGAAAAATCCAGGAGGTGGCGGCATTGGCTCAGTCCACGCAGCAGTATATGCCGGTGCTGAGTAACCCGCATGGAAGTGTATCATTTCAAGCGACAAAGGATACCAAGAAAGTGCCAGTTGATGATCTATTCCTAGAGCTCACCGTAACAATTGGTGTCGGGTTAAATGATAAATAGGAAAGCGAGCTCGTCAACTTCCTCCGTGAGAATCGGGATATCTTTGCTTGGTCCACACAGGACTTGCAAGGTGTTCCGAGGGAGTTGGCCGAGCACTCTTTGAATGTGAGACCCGGAGCAAAGCCGGTGAAGCAACCTCTCCGCCGCTTCGCCGAAGACAGGAGAAAGGTCATCAGAGATGAGATAGCTCGGCTCCTAGCAGCTGGATTTATCATGGAAGTACTTTACCCGGATTGGCTATCTAATCCGATGCTGGTGGAGAAGAAGAAGGATGATCTGAACGTGGCAGTGGTTTGGCGTATGTGTATCGATTACACGAACCTGAATAAGGCGTGTCTGAAAGATCCATTCCCACTACCAAGGATAAACCAAGTCATAGATTCTACTGCTGGGTGTGAACTGTTGTCATTCATTGATGCATATTCTGGTTTCCACCAGATACCTCTGAACCCAAGCGATCAAATAAAGACTGCGTTTATCACCCCGTATGGGGCTTATTGCTATCACACCATGCCTTTTGGTTTACGTAATGCAGGGGCAATGTACCAAAGATGTATGCAGAAATGTCTACACGACCAAATTGGTCAAAATGTGCAGGTATATGTGGATGATGTTGTTATAAAGACCAAGGAAAGCAAAACGCTCCTTGATAATATCAGGCAAACATTCGCAAACCTGAGAAGGTTCCGAATGAAGTTTAACCCGGAGAAATGTACCTCCGGTGTCCTGGCTGGAAAATTACTCAGATTTCTTGTCTCCAGCCGAGGTATCAAAGTTAACCCAACTAAAATCCAGGCCATAGAGCGAATGGAACTGCCGAAGTGCCTTAATGATGTCCGGAAATTCACTGGTTGCCTGGCATCCTTAAGTCGGTTTGTATGTCGGTTGGGAGAAAAGGCACTGCCTCTCTATCAACTCATGAAAAAGTCAGACAAGTTCATTTGGACGCCGCAGGCCAATGAAGCCTTTATCCAATTAAAGAAAATGTTAGCCACTACACCAGTGTTAGCCTCTCCACTATCAAAGGAGCCAATGTTGCTCTATATAGCCGCAACCAACCGAGTTGAAGTGCAGTAGTTGTGGTAGAGAGCGACGAAGAGGGTAAGTCAGTGCAAAGGCCAGTATATTATCTGAGCGAGGTATTATCATCCTCGAAACAAAATTATCCCCATTATCAGAAGATGGCATATGGTGTGTATATGGCGGCTAAGAAGCTGAAGCACTATTTTGAAGAGCACCCCATCAAAGTAATATGTGAAGCCCCCATATCCGAGATAATGAGCAACAAGGATGCAAGTGGTAGGACTGCAAAATGGGCAATTGAGCTAGCCCCTTATGCGCCACGATATGACAGGAGAGAAGCAATCAAGTCTCAGGCTGTGGCCGACTTTTTTGTGGATTGGGCCGAGGTGCAATATGAGCCACCATTGCCAGATCCTAACTACTGGAGAATGCAATTTGACGGA
The DNA here is from genome assembly GCA_023614405.1 of Avena insularis. Taxonomy (NCBI): domain Eukaryota; kingdom Viridiplantae; phylum Streptophyta; class Magnoliopsida; order Poales; family Poaceae; genus Avena; species Avena insularis. Next base: position 422,073,586 of record CM042686.1, on the reverse strand, counting down.
TCAAAAACAAAAACCGGGTTAGGCACCGGAGTTGTGCTTACCTCGCCCAATAAGGACCAGCTGAAATACATGCTGCAGATCCACTTCACAACATCGAACAATGTTGCAGAATATGAAGCACTTGTGCATGGGCTCAAAGTGGCAAAAGAAGTTGGAATACGTCAGATCCAATGCTTCGGTGACTCGGATCTCGTCGTCCAGCAAGTCTCTGGACAATGGGACGCTTTGGATGCAAATATGGCACTATACAGATTTCATGTGCAGAAGATATCAGGATACTTTGAGGGATGCGAATTTCATCATATACCTCAGGTGGAAAATGAAGCTGCCGACGTATTGTCGAAGCTCGGATCAACCCGACAAGCAATCCCGCCAGGTGTAGCACTAGAACACCTCAGAAAACCCTCTATCAGGCCATCCCTAGAATCCGAGTCAATTTATATCCCGGCAAATCTGGAATCAGAAGCTGTGCCCATGGACATTGATGTGGGAAGTTGTTCACGAAACCCGGGGACGGCCTCGGCAAACCCGGGGACTGCGTTGCAAGACCCGGGGACTGCGCATCATGATCTAGTTGAGGTTATGCCGGTGGATCAGATGGAGATTGATGAGGATGTGTTCCCAGTACGACCTATACCAGCCTGGGCACTGCCCATATTTCAATTCCTGAAAGATGGAACGTTGCCCGGTGAGGAGGTGCTTTCCAAGCAAACTCAGAGGGGAGCAAAAGCATACACGATCATCAATTCCGAGCTATACAAGAGAAGTGTGACAAACATTCTCCAACGATGTGTTGACCCGAAGAAGGGCTTGACATCCTCCGAGATATACATCAAGGGGAATGTGGGCATCACGCCTCGTCCAGAGCCTTGTTAGCAAAAGCTTTCCGTCATGGGTTTTACTGGCCAAGTGCCTTGGAACAAGCAGAGGATCTGGTAAGAAAGTGCAATGGTTGTCAAAGATATGCTACCAAGACGCATATGCCAATGTCGGAGCTCAAGACCATACCAATTACCTGGCCATTTGCCGTATGGTGTTTGGAAATGGTTGGCCCGTTTAAACCAGCAAGAGGGAACATGACCCACATCTTGGTCATGGTGGACAAGTTTATAAAATGGATTGAGGTGAAGCCAATAAGAAAATGTGATGGAGCTACCGCCGTGACATTCCTCAAAGATATCATCTTGAGATACGGTTATCCTCACAATATCATAACAGATAATGGCACAAATTTCGCTGAAGGAGCATTTGCACGATTCTGCCAAGATAAGAAGATCCGGCTAGACGTAGCCTCGGTAGCTCACCCCGCAACGAACGGACAAGTAGAAAGATCCAACGGATTGGTATTATCCGGGATAAAACCCCGGCTCATTGAGCCGCTGCAAAGATCAGCGGGGTGCTGGATAGAAGAACTACCAGCGTTACTGTGGAGTTTAAGAACAACTCCGAATTGATCAACAGGCTATACGCCATTCTTTCTGGTATATGGGGCAGAAGTTGTATTACCAGCCGACATAGAGCATGACTCGCCTAGGGTCACCCAATACACAGAAGCCAAAGTGCAAGAAGCCCGGCAAAATGATGTTGATCTGCTGGAAGAAGTGAGAGAATTGGCGTTGTCCAGATCCGCCATATATCAGCAAAATCTCTGACGCAATCATAGCCGGAAAGTAAACCCCCGAATTTTCCGGGAAGGTGATCTGGTACTCCGGTTGGTACAACATACTACTGGCATGCACAAGTTATCCCCCCCATGGGAAGGGCCATTCATTGTGAGCAAAGCATTGCACAATGATTCTTATTATCTTATCGATGCAAAACCACAGGAGAAGAACAAGGCGGACAGGTCCGGTGAGGAATCTAAGCGTCCATGGAATGTAGCTCTACTCCGTCCATTCTACACTTAGCAAAGAAGTGTATGTATCCGAGTCTCTCATATGTCGGTATGTATGCCGGCAATGAGCTTATCAGTGAAATAGTGGCACCTCGAGCAGTAACTCGGGGACTGCCTTAATAATATTTGTTGTCTTTTGTACTAGTTATAATTTTTATGTCGGCTGGATTAAGTTGCTTCTGCCTAAGCCGGATTAGTAGTGTGTAAGCACCAAAAAACTTAACTCTTCGACTTGCTGCTGTCCAACAAGATTTGGCTTCATGGTAAGCAAGAGAACAAGTTTGGAATTGCGTAGCACACGAAAAACGACTAAGGAAAAGAACGTAATCGAGCCGACATTTGTTATTTGGACTAACTTTACGTTTACCTTGTGTTTACCATGCTGAATTATTTTGAGCTAATCCTAAAGTTTCCAAGTATTGTTATGTCAATTTTTGAAACTCGGACTCGTAAGTCATAAAACCGAATCAAGGTAGACACGAGCCGAGCCAAGAAATTGGAGAAACAAGAAAATGAAACTCGGGGACTATGCCCAAGTTAATCCGGCACAAATAACTTAGTAGCAAAATATAACGTGTGTGCTTAATATATTTTCACCCGGCATACCGGGGATCTGATAAACTGCAAAGTGTTTTTAATCAAGGAGCAGCAGCAGGAGGTAACTCAGCGCCGCAGGTGGAACTCCAGCCTCGGCTTCAGCATCATCTTCACCTCCTTCGATGTCCGAGGCTTCCTCCTTTTCCTCCTCACCCGAATCATCTTCAGCATTTTCATCGGCGGCATCACCAAGGAAGCTCGGTCCCTCGTTCCATTGATGGATGGGGGAATACTGAATGAGGTTATGATCGCAAGCCTTGCGCCGAGCTATCCAATCCGGATGATTGGACCACCTTGATCCGGTGCGCATCCGCTCAAGAAGATTGAGGTTGATTTTCTCATACCACGTAAGCACGTAGTGGAGAACAATTTTAGCTCCGGCGCATCCAGCGGATTCCCTCCAAAGGTCCAGCTGGGTCTCGCACTCCATCAACTTGGCGATGAGAGCGGTGGTCCCCTCCGGAGTATCTTCATCAGGCCAAAATGCGCTGAAGATCTGGATTGCCACATCAAGGATATCCTTACCATAGTTCTTCACAATTTCGACACGAGAAGACAAGCTGACCAGCAAGTCCTCCATGTCATAGGGAATAATTTCGGCGCCAGGACCAACTGGGGTACCCCTCTTATGGCGCAACTTGGCAACAGCAGTTTTTGGGGATATACTTTCCGGGTATCCTCACAGTTCCTCACTGACCAGGGTGGCCCACTTCGGGTTAGAGCTTTGTTTCACGGGCGGCCCAGTCAGGGAGAAAGACGGAGTCCAATCCGGCTACGGGAAGGCCCAGAAGACTTACCGACTTAGGCCCATAATGTTACTTGTAGTTCAAGGTGTACTATGTAACCGACTCTTAGTCGTAGCCGGATAGATCTCTCCTGTAAACCCTAGGCCAGATATCTATATAAGACATCCTCGGGAGAGCCTTTAGGGCACCCAACACTTTAGACCCTCAACTCGCACAGGCAAAACCCTTGTAACCCATATTTCGGCTCTGCCATATTACTGGATTACTAGCAGGAGTAGGATTCATCCAAAGCCGGCGGATTCGAACCTGGGTAAACTTGTGTGCTCACCGTCCCGGAATACCGTACGTCTCACACCCCTCTCTTTCGCACGCCTCAAGGACCCCCTCATGGCGTACTTGTCATGAATCCGACAATAGTTGGCACCCACCGTGGGGCAAGTGAGCTTCGGATCTGCGTTCCGAGTGGAATCTGCAAGAATCAGAATCGGCGAGACTATCGCCGTCGGTCGCATCCTCTACGCCAGCGACGCCCCTCTCATCGTTCTCGACGATACTTGGATTCCGGCTAGGGAGGCCGTGACTGCCTACACAATCATGTCTTTTGGTGAGATCGATGTGTACATCGGTTTCGCTGAACCTGCCCCACCCACCCCAGCGGTGATGATAGAGGCCGAAGAATCTTCTGGGTCCCCTCTATCCGCGGAGGCGGCAGAGTTCCGGATCTCAGAAAATCCTAATCCCACCCAACCCGCACTAGTTGCGGAGATAGTGGAGAAATCCAAGCCTAAGGAAGACCTAGCGGTCCAAATTGAATCTGGAGTGGATCTCCTAGCAGAGACCGGATCCCAGATCGACCCACCCATGGAAGTCGAAATTCAGGAGGAGCAAGTCAACGACACTGATTCCGACTCTGATGATGCCAGGACAGACAGGCCTTTCCTGAGGTACACACTGCGACGTATGATAATGCAAGATGCAAGCGCAAATGCAATTCTCGAGACCATCAAAAGTTTCGACATGGCTGATCGCGAGAGCCACAGGTACCTCAGGAAGCATGCGTCGCACTTTGTCGGACATGAGGGATCCGGATCCGGCTCTGCCGATGTTTGAGAAAACACCGACTCTGTGCTAGAGGCAATTGGAACAAACGCCGACGTACCCGCATCCTCGGATGAATCGATGACGTCAGCGGACTTCCGAAAGTTCTCCGCGGAATATGAAGAGGAGTATAACTCCAAAGCTACAGAAGAAGGAGAAGCCATGGATGAAGGATCCGGGGAACACTCTCCCAAAGCGCAGGATGACATGGACGTCGGAGATAATCCCGAAGTCCAGATGTCCGAAAGTACCGATCAGAGCTTGACTCCGGGAAACGGACCCAAAGCCGTCTTTGCTACCGGCACTGCCAAGAAGGCAAAGAAGAGGAACAAGAAGAACAAGACCCCGGCAAAAGACCCTTTGACAGAGGAGGTGATTGCCGAGGAATACAAAGAAGACTCGGATGGAGCACTTATCCCAGAAGAGCCAAAAAAAGAAGAATCGGTGGATGGACACGTGATCACCGAAGGTGCGCATAAACTCATCGATGCTGCACTAACCACACCTATCCCTACAGCTGCAGAACTTACTGCGGAAGAACTGGATGAAAGGGCCCAAGCCCTAGAAGCGCGCCGTCAACAACTCCTAGATGAAGCCAAAAACATGGAGGAGGAGAAGAAACGCATGGCAACTAAGGATTACATGTCTCGGTTGCATCAAAAGACACGGAAGCGTCACACCAATGACGACCAATTCCCACATATTTGTGCTGTCCTTTTCAGAGATGAGATGGGGAAGCCACAGAAAGATAGCAAAGGAGATTGGGTATATCCAACCCCAGTACAGAACACCATGGCGGCCCGTGAAATTCTATCGGCTAATCCAGGACTGGAGGAGATCCGTTTGGGTATCAAACTACTCAACAAGGGACTGGAGCAGTAAAAGGTCGCCCTGTCCGGAAGTCAAAAACTGGTCTCAGATTCCGACCAATGTCGCATAGATCCGGCATGGGCTGACGTAAGAACCCATCGCATTTCGGAGCAGCATCATCGCCCCGAGCGACGGGAGGACAATTATTCGAGAACCGGATCATCAGGACAGCATCGCAGGACTACGCGTGACTGGAGAAACGTCGCCCCAGCGGTCGAGAAAGAGGCCACCGCTGCTCTGAATCCGAGGAATCCTCCCCGACGATAGTCTAACAATCGAAGGGGCGAAGATAAAGAGAAACATCGGGAGGAGGATCGTCAAAAAATGTCACCTCCTAGACACGCAAGCCGTCCGGCTGAGCCTCACCGTAGTGGGAATGACGGACGAAGGAACGACGAAAACCATGCCGGGACAAGCCGGCAGGGGGCTCATCATAGCCAAGACCCTCCCCGGAACCAGAATAATGACGCTCCGGATGGAGGCCGGCGATCAGCCGGAAACTATCCAACTACCCCACCTTCTCCACCAAGCAGTCATCACAACGGCTCTCAAGGGGGACAAGGAGGACGATGTGATGGAGGAGGTGGTGGAAGAAGCCGAAGTCCGGCCCCAAGGCACCACAGCCACAGCCGGAATTCGGGACGATCCCTATCCCCGAACGACGCAAGGCACAGGATCAACTCCAACATAGAGGCGCGGCGCTATGAAAACGATGATATCTACGTGGGCCCAAAATGCTTCGGACCATGCATCAGAGCTACAAGATTCCCGGAAGAATTTGCTATCTCAAGACATATCCAAGCCTACGACGGCATTGCTCGGCCAGACACCTGGCTACATGATTTTTTCCAAGCTTGCTGCATCGCCAAAGGCGGAAATAGCCTGGTCGCAACCCGATATCTCCCACTTATGTTGCGGAAGACGGCACGATCATGGCTTAATGAACTTTCGGAGAACACCATCCACAACTGGTATGACATGCAAAGTGCGTTCTTTCGGAATTTCGAAGGCACGTATCGGAGGCCTTGTACGGTCGGAGACCTACAGCGTTGCACCCAGAAGGCCGAAGAAACTTGTCGGGATTACCTCAGACGATGGATCGACACCAAGAACTCCTGTGAAGGAGTAAGTGATCAAACTGCGATTGAAGCTTTCATCGCAGGTCTCCCAATTGGTCTACTGCGCCATCTTTTGAAGTGTGACAAGGTCACCAATTTGGGAGAAATGATAGAAACATCGAGCAAGTATGTAGATGCCGACGACGATGCAGAGGGATTACTCAATGCCCTAGCTGTGCCTCAGTCGGCAAAACAACCAAAGCAACAAGCTCAGAAGCGCAAAAATACCTCGGAAGAGAAACCCAATGCGGAAACAACAGTGGTCACTGCTACTTTCGGGTCTGGAGGACGAGGAGGACACGACGGAGGCCACGGGCGTGGCCGTGGGACTTCAAGGGTCCAAGGGAGAGGAGACCAGCAACCAGGCAAAACCTACTCTTGGGCCAACATTTCCAATAACCCCTTATGACGGTTATGGTTTCTCCAAGACCCTCATGGACGGTGGTAGTAGTATCAATATTCTCTATGTCGAAACGCTATGCCGCATGAGGATCTCGGAAACCCAGCTGAACCATAGCTCTGTGATCTTTCACAGAGTCGTCCCAGGAAGACAAGCTAATTCCCTGGGAGAGATTACTTTGGATGTTACCTTTGGAACTCCAAAGAACTACCGGACGGAAGCACTTTCCTTCGAAGTGGTCCCGTTCAAGAGCGCGTACCACGCTATATTCGGACGTCCGGCTTACTAGGCTTTTATGGCTCGTCCGTGTTACATTTACAATATGATGAAAATTCCAGGTCCCAACGGCATGATCACCATCAGGGGAGACCCGAAGAAAGCGCGAGAGTGCGAGGATGGAAATGCCGCCTTTACTGAAGTCGTGCTGCACGCCTAGGAGTACCAGGAGATCAAGAAGAGCATAGATCCGTCCGAGATGCTCGCAACAAAGAAGGAGGTGACAGAGCCAAATCCAGAGTTCAAGGCATCAGAAGAGACGAAGAAGACGCCGTTGAAGGATGATGACCCCTCCAAGGTGACCCAGATAGGCGTAGGCCTAGGTAGCGCATAGGAAAGCGCGCTCGTCAAGTTCCTCCAAGCAAATCAAGATATCTTCGCATGGCAGCCATCTGACATGACCGGAGTACCTAGGGAACTTGCCGAGCACTCTCTAAATGTAAACCCGAACGCTAAACCCGTCAAACAGTCCCTACGATGATTTGGCGATGAAAAGCATAAGGCAATAGCTAAGGAACTAGCACGGCTCGAGTTAGCCGGATTCATAGAAGAGGTCATCCACACTGAGTGGTCGGCCAATCCTGTAATGGTCCCTAAAAAGGACACCACTGATTTAAGGATGTGTGTTGATTATACTGCCTTGAACAAGGCTTGCCCAAAAGATCCGTTCGCTCTACCTAGAATTGATCAAGTTATCGATTCTACGGCAGGCTCGGAACTCCTCTATTTTCTCGACGCATATTCCGGTTATCACCAAATCCGGATGAAGGAATCTGACAAAGTCAAAACTTCATTCATAACCCATTTCAGAACCTTCTATTTTGTTACGATGCCCTTTGGGCTGAAGAACACAGGAGCTACGTACCAGCGCACGATGCAGCGTTGCCTCCATGACCAACTCGGGCGCAATGTACATGCATACGTGGATGATATCGCAGTAATGTCCAAAAAGAAGGAAACGCTGATTTCTGACTTGGAGGAAACATTTGCCAATCTACGAAAATACAACATCATGCTTAACCCAAAGAAATGCTTCTTTGGAATACCCGCTAGAAAATTGTTAGGTTTCATCGTGTCTCAAAGAGGCATAGAGGTGAACCGGGACAAAATCAAGGCTATACTCAATATTTCCAGGCCAACTCGCCTGAAGGACGTACAAAGATTAACTGGCTGCATCGCTGCAGTCAGTCGATTCGTAAGCCAGCTTGGTGAAAGAGCCGCACCATTATACAAACTCCTAAAAAATACTAAGGATTTTGTTTGGACTGATGAAGCTGAAGCTGCACTACAAGACCTGAAGAAAGTACTCTCATCTGCTCCTATCCTTGCAGCGCCGGAACCTTAGGAACCGATGTTGCTTTATCTTGCTGCGACAAATAAGGTTGTTAGTATCGTCATGGTGGTGGAGAGACCGGAGGAAAATCATGAGCACCTGGTGCAGCGTCCGACTTACTTTGTCAGTGAAGTCCTAACAGAGTCAAAACAGCGGTATCCGCATTATCAAAAGTTGGCTTACGGTGTTTTTCTAGCATCTTGTAAGTGACGACACTATTTTCAGGAGCATCCAATTACTGTGGTGAGCACAGCTCCCATGAGAGACATAATCAACAACAGTGCCGCCATAGGACGCGTCGCCAAATGGGGCATAGAGCTTTCATCTTTTGATATTGAGTATAAACCTCGTACAACAATCAAATCCCAGATCCTTGCTAACTTTGTTGTTGATTGGACAGAGACGAAGGAGAACATGATCCTCCCTGAGTCGGAATATTGGACCCTCTTTTTCGATGGGTCTAAGGCTCGAGGGGGCTCAGGGGCTGGCGTGGTGCTCAAATCACCCCAAGCACATAATTTATACGTGTTGCAGATCCACTTCACAGCGACAAACAATATTGCCGAGTATGAAGCACTACTGCATGGAATCCGAATTGCTAAGGATATTGGCATCCGACGTTTGATGTGTTACGGAGATTCGGATCTTGTTGCTCAACAAGTGTCAGATATTTGTAATGCAAATAAGCACATGGCAGCATATAAAGCTGTCGTGGATGATCTATCTAAATCGTTCGAAGGGTTTGAAGTTCAACACATCCCTCGAGCAGAAAATGAGGAAGCAGACGCACTATCTCGGATAGGTTCTGCGCGGAAAGAGGTCCCGGATGGCGCTTTTTTAGAGCAGCTCAAAGTTCCCTCAATAAAGGGAGTAGATGAGGAATATCCGACCAAATCCGACTCACCTTTGATAGCAGTTCTGGCTATAATTCCCAGCTGGACTCAACCCTACCTCGATTATTTGGTAGATGGCAAATTACCTGAAGATGAGGTGCTGAGCTGGCAGATCATCCGACGAGCAAAAGCCTATACTATAGTTAAAGGTGAGCTCTATAATCGGAGTGTTTCTGGGGTTTTCAGCGCTGTGTATCTCTAGAAGAAGGAGCGGAAATCTTAAGGGAAATCCACAAAGGCGAGTGTGGTTATCACGCTGCAGCCAAATATTTAGTGGCAAAAGCTTTTAGACACGGATTTTTCTGGCTTACAGCTCAGGCAGATGCCGAACGATTAGTCAAGACGTGAAAAGGCTACCAAAAGTACGCCAAACAAGCTCATGTTCTGACTGATCAACTGCGAACAATACATATAACATGGCCCTTTGCGGTCTGGGGGCTTGATATGGTAGGACCTTTTAAACGAGCTCCAAGTGGATTTACTCACCTCTTAGTGATGGTGGATAAATTCACCAAATGGATTGAGGCTAAACCTGTCACCAGTTGTGATGGAGCAACAGCCAAAAGATTTGTCGAGGATGTTATAATCCGGTATGGTTATCCACATAGCATTATCACGGACAACGGGAGTAACTTCTCTATGGGAGAATTGGCTGAGTTCTGCAACGAGCAAAATATCCGGCTTGACATTGCGTCAGTCGCACATCCATAAGCTAACGGACAAGTCGAAAGAGCAAATGGTTTAATCTTACAAGGCCTAAAACCGAGACTCGAAGCACCACTACGATGTGCTGTGGGGGCTTGGGCAGAGGAATCACCTTCTATAATATGGAGTTTACGAACGACCGAATAGGTCAACCAGATACACACCTTTCTTCTTGGTCTATGGCGCATAAGCAGTTCTTCCTAGTGATTTGATTCACACTTCTCCTAGAGTGGCCACATATATTGAAGAGGATGCCGAGGTTTCTCGACAAAACGATCTCGACTTAGTCGAAGAAGTCCGCGTCATTGCTGAAATGAGATCTACAGCCTATCAGCAGAAGTTACGCAAGTATCATAGCCAGAGAGTCCGAAATAGATCTTTCAATAAAGGTGATTTGGTTCTCCAGCTTGTGCAACAAAGAAAGCACAAACTTTTCCTAGTATGGGAAGGGCCCTTTTTAGTTAGTCGAGTATTGCACAATGGATCGTACTACTTAACTGACATGAGGCCAGTCAAAGAAAGACCTGCTACTAAGAAGAGAAAGAGAGCTGGAGGCAGTAGAAATCCGGATGAGTTAGACAGACCGTGGAATATTGCTCAGCTACGTCCCTTTTATTCTTAGTTTATCCTTCTTTGTAAACATATAAATGTACATGCTCTATGAGAAATAAAAGTTTTGGTTGCCTCAATATTTTCTGAGAAGTTTTTACCATCTTATTTCCGAATGATCATGTCATAGTCGAAAATCCTAGAATGCTTGAAAGTACTTTATGCTCATGTTCGTTCTAGTTTAGATTTCCGATTCTAAAACTGCTACCCTCGGGTATAACTCTAAAAATTTCTAGTCTTTACTTTGGTTATTTGTCTGATTGCTGGATGCGGGCATTTTCCGAGTAGTGAATTGTTAGTACTGGAAGCCGGCTTTGTTTCCGAGTTTAAACTAGTTTAGCAATTGAGCTCCGTTGCTCGGCAAAGTTTCCGGTAGAAGGTTAAGCCGGCTCACAAAAGGGACGAGGCGGAAAGCCAGATAAATGATAAGTATGGGCGAAAAAATACAAGTGCTTATGTAAACATTTCAGGCACGCAAAAAGTTTAAAGCCAAAAGTGCTGAATAGATCAAAAGCTTAGCACTAGCAAAATTATAGTACTGTATATTTACAGGCCCATCATGTTTTTCAGAATAACACAAATATTTCTGTTAATCTATGATGCAGGAGAGGAAGGAGCTGCTGGCTCGCTGGATACACCGCCTCGGTATCGTTTCGAGATGTCCACATCCGAGGTGGTGCGTTCATCGTCGGGAATTTCTGCTGATTCTTCTGGAAGAGGAGGTGGAGTGTCCATGCGGGTAAAGAAAGGGGTCTCGTAGCTGGTCAAATCAGCCACGTGACACCCATATCCGGTGCAGGAGTCCATGATGGCTTGAATGTCCTGCTCCTGGCCGTCTTCATCCACTTTGCAGTACCCTCTGGTCACTTGCCATATTTCCATGTTTCCATGGTGGCTCATGACCATGGTGAGAGCGTTTTTTGCCGCAGTACACGCGTAAGACATGTTCCAATCCTGGACGAGCTGTGGCATCTCCTTTGCTTTGTCCCGCACATGAAAATCCGACATGCTATGCATATCCAGAATCTTGAGAGCTTCGCCAATGTCCTCAAGGGATTGGCAGAAGTCATGAAGCAGGTCACCGACTTGGGTAAGCCGGTGGGTGCGGGGCTCAGTGGAGGTCGAGTCCGTCAAGTTCAGAGGACCTGTAAACAAAGACAGTTAAATAAAAATCCGACGCTGATAGAAGTCGAAGAAAGCAGAAAAGTCAGACAGATGGAACGTACCGAAAATGACGTCGTCAATTTTGGTCTTCTCTTCCCGAAGACTCTGGAGTTCAGCCCGGAGCGCTTCGGAAAGGTCCCTCTCTCTGCACAACTCATTATTGAGGTCCGAGATTTTTTGATCTTGAGCAGCAATCTTGCAATCACGCTCATTAGTAGCCATGGAGGAGGATTCAAGGATTTGAGCAATGCTTTTTTCATGATCTGCCTTGAGCTGATCCAGCTCTTGGCGAAGCTCCTAGTTCTCCACCACCAAAGTCTTGAGGTTCTCGGCCTCTTCAATCATAGCACAGGATTGTTTCACCAATGTTGTAAGTCAAAAAGAATAACAGTTTAATGAAAAAATTCGACATTGAAAATACAAAGACAAGGTTTGAGTCTCGGAATGTTTACCTTTGGCTTCATCCTTGGCAACTTTAAGTTCAGCATTTTTAAGTCGGAGAGCTCTGATCTCTCTCTGCTTATCACATACATTCTTCAATAAATCCTGGTTATAGGAATATACTTTCTGTTAGTCAGAATACCCAAAGTCAGAAAGCTACTAAAGACTCGGGCTAATATTTTTAATAATATCAGCACGAGCCTTGGGGGCTACACTAGTTCATTCTTTGGCATCCTAAGGAAGCATAAACCCGGATTATTTATCCTACTTCATGCTTGGGGGCTAGAGGATATGATATGAAACAAAGGAAAAACAGTTTTTGGAATTCCGACTTACATATTGTTCACGAGTGAGTTTATCCAAACTCGTGTTCACCTCAACGGCAACCTTCTCAGCGAGAGTCAGAGGGGTCACAGGAGCAGTTGGAAGCTCCCCGGACCTGATCCTATCGTTGCGAATAAGAACTTGTTCAAGAAGATTAGAGTGCTTGACGTCCTCTACTTCTTGCGCTTCTTCTTCGGCAGATAAGGTACTTTTCTCCAGGCATTGCCTGGCCAGCCACTAGATCTCTTCAGCAGATTTCCAGGACAGGCCAAACTTGGCAAGTCCCGGATTGCTGAGAATGTTTTCGGCGAAGGTTTCTGCCGAGGGATCATTACCCAAAGAGGGTTCACCCTTGTCTAAATCTGACTCACCCGTGGTGACGTCAGTTTGCGATTCAAGGATCGCAGGCTCTATCGAAGGAGCCAGATCTTCTGTGACGACCGGAGAAGGAACGGTCACCAGCGTTGCAGAAGGTTGAGGGGTAGGAGTCAAAGGAGCCACGGTAGGAGAAGCTATGGTAAGCTTTGTCTGACGCAGGGGCTTTGAAGAAGTTCCCTTCCCCTTGCCCTTGATGAGCGGTTTTGCTCTGAGAATGTAATACATCTCGGAAGGAAATTCTAGTAGAAGTGCAAAGGCGGAAGTTGTGATTGGAAGTTACCTCTTCACGACGGGCACCTCCTTTGTGCCAACAACCATTGTCGGAGCTTTGCGCTTCTTGAGCACAATGTCCGGCAATGGGACCACCTCTGTCTCCTGAGAAAACTCCGGAGGATATCCTTCGAGCGGAGCAAATTCCGACTCGGGGAGGTCAGCAAGCTGAAAAGAAGAAAACATATCAGTGTTGCAATGTAACTCGAAGATTGAAACACATAAAAAGGTGTACTATTAGAATCTTACTGGCACTACGGGGTTTTCTGCCATATGCATATCCAGAGAAACCTCCGGGATCCTCCTCTCAATCCGCTCCTTGATCAGCCACTTAATCTGGCTTATATAGCCTTGCGTGGTGTAGGCTTTGGGACAGATGCGGAAGGAGTCTTTCTTGGATGACGTGATGGAGTGCATTAGTCGATCTCCGTGGTACTGAAGGGGCTAGATCCGGCATGAGACCCAACATTGGACCAAGTTGGATCCCTTCAGTCCCTTGTGTTTGATCAGATATTCGACTCGCCTCTTAGCAAGGATCAGATCGTCACTAAGAGCTGGAGCGGCCTCGTCCCAAGACGGTTGGGCCGTGGCAGCTCCATCAACAAAAGCCGGCAAAGCAGTAGCTTTGCCGGGAGCCGGAATATCCCTATGGTAAAAGAACGTGGCTGGCCATTGTTTGGCCGAGTCACTAGCTAGGATTTTGGGATATGCGTGCTCGCGTCTAAGCGAAAAACTAATAGTACTGGTGATGTAAGGAACACTGGCAGTGATAGAGTTTCTCCAGACATGAAAATAGTACCGGAATAAGGTTAAACTCGGCCTAATGCCGAGAAAGCCCTCACACAAAGAAGCGTAAGCGCTCATCTCTAAGAGAGAGTTGGGAGGAAGATGATGGAGTTGAACTCCGTAATGGTCAATCACCTCGGAGAAGAACTCTGAGGGAGGAAATGACAAACCTCTGTCGAGGTGGGTGCCTAAGTGGACCCGCTCGCCGGCGCCGAGTTGGGGATGGTTTCCTCGAAGCCGCTACGCCAGTCGCCGGCACGGAGGAGCCCTTCCTTCTCCATGTTCTGGAGCTTCTCGTCAACGAGCACGCTGGGGATCCAGAGCCCATGGAAGCTTTCCTTCTCCGCCACCGCTTCTGTCGCTACTGTCGCCGCCGCTGCAGCCAAGCTAGAAGAGGAAGAAGAAGCCATTTCTCCGGTGGGCAGATGACCTAGGATGGGTGGCGCTGGGAGTTTTTTGGGGGAGGAACGGAGGAGCTCTGTGCGCGGAGAGAGATTGGGAGGAGGGGAAAGGCAAAGGACGGGTGAAGAGAGAAGGAGAAAATCCTAACCCCTTATATCCACCTAACCACACCAAGATTCGTGCAAATGCTACAGTGTAACCGCCACGCGTCGTGGAAGGAACTAGGAAGGACCCACGCGATGATTGCGTCGCCTCGATCTCCACGCACACATTGAAATGGCGCCTCGGTTCCGCGAACCGTGGACCCACCAACGGTCGTGCTGACAGGATGTCTGTCAGATGATGTGACTCGACCATGACTTGTGTCAGTTGGCGTTAGAGACCAAATTCCGGCTTAGTTTGAAATCAAGCTGGAAAATCCGAGTAACCTGTTGATAGGTCCGACTTATTTTTAAGACCCGGATCGTATTTTTTGTTGTGAAGTTTCAGGAACCCTTCAAGATTCTGCAAGCCGAAGATCAAGCTAGACGATGATGAATCTGACTTTGGATCTGAGAGGCCTCGAAATTGCTGTTGGGGATATACTTTCGGGTATCCTCACGGTTCCTCCTTGACTGGGTGGCCCACGGGTTAGAGCTTTGCTTCACGGGTGGCCCAGTCAGGGAGAAAGACGGAGTCCAATCCGGCTACGGGAAGGCCCAGAAGACTT
Organism: Avena insularis; assembly: GCA_023614405.1. NCBI lineage: Eukaryota > Viridiplantae > Streptophyta > Magnoliopsida > Poales > Poaceae > Avena > Avena insularis. The sequence goes on along the minus strand of CM042686.1, from coordinate 422,058,573 downwards.
ACCGACTTAGGCCCATAATGTTACTTGTAGTTCAAGATGTACTCTGTAACCGAATCTTAGTCGTAGCCGGATAGATCTCTCCTGTAAACCCTAGGCCGGATATCTATATAAGCTGTCCTAGGGAGAGCCTTTAGGGCACCCAACACTTTAGACCCTCAACTCGCACAGGCGAAACCCTTGTAACCCATAATTTGGCTCTGCTGTATTACTGGATTGCTAGCAGGAGTAGGATTCGTCCAAAGCCGGCGGATTCGAACATGGGTAAACTTGTGTGCTCACCGTCCCGGAATACCGTACGTCTCACACCCCTCTCTTCCGCACGCCTCGAGGACCCCCTCATGGCGTACTTGTCATCAATCCGACAACAGCAGTGGTTGCAATGGCATCACCCTCCGGAAATTTGTCTGAAAACAAGACAAGTGAAGCAAGTAAGGAAGGTTGACCCGAAGAGATTCATGCCGGCTGAAGGAAAAGAACTTATGAGAAATATGGTTATGGATCTAGGTCAGCTCGTTAGTGCAGTTGTCACGCCTCTTCCAGAGTTGCGCAAGTTCATCATTCGCCGACTCAAGCTTGGTGTCGGCCTCGTTCAGCAGTTCTTGGTCCTTAGCAATTTGGAGGCTGAGATGCTCTCGCTCTTCAGTAAAATCTTGGCCTGCTTTATCCAGTTCGGATTTGTGCAGCGCCTTGAGCTTTTTCATGTCTACCTTGAGCTTGGCAATCTCATGATCCTTGGTCCGGAGGAGGGCGAGCTCATCATCCTTCTTCTTAAGTTCGGCCTGGTGCTACCCTGCTTGTTCGAGAAAATGCAGCATCATATCAGGCACGGGCACACTATCTTCAAGAGATGCTGAAATAGTTTGTTGACCCGGCAAAGCCGAGGTATGAATATTTGCCGAGCCAAGGAGAAAAGGAGATAGAGCGTAGAGGACGATTAAGCAAAAATGACTTACCCTTTATTTGGTCCAAGTTTTTCCTCATGAGGATGTTCTCGGCCTCCACTCTGGCTGCCCAATCCAAATAACAGGTTAGTTCAGCGGGAAAACACAAAGAGGAATGGAAAAAATGTCAAGGAAAGAACTTACCCCTTTTCTCGTATTTGGCGAGAAGCATAGTATGTTTCGCGCACAACATCTTGTGAGTGTCCAAGAGACGCTGAAACTCAGCGCTCCGGCGATTGGTGGTCACCTGAAAAGAGTACAAAAGGATAGCTTAGTCATGTGCATATTCGAAGTGTACAAAATCCGGGCCAAGTGGAACTTAACCCGGCTCTAGGTGTGTGCATATTCGAAGTGTACAAAATCCAGGCCAAGTGGAACTTAACCCGGCTCTAGGTGTGTGCATATTCGAAGTGTACAAAATCCGGGCCAAGTGGAACTTAACCCGACTCTAGGTGTGTGCATATTCGAAGTGTACAAGATCCGGGCCAAGTGGAACTTAACCCGGCTCTAGGTGTGTGCATATTCGAAGTTACTAAGGAGCTATGCTAGTTCTCTAAGGAGCATCCGACCGAGTAACAAGTTACTCCCCCAGAGGCTCGGGGACTAATGGTTATATCACTAATATCTAGTACATGTTAAGGAAATGGCGAAGTAGCGTACCTCCATCATCTGACATGCCAGGTTGATTGCCTTGGCAGCGGTGTTCATCTATGCAGCAAACTCAGCAGACCCAAATTTCTTCGGGAGATCGTCATTATGGATGAACTCCGCCTTGTTCCAGTTGTTAACGAACTCGATCAAGGTCGGAGGATAGCATTCTCCGCTAAGCATGTGGGGCGCGACCAAACCCTTAGCATGGGCTTCCCTCCTTTCAACCTGGGCAACAGCGGGGCTAGTGTGCAAAACGAGTTGCACATCAGCTGACCCGGCAGAGGTGTCCTTCATCGGCAGGGTCTTCTTCGAGAGCATGGAAGCAAGTGTATGCTGTCCAGCTTCGATTGATGCTTCCCTGGTGGTGTCAGGAGCATTCTTGCCCTTGGGATACTGCTAAGAGGTGGAGGTCTGAGCCACGGATTTGGCCTTGGGGGCTGCCTTAGTGCTAGCCTTGGTGCTGCTGGTGCCTTCTCGCCGAGTCTTGGAAGACTCGGACGAGGCGGAGGGGATTGGTGCTGTTGCTGATGCTTGTGCGGCTGCTGCTGGTGCTGGTGCTAATTTTTGTCTTGGCAGGGGTGCTGAAGGAACCTCGGTGGTGGCTGGTTGCGGCTGAGCCAAAGAGGGAGCAACTGCAGCCTCGGCAGAACCACTTCCCCCTGTTCTGAGGTTTCCCTCCTCTTGATGAGGTGGGCTAGAACCCGGAGCAGCCGCTGAAACCTCCTGAATGGGGCTCAACGGGCGTGAATCGTCGCCACGAGGGGGAGAAGGGCTATGTCGGAGCGGCGAGGCGATGCCGGATCCACTCTGAGGAACCTCCACCGCGGCCCTACCGAATCAAATGATGAAGGATGAGAAACTATAACAAAGGAAGAACAAATGAATAGCAAAACACGAAACAGAAGATTGGATAATGGAGAAGTGACTTACTCATCTGAGGTCAAAGGCTCCTTTGGCTTGCGAGCTCTCCGTGCTACGGCCTTAGTCATGGACTTGGTGGCAGCTTTGTCTATGGACTTCTTTCGCCTTTTGGTTGGATTAGAAGGTCCGGAGGAAGAAGTAGATGCGGCCCCCCTTTTCTTCGATGCGACCGAGACTGGCTCACCCGTGGCAAGGGGAGGATCTTCATGGATCTTCCCACCGGGGTAAGCTGATGCCGGAAAAGCATAAGAACGGGGGACAGTGTCAAATGCCTCCATCACCTCAACATCGAATTCATCTTCATCATCAGGGCAATCTCTATGGAAGAGAATTTACTGGTGTGTCGCTTGGTCGCATGAGGGAACGGCAGGAACATCTCCTGATCTGGCTCCTCCTTGTCTGGGGTATCTTGATCAGGCGCCCACTTGAGAGAAGGCTCGGTGTCATCCTCAAGAGTTTGCTGAAGAAACATCTAAGAGAGAGAAAATGCGAAGGGATCAAACATACAACAAAATCTGACGTATGATTTAACTCGGAAAAGAATTGGAGCACGAGAGTTACCGCAGGAAGAAGCCTATCTCGGCAGGAGTGCTCGATCCCCCACTCCCAATCAGCGGAGAAGTTTTTGTTGGTGGTAAAGAGGGCTTTGACCCGGCGGTAAATCTCGGTGTTGCTCAACTCGAATGAGGAGGTCCGGTTGGGGTCAAGGCGCTAGCTCATGTGGCAAAGTTTATGCGTGTGTTTCTGGAGGGGGAGATCCGGTTGCGGACGAAGGTGATCATTGCGTCCTCGTTGTGTAGTCCCTGATCCTTCAGCTCCTGGAACCGTTTGTTGACTTGGTTCGCTAGGACTGTGGGTTTCTTGGGGATCTGATCCCACAGATCCGGATTAGGAGGACCCGAAGCGTAGGGGCGCAGCCGGATCAGATCTTCATCTGTGCCATTTCTGACATAGAAGAAGGTTCGGGCCCAGCCCTTGCAGGAATCGAGCCCCGTGACTCCGGGAAAGATGGACTGCTTCCGAGGAGAGATAGAGACAGCGCCGAACTGCATAAGTTGCTTGTCCTCCAGGTCAAGCTCTCTATTCGGAATTACATTCCGGCGGAGACCAAAAAACCGGATCCAGAGCTCCTTAGTGGGCCACAATCCGGCGTAGCCCTCTATGGTGGAAGCAAAGGCAGAAAGAGAGGTGATGGTATTCGCCAGAAGGTGATGTGGTTGAAGCTCGTAGGTATTGAGCCAATCATGGAAGAAGTCACTGACGGGGAGGCCGAACCCACACTGGGAGTGGGAGAGAAACACTACAAACTCACCCGGATTGGGTGAGGGAGAAAGCTCCTCGGCGACGAGGCGGGCGATGACGCCCTCCGGGATACGCCGGGTGCGGTACAACCAGTCAAGGTTATCCTGGCATACCCAGGACCCAGCCCAAGCGCCGCGATCGGCGTTCCCCCCATCCTCCTCCATCTCCTGTTCTGCGACGACGAGTTCTTCCTCTGTCTTCTCTAGGTCTCTGTCCTCACTGGCCCTATCGGCGGTGGGGGGCAGTGGCCTGGACTGGCGCGGACCCGTGGCGGTGGAGATGCGCGGGAGTGGCGGCGACGCTGGTGCGCGAGGAACGGTGCGGCGGCGGCGCAGCTAAGCAGGTGCGGCGGCGGCGGCGCTGTCGCTGGGAGGAAGAAGAAGAAGAAGAAGAGGCAGAGGGGCGCTAAGACGGGGAAAAGTCCCAAGGGGCGCACCCCTCCCCTATTTAACCACGCCCTAGAGGGGTAGTGGGATCATGCTGTGCGGATGGGCCACACGGTGTGGCCGTGTATGATCCGGATCAGCCAATCAGCGACAAGCCACAGGAAGGGCCACAAGGCACAGGAGATCCCACGATGTGACGTTATGATACAGTTAACGAGGAGACAGACACGATGTGACGTGTGCTATAGTAAAACCTGATATTAACTGCGGCGGTTACTAGCGCAGGCCCTTAAAATGAGGCAAGAGAATGATTACTCTCCATGTGGGATAGCGTACGAGAGAAGGAAGACTAACTCGGATAACCAAAGGATGACCCGGCCAGCGGGTGAAAACTCGGAATGTGCCAAGGGAAGATTAGCCTATGGAATCCATACTATGAGATAACTCGGAAAAGGAGCAAAAGGCTCGGAAGAATTGAACCTGCTGTAGCCTTAGCGGCTGAGGCAGCTAAGACCGCACCAGCTTCGGGGACTAATGTTGGGGGGATACCCCCGGGTAGGGTCACGCCGGGGTATAATGGCCGAGTTAGCCGAGGTACAGCAAGGTCAAAGCAAGTGCTGGCTGAGTCACCTCAAGGTAGGCCGAATCACGGAGTAATCCGGACCAGAGGATGTCCGCCTAACAGAGTCCTGGCCGACTTATGTCGTATGCCAGCATGATGTATCTAACTTGTATGCAGGTACAGGTGTGGCCGGATCAACCAGGCATGATCCGGGTTATATCAGGCTTGCAAGAGAAGGAAGATATCTCGCTGGTCAAAAGGTGGCCACTGTACGTAGAGCGTGAGCGAAGCGGACAGAGGCCAGGACCACCAAGGCATGGCCGACAAGGGTGACGATGCCTGTGTCGGATGACGCTGGCGCCACAGAGGATCACGTAGCCTCTACATGGCTTACGACGGGGAAAAGTGACCCGGTCGGTTTACTATTTTGGGAAGAGGCATATTCCTTGGAATATGCCTCCACGTATGCCCTAGTTGGAGACCTATCTATCCCTATATAAGGAGGGCTAGGGCCTCTGTAGAAAGGGTTGGTCTCTGTTGGATCTCTAGTGAGTGAAGTTTGAGCTAGTGGTGAGAGTAAGAGAGTTCCTTCTTCCTCCTCCTCGCAATACAGCTCAAGGAGCACTTGTAACCCATCTAGCTTGAATAATACAAAGCTTCTATGTGTAGAATCACTACACTATCCATCCCTGGATTCCTCTAGTGCATCTTGTCCCCACCTTTAGCCTATCCATGGCATCTGCCGTGACACCACCACGACAATCACCGAGAGGGCCCAAAGTATATCTATCCGTCATCGGGATTGAAAAATTCCACTCTTGATCCATGAGCCTCAACATAACACCTTCGTAGCACTGAACCCACCTTTGTAGTCACCCTGTTACGGTGTGACGTTTGATGTTATCAAGATACTCTTTCGGTGTTAGCAATTAACATGATCTCATGGTCTAAGGACTAAGATTACTTCGTATGATGTTATAGCAATATAAACATAATGACTTTTATCGTAATTCTATACTTCAGATGAATGTTCATCACATCATTTCACAAATGCTGTGACCTCGTTATTAACAACATCCAATGTCCATGATCAGGAAACTTTGATCATCTTGTTAATTAACGAGCTAGTCTATAAGAGAGGCACAACTAGGAACCTTTTTTTATTAAACACACATGTATTGACGTTTCCTGTCAATACAATTATAGCATGCAAAATAAACATCTATCATATACAAGGAATACATAATAACAAACTTATTATTGCTTCTCAAGGCATAATTCCTTCGGTCTCCCACTTGCACTAGAGACAATAATCTAGTTCACATAGTGATAAATCTAACACCCATGGATTTCTGGTGTTGACCATGTTTTTCCCTAGGGAGAACTTTAGTCAAGGATCTGCTACATTTAGGTCCATGTGTACTTTACAAATATTTATATCTCCATCCTTGACATGCTCGCGGATGGAGTGAAACCGGCGCTTAATATGCTTGGAATTCTTGTGAGACCTTGGTTCCTTGGCGTTGGCTATGGCTCCATTGTTGTCACAATAGATCACCATTGGGTCCAATGCACTAGGAACCACACCTAGTTCCGTTATGAACTCCTTCATCCAAACCGCTTCCTGCGCCGCTTCTGAAGCAGCAACATATTCCACCTCCGTCGTTGATCCAGCCACCATAGGTTGTTTGGAACTCCTCCAACTAACTGCTACTCCGTTCAAGAGAAATACATATCCGGATTGAGATTTAGAGTCATCCGGATCGGTGTCAAAGCTAGCATCGACATAACACTTAGTGGCTAGCTCTTCTCCACCTCCGTATACAAGAAACATATCCTTAGTTCTTCTTAAGTACTTAAGGATATTCTTGACCACTATCTAGTGTTCCGAACCTGGATCAGATTGGTACCTACTAGTCAAACTAATAGCATGTGCCACATCCGGTCTTGTACATAGCATGGCGTACATTATAGAGCCTATGGCTGAGGCATAGGGGACCTTATCCATTATCTCTCTTTCTTCCGCTGTAGCCGGACTTTGAGTCTTACTCAATGTCTTGCCTTGCAACATAGGTAAGAACCCCTTCTTACTTCCATCCATATTAAACTTCTTTAATATCTTATCAAGGTATGTACTTTGCGATAGCCCAATTAGGCGTCTTGATCTATCTCTATAGATTTTAATGCCTAATATATGAAGCTTCACCAAGGTCTTTCATCAAAAATTTGCTGTTTAGATAACTTTTAGCACTATTTAAAAGATCTATTTCATTTCCAATCAATAATATCTCATCCACATATAATATCAGAAATGCCACATTGCTCCCACTCACTTTCTTGTAAATACAAGCCTCTCCATAAGTTTGGATAAATCCAAACTCTTTGATCACCTCATCAAAGCGGAGAGTCCAACTCCGGGATGCTTGCTTCAGTCCATAGATGGATCGCTGAAGATTGCATACCTTATCAGCATCCTTAGGATCGACAAAACCCTTAGGTTGTATCATATACAACTCTTCTTCAATATTACCATTGAGGAACGCGATTTTGACATCCATCTGCCATATTTCATAATCAAAATATGCAGCAATTGCTAACATAATCCTAACCGACTTTAGCATTGCTACGGGAGAGAATGTCTCATTGTAGTCAACTCCTTGAATTTGTCGAAACCCTTTTGTGACAAGTCGAGCTTTATAGATGGTCACATTACTATCAACATTAGTTTTTCTTTTGAAAATCCATTTATTCTCAACGGCCTTTCGATCGTGAGGTAAGTCCACCAAGGTCCAAACCTGGTTTCCGTACATGGATTCCATCTCGGATTTCATGGCTTCTAGCCATTTGTTGGAACCCGGGCTCATCATCGCTTCTTCATACGTAGCAGGGTCATCTATTTCATCAATCATGAAATTCATAACAGGATTGCCGTAAAGTTCAGGAGCTGCACGTGTCCTGCTTGACCTGCGAGGTTCGGTAGTGTCCTCTTTCGAAGTTTCATGATCATTATCATTAGCTCTCTCTTCATTAGGTGAAGTCAACTCCGAAACAACTTCCGGTGCTGCGCTACTCGCCATTTCATGAAGAGAAGGTTCAATAACCTCTTCGAGTTCAACCTTCTGACTACTCACACCTTTCGCAAGAAACTTCTTCTCAAGCAAGGATCCATTCTTGGTAACAAAAACCTTGCCCTCGAATCTGTGATAGAAGGTATACCCAATCGTTTCCTTAGGGTATCCTATGAAGATGCATTTTTCCACTTTGGGTTCGAGTTTATCCGGCTGAAGTTTCTTCACATAAACATCGCATCCCCAAACTTTAAGAAATGATAACTTAGGTTTGTTTCCAAACCATAATTCTTATGGTGTCGTTTCAACGGATTTAGATGATGCCCGATTTAAAGTGAATGCAGCGGTTTCCAGTGCATAACCCCAAAATGATAGTGGCAAGTCAGTCAGAGACATCATAGATCGAACCATATCTAATAAAGTACGATTACGACGTTCTGACACACCATTACGTTGTGATGTTCCGGCAGGCGTGAGTTGTGAAACTATTCCACAGTCCTTCATATGTGTGCTAAACTCGTAACTAAGATACTCTCCTCCATGGTCGGACCGCAGAAATTTGATCTTTCTGTTATGATGATTTTCCACTCCATTTTGAAATTCCTTGAACTTTTCAAAGGTTTCAGATTTATGTTTCATCAAATAGATATACCCGTATCTACTCAAATCATCCATGAAAGTAAGAAAATAACGATATCCACCTCGCACCGACACACTCATTGGTCCACACACATCAGTATGTATGATTTCCAATAAATCTGTCGCCCGTTCCATTGAACCGGAAAACGGCGTTCTAGTCATCTTGCCCATAAGGCATGGCTCACATGTATCAAATGATTCAAAATCAAGTGATTCCAAAAGTCCATCAGAATGGAGTTTCTTCATGCGTTTAACGCCAATATGACCTAGACGACAGTGCCACATATATGCAGATATATCATTATCAAGTTTAATCCTTTTAGCATCAACATTATGAATATGCGTAATACTACTATCGAGATCCAACAGAAATAAACCATTCATCACAGGTGCATGAACATAAAACATATCATTCATATAAATCGAACAACCATTGTTTTCAGATTTAAAGGAATAACCACTTCGCATCAAACACGATTTGGATACAATGTTCATGCTTAGTGCTAGCACCAAATAACAATTATTTAGTTTTATCCCTAATCCCGACGGCATATGGAGAGGCATCGTTCCAACGGCGATCACATCAACTCTTGATCCATTGCCGACCCACATCGTGACCTCATCCCTTGCTAGCTGTCGCTTGTTCCGCAGCCCCTGAATCGAGTTACATATATTAGCAACCGATCCCGTATCAAATACCCAGGTGCTACTGCGAGTACTAGTCAAGTACACATCAATAACATGTATATCACATATACCTTTGTTTGCCTTGCCGGTCTTCTTGTCCGCCAAATACTTGGGGTAGTTGCGCTTCCAATGGCTAGTCCCCTTGCAATAGTAGCACTTGGTATCAGACTTAGGGCCAGCTCGGGATTTCTTTTCAGGTCTTGACAGCATTTGCGCCCTTCTTTCCCTTCTGCTTGCCTTTCTTGTCCTTCTTGAAACCGGTGGTCTTATTGATCATCAACACTTGATGTTCTTTCCTAATCTCCACTTCTGCAGTCTTAAGCATTGATAGAAGCTCGGGAAGAGACTTCTTCATGCCCTGCATGTTATAGTTCATCACGAAGCTCTTGTAGCTAGGTGGCAGATATTGGAGAACATGATGTATGCCTAGGTTAATGGGAATCGATATTCCTAGGGACACAAGCTTATCAGCATACCTAGACATTTTGAGTACATGCTCACTAACGGAGCTGTTCTCCTCCATCGTGCAGCTAAAGAACTTTTCAGAAGCATTATAACTCTCTACGGCAGCATGGGTATCGAAAATCATTTTTAATTCTCCCATGGTATCAAAAGCATTGCCATTTTCGAAACGCTTTCGAAGTTCTAGCTCTAGCCCATACAATATGCTGCAATGAACTAAGTTGTGGTCCTCCTGACGAGTTATATAGACATTCTTTTCCTCGTCAGGGGCATTAGGAGCTGGTGGGGGGCCCAGCTACGCCTCTAGCACATATTGCTTTTGTGCAGGAGTGAGGAGAATCCTCAAATTCATAGCCCAGTTGGTGAAGTTGCTACCATTCACAGCAAGTTTCTCTTTCTGCGTGATCACATTGAAATTAAAAGCAGGTGGTGCCATCTACAACAGAATTTGTAAAGTTTATTTAGACTAAGTTTATGATAGGTTGAGTTCAACTAATCCAAATTACTAATGAACTCCCACTCAAAAATGACATCCCTCGTGTCTTTTTGGTGATTACATGAACCAAATCCACTACACCAAGTCCGATCATCACGTGAGTCGGTGTAGCTTCAAAGGAGAGGATCTATATGGGCATCATATCAACTATATGACTCATGCTTAACCTTTCGGTCCGTGTTCCGAGGCCATGCATGTACATGCTAGGCTCGCCAAGTAAAAACTTTAGTATTCGCATGTGTAAAACTGTCTTACACCCGTTGTATGAAAGCGTAGAGTCGAGTACACCCGATCATCACGTGATGTCTCGAAACACGATCCATAGAACGGTGCATACTTAAGGAAGAACACATTTTATCTTGATATTTAAATGAGGGATCATCTTACAATGCTACTAAAAGCGCCAAACTAGCAATATAAGATGCAAACATCTAATGTGTAAAGTGAGATGATATGGTCCATGCATTTGATCTCTATCATATGGATCGTGCTATGATCTCTATCATTCCTTTGTGTGTACGGCCAAGGTCTATGGAACTTACACGTTAAGTTCGTTGTAAGAGTATCTATCATACATCTACTTACAACATTACCATATCAAGACACTAGCCCAACAACGATCTAAACTAGACGCCTCTAATTTATCCATTGCAAGTTTTACGTGGCTTAGGGCTTTCGGGGATAGAATCGGTGTTACCTACAAACATGGAACCACAACGAGGATACCAAGTTATTAGCAACTCGTTGTAAATCAGATATTGACTATAGTAGGAGAGACAGACACCCGCCAGCCATTTATGCAAAACTAGTTGCATGTCAGTCGTGGAACCGGTCTCATGTGCGATGACATGTAAGGTTCGTCCGGTCCGCTTCATCCCACTATTCCACCAATATCCAAAATACATGAAAGAAGCAATAACATGATCATCATTGCCCACATATAAACATATGTGTACTACCTGTGCAAAGCACCTACGCATAGACCTGGCTCTGATACCACTGTTGGGTTCTCAGCATAGAAAACAAAAAAATTCCTACGATGAGAACTATACGCCAAGATCTATCTACTAGATACAAAGCAACGTGTGGATATACATCCATAGAGAACTTACCCTCGAAGACAACAAAGTTTTGTTAACGAGTTGGAACTCGTGGATGATGTAGTCGTAAGCTTGCCGATCTCAAGATCGTGTGGAAGTCCTAGCGCCGCAAATCAGCAGTGCATCCGTCCTCGCACACACGTTCAAGCCAACAAACAAACTCCACCTCCTCGCTCCAGAAAATCAGCGGAAGCAGCAACTCCTTCCAGACACAAGGCCACCGGGAACATGTATATCGCTAATCCGAGACCTTGGGGAATATATCTAGAGGGGGAGAGAGATCCTTCACGAGGAGGTGTGCTTTGTGAGGGAGGAGGGGGGCCTTTTATAGGAGAGTGGAGATCCTCCCCTCCCATGGCCGGCGGCCAAGGGGGGTGCCCCCACCTCTTCCTCATTCATGTGGTGGAAGCTCCACTCACATCAATTTAGTCTCCACCCAATATTCCACTCACATGCATTAAATTTCCACCAAACTTAATGCAACTCTCATTTAATAAAACTCATTTATTTATTTTATTCAGAATTTTGTTAATTACTTTAATTAACAAACATTCACATAAAACCCCTTGCAACATTTCAATATCACATGCAGAACCAGTTTCTGCAATTTCACCTGAAACAATTCCGGTTTCTATCGAAATAATTCTAGCACTTTGCAATTCTTTCGTCTGAAACATATGTGCTCCAAAATGGTGTTCGACAACCCTTAAGTGTGTCACCCTACGGTTCACGAATAATGCAGACATGATTGAGACCCCTCTCAAATAAATAATCAGAAGCGGGACCTGGAGATCCATACTGACTCCTGCACATTCAACGATGACTTCTGTGATCGTGAGAACCTTTAACGCTAGTAACTTAATCCCTTTGTCTCATGATATAATACATGTCCGAGATTTGATCATCGGTATCCAAATACCTAGTTTGATCTTGTTACTGACATGCACTCTTTTCTCGTTTCCGTGATATAAAATTCTAGTGATCACATCACTTGCTTGCAAGCTATCTTAATGTGATATCATCGAGAGGGCCTCGAGTATATCTATCCGTCATCGGGATTGACATATTCCACTCTTTATCCATGAGCCTCAACATAACACCTTCGTAGCACTGAACCCATCTTTATAGTCACCCTGTTACGGTGTAAAGTTTGATGTTATCAAGATACTCTTCCGGTGTTAGCAATTAACATGATCTCATGGTCCAAGGACTAAGATTACTTCATATGATGTTATAGCAATATAAACATAATGACCTTGATCGTAATGCTATACTTTGGATGAATGTTCATCACATCATTTCACAAATGTTGTGACCTTGTTATTAACAACATCCAATGTCCATGATCAGAAAACTTTGATCATCTTGTTAATCAACGAGCTAGTCTATAAGAGAGGCATAACTAGGAACCTTTTTTTTATTAAACACACATGTATTGACGTTTCCTATCAATACAATTGTAGTATGCAAAATAAACATCTATCATATACAAGGAATACATAATAACAACTTTATTATTGCCTCTCAAGGCATAATTCCTTCAACATCGTCACCTGATAATGTCACGAAGTTCAAGTTATGATGATTAGAAATGGATCCTCGTAGACTATTCCTTAGACCGTGAGGCTATATAAATCACTGTCTCCCGAGAGTGCTTTGATAGGATCAAGCGCCACTTGGTAATACAGTGGTTATAAAGGTGCGTTCAGGTACTCAGAGGAAACCGTTGAGGCAATATTTATCAAGGGCGGGATTTGTCCGTCCACGTGATGGAAAGATACTCAAGGGCCCACTCAGGAGAGGTTATATCCAATAGCTACGCAGTGTGTGATTTGATCACAGGGATATCACTTGTCAGAACGGGTCAAGTAGCATTGTTCGGTAACGAGATTGAACACGACATGGTGATGTCATTGATCAGATCTCGGGAAATGCAAGTATCGAGAGACAAAGGGAATAAGACACAATTGTCCCGGTTCAAACAACGAAAGATCTTCGTGGAACGCATAGGGGTCACATGGCCATCCATGTCCCTCTGTCGATCATTGGTGCGGGAGTGTCCCGACCATGTCTGGAGTGTTCCGGAACCATGGGGTATCACGCTTAACGGCTTGATGATGCTTAGAGAGTGTTTATAGGATCGGTGAAATCGCCGAAGAATAATAGAGAGAAAACTAGAAGGGTTTGGTAAGTCCGAAGGATGTCCGGAGTGGAGGTGGAAGTGTTCCATAGCCACGGAGATTGAATAATATGTGAATGAATGTTAAATATTGATTTAATCATTTATTCATAATTATTTAATAAAAGAGAAAATCAATTAAATGGTCAAAAGGCTTAATGGGCAAATTCCCGGAGGGAGAGGGCCCATTAGGGAAAGGTGAGAGGGACACGGGACAAGGGGGTGGCCGGCTAGGCCTAGCCCCCCGCACGGGGCCCACTAGGGCCGGCTGGCGGCTGCCCCTCCCCCTCCTCTCCTTTTGTCCCACCCCGAGACTTTGAGGGAGGTAGTACCTCCCCCGCTATATATAGTGGGGGTATTTGGCCAGATAAATACACACAAATTCAATAAAAGGTCTTCTCACTTTTGGGAAGACCTCCAATTGATCTCTCTCTCTATCTCTCATGACCGTGGTCCCAAGTTCGGACTGCGCGAACGAGAGACATCTTCACCGCGGAGCACCGTCGCGCTGTGGGATTCGGATCCATGAGCTCTACTTCCGCAACTGCTACTGGATCGGGGAAGCGGGAGTCATCGTCAGGCACTAGACGTGTAACTCCCCGCGAGGTGTCACACTTGAGGCACTCAAGTTGTTGGAGCCACAGGAGTGCAAGGACTTCATCACGACCTTGAGGTCGGCTTCAGCTCATCTACATCAACCACGCTCTCCTGAGCGTTGACAACGCTTTTCGGTCTTTAAGGGTAAGTTCGCGAAAAGCCCTCCCGTTACTGTATTACTAATAGATAGGTCCTGACAGCATCAGGGGTTCAGGGGCGTAGGGTAAATTTTATTGTTTTCATACGCGGAACCCCAACAGATCATACAAACAAGGGAGTCGAAGTCATCTGATTGCTTATGGTCAAATCGATTACAGATTGCTCAAGGCTTTTTTCGGTGCCCCTCCGTTGGCTCCTCCCAGCCTATATATAATAGGCTGGGTCCCGAGGCTGTATACGAATAGGTTACAATCTTACAATTACAACTAATATAATGTCGGTTTCTATTTCCTTATCTAGCAAGTTATGCATTCCATCAGATGCTTCCTAGGCCTTCTTCTTAGGCTTCGTGGCCCATGAGCCATCATGCAACTAGGGTAACTAATCATAAGGGCCTGAATATTCATACCCATGTCACTTTTGTTTACTCCAACTCTCCTGTTGTTCACTCACAAATTTGGGGTTTCCAATCATGCGCGGCGATTTACAGAGTGACGGAATGGCAACTTGCCATGTGGCACATGATTTTGTGGAAGTTGTTGTCCCGCCGTCATCTATAAAAACTGGCGGATCACATACCATCACGTCGGGACACAAAAATGAAACATTATCTTGATATAAATTCCAAACTTTTGATAATCTAGTCACTATCATTCAACCATAAAATCTATATGAAAAACTTAAAAAACATTTAACATCGCGAAATACATTGTAACCACACTAGGTGGCAACACCTTACAAGCGGCGAGGCGAAGCTCGCATGTCCATCTAGTAAAGCATTAAGATCCTATAGGGGAGGGAAACAAGGGTTGCGTTCCAAGAGCTGGCATGGGGAAGTGGCAAGAGCAGTGGTCCGTAGCTCTGGCATGTGGGACTGTGTGCAAGCAGCACTAGCAACGCTCGTTGGTGACGGTGGTGGCTTGGCTAATCCTAGAGGAGGGGAAAATGGTGGTGACACCCTTGGGCGTCGTGTTTTTCTTGAAGGTGGCATCAACACGGTGCTATGGCTCCTCCACACGGAAGCCTCTAGGGGAACCTTGAATCCCATGCGGGATGACTCGTCTTGGATGTTCCGCTAAATGGAGGGACCCATTGGAGCGAGTTGGTGGTGGTCGATGCTCAGCGGTGCCGAGTTCCTTTTCATCCTTTAGTGACCTTTGGCGGACAAGCGGAAGCGGTTTTGGTCTTGCCGAGATCCGAGTGAAAACCATGCATTAACCTCAACCTATTTAGCAAATACAGCGTTCTAGAATGTAGTTCCCTCCTAGGAGGCATCGTTCATATTCTCTTCAGCACCCATGTTGGTTGTTCCATTGTGTTGATGTTGGTCGACACTACCATACAACTTTGTGATCGTCTAGGCGGGTGTGTGACCTTCGGGTTGTGTGGAAGTCAGAGCGGGAGCTCCGGTCTATCATCTTACCCATGTTGTGTTGAGGTATTGTATTTTTCGCTAGGGAAAATTAATCATAGACTCGTGGTGAGAGGCCACCAGGCAGGTGACAGAGCATGTGTTTCCCATGCATGGTTTGGTAATCAATGAAAATCACTATGGACTAATGTTTGCATTGAGTTACACTTGAAGTTTTTTTGTTTAGGTTGAACCTGTAGGGGTGGCCTGATCTTCACGGATTTGGTGGGGGAATCAAGGTGGAATGGGCGAGGAACACGAAGAACTCGATGAACACAACAAAAATGCAAGGTAAAGATACAAACACAACATTCACACATGGTTTCGATTTCCCTCATTGGTCTGAATCACCAACTCTATAGAATCCACGTGGAAGAGACCGCTAGGCAGAGATCCGAGATGAAAAGATCGTCTCAGAGCAGATAGAATCTTTTTTGTGAAGAGATTGCAATTTATAAAAATCCAAGGGAAAAGAACAACACAATAGAGTGCACAAGATAGAAACGTCCGTGTCAATTCTCAAACTAAGGAGGACCTTGTACAACACTCAGATCTATATCTAAAGAGATGTCCACCTATGGGAAAGTAGAGGCTAAGCCAATTCAAGTCAAATTAATTCTAACCCTATATATCTAAACTAGGAGAAGTCTATTATATTACTAGGCTGGAGGTGGGAGTTATGGATAAGATTACATGAATCAAGGGTCATTTAGGCTCGTGTCCCATGTTAAGCCGGTAGTACCGATCAGCAGCTGATACTTCAAGTCAGGTCTTCTATTAGGATTTGAGATGTCGTGGCACCGATATTCTTTAGCGCATAGCAAGGCGGCAGTAGTTCTGATGAGGTAGCGATAGTTCTGGTGGAGAGATGGTGGTAGTTCTAGCGCACTTTCGTCCCAGTTTCGGTAATGGGATGATGTGTTACTCAGGGGTTACTGTATGATGGCACTGCCTTAGCGGTACTTGGGAGGAAGTTGGCCGATAGTACTGACAGTACTTTTGATCTTAACGGTAGTACCGATGCAGGCGCGGCAGTAGTTCCAGCATGGGTTGTAGCCATAGTGATGGGCAGGTTAGACTTTGCCATCTAGGCTATTGTGGATGTCATCGACCCTTTTCTCGATGCCTTTTCTCATCATCTAGTAGGCATTGATCTCTTCTCCAATAGTGTTAACACAAGCTTTGCTAATTTTCTCAAGTTCAACGATCTTTTCCTTAATCTCATCTTGCTTCACCTTCTATGGCTGAGGGTTGAAGAGACCAGAGGAGATTTCAGAAGAGATCATTGGATGTTATACCTATAAGGGTTAGGAGGATAATCCTCCTTGTTCATGTAACTAAGGACTCTCTACATAGCTACATAAATGATACAGTTAAGGCTTCGTAAAAATCCTCTTCTTCCGCCATGTAAATAAGCTTGTGAACTTTATACCAGTGGGTGTTTTAAGATACAAATTAGTAGGAGCCTTTCCTACTTGTTAAGGTCACAAGTACCAGGTGGGACCCCATCAGGAGATAGAGCCCACTTGGAACTGTCGCAACCTACTAAGGATCAAATATTAGGAGAAGGCCTGAGTGAGGGTACCTTGGCGTCCAAGTCAAGACATCAATGCCCAATCGATTCTCTAGGATATCGTAGTTACTCTATGAAGATTAGATTTGATATTTCTGTTAGAATATCTGTATAGGCGTCGCCACTTGTAACCTGTCTTGGCATCTTGTAACCCCAACCCTGACCAAGTATATAAGGAGGGGCAGGGATGCCAAACGGGGGGCATCTTCTCTCTGAGAATCCCCCAGATCGTCTTCTACCACCAACCACCATTGGTGATATCGAGCCATACCTTGATTTCACCTGATCACACTATGATAATTCTATCCACCACAAACATAAAGTAGGGTTTTTACAGGACATTGTTCATCCGGGGCCTAAACCTGTATAAATTGATGTCTCGGTGTGCTACCATCCTGATCTCCAAGCATGACCCCTCCAAACATAAATCTACCATCTTAAAATACCTCGACAATTTGTGCACCAAGTAGGGGTTGCATGTTTCAGATCTCAGATCACGATGGCCAATCTTCCTTCCAACACCGGAACCTCTAAGTGAATCAAAAGGTAGGACACTCGGTGATACATTGCAAATGTATCTATAATTTTTGATGTTCCGTGCTTGGTTTTATCTACTTTCTTGTGTTTTGTCCACATTTTGGAGTACTTTTCATATGATATCTTGGACTAACCTATTAACAAGAGCCATAGTGCCAGCTGCCTATTTTCTGTTGTTTTTGGTTCCAGGAAAGTTAGAAAATGAATATTCTCGGAATTGGACAGGACAAAAGCCAAAGTGCCTATTTTTTCGGAAGACATCTGATGCCAGAATACGAGACGGAGAAGGGCTAGGGGCTGGCCACACCACCTAGCCGCACGGCTGGGCCAAGCCCGCGCCAGGGGATGGTCTGGCCGACCCCAGCACCCCCTCGGCCTCTCCTTCCACCTATAAGATGCCTCCGATACCAAAACCCTAAGTACCCGATCAAAAATCCACGAAAGAGTCTGTAGATCTTCCCGGCACCCTGCCGGAGAGGGGAATTCACCTTGGAGGCCTTCTTCATCATCATGCAAGACTCCAGTGTGATGCGTGAGTAGTTCATCTCTGGAGTACGGGTCCATGTAGTAGCTAGATGGGTGGTTCTCCTCCTTTGTGCTTTCATGTCTAGATCTTGTGAGCTCCGTTCATGATCAAGATCATCTATTTGTAATTCTGCATGTTGTGTTTGTGGGGATCCGATGGATATTGAGATGCTATTTCAGATTGATTATTGATTCTATCATGTCTTTGTTATTTGTGATCTTGCATGCTTTGCGTTGTTAGCAGCTATCTTGGCCAAGTAGATGCTAGCAACTCCAAGAGTTAGTATTTATGCTCGATAGTGGGTTCATGCCTCTCGTAATCTGGGGAGGTGATAGAAATCTCTAAGGTACTAGATGTGTTGTTGCTACTAAGGAGAAAACAACAATCCTTTGTTCATAGAACAATCGTATTGTTTACATTACACGCAATTCGTAAAGCAATAATCTGTTGCTTGCAACTTAATACTGGAGGGGGTTCGGATGATAACCTGAAGGTGGATTATTAGTCATAGATGCAGTTGGATGGCGGTCTATGTATAATGTTGTAATTCCCAATCAAGTTCCAAAGGAGTCAAGATGATTAGTATATGCTTGATGCTTTCTCGATGTTTGCCAATTGTCCCGCTATAATTTGTTCACCCAGCATGTTTTCTATCTTAAGGAGAGCCACCTCTAGTGAACTATGGACCCCGGTCCTTTCTTTCACATACAATCTACAAACTGTTTACTGCTTTGTGTTTACTTTCTGCAAACTATTACTTCCTTCCATTCGATACGTTTAATCCTTTGTTTTCTGCAAAACCGGTGAGATTGACAACCTCATCGCAAGTTGGGGGCAAAGTTCTGTGGTTGTGTTGTGCAGGTCTCCACGTTGTTGCTGGCACCGGTAGTGCGCCCTACCAACGTTCAGCTAGCTACACTTTTGGGGTGTTTCCTTGCTCCTACTGGATTGATAACCTTCGTTTCTTACTGAGGGAAACTTGCTGTTGTTCTCATCATACCTTCCTCTTGGGGTTCCCCAATGAGCTCGATATATTTGGGCCATCAACAACTTTTTCTGGCGCCATTGCCGGGGAACAAAAGAAAAAGCTCCCACGTCAACCACGTGCCATCAAAGACTTTTTCTGGCGCCGTTGCCGGGGAGTCAAGGACATCTTCACAAGGGGAGTCCATCATAACCAATCTCTTTACTTTGTTGCTTTTGTTTTGCTTAGTTTCTTTTTGCTTTGTTTGCTTGTTTCTTTATCAAAAACACACAAAAAATAGTTTTACTAGTTTGCTTTCTTTATCAAAAACACAAAACAATTAAGTCTCCTTTAGTTGTTATCTCTTCCTTAGCTCACCATGTTGATCCCTAAATTCACCCTGAAAGACCTTTCAATAGGTAGTGGTTCTATAATTAGAAAAGATAATATTGAAGAATTCTTTAATCATGTTAGTAAACATGAGGATACTGAGGATAGATCCCTTGCAGAACTTGCTCCAAACTATGAGATTTCTGCATCTTCTTTAGTTCACATGTTGGAAGCTAGGTTTGTTAACCTCAACCCCTTAATGCAAGTAATGTTTCTTAAGCTTAAAGAAATGGAGGACCCTGAAAAGAGGGATTTTATTCTAGAAACTTTGTTTAAAGAACTCTATGATGTTGCCAAGGAAGCTATAAAAGTATTTTAATGTTTCAATATGCTAGGCTCATGCGTAGATGTTGTTGGTACATGAGAAAAGATGAGCAAAACTGAACCTAATGGGGAGGAAACTAAGGTACCAATACCCTTTAAACTGGTAGCAATACATGAAGCCATAGAAAAAAATCTTGATTGGATTGTTCCTGAAAACCCTTTTGATGAAAATAGTGAACCTAAGAGCATTGAGAGAGGATCCTCTAGAACTTATTTGGATGATATACCATGCCTTGTTGAAGATATTTCCGGTATTAATCTTAATGCTTCTTCATTTGAGAACACTTGATTCTTTTTCTTGCTTCTTATGCCTAACTTAAAAGCGTTAAAGAAAAGTACTTATTGGGAGATAACCCAAAAGTTTTAGATGAGTCTTGGAAGTTATTACTTCAGTAATAACCGCTCCTTATCCTTTTTATTTGATTTTTGTGCCCAGAGTAACCTCTAATGAGAGAGAAGTAATGATTGGGAAAGTTGCTGTCCCGAAACACATTTTTGTGCTTCACCATAAAAATTCGTGTAAAATCTCTGTACGTCCTTTTGAGGCGTCAATTTTTGTGCTTCTGCCCCAGGTTGTTATCTAACTTTCGTTAGTTCAACACTTTTTGATTTGAGCAACAGAAGGTCTTCGAGAAAATTCGTCTTTACCAGCTGGTCTGTTTTGACAGATTTCTGCCATTTTCTGCATTTCCTTCTTGTTGGTTCCTTTTTGACTTCTTCTGGGGAATTGAGCTTTTTGAGGGAAGTGCTTCAGTAGCTAGTATTCTAATGGAAGTTTATTGGTGTTAGAACTGAACCTTAAGACTTATTATCTTGAGTGCACTAATGTTGCTAATAAAGAATTGTGTGAAATTTTGTATGAAGGAAAAAATTTCAGGTGTATGGAAGGAATGAGTAATGAGATGAAGGATGGACTAAAGCTCAAGCTTGGGGATGCCACGCGTGTCACCCCAAGAAATATCCAAGAAGTACAAGCGTCAAAGCTTGGGGATGCCCAAGGCATCCCCCTCTTCATCAATAAAAATCCCAGGTTCCTTCCAAACACTTCATTTTTATTGTTTCATGCACAGTTGTGTTGTTCTTGGAGTGTCTTATTTTCATTTTTGTTTTGGTTTTTATTTGATTTGTTTGCTTAGTTTGCTGAATAAATTGGTTGGACCCCTCTTTCATACATTGGTTTTCAAATAGTTTGGTTTGGTTTGGAAAAGAGTAGGAAAGTTCATGCTTAAGTGGTAAAAAGAGTTTGTTTTTGACTATGGCCTATGCTTTGTCATGCCATGCTTGATATTGTTTTGGCTTTATGCTTAGTATTCTTTGTTGTAGCATGACTTGTCATAAACAATTGAGATTGCTTAATGTGCCTTGGATGAATCATTGTTTTAGCATATTAAAGCATAGTATAGTGGTATTCTCCTTTGATGCTTTATTTGGGTTGACTTGGCGCATGCTCACACCATGTTATGACTATCCCAAGTCACCATAAGCCTTTATGATCATTTAGTTTTCAACTTTTAGTATAACTTTATGCTTTGATCAATGATGTTTTGTCGCTCTGCATGATTATGGCCATTATTGCTCTCTTAGTTTGTCGCTCCCAGTCTTTTGCTAGCCTCCACAACCAAGTATGAGTTCCACTCATGCATCCAACTCCCTAAACCAAGTTATTCCAAAGATTCCACAATGCCTACCTACTAGAATATGCTATTCCAAGTATATTCATGCTTTTTTTTACCTTCTAAATTAAACTTGTTATGATAAAACTAGTGATTAAAGCTCTCATGAACTTGATGGCACACTTTACTTTTCTTGCCCTTGATAAACTTGAACCATTGTGTCATCTATGTTGTATATGCTTGCACTTATTTGTTGGAGATTAGCAGAACCATGCTTTCATGGGGAACTCTTTCAACATTGCACTGGTACTTTGTACCTAGTTGATATCATGCCCTTTTGTCTATGGATGTCATCGGCGTGAAATGAAAGGGGAGCTTGTAAGTCCATGGAGTTATGTATATGTGTTAGAGAAACACCTGGGCCGCTGGTCTAATCCATGCTGACATGGTGGAAACCTGCAGCGTAACCATAATGAGCTGTCTATGAAGCATTCTTCTTATAAAAAAAGAGTCCTATATTGAGAAAAGGAGAAAAAAATGAGATTATGAAAAGAGGAAAGAGAGAAAAAAGCACTATATTCCCATGGTAAATAAGAAGATTGCTGAGATGCTCGTTGTCTACTTGCCTTGTCATTTTGATATGGGGATTCTTCCGTATCATCGGGCAAGGGGTACCCCGTTGGCGGTTCTCTATGATACACATGTACTTACAATGACAAGAACTTACCGGTGAATAAACTTGAGTAGCATGAGGAGCGGCCCTCGTATTCAAGGGACATGAGATTTCTAACTTATACTTCGTCAAGCATGTACACCATAGTTTGTTCACTTTAACCTTAATCACCTTCAAGATGCTTATGATAGGGGCATTGAGAGCTGAAAGCTATAAGTACCATAATTTTTGGAAGCTCTTTATGAAACTTGAATCTCTACTTCCTTCTATGAAGGCCTTTCTTCCACCATTATATTGAGTCTCCACCTTCTACCTTTATGCACCTACTTTGAGAGCATAGTGTCCATTCTTAGTTCTATGTGCATTGTCCCAAGAATATTTGATTGATGCATAACTTGATATTTCTTGTTTTAAACTATTTGTATCTAGTCACTCTTATGAACTTTGAAGGTGTCCTATGCATTTATATTTGCTACTCTATGAGGGACAAGCTGAATACTATTATGCCACGTTTTCTTTATGTGAAACAAACAAACGTCTTGCAAAGCATTGTTATTCATGAATCTTTTGTTTGTGCCTTTTCATGTTGCTTCATAGTTTCTTTGTCTTATTACTAGAACTTTGTCTTTCATGTTATGATTGAAGTACTATGATCCCAGCTTTGAATGTTTTACAAATACTTTGATCAAGTCTTTGATGGTGCATATCACCTCAAAAATTATTCTTTCTTTTTATCACTTACCTACTCGAGGACGAGCAGGAGTTAAGCTTGGGGATGTTGATACATTGCAAATGTATCTATAATTTTTGATGTTCCATGCTTGGTTTTATGTACTTTCTTGTGTTTTGTCAACACTTTAGAGTACTTTTCATATGATTTCTTGGACTAACCTATTAACAAGAGCCACAGTGCCAACTGCCTATTTTCTGCTGTTTTTGGTTCTAGGAAAGTCAGAAAATGAATATTCTCGGAATTGGATGGGACAAAAGCCAAAGTGCCTATTTTCCGGAAGACATTTGATGCCAGAATACGAGACGGAGAAGGGCTAGGGGTCGGCCACACCACCTGGCCGCGCGGCCAGGCCTGGCCCGCACCAGGGGTGGTCTGGCCGACCCCAGCACCCCCTTGGCCTCTCCTTCCGCCTATAAGATGCCTCCGATACCAAAACCCTAAGTACCCAATAAAAAATCCACGAAAGAGTCTATAGCCACCGTCATCTCCATCCCTAGACTGGGAGGGATCTGAAACTCTTCTCGGCACCCTGCCGGAGAGGGGAATTCACCCTGGAGGCCTTCTTCATCATCATGCAAGCCTCCGGTGTGATGCATGAGTAGTTCATCTCTAGACTACGGGTCCATGTAGTAGCTAGATGGCTGATTCTCCTCCTTTGTGCTTTCATGTATATATCTTGTGAGCTCCGTTCATGATCAAGATCATCTATTTGTAATTCTGCATGTTGTGTTTGCGGGGATCCGATGGATATTGAGATGCTATTTCAGATTGATTATTGATTCTATCATGTCTTTGTTATTTGTGATCTTGCATTCTTTATGTTGTTAGTAGCTATCTTGGCCAAGTAGATGCTAGCAACTCCAAGAGTTAGTATTTATGCTCGATAGTGGGTTCATGCCTCTGGTAATCTGGGGAAGTGACAGAAATCTCTAAGGTACTAGATGTGCTGTTGCTACTAGGGAGAAAACAACAATGCTTTTTTCATAGAACAATCGTATTGTTTACATTACACGCAATTCGTAAAGCAATAATCTGTTGCTTGCAACTTAATACTGGAGGGGGTTCGGATGATAACCTGAAGGTGGATTACTAGTCATAGATGCAGTTGGATGGCGGTCTATGTATAATGTTGTAATGCCCAATCAAGTTCAAAGGAGTCAAGATGATTAGTATATGCTTGATGCTTTCTCGATGTTTGTCAATTGCCCCGCTGTAATTTGTTCACCCAGCATGTTTTCTATCTTAAGGAGAGCCACCTCTAGTGAACTATGGACCCCGGTCCTTTCTTTTACATACAATCTACAAATTGTTTACTGCTTTGTGTTTATTTTCTGCAAACTATTACTTCCTTCCATTCGATACATTTAATCCTTTGTTTTTAGCAAAATCGGTGAGATTGACAACCTCATCGCAAGTTGGGGGCAAATTTCTGTGGTTGTGTTGTGCAGGTCTCCATGTTGCTGCTAGCTCCGGTAGTGCGCCCTTCCAACGTTCAGCTAGCTACGCCTTTGGGGTGTTTCCTTGCTCCTACTGGATTGATAACCTTGGTTTCTTACTGAGGGAAAACTTGATGTTGTGCTCATCATACCTTCCTCTTGGGGTTCCCCAATGAGCTCGATATATTTGGGTCATCACTCGGCAAGACCCGGAGAAAGATCTCGACCTCAACACCGATCAAACCCTGGGAGAACCCAAATGGGTGCCCAATTGTGTGGCATACGCGGAATCATGCACCCAACCATAAAACAGAGGTCTAGAATATTCAAGAAAGTTCTCGAAGATCCATTATACCCATGGAGAAATGCCCACTTCACCTGATCCTCGCCCTGGGCCTAACACCAACCTTCACCCAGAAGGGGAGGAGAGTGAGGGGAATTTCCAGGCAATGCCCAATGGTGAGAAACTAGGGACCCTGGAAAGTACTAACTTGGAGACGTGCATGTGCCCTAGTAACCTTGGTCCACCACCTCACGGAATCAGGAATTCATCACCCCTGATGGAGAATCCAGAAGCGAATATCTCCTAGGAAAACTTCTTGGAACCTGGATGATTGCACGATGATGACAGGGGGACGGAATTGCCAAACCAGTGAAGAAATCCCATTGGGCATTTGGAAGAAAGACACCTGTTGCTGGATCCGAGTCTCCTGGGGGTTACTCCCTAATTGCCGGACATAGGGGTTTCAAGCTGGATGCCCGTCATAGACTCTGAGCCTACAAAGCAGTCATAGGTGCATGTTCGCGAGAACATTTTGTGGCTAGGAGCAGGAAAAGGGTCTCCATACCAGCGTCCAAGTCCCCCGAATGAAGATACGGATATTCGTCGACCCATTCCAACCCCACCGGAAGGCCTAGGTCGGTCATGCCATCGGAGGGGGAAATCTTGAATGGGGTCTATCGCTTGCTCCCGTTTATCAATAGAATACAGTGGCACGAGGAGTGCGTTTGCTATTCTGGACGCCCTGCCTGCATACTCAGGCTGCATCACCAAGGTTCAGCACCCAATCCGGGGAAGGGTGTCTGGGATTAATGAATACACAACGGCATCGGCATGATCTTAGGTTGGCCACCTTCCGGGCCGCCTGCGAATGGGCCAGAAGAATAGAAGAGGCGACCCTTCAGTACCTCCCGACGTGGCTTGATTCCTCGACTAAGATCTGGCTCAGAACTCTACAACCTGGATCAATCAGATGTTCGAGAGATCTCGAGAAAACCTTCATCGGCTGTTTAAGAGGACCGTTTTGCCGGTCGAATCCAAGTTGGGGACTGGATCCCTATATGCAGAAACCTGGGAAAGCGCTGCACAACTTCCTTAGGTGTTTCGTGTACAAGGGAGAAACTCGCCCCCAGGGACAGAGTAGGACACCATCACCTTGTTCGTCAAAGGGTGCATGGATGCGTTTGTCTGACATTGTTCGGCTCTCGACCAGCCAAGAACACTATCAAATCTGATCACAACGACGACTTGCTATGTGGCCGTGGAAGACACGCTCGTCGGGATGGCAGTCGTCTATTACGGAGGGATTCCAGTGCCTACCCCAAGGGGGCAGGTGCTGGGAGTTTTTTGTAGGGACACAAAAGACAACAAGGATAACAACTGTACAAGATGCGACTCGGAGCCATAAGGGATGAGAGACATGCGGAGTCACCACCATAATGACCTCCTATCTTGTGACAAGACCTAGGAAGTTTTCCTCTAATCATTGACCGAATATTGGAAGGATATCGTCTCGATGGAGTTCTAGTGGACGGGGACAACTGCATCAACCTAATATACCTCAAGAACCTAGAGGAAATGAGGGTCCCAAAGTCAGCAATCAAGCCAAGTTCAACAGTCTTCCACGAGATCATTCTAGGGGTTTATGCCAAATCACTCAGACAAGTGGTGATAGATGTGGCTGTTGGGAATGAAGGAAATGTCGGACATGAGAAGGTCCACTTCGATATCTCGGCTTTCTGTGGAGCATACCAAGTGATGGGGATATGCCGAAGGGGGTATGCCTAGCAGGACGTTCCGATTGGGCCGAAGGGCCTGCGAGTGCGTCCGAAAGACGGCGACTGGACTACAAAGGAAGGAATGGCCCATCGACTGGCGACTAGAGGCCCAGGAGTGTAACAAAAGCCCAGTCGGATTAGGTCAACACCTCCGGATCCTTATCTTGTTCGGTGATAACTTGTAAACCCTAGCGAGGTGCCTCATATATAAACCTCCCTAGGGTATCCTAGAGACTTACGTTCCATCATACACCCCCTCAACCGACTCGTTGCCTAGCCGCCGAGCTCGCCACCCCTGTAACTCGCTCTCCAATAATCTAATCTAGCAGGAGTAGGTCTTTACCCTCCGGGGGGCCAAACCTGGGTAAACCCATGTGCATCCGCCCCCATCTCGCACCGCAGATGGCCGCCAACTCTTCCTCACGAAACACTCAATCGCTGCCAGTGGCAGCGACTGCCGTGGCCATTTCCACGACAGTGGCGCCCACCATGGGGCATAGCAGGACTGGCCTAAGTTCTGCGGCGAGACCCTACTCGCCAATCGATCGGCCGCTCGCCACCGGTCGCATGATCGCCATCAGCGGGATCTTACAGATCCTACCCAGCAGCTACATCCCGGCATCACGTCCGGTCACTCACGATGCGGTGATGCCGGTCGGCTCCATCAACCTCTTCGTCGGCTTCACTGGCGCGATCGACCTAGCTGCAACAGTGATCGTCGGCGGATCGCCGCCACACTGCGATCTGCTATCGGAGGACCAGGTCCGCTCCATTAGGAGCCTCGTCACCGAGTATGACTCGGCCGCCAGCGACGCGGTCGAGACTAACGCCGCCACCAACGACGACGCCCTAAACGACGACGCCGACTCCGCGACCCCTGCATCGGTCGACGGATCCATCGCCGCCGCATCACGGGAGGACTCCATCACGCGAGTCTCCAACCCCAAGGACTTCGAGGACCCCTCCATCCTGGGGATCTCCGACTTGATTTCGGCTCGGAGTCCCCCGAGGATTTTCGTGCCAGATCCAATCGCTTCAACACGATCTACATGGCGGGCAACACGGCCGCCCCGCCAGATCCGTTCGCCACGCTGATCCCGCCGACTTCGACGGCCACGGAGGTGGAGCAAGCCCGCCTGCCGCTCACGGAGGCGCAACGCAACGAACTCGCCGAGCGCGAGAAATACAGCCTCGAACAAGAGACGGTGCGGGAGCTGTTGCTCTATCACCAGCGCCGCATCAGGACCCGCCTGAACTCCAACATCCAGGGCCGCGTCCTGAACTTCAACGACGAAAGCGACCCCGCGCGTGCCGCCGAGCGCGAATACTGCGAGAACGTGCCACCAGGCGGAAGCAACCCCGCGAGACCACCACCTGGCGCACCGGCAACCGGGGCCCCTTCACCACCCATGGGTCGCACGCCCCCGCCGGACCAACCGCGGATCATCATCTCGCCTCAAGCCCGTGATGCCAACGGGCTACCATTATACTCCACCCCGATGGACAACATCGTCGCGGCCGACGCCGCGATCGCCAACCTCGACGTCCAAGGCGACGGCGCGCTATAGATCTAGTATGCCAAGGCCCTACTCGTTAGGGTCGTCGAGCAACAAGCCGCAGTAGTCGACCCGCAGGGGCGGATGTACTCCCGCTCATCAGTAGGCAGGGCGGCATCAAGTGGCCACCCCACCGTGGCCAACGCATTAGTTTGTCCACCACCCCAGCCCCTGGCGAACCAACTACGGGCCACCAATCCCGCGCTGTCAACCAACGAGCCGCGACCGGCGAACAACACGGTCGCCGCCAACGGACAGCCCCTCGATGCCCGAACGAAGATCATCAACAACCAGGCGTGGCGGTCGCGCCAGCCCAACGACCTGCGGCACACCCTCACCAACCGTGGCGACCCGGAACCAAGAGCCTCGCTCAGTCGAGTCGGGCCGCAATGCTTCGGACCAATGATTCGCGTGGAAAAATACCCCCCCCAACTTCAAGGCCCCAAGGAGATCGAGAAGTACGACCCGACGTACGACCCCGTTGTCTGGCTGGACACATACCTCATGGCAATGGGAATCGCAGGCCACACCAACCTGCTCGCTGCTCGCTACCTCTCCCTGATGATGGAGGGCGCGACCCGGTAATGGATAACCATAATCCCCGCTGACAACATCGATTCCTGGGAAGAAATGTGGGACGCCTTCGTCAGGCACTTCGAGGGCTCCTACACCCGCGCCACCACCATAGAGGACCTGGAGCGATGCATCCAGGGACAATGCGAGTCGACTCATCGCTGGATCCAAAGATGGCAAGAGCTGTGGATAAACGCCTCCGGCATCCACCCAGACACGGCGATACACTGTATCAAGAACGCGTGCCGGTACGAACCCCTGGTCGCCAAGATCAAGAGGGTCTACCGGATGCTCGACAACATCCCCGACCTTCTCGAGATCGCCAAGCGCTATGCGGAGGAGGACCCCAACCAAGACTCCAACGACGAGTCCGGAGGAAGATGCCGCACTAGCATCCATGACAGCGGGCGCCTACACGACATGCGCTACAGCAATACCCGCATCACCGGCAAGCGCCGCACGGACGGGCGAGTCGACTTCGTCGCCAACGCCGGCTACGGTCAGCGCGACTCCAAGAACTACCGCCGCGACGGAGGAAACTACCGTGACAGCAGGAACTACCGCGCCAACAACGCGACGAGGCCGAAATTCGACCCCGGCGCCCTGCTCAATTAGCCCTGCATCTACCATATCAGGGAGGGAAAACCCGCCACCCACACCACCGCCAATTGCCACTCTCTCAAAGAGATTGAGAAGGCGAGACGAGCAAGGGAGGACCCAAACAACAACCCACCTCGGGACAACGGGAACGGTGGCGGCTTCGGCACCGCCGTCGGCTCGCTACACACCTTCACCGAACTCGGCACCAAGCGTGAGAAGAAGGTGCTCGCCTGCGCGGTCGCCGTCAATGCGGTGACATAGGTTGACATCCCTCGCTTCCTAAACTGGTCCGAGCAGAGCATTACCTGGAGTCGCTAGGACCATGCGCCAAGGATCGAATACCCAGGGCGAGTTGCCCTGGTAGTCAGGCCCAAGGTGGCCGACTACTGGCTGCCCAAGACACTAATGGACGGTGGGAGCTCCATCAACATATTGTACCTCGACACGTTCAAAAGGCTCCAGCTCCCAGAAGCAGCCATTGAGCCAACACTGACGACCTTCCACGGCATCGTCCCCGGTCGGAAGGCGTACCCGATCGGGAAAGTGACGCTGCCAGTCACCTTCGGCACTCTAGCAAACTACCGCATGGAGAGAATCGTGTTCGAGCTGGCGAACTTCCGCAGCCCCTACCACTGCATCCTGGGCCGCCAGGCATTTGCAAAGTTCATGGCGACCCTACACTATGCCTACAACATGATGAAGCTCCCCGGGCCAAGTGGCATCATCACCATCCACGGCGACCCCGACATGGCCGTGGAATGCGAGGACAAAGGCGCCGAGCTCGCCGGCGCCATCATCGCCGCGGAGACCGACCACGTGGACGAGCTCGCGAAATACGCGGGCAACATCAACAAGGACGACCCCACCATCCTAAAAAAACCAACCGCCGTGAACTCCACGTTCGAGGCAACCACGCACACTCGCACCGTCGAGCTCGTCCCAGGCGACTCCAGCCAGACGGTCACCATTGGGGCGCACATGAGCCCTGCATAGGAAAGCGCGCTCATCGGGTTCCTCCGTGAGAACCGCGACATCTTCGCATGGAAGCCATCTGACATGCTAGGTGTCCCGAGGGAACTCGCTGAGCACAAACACAACGCCGACCCCAAAGTGCGACCAGTAAAGCAGTCGCTATGGCCCTTCAATGAAGAGCACCGTCGAGCAATCGCCGAAGAAGTTCAGCGCCTGCTAGCCGCAGGCTTCATCCGGCCAATCAAGTACTCCAAGTGGCTGGCAAACCCAGTCCTAGTTCTAAAAAAGAACAACGCATGCAGAATGTGCATTGACTACACCAACCTCAACAGTGCCTGCCCGAAGGAGGAGTTCATCCTACCGCGCATCGATCAGATCATCGACTCGACCGCGGGATCGGAGTCGCTGTGCTTTCTCGACGCTTACTCTGGTTATAACCAGATCAAGATGGCGGTCGAATACGAGGAGAAGACGGCGTTCATTACGCCATTCGGCACATTCTGCTACATGGCCATGATGTTCGGCCTCAAGAACGCAGGCGCCACATACCAGAGGTGCATGAGGAGTGTCTAGCGAGCCAAATTGGCCGCAACATTCACGTCTATATCGACGACATGGTGGTAAAATCCACCCGCTAGGACGACCTGCTCGCCGACCTAGCCGAAACCTTCGCAAACTTGCGGAGGTACAACATCAAGCTGAACCCCGGAAAATGCACCTTCGGCGTCCCTACCGGATAACTCCTGGGTTATGTAGTCTCCAAGCGAGGCATCAAAGCCAACCCCACCAAGATCGACACCATCGCGTGACTCGGGAAACCCGAGTGCCTGCGCGACGTCCAGAAGTTGGCAGGGCGAGTCGCGCCCTCAGTCGCTTCATCCCCCGACTAGGCGAGAAGGCAATGCCCCTCTACCGCCTGATGCGCAAGAACCCCATGTTCCAATGGGACGAGGAGGCCGACGACGCACTCAAAGCGCTCAAAGAAGTGCTACTCGCGGCACCACTACTAGCCATGCCACTCGACAAAGAGCCAATGCTCGTTTACGTTGCGGCTTCTACTCGAGTCGTCAGCACCGTGATGGTCGTCGATTGACCGGAAGAGGGCAAGGAGCACCCCATACAGCGCCTCGTCTACTACATCAGCAAAGTCCTAACGGACTCACGACAGCGCTACCCGCAATACCAAAAACTGGTGTACATGGTATTCCGAGCACAGCGGCGACTCCCACACTACCTCCAGGAGCACCCAATCACGGTGATCTCCTCCGTGCCCCTGCAGGACATCATACGCAATCGTGAGGCGACCGGGCGAGTCGCCAAGTGGGCCATCGAAATCGGCGTCCACAACATCAAATACGAGCCCCGCAAAGCGAACAAGTCACAAGCCCTGCCTGATTTCCTTGTAGACTGGGAAGAAACCTGACAGCAGAAGCTCCGTACCTCCACTACTGGTCGCTCCATTTGACGGATCCAAGAACGCAGCCTTGAGGGGCTGGTCATCTGACCTCCCCCAAAGGAGACAAGCTCCGCTACGTGATCCACCTCAACTTCAAGCCCTGCACCAACAACATGGCAGAATATGAGGCCCTCCTTCACGGCATGAGAGCCGCTAAGGAGATGAACGTCAACCGCCTACGATGCTATGGCGACTCCGACCTAGTCGCCGGCCAAGTCGCCGGGACGTGCGACGCCGTCTCCCCAACAATGATTGCGTACCGCCAAGCTGTCGACCAGTTGGGGGGACACTTCGACGGCTACTCCGTCGAATGGATCGATAGGCGCAAAAACAAGGAGGCGGACGCCCTCTCCCGCATCGGATCGACCCGACAAGCGCCTCCAGTAGGCGTCTTCCTCGACATCATCCACAAACCATCGGTCAGTCCACCAAAAGAGATCGACGTCAGGATCCCACTGCAACCAGAACCGGCCTTAGTCGCCATGGTTGTGGAACCTAGCGACTGGACAGCACCATACGTCGCCTTCCTGGAACACAAACTCCTACCGAGCAATGGTACAGAGACGCGAATGATCGTGCACCGCTGCATATCCTTCGTCATCATCAACGGCGAGCTCCACAAGCGCAGCGTGACCAGCATGTTCCAGCGCTGCGTACAGCCAGAAGAAGGCCGCAAGATCCTCCAAGACATTCACACCGGCGACTGCGGCCATCACGCCGGCGCCAAGTCGCTAGTCGCCAAGGCCATGCGGCACAGTTTCTACTGGCTCACCGCACACGCCGACGCCACCAACATCGTCCAACGATGCGTCGGGTGCAATGCGCCAACGAGATGCACCTCCTGGCTCGGCACTCAATACCATCCCCATCATGTGGCCATTCGCTGTATGGGGCATGGACATAGTGAGCCTGTTCAAGAAGGCATCGATGGCTTCACTCACCTCTGGTCGCGATCGACAAGTTCACCAAATGGGTCGAGGCCAAGCCGATAAAAAAGTCTGACGGCAAGATGGCCGCAAGTTCCTATGCGAACTCATCTACCCGCGGCTACCCGCACAACATTATAACGAACAACGGCACCAACTTTGCCAAGGGGCCATGGCGAATTTGTGAACAACATGGCATCGACTCGACCTTGCATCGATCGCTCACGGTCGAATGGCCAGCGAAGCGCCAACGAGTGTCCTCCATGGGCTCAAGCCGTGACTCCGGTGCCTCGGCGCGCAGGATGTTGGGTCGACGAGCTCCCCTCTATGATATGGGGGATTCGCACCTTCGTCAACCGATCAACCAGGTTCACGCCCTTCTTCATGGTGTATGGCGCCG
Organism: Avena insularis; assembly: GCA_023614405.1. Taxonomy (NCBI): domain Eukaryota; kingdom Viridiplantae; phylum Streptophyta; class Magnoliopsida; order Poales; family Poaceae; genus Avena; species Avena insularis. Next base: position 422,025,702 of record CM042686.1, on the reverse strand, counting down.
AGGCCGTAATGCCAACCGACCTGGAGCATGACTCACCTCGAGTCGCCAACTACGTCGAGGCGGCCAACGAGGTTTCCCACCAAGACAGCATCGATCAACTCGACGAGGCACGCGACCTGGCTCGCTCCCGCACCAACATATACCAGCAAGGACTCCGCCTCTACCACAGCCGCCGAGTGCGAACTCGCACCTTCTAGGAAGGCGACCTGGTCCTACGACTAACCCAAGACAAGAAGGGCATGCACAAACTCTCCCCCCCATGGGAGGGGCCGTTCGCCATAGGCCGAGTCCTTGGTAATGATGCCTACTACCTCATCGACATACGGGGTGACGGCCAACTGGAGGTTGGCCATGGAATGTAAACCTCCTCAGAAAGTTCTATACTTAGAACCTCACATTGTACTCCATCGGAATATATAATGAAATTCATCCGGATCACACAAATTGTGTCCACTCACCATATTCTTGTGCCACTCGCACTCGTACATACAGCAATACGCTACTTACGGAAGTCAACCTCTAGTCGAGCGACCGGCACGGCTAAGTAGTGCGGCACAAGGGCACCGGAAATATTCGGGCCTTGGGTCGTCCACGAAAAACGTCAACCCGGAGCCGCCATTAGAGTCGCCTAGCCCGACTGGCCCACCGGGCCAAGACAACCGGTACACACTTCTCACAGCGACCTGTCCCTCCCACCCTCGTGTAAAGCGACTCGAACGGTTAAGTACCACACACGGGGACTCCGCAAAACAGGAATCACCACGCGGTTCGGGAACACACCAAGTAAGAGAGCTGCCTAGGACTCGCCAAGCGACTGGCTCTCCGGGCCAGGGGAGGAGACGCGTTACAAACAATGAACTCACAACCTGCAACAGGAGCAAGACTAATACGGTCGGGCACCATGCTTGGGGACTCGCTTATAAGTCAGTCCTACTCGCGCTCGGGGACTCGCCACTCAGAAGACGCGAGGGATAAAAACAATGCATAAACAAAACAATACACAAAAGTATACAAACGAGTTATACCCCCATTAAAGGGCGGACGCGCACGGGGACTCGCTCAATCAAAACAATACATAGACAAAACACACCACACATTCCTAGTCGCAATACGAGTCGATCGACTCCCCGTGGCATATATTGCAAAAATATCTTACAACATTCGCCACTTGTCATACATCACAACTTGGACAATTACATTGTTTACTCCGCAGGCCCTGATGAAGAAGCAGTGCCACCCCCCTTGACGTGAACAAAAGGCTGCCACGGGTTCGTCGGGTATGTCATCAGCGACTTCGACAACGACGACTGGAAGGGCTGCTCCGACTTCATGTCGCGATGCTCCGGCTCGGGGTCGCTAGGCGCCAACACCGTCTCCTGGTACGGTAGCAGACCCCCCATCGCCAAGACCCGATCGGCGTAAGGGTGGCCTTCGTGGTCAGCTTTAGCACCTCTGACATCTCCACCGTGCCGGTCGCCGATGGATAGCCACTCGTCACATCGTCAAGGTCGAAGTCGTCGGGGAAGTGGGCGAGACCCAAGCTCAACGCTGTGGTCGCCCCATGCCTGAACGTTGAGCGCGTCATCCACTCCACGGCGGCAGGCACCTCCTCCAAATAGCACCAAACCTCCGTAAGCCCCCCAGGAATAACTTTGGTGGGGGACATGCCCTGAAGAGCCGCTTGGACGCACAACGCCGAGGCCGTGGCCACATTCACCATGGCGATCCGCGCCTTTGCGGCGTTGTAAGTTTGCACCACCGGTCGCTTTGGCCTACCACAGCTGCCGGTCGGTGTCGGTGAAACTATAAGCATAAAGCAGGGACTCGACAAATGGGTCAGGCGAAGACAGAGACTTACCAAGGAGTTTGCGGCAGTTCTCCTTGACGTGCTTCTCCAAGGCGGTTTGCTCGTTGTGCAACCCCACGATGATGGAATCCGTGGCTTTGCGTTCTTCCTCCGCCGTAGCGACGGTAGCCTTCGCTCGCTCCTTCGAAGAAATTGAGGCCGCTTTCGCCTCCTCCAAGTCCTTGACCAGGGAGGCTATTCGTCCATTCGCCGCGTCCAGCTCGGCGACTGGAACATACCCCTCACGGGCCTTGGAGATCTCAGCCGGGAAACCATCTGCAATTGAAGCCATCAGCGTACTGTACACGACCAGCTCACACCCGAAAGAGGAGAATAAAGACAAACATATACTCACCAATATTTTCCTGAAGTCGATGGTTCGCCTCTTGTGCTTCGTGCAAGTCACGCTCCAAGCGCTCTCTCATGACTGCCGCCGATCGATTAAACTCCTTTGCAATCCCTGCAAACAAACAACTCGCCTAAGCATTTCACAAAACAAAACCCAATTCCCAGCCGCTGAAATTCAGCGACCAGGAACTCGGGGACTGGAGAAGGAGAAAGAAACTAAATTCCTAGCCGTCGAAATTCAGTGACTAGGAATTCGGGAACTGGAGAAGGAGAAAGAAACTCTACGGACACATGATCTCACCTAGAGATCGTGAGCGCATCTGCTCCTTCACGATCGTCGCGGCATGGAGAACTTCCGCAGGATGCTCGTAGCTGCTTCAGGTCAGTATGTCCGATCCTTGGTTACGGCGCTGAATTTCGGTGGTGGGGTGGCCTACAACAGATTCCTTCTCCTTCTCTCCCGAATTCCTAGTCTGAATTTAAATTTGACGGCAAGGAATTTAGTTTCTTTCTCCTTCTCCGGTTGCAAGGTGAGGCAGTCGGCCTTGAGCGCTTGGGCATGACTTACAGGCACAAGGCAAGCCCCGAGTTCTGGTGGCTGAATTTCAGTGGCTGAATTTCAGGTTTGTCTTTAATGAAATGCTTAGGCGATGTTGTTTGTCGAAATTGCAAAAATCTCGTGACCTGTTCGGCTGAGTCCCGTTTTGTTTCATAGTTTCAACGACACTGTTGTGATTTTGATGAGCCAGCGACAGTGGTGCAAACCCGTGGCTGGTACTGCGTGGTGGCCCACAGCCTGGTAATGCGTCAAGCGGCTCTTGGGCATGTCCCCAGAAGTTATTCCTGGGGGCTTCAGAGTCTCAATTTCTCCTCTTTCGGGATCTCCGGCTCAGACACGGCCACCCTTGACAGCTGTGGCGACTTGGACGCCATCGCCTCAGCCGCTTCTTGGCTTGGAACCCCCGAGGCCGTCGGCGCAATTGTCGCCAGGGGAACCTCTACCACTACCTCCGTGTCCTCGCCCTCCAACCCCTTTGTCGGGACTGCATCCTTTGGGGCCTTGTGCGAGACTTCGGGAGAACCTTCATCATCGGAATCGTCATCCGACTCGAACACCACCGCCGACTTGGACGGCGACGTGGGCCTTTTCGCTGGCGACTTGGGCCTGCGTGTGGGCTTCGACGGCATAGCAGTACGCCGGGACGTGTGCTCATGTGCGACCTCGTCGCCTCCGTCGTGCTCGTCCAGGCTACGGCTCGCCTCGACTTCATGTTGTTTCTGCATACGGGTCTTGCAAGCCACAGGCGCTGGGGGAGGAACCTCTTCCTCCTCCCTGTCGCTATTGGAAGGATCCCCCTCGGAGTCTTCTTCCAGCTCTTGGGGAACCTCTTCATCGAGCGGAGGGAGCCATCCCTCCAACACCTAAAAAAGCTGAGAACCACCACGAGTAAAACACCAAGCGAGGAGATTGAAAACTGAAACACGGACGTAGCGATTGGGAAGAGAACTTACTGTGGGGGCTTCATCCTTCACAGGAGTGTACGGGGCGACCCCGACCGCCACACTGGTGAACTCTACGTCGGTGATCTTCTTCAGGGCGGCCTTGTAGTCCTCGGCCTCCCATGACTCCTTGCTGGTTCAGGATAGGTCATGCTTCCCGCTGTATTCATACAGCCGGTCTTGGCGGCGCCAGTGAACAAAGCGCCGAAACCAGCAGTTGTAGAGGTTGATCGGAATCAACCCTTGGACCTTCAGCTTCTGGATCTGATCCATCATTTCCGCGACGGCCATCCGCTGGTCTTCGGGAAGCTTCTTCGGTGCCAACCGACAGGACTCGCTCCTTTCGGCGACGAACTCGGGAAGAGCCACCTCGCCGGAGGGAGTGGCTTCTTTGACGTAGAACCAGCTCTTCTTCCACTCGCTGGCGGTCTTCTTCGGCAGGAGGAGCTTGACGAAATTGGCCTTCGGCTTCAGTTGAAATGTGACTCCACGTATGGCCAGCATCAAGCCGCTGGACGCCTCTTGCCCGATGCGGCCGTGGAAGAGCTCTAGCCATAGCGGGAAATCTGACTGCCCGGTAACATTAGCGAAGAAGCGGCGAAGATCGACTGCTTTCGATGCTATGCGGACCAAGATCCGATGGCTTGATCGCATAATACGCGCAGAAGTGGCGGAAAAAGAGTGAGGTGTGGAATCCCAAACCCCTCTCAAGATGACTGGGGAAGCAGATGAACTTGCCGGGTCGCGGCTTCGGCTCGGTCTCGGAGGAGGGGGGAACCCGCTAGTTCCCCTTGCGGAGCACTCCGGCATCCTCGAAAGATTTAAGCTGGGCCGTGGTACACTTGGATTTTCCCCATGAGCCTTTGGGAGGCGCCATTGGGTAGGATGTGGAATCGCGCGATGCGGAAAGGACAAGTCGAAAGGACATAGGCAGGGAGATTGGAGGTAGGAAGAACGGATGAGGAAGAATGAAGAATGCGAACAAGGTCTGCAGAGCTGAACCATCACTCCCCTTATATGGGAAACGCCACCCGCCAAAATCGGGATAGCCGTTACTCACGGTAATTGCACCAAAGTTACCATTGGAAATTCCAATGGATAGTTTGACCAGATTTGACGGTCCAACTCCTTTATTCCACTCGCTACCCACGAGTCTCTTTTCATTCGCCAAGGCGACGACTTGGCGGCAACAACATTCATTGATACGGCGAATGGAAACATGGGGAAATTCTCCTTGGTTTTAATGGAGTCCATCGCCGACTCGACTGGACGTCCAAATTGGGCTCACCTACTCCGAACACCAAAAGGACGCCTACGCCTGCATCAACGATGGCCTCGGGGACTACTGATGGGGATATGCCGAAGGGGGTATGCCCAGCAGGACGTTCCGATTGGGCCAAAGGGCCTGCGAGTGCGTCCGAAAGACGGCAACTGGACTACGAAGGAAGGAACAACCCAGCGACTGGCGACTGGAGGCCCAGGAGTGTAACACAAGCCTAGTCGGATTAGGTCAACACCTCCGGATCCTTATCTTGTTCGGTGATAACTTGTAAACCCTAGCGAGGTACCTCATATATAAACCTTCCTAGGGTATCCTAGAGACTTACGTTCCATCATACACCCCCTCAACCGACTCGTTGCCTAGCCGCCGAGCTCGCCACCCCTATAACTCGCTCTCCAATAATCTAATCTAGCAGGAGTAGGTCTTTATTCTCCGGGGGGGCGAACCTAGGTAAACCCATGTGCATTCCCCCCATCTCGCACCGCAGATGGCTGCCAACTCTTCCTCACGAAACAGTCAATCGTTGCCAGTGGCAGCGACTGCCGTGGCCATTTCTACGACACCAAGCTCTTATCGAATGACCTTTTCTTACTGGATTCCAGGCTCTGCCAAACTATGTTCACCTCCAACTGAAGATTCCAGGACTAAAAGGCCCCATAATTGTGCAAGGAAGCAGTCTACTCGCCGACATGTGTGAAAGGGAGACAATACATCACTCTTTCTATCGTCACAACAGACTAGAGGGAGAAAGGGATACAGGATGAGAAAAAGGATTTCCAATGGTGCAACTTAGTGAAAAAGAGACGCCACCAAAAAGCCTAAAAGGAGTCCCGTACCCATAATGTAACAATTTCCCGCATCGAGCGGCAAGCCCGGCCCGTTGGGTGCCAAGCCTAGAACTGAGGCAGGCCCTTACCTTCTTGACTCACCGTGATCATAATTAGGAGCCCATGCTCCAGGAAGAGCAACGTCAAGGCGTCACCACGTGACGATGAATAAAGTAGAATTTATACCCTAGTTGGTTGAAGGAAGAAATCAATAAACTGGTACGCAATAATTTGGTGTCTTTAGGACCATAACCCGACTAGGGTGATGGCCTCATTCCGACTCGAGGGCTTGGACTCCTTTTTCTTCGTTGGGTTTGGGCTCCCCATCTAGAGTAGTAAATCGTGAATCTTTCTACCGCCTAGAATGTCCTCTTTCTTGTCCGTGATCACATCCCGCGTCACAGAATCACCGCATAGTGGAGGACGACGACGACACGTTGGAACATGGTGTGAACAGAAAGCTCTCATGAATATGAAAGGACGGGTGATAGTCGTAACAGAACAAAATAAAACTTGAAAGACATCTTAAAGTCCAAAGGTATCTGTTCTCACATGGAGGATTCAGCAACTCTACAACAACAAACTGCCATGGGCAGCTAAAGTCTGCGTGTAACCCCAAACCTATACTCCCTCCGTTCAGAAATATAAGATGTTTTAGCTTGATAAATCATCTAGATGACTTTTAGTCACTAGTAGAAAACAGACCTTTGGTCCAGGGGTATTATCCCCGGTTTTTCTACAAACCGGGACTAATGCCCCGGTCCAACGGCTAGAACTGGCCTCAGGAGGGTGGCAGGCACTAGCCCCGGGCGAATGGGACCTTTAGCCCCGGGTCGTGTAACAAACTGGGGCTAAGGGGTTTCAGGCAGGCCAGGTCGGGCACCAGACCCTTTAGTCCCGGTTTGTTATACGACCCGAGGCTAAAGGTGGACCTTTAGCCTCGGTTCTAGACACGAACCGGGGCTAAAGGTCTGGCTATATCTTCTTCCCCTGCCCGAGCCACCATTCAAGCTGGTGGCTCTCCTCTCTCTCTCTCTTTCTTGCTTCAAGCTCGAGTTCATGCCCTTTTTTTCCTCAAGATTTGTCTATATTTTGTGGTGCCCCATCTATCCAAAGGTTCTAAAAGGTGAGCAACTTCATCCTTTGAACTCTCATTGCTATATTAGCTCATTTCATGCTCTATCTTATAGATGGATTTGTGGATTTAGTTTGGTAGTAATTTTTGCAATGATAGCATGAGATCGATGTTTAGATTCTATCTATCTTGTATTAATGTAAGGAACTCTAAGGTAAATATCACAATATGTGGATTCTATCAATATATATCTTGTTTTGGCACATAGTCTCGAAATTTGATTTTAGAAGCACACACATGCGTGAGTTCATCATTCTAACTAGCTAGCTGGGCAAAATATCCTTCTTCGTCTACCTGCGTTCAACAAACTCAAAAAATTGTAACAAAGATAGGGTTAATTTATAAAATATTGATAAGAAGACATCACAGTACATCTTCGAGAAGCTCCTCTATGGCGAGCTCCTCGAAGATGTCTGAGGATATATAGGATCCTAAGACATCTTCGAGAGAAGCTCCGCCATAGTGGTGTACCTCTGGCACCATCTTGGAGTTAATAACTTCTCTAGCTATAGATTAATACGCCGGGTGACTAAAACAATTCACATATTAGGGAGTGCCTCTATGGCGAGCTCCTCGAAGATGTCTGAGGATAGGATCCTAAGACATCTTCGAGAAGCTCTGTCGTAGTGGTGTCCCTGCTCTCGCACACCATCTTTCAGTTTATATCTTCTCTAGCTAAATCAGTATGCTGGTGGAGATAACTAATTTCACATATTAGAGAGTGCCTCTACGGCGAGCTCCTCGAAGATGTCTGAGGACGAGGTCCTAAGACATCTTCGAGAAGCTCCGCCGTAGTGGTGTCCCTGGTCTCGCACACCATCTTGCAGTTCTTCAGAAGGATGCATACCTATTTATAGATTAAGCAGCACAACATAGTGTCGGACACTGATGACATAATATCGACACACTCACCCTGGCATAGTGTTGCCACCCACCCAAAATAGGACATAGTGTCGACATGTTGTCTCCACATCCACATTTAGTCCCGGTTGGTGCCTCCAACCAGGACTAAAGGTCCATCATATCTTTAGTCCCGGTTGCTAGTTTTAATTTTGTTTTTTAGTTAGTACTAATTAATTATGATTTTGCTGCCACCCACCCAAAATAGTAGAGTCATTTAATTTACTGGCTTAGTGCTACCCACTGAGGACATAGTGTCGACATGTTGTCTCCACATCCACATTTAGTCCCGGTTGGTGCCTCTAACCGGGACTAAAGGTTCATCATATCTTTAGTCCCGGTTGCTGGTTTTAATTTTGTTTTTTAGATTAGTACTAATTAATTATGATTATGCTGCCACCCACCCAAAATAGTAGAGTGGTTTAATTTACTGGCTTAGTGTTGCCCACTGAGGACATAGTGTCGACATGTTGTCTCCACATCCACATTTAGTCCCGGTTGGTGCCTCCAACCGGGACTAAAGATTCATCATATCTTTAGTCCCGGTTGCTGGTTTTAATTTTGTTTTTTAGATTAGTACTAATTAATTATGATTATGCTGCCACCCACCCAAAATAGTGTCGTCGTTTAATTTACTGGCTTAGTGCTGCCCACTGAGGACATAGTGTCAACATGTTGTCTCCACATCCACATTTAGTCCCGGTTGATGCCTCCAACCGAGACTAAAGGTTTATCATATCTTTAGTCCCGGTTGCTGGCTTTAATTTTGTTTTTTTAGATTAGTACTAATTAATTATGATTATGTTTGATGTACTTAATTAATTATATAATGCAGATGAGCCGACAATGGATGTACGCTGACAGACTCTCTAACGAGTTCATTAAAGGCGTACATTCTTTTCTTCTTGTGGCCGAGGCAAACAAGCGGAATGGTTTTATGTCTTTTCCATGTGGTGTCTGTCAGAATCATAAGGAATACTCTTCCTCAAGAGTCCTTCACAGCCACCTGTTTTGGTACGGTTTCATGACCGGCTATAATTGTTGGACCAAGCACGGAAAAAGAGGGGTTATGATGGAAGACAACGAAGAAGAACAAGATAATGACAACGACTACCCTGAATACGATAGTACTACAATGGAAGACACTGATGAAGAAAAAGATGAAGAACAGGCATCAGATCTGCCTGATGATGATCTTAGTCGGGCCATTGCTGATGCCCAGGAAGAATGCGTAACTGAAAGGGAGAGGTTGAAGTTCAAGAAGATGTTAGAGAATCACAACAAATTGTTGTACCCAAATTGTGAAGATGGTCACAAAAAACTGGGTAGCACACTAGAATTGCTGCAATGGAAGGCAAAGAACAGTGTGACTAACAAAGGATTTGAAAAGTTGCTGAAAATAATGAAGAAGTTTCTTCCAACGGATAGCGAACTGCCCACCAGTACCTACGAAGCAAAGAAGGTTGTCTTCCCTCTAGGATTAAAGGTGCATAAGATACATGCATGCATTAATGACTGCATCCTCTACCACGGCGAGGAGTATGAGAAGTTGGATGCATGCCCAGTATGCACTGCATTGCGGTATAAGATAAGACGAGATGACCCTGGTGATGTTGAGGGCGAGTGCCGCATGAAGAGGGTTCCTGCCAAGGTGATGTGGTATGCTCCTATAATACCACGGTTGAAACGTTTATTCAGGAACAAAGAGCATGCCAAGTTGTTGCGATGGCACATGGAAGACCGTAAGAAAGACGAGATGTTGAGGCACCCCGCTGATGGGTCGCATGGAGAAAAATCGAGAGAGAGATTCCGGACTTTACAGGTGATGCGAGGAACGTATGGTTTGGTCTAAGTACATATGGCATGAATCCTTTTGGGGAGCAGAGCTGCAGTCATAGCACCTGTCCTATGACTCTGTGTATCTATAACCTTCCTCCTTGGTTGTGCATGAAGCGGAAGTTCATTATGATGCCAGTGCTCATCCAAGGCCCGAAGCAACCCGGCAACGACATTGATGTGTACCTAAGGCCATTAGTTGAAGAACTCTTACAGTTGTGGCACATACAAGGTGTACGTGTGTGGGATGAGAACAAGCAGGAGGAATTTGACCTACGAGCGTTGTTGTTCATAACAATCAATGATTGGCCTGCTCTTAGTAACATTTCAGGACAGACAAACAAGGGATACAATGCATGTACACACTGTTTAAACGAGACTGAAAGTATATATTTGGATAAATGTAAGGAGAATGTGTACCCGGGGAATCGTCGTTTTCTTCTGCCCACGCACATCCTAAGAAAGAAAGGTAAGCATTTCAATGGTGAGGCAGACAGCCGGTGTAAGCCTATCCGCCGTACTAGTGATGATGTATTTGACATGGTGAAGGATTTAAAAGTAATCTTTGGAAAGGGTCCTGGTAGACAATCTGTTCCGAAGAACGATGTCGGACACGCACCCATGTGGAAAAGAAATCTATATTTTGGGAGCTACCCTATTGGAAAGTCCTAGAGGTCCGCTTTGCAATTGACGTGATTCACCTGACGAAGAATCTTTGCGTGACGCTGCTAGGCTTCTTGGGCGTGTATGGGAAGAGCAAAGATACACCTGAAGCACGGCAGGACCAACAATGTATAAAAGACCGAGAAGGCATGCATCCAGAGTTGTTTGAAGGTACTGCTAGCTACGCTCTTACCAAAGAAGAGAAGGAAATCTTTTTTGAAGTCCTTTACAGTCTCAAGGTCCCGTCTGGTTTCTCGTCGAACATAAAGGGAATAAAAAATATGGCAGAGAAAAAATTTCAAAACCTGAAGTCTCATGACTGCCACGTGCTTATGACCCAGCTGCTTCTGATTGCATTGAGGGGACTCCTGCCGGAAAATGTTCGAGTACCCATTGTGAAGCTATGTGCGTTTCTCAATGCAATTTCTCAGAAGGTAATCAGTCTAGATAATCTACTAAGGTTACAGAAAGATGTGGTCCAATGTCTTGTCAGCTTCGAGTTGGTGTTCCCACCATCCTTCTTCAATATTATGACTCACCTCCTAGTTCACCTAGTCGACAAGATTAACATTCTTGGTCCTACATTTCTACACAATATGTTCCCCTTTGAGAGGTTTATGGGAGTGTTAAAGAAATATGTTCATAACCGTGCTAGGCCAGAAGGAAGCATCTCAAAGGGATATGGAACAGAGGAGGTCATTGAGTTTTGTGTTGACTTTATTCCTGACCTTAAGCCCATCGGTGTTCCTGAATCACGACATGAAGGTAGAATTAGTGGAAAAGGCACGCTAGGAAAGAAAGCAAGGATATGTATGGACGGACATTCTCTCACTAAATCACACTACACATTTCTGCAAAGTTCCACCTTGGTGGCTCCGTATATCGAGGAACACAAGAATATTGTACACTCCAACAACCCGGGGAAGCCTGGCTCCTGGATTAGAGATGAACATATGAGGACTTTCGGCGGTTGGTTGCAGACACATCTTATGAATGACATAAATGTTGGAGAGCAGTTGTAGTTGTTGGCCAGGGCACCATCTTCGACTATATTGACATTCCAAGGGTACGAGATAAATGGGAATACATTTTACACGATCGCCGAAGATAAAAAGAGCACCAATCAAAACAGTGGTGTCCGATTTGATGCAACAGATGAGAATGGGCAAAAGGATACATATTATGGTTACATAGAGGAGATATGGGAACTTGACTATGGACCTTTTTTTAAGGTTCCTTTGTTTTGGTGCAAATGGGTCAAGCTGACAGGAGGCGGGGTTGAGGTAGACAAGAAATACGGAATGACAACAGTGGATCTCAACAACCTTGCGTATATAAATGAACCATTTGTCCTAGCCAATGATGTGGCTCAGGTTTTTTATGTGAAGGACATGTCTACCAAACCGAGAAAAGGAAAGATAAGCAAAATAATACAGCATCCGATGAGCCAAAGCGCCACATACTTCTTTCAGGAAAAAGAAACATCGTGGGGGTGGAGGATAAGACAGACATGTCAAAAGATTATGATAAGTTTCATGAAATTCCGTCCTTCGCTGTGAAGGATGACCCAAGCATCCCGTTAAGTAAGGAAGATGCTCCATGGTTACGGATTAGAAGAAAACCTAACATGTGTGGATGATGGTGATGTACAATATTATTAAACCTTTATTTTTAATGATCTTCTTATATGTATATGGATATGAACTATCTCGATCTCAATAGGTAGTATTGCAACTTGTTGTGGCCAGACATTTATTAATATTAAAACGTAAAAATTAGTCATAATCATATCTAGCCCTGTAGTACACAGCTTCTGGATCGTCTTCGGAATCGTCATCGTCATCGTCATCGCTCGTAGCACACGGATGGATCCTCAGCCCTTCCTTGTAGCACGCGGATGGATCCTGCAGCCTCGGATTCACGATGTGCGGGGGAGGGGGCTCCCGGATGACGACCCCAGTACGCCCTAGGCCTTCACCACCACCACCATTCTTGTGTCTATGCGACTGGTGAAAGTGCGGGTACCTCAGGCGAGGATGGTCTCCCATGGCGATGTAGCGCATCACACCGGCGATAGTCCGGTTCGCCCACCATAGGCGGCGACCAGCCTCGTTGTGGTTCACTAGGGGCAGGCCGTCACCCTCATACCTGGCGAGCTCCCTTTCCTGCCGGTTTGCGAAGAAGGCATTCCAGGTGTCGAGGTTGTCGGGATCCCAATGGGGATCCATCCGCTGCTCCGGCGTGAGCTCGAGGTAGAAGTGGTTCGTGATGACCACCTGGCGGGCCGAACCTTGAGGCACAGGAGGAACAGGAACCCCTCCAACGCTCAGCATCAAGCCAGCGGGCAGCCGGTACCCCGGCGGGCATGGGTAGTTGGAGGCGCACAGCGCCTCGTTCTCCTCGGGCATCAGAAAAGCCCAGTAAGCGGTGTCCATTGTTGTGAGAGAGAAAGTGTGGATGGACATGACGGTCAGCCTAGATATAGAGGGACATGGCGGGAAGCGGGGGAAATGGCGGGAAGCGGAGGAAATGGCGGGAGAACATGGCGGGAAACGGGGGAAATGGCGGGAAACATGGCGGGAAGCGGGGAAATGGCGGGAAAACATGGCGGGAAGCGGGAAAAATGGCAGGAAAATATGTTTTAGTCCTAGTTAATAGTTTTAGTATTAAATATTATATTTCTAATGAGTCTATTATTTTTTGTGAATATTTTGGTATATTATATGTATTTTTCCATTTTTAAATAATAAACTATATTTTTATTATTTTTTGTGAACATTTGTACTAAATATAATACTTGTTAAACAATAGATAAATTCATTTAAGTTGTATAATAAAGTATGATAATAGATTTAAATTATAGATATCTTTTTCTGAAAATTTTGATATATAATACATAATTTTCTGAAAACTATAAACCATTTTTGGTTTTGGCGCCAAAAACAACCTTTAGCCCCGGTTTGTACAAACCGGGGCTAAATAGGTGTGGCGTATAGGAAGAGCGGTGGCCGAAAACACCTTTAGCCCCGGGTTGTAATATGAACCGGGGCTAAAGGGGACCTTTAGCCCCGGTTGTATTACAACCGGGGCTAAAGGGGGTGGTATAAATACTCCACCCCTACCCCGGGTCGTGGCACGACCCGGAGAGCCAGATCACTTAATCTTCGCAGAGAGCTTCGCCGACGCCGTCGTCTTGCCGCCGCCGTGCCCATTCGTTTATGCCCGTGCCTTGTGCCCGTCTGTCCGCCATCATCCACGTCGTTCGTGCCTTGTATCGTCCGTCTCCATGACGTCACGTCTTATGCCGCCCATACCCGTCGTCTCGCGCCGCCGCCCGCCTCGCCGCCTCGCCGTTCAGGTTAGTATTTTGGGTTAGTTAGTGGTTAGGTTAGTATGTTGTTAATTTTGGTTATATGTTGTTAAGTTTGGTTAATTAGTATTTAGGATTAGTCAGTATATTAGTATTAGGTTAGTATTTACTATTATTATATTAGTATTTAGGGTTAATTAGTATTTAGGGGTAGTTAGTATTTAGGGTTAATTAGTATTAGTATTAGGTTAGTATTAGTATTTAGGTTAGTATTAGGTTAGTTAGTATTAGTATTTCAGTTAGTATTATGTTAGTATTAGTATTTACTATTAATATTAGTTAATATTAGTATTAGGTTAGTATTTAGTTAGTATTAGTATTAGGTTAGTATTTAGTATTAGTTAGTATTAGTATTAGGTTAGTATTTAATATTAGTTAGTATTAGTATTAGGTTAATCGTATAGGTTAGTATTTAGCTAGGGTTAGTTAGGGTTAGTTAGAATACTTAGTTAATTAGGTTTAGTTTAGTTAGTGATAGGTTTAGGGTTATTGTTATTAGGACAATATATACTTAGTGATTTAGTTACTATTTATGTTTTATGATTGTTTATTGCTATTATTTAGTTATACCGCGTCCACCTCGTCCAAGCCTACTGGACTCCGTCGGGGATGTCCGAGTCTGGGCTCCGCCGGGTTGACAATGGGAGGTGTTACCTGTCGGGACTCGTACCTTGGTGAGGAATCCGAGTATCATCGTCGATCCGGAGCTTCTTTGGTGGCGTCCACGAGGTCCAGGAGCGGTGCAGAGGGAGCCAGCCCCCGAGGAGGTGGTACGTCGTCGTATCAAGAAGGAGGATGAGCATGTAAGATGATACATGTATATTTTGGAGACTAGGTTCTCCAATATATGGCAGGTTCACGGATCTCACCCGAGCTATTCTCCGGTGATGGTTCCTCTTCTGTGACTGCAGAGCTCCCGTAGCACGGAACGCGGCAGCCGCGTTCGCTAGTTTGATATGAGCGAGATGTATTAATAATGTACTTTATATTATGAGCGAGATATGAGCGAGATGTATTAATAATATACTTTATCTTATATTATTGTACTTTATCTTAATCACTAAGTATTGTATCTGAGTTGTCGCAGTTGTAATATTCTTTTACTTAATGCAATATTCTTTTTCTGTATTAGTTAAGCTATGAACGGTAGACAGAATAAAGAGGATCTTCTCAACATTATAGATGAGGGTACTGGGGGTCTTATTACGATGGCTCCGAATATCTTAATTTGTCTGGAGGAGACGATGGTGGAGAACATAGTGGAGACGATGGTGCTGACCATGGTGAAGACACCATAATAATGACAAACTCCGTCGAGGTATATAAATCCTCTATCGATCGTTCACTAGTATAGATGCACTAATTGATTCGTATATATGTACCGACGAATGTTTCTTCTCTTAGACCTCCGCTTCCGGCCAATCTTCTACAAGGACAAGAGGCCCGACACACAAGTTGCCCGCTGATGTCCGTTTCAGCATTGACTTAGTCTCTCCGCAGGGTCAACCGCTAGAGCCCAAAGAATCTGCGAATGCATTTACAAGTCAATGCGGAGTGACTGTTAGAGACAAAGTCCCGATCACCACGTGAAATTGGAACAAGGCAGAAAAGAAAAAGGATCCAGCTGGGGCTAGTTTTGTAGATGACAGAGCGAAAGATACGATGTGGAGTTCTCTCATGACACATTTCACCCTACCAGTCTTGGAGACTGATGAGCTCACACAGCAAATGACGAGGAAAGTCAAGCACTTTGCTCTTAAGATGGCCGAACTATTCAAGGAATGGAAAAAAAGATTGTACCACAAGTATGTCTTGAAGAAAAAAACTCCTTCATTCACTGGCCCACTAGAGTTGCAGCCGGATAACTGGGCCGCATTTGTGGAATACAAGACCTCGGAACTAGCAAAGGCAATGTCAACAAAAAATAAGTTAAATGCAGCCAAAAAGAAATATCACCATCATATGGGCACAGGTGGCTACAGGAGTGCCATGCCTAAGTGGGATAAAGCTGAGGCTGACCTGGAGGCTAAAGGGGTCACTCTAGCTACGTCTTGTTGGCCCTTGAGGTCAAGAAATTGGGTATTCGAGCATGGGGTATCATTAGACCCAGAAACAGGCGAGATTGTTGCAGCCGAAGAAATTTCTTCACCCAAGAAAGAACTTATTAAAGTGATAAAAGAGGTTGAAGAGGGAACGTTTGTTCCTGACAGAGAGAACGATGAGCTGACAAAGGCTCTCGGGAATCCTGAAAAGGCTAGACGAACAGGAGGGTTCGGACCTTCTTATCCATGGGTTATCGGGTTTCCCGAGCACCTTGACACGTACAGAAGTCGATCGAGAAAACAAAGCGGCAAAAAAGAGGAGGATGCGGAGCGGTTCGCGAGGTTTGAAGCCATGCTGCAGGAGCATCGCCAGGAGCTTAATGAACTTAAAGGACTCAGACAGCAAGATCCTGCACCGGACAGTACGGTCGGCCCATCGCAATGGAAAAGCAGTGTGGCTTCCACGGAGGGCCACAGTAATGATGCAACGATGGATGTGTACCCTGTGGATGCAATTAAGGAGAAGACTAGTTGTGAGCTGCATGTTGAACTGAAGAATATATCCATGAAGGTGGCGATCGGCTTTGCTTTACCTTCTGCACTGGGAGCGACCTACCATTACAATCCGATTCCAGCTGGCTATGCTCGTGTCGGTATGGATGAAATTCAACCTATGTGTCAGTCACTACAGCTTGACATCCACGAGGTGAAGGGAGGCGACCTTTGGGAGAAGTCACGAGTGGCTTCATTCTTTAGAAAAAAGAATACATCAAGTTTCCAGACTCGACACCAATGCCACCTTCTCCACCGAGAAACAATCCATCACCTCCAAGGCAACCGTCTCCTCCCAGTAAAAGTCCACCTCCAAGTGCACCGTCTCCTCCCACTAAAAGTCCACCACCTCCAAGTCCAATCCATGACCCCAACACGAGTCCATCTCAATCTACGCATCCGCCTCCACCCACTAAGGGCCAAAAGCGGAAGAATATCACCGCTTCGTCGAGCGATAACCGACGCCCAAAGCGATAGTTGTCGCCCCTCCCAAGAGTACCGCCGGTTCCTCCCAAGAGGGCTTACGACCTGACCGATGAGGAGACCGATGCGATCGTACGGACCGAAGTGGATGCTCATTTTAAAAAGAAAAAACCTGAGCCAGCGGTCCAAATAAAACCGGAAACGAAGGAGCACTTTAGGAAATTACTGACGCAGTCATCCCAAGCTCAGTTAAATGCGCCAGATGACTATACACAATGTCTTCAGAAAACACTAAAACAGATGAGATCAAGCGATAGAGGAAGCATCACAAAAGAGGTTCCCCAGCAGGGGAACAAACAAAACAATCGAGTGGTAGCAGAAGCATCAGAACAGACGTCCCCCAGCTGGGGAAACAAGCAAACCAATCGAGTGGTAGCCGAAGAACCAAAAGAGATGTTCCCTAGCTGGGAAAACAAGCAAACCAATCGCTGCCCTCACTCCAGGTGAACATACTCGAACCTCAACTATATGAGGTAGAACCTATGGATCCGAAAACGGCTAGGATATTGGCCGAGCAATGTGGTATGCCTATTCATGAAATTCTTCACGGTGATATGCCTAAGGCTGAGGTAGCACCCAAATTTGTTCACGGGGAGCCTCTGGTCAGTTCTGAGAGGCTTCGGGATATACCAACAAAAATGCGACGATTCCATGAATGGTACATGAAAGCATCAAAAAAACAGCAATATTGGCTCTTACTGAAAGTTCGAAAATCGCATTACTTCACTGAAGATGAGGTCCCTATTGAATTTACAGAATTATTTCAGTTATTCAATCTAAAGGAACTCGACAAAACTATCCTCGATGCGTATTGTCTGTAAGTGATTACTTTATTTATGTAATTAGGTCTCTATCTTAGCTTGTTCAATTCATTGCTGGTAAGTATACTCACTATATTCTTTTGTACGCTATATATAATGATGCAGAATGAAGATGCTCGATTGTAAAACAAAGGCTATCAATGGATTTGGGTTCATTGACCCACATCGAGTTCATGGAGCTATACTAAAGGATAAACCACTGGAGACCGAGCACAACTTGTTGCGGTTTCTCACGAAACAGCATTTCTGTAATGAAATACTATTTTCTTACCACGACGACAAGTGAGTTTTTGTACACATTAACTTTTGCTTACTCAATGTTCAGTGTAAATGATGAGTTACTGACCTATGTAAACCTTGCGTGGGTACCACTGGATTCTTCTAAGCATTTCACTTAACTTGGGAAGAGTTCACATCATGGACTCACTAAACAAAGACATTGAAAACTACCGCGGCATTATCGATGCGCTCCAGAGGTACTTTCAACCATTATCGCACTATATCGGTTTCTTTTGTTCATTTTCTGGGATATCAAGTAGTTATTAATTCATACATTAATTTTTTTTGTCGGGTAGGATTTGGACACAGTTTAAGAACCATGTCCGCGGTTAATGGCGTGAGGAGCTATTTTTTAAATCACTCTCGGTAAGTAGTACGAGCTAAGTCCGCGCATCTATTTAATTTTAGTTTATGTGTATTTATCATGCTAGAGTTATTATTTGATTGAATTCTATTCTTGTAAAGTGCGCGAGGCAGCCACAGGAGACTAATCTATGTGGATTCTATGTGTGCGAGTTCATTCGCATCAGTATTGAGAAGCCCTCAGAAAATGTTCGAGTAAGTAAACAATATATTCACTCTTTATTTTTATTACAAAAAGTTGTGTTGAGTCTAATTCATATGATCTCCTTTTTATATAGTTGGACGCGATGCGGGACAAGCTCCTACCAGAGGACCGTCTAATAGCAATCCAAGAGGAATTTGCTCGATTTTTTGTCGACGAGGTCATAGACTCACGCGGAGAATACTCTATACGTAGACCCTAAAGCATCCATGTAATGATCTCCGTGTAATCAAATAGACATGCTCTAGATCCGGTTGGGACGCCATGCATGTATGCTTGTAAGAGAAATTATATTATATATTGCATCAATATGTACAAGTACTGTGTAGTAGCGTTCTGTATGTATACGAAAACTTGTTTCTAATAAAAACACAGAATGAAAAATAACTGAACACAAAACACAAAATGAAAAGAAAAACACAAAACCCCATCCCCTGCCGCGGCAGCCAAATGGCCCAAAATGCTGCCGCGGCAGGAAATCTTTAGTCCCGATTCGTAACACGACCCGGGACTAAATGTCCTGCCGCCCAACACGCTCGCAGAGCCACGTGGTTGGACCTCTAGCCCCGGTTCGTAACAGAACCGAGACTAAAGCTTGGACCTTTAGTCCCGCTTCGCAATCCGGAACTGAAGGCCCTTACGAACCGGGGCTAATTGCCTGGTTTCTACTAGTGAGTGTATAGGACTATAGGTTCGTAGTGGTTTGGGGTGAACCTATAGACTAAAAGGTGTCTAAATGTCTTATAGGGAGTACATTCCACTGGTCTAGAGTTTCATTTTCATGACCCGAGGTGATACCTTGAACCACATGGTCGATTTTGAAGCTTGGACAATGGGTCTTACTCCAGAAGAGGGCCTTTTCCGCCCTGATCCGCATGCGCTCGTTCATTCGGGAGCGGAGCAGCTTGTCGGGTAACAGCTCCTCCAACACTGTTGACACCACCATTTGTAGTGATCTAAGTTCCTCCTCAGACCTTTCGAAGTTACTGGTCCTGTCTGCATGAAATGATGGATTAGAAACCTGAAGGCATGGACATGGGAGGGTCAGAAAAAGAAGGTAACTCACTTTTTAGTTCCTCCGTGCACCTTGCTTTTGAAGCCATGGCGCACTTTTATGTGTCCTTCGAATCCTCCATGTCGGCAGACACGACAAGAACTTTGAGAGGAAACCCGGTTTTAGTCATCTCCTTATCAGGAGAGAAGTGTGATCAAAGTTGTTCAATCTCCTTCTTCAAAATTGAAATAAAGGCAGCGAAGAAGGAAAAATGTAAGAAAATCTCACCATCTTTTTCAGTACAAGCGTGGCGGCGAGCTTCCTCAAAGGTATTGGCACGAATTTTGGTAGAAGTCAGTAGCTCATGGAGTTGGCGATTTATTTGGCGCTCTACGATCAGATATGAACGCGGCCGGAAGTACAAGATGGTCAATGGCGGAACCATATGTCACCTGATAAGCATCCCAAAGTTCCTAGACAAAGATGGGGATGGGTAAAAACAGAACTGATCCTACCGATTGGATTCTCTATTAAAAACCTATCGGGAGGCTCGGGGGATACGGTAGTCCTGGGAGGTAGGAGTATGGCATCAAAAACCAAAAAAGAAGACTTACATGGAGAATGGGGAGAGTTCAGGAATTAACCGAACATTCCGCGTCCTTCATTTCCTTCATTGCTGCAGCAACCAAGCCTCTCACTTCCTCTACAGTTCTTACTATATTGATCCTTTTCAAGATCTTAAACGAGCGGACACCAAGTTCACCGAACTCCTCCAACTGGACTCCCAAATGCCCCCAGACATCCCATTCGGATCGATCATCAATCCTTGAAGGCTCGCGAGGCGTGTTGAACAGGAAGCCATGCCAGAGGCGAAAAGGATCCCAAGGGCAGATTTGGCGTCTTATCAAGAAAATCAGGAGTAACTCCCGACTGACCCAAATATTCGGGGAAGGAATGAGCAGGCACGTCACCAGGGAAGGTATCCCTCTAATCCAGGAATCAGAGGGAGCACCATATATACTGGCCCGGTTTCTTCCGTAGGCTAGTCGGGGAAACATATTCGTCAACCTCTTCACCTTGACTCGACCCAGGAGAGAACTGGCGCATGCACTTCCTCTTGGCAGTGGGACGCTTCCGAGAGGTCCTGCTTGGAGGAGGATGTGGCCAGAAGGTGCTCCTGGGCAAAGTATGAGGCTCGAATATCCGCAGATCCTGCAGCAAAGAACAAGTTCGGGAGGTTCAAAGAGACTTGACCATGAAGAAGAATGTCTAGAACCGTACCTCTGGAGGAGGGTGTGATAGCGAAAATGGAGTAGGGGTGCTGTTTTTGTCTAGCCTAGTGGTCCTTCGGAGCAGTCTGGCCACCGTTGATGAAACAGAAATTTTGGAAAGACGCTCGGAGGACTCGCATGATAGATCGTCCGGGCCCGAATATTCGTACATAGCGGTCACGCACCTCTTTGTAGTATGAACTCGACGAGTGACAAAGGTAGCCACCACGCAGACTCCATGAAGGCCATTTTGAATCTGCTTGAACAACCGATCACGAAGAATACTGACGCGGTGTGAATGCTCGATCAAAGGAGGACTCTCCCAAGACGATAAAGGGGTAGGTGTGTATTGCATCCGTCTTTGGGAAGGGATCCCTCCGTGTTGACAACATAAAACCACTCTGATCCCCATCCAAGATAACTTCGCTGGACAGGAATCTCAGGGTAAAAGGCGCCATGCTGGGGGCGGAGTTTGAGAAGAACTCCCCCGTGGTCAGAAACTGCAAGTGGAATGGGATGAGGTGCAGCCCGTAAAAAATCGTGCCACAAGTACATCTGAGGAGGAACCCCTACATAACACTCACAGACAGTGATAAAACAAGATACTTAGAGGATGTTGAGGGGATGAAGGTTATGAATCTTGATCCCATAAAATTCCAACAATTTCTGGAGGAATATGTGCGCGTGAAGGGAAAAGTGAAAGGGAATTTTGGGTCCTATATTATTTTTGTGCTTGATAACAACACTAGGATACGTGTGTCAATTGTTTCAGGTGTTTAGTGAAATGCTGCAGATATATATTTTACCAGTACTCCCTATTTAAATAGTGAAAAGAATTTTGTTCAAGGATGAAGGAGATAATATGTGCTGGAGCTTTCTAGACCGGAGTCTTCAGTGTGTCAAAGACACGAGTTTCTGCGGAGTCCCCGGACTTGCTTTCGGCTAGAAGGGTTCACCGTCAGTAAGGGGTCTGGAGATTGACCAGAGTTTCTGGTGTGGTTTTGCACGGACCGGAATCTCCAGTGTATCCAGGACGAAATATCTAGTGTGAGGATTATCAAGGGGCATACAACAGTAAGATTTGCGAGGCCCCTATGTAACTACCTCGGTGAATTACGCTCTTAGTTACAAGCCTGGATGAGCGGAAATGGTTAAAATAGTACGGTGGGGCCAAATGCCACTCACAGGTAGACCTTTCGGCCGTCCTAACCATTTCCAAACATCAGGACAAGAACGAGCGGCGTAATCGGCAGGCGAAGGGATCAACTACATACACAAATGAGTATGTATGCAAGCCACATACAACAGTCCTCAGAGCCATTCCATCTAAAAAAAATAGAAATATTGCAACGCCATACGGCAAGATCCAAATATCCTAGATAGATATAATAGTTTAGGATATCTCCTCATACATCAAACATCAGAGTATCAGGCGGAAACGGAAAACAAGATCCGAGTACGGATAAGAAGCAAATCGGCATAAGATGCCCCATAAATAAACACATCCCGCCCACAGATCTCACGGATCTCCGTTCCCGGAATCTCTACACCGAGTGATCTTTGCCAACATCGTCCGTCTCCTCCACCCAGTATCCATCTTGCGAGTATACCTATTCATCTGAATCAAACAATTTATCGTGTGAGACCCTAAGGGTACTCAGCAAGTCTTTATGCCTCTAAAGGGGACACAACCTGGGGTGACGCAATTGCAGCAAAAGATAACACCTAACAATTCTATAGATACTCGTTAAGCATCCGCCTAACCAAAGATAGACGGATGTCCATTAATTAAGAACAACAGTTATAACAGTAATATTAACAGATCCATCCTCCTCCTCGCTTACCAACGAGGAAGCGGACGAACAACCCTCCCTATCTGTTGGCAGTTTTATCAACCATTCCATGAGTGTTGCACTATTTACTAGTCAGGTACTTAGTCAAATTAAAAGCGGTACTTTAGTTATACTTGTCTATGATCGAGAAACTGTGCTCCAAGTCGTCCATAACCGCGGACACGGCTTTCAGAAAGATTTACCTGGGGTGCACAAATAGCAACACACACTCGATCAACCTCGGAAAAACCAAATCAAAACCCAACGAGGCATTCACGACAAAGCGATCACAGGATTCAGAAATGTTTCAGGGGGCCACCTCATTAAGCTACCCGCAACGAAGTTGGCCGGCTCCGAGACGGACCAAGGTTTGCGTCAATGGCTGTAAACGACTGGGAACCCGAAAGTGTGATTGGGCTTGTCGATACCGCGAAAACACTCTGCATCCAAAACAGTACAGGTGCTCCTCGCACAATCTTAAATAAAGCAGTAAAGCATGGCATAAGTACAGGATAGTAGTAAAGCCCCAAACTACTTTGTGGCGCCAAGAAATAAGAAAGAATCAAGCTCTGGCTCAGGGGGGTCCATAAGGCCTCCCGGATGTGGATAGTGCGAATAGTCAAGAAACAAGAATCAAGTACTCGGGGTCCTACGGGACACAAGTGAGCATGAAGAACCAAATAGCAGATATTGCTCACCGGTGCCACTTTCATTAGTTATCCCATTACTACTCAGATTAAGTTGTTTAGGTACCTCGTTATCCATTAGACTCTCACAAACCCTACACATGTTGTTCTACGACCCGCATGGCTCAAACAACTCCTGTAGTAATGGCTCATGGGATGGAAGAACAAGCTTCGGTGGGGTTTAAAAGTAAAGGCTATCACTTGAGGATTCATTTAATGCAATCGCGACTCAATGATGCAAGAATAAGATAGAGGCGATAGGTACTATATGTATGCAAGCATGTGGTAGTGCTTGCAGCTCAGTTGAAGCGAGGGACGGATCTGGTAGTGCTCACAGGATTCTGATATATCCCACCTTTCGTCTATTCGAAGAAGAACCAAACAAACAAGGGCCAACATAAATAGAGTGCACAAGCATATAATTAAAATGCGATAAGCAAACAATCATGCCATGATAAATGATGCACAAATTGCATGGCAATAAAGTAGCATGGCATGGGTGAGATGTGGGATACAAGAATAAAGCATTTCATTATTTGTTTAGTCAAGTTTTATTGCCATAAACAGTTCAGATTTTTAATAATGACATGATTCATGCTTCAAATCAGAACAAGGACTACATAGTTAGAACGGGCCCGTCGCGCTGATCGATTTAGACATATTATTTGCCAAAATTGGAGTTATAAAACTAAAGTTATTAATTAATTAAGAAAAGGGGCATTTTATTGTAATTTTAATCATCTCGAAAATTTAAAGTGCTCAAACATTATTTTGAATGGCATATTTGAAATCCTCACATTTTTCTGATTCAAAAACATATATCATTTGTATTATTTGGATTTACCAATTAAAAGTTATTAATTTCTGGATATTAAAACATATTAAGCATTTCCAGGAATTATTTGTTATTAAAGGAAAAAGGATCTGGAACTTTTGTCACCGGCTCAGACTTACCCATAGTGACCGACATGCGGGCCAGGGTCAGGAGCGGGGCCACCTGCGTGCGCGCCCAACCCGGACGCGACACGTGGGCGATCCGAGGACGGCGAGGTGAAATTTTGGAAACTCCAGGGGCTGCGAGCAAAAGCGTCATCGATGACTGACATAACAGAAATTTTTTACACGCGGAAAAGGTTAGCTGATCTTGATTTCGGAGGACGATGTTGAGCGATACATTGGGAATTTGAAGATGATCTAAAAACGAAAAGTGTAGATCTCACTTCGCTCTACAAAGTTCATGTTTGGTGTTTCGGCAGGGGTGGACCGTATCGACGGTAAAAACATGATGAACAGAGGTGTCTCTACGGTTTAAAACTGACGGACAGTTCCAGAAAACGGCTGAGATTGGACTGGGTTGCGATGACGATTGCGACCAAACGGCGGCGAATTTCTCCCTGCCGTAAAAAGGAAAGTTGTAGAGGGTGAATCGGGCTACAACTTTGGTGTTTGGGGATTTTGCTAAGGAGGACTGCAGCGGACGGGGCAAGGCGAAAACAGAGGTGTTCTCGGGGTTGTTGTTGTCGCGCGTGGTGACAGGCTGGGCGCGGCATGCGCCGTCGCGGTGAGCGGCTTGGCTGCTGCTGCCGAAGGGCGAAACGAGGGGGATATGGGTGCATGGAGTAGCAGAGAAAAGCGGGGATGGAAGAAGGGGCTCACCAGCGTGCTCATGATCGAGCTGCGCTTGCTGGCGTGGACGAGGACGGCGAGGCCTCGGTGGTGTTCACGGCGCGGTGACGGGCGTTCGCGGCGGCGTCAAGCGGAGGCGAACCCAGCACGGAGGAGGACATGGCAGCGGTGCACAGGGACGGCGTGCGCGTGCTGGAGCTGACCCAGGCCGTTCCCCTTGCGCGTGATGTAGAGCGGCGTCGACGGACCGGTGGACAGCGACATGGCTCGGTTGGGAAGGAGAAAGAGAGGCGATGGATCTCGACCTGCAGGATGGAGAGGTTGAAAGGATGGATCAGGGAGGACACGCTACCTGCTGCTTTAAACCGGGAGGAGGGGGCGAGCATGGCGACAACGTGGGGTGTCGATGGGCTGTTGTGGAACCCAGGCGCAGGGAGAGAAGGGAGGGAGGAGGGAGGCGTGAGGCGTGAGCCTGGCCTTGCTTGGCTGGCCACATGAGAGGAGTCGGGAAGATAAACAGGACAACGAGGAGTCGGTTTCTAGCTGGTGCGATCGAGCCAGGGAGAATCCGTGCCGGTACAGGGAAGGTTAGGAAGGTTGTTGTCGGGTGCTGCTAGGGGTTCAGGCTGGGGCTTTCGGCTGGGTGGTGGCGAGAGATGCTAGCTAGCTGGCTTGATCGAATTGCTTCAGGCAGGTTGGAAAAGAAAGGAAGAGATAGAGAAGGAGCATATGTGCACACACACATGGACAACACAATCTGGCCACGACTAGGGTTTCCAGGTATGTGAGCGTATGTGCACGTGACTAGGATTTGGGAAAAAGAAGGGGATTGAAGTTTTTATATAGTCCAAACAAGACTAGATGGGACTAGTTTTAGACAAACCTTTAGACAGATTTAGTGTCAAAGATTTAAGCGGAGATCAAGAGACAAAAATAAATATATATTAGAGATGGAGTCTTTATTTAGATAGCTAGATTAGCTAGGAAAACTTGGTAAATGGAGTGTACATATAGGATTTGATCAAAAAATTGAACAAACAAACAAGTGCAAAAGAATTTGAATAACAGAGAGGTCACTAGTGGCATTGATATCACATGTGATTAGAGGCTAATATTGCATGTAGAACTAGATTTGAATACAAGGTATGCCACATGCACAAATGAATATTTGAGAGAGGCAAGCACTAGAATTGAATAGAAGGAGATGGAAAGGCAAGGTAGAATGGACACCACACCCAAAATAAAAGATTGAGGTAAAAGGGAAGGTGGAGGGTTTTATTTGCATGAAACATGCAAGATTACATCTATGCATGCATGAAGTATTAAGATGGTTAAACATATCACATATGTATGAGTGTAAGAGATAGGTAGAATTGGATCCATACAATTATATGTGGTTTGGTTTTAAAATACTAACAACAAAAGGCCACATACATGTATATGGTGGAAAAATAGATGATATCAAAGGAGAGGTGTATGTCAAGTCAGTAGATGGAAGGGGAAGTAAAAGATATGCCCTCAACTCAACTTGGGCATTTAACATATATCAAAAGCCAAATACAATATATCAAGAGACAAATACAATTAATAATGCATATGAGATAAGAACCAAATGAAAAGAGTTTTATATGATGCTCAAATGCAAGGTGGTATGATGACATGACCATGATATAATTATGATGCAACAAATATATGTAGGAAGGTAGCATCTATATAGACTAGGCTAGTAGCATTGCAATTGTTGGACAATTGGGATGCTACAACTCTCCTCCACTAAACAAGAATCTTGCCCCGAGATTCCTAGGAAAAAGAAGACAACACAAGGAGAGACGGGTGTTCGGAACGAAGGTGACCCTCACGTTCCCAAGTTGATGAACAACGGAATGGTGCGACCACTACACCTTGCAAACACTTGCTAGACTTGTTGCGAGTCTGCGTTTGCTTCAAGAAACAAATGGTTAGAAAAATTGAAGGATTGTCATAAGACAAGAAGGATAGGATGAACATGGCTCCGGTTTCTCGAGAAACATGTTAAAAGAATAGGAACACTTGTGAACGGAATAGAAAGGACGAAGTATCAGGGAGAAGAAATGACACACCATTAAGATTAAAGATTTGCCGATACGAGAGAGGATGAATCTTTGTCTTGCCGGAAGAAAAGAGCTAGATTGGAGAGGTTATGAGCCACTATGACAATAGCATTGTTTCTTCCCTCGGATTTGAGAAAAGAAGTTCGGACACAATATTGCCTTCAAACAATAGAGTTCCTTGATAACAACGGAAGGATTTGGGTATGGAGATTCTCGGATTATATTCTTCTTGCGCCGATAAGAACCAAAGGATCACGCGATTGAGATGCGCGGATATATCTTCAAGAGAAAGAGGGGAATGCTAGCTTATGGTAGAATCCTTAGAAGAACTGGAATGTGGAATAGATTTGCGATTAATGGCATCAACCATAATTGGCTTTACCCAGAGAAAAAGGATTTCATAGATGAAGTCAGAGATATCTTCCATCCATCTTGTGTGAGGATGTCGAGCACCGGCAGAATGAATAGGACAGAAAAGATTTTGCATTAGTTTCCACCAGATCATTGAAGATTTTGCTCCATCTTGAAATAGGCGAGACCGCCGACAAGAGATTATTGTTTACTTTCTTCGAGAGAGCACTCCGGAAAAACAAGGACGGAAGTAAAAATATCGAGGGATAAAGGCCACTTCTAACTTTCGTGGAATGAGTGAAATCACATTAATTCACCAATTCAATGTACAAGAGAGAATGATAAGAGTAGTGGTATGGTAGATACTCCATCTCGCACTCAAAGCATTACTCCGCACATGAGTAAGAAAACCATGCAACCCAACTACCGAAACAGACTGAAGGTATTTGACAATAACTCATGGAACTCCGTTAGAAAACGAGGATAGATGCAAACGATTCGCCGGATTCAAAGATAGATAAGGATGATGATGTTGTCGTCATGTCAGAAGTACCAAGCCACCAAAAAATATGAGGAAGATTACGGAGAACAACTGCAAGATTCAACAGCTACAGAAAAGATAGCACCAACTTGAACAGAAGGAATACAAGATCTAGAAGGTCTTCATGGCCTCCGGTGGATTGAGCATAGACGATAGCGCGAGAGGGTTTCAAGAGATTACTTAACGAGACAGAGGTGAAAAGAAACTCCATGTTCTTATTGAAATGATTGAGAGAGATTTAGCAGTCTTGAGGAAATCTTTCGCGGGATGACGATGATAACTCTCCAACAAGGAAAAACTCCGGGTTTGATTGAAGGTGGAGGATGGACTTAACAATGGACTTGCTGATTCCAAAATTGAAGCAATCTATTTAGCAGAAGGACGTGGCCGAGATAGGTGACTTCAAAATGTCCGAGTTTCCGCTTTGGGAACTTTGCACACGGCAGTGTTCGCGAAGCTTGAGAGAAAGAGACATAGATGACCTTCCATGTTCTTCCATTGACATAGAATAGGCAAGCATATCATCAAGATATACCACCACAGATTACCAAGATATTCCAAGAATATCAAGTTCAAGAAGCGGGAGAAACACACAAATGCTCGAAACACTTTCTGAGCTCAACGCTCTTTGAAAGATCAACGTTACGAGTAAGGATTCATGTTGGAAAGATGCACTGGCAGAATAGATTATCTGGTCCTTCGGAAGAGAACAGGAAATGCCACCTGGTTCACATTGTCGATCGGATCACCGGTTACAAAGATAAAGAGATCTTGGATAAAGAAAAGATGATAGCTCATACCTTAAGCAAAGCTATCAGAGATGAATGCAATTCCCTCGTATCAAAGAGAATTTTGCAGATATGGAGTTCAAAAAGATGTGTCGCATGATGAACAGGTGATAGACCACTGTAGGGCCTTAAGAAAATCTCCGGATTGACAAAGATACTTGAATATGACAAAGATATGATCCCGGTATAACTCAAAATCACAGGAGATATCCGCCACCATTTGGAGGATAGTGTTGATAGCATTTTTCCATATTCCACTCATGATAAGTGTCATATAGCTATGCCGAGAACCAAATTACAATCACCAGCATCGGATCAACACTTGTTATGTAATTAGCCCAAGGGAATTTGAAGATGAAGTAAAACTCCCGGATTAAGCGCCGGTGACAAAAGAATGAGTTAGCATGAACATGCCGATAAAAGGAAGATAGATAATGTTTCACACACGACTGAAGACGAGTGTGGAAACACAAATGTATCAAAGAAAAATTTTCCGCATTTCTCGGCATTAAAATACCAATAGATGCGCAAAACCACTTATCAAATAGAGATTAGCAACTCCACATTCTGTGAAAGCATGCTGGAAGGAAGAACACCCTTAACAAGATGGCACCGGTTAACAAGGAGTCGGATAGATCACGTCGGTTTACAGAAGCCTGTCAGTATGGAATGTACCCACAGTTGATAACCAAAAGGCAGATAGTGATAACACATTGGATGCAACAGATAGACAAGGAATTACACACACACACACACACTTTCTATGGTACTATGGAAACCCCGAACACGTGAATCCTAGTTTGAATTTTTAGAAGAGGATTGAAAACGTTATACTTCCTTACCAAAAAAGGGTGGGTGGGTGGGTAAGAAGAAAAATGGAAGCAGTCCTACTCTCACGTTTTGTTTTTCCCTAGTATACATAACTACCAAAATATTTGCTAGACTGACAACGACCATTTGGCTGAGACCCTGAAGGGCGGGATGGCTCTGATACCAATTGTAACTACCTCGGTGAATTACGCTCTTAGTTACAAGCCTAGATGAGCGGAAATAATTAAAATAGTACGGTGGGGCCAAATGCCACTCACAGGTAGACCTTTTGGCCGTCCTAACCATTTCCAAACATCGGGACAAGAACGAGCGGCGTAATCGGCAGGCAAAGGGATCAACTACATACACAAATGAGTATGTATGCAAGCCACATACAACAGTCCTCAGAGCCATTCCATCTAAAATAAATAGAAATATTGCAACGCCATACGACAAGATCCAAATATCCTAGATAGATATAATAGTTTAGGATATCTCCTCATACATCAAACATCAGAGTATCAGGCGGAAGCGGAAAATAAGATCCGAGTACGGATAAGAAGCAAATCGGCATAAGATGCCCCATAAATAAACACATCCCGCCCACAGATCTCACGGATCCCTGTTCCCGGAATCTCTACATCGAGTGATCGTTGCCAACATCGTCCGTCTCCTCCACCCAGTATCCATCTTGCGAGTATACCTGTTCATCTGAATCAAACAATTTATCATGTGAGACCCTAAGGGTACTCAGCAAGTCTTTATGCCTCTAAAGGGGACACAACCTGGGGTGACGCAATTGCAGAAAAAGATAACACCTAACAATTCTATAGATACTCGCTAACCATCCGCCTAACCAAAGATAGACGGATGTCCGTTAATTAAGAACAGTTATAACAGTAATATTAATAGATCCATCCTCCTCCTCGCTTACCAACGAGGAAGCGTACGAACAACCTTCCCATCCGTTGGCAGTTTTATCAACCATTCCATGAGTGTTGCACTATTTACTAGTCAGGTACTTAGTCAAATTAAAAGCGGTACTTTAGTTATACTTGTCTATGATCGAGAAACTGTGCTCCAAGTCGTCCATAACCGCGGACACGGCTTTCAGAAAGATTTACCCTGCAGGGGTGCACAAATAGCAACACACACTCGATCAACCTCGGAAAAACCAAATCAAAACCCAATGAGGCATTCACGACAAAGCGATCACAGGATTCACAAATGTTTCAAGGGGCCACCCCATTAAGCTACCCGCAACGAAGTTGGCCGGCTCCGAGACGGACCCAAGGTTTGCGTCAATGGCTGTAAACAACTGGGAACCCGAAAGTGTGACTAGGCTTGTCGATACCGCAAAAACACTCCGCATCCAAAACAGTACAGGTGCTCCTCGCACAATCTTAAATAAAGCAGTAAAGCATGGCATAAGTACAGGATAGTAATAAAGCCCCAAACTACTTTGTGGCCCCAAGAAATAAGAAAAAATCAAGCTCTAGCTCAGGAGGGTCCATAAGGCCTCCCGGATGTGGATAGTGCGAATAGTCAAGAAACAGGAATCAAGTACTCGGGGTCCTACGGGACACAAGTGAGCATGAAGAACCAAATAGCAGATATTGCTCACCGGTGCCACTTTCATTAGTTATCCCATTACTACTCAGATTAAGTTGTTTAGGTACCTCGTTATCCATTAGACTCTCACAAACCCTACACATGCTGTTCTACGACCCGCATGGCTCAAACAACTCCTGTGGTAATGGCTCATGGGATGGAGGAACAAGCTTCGGTGGGGTTTAAAAGTAAAGGCTATGCAGTACTTGGGATTCAGTTTAATGCAATCGCGACTCAATGATGCAAGAATAAGATAGAGGCGATAGGTACTATATGTATGCAAGCATGTGGTAGTGCTTGTCTGGCAGCTCAGTTGAAGCGAGGGACGGATCTGGGTAGTGCTCCTGAGATTCCTGATATATCCCCTGCTCAGCGTCTATTCGAAGAAGAACCAAACAAACAAGGGCCAACATAAATAGAGTGCACAAGCATATAATTAAAATGCGACAAGCAAACAATCATGCTATGATGAATGATGCACAAATTGCATGGCAATAAAGTAGCATGGCATGGATGAGATGTGGGGTACAAGAATAAAGCATTTCATTATTTGTTTAGTCAAGTTTTATTGCCATAAACAGTTCAGATTTTTAATAATGACATGATGCATGCTTCAAATCAGAACAAGGAATGCATAGTTAGAACGGGCCCGTCGCGCTGATCGATTTAGACATATTATTTGCCAAAATTGGAGTTATAAAACTAAAGTTATTAATTAATTAAGAAAAAGGGCATTTTATTGTAATTTTAATCATCTCGAAAATTTAAAGTGTTCAAACATTATTTTGAATGGCATATTTGAAATCCTCACATTTTTCTGATTCAAAAACATATATCATTTGTATTATTTGGATTTACCAATTAAAAGTTATTAATTTCTGGATATTAAAACATATTAAGCATTTCCACGAATTATTTTTTATTAAAGAAAAAAAGGATCTGGAACTTTTGTCACCGGCTCAGACTTACCCACAGTGACCGACATGCGGGCCAGGGTCAGGAGCGGGGCCACCTGCGTGCGCGCCCAGCCCGGACGCGACACGTGGGCGAGCCGAGGACGGCGGGGTGAAATTTTGAAAACTCCAGGGGGCTGCGAGCAAAAGCGTCATCGATGACTGACAGAACAGAAATTTTTTACACGCGGAAAAGGTTAGCTGATCTTGATTTCGGAGGACGATGTCGAGCGATACGTTGGGAATTTGAAGATGATGTAAAAACAAAAAGTGTAGATCTCACTTCTCTCTACAAAGTTTGTGTTTGGTGTTTCGGCGGGGGTGGACCGTATCGATGGTAAAAACATGATGATCAGAGGTGTCTCTACGGTTTAAAACTGACGAACAGTTCCAGAAAACGGCTGAGATCGGACTGGGTTGCGATGACGATTGCGACCGAACAGCGGCGAATTTCTCCCTGCCGTAAAAAGGAAAGTTGTAGAGGGTGAATCGGGCTACAACTTTGGTGTTTGGGGATTTTGCTAAGGAGGACTGCAGCGGACAGGGCAAGGCGAAAACAGAGGTGTTCTCGGGGCTGTTGCTGTCGCGCGTGGTGACAGGCTGGGCGCGGCATGCACCGTCGCGGTGAGCGGCTTGGCTGCTGCTGCCGAGGGGCGAAGCGAGGGGGATATGGGTGCATGGAGTAGCAGAGAAAAGCGGGGATGGAAGAAGGGGCTCACCAGCGTGCTCATGATCGAGCTGCGCTTGCTGGCTTGTACGAGGACGGTGAAGCCTCGGTGGTGTTCACGCCTTGTGATGTGGCGTTAGTGGCGGCGTCAAGCGAGGCGAACCTAGCACGGAGGAGGACATGGCGGGTGCCTGGGACGGCGTCTGCGTCTGGGTGACCAGTTGTTCCCCTTGCGCGTGATGTAGAGCGGCGTCGATGGACCGGTGGACAGCGACATGGCTCAATTGGGAAGGAGAAAGAGAGGCGATGGATCTCGACCTGCAGGATGGAGAGGTTGAAAGGATGGATCAGGGAGGACACGCTACCTGCTGCTTTAAACCGGGAGGAGGGGGCGAGCATGGCGACAACGTGGGGTGTCGATGGGTCATTGTGGAACCAGTAGCGAGGAGAGAAGGGAGGCGTGAGGCGTGAGCCTGGCCTTGCTTGGCTGGCCACATGAGAGGAGTCGGGAAGATAAACAGGACAACGAGGAGTCGGTTTCTAGCTGGTGCGATCGAGCCAGGGAGAATCCGTGCCGGTACAGGGAGGGTTAGGAAGGTTGTTGTCGGGTGCTGCTAGGGGTTCAGGCTGGGGCTTTCGGCTGGGTGGTGGCGAGAGATGCTAGCTAGCTGGCTTGATCGAATTGCTTCAGGAAGGTTGGAAAAGAAAGGAAGAGATAGAGAAGGAGCATATGTGCACACACACATGGACAACACAATCTGGCCACGACTAGGGTTTCCAGGTATGTGAGCGTATGTGCACGTGACTAGGATTTGGGAAAAAGAAGGGGATTGGAGTTTTTATATAGTCCAAACTATACTAGATGGGACTAGTTTTAGACAAACCTTTAGACAGATTTAGTGTCAAAGATTTAAGCGGAGATCAAGAGACAAAAATAAATATATATTAGAGATGGAGTCTTTATTTAGATAGCTAGATTAGCTAGGAAAACTTGGTAAATTGAGTGTACATATAGGATTTGATCAAAAAATTGAACAAACAAACAAGTGCAAAAGAATTTGAATAACAGAGAGGTCACTAGTGGCATTGATATCACATGTGATTAGAGGCTAATATTGCATGTAGAACTAGATTTGAATACAAGGTATGCCACATGCACAAATGAATATTTGAGAGTGGCAAGCACTAGAATTGAATAGAAGGAGATGGAAAGGCAAGGTAGAATGGACACCACACCCAAAATAAAAGATTGAGGTAAAAGGGAAGGTGGAGGGTTTTATTTGCATGAAACATGCAAAATTACATCTATGCATGCATGAAGTATTAAGATGGTTAAACATATCACATATGTATGAGTGTAAGAGATAGGTAGAATTGGATCCATACAAATATATGTGGCTTGGTTTTAAAATACTAACAACAAAAGGCCACATACATGTATATGGTGGAAAAATAGATGATATCAAAGGAGAGCTGTATGTCAAGTCAGTAGATGGAAGGGAAAGTAAAAGATATGCCCTCAACTCAACTTGGGCATTTAACATATATCAAAAGCCAAATACAATATATCAAGAGACAAATACAATTAATAATGCATATGAGATAAGAACCAAATGAAAAGGGTTTTATATGATGCTCAAATGCAAGGTGGCATGATGACATGAGCATGATATAATTATGATGCAACAAATATATGTAGGAAGGTAGCATCTATATAGACTAGGCTAGTAGCATTGCAATTGTTAGACAATTGGGATGCTACACCCTATATAAAGGAGAATATCATTTTGCGGCCCAAAAGTTGGGGCGCCCAGGCAACGCGGTACCCAAGTTCCCTGAAATCAGTCGCGATGACTACAGTTGGTGTGCCAAATACTCAGAGGGTCTTTTTCAGCACGAATTCAACTTTATGTTTCAATACAAAATATTAGGCTAACGGCCGTCAAGTTGGGCCCCCCGTCAGTTCTCGCCGTTATGTCGCTCTCGTCGCTTAGGTGTCAATTAGGCTTGCAGCGTTGGTGCCTACATCCATTACGCGTCTTCTTCTTCTCCGGAGCGGCAATCTATGGGGCATCGCAGCCATGGAGCGGAGCTAGGACGTGGACGAACCTGCTCAGCCTAGCTCTCCTCCCTGTAGGCTTGCAGCGTTGGCGCCTACATCCATTACGCATCTTCTTCTTCCCCGGAGCGGCAATCTGTGGTCGCGGCCATGGCGCAGAGCTGGGACGTGACAAATCTGCTCGGCCCCGCTCTCCTCCCCATCCCGAGTCGGAGCTCGCGCTCACCATGGACGCATCCATGGAACGGTGCGGGGATGAGAATTGGTTCCTGATGAGATCTTTCACCGTGTCGACCATGCTCGGTTCTTTTTTCCTCCTCTAGAATCCGAGCTCGTCGTCGCCGTGGTTGCACCCGCACCAATTCTGCCATCTCTGTTGAGGTCTCTGTGGTAGCTCAAGTTCTGCCATGTTGGACCTGTAAGCGAATTCGTAGCTGGGCGGCGGCAACTCGTTGTTGAACCTGTAAGGAATTTGCTGAAGACTGCATGCCGCTCCAAGGTCTTCGGCTTCTGCCAACATCCACCGCCGATGTGAGATCATTTAGTTACTTCAATACAAAATTTCGACCAATTTAACTTGTTGATGTATTCCTTGACAATTATAATATAATCGAGCACTAAAAATATTTTGTAGTGTGCATGAGCATGATCAGTAATATAATTGAACACTAGAAATTTTAAGGCACTCCATATAAAGGAGTAGATTAAAATAGAAGGTTCACCAGAGACACCACGAATATATTGTCTTACATGCCACACATAGGTAATAATTAACTAAAACAAAATAAAAGTAGGGGCGACAGCAGGAGGCCGGGACACGGAGACGCCTAGCAGGGCAGGGGCATATCAGCAGGAGGCAGGGACAGCCTAGTCGATGGGATACAGGTCAGTCCTGTCGTACTCCCGGAGGAATTTGCCGAAGGCTACATGTCATGTCAAGGTAATCGGCCTATGTCTTCTTCCTCCGTCTTTGCCAACGTTGGATCATGCTGTCGAGGTCCACGTTGATTGCGCTGCCACAGAATGGGCAAAACAGTCTCCCTATACGGTGGAAACGGATTAGCCCACACCGTAACCGCCTCAGCACGTAGCGGCTCTTGTTGTCCCTGAATACCTTGCTATCATCCAATTCATCATCATCATCCTGTTGATTTTTAAGAACATAACTTAGAACTCATACATATGATTGAATTGTATTACAACTCAAGAATTGAGAACATGTATATGTAAGACAATATATCCGTGGATATCAAAGTTAAAGCATCTTAGGAATAGTTTGATCGGTTCATATATCATTTCATCTCAACACAATGACAAATAGTTGCATAAGAGTGTATGTAGAATAAAGATTGCGGCCTCATAAGTTCTTCAGGGACGGCGTGAGTGAATCAAGTAATAATTGCACAACATATATTGTTCTTGTACATCTCCCCAGGTTCACTAACTTATCACTAACAAAATCTGACACCAATGTGTCTGCCTCTCTTTTGGGACAAATTTGAATCATTGGCCACAATAAGAAATTGAAATGTAATCGTACAAAACAATATTCAGGGATATACATAGTCAGGTACAAAACAGGCCTAAATATTGTAATTATAAATAAAAAACCAAACAATTAATCTTCAAGTACATGTTAAAAATACTTATGATCAAAACCATTCATATACATATGCATCATACCAATCATTAAAAGACCAGAAACAATTCAAGGATCATATATGTAGTTCCATATGAGAATAAATCTAGGGCCTCATAATTTGTTTCAGAGATGGAGTTGGCGAACCAAAGTACCAACAGCACAACCTATATTGTTTGTGTGCATTGCTGCCTCAGGTTCACCAACCCATCCCTAAAACACGGCACCATCATATGTGTCTCCTGTTGAACTCTTTTGGGGAAAATTTCAATCATCAGCCTCGGTGACTAACTGAAATGTAATTCTTATACACTATGAATGCATGGAATAGATAATTCAAATATCATAGTTTTATGAATGTAGAATAAAGATTGCAGCCTCATAAGTTTCTTCAGGGATGGCGTAAGCGAACCAAGTAACAATTGCACAGCTTATATTGATCTTGTACATGGCCCCAGGTTCGCTAACTCATCCCTGAAAAAATCTGACACCAATGTGTCTGCCTCTCTTTGGGGTAAATTTGAATCATTGGCCATAATAAGAAATTGAAATGTAATCGTATAAAACAATATTCGGGGATATACATATGCATCATACGACGCATTCATAGATTAGAAACAATACAAAGGTTATATATATAGGTTCCATATGAGAAAAAAATTAGGGCCTCATTTTATTCAGAGATGGAGTCGGAGAACCAAAATACCAACAACATAACCTATATTGTTTATGTGCATTGTTGCCTCAGGTTCACTAACCATCCCTAAGAAAACGACACCATCAGATGCCCTTGCACTATTTTGGGGAAAAATTGAAACATTGGGCTCAGTAAGGAATAGAAATGTAATGTTATAGGCATGTTGTGTATCAAAATCAACACTCAACTAGCAAACTTAACTAGATGGCACATGAGCAGATTGAGGTTTTGTGACTAGACGGATTAGGGTTTTGTGACTAGATGGAAGATGCATCAATCGACCGATCGAACCAAATATATACTACCCTACTTCAAGAGCAAAAGAATCTGGACACGATTGAGCAAATCCTATGTATGAACAGTGAAATCTGCGGCTGTGACTAGAGAAGATAGCAATGTAGTACCTCGGACTCCTCATCAAGGACCTCCTCCTCGAACTCATTATTCTTCGTGATTGCGTCGAAGATTTTTTGGATGGCGATGGGGTTGTTGATGTAGAGCACCGGATTTCCTCCGCCTGCCGCCTGCCCCCCATCCAGATCTACCGCTAGCACCCCGACGTTGTCGGCCACCTACTGCTCGACGGCGACGGCTACTGGCTGGACGGATGAGCTCGAACCCTCGATGGCGCGGCGACGAGAGGCGTTCGTGCTTGGAGAAGACGCCTCCGTCTGCTTGGCGACGACCGAGCCATCTGCTGCTGCGCCTTCAACTGGCTTCAGCTCCGGCTCGTCTCCACGCGTACGCTTCATGGCGCACCTAGGGAAGGAGGTAGTGCAAGCGAGGGAGCTTCGGCACGTGCGGTAGGTGTAGATTGGGGTCTTGGGACTAGACAGACTGGGGGAAATGACACGAGCACATGGAACAAGAAGGTCGAGCGGGTTTATAAACACCGGACCGTTCGTAGTCCTCGAGTGGACTCGTACCATGATCTCGACCTTTTTTTTGGGTTCCCTTTTTTTGAAACAGCCACGATCTCCACTTTAGAGCTGCATTGAAAACACGCTCATGGCAGACCTTCATTCCACTGCATGCAAGTGGCACGGAACCAATTTCTAGCAATGTTAGATCTACTCGAGGGGGGCCCTTGACTCATGGAAGTTACTAGCGATAGGGCCTAGTTGGAAGTGAGATTGAGAGTGCTGCATAAAAATAGGATATGTCTTATTAAAATCAAGTGGCAATAAATTGCAGTGTCCCGTCGACAACCGTGCACTCGATGACCCCGCTTCCATGTGCATGTGTTGTAGTAGCAGTAGTAGCCTTTGCAGACTAGATTAAACGTGACATGACCACTCGACGACTTTTTCTATGGACGGTATCGTGTTCCTTCTTGTAGAGGGAGACGTCAAGATGGTAGCTTGTTAACTGGCAGTTTGAAAGAGTACCCTTTTCCTCTCTCGCTAAACAGATATGTTTCATTTTGCCCAAATTGGTAGCAAATCTAGAGAAGATTCTCTCTTCGATAATTCATTCCCTTTTAGACCTCTTTTTGCCTCCGATCAGGTAGCAAATCTAGAGCAGCAAATCACACCAGGCAGAATACATTCATTCAGAAAACAAAACAAATGTAGATATAGCTGTGCGCAGCTAAATATGATATAGTGATAGAAAGTAGGTTGCTTAACGAGGTTCGATGCATTCAGCCAGAAATAGGATGCAAGAAAAATATAGAAAATCAAAAGAAGCTGCTTAGCAGCAGCAGCCGCCATAGCAGCAGACACATTCAACCCCTCCTTCATGCGCTCGCGCCTCTGCCTCCTCCCTCTGGCGCTTCCTCCACTTCTTGCTGCCCAGTCCCTTGATCTTGGGGGCCTTGGGCCTGATTGGAGGCATGCGACCCTCTTTGATGGCCACCCACTAGAGGTTTCGGAGGTGAATGCTGAGAGCCCGGTGTTCAGCGATGTAAGCGTTGATGTTCATGGTCTCGCGCTCGCCGCCTTTGTGGATGCCAGATCCCTGGGCCTCTGCATGCTTTAGTAAGGAGTTGAAGTCGGTGTCGGCGAGAGTCACCCAATGAGCGATCCCTTGCGAAGGGGCAGCGCGCCGCCCTGAAGAAGGCGTTATCTTGGCGGCTCATGACCTCCTCAACTGACGAGTCTTGGTGTGCATGGACTCGTCATCGCTGCAGACGTCGTTGCCGGAAACCTATTGGAAGAAAAGGATAATGGGGGAGTAGATGATGTAAGAAGATCGAGCAATCGAAATGCGAACAAGCGAATCCTAATAAACCAAGATCTAGCATCCAACGATAGGAACGG
The DNA here is from genome assembly GCA_023614405.1 of Avena insularis. Classification (NCBI taxonomy): domain Eukaryota; kingdom Viridiplantae; phylum Streptophyta; class Magnoliopsida; order Poales; family Poaceae; genus Avena; species Avena insularis. Next base: position 421,986,377 of record CM042686.1, on the reverse strand, counting down.
TAGAAGAACCAGGGGAAGGGAGCAAACCCTAGTTACCTCCGACCATGGGTCATCGATGTCGGTGTCGTAGGGGTTTAGCGGAGCGATGTACTTATCTGGACCATAGGTGCCCATGAAGTGCTTGATCTTCTTGTGACCGGCGGGGGCCTCCTTGCCGGTGGGGGGCTCCTCTTCGGCGGCTCCGTTTGTAGCGGGGACAAGGGCCTGGACGGGAACGGCGGCTGCCATTGATGCCTCAACTGGGGCCTGGACGGGGACGGCGGCTGCTTTCAACACGTCGAGGGGGACCAGTGAGGAGATGGGGGCCTCGTCGGCGGCTACGTCGGTAGCGGGACGGGGGCCTGGACGGGAATGGAGGCTACGATCGATGGATCGACTAGGGCCTAGACAGGGACGGCGGCTGCTTTCGACGCGTCGAGGGGGACCAGCGAGGAGACGGGGGCCTCCTCGCCGGCGGCCTTGGAGGCGACGATGGCCACCGTATCCTCCTCTACCATCGCGGCACGGACGGGGTATTCTCGGGAGTTTGCAGATGGTGGTGGGACAGTGGAGAGGGTTGCGTGGGGAGAGTGAGCGAGATTGAGAGTGGGTGTGTGGAGAGGGACTCTATAGTTAAGGTGGATGGAAGCAAGGCACGTTTCGTTGCACCACCGTGCACCGCGACACGCGCACGGTACGTCACGTTTTTTTCCGGGCCATGCATGGTAGTTCTGTATTGAGCCGCATGCAAAGGGCGCATACACAATTTCTATGTATGAAGTTTGACACGGCCCTAAAATTGGCGATAGTTAAAAGTGGAAATGTAGAGGTAAAGGTAGGTGGCTGTACGACGAGATTTGTGGGGTTGTGCTAGATCGGGTAGAGGGATGTGTTGATGACTGCGAGTGACTCGATGAAGGCAGAGACGTTAGGTCTCGTCGATCTCAGCTCTTCGGCCTCCGGCTAGCGCGTGCAAGTTTCTTACGGTGGGGCCTAGTTGGAAGTGAGATTGAGAGCCGCTACGTAAAAAATGGGATATGTCTTATTAAAATCAAGTGGCAATAAATTGCAGTTGTCCATCGACGACCGTGCACTCGATGACGCGTGTGTTGTGGCGTAGTAGTAGTAGTAGTAGTAGTAGTAGTAGTAGTAGTAGTAGTAGTAGTAGTAGTAATAGTAGGCTTTTCAGACATGATTAAACATGACATGACCGCTCGACGACTTTTTCCATGGACGGCATCGTGTTCCTTCTTGTAGAATTCTCGCTGAGGGAGGCGTCTATGATGTCTCACGCTTTACTGTGAAGGGCAGGACGTGTGCAACGATCATCATTGGATCACACAAAATCAACGGTTGGTGTGCACGATGCGCGTGACAACTGTGACAACCAATCGGGGAGTAGCAGACAGAGTGAGCACAGGTTTGGGCTTCTACGAAAGATAGAGAGAGGGGGGCAAAACTGAGTAGTATCAAAAAACCAAGGGCAAAACTGAGTAGTATAAAAATGGAAAGCGAGTGTCTTGTACAATGAAATACATCATGGCATACAGCAAATTATGCCAAGATATATCCACTAGTAGAGTTCATTGGATGTGTGTTCTTCTCATAAACCACATAGACCCACTAAAGTTGCATGTGTGTTATTGTCATAAACCACATGGATCCACTGGTGTCATTGCATGTGTGTTCTTTTCATAAACCACATGTTGATCCACCAATGTCATTGCATGTGTTCATTGCATGTGTGTTCTTCTAAACAAACCACACATGGATCCACCAATATCATTGCATGTCTTTTCTTTTCATGAACCACACCCAGTGTCATCGCATGTCTATTCTTCTCACAAACCACATAAGGATCCACCAGTGTCATTTGATGTGTGTTCTTTTCATGGACCACACCCAGTGTCCAATGTCATTGCATGTCTGTTCTTTTCACAAACCACATATGGATCCACCAGTATCATTGCATGTCTGTTCTTTTCATAAACCAAAGCTAGAGTCATTGCATGTTTGTTCTTCTCACAAACCACATAAGGATCCACCAGTGTCATTGGATGTGTGTTCTTTTCATGAACAACACCCAGTGTCATTGCATGTGTGTTCTTCTCACAAACCACACATGGATCCACCAGTATCATTGCATATCTGTTCTTTTCATGAACCACACATAGATCCACCAAGTGTGATTGCATGTCTGTTCTTTTCACAAACCACATATGTATCCACCAGTGTCATTGCATGTCTGTTCTTTTCATTAACCACAGCTAGAGTCATTGCATGTCTGTTCTTCTCACAAACCACATAAGGATCCACTAGTGTCATTGGATGTGTGTTCTTTTCATGAACCACACATAGTGTCATTGGATGTCTGTTCTTTTCATAAACCACATAAGGATCCACCAGTCTCATTGGATGTGTGTTCTTTTCATGAACCACACCCAGTGTCATTGGATGTGTGTTCTTCTCACAAACCACACATGGATCCACCAGTGTCATTGCATGTGTGTTCTTTTCATGAACCACAGCTAGAGTCATTGCATGTCTGTTCTTCTCACAAACCACATATGGATCCACCAGTGTCATTGCATGTGTGTTCTTCTCATGAACCACAGCTAGAGTCATTGCATGTCTGTTCTTCTCACAAACCACAAAAGGATCCACCGGTGTCATTGGATGTGTGTTCTTTTCATGAACCACACCCAGTGTCATTGGATGTGTGTTCTTCTCACAAACCACACATGGATCCACCAGTGTCATTGCATGTCTGTTCTTTTCATGAACCACACATGGATCCACCCAATGTGATTGCATGTCAGTTCTTCTCACAAACCACATAAGGATCCACCAGTGTCATTGCATGTCTGTTCTTTTCATGAACCACACCTAGTGTCATTGCATGTCTGTTCCTCTAAACAAACCACACATGGATCCACCAGTGTCATTGCATGTGTGTTTTTTCTAAACAAACCACACATGGATCCACCAGTATCATTGCATGTCTGTTCTTTTCATGAACCACACCCAGTGTCATTGCATGTCTGTTCTTCTCACAAACCACATAGGGATACACCAGTGTCATTGCATGTCTATTCTTCTCATGAACCACATCTAGAGTCATCGCATGTGTGTTCTTGTCACAAACCACATAAGGATACACCAGTGTAATTGCATGTCTGCTCTTCTCATGAACCACATCTAGAGTCATTGCATGTCTGTTCTTCTCACAAACCACATAAGGATCCGCCAGTCTCATCGAATATGTGTTCTTTTCATGAACCACACACAATGTCATTGGATGTCTATTCTTTTCATAAACCACATAAGGATCCACCAGTGTCATTGGACGTGTGTTCTTTTCATGAACCACACCCAGTGTCATTGCATGTGTGTTGTTCTCACAAACCACACATGGATCCACCAGTGTCATTGGATGCCTGTTCTTTTCATGAACCAGAGCTAGAGTAATTGCATGTGTGTTCTTCTCACAAACCACATAAGGATGCACCAGTGTCATTGCATGTGTGTTCTTCTCATGAACCACAGATAGAATCATTGCATGTCTGTTCTTCTCACAAACCACATAAGGATCCACAAGTGTCATTGGATGTGTGTTCTTTTCATGAACCACACCCAGTGTCATTGGATGTGTGTTCTTCTCACAAACCACACATGGATCCACCAGTGCCATTGCATGTCTGTTATTTTCATGAACCACACATGGATCCACCCGGTGTTATTGCATGTCTGTTCTTTTCACAGACCACATATGGATCCACCAGTGTCATTGCATGTCTGTTCTTTTCATGAACCACAGCTAGAGTCATTGCATGTCTGTTCTTCTCACAAACCACATAAGGATCCACCAGTGTCATTGGATGTGTGTTCTTTTCATGAACCACACACAGTGTCAATGGAAGTCTGTTCTTCTCACAAACCACATAAGTATCCACCAGTGTCATTGGATGTGTGTTCTTCTCATGAACCACACCTAGTGTCATTGGATGTGTGTTCTTCTCACAAACCACATATGGAACCACACAGTGTCATTGCATGTCTCTTCTTCTCACAAACCACATAAGGATCCACTAGTGTCATTGCATGTCTGTTCTTTTCATAAACCACACATGGATCCACCTAGTGTGATTGCATGTCTGTTCTTTTCACAAACCACATATAGATCCACCAGTGTCATTGCATGTTTGTTCTTTTCATGAACCACAACAAGAGTCATTACATGTATGTTCTTCTCACAAACCACATAAGGATCCACCAGTGTCATTGGATGTGTGCTCTTTTAATGAACTGCACATAGTGTCATTGGATGTCTGTTCTTCTCACAAACCACATAAGGATCCACCAGTGTCATTGGATGTGTGTTCTTCTCGTGAACCACACCTAGTGTCATTGGATGTGTGTTCTTCTCACAAACCACACATGGATCCACCAGTGTCATTGCATGTCTGTTCTTTTCATGAACCACACTCAGTGTCATTGCATGTCTGTTCCTCTAAACAAACCACACATGGATCCAACAGTGTCATTGCATGTGTTCATTGCATGTGTGTTCTTTCTAAATAAACCACACATGGATCCACCGGTATCATTGCATGTCTATTCTTTTCATGAACCACACCTAGTGTCATTGCATGTCTGTTCTTCTCACAGACCACATAGGGATACACCAGTGTCATTGCATGTCTGTTGTTCTCATGAACCACATCTAGAGTCATCGCATGTGTGTTCTTCTGACAAACCACATAAGGATGCACCAGTGTAATTGCATGTCTGTTCTTCTCATGAACCACATCTAGAGTCATTGCATGTCCATTCTTCTCACAAACCACATAAGGATCCACCAGTGTCATTGGATGTGTGTTCTTTTCCTGAACCACACATAGTGTCATTGGATGTCTGTTCTTTTCATAAACCACATAAGGATTCACCAGTGTCATTGGGTGTGTGTTCTTTTCGTGAACCACACCCAGTGTCATTGCATGAGTGTTCTTCTCACAAACCACACATGGATCCACCAGTGTCATTGGATGCCTGTTCTTTTCATGAACCACAGCTAGAGTCATTGCATGTTTGTTCTTCTCACAAACCACATAGGGATACACCAGTGTCATTGCATGTCCATTCTTCTCATGAACCACATATAGAGTCATCGCATGTGTGTTCTTCTCACAAACCACATAAGGATACACCAGTGTAATTGCATGTCTGTTCTTCTCATGAAGCACATATAGAGTCATTGCATGTCTATTCTTCTCAAAAACCACAGAAGGATCCACCATTGTCATTGGATGTGTGTTCTTTTCATGAACCACACCCAGTGTCATTGCATGTGTGTTCTTCTCACAAACCACACATGGATCCACCAGTGTCATTGCATGTGTGTTCTTCTCACAAACCACACATGGATCCACCAGTGTCATTGCATGCCTGTTCTTTTAATGAAGCACAGCTAGAGTCACTGCATGTGTGCTCTTCTCACAAACCACATAAGGATACACCAGTATCATTGCATGTGTGTTCTTCTCATGAACCACATCTAGAGTCATTGCATGTCTGTTCTTCTCACAAACCACATAAGGATCCACCAGTGTCATTGCATGTGTGTTCTTTTCATGAACCACACCCAGTGTCATTGCATGTGTGTTCTTCTCACAAACCACATAAGGATACACCAGTGTCATTGCATGTCTATTCTTCTCATGAACCACACCTAGCGTCATCGCATGTCTGTTCTTCTCACAAACCACATAAGGATACACCAGTGTCATTGCATGTCTGTTCTTCTCATGAACCATAGCTAGAGTCATTGCATGTGTGTTCTTTCCACAAACCACATATGAATCCACCAGTGTCATTGCATGTGTGTTCTTTTCATGAACCACAGCTAGAGTCATTGCATGTGTGTTCTTCTAAACAAACCACACATGGATCCACCAGTGTCATTGCATGTGTGTTCTTTTCATGAACCACATCTAGAGTCATCGCATGACTGTTCTTCTCACAAACCACATAGGGATCCACCAGTGTCATTGGATGTGTGTTCTTTTCATGAACCACACCCAGTGTCATTGGATGTGTGTTCTTCACACAAACCACACATGGATCCACTAGTGTCATTGCATGTCTGTTCTTTTCATGAACCACACATGGATCCACCCAGTGTGATAGCATGTCTGTTCTTTTCACAAACCACATATGGATCCACCAGTGTCATTGCATGTCTGTTCTTTTCATGAACCACACCCAGTGTCATTGCATGTATGTTCCTCTCATAAACCACACATGGATCCACAACTGTCATTGCATGTGTGTTCGTCTCATAGACCACATCTAGAGTCATTGCATGTTTGTTCTTCTCACAAACCACATAGGGATACACCAGTGTCATTGCATGTCTGTTCTTCTCATGAACCACATCTAGAGTCATCGCATGTGTGTTCTTCTGACAAACCACATATGGATCCACCAGTGTCATTGCATGTGTGTTCTTCTCATAAACCACAGATAGAGTCATTGCATGTCTGTTCTTCTCACAAACCACATAAGGATCCACCAGTGTCATTGGATGTGTGTTCTTTTCATGAACCACACCCAGTGTCATTGGATGTGTGTTCTTCTCACAAACCACAGAAGGATCCACGGTGTCATTGCATATGTTCTTTTCATGAACCATACATGGATCCACCCAGTGTTATTGCATGTCAGTTCTTCCCACAAACCACATAAGGATCCACCAGTGTCATTGCATGTCTGTTCTTTTCATGAACCACACAAAGTGTCATTGCATGTACATTCCTCTAAACAAACCACACATGGATCCACCAGTGTCATTGCATGTGTTCATTGCATGTGTGTTCTTTCTAAATAAACCACACATGGATCCACCGGTATCATTGCATGTCTATTCGTTTCATGAACCACACCCAGTGTCATTGCATGTCTATTCTTCTCACAAACCACATAGGGATACACCAGTGTCATTGCATGTCTGTTCTTCTCATGAACCACATCTAGAGTCATCGCATGTGTGTTCTTCTGACAAACCACATAAGGATGCACCAGTGTAATTGCATGTCTGTTCTTCTCATGAACCACATCTAGAGTCATTGCATGTCTATTCTTCTCACAAACCACATAAGGATCCACCAGTGTCATTGGATGTGTGTTGTTTTCCTGAACCACACATAGTGTCATTGGATGTATGTTCTTTTCATAAACCACATAAGGATCCACCAGTGTCATTGGGTGTGTGTTCTTTTCGTGAACCACACACAGTGTCATTGCATGTGTGTTCTTCTCACAAACCACACATGGATCCACCAGTGTTATTGGATGTGTGTTCTTTTCCTGAACCACACATAGTGTCATTGGATGTCTGTTCTTTTCATAAACCACATAAGGATTCACCAGTGTCATTGGGTGTGTGTTCTTTTCGTGAACCACACCCAGTGTCATTGCATGAGTGTTCTTCTCACAAACCACACATGGATCCACCAGTGTCATTGGATGCCTGTTCTTTTCATGAACCACAGCTAGAGTCATTGCATGTTTGTTCTTCTCACAAACCACATAGGGATACACCAGTGTCATTGCATGTCCATTCTTCTCATGAACCACATATAGAGTCATCGCATGTGTGTTCTTCTCACAAACCACATAAGGATACACCAGTGTAATTGCATGTCTGTTCTTCTCATGAAGCACATATAGAGTCATTGCATGTCTATTCTTCTCAAAAACCACAGAAGGATCCACCATTGTCATTGGATGTGTGTTCTTTTCATGAACCACACCCAGTGTCATTGCATGTGTGTTCTTCTCACAAACCACACATGGATCCACCAGTGTCATTGCATGTGTGTTCTTCTCACAAACCACACATGGATCCACCAGTGTCATTGCATGCCTGTTCTTTTAATGAAGCACAGCTAGAGTCACTGCATGTGTGCTCTTCTCACAAACCACATAAGGATACACCAGTATCATTGCATGTGTGTTCTTCTCATGAACCACATCTAGAGTCATTGCATGTCTGTTCTTCTCACAAACCACATAAGGATCCACCAGTGTCATTGCATGTGTGTTCTTTTCATGAACCACACCCAGTGTCATTGCATGTGTGTTCTTCTCACAAACCACATAAGGATACACCAGTGTCATTGCATGTCTATTCTTCTCATGAACCACACCTAGCGTCATCGCATGTCTGTTCTTCTCACAAACCACATAAGGATACACCAGTGTCATTGCATGTCTGTTCTTCTCATGAACCATAGCTAGAGTCATTGCATGTGTGTTCTTTCCACAAACCACATATGAATCCACCAGTGTCATTGCATGTGTGTTCTTTTCATGAACCACAGCTAGAGTCATTGCATGTGTGTTCTTCTAAACAAACCACACATGGATCCACCAGTGTCATTGCATGTGTGTTCTTTTCATGAACCACATCTAGAGTCATCGCATGACTGTTCTTCTCACAAACCACATAGGGATCCACCAGTGTCATTGGATGTGTGTTCTTTTCATGAACCACACCCAGTGTCATTGGATGTGTGTTCTTCACACAAACCACACATGGATCCACTAGTGTCATTGCATGTCTGTTCTTTTCATGAACCACACATGGATCCACCCAGTGTGATAGCATGTCTGTTCTTTTCACAAACCACATATGGATCCACCAGTGTCATTGCATGTCTGTTCTTTTCATGAACCACACCCAGTGTCATTGCATGTATGTTCCTCTCATAAACCACACATGGATCCACAACTGTCATTGCATGTGTGTTCGTCTCATAGACCACATCTAGAGTCATTGCATGTTTGTTCTTCTCACAAACCACATAGGGATACACCAGTGTCATTGCATGTCTGTTCTTCTCATGAACCACATCTAGAGTCATCGCATGTGTGTTCTTCTGACAAACCACATATGGATCCACCAGTGTCATTGCATGTGTGTTCTTCTCATAAACCACAGATAGAGTCATTGCATGTCTGTTCTTCTCACAAACCACATAAGGATCCACCAGTGTCATTGGATGTGTGTTCTTTTCATGAACCACACCCAGTGTCATTGGATGTGTGTTCTTCTCACAAACCACACATGGATCCACCAGTGTCATTGCATGTCTGTTCTTTTCATGAACCATACATGGATCCACCCAGTGTTATTGCATGTCAGTTCTTCCCACAAACCACATAAGGATCCACCAGTGTCATTGCATGTCTGTTCTTTTCATGAACCACACTCAGTGTCATTGCATGTCTGTTCCTCTAAACAAACCACACATGGATCCACCAGTGTCATTGCATGTGTTCATTGCATGTGTGTTCTTTCTAAATAAACCACACATGGATCCACCGGTATCATTGCATGTCTATTCGTTTCATGAACCACACCCAGTGTCATTGCATGTCTATTCTTCTCACAAACCACATAGGGATACACCAGTGTCATTGCATGTCTGTTCTTCTCATGAACCACATCTAGAGTCATCGCATGTGTGTTCTTCTGACAAACCACATAAGGATGCACCAGTGTAATTGCATGTCTGTTCTTCTCATGAACCACATCTAGAGTCATTGCATGTCTATTCTTCTCACAAACCACATAAGGATCCACCAGTGTCATTGGATGTGTGTTGTTTTCCTGAACCACACATAGTGTCATTGGATGTATGTTCTTTTCATAAACCACATAAGGATCCACCAGTGTCATTGGGTGTGTGTTCTTTTCGTGAACCACACACAGTGTCATTGCATGTGTGTTCTTCTCACAAACCACACATGGATCCACCAGTGTTATTGGATGCCTGTTCTTTTCATGAACCACAGCTAGAGTCATTGCATGTCTGTTCTTCTCACAAACCACATAGGGATACACCAGTGTCATTGCATGTCTGTTCTTCTCATGAACCACATATAGAGTCATCACATGTGTGTTCTTCTCACAAACCACATAAGGATACACTAGTGTAATTGCATGTCTGTTCTTCCCATGAAGCACATATAGAGTCATTGCATGTCTATTCTTCTCACAAACCGCATAAGGATCCACCAGTGTCATTGGATGTGTGTTCTTTTCATGAACCATGCACATTGTCATTGGATGTCTGTTCTTTTCATAAACCACATAAGGATCCACCAGTGTCATTGGATGTGTGTTCTTTTCATGAACCACACCCAGTGTCATTGCATGTGTGTTCTTCTCACAAACCACACATGGATCCACCAGTGTCATTGCATGTGTGTTCTTCTCACAAACCACACATGGATCCACCAGTGTCATTGCATGCCTGTTCTTTTCATGAACCACAGCTAGAGTCACTGCATGTGTGCTCTTCTCACAAACCACATAAGGATACACCAGTATCAGTGCATGTGTGTTCTTCTCATGAACCACATCTAGAATCATTGCATGTCTGTTCTTCTCACAAACCACAGAAGGATCCACCAGTGTCATTGCATGTGTGTTCTTTTCATGAACCACACACAGTGTCATTGCATGTGTGTTCTTCTCACAAACCACATAAGGATAGACCAGTGTCATTGCATGTTATTCTTCTCATGAACCACACCTAGCGTCATCGCATGTCTGTTCTTCTCACAAAGCACATAAGGATACACTAGTGTCATTGCATGTCTGTTCTTCTCATGAACCACAGCTAGAGTCATTGCATGTGTGTTCTTTCCACAAACCACATATGAATCCACCAGTGTCATTGCATGTGTGTTCTTTTCATGAACCACAGCTAGAGCCATTGCATGTGTGTTCTTCTAAACAAACCACACGTGGATCCACCAGTATCATTGCATGTGTGTTATTCTCATGAACCACATCTAGAGTCATCGCATGACTGTTCTTCTCACAAACCACATAGGGATCCACCAGTGTCATTGGATGTGTGTTCTTTTCATGAACCACACCCAGTGTCATTGGATGTGTGCTCTTCACACAAACCACACATGGATCCACTAGTGTCATTGCATGTCTGTTCTTTTCATGAATCACACATGGATCCACCCAGTGTGATAGCATGTCTGTTCTTTTCACAAACCACATATGGATCCACCAGTGTCATTGCATGTCTGTTCTTTTCATGAACCACACCCAGTGTCATTGCATGTATGTTCCTCTCACAAACCACACATGGATCCACCAGTGTCATTGCATGTGTGTTCCTCTCACAAACCACATATGGATCCACCAGTGTCATTGCATGTGTGTTCTTCTCATAAACCACAGCTAGAGTCATTGCATGTCTGTTCTTCTCACAAACCACATAAGGATCCACCAGTGTCATTGGATGTGTGTTCTTTTCATGAACCACACCCAGTGTCATTGGATGTGTGTTCTTCTCACAAACCACACATGGATCCACCAGTGTCATTGCATGTCTGTTCTTTTCATGAACCATACATGGATCCACCCAGTGTGATTGCATGTCAGTTCTTCCCACAAACCACATAAGGATCCACCAGTGTCATTGCATGTCTGTTCTTTACATGAACCACACTCAGTGTCATTGCATGTCTGTTCCTCTAAACAAACCATACATGGATCCAACAGTGTCATTGCATGTGTGTTCTTTCTAAATAAACCACACGTGGATCCACCGGTATCATTGCATGTCTATTCTTTTCATGAACCACACCCAGTGTCATTGCATGTCTGTTCTTCTCACAGACAACATAGGGATACACCAGTGTCATTGCATGTCTGTTCTTCTCATGAACCACATCTAGAGTCATCGCATGTGTGTTCTTCTAACAAACCACATAAGGATGCACCAGTGTAATTGCATGTCTGTTCTTCTCATGAACCACATCTAGAGTCATTGCATGTCCATTCTTCTCGCAAACCACATAAGGATCCACCAGTGTCATTGGATGTGTGTTCTTTTCCTGAACCACACATAGTGTCATTAGATGTCTGTTCTTTTCATAAACCACATAAGGATCCACCAGTGTCATTGGGTGTGTGTTCTTTTCGTGAACCACACCCAGTGTCATTGCATGAGTGTTCTTCTCACAAACCACCCATGGATCCACCAGTGTCATTGGATGCCTGTTCTTTTCATGAACCACAGCTAGAGTCATTGCATGTTTGTTCTTCTCACAAACCACATAGGGATACACCAGTGTCATTGCATGTCCGTTCTTCTCATGAACCACATATAGAGTCATCGCATGTGTGTTCTTCTCAAAAACCACATAAGGATACACCAGTGTAATTGCATGTCTGTTCTTCTCATGAAGCACATATAGAGTCATTGTATGTCTATTCTTCTCAAAAACCACATAAGGATCCACCAGTGTCATTGGATGTGTGTTCTTTTCATGAACTACACCCAGTGTCATTGCATGTGTGTTATTCTCACAAACCACACATGGATCCACCAGTGTCATTGTATGTGTGTTCTTCTCACAAACCACACATGGATCCACCAGTGTCATTGCATGCCTGTTCTTTTCATGAAGCACAGTTAGAGTCACTGCATGTGTGCTCTTCTCACAAACCACATAAGGATACACCAGTATCATTGCATGTGTGTTCTTCTCATGAACCACATCTAGAGTCATTGCATGTCTGTTCTTCTCACAAACCACATAAGGATCCACCAGTGTCATTGCATGTGTGTTCTTTTCATGAACCACACCCAGTGTCATTGCATGTGTGTTCTTCTCACAAACCACATAAGGATACACCAGTGTCATTGCATGTTTATTCTTCTCATGAACCACACCTAGCGTCATCGCATGTCTGTTCTTCTCACAAACCACATAAGGATACACCAGTGTCATTGCATGTCTGTTCTTCTCATGAACCACAGCTAGAGTCATTGCATGTGTGTTCTTTCCACAAACCACATATGAATCCACCAGTGTCATTGCATGTGTGTTCTTTTCATGAACCACAGCTAGAGTCATTGCATGTGTGTTCTTCTAAACAAACCACACGTGGATCCACCAGTGTCATTGCATGTGTGTTCTTTTCATGAACCACATCTAGAGTCATCGCATGACTGTTCTTCTCACAAACCACATAGGGATCCACCAGTGTCATTGGATGTGTGTTCTTTTCATGAACCACACCCAGTGTCATTGGATGTGTGTTCTTCACACAAACCACACATGGATCCACTAGTGTCATTGCATGTCTGTTCTTTTCATGAACCACACATGGATCCACCCAGTGTGATAGCATGTCTGTTCTTTTCACAAACCACATATGGATCCACCAGTGTCATTGCATGTCTGTTCTTTTCATGAACCACACCCAGTGTCATTGCATGTATGTTCCTCTCATAAACCACACATGGATCCACAAGTGTCATTGCATGTGTGTTCGTCTCATAGACCACATCTAGAGTCATTGCATGTTTGTTCTTCTCACAAACCACATAGGGATACACCAGTGTCATTGCATGTCTGTTCTTCTCATGAACCACATCTAGAGTCATCGCATGTGTGTTCTTCTGACAAACCACATATGGATCCACCAGTGTCATTGCATGTGTGTTCTTCTCATAAACCACAGGTAGAGTCATTGCATGTCTGTTCTTCTCACAAACCACATAAGGATCCACCAGTGTCATTGGATGTGTGTTCTTTTCATGAACCACACCCAGTGTCATTGGATGTGTGTTCTTCTCACAAACCACACATGGATCCACCAGTGTCATTGCATGTCTGTTCTTTTCATGAACCATACATGGATCCACCCAGTGTGATTGCATGTCAGTTCTTCCCACAAACCACATAAGGATCCACCAGTGTCATTGCATGTCTGTTCTTTTCATGAACCACACTCAGTGTCATTGCATGCCTGTTCCTCTAAACAAACCACAGATGGATCCACCAGTGTCATTGCATGTGTTCATTGCATGTGTGTTCTTTCTAAATAAACCACACATGGATCCACCGGTATCATTGCATGTCTATTCGTTTCATGAACCACACCCAGTGTCATTGCATGTCAATTCTTCTCACAAACCACATAGGGATACACCAGTGTCATTGCACGTCTGTTCTTCTCATGAACCACATCTAGAGTCATCGCATGTGTGTTCTTCTGACAAACCACATAAGGATGCACCAGTGTAATTGCATGTCCGTTCTTCTCATGAACCACATCTAGAGTCATTGCATGTCTATTCTTCTCACAAACCACATAAGGATCCACCAGTGTCATTGGATGTGTGTTCTTTTCCTGAACCACACATAGTGTCATTGGATGTCTGTTCTTTTCATAAACCAGATAAGGATCCACCAGTGTCATTGGGTGTGTGTTCTTTTCGTGAACCACACCCAGTGTCATTGCATGTGTGTTCTTCTCACAAACCACACATGGATCCAATAGTGTTATTGGATGCCTGTTCTTTTCATGAACCACAGCTAGAGTCATTGCTTGTCTGTTCTTCTCACAAACCACATAGGGATACACCAGTGTCATTGCATGTCTGTTCTTCTCATGAACCACATATAGAGTCATCACATGTGTGTTCTTCTCACAAACCACATAAGAATACACCAGTGTAATTGCATGTCTGTTCTTCTCATGAAGCACATATAGAGTCATTGCATGTCTATTATTCTCACAAACCACATAAGGATCCACCAGTGTCATTGGATGTGTGTTCTTTTCATGAACCACGCACATTGTCATTGGATGTCTGTTCTTTTCATAAACCACATAAGGATCCACCAGTGTCATTGGATGTGTGTTCTTTTCATGAACCACACCCAGTGTCATTGCATGTGTGTTCTTCTCACAAACCACACATGGATCCACCAGTGTCATTGCATGTGTGTTCTTCTCACAAACCACACATGGATCCACCAGTGTCATTGCATGCATGTTATTTTCATGAACCACAGCTAGAGTCACTGCATGTGTGCTCTTCTCACAAACCACATAAGGATACACCAGTATCATTGCATGTGTGTTCTTCTCATGAACCACATCTAGAATCATTGCATGTCTATTCTTCTCACAAACCACATAAGGATCCACCAGTGTCATTGCATGTGTGTTCTTTTCATGAACCACACACAGTGTCATTGCATGTGTGTTCTTCTCACAAACCACATAAGGATACACCAGTGTCATTGCATGTTATTCTTCTCATGAACCACACCTAGCGTCATCGCATGTCTGTTCTTCTCACAAACCACATAAGGATACACTAGTGTCATTGCATGTCTGTTCTTCTCATGAACCACAGCTAGAGTCATTGCATGTGTGTTCTTTCCATAAACCACATATGAATCCACCAGTGTCATTGCATGTGTGTTCTTTTTATGAACCACAGCTAGAGCCATTGCATGTGTGTTCTTCTAAACAAACCACACGTGGATCCACCAGTATCATTGCATGTGTGTTATTCTCATGAACCACATCTAGAGTCATCGCATGACTGTTCTTCTCACAAACCACATAGGGATCCACCAGTGTCATTGGATGTGTGTTCTTTTCATGAACCACACCCAGTGTCATTGGATGTGTGTTCTTCACACAAACCACACATGGATCCACTAGTGTCATTGCATGTCTGTTCTTTTCATGAATCACACATGGATCCACCCAGTGTGATAGCATGTCTGTTCTTTTCACAAACCACATATGGATCCACCAGTGTCATTGCATGTATGTTCTTTTCATGAACCACACCTAGTGTCATTGCATGTATGTTCCTCTCATAAACCACACATGGATCCACAAGTGTCATTGCATGTGTGTTCATCTCATAGACCACATCTAGAGTCATTGCATGTTTGTTCTTCTCACAAACCACATAGGGATACAGCAGTGTCATTGCATGTCTGTTCTTCTCATGAACCACATCTAGAGTCATCGCATGTGTGTTCTTCTGACAAACCACATAAGGATGCACCAGTGTAATTACATGTCTGTTCTTCTCATGAACCACATCTAGAGTCATTGCATGTCTATTCTTCTCACAAACCACATAAGGATCCACCAGTGTCAGTGGATGTGTGTTCTTTTCCTGAACCACACACAGTGTCATTGGATGTCCGTTCTTTTCATAAACCACATAAGGATCCACCAGTGTCATCGGGTGTGTGTTCTTTTCATGAACCACACCCAGTGTCATTGCATGTGTGTTCTTCTCACAAACCACACATGGATCCACCAGTGTCATTGGATGCCTGTTCTTTTCATGAACCACAGCTAGAGTCATTGTATGTTTGTTCTTCTCACAAACCACATAGGGATACACCAGTGTCATTGCATGTCTGTTCTTCTCATGAACCACATATAGAGTCATCGCATGTGTGTTCTTCTCACAAACCACATAAGGATACACCAGTGTAATTGCATGTCTGTTCTTCTCATGAAGCACATATAGATTCATTGCATGTCTATTCTTCTCACAAACCACATAAGGATCCACCAGTGTCATTGGATGTGTGTTCTTTTCATAAACCACGGACATTGTCATTGGATGTCTGTTCTTTTCATAAACCACATAAGGATCCACCAGTGTCATTGGATGTGTGTTCTTTTCATGAACCACACCCAGTGTCATTGCATGTGTGTTCTTCTCACAAACCACACATGGATCCACCAGTGTCATTGCATGTGTGTTCTTCTCACAAACCACACATGGATCCACCAGTGTCATTGCATGCTTGTTCTTTTCATGAACCATAGCTAGAGTCAATGCATGTGTGCTCTTCTCACAAACCACATAAGGATACACCAGTATCATTGCATGTGTGTTCTTCTCATGAACCACACCCAGTGTCATTGCATGTCTATTCTTCTCACAAACCACATAAGGATACTCCAGTGTCATTGCATGTCTGTTCTTCTCATGAACCACATCTAGAGTCATCGCATGTCTGTTCTTCTCACAAACCACATAAGGATACACCAGTGTCATTGCATGTCTGTTCTTCTCATGAACCACATCTAGAGTCATTGCATGTCTATTCTTCTCACAAACCACATAAGGATCCACCAGTGTCATTGCATGTGTGTTCTTTTCATGAACCACACCCAGTGTCATTGCATGTGTGTTCTTCTCACAAACCACATAAGGATACACTAGTGTCATTGCATGTCTGTTCTTCTCATGAACCACACCTAGCGTCATCGCATGTCTGTTCTTCTCACAAACCACATAAGGATACACCAGTGTCATTGCATGTCTGTTCTTCTCATGAACCACAGCTAGAGTCATTGCATGTGTGTTCTTTCCACAAACCACATATGAATCCACCAGTGTCATTGCATGTGTGTTCTTTTCATGAACCACAACTAGAGTCATTGCATGTGTGTTCTTCTAAACAAACCACACATGGATCCACCAGTATCATTGCATGTGTGTTATTCTCATGAACCACATCTAGAATCATTGCATGACTGTTCTTCTCACAAACCACATAGGGATCCACCAGTGTCATTGGATGTGTGTTCTTTTCATGAACCAACCCAGTGTCATTGGATGTGTGTTCTTGACACAAACCACACATGGATCCACTAGTGTCATTTCATGTCTGTTCTTTTCATGAACCACATATGGATCCACCCAGTGTGATTGCATGTCTGTTCTTTTCACAAACCACATATGGATCCACCAGTGTCATTGCATGTCTGTTCTTTTCATGAACCACACCCAGTGTCATTGCATGTATGTTCCTCTCATAAACCACACATGGATCCACAAGTGTCATTGCATGTGTGTTCGTCTCATAGACCACATCTAGAGTCATTGCATGTTTGTTCTTCTCACAAACCACATAAGGATCCACCAGTGTCATTGCATGTCTGTTCTTTTCATGAACTACAACCAGTGTCATTGCATGTGTGTTCTTGTCACAAACCACACATGGATCCACTAGTGTCATTGGATGTGTGTTCTTTTCATGAACCACAGCCAGTGTCATTGCATGTGTGTTCTTCTCACAAACCACACATGGATACACTAGTGTCATTGCATGTCTGCTCTTTTCATTAACCCCAATTAGAGTCATTGCATGTGTGTTCTTTTCACAAACTACACATAGATCCACCAGTGTCATTGCATGTGTGTTCTTCTCATAAACCACATATGGATCCTAACCTTAGCCCTCCAATGGGTGGCCATTAGACCGAGTCTTCTAGAAGGCACGCCCTAACATAGTTGTTCTTCTTGACGATTGTTACATACCGTTCAATCGAGCGCTTGGACGATTGGGATGGTATTCGTGAGAGCGATCCGCGAGTAGGCTGTTCTGCAGCATGATTGGCCGCGAGAGTTCAATGGGCCATATCCTAGTGTCATGTCCCCATTACTTCTCCTTCCTCCCCGTACTTCTCTTTCTTCCCCTCGAAGCCACTTTCCCCACTTCACTCCCATCCTGACGTAGCCACAAGCTGACGGTGCCTCCATCCCAATCCCCTCTCCGGTAACCACCCCCCTCCCCTCTGACCATGGGTTCAAGGGGAGACGGCGAGGAAACGCGTCGTGACGACAGGGACGATGATTTCAATGTGAGTCGTCTCATCTCTATCTCTATCATATGTGGCTAGTTATCTAATTTTTGAGCTAGATCTACTCAGTTTACTCATGCGCGTATGATGTGTTAGGACAACCAGACGATGTATGACTCTGACTATCACGGTTTAGTGGATGAAGACAGTCCTCTGCTATGTAAACATGGATATGTGTCCGCTAAATTTGTAGCATTCGAAGGACGAAACGCAGGCAGGAGGTTTCTACGGTGTCAAGGACATCATGCAATGATGCAAAGCGGAAGTTGCGGTGTTGTCAAATGGGTAGATCCAGAGTGGCCCAAATCGATGCAGAAAACCCTAGACAAACTATGGGATATGACTATTGAGTTGAAAGAATCCGTAGTCAGCTCACTTCTTGACAGTGTTGAGATGAAGCTATGGGACCCAGTTGACACGACCAAGCTTAACCGAGATCTCAGGAGGGTGCAAGACAAGGTTAGAAAAGTCGAGAAGGAGAGGGGCGTGGCGCCGGCCTTGAAGGCTAAAGCAGAGCAAGAACTGACTCAAGCAAGGAATGATCTTCACCAGGCCAAAGTCCTGCAGTTCACAACTATGAGTATTGACAAGTGCATGAGGAAAAATGTAGAGAAACAATTGAAGTTGTGCAAGGAAGATGCTAAAAGGAAGGAGCAGACGATTCGATCCTTGCTCTTGCAGGAAGATGCACATCAGGCTAAGATTAGGAAGATCAAGGAGATGTGTGATAACTAGTTCTATTTAGCTTGATCTCCGTGCCTTTTTAAGTTGTAATAGTTGTATTTGTTGACCTAGTAGTCTGAACTAGTGGTCCAGAGTCCTGGGAGGAAAAAATTGGTCGCCCGTTAATCTGTCTTAACCCTGCATTACTTCCTTTTGTTTGATCATGGTGGTATTCTGACATTGGTGGTTTGTTTAAACGTAATCTATGTGGATTGTGCCGCATGAAAATGACACAACCACAATTTACAAAGTGGAAGCACGTACACTCGGTTACTAGAGATCCATGAGCTTCGCCAGATGCAGGGGATGCAGGAGCAGGGAGGCAGTGAGATAGACGGGGTCAAGATTAGGCCAGAAAGTGGTACTGATTTCCTCCTCATCTGGGCATTATCGGTTGCCATTGTTGTTTATGTTGCCATGTCGTTGTGTGCAGCAGCTGAAATAAGTTGTTGCTTCATGGAGTGTAGCAGCTTAAATAATTTATTTCTGTGCCACTTATATTCCGTCGTATTTAGAGACATCCTTCCCCTCAGCAATCGTGGAACCGGTGCTGCGTGTTTTCAGATAGTAGTGGCACACTCACAATTTCGGATTCAACTACTGACTCGGGCGTTTTCAAAACCTAAGTCACGGTACATTTTACTCAGAGAACATGGGTAGATTGTTTTGTCCAGCAAAGTTCCACACACAGAGCTCGAGAATTTAACCGAATTACATATATAGGTTCAAGTTCAACACATTACTATGCATCTTCATTGCCAGCAGCCTTCTTCCGTAGCCTGGGTACCAAGCCTTCACGTCCACTGGCTTCTTCATTTCCTGCCTTCTTCCTCTTCCTCGGTGCCAATTTTCTTAGCTTCACGTACTCTGCATCGCCGGGACAGTGGGCACCAGAATCGTGTCTAGCATCATCTTTCCACTCGTTTTTAATTTCTTCGGGCAGCAAAATGACTGACCCGACAGTCATGTTTCTAACCTTGCGGCGCTTCCTATCAAAGAAACAAGACTGACAAGAGACTTCTTGTATGATAGGATGGCATGATGGCTCTCCTCTCTTCCCCCTCCCCCACCCTCCTCCCACCCACGTGAAGGTCATCAATCTCCATGGATGCGCTGCTCCTTTGGGATCTCTCCCCGGGCAAGGCTTTAGCTGCGCAGGTGCGTCACCGATTCAAATCCTTGGTACACTTCTCTCCCTCCTATTCCTCCAAGGAGTTTTTCCTTGTGGTTTTGTTTAGATCTGCCTCTTTCGAGCTGAATGTGGAGTCAGTGGGTCTGGCTCTTCAATGTTGTTTGGGTGGTGATCTGTCTGGTTTTAATGTGCTGCAATTGACCAATGATTCATTCCGGTTTTCGGTGGCATCAAATTCAGTTGGGCATTTCATTCATCGTCTGGAGTCACGTATCTGGCCTGATTTCCATTGTTCCTTCCATCTTTTCAATGATTCTTTCAAAGATCCTGTTATTGACTTGAAGGATGGTTGGTCTGTTCCCAAAGGTCGTGTTAGAAATTTTAAAGCAGTGTATGTTCCAAGGCAAAAGGTTGATCCTCTGGCTTCTGTTTGATTTCAGCCTGATCTGAGTTTTCTTTCTAGATCTTTGAGCTCTGTGCCGTCGGTGAGTTCACCGCCGGCGACAGTTAGTTTTGGCAGCCTTGTTTTTCCGGTGGATCGGACTCGTTCAAATTTGAAATTTCAAACTTCAAAACAGCCCGATCCTGCTGCTGCAGATTTCTTGGATGGATCAGCTCCTACGTTAGCTGCTATGCGGGATTTACGTCAAGCCAAGTATTCAGATGAGGAGATTATGCATGCAGTGGGCCTTTCTTTTATGCCTGACATTTCTCAATCACAGTCTGAGTGCCCTCTCTGCCTAGGCCCAGGTCTTTTTTGCCATCATAATGGGTCTCGATGTGTTATTGGGATGCGATGTAAATTTTGTCAATTGCTTAGGCACGTTCAGAAAAACTGTCCTGATTTTCATGAGCTGGATTATCTGAACTCGTGGGAAGGTTCAGATTTTAACGCAGTTGGTTATAATTTGGAGAATTCTGTCGTCCGCAAACCTGTTTCATTGAACTTTTGTCCAAGGTGTATGACTGCGGGCCATTGGGGGCTGAAGTGCTCCAATAAGATTCGTTGCTTCAACTGTAAAAGGGAGGGGCACCCTGCATTCAGGTGTAATTCGTTTATGGTTTGGAGACCGAAACAACAAACTCAGAACTTATCCTCTAGCCAGGAACGGCACCTAGATGATTTAAGGGTTGCTGTTCATACCTTCCATCCTTTTCCACCAGATCCTCCTGGCGGCACCATGGCAAATTTTCCAGTTAATCCCTTCCGCTTTGTTCCTGATGGCCTGACGCTGGATGATGGTTCTGAAGATCGTCTGGTTCGTGCACACCTTGCTGTTTCGGCTGAAGCTCCCCTATTCCATGGTGATTTCGCAATCGCTGTGGCAAACTGGGCTATCCTAGATGTGGCTAGACCTGAGATGCTGGAGGACTTGGTGAGTTTGCTCAGATATGATCATCATGTTGTCATTAGAAGTGCTCGCTGTTCTTCTTTTGGAATTGGGTTGTTACGTTTTGAATCAGTCATAGTTAGAGATGCAATGGTATATGGGCCTAGGTATGAACTTGATGAGGACACCCACATCTCTTTCGTTCGTCATGATGCTGCCTTAAATCTTAGAACTCCAGTTTTGGGTCAAGAGAGATGGGTCCTGTTTCTAGGGTTTCCTATGGATTATCGTACTGAGAGTTTTATCAGGTCTGCATGTGCTAGTTTTAGACGTCTAGTTCTTTGGCATGATCCCAATGGAAATCTGTCGAGAGTCTTGGCCAGAGTGTGGCTGATGGATGAGGATTTGGTGCCGCGTAGTCTGATCATTCGTCAGGTTGGGGGTACTAATAGTTCCTGGACTGTTCCCACCTACCTTCTGCGTGGTTTTGGTGCTTAGGTTGCTATTGGTTTAGCACCATCGGTGGAGATGAACATGGAGTAACCACCACCTCCTCCTAATGTGGATCCCCATCCTTTTCATGGTCCGATTTTGCCTGTTATTCACCAGTGGAATATGCAAGGGCTGAATCCACAATAAGGTCAGAATAACATTCAGCAGCAGTTCTTGAATTTGCATAACAATCTGCAGCTCCCTCAGGAGGATCAGATTCTTGTGCCAGTGCGTGTCTTGCAGCAGTTGTTTCATATTCCAATTGAGCAAGGTGTGCAGCCTGAGGATGGAATGGTTCCTGTTAACAATGTGATTGATGATCTCTCGGATGTTAGTTTCAATCAAATTGATGATGATGTTCAGACTGATGTGGCTCTGATTGGTTCTGGCGCTATGATCTTTCTTCTGGCCCCTTTGGTGGATTCTCTGCAGAATCTGCTTCATCGTCAGATTAGGTCGATTGGAACGGTTGTTTCAACTGAGTTGAGGACTGTTGTGTCTAACGATGTGACGTCTGTGCTTTGGGTTTCAGTTTTTGATGGTGTGCAGGTTCAGAACAATGAGGTTCAGGCTTTGTGTGACCGTGAGGCTGTTGTGGTGTCTCGCAAGAGGCATTGTAATAATCCTGCCACGCTTGCCACTGGTCAGCCAGTGCGCCGCAGCCCTCGCTCCACCAGGTACCAGGGTTTCAAGGGGAAAAGCTTGTCTGATACACAGAAAAGGAAATCCAAAGTGCAGCCCTGAAAGATACCCTCTGCGATTAATGTTGGGACACATGGATCTGCTGATATTCAGCTGCAGGTTGATTCACAGTCCAGTGATTTCATTCCACCTGAGATACCAGTTGCAGTAATTCAGGACATTAGGCAAAGGCTGTGTGGCATTCCTGTAGTTGAGCTGACAGAGAATATTTTACTTGCTTCGGCCCAGGAGGAGGTGGAGGAGGAGTCATCTGCTGCTTAGATGTCTGCTTGCCCTCCTAATAATGTTGCCCTGGTCACTCAGGAGGCTTTGTTCACTGGATTTTGTTCTTTCCTCATACAGTTTTTATGCATGTCTTGGATTTGTTCTGTAAGCCCAGTGGGCATTAAATCTGTGGTCCTTTCTTTCAGTTCCTATGTTATCTCGACTCTGGATTGTTTTGTCGTGGAACGTTAGAGGTCTAAATAGTGAAGCTAAATGGTTAGCACTTAAAATAAAATAGAAGAATCGGGTTGTGCAATTATTTGCCTACAAGAAACTAAACGGGAGCATTTTGATCATTCTTATATTCGTCAATTTTGCCCAAGACGATTTGATAAATTTGAATTTGTACCATCTATTGGAGCTTCAGGTGGGCTCATAGTCATTTGGAACAACTCAGTTTTTATGGGGCACATAGTACATAAGGAGCAGTTTGCTATTTCGGTTCAATTTTCATCTGCTCACCTCAATCGTTCATGGACCCTCACAAACATTTATGGGCCATGTAGGAATCCTGAAAGGCAGTCTTTTATAGATTGGTTTACATCTCTGAATATTCCTATTGATAGTCTCTAGTTTTTTCTGGGAGATTTCAACTTCATTCGTTCCCAGGAAAATAGAAATCAGCCTGGTGGCAATATTGCAGAGATGCAGTAATTTAATGAGATGATTAGTGCAAAATCTTTAATTGAAATCCCCTTGAAAGGTCGTCAATTTACATGGAGCAATATGAATGAGAATGATCTGTTACTAGAACAGCTTGATTGGTTTTTCTCAACAGTGGAGTGGACTTCTGTTTTTCCAAACACACTGGTGCAACCATTATCAAAACCAATATCAGATCATGCTCCTTGTATGTTGACTATTGAAATAGCAATTCCTAAAAGCAGGCTATTTAGATTTGAGAGTTTCTGGCCTTTGCACCCTGGTTTTTTAGATGTGGTAAAGTCTAGTTGGCAAAAATCGATTAGAGCATCTAATAGTGCATCACTTCTCTCTGCAAAAATGAAGAATTTGAGGAGATGTTTGAAAGTGTGGAGTAAGTCCATTTCAAAATTAAAACTCATGATTGATAACTGCAACAAAGTGTTGTTGGAGCTAGATAACATAGAGGATAAGAGGGCTCTTTTTGTTCAGGAGAGAAACTTTAGGCTTATTCTGAAGAATCACATCAACAGGCTACATGGATATCAAAATAAATATTGGAAACAGAGATGCACTTACAGATGGGCCCAACTTGGTGATGAAAATACCAAGTACTTTCATGCTCGAGCAACTGAGAGGTATAGACATAATTCAATAGCACCTATCACCTTGGAGGATGGGAGACAGATTGACAATCATGCAGAAAAAGCTGCTGCCTTCCTGGCATCCTTCAAAAATAGAATGGGTGTTTCTCATTCCACTGATATGCTTTTTGATTTGGATGCTCTGTTCACTAAAGTGGACGGTTTAGAATAGCTCTCTGTACCTTTCACCACTCAGGAGATTGATAAGGTTATTGCTATGATCCCTGCAGACAAAGCACCTGGGCCAGATGGTTTTCAGTGGGCTGTTTTTGAAAGTTTGTTGGAATATCATAAAGAAGGATTTCTATAAGTTATGTAATGATTTCTAGAAAGGCATCATTAGTCTGAAGTGTCTGAATAATTCTTTTATCACTCTCATTCCCAAGGTTCTATCCCCTGAAACTATAAATGATTATAGGCCCATATCCTTATTGAATTGTGTCTTAAAGGTTTTGACAAAGATCCTGGCTGAAAGATTTCAGAAGTGGATATTAAAACTGGTACATAGAAACCAATATGGCTTCATAAAGGGAAGAAATATTCAGGACTGTTTGGCTTGGTCATTTGAATACCTTCATCAGTGCAAAGCCTCTGGAAGAGAAATAGTAATTATTAAACTTGATTTTGCCAAGGCTTTTGACACCATTGAGAACTCATCCATTATTCAGATTCTGAAGCACATGGGATGTGATGATAGATGGATCTCCTGGATGGAACTGATCTTTCAGTCTGGCACCTCTTCTATCTTACTAAATGGGGTGCCTGGTACAGAATTTTAGTGTAGAAGGGGAGTTAGGCAGGGTGATCCCCTTTCTCCTCTCCTCTTTGTTGCAGGTGCTGAATTACTCCAGGCTGCTATTAATTCTGCATGTTCTGAGGGCCTTCTATCCCTACCAATTGAGTAACCTGCTTCTGAAGATTTCCCTGTGGTACAGTACGCTGATGATACTCTGGTTATTCTCCCTGCAGACATGGAACAATTACTGGATTTGAAGGCCATCCTTGATGCTTATGCTCAGTCTACTGGTTTGAAAATTAACTATCATAAGTCTCAGCTCATCCCTGTTAATTTGAATCAGAGTAAAGCTAGTGATCTTGCTGCAGCATTGGGTTGTCAAGTTGGAGGAATGCCTTTCACATATCTAGGTTTGC
Source organism: Avena insularis (assembly GCA_023614405.1). Classification (NCBI taxonomy): domain Eukaryota; kingdom Viridiplantae; phylum Streptophyta; class Magnoliopsida; order Poales; family Poaceae; genus Avena; species Avena insularis. The sequence goes on along the minus strand of CM042686.1, from coordinate 421,960,790 downwards.
CACTAGGTACAACACGCCCGACAGTGGTTGCACTCATGCCTTTAGTGGGCAGAGTTGAGAGGCGGCTCACTAGTACTGCCATTTGGTTAACCTATGGGGGAAGGGTCACATTCATCAATTCTGCTCTTACTCCTCTGATCACTTATGCTCTTTGTATTCTAAAAATTCCTTTACAGCTAATTGAGTTTATTGATAGAGCTAGACGACACTGTTTATGGAGGAAAACAGTGGACAGAGATGAGAAGTCCTACTCCCTTGCTGCATGGGATCTTGTCTGTAGGCCAAAGAAAAAGGGAGGCCTGGGGATTTTGAATCTCAAGGTTCAGAATCAGGCTCTGCTAATTAAGTTTCTTCATAAATTCTATCATAAGCATGATGTTCCCTGGGTTCTTCTAGTGTGGCATGCTTACTACACGACTGGACTCCCTCATACAATGGCTAAATGTGGCTCCTTTTGGTGGAAGGACATCTGCAGTCTAACTGACATTTTTAGAGGAATTACCTCTTGCAAAGTGAACCTTGGTGATACTGTTCTATTATGGAAAGACTTCTGGGTTGGTGATGATATTTTGCAGAATAGATACCCAAGATTATTCTCATTCTCTGACTCCGAGGATATTACTATCGCTGAATTTACTGAATCGGTAAACCCTCTGGATCACTTTGCTACTCCCCTGTCGATGGAAGCTAATACAGAGTTGGGATTCTTGTTGGATTGTGTTAATGACCTTGACAGAGACATGTCTACACCAGATTAGTGGGTTTTCACATGGAGTCACAATTATCACCCGAAGGACTACTATAACTTTTACTTCAGAGAAGTTGTCCCAGTTCAAGTGTTGCCTCAGATTTGGAAGACACGGTGTCTTATGAAGCACAAAGTCTTTGCCTGGCTGCTGGTTATGGATAGATTGAACACGAGAGATATGCTACAACGCAGGCAATGTCCAATTGCAAATGTGGATTGTGTTCTTTGTCTTCAGAATAGAGAGACAAGGGATCACTTGTTTTTTCAGTGCCCATTCAGTGTTCAATGCTGGGACCTGTTAGGCATCTCCTGGGACATGAATAAGGAGTTAAGCCCAAGGCTAGAGACAGCTAAACAATTCTGGTCTAAGCCACTTTTTCTGGAGTGTGTAATCCTGAGTGCTTGGAATATATGGAAGCAAAGGAACAGAAAGCACTTTGATGGAATTGATTCTAATATTCAAAGCTGGCTGGTTCACTTTTCTTCTGATATTGACATTTTAAGTGTTAGGCTTAAATCTGATAGTAAAGATCAGATTATTTCTTTTGTAAGAGAGTTGAGAGTCTAGACTTATTTTATTTGCTTTTGGGTTCTGGGAAACCCTAACCCCTTGTACATATGTTGTAACTCTATCCTTTTTTTAATTTAAGAGCAGTAGGAGACTCTCCTACTGTAATTCCTCAAAAAAAAAACAAGACTGTTGCATAACTACCCAATATCTACAGAGTAAATAAAACAAAAATTACAATTCAGCACAAACATGCGAACCCCAAGAGACTTTTGCTTACCAGGAGCTAATTGGGTTCGAGCAACCACCCTGTCCTAGAATAGAAGGGTGACTCCCAGCTGCAGTAGCTTCCACATCCAGTACATCACAATTCAGCTCAAACATGCAAGCCGAAGCATACCTTTTCATCAACCCAATTAGCTGACTGTCACACGTTAGAGGAACCATGATGCCACGTTCATCCATGAAGCTGAACTTTGCAGTCTGCTTTGGCCATAATTCATCATGATTACGCAGAGCAGCAACCATACCAGATATAGTGCAGATCTGCGCAGGCGCTTCTTCCATCGTGATACAATGGTGTCCATACCACTTGCCCTTAGAGTCGTACCTGAAGAGGACTATTGTAACCAGGTAAGGGTGGTCCGCGGAGATCCCACTTGACAGAAAACGGTGGACAAAATATGTTTGTCAGCGTTGGGCTAAGAAACGATTTTAGGTTCAGTAGCCAGCTAGCAGTTATAATTAGTGCGAATAGCAAAGAGAAGGGTAGCTCACCCGCTTGTAGCTAGAACTTCTTCTTCCTTGGTAGTAGGATCTACCATCCTCCGAGTTGCTCGGCTCGTCGGTGGCGGAGGTGGGCTAGAGCCTCGCAACAGCGGCTACGGCATGCGCCTTTGGAGCTCGGGATCAGCGACTGGGGGCAGCAACTGGGCGCAGCAACTTGGCGCCGGAAGTCAAATGTCCAAAGGAATCGTCCTGCCTGGAGGGTGGATTCTGACGCCGCCGGTGCTAGGGGAAAGGTGGGAATGGATTTGTGAAATTGGTCAACACATCCAATCCACTTAGTTCCTCAATTTGCCTAAGATTTTGCCACGTTGGCGCTCGCCTCACGGACAGATGACCGACATGAGGGTCCTGACCGTCTACCTCACGGGGCAGTTTCACGGAATGTTTGAATTTGGCAGGGTGAGATGAGTTTGTATCGAAATGGCCCCTCTCGGTAGTTGGCGGCCCAACATTTCGAAACGCGGCAATTTCAGGCAACTTAGGTACCACCATGCGCTCATCCGGGAACTTTGGTACCGCAGACGAACAGTCCCTATATAAAGACCCTTCTTCTCCAAGTTGAGGCTGCTTGTTCCCCACCTCAAGAACCTTATATGCCGAGCCACTAAAACTGCTAGATCTCCTCCTCCAACCACTCAAAGTTGTTGATCTTTGTAGAATTGAAGGTGAAGACCTAGATCTACATCCTCACCAAAGCAATTTGAATTTCCCCTCATTCACTTGAGGGACTTTCTTCTAGGTTTTCCTAGGGAAACCCTAGGTGTTGATGTCATCTTAACAAGTTTGTCTTTGTGTTGTGGCAGCTTCTCTTGTATTTGGGAGCCTCTAATTGATTTGTGGATGTGTGCCCCGAGCTTGTTGTAAAGGCGCCGATTTCTGCCTCAAAGTTTACCGATAGTGGAAAAGTAAATCAGGCCACTTGTGGCGAGGTTCGTAGGAGAATAAGGTGAGGCCTTTCATGGCATGGTGGTCTTAGTACCTACCACCCCTCCAACGCAGACGCACTTCCCATAAAAGGAAGGCACCGCGGGAATCATAGCATGTGTCTCAATGTGCTTCACTTTGAGTTACTTCTATCCTTTACCATACTTTACTTGTATCTTGTTCTTGCGTAGTTGTTAGTGGCTAGATTGTCATATAGGTAAATTCACCTTAGTTTCATATATAGAGAATTTACCTTCGGTGTCAAGCATGTATTAAAAAATAACTAAGATATTGAAGTAGTACCTATTCACCCCCCCTCTAGGTTCACATACGATCCTTTCAAAAAGGCACATCCAAAAAAGGCGACAAAAAGGCACTAGGATTGGGGCACCTCTCCTTGTGGGAGGTTCACGTCTCCAGGCCAGCATGTATTGTCCCATCTCCCTCCAATTTCTTCAGTGTCTAGATGGAGACCTTGGAGCGCTACTATTCCTTGGTAGCTACGACCAAGGCTTTGTCTTCCATATCCTAGTTATGAAGGAGGTGCTCGAGACCAGCCGGAGGCAAACCGACACTCGCCACCAAGGTTGAGAATGGTTCACCCTCTTTAATCCTTGCCGGCATATCCGAAGTGATGGATCCGTGTTGGCGGTGGGGAGTGGGAGAACTATCACATTGTAAAGGTATTGAGAAGAGAGAAAAGTCCATCGCTTACCTTGGAAAGGAGTTGCCTTTAAAAGGACGGGTTGGACCCACCATCTTGGGAAAGATCCACGACAGGGAAGTGGTGGATTCTCCCCTCCTCACATACGTTGCCCTCAACTAAAAGTCCCTCCCATGTGGAAGGCCGCGGGATGCTCCACGATAGTGTCTCAGGACCGATTGAATAAGTCAGACTGGAACCATAAGGGCTGGATGTGCCAATTCAAGGATTATGCACACAACTGCTCAAAATGAGTGAAGGGCGATCAACGGGGGGCCTCATGGGGATGCTAGTCTTGGTTCAACAAGATCGAATTCAAGAAGTCCTTGGTCGGGACCGAGCTCGAGCTCTTGTCAAACGCGTCCTGCCATGGCAGGCACTACCCGGGTCCTAACGTACGACCGAGTGCAAAGAAGAATGACTCGAACGTTCGACATGCCACTAGCTAGCCTTGCTGGTTGGATGCAATCGGATGTCAACGATCTCCCTGGTACTAGCTTAGACACCGATGCAAATCGTATTAGGACTTGAGGTACTCTTGCAAAGAAGTTGCAACCCAAACTAGACGCAAGAGGCAGCCTCGGTCGGACCAAAAAACCAACACTAGGCCAACCACGAGGGCTCGACATCTAGCAAACTTCGGACTCATCGAACAATCGACAAACAATAGTCCAGGTGCGCTCTGCTACCTTAGAGAAAATGGCACCTGAAACTCATGGGGTTCGGGACCCGACCTAAAGACCAACACCGAGACACCCACGGGGGCATGGCGTTTGGCAAACTTTGGACTTGTCGATTAATCGACAAAGAGTAGTCCAGGTGATCTTTGCCACCTCAGAGAAAACGCCACCCGAACCTCATGGGGTTTAGGGCCTGACCTAAAGACCAACACCGAGCTACCCACAAGGGCTCAGCGTCTGGAAAACTTTGTACTCATCGATCAACCGACAAATAGCAATCTAGGTGATCTCTGCCACATTAGAGAAAACAACACCCGAACCTCATGGGGTTAGGGACCCGACCTAAATACCAACACTAAGCCACCCATGGGGGCTCGACGTCTGGCAAACTTTGGGCTCGTCAATCAACCAACAAACAACAGTCTAGGTGATCTCTGCCACCTCAGAAAATAACGCCTGAACCTCATCGGGTTCGGGACCTGACCTAAAGACCAACACTAAGCCACCCATGGGGGCTCGGTGTCTGGCAAACTTCAGACTCATCGATCAACCGACAAATAGCAGCCCAAGTGATCTCTGCCACCTTAGAGAAAATGGCGCACGAACCTCATGGGGTTCGGAACCCGACCAAAAGACCAACATTAAGCCACCCACGGGGGCTCAATGTCTGGAAAACTCTGGAGTCGTCGATCAACCGACAAAAAACAGTCCAGGTGATCTCTGCCACCTCAAAGAAATGATGATTGAGCCCCATGGGGTTTGAGACCTGACAAAACATTGGACTCATCGATCAACCGACAAAAAGTAGTCCAGGTGATCTCTGTCACCTCAAAGAATCTCCATTTGTGTCGTTCTCCCTGAAACACAAGGCTCGTCGATCGACCAACAAGTGTACCTCGGGTGACCCCTGCCACCTTAGGGGCACAACAAAGAAAGGATTAGTCAGCCAACCAATCGACAATGATCCCAGTAATTCTCCTAAAGCTTCTATAGGGCACAAGATTCAACATCGACATCTCCGACAAACAAAGGACCGGGGGACTCCTTCATGATCTCTACTACCTCGAATGTAATCCTGAGTTGAGTTCCCTCCTATCATGAAGGACTTATGGGATACTATTGAGGTCATGGGTACCAGGTGGTGGGGCCCCATCAGGAGATAGAGCCCACCTAGAACCTTCATGGCCTACTAAGGGTCAAATCTCAGGAGAAGGCCCGGGTGAGGGTAGCTTGGCGGCCAAGTCAAGACATCAATGCTGAACGGATTCTATGGGATATCGCAATTACTCTACAAAGATTAGATTTGATATTAGGGATATTATAACCGGGACAAAGTGAATCTTCTCACGACATGAGCCTTTTTAACCGTCCAATCATCCTCCCTCGCCAATTTCTAGCCGTTAGATGAACTCTCCATCCGGTAGTGGACCGGATATCACTTGGGCAGCTACTCTATACATCAAATCAGCATATTGTGGTTAACTAGGCCCAAAACCCCTTCCCCGACCACTAAAGCCTACCCTCAATGCAGCGGCCACTGGCCCATCCACTAACCTCCTTTGTCTAAAAAAACTAACCTCCTACCTGAATCGATGAAAAATAACTTTCGCTAGGAGAGATTTGGGGCGAACAAAGCGGCGACAACAGAGATGCAGAGGAGGGCGATCTAGGAGGTGTGGTTTTGGTATCTGATGTGGGAGCGACTCCGCTTCCTCAATTAACGCGGCTGCTTTGAAGCTAGATTAAATTTTCAGTTGCTACAAACCAGTAACTACCCCTATCATGCACAAATCATCGGCGGCGAGTAACCTCGCCTATATATTCTGGTTGTGAGGGAGAACCAGAGAAGACAATGCTCGAGATATGATAAATGGTGGTGTCTCCATGCCCTCCGGCCACCATGCAGCTACGTGGCTATGGCGGTACAGCCGCACCATCCTCCGCTTGCCTCCATCTAGGTTTACAGAACTGGAGCTACGGTGGCAAATCAGAGCACGAAGAGAAGGAACACCTTATTATTCTCCTCACCTGAGGACAAGGAGGGGCAATGGATCCTTCCGAAGGATTGATACAACTCTACTCCCAAATAGAGAGGTAGGCGATGGATCGATTCAGCTTTCCTCCCACATCGAAAGGTTGGATAATTCAGTGGTTCCCACCTGTTCACCACACGCTTTCACTCAATCTAACATCTTGCTTGGGTAGATGATTACAGAGGGTGTGAATAGGTTGGACCGAAATCAAGATGAGTCGAGGCGCAAGTTCCTAGAGCCGTCTTTTGTTGTTGAGTTAACTTGTTGGATTTTCGTTGGAGCTGCTGCAGGTCATGTACAGATTCTTCCTCGAGCCATTTGTCATACAATTGTGTCGATAAACAATGCCTAATGAAAAATTACTTCATCTAGCATAAGCGTGCTCTGTTCAACTAATCGATCAATGGGATTGTTAGCTTGAAGTAGGGACATTTTATTTGCATATGGTTTTCCATGTTTAAGGAATTCAGTGATACGATCATATGACAATCTTAGAATATACTGTACAGCCCATGATGTAATTTCAAACTGCTTCACACATAATTTGAATAGCTTTCTGAACAAATTCCATATGTTCCAATAGCATGCTCCAGGCTTGTTTCAGCAATATCTACGATAAGAAGCAATATCCTATACCCACCATGTAAAGCTGAGGAACTCAAACGATGGATGGCCGATGTATCATTGGGATGGACACTAGCCAGACGTCTCCCTCCTGATGCAGTAAACCAAATATATACCTCATGTTACACTCCAGCAATAATGTATTTACCTGAAATGATGTCAGCCACGTAGAATCACTAGGGCCTCTCCTTTTACTCTGAATAAGATGAGGGTTCAACTAACTAACCAAAAATATGGATGGAGTTTTACTTCACTTGTCTAGCCTGGACATTTTGGAATATGTTAAAATCTCAATATATTTTCTTCGATTCCTAACAAAATATTGCCCTCGTGGATGGGCGCGGCAACACGCGCCTACATGATCTAGTTTATGTTAGAATCTTTGTATAGGCATTACAACTTGTTACCCGTCTTAGCATCTTCTAACCCAAACCCCGACCAAGTATATAAGGAGGGGTAGGGACACTGAACGGGGGGCATCTTCTTTCTGAAAATCCCTCAGATCATCTTCTACCACCAACCACCATAGGTGATATTGAGCCATACCTCGATTTCACCCAAGCACACTATGATAATTCCATCCACCACAAACAGGAAGTAGGGTTTTTACCAAACACTGTTTGTCTGGGCCTGATGTAACACCATCGAATCGGCCCTGTGCAGTTTCAGCGATTCCCGCTAAACCCCGCATAGAAACGATTCAAGGATACCCACCAGGCACTTGCGTGCGGGTGGAAAACAAAGTAATATCATTACACAATAGTTCACGATGGTACCCACATAACATATATATACAACAATGACTCAGCGAGCCAAGAATACAGATATATAGTATAAAGATCCAAATAACCTTGAAAATGGTACAACATTCGAGTATAGATAAGAAGAAAATTGAGCTAAGAGCCCTGAAGAATAACCAATGGCATCCATAACCCTGCCCGGGCCAACCCGGAAGGGTAACCTTGCTAATGTCGTCGAACTCATACCTGTCAAGCAAAAGGGGTGCTGACAAAGGGCGAAGGAAAAAAAAGGGAGTGATTAGTACTGAGGCCAGTACACGGCGAGTCTAGAATTCGGCGGGTCTCGCCTACATAGGTATGGTGGACTGAAGCGGCAGCGAAGCATGCACTAATCAACCTATAGATACTCGATACAACTATCGGCTATCAGATAGGGATAAGAAGACCTATTCAGAACCAACCTGATACTAACACCAAACATACCCATCCTGGTATTTTCCCCCTGAGACCAAACTAGGAAGTCATTCCGAGGAACTCACACAGTTGGCAGTTTTATTCATTCATTCCATGGTGGTTGTCTAACTTACTATTCATATCAGATCCACGTCAAATTATAACAATAATTCTTTAGTTATAGTTGTCTATGACCGAGAAACTGTGCTCCAAGTCATCCATAACCACAAACACGGCTTTTTGAAAAGATTTAACCCTGCAGGGGTGCACCAAAGTATCCACAAGCACTTCAACCCTTGTTGTCAGATCAGGTAGGTGCAAGATCATGAAACATACACCCAACGGTATGTCGACGGGGCTTCGGACACGCCATTTCCCAGACCCAAAGCAAGTACATGGGGGCCACCCCACTAAACTACCCGCAACAAAGTCGGCCGGCTCCAAGACGGACTCAGGATTTGTGCTAATGGTTGTAAACAACAGGGAAACCAAAAGTATGACTGCACTTGTCGATGCCACGAAAAGATTCCACATTTCTTCCTAAACAGTACAGGTGCTCCATGCACAATAGTAAATAAAGTAGTAAAGCATGGCATAAGTACAGGATAGTAATAACGTCCCAAACTAGTTTGTGGTCCCCATCATAGTACTTTGAAATCAGGTAGTAAGCCGATAGGGGTGCCCACACACCCCATCTGTGGTTAGCGCGCTCGATCTTGTAACATGTGTCAAGAACTCGGGTCCTACGTGGACACAAGTGGGCAGGTAAAAACCAAATAACATCAATTACCCACTGGTGTCTCTGCATTATATCTATTTCCAGCATTTTAATTGATAAGTTGTAATGAAAGTCATGATCATCTCCACCATTAAGCATGTGATAACCTCCCAACAACTATGGAACATCGATGATGTGCCGCAACTCCTGAGCAAGCAACTACGACTTGCAAGGCCGGCTGTCTATCAAACAATAGGCAATAGGAGGTGTCCAAGGCAATATAGGCTACATGGGATATAACTGGTATGGAAAACTAAAGCATCGATAACCCAGATAGCAATAGATCAACATGAGCAAGTAAAGACTATAAATGCAAAATAGGTAGAAAGGGGGAGAATGCTCACCTAAAAACATAGCCGAAGATTCATCTCCAAAGGACTTGTCGACACTCACATCAACTCAATGGCCTAATCCATGAAGAAGCAAAACACTAAAAGAAACAATGGATGCATTATTTAATACTACGGCAGAAGATCGGGCATGATGCATGTATGATGTATGACATGGTAATGATTCAATGCAGCTAGGAAATATTAAGCAGAATCGGGGCCTCGATAATTAATCAGAAGGTTCATGTTGTTTAGGTACCCTGCAATTTAAATGTTGTATTAACAAGGAAAAACATGGCATCAGTTCACTATGCAAATTCAAATGGAGCCCCAATATAAGACTAGAATAGCCCACATATAGTCTCCATATTTAATTATTACGTGAATCAACATAATACCCCCAAACCACCAAATATGTATGCAAGCATGAATAATTATATGCAACAAGTATATGCCATTTATAAAAATAGGGGTCTCAGAAAAAGGGGTCACACATAGGGGACTTGGCGATCTTGGTTCTAGGGGTTAGGGTCTTCGGATTCTGAGATCGGGGCTTCGGTTTCCATGTGGGTGATCTTGGCGTATGGGGTCTCGGTCATCGGATCCCTGAAGGAGGATTTGGTGTATGAGACGAAGGTCTTCGAGTTCAGCATGTGATGGAGAACTCAGATCATCGGGTTTGGTCTTCGGGTTGGGCTTCGAGGTCCGGATCCGAGGTCCTGACGTTAGAGGCGAGTACCATTAAGGACATCAGGTAGAGGCGCTGGACAAACTAGCGATACATGAACAGGACAACGACAAGGAGACATGAAAGATTGTGATCGCGATACCATGTATGCCTACATCAACACCAACACCTACGCAAGGAGCAAATGGGAGATGCACGTAGCTCTTGGAGTCCATGAGTTGGTCACGGTCACGCTCGCATGGGATCTCGAGATAGATGTAGCAAGGTCACCAAAGATCTTGAAAGCCAACATTTGCCTAGGTCAACACGGGGCACGGGGTGGAACAGGGCAACCCGCTCGTGCTGTGAGCTCACAGTCATGGCAGGAGAGCATCGGGAGGCGACCGAGCAAGGCACGACGAGGGATTACTGCAGCTGGTACCGAGCAGAGCAGGGGCATATAGTGGCTCAGGAAGTGCACAGAGAGGTAGTCAACGAGGGACCTACACGGGTGAGCAGGGGCAGAGGGTTGCCTCATGCCGGTCGATGGCGTGCGACAGGAGAAGCACACCAGGGTGGTGCTCTTGCGTGAGGAGAGGCACAAGCAGAGGCCAAAGATGGTGATGGAGCTTGGCTTGCTGGCGGTGGAGGGAGGGCAGCATTGCAGAGGTGGCGGGCTGGGGGCTCAAGTCGAGCGACACGAGAGGGTTGCAGGCCAGGGTGGGGTCGCACGCTGCAGAGAGGAGGCGAGGATGACGAGGACCACGCGGTGGCGGCACATAGACCTACAACGGCCGACGAGGAGGCGGCTGACGGTGGTCGTGCAGGAGCGGGTTTTGGGCGGTGGCATCTGCTAGGGATGCAGAGGCGGCGCGTGTAACACCCTCGAAGCGGCCCTATGCAAGTTTCAGCGATTCCTGCCAAACCCGCATAGAAACGATTCAAAGATGCCCACCAGGCACTTGCGTGCGGGTGGTAAATGAAGTAATATCATTACACAATAGTCCATGAAGGAAACCACAGAACATATATATACAACCACGACTCATCGAGTCAAGAATACAAATATACAGTACAAAATCCAAATCACCTTGAAAACGATACAACATCCGAGTATGGATAAGATGCAAATGGGGCTAAGACCCTGAAGAAAAACCAATGGTGTCCATAACTCTGCCCAGGCCAAGCCGAAAGGGTAACCCTGCTAACGACGTCGATCTCAAACCTGCTAAAACAAAAGGAGTGCCGACAAAGGGCAAAGGAGAAAGAGAGCAGTTAGTACTGAGGCCAGTACATGGCGAGTTTAGAATTCGGCGGCTCTCGCCTACATAGATATGGTGGACTGAAGTGGCAGCGAAGCATGCACTATACAACCTATAGAGACTCGATACAGCTGTCGACTATCAGAAAGAGGTAAGAAATACCTATGCGGATCCAACCTGATACTAACACCAAACATACCCATCCTGGTATTTCCCCCTCAAGACCAAATGAGGAAGTCCTGCCGAGGAAACTCACATGGTTGGTAGTTGTATTCATTCTTTCCATGGTGATTATTCAACTTACTAGTCATATCACATATAAGTCAAATTGTAGCAGTAAACTTTAGTTGTAGTTATCTATGATTGAGAAACTATGCTCTAACTCTAAGTCATCCATAACTGCGGACACGACTTTTCGAAAAGATTTAACCCTGCAGGGGTGCACCAAAGTTTCCACACGCACTTCAACCCTTTTTGCTAGATCAATTAACATACTTCCATCGGTATGTCGGCAGGGCTTCAGACACGACGCTTTCCCAAACCCAAAGCAAGTACATGGGGGCCACTCGAAAGAGCTACCCTGTATGAGGTATGGCTAATCCTCCTCGTATGGGCCCTGAGGTTGCTTGGACTTGTCACGAGAGCAGAGGCCATAGACAATATATTCCCGTGATAGAGTGTCACACCTATGCAACAGTAATAAACGCTCATCAAGCAATAGGTAATAAACATGGCATACATGGCATAAGTATAGTAGGTAATGTATAAAGCCCAAACTAGTTTGTGGCCCCCAGAACAGTACTTTGAAATCAGGTAATAAGCCGATATGGGTTCCCATTTACCCCACATGTGGTTAGCACGATCAGGTTCGGAACAGGTGTCAAGAACTCGGGTCCTAGGTGGACACAAGTGGGCGGGGAAAGGCCAAATAACATCTATTACCCACTAGTGCCTCTGCATTATATCTATTTCTAGCATTTTAATTGACAAGTTATATTTAAAACCATGATCATCTCCACCATTAATGATGTGCCAACCTCCCAACCACAGTGGAACCACAACGACATGAAGCAGCACATGAGCAAGCAACTACGACTCGTAAGGCCGACTGTCTATCAATCAACAGGAAATAGGATGTGTCTAAGGTAATATAGAGGCTGCAAGGAATATAAATGGTACACGGAAACTAAAGCATCACAACATGGATAGCAATAGATCAACGGGAGGAAGTAAAGACTATAAATGCAAAATAGGTAGAAAGAGGGAGAATGCTCGCCTAAAAAACATTGTCGAAGGTTCATCCGAATATCGGGGTGAAGCTCGCATCATCTCAACAGCCTAATCCATGAAGAAGCAAAACACTAAAAGAAACATTGGATGCACTATTTAATACTATGGCAAAAGATTGGGCATGATGCTTGTATGATGCATGACATGGCAAAGGTGCGATGCAACTAGGCAATATTAAGCGGAACTGGGGTCCCGATAATTAATTAGATGGTTCATGTTGTTTAGGTACCCCGCAATATAAATGTTCTTAACAAGACGAAACATGGCATCGGTTTGCTACACAAATTTTAATGGAGTCGAGATAAGACAAATAGCCCACATATAGTCTCCATATTTAATTATTAGGTGAGTCAACAAAATACCCCCCAAACAAATGAATATGTATGCGAGCATGAGCAATTTAAATATGCAACAAGTGATAATGTCACATTATAAAAATAGGGGCTCTGAAGGAGTCACACATTAGGGTTTGGCACCGAAGATATTGGGCTCGGAGGGGTTCGGTCTTCGCCTCCAGGAATGGGGTATTGGCGTCCGTGAAGGAGAGCATGAAGCCGGTGCTGGTGTTCGGACTTCGGATTCGGGGTCAGGCCTTCGGGATCCGGGTTCTATCTTCAGGTCTTTGGGGTCTCGGCCATCGGATCCATGAGGTGATCTTGGGGTTCCATAACGGAGGTCTTGTCGAGGGTTCATCTAGTGCCACCGGGTTTGGTACGATCTTCGGGTCGCGCGGGTTCTCGACATGGTCCTCTTGGATTCAAGCATCAGTTGGCATTGTTGTGGAGGAGATTTGCACGAACTTCTTCACCGCAAATCACACCGGAGAAAAAGAAAACGAGCTGTAGCGAAACTACAATGGCGACACGACATCATAGATATCCGCATCGCATAGATAGCACACACGCAGGACACGAGGAGTGCTTGTCAAAATAGATGACATACGCACGGACATGATCACGCAGAGGGCATGGCCGCTGGCCAGCTCCTACCAACACGGGAGGAGGAAGTAGTGGATGGGGTGGAGGGGCTCCATGGGGAGGAGATTCTGGAGGCGTGCTCTGTCAGCGGGGTGCTGCGAGGCGAGCGCAGGCAGTGGCATAGCTGTGGCTCGGAGGAGAGGCAGTGGCGACAGGGGCTGTAGAGGCGGCCACCAGGCAAGGGAGGCCGCAACAACCATGGAGGGGCAGAGGTTGAGATCGAGAGGGGAGCGAGGTCCTGGTCGACAGCGAGGCAGCACTCGCTAGCGGCAAAGGTGAGGAAGACCGGAGGAGGATTGCCGGATAGGACGGCGGCCGTTGGCACGATTGGGGTCGAGCCTAGTAGTGGCGCCGAGAGGTGAGGGGGCGGGGTGAAGGAGAGCTTGGGGCGCGTGCGGCGGTGGCTCGTGAGGAAGCACGACGGCACGACGCGGACATCCTAGACCGACGGCGGCAGCGCCAGGGAGGAAGATACTGGGGCGAGGCGGAGGTCGCCTGCGGCGGTTGTCGAGCGTAGAGGAGAGGGTATGTGCGGGTCGCGAGGAGAAATATTGGTGGATGGTGGGGCCGGGGTGAGCTGGGTGCGGGAGCATGCTTGAACGGGTGAGCGACGGGGTCAGGGGTAGGTGGCCGCTGCGCGCTACGTGTACCACTTGAAGTGTAGTGTGACTACGTGTGTGACCAGGGGTGGGTGCGGGTGCGACGCAGGGGTGGGTCGAGGTGGTGACCTCGTGTGAGGGAGTGCAGCGGCGGGTGGGTTGGCGGTTGGGGTAGGTTAGGGGCAGGAGGGGGTTAGGGTTTGGTGGTTGTTGCAGGGTGGCCTCCGGTTGGGGCTCTAGGCCTAGTCGTTGGCTGCCTGGCCCCCCACAAAACATTTATTTATTTATTATTGTTCTATTTCATTTTAAAGACTTTTTGTAAATAATTTTTGGACAAAACAAAATATCCGGACGGCCGGGCTTTTATAATTTAAAATAAAGACGAGGGACATTTAGAAAACAAAGGTAGGCTTTTAGAAAATAGTTTTAGGCAAATTATATGCATGCAGACATGAACATGCTTAAATGCAATGTGGCATGATGACATGAGCATGCAGTCATGATGATGCACAAACACGAGCGATTTTCTAGTAGTGATTTTACCCAAGGTGCTACAGCGCAGCGCTGCGGAGGCAGGTGCATAGAGCGGCGGGGGTTGGGGATCGAGCGGGGCGGGGTTGCGGCGCGGGATTGGTTGATTTGACCATAGGGTGGGCATGTCGGTCCAAGGGAGCGGCATGGTGGAGACATGGTGGTGGGGCCAAGGACCGGGCAGGGGAGTGATTGCGATGCAGGGTTGGTGTACGCGTGAGGGTCGGTAGCCCAGTCGGGGTGGTGTACGCGTGAGGGTCGGTAGCGGGAGCGTGTCACGAGTGACACTATGTGCGTCGGTGCGGTGGGGGTTTGTGTGCGTGGGCATGTGTTAGCCAGGTATGCGCGTAGCGTGTGTGTGTCGGATGGGTGGGTTGCTACGGCATTGCACGCGTTGGGGTGTGGTCGTGTTTGGGTCAGGGTGTGGTTAGGTGTGGTAGGTGGGATGTTTTGCGGTTGGGTGAGGTGAGTGGGGTGGTTTAGGGTTAGGGTTTTGGGTCTAGATATTTTAGGATTTGGTTTGGCGGGGTTGTAGGTGGCCTGGCCTAAACGACTGGGCTGCCTTCCTCGGTAAAACTAGTTTTATTTATTTAGTTTGTTTAAATAGTCTTTTATAAATAGTTTTTAGGAAAATAGAGATATCCAGAACGCCGGAGTTTTATTGTTTGAAATGAAGGAGGGGCTATTTAGAAACCAAAGATAGGATTTTGGAAAATAGATTTTAGGAGGCAAACATATGCATGATGTCATGATGATGCTCAAATGCAATATGGCATGATGACATGAGAATGCGATCATGATGATGCACAAAATAGAAGCAACGAGCGATTTTCTAGTAGTGGTTTTACCAGGGTGCTACACATGAACCTGTATAAATCGTTGTATCAGTGTGCTACCATACCAATCTCTGAGTGTGACCCTACGAATATAAATATACCATCATAAAATACCTTGACACTACTGTTAAGGCTTCAAAAAAGGACAATCCTCCTTATTATCCTTGATGCTTATTGAAGGGGTTTCGTAGCTGAAAACAATAATTTTTCATGACTAGCACAACACCAAATCCAGGATCTATCTAAGAGTAATGTTGTAACGGAGAAGGTTTCCGTGACATACCCTTGTAGACCTAAAGTGTTAATGTTCACGATGAACATGAATGATGTAGTCGAACAACATAGTCGAACGATGTAGCCGACCTCAAGGTCGTGTTGCTCCTCGCACCATAACCCAAGTGCCACAACTGGAAGCACCCCCGTGGTTTTGCACACATACGATGCTCAATGACGACTCCTAGTCTCTCCAATCCAACCAAGATTGCGGAAGTAGATATTCTGGAACAGGATCCAGAAGCACAACGACATGTTGGTGGTGAAGTTGTCCTCCACCTATGTAGCATCCCAATTGTCTAACAATTGTAATGCTACTTGGTCTAGTAATATAATGGCTACTTCAAACATATAATTGTTGCATCATAATTATATCATGCTCATGTCATCATGCCACCTTGCATTTGAGCATCATATAAAACCCTTTTGATTTGGTTCTTCTCTCATATGCATTATTAATTGTATTTGCCTCTTGATATTGTATTTGGGTCTTGATATATTGTTTAAATGCCCAAGTGGAGTTGGGGGCATATCTTTTATTAACTCCACCACCTTTCTTTCACCACCTTATAATTCCACCATCCAACTAAATACGAGCTTTGCACTTTATTTGAGTTTACCTCTAGCTCATGTGGGTTGGGATGGATCCAATTCTTTTCCACATGCTCTCATCTTAGCATCATGTTGTTTTCACATTATTGATATATGAGAGCCACATGGCCACCTTTGCATGCCTTGTGAGTGGAACCCTTTTTCTTAGCTTCCATATGGATTATCATGGATTTATGCTCATGTTGGGGTACTATTGGGACTACTAAACATCTAGTGGAATAAACACACTAGCAAGTACCAATTATAATCAAATATGATCATCTCCATCTATTCCACTTGGGACTTTCCTTTAAATTCTTGCTTGGCTTTATTCCACTTGTGGGAATGCCTAAGATTAATGCCATGTGATATTATTGTCTCACAAAAATAAACATGGCATTAAATATTTATGCATGGGCCATGCAAGTACCACCCATTCTAGTTTTTGGTTTTTATTTGAATTCTTGAGTGGTTCATCTCTCCTCTCTCTCTTTTCTTCACCCCCTCTCCTTTTCTCCACCATCCATGCATGATCATGTGGTTCCTATCTAAACCCTAACCATCTTCCCCTCTCTAAAACCTACACCTAAGTTTCTAACCCTCATCACCATACCCCTCCTACCCCATCCATCATCACACCACCCCATCTAAACCAAACCCTAGCTACCTCACCACCCCTCTCTCTCGGCCTCTCTTCTCTCTACCTAGCTGGCCCCACTTTGCCACCGATCACTGCCCCACCTAGCTACCCCATCCCCAGAAGAAACCCTAGCCCGAGCCACCTAGCTACCCAACCCTAGCTCCAACCCGAGCTCCCTCTTTTCCTCCCCCTCTCTTTTCTCTCTCTGCCTAAGGGCCCCCCAGCCCGAGCCTCTCCCCACCGAGCCTACCGTCCCCACCTGGAAGCCCCAGCTGCCCCTGCCCTGCCCCTGCCCCTACCCGAGCACGTGAGGAGAAGGAGAGAAAGGTGGCACCGAGGCCACCTTTTCCATCTACCTGCTCCCCACGGCACCTTCCTCCCCCTCTCGCTTTATCTCCTCCTCCACGCCTCTCCTCTCTCTCGTCCAGATCTACCCCAGACCTGCCTCTCCTCACCTTCCTCTCCACCACCGGCCACCCTCTTCTAGCCGCCACACCGGCCTCCACTGCACCCCTGGCCGATCCAGCCATGCAGACCGTCTGTGGAGTGGCTCGGCAGACCGAGGCGACCACCTGCACCGCCTGCATCCGCCAAAGAAGGAGGAGAAGGCCTGCACCCTGCAGACGCCGACGTCTCCGCCGAACCCTAGCTACGCCTGCCTCGACGCCGATCGCCAGCTCCTCTGCCGATCCAACTCCACCGACACACTCTCGGTGAGCCATCCGACCCCGCTGACACCTCCGTCCTCGCCGGAGCTCTCCGTTCTCGCCAGACCAAACGTCGAGCGCTCTCGGCTTGTCAGCGTGCAGGCGTCCTCTGCAAGGCTGCAGCGTCATGAGAGCCTCATCTAGTCGCCTTTTCCTCCTAGCAACTCCCTAGCCTACATCGACGGCACACCCCAGCGGCGCACCAAAGACGTCCCCGGATCGAACCCCGCATAAGGCAGATCGATCTGTCTCTTCGCAGCTGGAGAAGAGGAACATGGGGTCGGCGCCTTTCTTGATACCCCTGCGCCTTTTGTTTGCTTCACCATGCGGTCCTTTGAGCCCACCGTCAGCCTCTGTACCAGTTTGCAGATAGACCTCCCAGCTCTTAGCCTCAACTCATGGTCCGACTCCCCGCCACCACGCCGGTATCACCTCACACACGTGGACCCGCAGATGCTCGCCCCACTGTCACTCTCTAAGGCTAAGCCACCGGTGTAAAAGCTTTTGCAAGGTGTGCTGCAGCTTATTGGCCCCACCACAGCTGGGGGCTAGGTTAGTCTGAGTATAAAAAGTATTCCTGCTTCGCTTAAATTCAAATCTTTTTCAAACTTAATTCAAATTCAAATTTAATTCTGCTTTTAAATAACTTTTAAAATACAAATCCAAATAATACAAATAATATATGTTTTGAAATCAGAAAAATGTGAGGAATTCAAATATGCCATCCAAAATATATTTTGAACACTTTATTTTTCAAGTTGATTTAAAATTACATTAAAATGCTCTTTCTCCTTAATTAATTAATAACTTTTGTTTTATAACTCCAAATTTGACAAATGATATGTCTAAAATGATTAGCTCGACGAGACCTTTCCGTTTATGCAATACTTGTTCTGTTTTGCAGCATGCATCATATAAATATAATGTGTACAGCAACTAAAATGAGGTTAAAATAAGGCTAAAACTCAATAAAATGCTTACTCCTTGTATTCCACACCTCACCATGCCATGCTACTTTAATGCCATGCAATTTGTGCACCATTCATCATGGCATGATTGTTTGCTTGTCGCATTTTATTCATATGCTTGTGCACTTTATTTATGTTGGCCCTTGTTTGTTTGGTTCTTCTTCGAATAGACGCTGAGCAGGGGATATATCAAGAGACCCAGGAGCACTACCCAGATCCTTCTCTCGCTTCAACTGAGCTGCCAGGCAAGCACTACCACATGCTTGCATACATATAGTACCTATTGCCTCTTTCTTTTTCTTGCATCATTGAGTCGCGATTGCATTAAATTGAATCCCAAGTATTGCATAGCCTTTACTTTTAAACCCCACCGAAGCTTGTTCCTCCCTCCCATGAGCCATTACTACAGGAGTTGTTTGAGCCATGCGAGTCGTAGAACAGCATGTGTAGGGTATGTGAGTGTCTGATGGATAACGAGGTACCTAAACAACTTAACCCGAGTAGTAATGGGATAACTAATGAAAGTGGCATCGGTGAGCCATATTCGCTATTTGGTTTTTCAGGCTCACTTGTGTCCCGTAGGACCCCGAGTACTTGATTTCTGTTCCTTGAATATTCGCGCTATCCACATCCGGGAGGCTTATGAACCCCCCGAGCCAGAGCTTGATTCATTCTTATTTCTTGGGGCCACAAACTAGTTTGAGGTTTTATTTACTATCCTGTACTTATGCCATGCTTTACTGCTTTAATTTAAATTGTGCGAGGTACTGCATTATCGCATTGTTAGGGCCGTGACCCGTTTTGCTGTATCGACAAGCCCAGTCACACTTTCGGGTTCCCAGTCGTTTACAGCCGGCTCCACAAACATTGAGGCCGTCTCGGAGTCAGCTAACTTCGTGGCGGGTAGCTCAATGGGGTGGCCCCCTGAAATATTTCCGAATCCTGTGATCGCTTTGTCGTGAATGCCTCGTTGGGTTTTGATTTGGTTTTTCCGAGGTTGATCGAGTGTGTGTTGCTATTTGTGCACCCCTGCAGGTTGTGTCCCCTTTAGAGGCATAAAGACTTGCTGAGTACCCCTAGGGTCTCACACGATAAATTATTGGTTCAGATGCACAGGTACACCCACAAGATGGATACTGGGTGGAGGAGACGGACGATGTGGGCAACGATCATTCGGTGTAGAGATTCCGGGAACGGGGATCCGTGAGATCTGTGGGCGGGATCTGCTTATTTATGGGGCATCTTATGCCGATTTGCTTCTTATCCGCACTCGGATTCTGTCTTCCGCTCACCGATACTCATTGTTTGATGTATGAGGAGATATCCTAAACTATTATATCTATCTAGGATATTTGGATCTTGCCGTATGGCGTTGCTATATTTCCTTTCTTTTTAGATGGAATGGCTCTGATGTACTGTTGTATGGTGGCTTGCATACATACTCATTTGTGTATATAGTTGATCCCTTTGCCTGCCGATTACGCCGCCCGTTCTTGTCCCGATTTTTAGAAATGGTTGGGACGGCCGAAAGGTCTACCTGTGAGAGGCATTTGGGCCCCATCGTACTATTTAGACCATTTCTGCTCATCCAGGCTTGTAACTAGGAGCGTAATTCACCGAGGTAGTTACAATTGGTATCAGAGTCATCCCGCCCTTCAGGGTCTCAGCCAAATGGTCGTTGTCTGTCTAGCAAATATTTTTGGTAGTTATGTATACTAGGGAAAAACAAAACGTGAGAGTAGGACTGCTTCCACTTTTCTTCTTACCCACCCACCACCCTTTTCTGGTAAGGAAGTGTCACGTTTTCTATTCTCTCCTTAAAATTCAAACTAGGATTCACCTGTTCTGGGTTTCCGTAGTACCATAGGTTGTGTATCTGTGTGTGTGTGTGTGTGTGTGTGTGTAATTCCTTGTCTATCTGTTGCATCAAAGTTGTTATTGCAATCTGCCTTTGGTTATCAACTATTGGTACATTCCATACCAACAGGCTTTTGCAAACCAACGCGATCTATCTGATTCGTTGTATACCGACGCGATCTGTATTACTCTTTGTTATCCGACGTCATCTTGTTTGGGGTGTTCGTTTCCGTAGTTACTAATCTTTAGGTTCATCGTGAGAAGAAGGTGATGGGATATGTGTTCCACTTATTCATGTGCGGAGTAATGATTTGAGTGCGGGATGGAGTCGCGACCATACCACTACTCTTATCATTCGCTCTTGTATATTGAATTGGTAGAGTCACTAATCTCGATTCGTTAAGTGATTTTGCGCATCTATTGGTATTTTAATGCCGAAATTGCGGAAAAATTTTCTTTGATATATCTGTGTACCACACTCCTTTTCAGTCGTGTGCGATATGCTTAATATCTTCTAGGTGCTTTGAACTTCGTTGATATTTTAATATCATCTTAGTAAATTGTATCCTTTAATCTTGATTAATTCCATCTTGGTACTATTTTGGATTATTATTATTCTCCATCATAGTACTGACTTGTGTTTTATATCAATCACAGGATGGCACCACCACGCCGTTCTGAGGAGGACATACAACCTGAACTGGGGGCAGCGTTGTCAAGCATCGCCAATGCCTTGGCAGCAATGCAGCAGAACCAGCAGCGTTTTGAAGAAAGTGTCAGGAGGAATGAGTTTATTCCGCTACCTCCACCTCCCAAGCGAGGAGACATCAAAAGCTTCCTGAAGTTCAACCCACGCCAATTTGATGTTTCTGATCAACCACTTGATGCTGATGATTGGTTGCGTGAGATGTCAAGGCTGCTGATGACTGCTGATGTTCCTGAGCAAGAATGGGTAAAGTGTGCTACTCACCTTCTGAAGGGTGATGCAGCTCGGGTGGAGAATTACACAAGGCAAACTGCACCGGTTTTCAGCCTACTTGGGGACAGTTCACTGAGCTTTCAAAGAGCAGATTCATCGGAAATTGTCATGGAGAGGATGAAGGAAGTGTTTCTCAACCTCATGGAGGGCAATGATAATGTCAATACCTACATCAGGAACTTCATGAACCTTTCTCGTTATGGTGGCGATGAGATCTCTGATGACAAGAAGAAGAAAAAGAGGTTCAGGCAAGGGCTCAATGCATCGATTAAATATGCAATCACACATGCAAGGCCGGCGTCTTTTCTGGAACTTCAGCATACAACTCTGCAGGAAGAAGCAAGTAGGCAAGTGTTTGAGGAGTCAAAGAAACACAGCCGTGATGCAACAAGCTCTTCAGCTATGTCAGCTCCTTCTAAGCGTCGTGTCTGGGTTCCTAACACCCCACCGTCGCTCCCGGCTACACCAAGACCTTCAAGCTACGCGGCAAGGCCACCAAACTTCCTCCTTTGCTGCTGGGGCTACAACCACCACTACCCCGAGCGCTGCGAGTCCACAGCCACGTTGCTCCACGTCCACCGGTGCTTGTTACACGGTGGAAACTCGCATCAAAGCTGAATCGTCCGATGAAAAACAAAGCTCTTCCTCCACCACCCCCAAGACTGCGGCAAGCTCTCCTATGGTTCGTGCACCACCACCTCGGCTCTCAACATCAACACCAAGCCCGGGTCTCGTTGCTCGTGCTAATCGTGTCAACGCCGCCAAGCTGAGCATGCACCGAGTTGTGATGGGTATGCTTTCGTTAACTCAGTCCCGCAAGAGTTTTGTTTGATTACGGTGCTTCAGATTCTTTTGTTTCGCATAAGTTTGCGCAAGAGCATGATCTGGATAAGGTTCCTTTATCACATCGTCTGGTGGTACAATCTCCTGGTTCAAACATGAGGGCTGC
The DNA here is from genome assembly GCA_023614405.1 of Avena insularis. NCBI lineage: Eukaryota > Viridiplantae > Streptophyta > Magnoliopsida > Poales > Poaceae > Avena > Avena insularis. The sequence continues at coordinate 421,938,355 of CM042686.1, read as the reverse complement.
TCATATCAGCCATGGCAATCAAATTGAGATTGGTGGCTCTTTGTTCTCGGCTTCCTTAATCATTCAGGCAATTCGACATTGATGTCATCTTGGGCATGGATTGGTTGACAATGCAGCTGTGATTGATTGTGCTGAACGCCGGTTTCTCAAGATTCCTCAAGGCCATATAGTCTATTCTCCAAGTCGACTCGCTATCCAGCTTTTCTCTTTGGCGGCTCAATGTTGATGCTATGGAAGCTATTCAGAGTGTTCCTGGTCCGTGAGTTCCCAAATGTCTTTCCCAAGAGTTGCTAGGTATGCCCGGATCGTGAGGTTGAGTTTGTAATTGAGCTTGAACCTGGTACCGCCCTATCTCCAAGCCTTATAAGATGTGTCCTGCTCGTTGGCGGAACTCAAACGTCGCTTGATGAACAAGAGAAGTTGGGTTTCATTCAACAGTACTTCTTCTTGGGGTAGCCTAACCCTCTTTGTGAAGAAGCGAGACCAGATCGATAGACTTTGTGTGGACTATCGTGCCTCTCAATGCTAAAACCATCAAGAATAAATATCCCCTTCCGCGGATTAATGATCTCTTCGATCAGCTAGCTGGAGCTGTGGTATTCTCTAAGCTTGACTTGAGAAGTGGTTATCACCAAATCAAGATTCGCAAGGAAGATGTTCCTAAAACAGCTTTCACCACCCGCTATGGCCTGTATGAGTACACGGTCATGTCTTTCGGTCTCACCAACGCACCTGCCACCTTCTCGAGGCTCATGAACTCGGTTTTCATGGAGTATCTTGACAAGTTCGTAGGTCTATCTGGATGACATCCTAGTCTATTCTAAGTCGAAGGAAGAACATGAAGAACACCTTCGGTGTGTCCTAAACAAGCTTCATGAGAACCGCTTGTATGCAAAGTTCTCCAAGTGTGAGTTTTGGCTGCCTCAAGTAACCTATCTGGGTCACGTCATCTCTGCCAAGGGCATTGCAGTCAACCCGGAAACTGTGAAGACAATTGTTGAATGGCTTCCTCTTGTTAATGTCAAAGAAGTGCGGAGTTTCCTCGGTTTGGCTAGTTATTGCCGTCGCTTCGTTCAGAACTTTTCGAAGATAGCGAAGCCTCTTACCGATCTCCTCAAGAAAGGCAAGAAATACCTTTGGACTCCTGCATGTCAAGGAAGCTTTGAGACACTCAAAGAGAAGCTCACTTCCACACCAGTCTTGGTTCCTCCGGATACATCCAAGCCGTTCCAGATATTCTGTGACGCCTCTTTGCAAGGATTGGGTGCGGTCCTCATGCAAGAAAAACAAGTTGTTACTTATGCCTCTCGACAGTTGAAGACGCATGAGATCAACTATCCTACTCATGACCTCGAGCTCGCAGCAGTTGTCTTTGCTTTGAAAGTATGGAGGCACTACTTGCTTGGCAACCGTTGTGAGATCTTTTCTAATCACAAGAGTTTGAAGTATATCTTCACCCAGCCTGATCTTAACCTTCGGCAGAGGAGATGGATTGAAGCAATCAATGATTTTGATTTGACCATCAACTACACTCCGGGCAAAGCTAATGTCATGGCAGATGCTCTCAGCCGCAAAGCTTATGTCAACAACCTCATGATGGAAGAACAATAGCCTCTCTTGTGCGAGGAATTCCGTCAGCTCAACCTTGAAATTGTGGAACAAGGGTATCTCCTGAACCTTCTAGCAACCCCTCTCTTGGAAGAAAAGGTTCGCTCCTTTCAGCTTGGTGATCCATACACAAGAAAGATCATCTCCAAACTCCAGCTTCCGAAGTATGAGTCCTTCCACGTCGATGATCAAGGCACGCTTTTCTTTGAACACCGGATGTTTGTTCCGAACTACCCGGGTTTGAGAGAGCAAGTTCTCAAGGAGGCGCATGATTCTGTTCTTTCTATCCATCCTGGCAGCACAAAGATGTACATGGACTTGAAAACACAATATTGGTGGCCGGGTTTGAAACGATATTGTGCCAAGTATGTCTCGGAGTGTGATGTCCGCCAGAGTTAAAGATGTCCATCAGAAAACTTCGGTTCTTCTACAGCCATTGAAACCCCGGAATGGAAATGGGAGAAAGTAGAGATGGACTTCATAACGGGTTTTCCTAGATCGCAAGGGCAACAATGCAATCTTTGTTGTCATTGACAGGCTTTCTAAAGTGGCTCACTTCTTCCCGTAAGGAAACCATTTCGCAATTCAGTTGGCTGAGCTCTATATCAGTAATTGTATCTCTGTATGGGGTTCCGATTGAGATCAGTTCAGTCCGTGGAATCATCTTCACTTCCAAGTTCTTGGAGAGTTTCCAAAATGCTTTGGGAACAAAGTTGAACTTCAGCACCGCATACCACCCTCAAGGACAAGTTGAAAGGATCAATCATTCTCGGAGGATATGCTTCGTGCTTGCGTCATCTCGTTCGGCATGAAGTGGGAAGAATGTCTTCCTTATGCTGAATTCTCTTACAACAACAGCTTCCAGAAAAGTCTGAAGATGGCACCATTTGAGGCTCTTTATGGTCGCAAATGCAGAACTCCGATTGGTTGGTCGGGTGCAGGAGAAAGAACATTGTTTGGCCCTGACATTGTAACTCAAGCGGAGGAGAAGGTGCACATCATTCTTGAAAATCTGAATATTGCTCAAAGTCGATAGAAGAGCAATTATGACAGGAAGCACACGAACATGGAGTATGTCCCTGGTGATCTCGTTTACCTTCGTGTCACTCCCATGAGAGGCACGCACCGCTTTGGTATCAAAGGAAAGCTGGCTCCTAGATACATCGGTCCTTTCAAAATTCGTGGAAGAAGAGGAGAAGTTGCTTATGCTCTTGAGCTTCCGGAAAAACTCAAGGTCCATGATGTTTTCCACATATCTCAGCTCAAGAAGTGCTTCAAGGATCCCGGCAGGACCATGGATCATGAGCTTATAAATCTCCAAGAAGACCTGTCTTATCAAGAACACCCCACAAAAATCCTTGAAGTCGCAGAAAGAAGGACTCGCAACAAGTCCATCAAGTTCTGCAAGGTGCAGTGGTCGCACCATTCTGTTGATGAAGCCACTTGGGAACGTGAAGATGAGCTCCGTGCCAAGTATCCTACCCTCTTTGAGTCTTCTTCTTCTTCCTAGAATCTCGGGGCGAGATTCCTGTTTAGTGGGGGAGAGTTGTAGCATCCCAATTGTCTAACAATTGTAATGCTACTTGGTCTAGTAATATAATGGCTACTTCAAACATATAATTGTTGCATCATAATTATATCATGCTCATGTCATCATGCCACCTTGCATTTGAGCATCATATAAAACCCTTTTGATTTGGTTCTTCTCTCATATGCATTATTAATTGTATTTGCCTCTTGATATTGTATTTGGGTCTTGATATATTGTTTAAATGCCCAAGTGGAGTTGGGGGCATATCTTTTATTAACTCCACCACCTTTCTTTCACCACCTTATAATTCCACCATCCAACTAAATACGAGCTTTGCACTTTATTTGAGTTTACCTCTAGCTCATGTGGGTTGGGATGGATCCAATTCTTTTCCACATGCTCTCATCTTAGCATCATGTTGTTTTCACATTATTTATATATGAGAGCCACATGGCCACCTTTGCATGCCTTGTGAGTGGAACCCTTTTTCTTAGCTTCCATATGGATTATCATGGATTTATGCTCATGTTGGGGTACTATTGGGACTACTAAACATCTAGTGGAATAAACACACTAGCAAGTACCAATTATAATCAAATATGATCATCTCCATCTATTCGACTTGGGACTTTCCTTTAAATTCTTGCTTGGCTTTATTCCACTTGTGGGAATGCCTAAGATTAATGCCATGTGATATTATTGTCTCACAAAAATAAACATGGCATTAAATATTTATGCATGGGCCATGCAAGTACCACCCATTCTAGTTTTTGGTTTTTATTTGAATTCTTGAGTGGTTCATCTCTCATCTCTCTCTCTTTTCTTCACCCCTCCTTTTCTCTCCACCATCCATGCATGATCATGTGGTTCCTATCTAAACCCTAACCATCTTCCCCTCTCTAAAACCTACACCTAAGTTTCTAACCCTCATCACCATACCCCCTCCTACCCCATCCATCATCATACCACCCCATCTAAACCAAACCCTAGCTACCTCACCACCCCTCTCTCTCGGCCTCTCTCTTCTCTATACCTAGCTGGCCCCACTTGGCCACCTGATCACCTGGCCCCACCTAGCTACCCCATCCCCAGCAGAAACCCTAGCCCGAGCCACCTAGCTACCCAACCCTAGCTCCAACCCGAGCTCCCTCTTTTCCTCCCCCTCTCTTTTCTCTCTCTGCCTAAGGGCCCCCCAGCCCGAGCCTCTCCCCACCGAGCCTACCGTCCCCACCGAAGCCCCACCGCCTCGCCTGCCTCGCCTACCCGAGCACGTGAGGAGAAGGAGAGAAAGGTGGCACCGAGGCCACCTTTTCCATCTACCTGCTCCCCACGGCACCTTCCTCCCCCCCTCTCTGCTTTATCTCCTCCTCCACGTCTCCTCGCTCTCGTCCAGATCTACCCCAGGACCTGCCTCTCCTCACCTTCCTCTCCACCACCGGCCACCCTCTCTAGCCGGCCACCGTCGGCCTCCACCGCACCCCGTCGATCCAGCCGTGCAGACCGTCCGTGGAGTGGCCTGGTAGACCGAGGCGACCACCTGCACCGCTGCACTGCCAGAAGGAGGAGAAGGCCTGTACTCAGACGCCGACGCTCCTGCCGGAACCCTAGCTACGCCCGGCCTCGCCGACGTCCGATCGCCAGGCTCCTGCCCGATCCAACTCCACCGACACACTCTCGGTGAGCCCGAACCCACCGACACCTCCGTCCTCGCCAGTAGCTCTCCGTTCTCGTCGGACCAAACGCCGAGCGCTCTGGTCGTCGCGTCGGCGGCGTCTTCTGCATCGTCATGGAGAGCCTCATCTAGCCGCCTTTTCCCTCCTAGCAGCTCCGTAGCCCTACCGACTGGCTCGCACCCCGCGCACCAAGACGCCCCGGATCGAACCCCGCCTCGCGCCACAGATCGATCTGTCTCCTCCAGCGGAGAAGAGGAACAGTGGGGTCGCGCTTTATGCATACCCCCTGGCCTTTTTGCTTCACCGCTGGTCCGCCTGAGCCCACCCACGGCCTCTGCAGTTTTGCAGATAGATCCTCCTAGCTCATAGCCTCAACCCGCGGTCCCAGACCCCTCCCGCCACCACGCGGTATCACCTCACACGTGGACCACAGATGCTCTGGCCCCACTGTCACTCTCGAGGCTAAGCCACCATGTAAAAAGCTTTGGCAGCGTGTGCCCTCCAAGCACTTGGCCCCACCACAGCGTCGGGGCTAGGTTAGTCTGAGTATAAAAGTATTCTGCTTCATTTAAATTCAAATCTTTTTCAAACTTAATTCAAATTCAAATTTAATTCTGCTTTTAAATAACTTTTAAAATACAAATCCAAATAATACAAATAATATATGTTTTGAAATCAGAAAAATGTGAGGAATTCAAATATGCCATCCAAAATATATTTTGAACACTTTATTTTTCAAGTTGATTTAAAATTACATTAAAATGCTCTTTCACCTTAATTAATTAATAACTTTTGTTTTATAACTCCAAATTTGACAAATGATATGTCTAAAATGATTAGCTCGACGAGACCTTTCCGTTTATGCAATCCTTGTTCTGTTTTGCAGCATGCATCATATAAATATAATGTGTACAGGAACTAAAATGAGGTTAAAATAAGGCTAAAACTCAATAAAATGCTTACTCCTTGTATTCCACACCTCACCATGCCATGCTACTTTAATGCCATGCAATTTGTGCACCATTCATCATGGCATGATTGTTTGCTTGTCGCATTTTATTCATATGCTTGTGCACTTTATTTACGTTGGCCCTTGTTTGTTTGGTTCTTCTTCGAATAGATGAAGCAGGGGATATATCAAGAGACCTGTGAGCACTACCAGATCCTTCTCTCGCTCAATCGAGCTGCTGTGCAAGCACTACCACATGCTTGCATACATATAGTACCTATTGCCTCTTTCTTTTTCTTGCATCATTGAGTCGCGATTGCATTAAATTGAATCCCAAGTATTGCATAGCCTTTACTTTTAAACCCCACCGAAGCTTGTTCCTCCCTCCCATGAGCCATTACTATAGGAGTTGTTTGAGCCATGCGAGTCGTAGAACAGCATGTGTAGGGTATGTGAGTGTCTGATGGATAACGAGGTACCTAAACAACTTAACCTGAGTAGTAATGGGATAACTAATGAAAGTGGCATCGGTGAGCCATATTCGCTATTTGGTTTTTCAGGCTCACTTGTGTCCCGTAGGACCCCGAGTACTTGATTCCTGTTCCTTGAATATTCGCGCTATCCACATCCGGGAGGCTTATGAACCCCCCTGAGCCAGAGCTTGATTCATTCTTATTTCTTGGGGCCACAAACTAGTTTGAGGTTTTATTTACTATCCTGTACTTATGCCATGCTTTACTGCTTTAATTTAAATTGTGCGAGGTACTGCACACTGTACTGTTTAGGGCCGTGACCCGTTTTTGCTGTATCGACAAGCCCAGTCACACTTTCGGGTTCCCAGTCGTTTATAGCCGGCTCCACAAACATTGAGGCCGTCTCGGAGTCAGCTAACTTCGTGGCGGGTAGCTCAATGGGGTGGCCCCCTGAAATATTTCTGAATCCTGTGATCGCTTTGTCGTGACTGCCTCGTTGGTTTTGATTTGGTTTTTCCGAGGTTGATCGAGTGTGTGTTGCTATTTGTGCACCCCTGCAGGGTAAAACTTTCTGAAAGCCGTGTCCGCGGTTATGGACGACTTGGAGCACAGTTTCTCGATCATAGACAACTATAACTAAAGTACCACTTTTAATTTGACTAAGTACCTGACTAGTAAATAGTGCAACACTCATGGAATGGATAATAAAACTGCCAACAGATGGGGGGTTGTTCGTCCGCTTCCTCGTCGGTAAGCGGGGAGGAGGATGGATCTGTGGACTTTACCATTATAACTGTTGTTATTAATTCACGGACATCCGTCTATCTATGGTTAGGCGGATGGTTAGCGAGTATCTATAGAATTGTTAGGGTTTATATTTTGCTGCAATTGCGTCACCCCAGGTTGTGTCCCCTTTAGAGGCATAAAGACTTGCTGAGTACCCCTAGGGTCTCACACGATAAATTATTGGTTCAGATGCACAGGTACACCCACAAGATGGATACTGGGTGGAGGAGACGGACGATGTGGGCAACGATCATTCGGTGTAGAGATTCCGGGAACGGGGATCCGTGAGATCTGTGGGCGGATCTGCTATTTATGGGGCATCTTATGCCGATTTGCTTCTTATCCGTACTCGATTCTGTCTTCCGCTTCACTTTGATACCGCTGTTTGATGTATGAGGAGATATCCTAAACTATTATATCTATCTAGGATATTTGGATCTTGCCGTATGGCGTTGCTATATTTCCTTTCTTTTTAGATGGAATGGCTCTGATGTACTGTTGTATGGTGGCTTGCATACATACTCATTTGTGTATGTAGTTGATCCCTTCGCCTGCCGATTACGCCGCCCGTTCTTGTCCTGATGTTTAGAAATGGTTGGGACGGCCGAAAGGTCTACCTGTGAGAGGCATTTGGGCCCCACCGTACTATTTCAACCATTTCTGCTCATCCAGGCTTGTAACTAGGAGCGTAATTCACCGAGGTAGTTACAACCTATGCAGTTCTTCTTCGAACCGCAAGCATGGAAGCCAACAAGATACAGGAGAGCCAACAAGGAGAGAACCTAGAGGATTAGAGAAAACTGGGTGTCCTACTCTCCCCATGCGCCCCTCCTTATATAGGGGAAGGGGCAGGACTCCCAATGACTAGCAGCCAAGGTGGAATCAAAGGAGAGGCAGCAGCCAGATGGGAGGCGTCAGCGGGGGGTAGGCCCCCACCCCGCGCGCATGACCTAGGTGGTCGGTGGCCCCTCCTTGCCTCATGGGGCGACTAGCCCCCACATGGGCCTTTCCCTCCAGGGTTTGGACCATTGAGGGTGGCTGCCCCAAAAATTAAATTAAAATTAGATTTTCTTTATTAATTCCAATAATTAATAACAAATCATATTTAATTGATTCCTATGATCAAAAAATCATTTTCGATCACTCCGAACAACCTTCGGACTCTCATGAAACACTCTGGCTTTCTCTTCTCTTTCTTCTAGTGATCCCGATGAATCCAAAACTACCTCTAAGCATCATCGAACCCTTAAGTGTGTTACCCTATGGTTCGATAACATCACAAACATGATCGATATGCTTCTCCAATCAATGATCATCAGCGGGATCTAGATACCCATAATGACCCCTGTGTATTCCACGATATCAATGTTGTTTGAACCATAAATGTCAAGTACAATTCCTTTTGTTTCTTTGATACATGACTTTTCTGAAATCTGATCGTCAGTGTCACCATACCTAGTTCGATCTCATTACCCACAAGCGTTGCTTCACTAGTTCCCGTGATATTCCATCCCCATGACCTAGTCATATGTTGATGGCTCTGAAATATAGCCGTCTACGTCCACATTTAAACTGGATATTATTCATATTTTTTTATGAAATATCTCTCTAAACTCTGCCACTAATGACTAATGATCAAAGGGGTATGCAATCCTTTCTTGCTATTTTTCCCTGTGCATATAATGACGTTTGATGATGGGAATCACTACATTAAAGTCAAAGATACGAGATTTCCAATAACTCGAAGAAACCAGGAGTCGTGAAGTGGAGATAGACGTTTTAACGACCAACTATACGGTGGGAATAAAATTTCGGCCGTATAGTTGCGGTCGTATAGTTGTTGCCGCCACCGCTAGGTCAAACAGAACAACTTTCATGAAGGGATCCCTATATAAAGAGGCCTCAGGCGATGAGAAACAGAGCTCTCCCTCGCCCACCAGAGTCAAGCCGCCCCCAGAACCCTGCATCCACAACAACAAAGATCCACCGGAGGAATAGACTTAGATCTAATCTCCAAACCATTCTCCACCACCATAGCCATATTCCACCACTTGTAATAGTAGATCTCATCTTCGAATGGCGATATTGTAAGACTATTTGCTATAAATATCATGGTTTCAATTGCAATGTTCATGATTATGGATTTCATCACTATGCGTGAGTAATTCTCCTTGGGCTAAGGGCTTCGGCCTAGCCATGTAGCTTTTGTGCATGTTATTTATCATAGATGAGATCATGTATTAGTTTGTATGACATGATGATTATCATATCCTCTCTTGCCTCAATCCAAGGACTTGTCGGGTACCCAAGACCCCGAGGATTGAGCCAGGTATATGGAGTATGAGTAATGACTAATCTGCAGGTTGAGAACCTGAAACGGTACAACCCAGAAGGATTGCACCTCTATGTATCACGCCAATCCCTGGATCGGTTCATTGGCATACATAGCATCGATAGACATCAAAGAATTAACAGTGCATCATTATTACAACGGTATGATCCAGAATATTGCATTTATTACAAAGTTTACAAAGTATAACGCTTGCACAGGTAAAAGTAGCAAATAGATAGCACAAATAAAGTAGCTCCAGTCTCCATTAGACGCCACAGGCGAACAAAATGTTGAGTGGAGGGTTGCGACCAACACTACTACTCAGAGTAATCGGAAGAGTAACCTGCAACATGAAATGTATCAGCCCCGAAGGGTCAGCACTTGGAATGCACTGGCAAGTGGAACAATGAGAGAAAACAACAAGACTAAAATAGCTATATGCATATCTGGCTTGTGGGGTTCAGGCTTAGTTGCAGCAGCAAAATATTTTATCCTACCATTTGTAAATCATTTGTAAAGCATTTAATCTTCATCAAACAACCCAATTAAGTTTCAACCACAAGTTTTAGCAATTACAAGTTAGAATGAATGAGAACATGTCATAGCACCCACAATTCAGCAACTCAATCGTCCATTACCGGGAACACGGCTAAGCACTTAGTTTTACACCCTGCAGGGGTTGCACACTTTACCCATATGACTTGGTCGACCCGCTCGTACCACGACACGCATATTGAGTCATGATAGGGAGAAGCCCAAGAAGAAACAATTCGGGAAGTAGCTCCCCAAGCCCATCCACGCACCGTACCAACCTATCACATTCACTACATCTCTGGATACGAAGAGCTCGGGTCGCTACGACCTACTTAGTCCATCCAGCCACCGATAACTCACTGGCATATGGCTGTACACGTAAGCTACCAAAATCGAGACACTAATCATTTCTCAGAAACCTGGGTGACCATCCACAAGTGAGCTACTCGGGTAAACCATAGACATGGGCCCGGCATTCACAAACCAAGCAATTACCAATCTATCCAGAGAGTTCATTAATTAAGTTGTTTTCAAACTTTCCAAACACGTTCTTTCAAAACAATCTTTGTCATGGTGTATCCCACCCTCGTCTACATAAGCACAACTAAGCACAACTACTAACGGCGGCTCATCTAACGAGATAGGCTACGACATAATAGGATACTAGATGAATTCCCCGCGCGTTGCGGCGGGAATCCAAGGAAGACGTTGTAGCTACAATGGAAGAAAGACAAATTGGCCACAATGCTATAAAACATGCAGCGCTCCCTCTTTATTCAGACATGAAAAATATAAGGATACATGTACATTATAAAACACTGAAGCTTATAAGCCAAATAATTGTTAACTTCTTGATACCATTTGTTTCAACGTTCAGCCTTCCAAGATGTTAGTTGAATGTCAGCATGTCACAACATCTAGAACTCTGAATATGAAGTAATGTTGGCCATTGTACTGAAAGTTGTGTTAGCACCAAAAAAATGAAATTTTGCAAAAAAAAAAAGGAATACCAATTCACTGCATGCGACATGATAGACGATTGCTGGCCAAAATAAACCTTCCCAAACTGAATTCTTGTAACCTATAAAAGCAATATTTCCACATACAGTATGTGCCCCCAAATTGAAAATGTACACTGTGTACGATGATGGAATTTTGGCATGATTAATATTCCATAATAAATGTGTATTCCACAAAACATTTAATTAGTAGAGGGGAATCATGCACAAAGTTTGCCTCTATACTTACCTTCTGTTTCCATAGTCGAGAAGAATATCCCTTTTATAATCTGAAGAGATATGAATTGAACAAATACTTTGCCAATTGGTTCGTTGCGTTTATTTTTTTCTTACCCTTTCTTTTTTGCGAGAGTGTTTTTCTTCAGTTATTCTTTATGGTACCTGCAAGACAATGCGTTTGTAGTACTGTTTAGAAAACTCATCTTTACGGAAAGAGGAAGAATCCACATGCAGAGTGTCTCTTTTGTCTTTTCTTCACTGTTTAGCCTATATGTAACGAATGAACAAAATCTAGGTATTTGGGCATCATCAATTCATAGATGGAGATGTTAAAGAGATGCATAGGGAATAATGCGTCAAGGAGGATGCGGTTATTTTGGAACAATGACCATGTCTGACTATGAGTTGTACTGGGGAATAGACACCTCGAATGGCACATGAACCATCGGAATCATCCATTTAGACAAACCTTGAGCTTCCTTACTTGGTTGGGAAAGGATCCCACAGCGTATCTGCAAAACTCACCAACTGAGCAGGTCACTGGATGTTACATAATAGGTGTTGTAAATACCTCAAATCGGATTTGGAGGTAGTAGAAGCCGATACAGCTACGTCGTCAATGGGTGTAGAAGAAGCTAAGCGGGATGCTGTTATCCACCTATGTACGTCATCAAGGTAGAAGAACTGGAGCGGGGGAGCCGGGAGGGCTCGTCTTGGTAGGCTCGACGACATTAGAGATAGTTTATGCAGTCACCCGCTCAGATGCGTGTGAAATACCGTACCAAGGTGGCTGGACTGGCTGAAATGACTTGGCTGGTCGTCTCCTAAACGTTTCCCAGCTGAGCGACCAAGGGAAAGGAGTATAAATAAGAAAGGAAAGCCGAAAGGGTCACACTGATCACATGGGAAGAGGAAGCGAAGCGTCGACGCTGTTCTTTGGCGCGACTGGATTAAGTGGGCGGATCTATATGGACTGTGTAAGATTAAATAGTCCTAGGCAATTTAAAACGGGTTAGAGAAATTGTGCTGACTGCTGAGGTGCCACGGGAGACAACAATTTTGAGCCTGTGCATGTCACGATGGAAGGCAGATATCGAATGTTAGATCTCTAGGATCGAACGGCTCTGGATATACAGTGATGTGGATAGTCTGCATGAACAGATAGACTATCATAAAGAACACTTAGTGAAGGTTTACTTTATAAGAAGATATAGATAGATGGCATAGCAATAGATAAAACTTGTAAAACAAAACAAGCTACAATGCATATAGAAAGTAAATAGGACTTTTATGAAGCTCCACTTGCCATGGTAGTTGCCGGAGTCAAAAGCACAGTCCGGACAGTCACACGGGTTACAATCCTCATAATCTACACGAAAGCAATTCAACCAAATAAACAATCCACACATAGAGATCAACAAATGCAACACAATGCATGCATGGCACTTTAATAAAGCTTCAGTAGTTTAGTTATGTTCTCTGATCAATGCTACTACTGAATGATGCATGGGAAAACTTTTAATGCAAAGGAAAACAATTTAAGCATAAAAAGGACTAGTTAAAAGGTTTTTAGTCAAAACATTGAACTATTGCTGTAAACAGTGTTGTTCAAGTGTGACAAAAATACTACTAGACAGATAGCTCAATTTAGAGCCTAGACCAAAAGGATTTACTCCAAAAAGATTTACAGATCTTTTTATGCGAATTTTTAAAGTTATACATAGTTTCTGTAAAATTTAATTCCTGGAATTTTCCGAGGGAATATTCCCGCGGACTGGTCAACCCGACGTGGCGCTGACTAGACAGCGGTCTACTGGGCGGTCAGCGGCCAATCTAGGCCGTCCATCCAGGATCGGACGGCGGCGGCGTGAGCTGGAGCTCACCTGCTCGACCGACGGCGGCGGTGGCTCAGGCGAGTGTCGGCGGCGGCGTTCCGGCGAGGCTTGGCAGCGGCGGAGTGGCCCACGAGGTGCGGCAAGGGACGGCGGGTGCAGGGGCGGGGTCGGCGCGGACGGCGGCGACCTCGGGCGGCGGCGATTCACCGACGGAGTGGCGGCAGCCGGCGGACTCCGGCGAGCAATCCGGCTGGTTCGGCGGCGCTTCGGAGGGTTTCGAGAGGGGGAAAACTCGAGGTGGCGGCGGCTTTAAGGGGGGCAGGTCGTGCGGGTCGTTGCGCCCGATTCCGAACTGAATCGTTGAAATCTCGCGAGCCAGAGCTCCAGGCGCTGTCCTGGTCGGGGACGAACTGGTCCAGACGCTGACAAGTGGGGCCCGCGGCCATGGGAAAAAATAGAAGAAAAAGAAAAGGGGAAAAAGGGGAGAAGAGAAGGGGCCGCGCGGGTGGCGTTGGGCTGCTGGTGGGCCGGCTGGCTCGGCCGCGGCCGCTAGCGCGAGCTGGGCCCCGGGTGGGCCTCGGGCGGCTGCCCGGCTGGGCTGTCGGATTTTTTTTCTCTTTATTCTTTTCTGCTCTGCTGTTAACTCTGAACTGTCTGTTTTTCTGAATTTCCTGAAACTGAAATTCAGTCCAAACCAAAACTAGTATAACTTTTGATCTACAACTCTGAATCGAGAGAAACAAGTTTCTACGGGTTCGTAGTTGAAAACTCTATACAACTAAGCATCTTGAATGACTATATAGTGTCAACCAAGCAGATGCTAGGTAAAAACCCTAATAGGCTTGCAAATAAGAGGAACTAGCAAAGGAGAGGGGGTTTGGCAAAAAGCTTTCAAAACTGAATTTTCTCAAAGATGAACATGATGCAATGCCATGCAAGTATGCAGTACCAAATCTAGAATTTGGGATGTGACAAGACTAACCCCCTTAAGATGAATCTCATCCTCGAGATTCGACGTGGCTAGCAAATATGTGCGGGTGGTCCTCTCGGAGGCCATCCTCTCGCTCCCAGGTGGCTTCCTCTTCGGTGTGATGGCTCCATTGCACCTTGCAAAACCTGATCGTCTTGCTGCGGGTAAACCTCTCTGCTGTCTCCAAAATCTTGACCGGCTTGTCCTCATAAGTCAGGTCACTTTCTAGCTGCACCTCATCTAATGGCACGGTATCCCTCAACGGCGTATCTACCATCTCCAGGTGGCATTTCTTCAGCTGGGACACATGGAACACATCATGGACAGCAGACAGAGCTTCTCGCAACTCCAACTGATATGAAACCTCTCCCTTGCATGCTAGGATCCGGTATGGTCCTATAAACCGAGGTGCCAGCTTACCCTTAATTCCAAACCTCTTAATTCCATGTAGTGGCGAAACTCTGAGATATGCTCGATCTCCAATCTCATACACCACTTCTTGTGCTTAGAATCAGCATAGCTCTTCTGTCTCGATTGTGCCACCTTCAACCTATCCCGAATCAAACTAATCTTCTCTTCAGCATCCTTGATCAAATCCGGTCCAAACAGTTGACGTTCACCTACACCATCCCATAACAATGGTGTTCTGCACCTCTTACCATATAGTATCATCGAATGGTGACGTCTTGATGCTGGATTGGTAGATATTGTTGTAGGAAAATTCAGCATAAGGTAAATTTTCATCCCAACTAGCTCCATGAGCCAAGGCACAGGCTCTCAACATATCCTCCAAAATCTGATTCACCCTCTCGGTCTGTCCATCCGTCTGGGGGTGGAAAGCTGTGCTAAACTCCAATCTCGTTCCCAACGACTCATGTAGCTGGCGCCAAAAGTGAGAGGTGAATTGGGTGCCTCTATCTGACACAATGCTCTTAGGAACTCCATGCAGGCACACAATTCTGTTCATGTAGATCTTGGCTAACTTAGTACTAGTATAAGTGGCCTTCACGGGTATAAAGTGAGCTACCTTGGTTAAATGATCTACCACTACCCAAATAGAATCACATCTTGACTTGGTCCTGGGAAATCATGTGATAAAGTCCATTCCAACTCTATCCCACTTCCAATCAGGTATTGGCAATGGCTGTAGCAACCCTGCTGGCTTTTGGTGCTCAGCCTTCACTCTACTACAGACATCACATAAGGCAATATACTCTGCAATCTCTCGCTTCATGTTAACCCACCAAAACCTTTCCTTTAAATCCATGTACATCTTCGTGTTACCTGGATGTATAGAGTATGGCGAGTTATGAGCTTCCTGAAATATTAACTTCCTAATCTCCGGATCGTTGGGCACACATAAGCGATCCTTGTACCATAGTGTTCCTTGATCATCCTCGCGAAACCCTTCAGCTTTACCTTTAGGTATGTTTCCCCTTATTACCTCTAGGTCACTATCCTTCTTTTGAGCTTCTCTAATCTCATCCAGGAGCGTTGGCTTGAATTCCATTGTTGCCAAATATCCCTCGGATACTACTTCCAACCTGAGGTCCTTGAGCTATTCACACAAATCCTTGGGTAACTCCCCCACTGTCAGGCCATTAGCATAAACCTTGCGACTCAGCGCATCCGCTACAACATTGGCCTTTCCTAGGTGATATTGCAAACTCATGTCATAATCCTTTATGAGTTCCAACCATCTTCTCTGCCTCATATTCAGCTCCTTTTGAGTGAATATGTATTTCAGGCTCTTGTGATCCGTAAACACGTCACAATGCTTACCCATCAGATAGTGCCTCCATACCTTGAGCGCATGTACAACTGATGCTAATTCCAAGTCATGCGTGGGGTAATTCCTCTCGTGGTGTTTAAGTTGGCGTGAGGCATAAGATACCACTCTTCCATCTTGCATTAGTACACTACCCAGTCCTTGACGGGAAGCATCACAATACACTTGGAAATCCTTCTGAATATCCGGCAAACACAAGATAGGTGCGGTCACTAGGCGTTGCTTCAGTTCCTGGAAACTAGCTTCGCACTCCTTGGTCCATTCAAACTTCTTCTCCTTCTTCAATAATTCAGTCATTGGCTTTTCAATCTTGGAGAAGTTCTCTATGAACCTCCTATAATATCCAGCAAGTCCCAAGAAACTCCTAATATCTCCCACATTCTTGGGTGACTCCCATTCTGTAACTGACACCACCTTGCTTGGATCAACTGCGACTCCTTCACCTGACACCACGTGTCCAAGAAACCCAACAGTGTTTAACCAGAATTCACATTTACTAAACTTGGCATATAATTTATGATCCCTCAGCTTTTCCATAATTAGTCGCAGGTGTTTCTCATGTTCAGCATCATCCTTGGAATATATCAATATGTCATCAGTGAACACCACCACGAACTTATCCAAGTACTCCATGAATACCTTGTTCATCATGGTCATAAAATATGTCGGAGCATTTGTTAGTCCAAAAGACATAACTGTATACTCATATAACACATACCTAGTGGTGAAAGCGGTCTTTGGTACGTCTTCCTCACGGATCTTCAACTGGAAATATCCTAATCTTAAATCAATCTTGGAAAACACTTTTGCCCCTTCCAACTGATCAAACAATTCATTTATATTGGGCAGTGGGTATTTATTCTTGATGGTCACTTCATTAAGTGAGCGATAGTCAACCACCAATCTCTTACTACTATCCTTCTTCTCCATGAATAGAATAGGAACACCCCAAGACAAAGAACTAGGCTGAATAAATCCCTTGTCCAATTGCTCTCTAAGCTGCTTCTTTAACTCCTTCAGTTCCTCCACATCCATCTTATACGGCCTCTTGGCTATCGGTCCTGTTCCTGGCATCAAGTCAATAAGAAACTCCACGTCCCTGTTAGGTGGCATCCCTGGCAGCTCATCCGGAAACACATCGGGATACTCCTTTACTACGGCCACATCTTCTAGGCTAACCCCCTTAAGAGAATTTAACTCGGCCACTCCAATACTGGCAGGCGACTTATACCTGATCCTTACTCCCTTTGGTGTGGTGAGTGAAATTGCTCATTGAGCACAGTCTATGTAGCATCCCAATTGTCTAACAATTGTAATGCTACTTGGTCTAGTAATATAATGGCTACTTCAAATATATAATTGTTGCATCATCATTATTTCATGCTCATGTCATCATGCCTCCTTGCATTTGAGCATCATATCAAACCCTTTTCCATTTGGTTCTTATCTCATATGCATTATTAATTGTATTTGGTTCTTGATATATTGTGAAATGCCCAAGTTGAGTTGGGGGCATATCTCTTATTAACTCCACCACCTTTTCTTTCACCACCTTATAATTCCACCATCCAACTAAATATGAGCTTGGCATTTACTGGTTTTACTTCTAGCTCATGTGGGTTGGGATGGATCCAATTCTTTGCCACATGCTCTCATCTTGGCATCATGTTGTTTTCACAATATTGAAATATGAGAGCCACATGGCCACCTTTGCATGCCTTGTGAGTGGAACCCTCTTCCCTAGCTTCCATATGGATTAATAAGGAATGAAACTCATGTTGGGATATTGTTTGGACTATTAATCATCTAGTGGCATATACACACTAGCCAGTCCTAAATATAATCCAATGTGATCATCTCCATATACTCCACTTGGAATTCTTTCTAAATTCCTTTGCTTGGGCCTTACTCCAATTTTTGGGGATGCATAATAATAATGCCATGTATTAATCTTGTTTTCACAAAATAAGCATGGCATTAATTGATTGCATGGGCCATGCAAGAACCATCTTTTGCTAGCTTTGGTTTGTATTTGCTTTTTGAGTGGATCTTTTCTAAAACCCCATCATCATCTCCATCCACCCATCACCACCTTCCTTTTCTTCTCTCTTTTGGCCATTTCTTGCTTGAGCTTGTTTTGGGTCTTGCTTGGTCTTGTCAAAGGATTGCCACCACCTCATCTTTCCTCTCTCTCTAAACCATCTACCCCTCTCTAAACCTAAACCCTAAGCCCCCCCCCTCTTTCTCTCCTCCTTCTAAGCCGAGCCACCCCACCATGGCCTACCCTAGCTGGCCCCACCGGCCACCTCTCCCTGCCCTAGCTACCACCCCAAACCCTAACCTAGCTCCAAACCTAGCTCTACCCGAGCCTAGCTCCACCCCTAACCCGAGCCTCTCCCTCTCTTGCTCCTTCCCTCCCTGCCTTGTGGCCCCCTAGACCGAGCCTCCCACCTCTCTGGCCACACCCCCACCAGACGCCTAGCCCCTGTCCCAGCCGAGCACGTGAGGAGGAGGACAAAAGGTGGCCGAGCCACCTTTATCGTCTACCACCTCCCCACGGCACCCTGCTCCCTCTCTGCCTTATCCACCCCCTCTCTCGCCTCCCCTACATCCCCAGATCCAGCCCCAGCGACGCCCTGGCCTCTCCCCCCCTCTGCTCCATCGCCACCGCCTACACCATCGTCTCCACCGTCGGCCTCCACCGATCTTCCTCTTCCAGCAGTGCAGAACGACGTGGAGGTGGTCGAGGAAGGCCATGCAGTGCTCCTGCAACCCCCTGTACCGCCGTCGAGGAGAAGAAGCACCGGAGCCGCCAGAACCAGCGCGAGGCCGACGAGAAACCCTAGAACGCCGGCCTCTGCATCATCGACGATCGCCAGCGTCTCGGCCCGCACGAACACCACCGACGCCCTCCCGGTGAGCCACCTGACCTCCTAGACACGCTCCGCCGCGCTGTAGTCGCCTAGGGCCGTTGTTCGTTTCATCGAGCACCGCTGCGCGACGCCGTGGCGCGCCTCGCTTTCGCTCCTCGCGTCGCAGACACCCTAGCTAGGCCGCGCGCGCCTACCTGACACCCAGCCCAGGCCAGCGCGTGCTCCGCCCGTCGCTTCGCCCAGGTCCCAGTTCGAGCCTCGCAGCGCTGGTCGACGGTCGTCAGTCGAAAGATCGACCGACGGCGTAGAGAAGATCCTTTTTATGCACGGCAGCCAGCGCTTTCGCTGACACCCCTACTCTTTTGTCGCATCAAGCCGCGCTCCTTAGGACCCCACCGTCAGCCGCAGTGACCGTTTTGCGCAAAACCCCTTGGCCTCTAGTTAACTCAACCCGCGCTCCAGCCTAGCCCCACCTGTCAGCGCCTGTCCTCTCCGCTGCTGTCGCGTGGGCCTGCGAGGTCGATGGCCCCACCTGTCATCCTCTGCGGCTAGACTAACCCTGAGTGATGGAGCTGCTTCAGGCGCTGTTGCCCAGTCACAAGATCTGTGGCCCACTTGTCTGTGATAGTGGCTAGCTCCTCTGAGTATAAAAAGTATTTCAAATGTTAAATTCAAATCCTTTTCTAATTATTTCAAATTCAAATATAATTCTGTTTTTAAATAACTTTCAAAATATAAACCCAAATAATGCAAATAATATATGTTTTCAAATCAGAAAAATGTGAGGATTTCAAATATGCAATCCAAAATATATTTTGAACACTTAAATTTCCAAGTTTATTTAAATTACAATAAATGCCCCTTTTCCTTAAATAATTAATAACTTTTGATTTATAAATCCAAATTTAACAAATAATATGTCTAAAATGATTAGCTCGACGAGACCTTTCTGTTTATGCATTCCATGGTTTGTTTTGAAGCATGCATCATATAAATATAAAGAGTACAGCAACTTAATTGAGAATAAAATGGGGCCAAAACTTAATAAAATGTTTATCTCTTGTATGCCACACCTCACCCATGCCATGCTACCTTATTGCCATGCAAATTGTGCATCATTCATCATGGCATGATTGTTTGCTTGTCGCATTTATTCATATGCTTGTGCACTTTATTTATGTTGGCCCTTGTTGTTTGGTTCTTCTTCGAATAGACGCTGAGCAGGGGATATATCAAGAGAACCAGGAGCACTACCCAGATCCATCCTTTGCTTCAACTGAGCTGCCAGGCAAGCACTACCACATGCTTGCATACATATAGTACCTATTGCCTCTTTATCTTATTCTTGCATCATTGAGTCGCGATTGCATTAAATTGAATCCCAAGTATTGCATAGCCTTTACTTTTGAACCCCACCGAAGCTTGTACCTCCATCCCATGAGCCATTACTACAGGAGTTGTTTGAGCCATGCGAGTCGTAGAACAGCATGTGTAGGGTATGTGGGTGTCTGATGGATAATGAGGTACCTAAACAACTTAACCTGAGTAGTAATGGGATAACTAATGAAAGTGGCATCGGTGAGCCATATTCGCTATTTGGTTTTTCAGGCTCACTTGTGTCCCGTACGACCCCGAGTACTTGACTCCTGTTCCAAGAATATTCGCGCTATCCACATCCGGGAGGCTTATGGACCCCCCTGAGCCAGAGCTTGATTCATTCTTATTTCTTGGGGCCACAAACTAGTTTGAGGTTTTTTTTACGATCCTGTACCTATGCCATGCTTTACTGCTTTATTTAAGATTGTGCAGGTATGCACATCGCTTAGGATCGTGGCCCGATTTCGCTGTATCGACAAGCCCAGCCACACTTTCGGGTTCCCGTGCTTACAGCCGCCCACAACCTTAAGCCTGCTTTGAGCCGGCTTCGTATGCGGGATCTACTTAAAGGTGGCCCCTGAAATATTTTTGAATCCTGTAATTGCTTTGTCGTGGATCGCCTCGTTGGGTTTTGATTTGGTTTTCCGAGGCATATCGAGTGTGTGTTGCTATTTGTGCACCCCGCAGGTAAAACTTTCAAAGCCGTGTCGCGGTTATGGACGACTTGGAGCACAGCTTTCGATCATAGACAAGCATAACTAAAGTACCGCTCTTAATTTGACTAGACTAGGTACCGACTAGTAAATAGTGCAACACTCACGGAATGGATAATAAAACTGCCAACGGATGGGGAAGGTTGTTCGTCCGCCTCGCCGGTAAGCGAGGAGGAGGATGGATCTGTGGATATTACCGTTATAACTGTTATAACTGTTGTTATTATCACGGACATCCGTCATCTCTGGTTAGGCGGATGGTTAGCGAGTATCTATAGAACTGTTAGGGTTTATCTTTTGCTGCAATTGTCACCCCAGGTTGTGTCCCTTTAGAGGCATAAAGACTTGCTGAAAACCCTAGGGTCTCACGATAAATTATTGGTTCAGATGGACAGTACACTCGCAAGATGGATACCGGGTGGAAGAGATGGACGATATGGGCAACGATCATTCGTAGAGATTCCGGAACGGGATCCGTGAGATCTGTGGGATGTGCTTATTTATGGGCATCTTATGCCGATTTGCTTCTTATCCGCATCGGACTTTGTCTTCCGCCCGCTTGATGCCTGTTGATCGATGTATGAGGAGATATCCTAAACTATTATATCTATCTAGGATATTTGGATCTTGCCGTATGTATGCTATATATATTTCCTTTCTTGTTAGATGGAATGGCTCGATGTACTATTGTATGGTGGCTTGCATACATACTCATTTGTGTATGTAGTTGATCCTTCACCGCCGACACGCCGCCTGCTCTTGTCCCGATGTTTGAAATGGTTGGG
Source organism: Avena insularis (assembly GCA_023614405.1). Taxonomy (NCBI): domain Eukaryota; kingdom Viridiplantae; phylum Streptophyta; class Magnoliopsida; order Poales; family Poaceae; genus Avena; species Avena insularis. The sequence goes on along the minus strand of CM042686.1, from coordinate 421,916,889 downwards.
ACGGCCGAAAGGTCTACCTGTGAGTGGCATTTGGGCCCCACCGTACTATTTCAACCATTTCCGTTCATCCAGGCTTGTAACTAGGAGCGTAATTCACCGAGGTAGTTACAATTGGTATCAGAGCCATCCCGACCTTCAGGGTCTCAGCCAAATGGTCGTTGTCTGTAGCAAATATTTTGGTAGTTATGTATACTAGGAAAAATAAAACGCGAGAGTAGGACTGCTTCCACTTTTTTCTTACCCACCCACCCACCCTTTTCTGGTAAGGAAGTGTAACGTTTTCAATCCTCTTCTTAAATTCAAACTAGGATTCACGTGTTCTGGGATTCCGTAGTACCATAGGTTGTGTGTGTGTGTGTGAAATCTTTGTCTATCTGTTGCATCCAAGTTGTTATCTTTATCGGCCTTTTGGTTATCAACTGTTAGTACATTCCATACCGACAGGCTTTTGCAAACCGACGCGATCTACGATTAGCTGTATACCGACGCCGATCTATCTTACTCTTTGTTATCCGACGTTATCTTCTTTGTGGTGTTCGTTTCCGTAGTTGCTAATCTTTAGGTTCGTCGTGAGAAGAAGGTGTTGAGATATGTGTTTTACTTATTCATGTGCGGAGTAATGGTTTGAGTGCGGGATGGAGTCGCGACCATACCACTACTTTTATCATTCGCTCTTGTATATTGGATTGGTAGAGTCACTAATCTTGATTCATTAAGAGATTTTGCGCATCTATTGGTATTTTAATGCCGAAATTTGTGGAAAAATTTTCTTTGATATATTTGTGTACCACACTCCTTTTCAGTCGTGTGCGATATGCTTAATATCTTCTAGGTGCTTTGAACTTTGTTGATATTTTAATATCATCTTAGTAAATTGTATCCTTTAATCTTGAGTAATCCCATCTTGGTACTATTTTGGATTATTATTATTCTCCATCATAGTAATCGACTTGTGTGTTATATCAATAACGGATGGCACCACCACGCCTGCTCGAGGAGGACATACAACCTGAACTGGGGCAGCTTTGTCAAGCATCGCCAATGCCTTGGCAGCAATGCAAAGAAACGGTGGTTCGAGGAAAGTGTCGAGGAATGAGTTTGTGCCGCTACCTCCACCTCCCAAGCGAGGAGACATCAAGAGCTTCAAGTTCAACCTCGCCATTTGATGTTTCGATCAACCACTTGATGCTGATGATTGGCTGCGTGAGATGTCAAGGTTATCGCAACCGCTGATGTTCCCGAGCAAGAATGGGTAAAGTGTGCTACTCACCTTCCAAGGGAGATGCAGCTCTGGTGGGAGAATTACACAAGGCAAACTGACCGGTTTTCAGCCTACTTGGGAACAGTTCACTGGAGCTTTCAAAGAACAAGATTCACGAAATTGTCATGGAGAGAATGAAGGAAGTGTTTCTTAACCTGAAGGTGGCAATGATAATGTCAATACCTACATCAGAACTTCATGAACCTGTCTCGTTATGGTGGCGGCGAGATCTCCGATGACAAGAAGAAGCAAAAGAGGTTCGTGCAAGGGCTCAATGCATCGATTAAGTATGCAATCACACATGCAAGGCGGCGTCTTTTCCGAACTTCAGCATACAGCTCTGCAGAAGAGGCAAGTAGGCAAGTGTTTGACGAGTCAAAGAAGCACAGCCGTGATGCGAAGCTCTTCACTATGTCAGCTCCTTCTAAGGCCGTGTCCGGGTTCCTAACACCCCACCGCCGCCTCGGCTCCACCAAGACCTTCAAGCTACGCTGCAAGGCCACCAAACTTCCTCACTGCTGCTCCCAGGGGCTACAACCACCACTACAGAGCGCTCAAGGAGTCCCCGCCACGTTGCTCCACGTCCACCGGTGCTTGTTACACTTGTGGAGACTCAGGCATCAACAATGGAACTGTCGATGAAGAACAAGGCTCTTCCTCCACCACCTCCAAGATCTGCGGCAAGCTCTCCTTTGGTTCGTGCACCACCACCTCGGCTCTCAACATCAACACCAAGCCCGGTTCATCGTTGCTCGTGCTAAGCGCATCAACGCCATCAAGCTGAGCATGCACTGGAGTTGTGATGGGTATGCTTCCGTTAACTCAGCCTGCAAGAGTTTTGTTTGATTCGTGCATCGCATTCTTCGTGTCTCACAAGTTTGCAAATGAGAATGTGTTAGCTATGGAACCTCTACTTAAGCTTAAGGTTCCTATCTCTGGTTCAAACATGAGGCTGCTTATATCAGCCATAGCAATCAAATTGAGATTGGTGGCTCTTCGTTCTCGGCGTCCTTAATTGTTCTGGGAAATTCTGACATTGATGTCATCTTGGGCATGGATTGATTGACAACAAATGCAGCTGTGATTGATTGTGCTGAACGCTCGGTTTCTCTGAAGATTCCTGAAGGCCATATAGTCTATTCTCCAAGTCTGACTCCTGCTATCCAGCTTTTCTCTTTGGCGGCTTTGAATGTTGATGCTATGGAAGCTATTCAGAGTGTTCCGGTGGTCTGTGAGTTCCCAGATGTCTTTCTGAAGAGTTGCTAGGTATGCCTCCGGATCGTGAGGTTGAGTTTGTAATTGAGCTTGAACCTGGTACCGCTCCTATCTCCAAGCGGCCTTATAAGATGGGTCCTGCTGCGTTGGCGGAACTCAAACGTCAGCTTGATGAACAAGAGAAGTTGGGTTTCATTCAACACAGTACTTCTTCTTGGGGTAGCCCAACCCTCTTTGTGAAGAAGCGAGACCGATAGACTTTGTGTGGACTATCAGCTCTCAATGCTAAAACCATCAAGAATAAATATCCCCTTCCATGGATTAATGATCTCTTCGATCACCTAGTCGAGCTGTGGTATTCTCTAAGCTTGACTTGAGAAGTGGTTATCACCAAATCAAGATTCGCAAGGAAGATGTTCCTAAAACAGCTTTCACCACCGCTATGGCCTGTATGAGTACACGGTCATGTCTTTCGTCTCACCAACGCTTTTGCCACCTTCTCGAGGCTCATGAACTCGGTTTTCATGGAGTATCTTGACAAGTTCTTGTGGTCTATCCGGATGACATCCTAGTCTATTCTAAGTCGAAGGAAGAACATGAAGAACACCTTCGTGTGTCCTAAACAAGCTTCATGAGAACCGCTTGTATGCAAAGTTCTCCAAGTGTGAGTTTTGGCGCCTCAAGTAACCTATCCGGTCACGTCATCTCGCCAAGGGCATTGCAGTCAATCCGAAACCGTGAAGACAATTGTTGAATGGCTTCCTCACAATGTCAAAGAAGTGCGGAGTTTCCTTGGTTTGGCTAGTTATTGCCGCTTGCTCAGAACTTCAAGATAGCGAAGCCTCTTACCGATCTCTGAAGAAAGGCAAGAAATACCTTTGACTCGCATGTCAAGCAAGCTTTGAGACACTCAAAGAGAAGCTCACTTCCACACCGCCTTGGTCCTCCGGATACATCCAAGCCGTTTCAGATATTCTGTGACGCCTCTTTGCATGGATTGGGTGCGGTCCTTATGCAAGAAAAACAAGTTGTTGCTTATGCCTCTCGTCAGTTGAAGACGCATGAGATCAACTATCCTACACATGACCTCGAGCTCGCAGCAGTTGTCTTTGCTTTGAAAGTATGGAGGCACTACTTGCTTGGCAAACTGCTAGAGATCTTTTCTGATCACAAGAGTCTGAAGTATATCTTTACTCAGCCTGATCTCAACCTTAGGCAAAGGAGATGGATTGAAGCAATCAATGACTTCGATTTGACCATCAACTACACTCCGGGCAAAGCTAATGTTATGGCAGATGCTCTCAGCCGCAAAGCCTATGTCAACAACCTCATGATGGAAGAACAACAGCCTCTCTTGTGCGAGGAATTCCGTCCAACCTCGAAATTGTGGAACAAGGGTATCTCCTGAACCTTCTAGCAACCCCTCTCTTGGAAGGAAAGGTTCGCTCTTCTCAGCTTGGTGATCCGCACACAAGAAAGATCATCTCCAGGATTCAGCTTCCAAAGTATGAGTCCTTCCACGTCGATGATCAAGGCACGCTTTTCTTTGAACACCGGATGTTTGTTCCGAACTACCCGGGTTTGAGAGAGCAAGTTCTCAAGGAGGCGCACGATTCTGTTCTTTCTATCCACCCTGGCAGCACAAAGATGTACATGGACTTGAAAACACAATATTGGTGGCCTGGTTTGAAAAGGTATTGTGCCAAGTATGTCTCGGAGTGTGATGTCTGCCGCAGAGTGAAAGCTGTTCATCAAAAACCTTCCGGTCTTCTACAGCCATTGAAACCCCCGGAATGGAAATGGGAGAAAGTAGAGATGGACTTCATCACTGGTTTCCCGAGGTCGCAGAAGGGCAACAATGCAATCTTTGTTGTCATTGACAGGCTTTCTAAAGTGGCTCACTTCTTCCCCGTCAAGGAAACCATTTCTGCAATTCAGTTAGCGGAGCTCTATATCAACAGAATTGTCTCTCTGTATGGGGTTCCTCTCGAGATCAGTTCAGATCGTGGAAGCATCTTCACTTCCAAGTTCTGGGAGAGTTTCCAAAATGCTTTGGGAACAAAGTTGAACTTCAGCACAGCCTACCACCCTCAGTCGCAAGGACAAGTTGAAAGGATCAATCAGATTCTGGAGGATATGCTTCGTGTTTGGCCATCTCGTTTGGCATGAAGTGGGAAGAATGTCTTCCTTATGCTGAATTCTCTTACAACAACAGCTTCCAGAAAAGTCTAAAGATGGCACCATTTGAGGCTCTCTATGGTCGCAAATGCAGAACTCCGATTGGTTGGTCGGGTGCAGGTGAAAGGATCTTGTTTGGCCCTGACATTGTGACTCAAGCGGAGGAGAAGGTTCACATCATTCTTGAAAATCTGAGGATTGCTCAAAGTCGCCAGAAGAGCAATTATGACAGGAAGCACACGGACATGGAGTATGTCCCTGGTGATCTCGTTTACCTTCGTGTCACTCCCATGAGAGGCACGCACCGCTTTGGTATCAAAGGGAAGCTGGCTCCTAGATACATCGGTCCTTTCAAAATTCGTGGAAGAAGAGGAGAAGTTGCTTATGCTCTTGAGCTCCCGGAAAAACTCAAAGTCCATGATGTTTTCCACATCTCTCAGCTCAAGAAGTGCTTCAAGGATCCCGGCAGGACCGTGGACCATGAGCTTATCAATCTTCAAGAAGACCTGTCTTATCAAGAACACCCCACAAAAATCCTTGAAGTCGCAGAAAGAAGGACTCGCAACAAGTCCATCAAGTTCTGCAAGGTGCAGTGGTCGCACCATTCCGTTGATGAAGCCACTTGGGAACGTGAAGATGAGCTCCGTGCCAAGTCTCCTACCCTCTTTGTGTCTTCTTCTTCCTAGAATCTCGGGGCGAGATTCTTGTTTAGTGGGGGAGAGTTGTAGCATCCCAATTGTCTAACAATTGTAATGCTAGTTGGTCTAGTAATATAATGGCTACTTCAAATATATAATTGTTGCATCATCATTATTTCATGCTCATGTCATCATGCCTCCTTGCATTTGAGCATCATATCAAACCCTTTTCCATTTGGTTCTTATCTCATATGCATTATTAATTGTATTTGGTTCTTGATATATTGTGAAATGCCCAAGTTGAGTTGGGGGCATATCTCTTATTAACTCCACCACCTTTTCTTTCACCACCTTATAATTCCACCATCCAACTAAATATGAGCTTGGCATTTACTGGTTTTACTTCTAGCTCATGTGGGTTGGGATGGATCCAATTCTTTGCCACATGCTCTCATCTTGGCATCATGTTGTTTTCACAATATTGAAATATGAGAGCCACATGGCCACCTTTGCATGCCTTGTGAGTGGACCCCTCTTCCCTAGCTTCCATATGGATTAATAAGGAATGAAACTCATGTTGGGATATTGTTTGGACTATTAATCATCTAGTGGCATATACACACTAGCCAGTCCTAAATATAATCCAATGTGATCATCTCTATATACTCCACTTGGAATTCTTTCTAAATTCCTTTGCTTGGGCCTTACTCCAATTTTTGGGGATGCATAATAATAATGCCATGTATTAATCTTGTTTTCACAAAATAAGCATGGCATTAATTGATTGCATGGGCCATGCAAGAACCATCTTTTGCTAGCTTTGGTTTGTATTTGCTTTTTGAGTGGATCTTTTCTAAAACCCCATCATCATCTCCATCCACCCATCACCACCTTCCTTTTCTTCTCTCTTTTGGCCATTTCTTGCTTGAGCTTGTTTTGGTCTTGCTTGGTCTTGTCAAAGGATTGCCACCACCTCATCTTTCCTCTCTCTCTAAACCATCTACCCTCTCTAAACCTAAACCCTAAGCACCCCCTCTTTCTCTCCTCCTTCAAAGCCGAGCCACCCCACCATGGCCAACCCAAGCTGGCCCCACCGGCCACCCTCACTCCCAGGCCACCACTCCCAGCCCAACCTACCACCCCAAACCCAAACCTAGCTCCAAACCTAGCTCTACCCGAGCCTAGCTCCACCCCTAACCCGAGCCTCTCCCTCTCTTGCTCCTTCCCTCCCTGCCTTGTGGCCCCCTAGACCGAGCCTCCCACCTCTCTGGCCGCACCCTACCCCACCTGTACGCCCCTAGCCCTGTCCCAGCCGAGCACGTGAGGAGGAGGACAAAAGGTGGCCGAGCCACCTTTATCGTCTACCACCTCCCCACGGCACCCCGCTCCCTCTCTTCCTTATCCACCCCCTCTCTCGCCTCCCCTACATCCCCAGATCCAGCCCCAACACGCCTGGCCTCTCCCCTCTCGCCCATCGCCACCGCCACACCATCGCTCCACCGTCGGCCTCCACCGATCTTCCTTTCCAGCAGTAACGAGCAGCGTGGAGGTGGTCGAGGAAGGCCATGCAGTGCTCCTGCAACCCCCTGTACCGAGGAGAAGAAGCACCGGAGCCGCCAGAACCAGCGCGAGGCCGACGAGAAACCCTAGAACGCCGGCCTCTGCATCATCGACGATCGCCAGCGTCTCGGCCCGCACGAACACCACCGACGCCCTCCCGGTGAGCCACCTGACCTCCTAGACACGCCCGCGGCCAGTAGTCGCTTAGGGTCGTTGTTCGTTTATCGAGCACACTGCATACGCCCGAAGCGGCTGCGTCGTCGCTTCCTCGCATCGCAGAACCCTAGCTAGGCTGCCACAAGGCCCCTCGACACCAAGCCCAGGCCAGCCGGTGGCTCGCTGCGGCTTCGCCCAGGTCCCCGGTTCGAGCCTCGCAGCGCCAGGCCATGTCGAGCATCGATCGACTTTGCCGACGCCAGTTCAGAGAAGATCCACAAGAGCGATCAAGGCTTTCACTGACACCCCCTACTCTTTTGTCGCATCAAGCCGCTCCTTAGGACCCCACCGTCACCGCAGCGGACTGCTTTGCAAAACCCTTGGCCTCTAGTTAACTCAATTTCTCCAGCCCACTTAGCCCCACCTGTCGCAGAGATGTCCTCTCCACGCTGTCACAGGCTCATGAGGGTCGACGGCCCCACTGTCATCCTCTGCGGCTAGACTAACTCGAGTGATGAGCGCTTCAGGCGTGTTGCCCCAAGATCTGTGGCCCACTTGTCGTGACAGTGGCTAGCTCCTCTGAGTATAAAAAGTATTTCAAATCGCTTTTAAATTCAAATCCTTTTCTAATTATTTCAAATTCAAATATAATTCTTTTTAAATAACTTTCAAAATATAAACCCAAATAATGCAAATAATATATGTTTTCAAATCAGAAAATGTGAGGATTTCAAATATGCAATCCAAAATATATTTTGAACACTTAAATTTCCAAGTTTATTTAAATTACAATAAATGCCCTTTTCCTTAAATAATTAATAACTTTGATTTATAAATCCAAATTTAACAAATAATATGTCTAAAATGATTAGCTCGACGAGACCTTTCTGTTTATGCATTCCATGGTTTGTTTTGAAGCATGCATCATATAAATATAAAGAGTACAGCAACTTAATTGAGAATAAAATGGGGCCAAAACTTAATAAAATGTTTATCTCTTGTATGCCACACCTCACCCATGCCATGCTACCTTATTGCCATGCAAATTGTGCATCATTCATCATGGCATGATTGTTTGCTTGTCGATTTATTCATATGCTTGTGCACTTTATTTATGTTGGCCCTTGTTGTTTGGTTCTTCTTGAATAGACGCTGAAAGGTGGGATATATCAAGAGAACCAGGAGCACTACCCAGATCCATCCTTTGCTTCAACTGAGCTGCCAGGCAAGCACTACCACATGCTTGCATACATATAGTACCTATTGCCTCTTTATCTTATTCTTGCATCATTGAGTCGCGATTGCATTAAATTGAATCCCAAGTATTGCATAGCCTTTACTTTTGAACCCCACCGAAGCTTGTACCTCCATCCCATGAGCCATTACTACAGGAGTTGTTTGAGCCATGCGAATGAGAACAACATGTGTAGGGTATGTGGGTGTCGATGGATAATGAGGTACCTAAACAACTTAACCTGAGTAGTAATGGGATAACTAATGAAAGTGGCATCGGTGAGCCATATTCGCTATTTGGTTTTTCAGCTCACTTGTATCCCAGACGACGAGCACTTGATTCTGTTCCAAGAATATTCGCTATCCACATCCGGAGGCTTATGGACCCCTGAGCGAGCTTGATTCATTCTTATTTCTTGGGGCCACAAACTAGTTTGAGGTTTTTTTATGATCCTGTACCTATGCCATGCTTTATCGCTTTATTTAAGATTGTGCAGGTAATCGCACCGCATCTGTTTAGGATCGTGGCCCGATTGCTGTCGACAAGCCCAGCCACACTTTCGGGTTCCCGATCGTTTACATACCGCCTCCACAACCTTAAGCCCGTTTGAGCCGGCCGGCTTGCTATGGATCTACTTAAAGGTGGCCCCTGAAATATTTCAATCTGTAATTGCTTTGTCGTGACTGTCTCGTTGGGTTTTGATTTGGTTTTTCGAGGCATATCGAGTGTGTGTTGCTATTTGTGCACCCTAGGTAAAACTTTCTGAAAGCCGTGTCCGCGGTTATGGACGACTTGGAGCACAGTTTCTCGATCATAGACAAGCATAACTAAAGTACCGCTCTTAATTTGACTAGACTAGGTACCTGACTAGTAAATAGTGCAACACTCACGGAATGGATAATAAAACTGCCAACGGATGGGGAAGGTTGTTCGTCCGCTTCCTCGTCGGTAAGCGAGGAGGAGGATGGATCTGTGGATATTACCGTTATAACTGTTATAACTGTTGTTATTAATTCACGGACATCCGCTCATCTCGGTTAGGCGGATGGTTAGCGTAGTATCTATAGAACTGTTAGGGTTTATCTTTTGCTGCAATTGCGCCACCCTGTGTTGTGTCCCCTTTAGAGGCATAAAGACTTGCTGAGTACCCCTAGGGTCTCACACGATAAATTATTGGTTCAGATGGACAGGTACACTCGCAAGATGGATACTGGGTGGAAGAGACGGACGATATGGGCAACGATCATTCGGTGTAGAGATTCCGGGAACGGGGATCCGTGAGATCTGTGGGCGGGATGTGCTTATTTATGGGCATCTTATGCCGATTTGCTTCTTATCCGTACTCGGACTTTGTCTTCCGCTTCCGCTTGATGCTCTGTTGACTGATGTATGAGGAGATATCCTAAACTATTATATCTATCTAGGATATTTGGATCTTGCCGTATGGCATTGCTATATTTCCTTTCTTGTTAGATGGAATGGCTCTGATGTACTATTGTATGGTGGCTTGCATACATACTCATTTGTGTATGTAGTCCCTTCCCTTTGCCGATTACGCCGCCTGTTCTTGTCCCGATGTTTGGAAATGGTTGGGACGGCGAAAGGTTCACTGTGAGTGGCATTTGGGCCCCACCATACTATTTCAACCATTTCCGTTCATCCAGGCTTGTAACTAGGAGCGTAATTCACCGAGGTAGTTACAATTGGTATCAGAGCCATCCCGACCTTCAGGGTCTCAGCCAAATGGTCGTTGTCTGTCTAGCAAATATTTTTGGTAGTTATGTATACTAGGGAAAAATAAAACGCGAGAGTAGGACTGCTTCCACTTTTCTTCTTACCCACCCACCCACCCTTTTCTGGTAAGGAAGTGTAACGTTTTCAATCCTCTTCTTAAATTCAAACTAGGATTCACGTGTTCTGGGATTCCGTAGTACCATAGGTTGTGTGTGTGTGTGTGAAATCTTTGTCTATCTGTTGCATCCAAGTTGTTATCTTTATCGGCCTTTTGGTTATCAACTGTTGGTACATTCCATACCGACAGGCTTTTGCAAACCGACGCGATCTATCTGATTCGTTGTATACCGACGCGATCTATCTTACTCTTTGTTATCCGACGTTATCTTCTTTGTGGTGTTCGTTTCCGTAGTTGCTAATCTTTAGGTTAAATGTGAGAAGAAGGTGTTGAGATATGTGTTTTACTTATTCATGTCGGAGTAATGGTTTGAGTGCGGGATGGAGTCGACCATACCACTACTTTTATCATTCGCTCTTGTATATTGGATTGGTAGAGTCACTAATCTTGATTCGTTAAGAGATTTTAGCATCTATTGGTATTTTAATGCGAAATTTGTGGAAAATTTTTCTTTGATATATTGTGTACCACACTCCTTTTCAAATGGAAGTGCGATATGCTTAATATCTTCTAGGTGCTTTGAACTTTGTTGATATTTTAATATCATCTTAGTAAATTGTATCCTTTAATCTTGAGTAATCCCATCTTGGTACTATTTTGGATTATTATTATTCTCCATCATAGTCTTGACTTGTGTTATATCAATAACAGGATGGCACCACCACGCTGTTCGAGGAGGACATACAACCTGAACTGGGGCAGCTTTGTCAAGCATCGCCAATGCCTTGGCAGCAATGCAGCAGAACCAGCAGCGGTTCGAGGAAAGTGTCAGGAGGAATGAGTTTGTGCCGCTACCTCCACCTCCCAAGCGAGGAGACATCAAGAGCTTTCTGAAGTTCAACCCTCGCCAGTTTGATGTTTCTGATCAACCACTTGATGCTGATGATTGGCTGCGTGAGATGTCAAGGTTCATCGCAACCGCTGATGTTCCCGAGCAAGAATGGGTAAAGTGTGCTACTCACCTTCAAGGGAGATGCAGCTCTGGTGGGAGAATTACACGAAGGCAAATGCACCGGTTTTCAGCCTACTTGGGGAACAGTTCATCGAGCTTTCAAAGAACAAGATTCATCGAAAATTGTCATGGAGAGAATGAAGGAAGTGTTTCTTAACCTGAAGCGAGCAATGATAATGTCAATACCTACATCAGGAACTTCATGAACCTGTCTCTGTTATGGTGGCGATGAGATCTCGATGACAAGAAGAAGCAAAGAGGTTCAGGCAAGGGCTCAATGCATCGATTAAGTATGCAATCACACATGCAAGGCGGCGTCTTTTTCGGAACTTCAGCATACAGCTCTGCAGGAAGAGGCAAGTAGGCAAGTGTTTGACGAGTCAAAGCACAGCCGTGATGCAGCAAGCTCTTCAGCTATGTCGGCTCCTTCTAAGCGCCGTGTGGGTTCCTAACACCCCACCGCCGCCTCGGCTCCACCAAGACCTTCAAGCTACGCTGCAAGGCCACCAAACTTCCTCATCGCTGCTCCTGGGGCTACAACCACCACTACCACAGGCGCTGGCGGAGTCCCTGGCTACGTTGCTCCACGTCCACCTGGTGCTTGTTACACTTGTGGAGACTCTGGGCATCAACAATGGAACTGTCTGATGAAGAACAAGGCTCTTCCTCCACCACCTCCAAGATCTGCGGCAAGCTCTCCTTTGGTTCGTGCACCACCACCTCGGGCTCTCAACATCAACACCAAGCCCGGGTCTCACATTTTCGTGCTAACTGCATCAACGCCGCTCAAGCTGAGCATGCACCTGGAGTTGTGATGGGTATGCTTCCCGTTAACTCAGTTCCTGCAAGAGTTTTGTTTGATTCTGGTGCATCGCATTCTTTCGTGTCTCACAAGTTTGCAAATGAGAATGTGTTAGCTATGGAACCTCTACTTAAGCAGTTAAGGGTCCTATCTCCTGGTTCAAACATGAGGGCTGCTTATATCAGCCATAGCAATCAAATTGAGATTGGTGGCTCTTTGTTCTCGGCGTCCTTAATTGTTCTGGGCAATTCTGACATTGATGTCATCTTGGGCATGGATTGGTTGACAGCAAATGCAGCTGTGATTGATTGTGCTGAACGCTCGGTTTCTCCTCAAGATTCACGAAGGCCATATAGTCTATTCTCCAAGTCTGACTCCTGCTATCCAGCTTTTCTCTTTGGCGGCTTTGAATGTTGATGCTATGGAAGCTATTCAGAGTGTTCCGGTGGTCTGTGAGTTCCCAGATGTCTTTCCTGAAGAGTTGCCAGGTATGCCTCCGGATCGTGAGGTTGAGTTTGTAATTGAGCTTGAACCTGGTACCGCTCCTATCTCCAAGCGGCCTTATAAGATGGGTCCTGCTGCGTTGGCGGAACTCAAACGTCAGCTTGATGAACAAGAGAAGTTGGGTTTCATTCAACACAGTACTTCTTCTTGGGGTAGCCCAACCCTCTTTGTGAAGAAGCGAGACCAGACTGATAGACTTTGTGTGGACTATCAGGCTCTCAATGCTAAAACCATCAAGAATAAATATCCCCTTCCGCGGATTAATGATCTCTTCGATCAGCTAGCTGGAGCTGTGGTATTCTCTAAGCTTGACTTGAGAAGTGGTTATCACCAAATCAAGATTCGCAAGGAAGATGTTCCTAAAACAGCTTTCACCACCCGCTATGGCCTGTATGAGTACACGGTCATGTCTTTCGGTCTCACCAACGCACCTGCCACCTTCTCGAGGCTCATGAACTCGGTTTTCATGGAGTATCTTGACAAGTTCGTTGTGGTCTATCTGGATGACATCCTAGTCTATTCTAAGTCGAAGGAAGAACATGAAGAACACCTTCGGTGTGTCCTAAACAAGCTTCATGAGAACCGCTTGTATGCAAAGTTCTCCAAGTGTGAGTTTTGGCTGCCTCAAGTAACCTATCTGGGTCACGTCATCTCTGCCAAGGGCATTGCAGTCAACCCGAAAACCGTGAAGACAATTGTTGAATGGCTTCCTCCTGTCAATGTCAAAGAAGTGCGGAGTTTCCTTGGTTTGGCTAGTTATTGCCGTCGCTTCGTTCAGAACTTCTCGAAGATAGCGAAGCCTCTTACCGATCTCCTGAAGAAAGGCAAGAAATACCTTTGGACTCCTGCATGTCAAGCAAGCTTTGAGACACTCAAAGAGAAGCTCACTTCCACACCAGTCTTGGTCCCTCCGGATACATCCAAGCCGTTTCAGATATTCTGTGACGCCTCTTTGCATGGATTGGGTGCGGTCCTTATGCAAGAAAAACAAGTTGTTGCTTATGCCTCTCGTCAGTTGAAGACGCATGAGATCAACTATCCTACACATGACCTCGAGCTCGCAGCAGTTGTCTTTGCTTTGAAAGTATGGAGGCACTACTTGCTTGGCAACCGTTGTGAGATCTTTTCTGATCACAAGAGTCTGAAGTATATCTTTACTCAGCCTGATCTCAACCTTCGGCAAAGGAGATGGATTGAAGCAATCAATGACTTCGATTTGACCATCAACTACACTCCGGGCAAAGCTAATGTTATGGCAGATGCTCTCAGCCGCAAAGCCTATGTCAACAACCTCATGATGGAAGAACAACAGCCTCTCTTGTGCGAGGAATTCCGTCAGCTCAACCTGGAAATTGTGGAACAAGGGTATCTCCTGAACCTTCTAGCAACCCCTCTCTTGGAAGGAAAGGTTCGCTCTTCTCAGCTTGGTGATCCGCACACAAGAAAGATCATCTCCAGGATTCAGCTTCCAAAGTATGAGTCCTTCCATGTCGATGATCAAGGCACGCTTTTCTTTGAACACCGGATGTTTGTTCGAACTACCCGGGTTTGAGAGAGCAAGTTCTCAAGGGCGACGATTCGTTCTTTCTATCCACCTGCAGCGGCACAAAGATGTACATGGACTTGAAAACACAATATTGGTGGCCTGGTTTGAAAAGGTATTGTGCCAAGTATGTCTCGAGTGTGATGTCGCGCAGTGAAAGCTGTTCATCAAAAACCTTCCGGTCTTCTACAGCCATTGAAACCCCCGGAATGGAAATGGGAGAAAGTAGAGATGGACTTCATCACTGGTTTCCCGAGGTCGCAGAAGGGCAACAATGCAATCTTTGTTGTCATTGACAGGCTTTCTAAAGTGGCTCACTTCTTCCCCGTCAAGGAAACCATTTCTGCAATTCAGTTAGCGGAGCTCTATATCAACAGAATTGTCTCTCTGTATGGGGTTCCTCTCGAGATCAGTTCAGATCGTGGAAGCATCTTCACTTCCAAGTTCTGGGAGAGTTTCCAAAATGCTTTGGGAACAAAGTTGAACTTCAGCACAGCCTACCACCCTCAGTCGCAAGGACAAGTTGAAAGGATCAATCAGATTCTGGAGGATATGCTTCGTGCTTGCGTCATCTCGTTTGGCATGAAGTGGGAAGAATGTCTTCCTTATGCTGAGTTCTCGTACAACAACAGCTTCCAGAAAAGTCTAAAGATGGCACCATTTGAGGCTCTCTATGGTCGCAAATGCAGAACTCCGATTGGTTGGTCAGGTGCAGGTGAAAGGATCTTGTTTGGCCCTGACATTGTGACTCAAGCGGAGGAGAAGGTTCACATCATTCTTGAAAATCTGAGGATTGCTCAAAGTCGCCAGAAGAGCAATTATGACAGGAAGCACACGGACATGGAGTATGTCCCTGGTGATCTCGTTTACCTTCGTGTCACTCCCATGAGAGGCACGCACCGCTTTGGTATCAAAGGGAAGCTGGCTCCTAGATACATCGGTCCTTTCAAAATTCGTGGAAGAAGAGGAGAAGTTGCTTATGCTCTTGAGCTCCCGGAAAAACTCAAAGTCCATGATGTTTTCCACATCTCTCAGCTCAAGAAGTGCTTCAAGGATCCCGGCAGGACCGTGGACCATGAGCTTATCAATCTTCAAGAAGACCTGTCTTATCAAGAACACCCCACAAAAATCCTTGAAGTCGCAGAAAGAAGGACTCGCAACAAGTCCATCAAGTTCTGCAAGGTGCAGTGGTCGCACCATTCCGTTGATGAAGCCACTTGGGAACGTGAAGATGAGCTCCGTGCCAAGTATCCTACCCTCTTTGTGTCTTCTTCTTCCTAGAATCTCGGGGCGAGATTCCTGTTTAGTGGGGGAGAGTTGTAGCATCCCAATTGTCTAACAATTGTAATGCTACTTGGTCTAGTAATATAATGGCTACTTCAAATATATAATTGTTGCATCATCATTATTTCATGCTCATGTCATCATGCCTCCTTGCATTTGAGCATCATATCAAACCCTTTTCCATTTGGTTCTTATCTCATATGCATTATTAATTGTATTTGGTTCTTGATATATTGTGAAATGCCCAAGTTGAGTTGGGGGCATATCTCTTATTAACTCCACCACCTTTTCTTTCACCACCTTATAATTCCACCATCCAACTAAATATGAGCTTGGCATTTACTGGTTTTACTTCTAGCTCATGTGGGTTGGGATGGATCCAATTCTTTGCCACATGCTCTCATCTTGGCATCATGTTGTTTTCACAATATTGAAATATGAGAGCCACATGGCCACCTTTGCATGCCTTGTGAGTGGACCCCTCTTCCCTAGCTTCCATATGGATTAATAAGGAATGAAACTCATGTTGGGATATTGTTTGGACTATTAATCATCTAGTGGCATATACACACTAGCCAGTCCTAAATATAATCCAATGTGATCATCTCCATATACTCCACTTGGAATTCTTTCTAAATTCCTTTGCTTGGGCCTTACTCCAATTTTTGGGGATGCATAATAATAATGCCATGTATTAATCTTGTTTTCACAAAATAAGCATGGCATTAATTGATTGCATGGGCCATGCAAGAACCATCTTTTGCTAGCTTTGGTTTGTATTTGCTTTTTGAGTGGATCTTTTCTAAAACCCCATCATCATCTCCATCCACCCATCACCACCTTCCTTTTCTTCTCTCTTTTGGCCATTTCTTGCTTGAGCTTGTTTTGGGTCTTGCTTGGTCTTGTCAAAGGATTGCCACCACCTCATCTTTCCTCTCTCTCTAAACCATCTACCCCTCTCTAAACCTAAACCCTAAGCACCCCCCCTCTTTCTCTCCTCCTTCTAAGCCGAGCCACCCCACCATGGCCTACCCTAGCTGGCCCCACCGGCCACCCTCTCTCCCTGGCCACCTCTCCCTGCCCTAGCTACCACCCCAAACCCTAACCTAGCTCCAAACCTAGCTCTACCCGAGCCTAGCTCCACCCCTAACCCGAGCCTCTCCCTCTCTTGCTCCTTCCCTCCTGCCTTGGGGCCCTAGACCAGCCTCCCACCTCTCGGCCGCACCCCTACCCCACTGACGCCTAGCCTGTCCCAGCCGAGCACGTGAGGAGGAGGGACAAAGGTGGCCGAGCCACCTTTATCGTCTACCACCTCCCCACGGCACCCTGCTCCCTCTCTGCCTTATCCACCCCCTCTCTCGCCTCCCCTACATCCCCAGATCCAGCCCCAGCGACGCCCTGGCCTCTCCCCCTCTGCTCCATCGCCACCGCCTACACCATCGTCTCCACCGTCGGCCTCCACCGATCTTCCTCTTCCAGCAGTGCAGAACGACGTGGAGGTGGCCGAGGAAGGCCACGCAGTGCTCCTGCAACCCCCTGTACCGCCGTCGAGGAGAAGAAGCACCGGAGCCGCCAGAACCAGCCAGAGGCGAGAAACCCTAGAACGCCGGCCTCTGCATCATCGACGATCGCCAGCGTCTCGGCCCGCACGAACACCACCGACGCCCTCCCGGTGAGCCACCTGACCTCCTAGACACGCTCCGCCGCGCTGTAGTCGCCTAGGGCCGTTGTTCGTTTCATCGAGCACTGCGACACGGCGGCGCGTCGTCTGCCGCTCCTCGCGTCGCAGAAACCCTAGCTAGGCCGCGCCTCCCTGACACCAAGCCCAGGCCAGTAGCGTTGCTCCGCCCGTCGCTTCGCCCAGGTCCCAGTTCGAGCCCGCGTGCAGGCCAGCGCGTCGGTCGACATCGACTGTCGTCGACGGTTTAGAGAGAAGATCCTGATGGCGACGCGCCATTGATACCCTCCTACTCTTTTTGTCGCATCAAGCCGCTCCTTAGGACCCCACCGTCAGCCCGATGACCATTTTGCGCAAAACCCTTGGCCTCTAGTTAACTCAACTCGGCGCTCAGCCTAGCCCCACCTGCCTTTGTCCTCTCCGGCTTTGTCACGTGGGCTCTGGTCGACGGCCCCTGTCATCCTCTGCGGCTAGACTAACCACAGTGTGAGAGGCGTTTACTGCTTGGCGTGTTGCCAGTCGACTGTGGCCCACTTGTGCGTGACAGTGGCTAGCTCCCTGAGTATAAAAAGTATTTCCGAATCTGTTTAAATTCAAATCCTTTTCTAATTATTTCAAATTCAAATATAATTCTGTTTTTAAATAACTTTCAAAATATAAACCCAAATAATGCAAATAATATATGTTTTCAAATCAGAAAAATGTGAGAATTTCAAATATGCAATCCAAAATATATTTTGAACACTTAAATTTCCAAGTTTATTTAAATTACAATAAATGCCCCTTTTCCTTAAATAATTAATAACTTTTGATTTATAAATCCAAATTTAACAAATAATATGTCTAAAATGATTAGCTCTGAGACCTTTCTGTTTATGCATTCCATGGTTTGTTTTGAAGCATGCATCATATAAATATAAAGAGTACAGCAACTTAATTGAGAATAAAATGGGGCCAAAACTTAATAAAATGTTTATCTCTTGTATGCCACACCTCACCCATGCCATGCTACCTTATTGCCATGCAAATTGTGCATCATTCATCATGGCATGATTGTTTGCTTGTCGCATTTATTCATATGCTTGTGCACTTTATTTATGTTGGCCCTTGTTGTTTGGTTCTTCTTCGAATAGACGCTGAGCAGGGGATATATCAAGAGAACCAGAGCACTACCCAGATCCATCCTTTGCTTCAATCGAGCTGTGCAAGCACTACCACATGCTTGCATACATATAGTACCTATTGCCTCTTTATCTTATTCTTGCATCATTGAGTCGCGATTGCATTAAATTGAATCCCAAGTATTGCATAGCCTTTACTTTTGAACCCCACCGAAGCTTGTACCTCCATCCCATGAGCCATTACTACAGGAGTTGTTTGAGCCATGCGAGTCGTAGAACAGCATGTGTAGGGTATGTGGGTGTCTGATGGATAATGAGGTACCTAAACAACTTAACTCGAGTAGTAATGGGATAACTAATGAAAGTGGCATCGGTGAGCCATATTCGCTATTTGGTTTTTCAGGCTCACTTGTGTCGTCTGACCCGAAAGTAATTGATTCCTGTTCCAAGAATATTCGCTATCCACATCCGGAGGCTTATGGACCCCCGAGCCGAGCTTGATTCATTCTTATTTCTTGGGGCCACAAACTAGTTTGAGGTTTTTTTTATGATCCTGTACCTATGCCATGCTTTACTGCTTTATTTAAGATTGTGCGAGGTACTGCACACTGTACTGTTTAGGATCGTGGCCCGATTTCGCTGTATCGACAAGCCCAGCCACACTTTCGGGTTCCCAGTCGTTTACAGCCGCCTCCACAACCTTAAGCCTGCTTTGAGCCGGGCCGGCTTCTTGGGATCTACTTAAAGGGTGGCCCTCGAAATATTTCTGAATCCTGTAATTGCTTTGTCGTGACTGTCTGCTGGGTTTTGATTTGGTTTTTCCGAGGCATATCGAGTGTGTGTTGCTATTTGTGCACCTCTGCAGGTAAAACTTTCTCAAAGCCGTGTCCATGTTATGGACGACTTGGAGCACGCCGATCATAGACAAGCATAACTAAAGTACCGCTCTTAATTTGACTAGACTAGGTACCTGACTAGTAAATAGTGCAACACTCACGGAATGGATAATAAAACTGCCAACGGATGGGGAAGGTTGTTCGTCCGCTTCCTCGTCGGTAAGCGAGGAGGAGGATGGATCTGTGGATATTACCGTTATAACTGTTATAACTGTTGTTATTAATTCACGGACATCCGTCTATCTCTGGTTAGGCGGATGGTTAGCGAGTATCTATAGAACTGTTAGGGTTTATCTTTTGCTGCAATTGCGTCACCCCAGGTTGTGTCCCCTTTAGAGGCATAAAGACTTGCTGAGTACCCCTAGGGTCTCACACGATAAATTATTGGTTCAGATGGACAGGTACACTCGCAAGATGGATACTGGGTGGAAGAGACGGACGATATGGGCAACGATCATTCGGTGTAGAGATTCCGGGAACGGGGATCCGTGAGATCTGTGGGCGGGATGTGCTTATTTATGGGCATCTTATGCCGATTTGCTTCTTATCCGTACTCGGACTTTGTCTTCCGCTTCCGCTTGATGCTCTGTTGACTGATGTATGAGGAGATATCCTAAACTATTATATCTATCTAGGATATTTGGATCTTGCCGTATGGCGTTGCTATATTTCCTTTCTTGTTAGATGGAATGGCTCTGATGTACTATTGTATGGTGGCTTGCATACATACTCATTTGTGTATGTAGTTGATCCCTTCACGCCGACACGCCGCCCGTTCTTGTCCCGATGTTTGGAAATGGTTGGGACGGCCGAAAGGTCTACCTGTGAGTGGCATTTGGGCCCCACCGTACTATTTCAACCATTTCCGTTCATCCAGGCTTGTAACTAGGAGCGTAATTCACCGAGGTAGTTACAGTCTATCTGACGCTGATGTTCCGACATCCAATCCATGCCCAATATGACATCTAGACCTTGGGATTCTAGTATAACCGGGTGTGCATGAAATGCATAAGCACCAATTTCTAGTGTCAACCCTCGACATGTTGCACTAGCTATCATCTCTCCCCCAGGGAACTTACTCTAATTGATCCTCTAAGAGCCTCGGTAGGTAGCTTATACTTATCCACAAATGCCTTTGATATGAAAGTATGCGATGCACCAGTATCAAAAATAACAAATGCGATATGGGTATTGATTGGAAACTTACCAACCACTAGCTCTGGTTCATTCTAAATCTCCTCAACGTTCACATGGTTGACTGTTGCCTTCTGGTTTGCATTAGTCTTGATTCCTACTTCAATCCTCTTCTCTGGGCAATTATCAGCATAGTGCCCCATCTTCTTGCACTTGAAGCATTCCACTTCACTAAGATACCTCCTGCCAGAGCGGTTGTGTCCATTGTTCCTCCCAGAGTTGTTGTTGTAGCTCTTGTGGCCATTGTGGTGGTGGCCATTTCCTCCACGGTGGCGATTTTCACTCCTGTGACCATCGTGGCGATGTCCATTACTTCCATGGTGGTTACAGCCATCTCCGCCATGCTTAGAATACCCATAGTGTCCATCATAGGAGGTGCGAGCACGGTGGTGTGATCCTGAGGAGTGGTGGCTGTTCTTCCTCTTACGTCTTTACACCTGCTGCTGTTTCCCTTCCAGAATTCTGGCCTTGTCCATCAGTTCCTGAAATGTCGGACAATAAACCACAGATAGCTGAAGTGAAATCTCATCACTGAGACCATCCAGGAACCTCTCCCTCCTCTTGGCATCAGTGTCCACATCCTCAGGGGCATAGCGAGAGAGATTATTGAATTCTTCTATGTAATCCGCCACAGTGCGGTTGGTTTGGCGCAGGTTGCGGAATTCCTTCCTCTTTAGACTCATGGTCCCGGCAGATACGTGGTTCGTCCTGAACCCTTCCTCAAACATGGCCCAGGTAACTATGTCCAGCGGGTGGGTGATTTGGAAGGCATCCCACCAGGAAGCAGCTGATCCTTCCAACAAGTGAGCAGCAAACCTCACCTTTTCAGCATCAGTGCAACCAATGGTCACCAAGTCCTTGTTCACAGAACGGAGCCAGTCAAGAGCAACCATGGGCTCAGGTGCAGAGGAGAACTTAGCTGGCCTCAGCCTCAGGAACCTAGTGAGAGCATCCCCCTGCGGCTGATTGTTCCTGTTGTTGTTGTTGTTATTATTGTTCTGAGTTGCCATGAACTGCGTCATCACTTGGGTCAACTGTGCCTGAGCGGCCATGAGCTGGGCTATATCATCAGGTACTCGGCGAGGAGCCATCTACAGTTCAGCACAGGTAAGATTAGAAAGAAAGCAACTAAGGAAGTATTTCTACCCATGCAACATGCTCAATGCAACAACAGTTCATCCACAACAACCACAAGCAATCACCACATGAGAAATCACACACACAAACATTGTTCCAGGTTTTTCTTAACAGTATATGACTAAAAAATAATTTAGAAACGCTGGTAATAACATTTGGCAAAGCAAAACAGCAAAATAAGCAAAACCAAAAATCTGGCAGAACAGTTCTGTCCTGTTCACGAATTTTTTTGCCTGACTTAAAAGCGTCAAGAATTTTTGCTGATTTTTGTGCAGATACTACAGATAATTACGTACCAGATCCCAATTTCTCAGAATTTTCTCAGTTACCAATAAAACATAAAAAATCGTACAGTACAGCAGACTCAGCAGAAAACTGCAGCAGTAAAAACACGAATTTTACCCAAACTTGTCCAAAAATCATTTAATAAATCTCACAAAAATTCCTGGAACTTCAAGGTACTTAACTGAGCATTCAAAACACAATAAACTAATAGTGCAGAAGTTACATTGATCGATGTCTAAGACTAACGAATATCCCTAACGAAGACTAGTTTTGGAGGACCATCTCTAGCTATTTGATGAACAGGTTGCAATAGGTTCTGGAGTCCACGCGCTGACGCTTCGATCCTCGTGCATGCCACGGTGGTGCCGTGTACACCTCTCCTGAGTCTTCTTCACTTGAGTCCTCGAATTCCACCTCTTCGGGGTCCTCCTCCTTGCTTCCTTCAACAAAGCGCCCGCTGCATCTCCTCCATCATCGTCATCGCTTCCTTCATCATCACTGCCTCCATCATCATCATTGTTACCTCCACCACCATTGTTACCTCCATCACCATTATCCTCATCATCATCATAATCACTATCATCATCTCCATCATTCCCATCATCACCATTACCATTATTTGGTGGAGGATTCTGCTGTGCTTGAAGGGCAGCAATCTGGGAAGCCATATCCACTATGGTTTGATCACGCTCAGCCACCACTTGATTCCTTTCCACAATAGTTTGGTTCAGTGCTGCAATCGTGGCATCTCTACCAATGAGGGATTGCTCCATTGTATTCACAGCAGTGGCTGTTCTTCCTCTTACGTCTTTCCACCTGCTGCTGTTTCCCTTCCAGAATTCTGGCCTTGTCCATCAGTTCCTGAAATGTCGGACAATAAACCACAGATAGCTGAAGTGAAAGCTCATCACTGAGACCGTCTAGGAACCTCTCCCTCCTCTTGGCATCAGTGTCCACATCCTCAGGGGCATAGCGAGAGAGATTATTGAATTCTTCTATGTAATCCGCCACAGTGCGGTTGGTTTGGCGCAGGTTGCGGAATTCCTTCCTCTTTAGACTCATGGTCCCGGCAGATACGTGGTTCGTCCTGAACCCTTCCTCAAACATGGCCCAGGTAACTATGTCCAGCGGGTGGGTGATTTGGAAGGCATCCCACCAGGAAGCAGCTGATCCTTCCAACAAGTGAGCAGCAAACCTCACCTTTTCAGCATCAGTGCAACCAATGGTCACCAAGTCCTTGTTCACAGAACGGAGCCAGTCAAGAGCAACCATGGGCTCAGGTGCAGAGGAGAACTTAGCTGGCCTCAGCCTCAAGAACCTAGTGAGAGCATCCCCCTGTGGCTGATTGTTCCTATTGTTGTTGTTGTTGTTGTTGTTGTTGTTGTTGTTGTTATTATTGTTCTGAGTTGCCATGAACTGCGTCATCACTTGGGTCAACTGTGCCTGAGCGGCCATGAGCTGGGCTATATCATCAGGTACTCGGCGAGGAGCCATCTACGGTTCAGCACAGGTAAGATTAGAAAGAAAGCAACTAAGGAAGTATTTCTACCCATGCAACATGCTCAATGCAACAACAGTTCATCCACAACAACCACAAGCAATCACCACATGAGAAATCACACACACAAACATTGTTCCAGGTTTTTCTTAACAGTATATGACTAAAAAATAATTTAGAAACGCTGGTAACAACATTTGGCAAAGCAAAACAGCAAAATAAGCAAAACCAAAAATCTGGCAGAACAGTTCTGTCCTGTTCACGATTTTTTTTGCCTGACTTAAAAGCGTCAAGAATTTTTGCTGATTTTTGTGCAGATACTACAGATAATTACGTACCAGATCCCAATTTCTCAGAATTTTCTCAGTTACCAATAAAACATAAAAAATCGTACAGTACAGCAGACTCAGCAGAAAACTGCAGCAGTAAAAACACGAATTTTACCCAAACTTGTCCAAAAATCATTTAATAAATCTCACAAAAATTCCTGGAACTTCAAGGTACTTAACTGAGCATTCAAAACACAATAAACTAATAGTGCAGAAGTTACATTGATCGATGTCTAAGACTAACGAATATCCCTAACGAAGACTAGTTTTGGAGGACCATCTCTAGCTATTTGATGAACAGGTTGCAATAGGTTCTGGAGTCCACGCGCTGACGCTTCGATCCTCGTGCATGCCACGGTGGTGCCGTGTACACCTCTCCTGAGTCTTCTTCACTTGAGTCCTCGAATTCCACCTCTTCGGGGTCCTCCTCCTCGCTTCCTTCAACAAAAGCGCCCGCTGCATCTCCTCCATCATCGTCATCACTTCCTTCATCATCACTGCCTCCATCATCATCATTGTTACCTCCACCACCATTGTTACCTCCATCACCATTATCCTCATCATCATCATAATCACTATCATCATCTCCATCATTCCCATCATCACCATTACCATTATTTGGTGGAGGATTCTGCTGTGCTTGAAGGGCAACAATCTGGGAAGCCATATCCACTATGGTTTGATCACGCTCAGCCACCACTTGATTCCTTTCCACAATAGTTTGGTTCAGTGCTGCAATCGTGGCATCTCTACCAATGAGGCCTTGCTCCATTGTATTCACAGCAGTGTGCAAGGTTTCCATCTCATACCCTTGCAAATGCACAGTGCCCTGAAAATAATCCAACTCCTCCTTTTGTTGCATCAACTTCTCTTCTCTCTCCCAAGCTTTAATCTCCATGTCTTCTAATTGCTTCTCATGGAGTGGCATGTTGTTCCGATTTCCTGTGGTAACCATCACGTTCCCATCCTCATTCCGACTTCCAAATGCAAGGAAAGGTGAACCTGCTGGCAGTCGGTGTCGGTGGAGATAACACAGGCGTGACAGTGTCTCATGCATGGCCGACTCCACTCCTTGCTCCCAGGTAAGGTACTTCTTGGTGCAGATCAGGTTCTCAATACCAAGCACGGTGGGATCTGCAAGTACAATAGCGGTGATCTCCCATACGCGATCTCTAGGCACATAGGTGTTCATCCTCCTCCCTTTGAACATCGGCATTAGCATGCCCAGTGTCTGGCAAAGCTCCGCCAACTGTCTTGTGAAGGGTCTTGGTGATTGGAGCTCAACATACTCAACTCTGGTGGCATCTCCCATCTATCAATTGTAAAGAGGAAAGAGTGAGAGCAGCAAAGGAAAAGAATTTACTAGAATGAAAGGCATAAGAATAAAGACAGAATTTAAAATAGGCTTAAGTAAATATAAGGCTTCCTATTCCAATCCCAGGTCATGATCCTACAGTCAACACACTGCTCTGATACCATCTGGAACGGTACAACCCGGAAGGATTGCACCTCTATGTATCATGCCAATCCCTGGATCGGTTCATTGGCGTACATAGCATCGATAGACATCAAAGAATTAACAGTGCATCATTATTACAACGGTATGATCCAGAATATTGCATTTATTACAAAGTTTGCAAAGCATAATGCTTGCGCAGGTAAAAGTAGCAAATAGATAGCATAAATAAAGTAGCTCCAGTCTCTATTAGACGCCACAGGCGAACAAAATGTTGAGTGGAGGGTCGCGACCAACACTACTACTCAGAGTAACCGGAAGAGTAACCTACAACATGAAACGTAACAGCCCCAAAGGGTCAGCACTTGGAATGCACTGGCAAGTGGAACAATGAGAGAAAACAACAAGACTAAAATAGCTATATGCATATCTGGCTTGTGGGGTTCAGGCTTAGTTGCAGCAGCAAAATACTTTCTCCTACCATTTGTAAATCATTTGTAAAGCATTTAATCTTCATCAAACAACCTAATTAAGTTTCAACCACAAGTTTTAGCAATTACAAGTTAGAATGAATGAGAACATGTCATAACACCCACAATTCAGCAACTCAATCGTCCATTACCGGGGACACGGCTAAGCACTTAGTTTTACACCCTGCAAGGGTTACACACTTTACCCATATGACTTGGTCGACCCGCTCGTACCACGACACGCATATTGAGTCATGATAGGGAGAAGCCCAAGAAGTGACAATTCGGAAAGTAGCTCCCCAAGCCCATCCACGCACCGTACCAACCTATCACATTCACTACATCTCTGGATACGAAGAGCTCGGGTCGCCACGACCTACTAAGTCCATCCAGCCACCCATAACTCACTGGCATATGGCTGTACACTAATCATTTCTCATAAACCTAGGTGGCCATCTGATGCGCTCGACGATCGACGTAGAGCTCGTTGGAACCCCAAGAGGAAGGTATGATGAGCACAGCAGCAAGTTTTCCCTCAGTTATGAAACCAAGGTTTAATCGAACCAGTAGGAGCAAGGAAACACCCCAAAGGTGTTACTAGCTGAGCTTTGGCAGGGCGCACTACCGGTGCTAGTAGCAACGTGGAGACCTGCACAACACAACCACAGAACTTTGTCCCCAACTTGCGATGAGGTTGTCAATCTCACCGTGTTTTGTGGAAAACAAAGGATTAAACGTATCGAATGGAAAGAAGTAAAAGTTTGCAGAAAGTAAACAGAAAGCAGTAAACAGTTGTAGATTGTATGTAAAGAAAAAGGACCGGGATCCATAGTTCACTAGAGGTGGCTCTCCTTAAGATAGAAAACATGCTGGGTGAACAAATTACAGCGGGGCAATTGACAAACACCGAGAAAGCAATATATGCATATACTAATCATCTTGACTCCTTTGAGACTTGATTGGGCATTACAACATAATACATAGACCGCCATCCAACTGCATCTATGACTCATAATCCACCTTCAGGTTATCATCCGAACCCCCTCCAGTATTAAGTTGCAAGCAACAGATTATTGCTTTACGAACTGCGTGTAAAGTAAACAATACGATTGTTCTATGAACAAAGGATTGTTGTTTTCTCCCTAGTAGCAACAACACATCTAGTACCTTAGAGATTTCTATCACTTCCCTAGATTACCAGAGGCATGAACCCACTATCGAGCATAAATACTAACTCTTGGAGTTGCTAGAATCTACTTGGCCAAGATAGCTACTAACAACGGAAAGCATGCAAGATCTCAAATAACAAAGACATGATAGAATCAATAATCAATCTGAAATAGCATCTCAATATCCATCAGATCCCCGCAAACACAACATTCAGAATTACAAATAGATGATCTTGATCATGAACGGAGCTCACAAGATCTAAACATGAAAGCACAAAGGAGGAGAACCAGCCATCTAGCTACTACATGGATCCGTAGTCCAAGGATGAACTACTCACGCATCACACCGGAGGCTTGCATGGTGATGAAGAAGGCCTGTGGTGAATTCCTCTCCGGCAGGGTGCCGGAAGAGCTCAGATCCTCCCGATCTAGGGATGGAGATGACGCGGCTCTGCACTCTTTCGTGGATTTTTGATCGGGTACCTAGGGTTTTCCCCGAGGGCAACTTATAGGCGGAAGGAGAGGCCGAGGGGTGCCGGAGCGGCCACACCACCTCGGGCGCAGGCCGGCCGCCGCTGCCAGGTGGTGTGGTGGCTCCCTGGCCCTTCTCCGTCTTGTATTCTGGCACATGATCCCTTCCGGAAAAATAGGCACTTTGGCTTTTGTCCCGTCCAATTCCGAGAATATTCATTTTCTAACTTTCCTGGAACTAAAAACAGCAGAAAACAGGCAGCTGGCACTATGGCCCTTGTTAATAGGTTAGTCCAAGAAATCATACGAAAAGTACTCCAAAGTTGGAACAAAACAAAAGAAAGTGGATAAAACCAAGCATGGAACATCAAAAATATAGATACATTTGCAATGTATCAACATCCCCAAGCTTAACTCCTGCTCATACTCGAGTAGGTAAGTGATAAAAAGAAAGAATTTTTGAGGTGACATGCACCATCAAAGACTTGATCAAAGTATTTGCCAAACATTCAAGGCTGGGATCATAGTACTTCAATCATAACATGAAAGACAAATTTCTAGCAATAAGCAAAGAAACTATGATGCAACATGAAAAGGCACAAACAAAAGATTCATGAATAACAATGCTTTGCAAGACGTTTGTTTGTTTCACATAAAGAAAACATAGCATAATAATATTCAGCTTGTCCTTCAATAGAGTAGCAAATATAAATGCAAAGGACACCTTCAAAGTTCATAAGAGTGACTAGATACAATAGTTTCCAACAAGAAATAACAAGTTATGCATCAATCAACTAGTCTTGGGACAATGCACATAGAACTAAGAATGGCCACTATGCTCTCAAAGTAGTGCATAAAGATAGAAGGTGGAGACTCAATATAATGGTGGAAGAAAGGCCTTTTGTAAAAGGAAGTAGGGATTCAAGTCTCATAAAGAGCTTCCAAAAATTATGGTACTTATAGCTTTCAGCTCTCATTGCCCCTATCATAAGCATCTTGAAGGTGATTAAGGTTAAAGTGACACAACTATGAGGATATGCTTGACAAGTTATAAACCGAAATCTCATGCCCCTTACTTACGAAGACCGATCCTCATGCTACTCAACTTCAGTCACGAGTAAGCTCTTGTCATTGTAAGTATATGTGTATCATTAAGAACCTCCAACGGGGTACCCCTTGCACATGATACGGGAGCTTTCCCATAATCAAAATGCCAAGGCAAGCAGACAATGAGCATCTCAGCGATCTTTTTATTTGCTATTTGCATAGGTTTTTATTGAGGATGCTTCATAGAGTGCTCATTATGGTGATGCTGCAAGTTTCCACCATGATTAGGCATGGCTTAGGCTAGCGGCCCAGGCATTTCTCTAACACACATACAAACTCCATGATCTTACAAGTTCCACTTTTATTTCACACCGCCGGGATCCGTAAGCAAAAGAACATGATATCAACGGGGTACAAAGTACAAGTGCAATGTTGAAAGCGTTCCCCATGAAACATGGTTCTGCTAGTTTCAACTTATAAAGCGCAAGCATATACACAACAAAGAAGGACCCAATGGTTCAAGTTTATTAGAGGCAAAAAAGTAAAGTGTGCCATCAAGTTCGTGAGAGCTTTAATCACTAGTTTTCTCATAACAAGTGAAAGGTAGATAAAAGCATGAATATAATTAGAATAGCATAAGCTAGTAGGTAGGTATGGTGGACTCTTTGGAAAAACTTGGTTTAGGGAGTTGGATGCATGAGTGGAACTCATACTTGGTGGTGGAGGCTAGCAAAAGACTGTGAGCGACAAACTAAGAGAGCAATAATGGCCATAATCATGCAGAGCGACAAAACATCATTGATCAAAGCATAAAGTGATACTAAAAGTTGAAAACTAAAGGATCATAAAGGCTATGGTGACTTGTGACAGTCATAACATGGTGTGAGCATGTGCCAAGTCAACCCAAATAAAGCATCAAAGGAGAATACCACTATATTATGCTTTAATATGCTAAAACAACGCATGATTCATCCATGACACATTAAGCAATATCAATTGTTTATAACAAGTCATGCTACAACAAAGAATACTTGGCATAAAGCCAAAACTATATCAAGCATGGCATGACAAAGCATAGGCCACAGTCAAAAACAAGCTCTTTTTACCATATAAGCATGAACTTTCCTACTCTTTTCCAAACCAAACCAAACTAATTGCAAACCAATGTATGAAAGAGGGGGTCCAACCAACTTATTCATAAAACTAAGCAAACCAAGAAAACTAAAAACCAAAATGAAAACGAAAAAGAAGACGCTCCAAGAACAACACAACTGTGCATGAAACAATAAAAATGAAGCGTTTGGAAGAAACTTGAGATTTTTATTGATGAAGAAGGGGATGCCTTGGACATCCCAAAGCTTTGACGCTTGTACTTCTTGGATATTTCTTGGGGTGACACGCATGGCATCCCCAAGCTTGAGCTTTAGTCCATCATTCATCTCATTACTCATTCCTTCCATACAGCTGAAAATTTTCCTTCATACAAAACTTCACACAATCTTTATTAGCAACATTAGTGCACTCAAGATAAATAAGTCTTAAGGTTCAGCTCTAACACCAAATAAACTTCCATTATAACACTAGCTATTGCAGCACTTCCCTCAAAAATCTCAATTCCCCAAAAGAACTCAAGAAGGAACCAACAAGAAGCAAATGCAGAAAATGGCAGAAATCTGTCAAAACAGACCAGCAGGTAAAGACGATTTTTTTTGAAGACCTTCTGTTGCTCAAATCAAAAAGTGTTGAACTAATGGAAGTTAGATAACAACCTGGGGAAGAAGCACAAAACATTACAGCTCAATCCGACGTATAGAGCTCTCTCAGTATTCTTTACGGTGAATCACAAAAATCTGTTTCGGGACAGCAACTTTCCCAATCATTACTTCACTCTCATTAGAGGTTACTCTTGGCACAAAAAGCAAATAAAAAGGATAAGGAGCGGTTATTACAGATGTAATAACTTCCAAGACTGATCTAAAACTCTTGGGTTATCTCCCAACAAGTACTTTTCTTTAACGCCTTTAAGTTAGGCATTGAAAATTTGAGAAGATGCTCTCATAGGAAATATGAATTGAAGTAAAAGAGAGCATCAAGAAGAAAATTCAAAACACATTTAAGTCTAACCCACTTCCTATGCATAGGAATCTTGTATGCAAATAAATTCACAAAGAACAAAGTGACAGGCATAGGAAGATAAAACAAAAGTAACTTCAAAACTTTCGGCACATAGAGAGGTGTTTCATTACCATAAAAACTTCTACAACCATATTTTCCTCTCTCATAATAATTTTCAGTAGCCTCATGAATAAACTCAACAATATAACTATCACATAAGGCATGCTTTTCATGATATACAAGCACTAGAGCTTTATATTAAACATTTCCAAAAGAATCCTCGGGAACATAACATTCACCCTCCTTTGATAAGCATGGGGGACAATCAAATAATGTAAGGGATAAAGAGTTACTCTCATTAGAAGGTAGGCATGGGTAGATCCATTCTTCCTCATCTTTTTCATCTAATGAGCTTTCAGGTTCAGCAATTTCTTCTTCCATGGAGGTTCTAGCAGGCGGTGGTTCATCTATTACCTTAGCAGCCATAATACTGTTCCCAAATAGGAAACTGAGTGAGCTATCCATATGAAATAGTGATTGGAGCAGAGCTAGTCATAAAGGCAACTTAAGAAAGGAACTATTTTTTTTGTGTTTTTGAAATAAGAAAGAAAACAAGTAAAACTAATTTTTTTTGTGTTTTTGAAGAACAAAACAAGCAAACAAAGCAAAAAGAAACTAAGCAAAACAAAAACAACAAAGTAAAGAGATTGGTTATGAGGGACTCCCCTTGTGAAGATGTCCTTGACTCCCCGGCAACGGCGCCAGAAAACGTCTTGATGCGCTCGATGATCGACGTAGAGCTCGTTGGGAACCCCAAGAGGAAGGTATGATGAGCACAGCAACAAGTTCTCCCTCAGTTATGAGACCAAGGTTTAATCGAACCAGTAGGAGCAAGGAAACACCCCAGAGGTGTTACTAGCTGAGCTTTGGCAGGGCGCACTACTATTGCTAGTAGCAACATGGAGACCTGCACAACACAACCACAGAACTTTGTCCCCAACTTGCGATGAGGTTGTCAATCTCACCGTGTTTTGCGAAAAACAAAGGATTAAACGTATCGAATGGAACTAACAAAAGTTAGATAACAACCTGGGGCAGAATCAAAAAAAATTACAGCTCAATCCGACATACAGAGCTCTCTCACGAGTTTTTACGGTGAAGCACAAAAATCTGTTTCGGGACAGCAACTTTCCCAATCATTACTTCTCTCTCATTAGAGGTTACTCTTGGCACAAAAGGTAAATGAAAAGGATAAGAAGAGGTTATTACAGAGGTAATAACTTCCAATACTCATCTAAAACTTTTGGGTTATCTCCCAATAAGTACTTTTCTTTAACGCTTTTAAGTTAGCCATGATAGTTTGAGAAGATGCTCACATAAAAAATATGAAGAGCATCAAGAAGCAAATTCAAAACACATTTAAGTCTAACCCACTTCCTATGCATAGGAATGTCGTATGCAAATAAATTCACAAAGAACAAAGTGACATGCATAGGAAGATAAAACGAGAATAACTTCAAAACTTTCAGCACATAGAGAGGTGTTTCAATACCATGAAAACTTCTACAACCATATTTTCCTCTCTCATAATAATTTTCAGTAGCCTCATGAATAAACTCAACAATATAGCTAACACATAAAGCATGATTTTCATGATCTACAAACACTAGAGCTTTATTATAAACATTTTCAAAAGAATCCTCAGGAACATGACATTCGTCCTCCTTTAGTAAGCATGGGGGACAATCAAATAATGCAAGGGGTAAAGAGTTACTTTCATTAGAATGTAGGGATGGGTAGATCCATTCTTTCTCCCCTTGATCATCACTCTCCTCCTCTTTTTCATCCAATGAGCTTCCAGTTTCAGCAATTTCTTCTTCCATAGGCTCCTGCAAGGCATTAGTCTCTTCCATAGGTGGAGAGCATCTATTAAGATATTCAATAATATAGCCATTTTCTTCCTTGTAATTATCAAAGCAAAATTGAAGTATATCATAAACCTCATATTTATAAGGTGCATCATCAGTATTTTCAAGCAAATAAGCTAGTTCGAATGCACCCTTCCAAGCAATAAATTCTTCAATTTGTTCCACATCATAAAAGTCATAATTTCCTTTAACATAAGAAGATATGGTAACATTATCATTATACTCACATTGAAAAGGGAGGTGTTTATACCTCCTACAGCAACAAGATTTATCAAAGCAATAAGTAACATTGTAAGTAGAGCACACGTTTCTAGCAATGGTATTCAATTTATCAATTTGTTCCCATAAGTATTTCCCTTTTTGTGACAAGCGGTGTTCCTTATAATAATATTTTTGTTCTTCCATGAACCCACCATGCCAATAAGATTCAGTTTCAAAGAAACCAACCATTGATAGGAAGCATGACAAAGCAAGGCAATAATAGACCAATAACTATAGGAGACTTAATTTTTTTGTGTTTTTGAAGAACAAAACAAGCAAACTAAGCAAAACAAAAACAACAAAGTAAAGAGATTGGTTATGAGGGACTCCCCTTGTGAAGATGTCCTTGACTCCCTGGCAACGGCGCCAGAAAAATGCTTGATGGCTCGGTGTTGATGTAGAGCTCGTTGGGAACCCCAAGAGGAAGGTATGATGAGCATAGCAGCAAGTTTCCCTCAGTTATGAAACCAAGGTTTAATCGAACCAGTAGGAGCAAGGAAACACCCCAAAGGTGTTACTAGCTGAGCTTTGGCAGGGCGCACTACCGGTGCTAGTAGCAACATGGAGACCCGCACAACACAACCACAGAACTTTGTCCCCAACTTGCGATGAGGTTGTCAATCTCACCGTGTTTTGCGGAAAACAAAGGATTAAACGTATCGAATGGAAAGAAGTAAAAGTTGATGGGTTCGTAGCATGGAAAACAAAAAAATCTACCGCAAGAACGAACAAAACCCAGATCTAATCTAGATAAAAGCCAAGATCTAATCTATTAGACATGTGCAACGAGATAGATCTGTACTAACCCTTGTAGATCCGAAAACCTTGTGCGAGATCGGATCTCGTGTTTGATGTAGAGGATCACTTGCCAATCTCAAGATCGAGTAGATGATCCTTCCGGCCAACTGGCAGCGCTCATGATGGTCACACGTGCGGAGTCGATGTAGACCTTCCTCTCCCCGTTCCAGCGAGCAGCAGAGGTAGTAGATCTCTCCATGGAATCCCAGCAGCACGACGGCGTGGTGGTGGTGGTGGAGTAGAAAATTCTGCAGGGCTTCGCCTAAGCCTGAGCAGAAGGAAGGAGGAGGAGAGAGGCGGCTAGGGCAAGAGTGGAGGGGCAAGGGGTGGCGCCCACCTCTATATAGAGGGAGGGTGCGGCCTAGGGTTCCCACCCCTAGGCCCACCTCCTAGGTCACAGCACAAGGGGGCTTGGGGAGTTTCCTTCCCCCAAGTTCCCTTTTCTTTCTTGGTTTTCAAGTAAACTCCATAGAAATTTCTAGAACCTTCCTAACATTCAAACCTTCTAGAACCCCCATATAAACACTCCGGGACATTTCCGAACCTAGAAAATGATCTCCATTATATGAATCTTATTCTCCGGACAATTCCGGATCTCCTCGTGATGTCTCAGATCCAATCTGAGACCAACAACATTCGGTCTCCAACGCACATTCCATATCTACCTAACAAAGATCGAACCTTATGTGTCACCCTACGGTTCGTGAATATGCACATGATGGAGACACCTCTCCGATCAATAACCATCAGCGGGATCCGGAGATCCATAACGGCTCCACATACTCAACGATGACTTCGTGATCGATAGAACCATTAACATACTGAAACCAATTCCCTTTGTCACGCGATACTCTACTTATCCGAGGTTTGATCGTCGGTATCTCCATACCTAGTTCTACCTCGCATCGATAAGTAGTCTTTACTTGTTCCATGTTATGTCATCCCTTGTGACCCAGTCACATGCTTGCAAGCTAACTAGATGACATTCCACCGAGAGGGCCCAGAGCATATCTATCCGTCATATGGATGGACAAATCCCAATCTTGGTCCATGCGCTTCAACACATACTTTCAGAATACCCAATGACACCTTTATAACCACCCAGTTATGAAGCGGTGTTTGATGTCATCAAAGCACCCATCCGATGATGGTGATTAACATAACCTCATGGTCGAAGGATTAGGTTACTATGCATTTGAAAGCTTGTAGCAATACGAACTTAATGACTTGATCTTATGCTACACTTACTATGGGTGTGTGTCCATCACATCATTCTCCTAATGATATGACCTTGTTATTAATGACATCCAATGTCCATGATCAGGAAACCATGATCCTCTATTAATCAACAAGCTAGTTCAACAAGAGGCTTACTAGGGACTCTATTATGTTTACAAAACACACAAGTATTAGTGTTTCCTAATAATACAATTATAGCATGGGATGCAAACATTCATCATAAACACAAAGATATAATAATAACCACTTTTATTATTGCCTCTTGGGCATATCTCCAACAGTCTCCCACTTGCACTAGAGTCAATAATCTAGATTACATGGTAATATACCTAACACCCATGGCGTTCTGGTGTTGGTCATGCTTTGCTCTAGGGAGAGGTTTAGTCAACGGATCTGCCACATTCAGATCAGTGTGTACTTTGCAAATCTTTATGTCACCATCTCGGACATACTCGCGAATAGCATGGAAACGTAGCTTGATGTGCTTCAGCTTGCTATGTGACCTTGGCTCCTGTGCATTAGCTATGGCACCTGTGTTGTCACAGTAGATGGCCATCGGGTCCAACGCACTAGGAACCACGCCAAGTTCAGTAATGAACTCCTTCATCCATATGGCTTCTTGTGCAGCCTCCGAAGCAGCTATGTATTCCGATTCAGTTGAAGATTTCGCCACAACGCTTTGCTTGGCACTCCTCCAGCTCACTGCAGCACCATTAAAAATAAATACGTAGCCAGACTGTGACTTCGAGTCATCTGGATCGGTGTTCCAACTAGCATCAGTGTAACTGTTTACAACAAGCTGTTCATCACCTCCATAAGAAAGAACCATATCCTTAGTCCTATCCAGGTACTTTAGGATATTCTTGACCGCTATCCAGTGCTCCATTCCAGGATCACTTTGATATCTGCTAGTCAAACTAACAGCATGTGCTATATCCGGTCTTGTACACAGCATGGCATACATGATAGAACCTATGGCCGAGGCATAGGGAATATTATTCATCTTCTCTCTATCTTCTGCCGTAGCTGGACTTTGAGTCTTACTCAAGGTCTTACCTGACAACATGGGCACGAACCCTTTCTTGCTCTCTTCCATTCTAAACTTCTTTAGAACTTTGTCCAAGTATGTACTTTGTGAAAGCGCTATTAGGCATCTTGATCTATCTCTATAAATCTTGATGCCTAGAATATATGCCGCTTCGCCAAGATCCTTCATTGAAAAACTATTATTCAAATAGGCTTTGACACTATTAAGAAGTTCTATGTCATTCCCAATCAACAATATGTCATCTACATATAGTACTAGGAATGTTATAGAGCTCCCACTCTTTTTCTTGTAAATACAAGCTTCTCCATAAGTTTGTATAAATCCAGAGTTTTTGATTACTTTATCAAAACGTTGATTCCAACTCCGGGATGCTTGCTTCAGTCCATAAATGGAGCGTTGAAGTTTGCATACCTTGTCAGCATCTTTAGGATCGACAAAACCCTTGGGTTGTACCATATACAACTCTTCCTCAATGTCTCCATTAAGGAACACCGTTTTGACATCCATCTGCCAAATCTCATAATCGAAATATGCAGCAATTGCTAACAAAATCCTCATAGACTTCAGCTTCGCTACTGGTGAGAATGTCTCATCGTAGTCAACTCCTTGAATTTGTCGGAACCCTTTCGCGACAAGTCGAGCTTTATAGACGGTAACATTACCATCAACATATGTTTTTCTCTTGAAAATCCATTTGTTCTCGATAGCCTTACGGCCATCCGGTAAGTCCACCCAAGTCCATACTTGGTTTTCGTACATGGATCCCATTTCGGATTTCATGGCTTCTAGCCATTTGTCGGAATCTGGGCTCACCATAGCTTCTTCATACGTCGCAGGGTCATCAGTGTTGTCCACCAACATGACGTTCAAGGCAGGGTCAAACCAATCAGGAGTGGTACGAACCCTCGTTGACCTGCGAGGTTCAGCAGCAACTTCATTCGAAGTTTCATGATCACCATCATTAGCTTCCTCTCCAATTGGTGCAGGCGGCACAAAAACATCTTCCGGTGCTGCGCTACTCTCAACTCCAAGAGAAGGTTCAATAACCTCGTCGAGTTCTACTTTCCTTCCAATCACTTCCTTCGAGAGAAACTCCTTCTCAAGAAAGGATCCATTCTTGGCAACAAAAACTTTGCCTTCGGATCTATGATAGAAGGTATACCCAATTGTTTCTTTAGGGTATCCTATGAAGACGCATTTCTCCGCTTTGGGTTCAAGCTTATCAGGTTGTAACTTCTTTACATACGCTTCGCAACCCCAAACTTTAAGGAATGACAACTTAGGTTTCTTTCCAAACCACAATTCGTACGGTGTTGTTTCAACGGATTTAGATGGTGCCCTATTTAAAGTGAATGCGGTTGTCTCTAATGCATAGCCCCAAAACGATAGCGGTAAATCTGTAAGAGACATCATAGACCGAACCATATCTAAGAGAGTTCGATTACGACGTTTGGACACACCATTACGCTGTGGTGTTCCCGGCGGTGTCAATTGTGAAAGTATTCCACATTTCTTTAAATGCATGCCAAACTCATAACTTAGATATTCACCTCCGCGGTCAGAACGCAGAAACTTAATCTTCTTGTTACGATGATTTTCCACTTCACTTTGAAATTCCTTAAACTTCTCAAAAGTTTCGGACTTATGTTTCATAAAGTAGACATACCCATAACTACTTAAGTCATCCGTGAAAGTGAGAACATAACGATATCCACCACGCAATGCTACACTCATTGGACCGCACACATCGGTATGTATTATTTCCAATAAGTCTGTAGCTCGCTCCATTATTCGAGAGAATGGAGTCTTAGTCATTTTTCCCATTAGACATGCTTCGCATCTTTCAAGTGATTCAAAATCAAGTGATTCAAGAAGTCCATCAGAATGGAGTTTCTTCATACGCTTCACTCCAATGTGACCAAGACGATACCACATGTATGTAGAATTATCATTCAATTTTGTTCGTTTAGCATCTATGTTGTGAACATGTGTATCACTACTATTGAGATTTAGTAAGAATAAACCATTCATCTCAGGTGCATTACCATAAAAGATATTACTCATATAAATCGAACAACCTTTATTCTCGGACTTAAAAGAGTAACCGTCTCGCAATAAACAAGATCCAGATATAATCTTCATGCTTAACGCAGGCACCAAATAACAATTATTCAAATTTAAAACTAATGCCGAAGGTAGATGCAGAGGGAGCGTGCCAACGGCGATCACATCAACCTTGGAGCCATTTCCAACGCGCATCGTCACCTTGTCTCTTGCCAGTCTTCGCTTATTCCGTAGCTCCTATTTCGAGTTACAAATATGAGCAACCGAACCAGTATCAAATACCCAGGCACTACTACGGTTACTAGTAAGATACACATCAATAACATGTATATCGAATATACCTTTCTTCTTGATGTTGTCGTTCTTCAGATCCGCCAGGTACTTGGGGCAGTTACGCCCAAAGGACCGCACCCTTGGCAAGAGAAGCATTCAGTTTGGCTTAGGACCAGCCTTGGGCTTCTAGCAGTTGGCAGCTTTCTTGCCGTCCTTCTTGAAGTTGCCCTTGTTCTTAGGCTTGCCCTGTTTCTTGAAATTGGTGGTCTTATTGACCATCAACACTTGGTGCTCCTTTTTGATCTCCACTTCAGCAGTTTTCAGCATGGATGATAGTTCAGGCAACGTCTTGTTCATGCAGTGCATATTGTAGTTCATCACAAAGTTCTTATAACTCGGTGGCAGTGATTGGAGGACACGGTGAATCCCTAACTCATTAGGAATCGTTATCCCCAACTCTTGGAGCTTGTTTGTGTGCCTAGACATGGTGAGCACGTGCTCGCTAACGGAGCTACCCTCTTCCATCTTACAGTTAAAGAACTTTCCGGAGGCCTCATAGCTCTCTACGGTCGCGTGAGTCTCAAAAATGAGTTTGAGCTCCTTAATGATCTCGAACGGGTCGTGGTTCTCAAAGCGCTTCTGAAGCTCCGTTTCTAAACCGTATAGGATGGCACACTGAACTGTGGAGTAATGATTTTTCCGAGTGGCATAAACATTCTTTACGTCATCGGTGGCATCTTCTGTAGGTGGGTCACCTAGCGCTGCTTCGAGCACATAGGTCAACTGACCAACCCTGAGGACAATCTTCAGTCCACGGAGCCAGTCTGTGAAGTTGCTTCCATTGTTCTTAAGCTTTTCTTTCTCTAGGAACGCATTGAAATACATGGAGAGGTTCGCCATAATCTACAACAAATTTGCAAGTAGTTTAGACTATGTTTATGATAAATTGAGTTCAATTTTAATTCTTAAATTAACTAGGTGAACTCCCACTCAAAACAACATCCCTCACATTGTCTTAGTGATTACACGAACCAAGTCCACTACACCAAGTCCGATCTTCACGAGAGAAGATGTAGTTTCATCGGCGAACAATCTTCATGTTCATCATATCATTTATATGATTCATGCTCTACCCTTCGGTATTCCGTGTTCCGAGACCATGTCTGTACATTCTAGGCTCGTCAAGATTAACCTTAGTTTCCACATGTGCAGATCTGGCTTGCACCCGTTGTATGCACACGTAGAATCTATCACATCCGATCATCACGAGATGCTTCGAAACGACGAGTCTTAGCAACGGTGCCAACTAAGGACGAACACTTCATTACTTGATATTTAGTGAGAGGGATCATCTTATAATGCTACCGTCGCGATCTAAGCAATACAAGATGCATAAAGGATTAACATCACAGGCAATTCATAATTAGTGTGATATGATATGGCCCTTTCTTCTTATGCCTTTGATCTCCATCTCCAAAGCATGGACATGATCTCCATCATCACCAGCATTGCGTCAAGGTCAGTGGCGCCGCTTCATGGTTGTCCATCATCACTAGCAACTATTACAACTACTTGGAATAAAGCTAATACAAGATGAATAGACACGCAGGTCTTAACAGAATTAAAGACAACCATTAGGCTCCTGCCGGTTGCCATATTACAACAAGGATCATTGCATACATCAAATATAATCACAATCACATGATGGCCATATCACATCACAAAAACCCTGCAAAAACAAGTTAGACGCCTCTAATTTTCTTTGCATGTTTTACGTGATTTGGGGCTTTCGAATAAGAACGGATCTTACCTACGAAACTGAACCACAACGTTGATACAAGTGCTATCAAGTGCAAAGTGTAAATTGGATCTATACTATGGTGAGAGAGACAGACACCCGCAAAGCCACTTGTGCAAAGCAAGTTACACGTCAAGCATGGAGCAAGTCTCATGTGCGATGACATGTAAGGTTAGCCCGAGCCGCTTCATCCCACCATACTGCAAGATGCAAAGTACACAAAGCAAAAGACGGCACGAGCACCAACACCCACAAAACCTTTGTGTTCTACTCGTGCAACAGATCTACGCATAGACACGGCTCTGATACCACTGATGGGTTCGTAGCATGGAAAACAAAAAAATTCTACCGAAGAACGAACAAAACCCAGATCTAATCTAGATAAAAGCCAAGATCTAATCTATTAGACATGTGCAACGAGATAGATCTGTACTAACCCTTGTAGATCCGAAAACCTTGTGCGAGATCAGATCTCGTGGTTGATGTAGACGATCACTTGCCGATCTCAAGATCGAGTAGACGATCCTTTCAAGCGTTCGGCGCTTCCGCAGTCGGTCACACGTGCGGAGTCGAAGCAGACCTTCCTCTCCCTGTTCTAGCGAGCAGCGGAGGTAGTAGATCTCTCCACGGAATCCCAGCAGCACGACGGCATGGTGGTGGTGGTGGTGGAGTAGAGAATTCTGCAGGGCTTCGCCTAAGCCTGAGCAGAAGGAAGGAGGAGGAGAGAGGTGGCTAGGGCAAGAGTGGAGGGCCAAGGGGGGTGGCGCCTCCACCCGTCTATATATAGAGGGAGGGGTGCGGCCTAGGGTTCCCACCCCTAGGCCCACCTCCTAGGGCCAGCGCACAAGGGGGCTTGGGGGAGTTTCCTTCCCCCCCCCCAAGTTTCCCCTTTTTCTTTCTTGGTTTTCAAGTAAACTCCATAGAAATTTCTAGAACCTTCCGGAACATTCCGAAACCTTCTAGAACCCCCATATAAACACTCCGGGACATTTCCGAACCTAGAAAATGATCTCCATTATATGAATCTTATTCTCCGGACAATTCCGGATCTCCTCGTGATGTCTCAGATCCAATCCGAGACTCTGAACAACATTCGGTCTCTATGAACAAAGGATCGTTGTTTTCTCCCTAGTAGCAACATCACATCTAGTACCTTAGAGATTTCTGTCACTTCCCCAGATTACCAGAGGCATGAACCCACTATCGAGCATAAATACTAACTCTTGGAGTTGCTAGCATCTACTTGGCCAAGATAGCTACTAACAACAGAAAGCATGCAAGATCTCAAATAACAAAGACATGATAGAATCAATAATCAATCTGAAATAGCATCTCAATATGCATCGGATCCCCGCAAACACAACATGTATGGATTACAAATAGATGATCTTGATCATGAACGGAGCTCACAAGATCTAAACATGAAAGCACAAAGGAGGAGAAACCAGCCATCTAGCTACTACATGGATCCGTAGTCCAAGGATGAACTACTCACGCATCACACCGGAGGATTGCATGGTGATGAAGAAGGCCTCCAGGGTGAATTCCCCTCTGCGGCAGGGTGCCGGGAAGAGCTTCAGATCCCTCCCGATCTAGGGATGGAGATGACGGCGGCTACAGACTCTTTCGTGGATTTTTGATCGGGTACTTAGGGTTTTCGTCCTGAGGGTAATATATAGGCGGAAGGAGGGGGCGAGAGGGTGCCAGGAGCCACCACACCACCCCCTGGCATGGGCCAGGCCTGGCCGTGCGGCCAGGTGGTGTGGCCGTCCCCTGGCCCCTCTCCGTCTCGTATTCTGGCACTTGATCCCTTCCAGAAAAATAGGCACTTTGGCTTTTGTCCCGTCCAATTCCGAGAATATTCATTTTCTGACTTTCCTGGAACCACAAACAGCAGAAAACAGGCAGCTGGCACTGTGGCTCTTGTTAATAGGTTAGTCCAAGAAATTATATGAAAAGTACTCCAAAGTTGGAACAAAACACAAGAAAATGGATAAAACCAAGCATGGAACATCAAAAATTATACATTTGCAATGTATCAGCGAGCTGGAGCTCACCTGCTCGACCGACGGTGGCGGTGGATCAGGCGAGTGTCGGCGGCGGTGTTCTGGCGAGTCTTGGCGGTGGCGGAGTGGCCCACGAGGTGCGGCAAGGGGCAGCGGGTGCAGGGGCGGGGTCGGCACGGACGGCGGCGACCTCGGGCGGTGGCAATTCGCCGACGGAGTGGCGGCAGCCGGCGGACTCCGGCGAGCAATCCGGCGGGTTCGGCGGCGCTTCGGAGGGTTTCGAGAGGGGGAAAACTCGAGGTGGCAGCGGCTTTAAGGGGGGCAGGTCGTGCGGGTCGTTGCGCCCGATTCCGAACTGAATCGTTGAAACCTCGCGAGCCAGAGCTCCAGGCGCTGTCCTGGTCGGGGACGAACTGGTCCAGACGCTGACAAGTGGGGCCCGCGGCCAGGGGAAAAAATAGAAGAAAAAGAAAAGGGGAAAAAGGGGAGAAGAGAAGGGGCCGCGCGGGTGGCGTTGGGCTGCTGATGGGCCGGCTTGGTCATGCATGGCGCGAAATGGGCACCGGGTGGGCCTCGGTAATTTGCCCGCTGCTGCCGGATTTTCTTTTTTTCTTCTTTTCTCTTTATTCTTTTCTGCTCTGCTGTTAACTCTGAACTGTCTGTTTTTCTGAATTTCCTGAAACTGAAATTCAGTCCAAACCAAAACTAGTATAACTTTTGATCTACAGCTCCGAATCGAGCGAAACAAGTTTCTACGGGTTCGTAGTTGAAAACTCTATACAACTAAGCATCTTGAATGACTATATAGTGTCAACCAAGCATATGCTAGGTAAAAACCCTAATAGGCTTGCAAATAAGAGGAACTAGCAAAGGAGAGGGGTTTTGGCAAAAAGCTTTCAAAACTGAATTTTCTCAAAGATGAACATGATGCAATGCCATGCAAGTATGCAGTACCAAATCTAGAATTTGGGATGTGACAGAACCCCAGTGACAGAAGGGTCAGTACGGCTGTATGTGAGGGATTTACTTGGGATTAACTGTGATGTCACTATGCATATCATTAGTTCTCTTTCTTCTATGGATGAGACTAGTAGGTTATTGCTATAAGTGGTTGTGGAGGCAATAGAAATTATGGACGCACTGCCCACATACAATTATCTTGCTCTAACAATTACATGCAGACTTTATTATGATCTTTTATTCCCATCAGATGTTTTGCACAGCTACAGGTGAAACCGAAATCCCTAGGCCCTCTCTCTCATCATCGACAACAACAAAAGACAGCAAACTCTTGGTCTGGTAAAACACAAAAAGAATTCTAAAACTCCCGAAGGTCTGCTAAAGTAACTCCACTATGCTTTCTGCTTCCTGAGGATTCGATAACCTAGGTCCACTAGGGAAATAGAGCTATACTACATCCGTAATCCGGATCGAATGTATCTACCATTTTTCTAGCACCGTTACCGGGGAAGCAATAGCTACCCTGGTGAGGTTAGTAGGAACCTTGCTAGTTTTAATTCTTGTTTTAAATTTTTAGTTTGCTTTTAGTCTTGGTTTGAGTTAGTCTTTAAATTCTCGTTTTTACTATCATAAGTCTTTGTTTAAGAAAACCCAAAAACATAGGAAATATGGCTAACAAGAAGCTTGGGGAGTTTGCAACTCCCAATAATGATTATTTGCATACTCTTATTACCTAGCCAGCAATTACTGCTGATGATTATGAAATTAAGCCCCACTATTTAAGTTTGGTTCAACAAAATCAATTTGGAGGCTCTGCTATTGAGGACGCAGGTATGCACTTGAATACTTTCACTAAAATATGTGATATGATGCGCATTGTAACATCCCAGCATTAGAGCTTAGAAATAAGCTGGACACAGGTGTGTGCATTGCATTCATGCATAGAAAATCCGGATAATTTTCGCGCTTTTAAATAAAACTTGTCAAAGAGATTGAAGCTTCTCTTAACTTGGCGGAACTGAAGTAGATCATCAAGTTGACTACGATAAGTTTCAATATGACCTTTGTTAAAACTTTATCTTTGGGTAATATAATTTGATCTAAGGGTAGATCAAATGTAATAAAACTAAGTCACAACACACTACTTAATAAGGAGTACTTGATCTTCTCGGGATCATTACATGGTACTCCATACAACTCAAGGATGAATACTTAGTATTCTAATAATGATATCAAGGTATTATCTACAACAAACCCTGAATACCAAGTTAAGTATGTAACTTAAGTAAAGAAACTCTATAACTAAATCTTGATATACTTGCTTGCCATATTTGTTCCTACCATGAGAATCATGGTAGTTTCTAAACACTAACTCTTATTACAAATAGAGTAGGAAAGGAAGTCAAGCCAAGACCATACAACACATACCCTTAATATGATATTAAGGGGTGACATTCCTATTTAACCAAGTCCTAGTGTCCATTGATGATCAATATGTGAGATCAATTTTGGACCTAGCACTTGTTAACCTTTAGCTTTGACCTATTATGTTAACCTTTCAAAGACCTTAAGTAGATTAATCTGAAGGAAGAACTAGATATGGTTGAGTGTACCATCATCAATGGAATGTGATCCTTAGTGGAGATCAAACCATTTGATGTTGGAGGAGTGAACTCACTCCTGAGTTAACTAGAAGAAGTGTTTAAATCCAAGAGTTTAGATAGTAATTATGGAGGTATGAGAAAGGTAGTGGTATTAGTACATTAGTTAACAATCTTTTAGGACAAGTGGATATAGACTTAGAGTAAGCTTTCTTAACAAGATAAGTCTATAGAGAGACTAATACAAGTTTACTACTTAGTTGAGTATAGATCTTGATCAAATAATTAGAAGCCTAAGCTCTGTATGGACAAAATGATGGTGGTCATTATTCTCAAGTCACTTGAGAATAGATGACTAGGTGTTGAAGAAGAGTTGTGGGTATACCAAATTAGG
The DNA here is from genome assembly GCA_023614405.1 of Avena insularis. Lineage (NCBI taxonomy): Eukaryota > Viridiplantae > Streptophyta > Magnoliopsida > Poales > Poaceae > Avena > Avena insularis. Next base: position 421,872,414 of record CM042686.1, on the reverse strand, counting down.
TAAAGCCTAGTAAGCTGAATCATCTAGCTTGATCATGAGAAGTCAAGCTAGAGTATAATAAAGTATATAACATAGTTGCAAGAGTAGTTGGAAGTATATTAGTTTAGCTAAGGTAATACAAGAACAAACTTGAAGTGTGGAGAGTAGTACCATACCTATTTCAGAGGATTGGTATCACATAGGATGTAGAGAGAACTATAGTCTTGCAAGCCTTGGAAGTGGTTGCAAGATGGATTTCAGGAAGTTAGTAGATGGAGTTAGCAGTAGCTACATTGATAGGTGTATCAATGGTAGTTAATTAAGAGGAGTTATATACTAGGGGTAAGTATGGAGTATTATTGAAGTGACATGACCATGTCATCATGTGATGATGGATATGGTGGAATCATATGATTGTCTTATTCAGGAAGATGTGATCTTTGTGAATAAGATAAGAAAGATTTATGGAGTATATTTAGGAAAGGAATTCCTTATCTAGAGATAACCTTGGTGAGGTATTAAGGTAAGGATTCTTTAGAAGCCTTAACCAAGAATATATGCAGCCATGATAAGATCCCTATCTACTTCATTAATCAAAAACCCAGAATATGATGGATAGTGAAACCATTTCCTATTCCTAGGTAACCATTAAACAGTACCTATTGGATAATGAAGTTTCCAAGAGATGATTAGAGAATAGATGAGTGTTTATAGAAGAAAGCATTATCCATTTGATTGACATAAACCCTAATAAGAATCAAATCTCATAGAATTATCAAGACCACATTAGGAAAATGTCCTGTGATAATTTTAAACTCTGCAAATTAGGTAGAATTGGAGTTGGTGAAACCACCAATCACGGAGAACCCTGAGATTCAAATCACCAAATATGGAGGACCATGAAAACCAAATCATCATATTATGAACCACAAAGATTAATCCTTTATAATGTATTTAGATAAATCTCCTATGAAGATAAATAGGAATAAGATTTTGTACATTTAAATATTCATCTTAAACCACTACTATTACACTCTTTTAGTGGAAATACAAATCATTTCTATGAGATTTTATTATAAGAAACAAATCTCTAAAATCCTAATTCCTCTTCATATTCTCGAAAGTAAATAATCCTTTATTTAATCAAAATGAATGAAAATACCAAACAATAATGATAAACAAACTAGTTCCATTAGCCCAAGAAGAATCCTTGTTGATTCAATGAATGTTGGATAGTAGAAACATTAAAAGAATTTAAATTCAAAGAAGTATTCTAAAACATAAATAAAAACAAATAAACAAAAGAAGTAGAAACAGAAAAAAAATACCTCATAAACCAAATCTGGCTCGAGGCCCATTTCCTCCCTGCCTATTTACTGCTCACTGGCCCAACAGTAGCCCAACACCAGCCCGTCTCACATCCTCTCTCTGACTGACGTGTGGGATCGGAGGTGGACTTCAGGTTGAGATCGAAATGTTGCTAGGGGGTTTTCCACAATATGTTCGTCGTCATCTTCCTCCTCTAGCTAGAAGCAGCTCGGTGGCGGAGCCGATGCCGTCCGCCGTCACTGCGCCAGGATTCGCGCTGCTGCCGACACTTACGCGGGGATAAGACCGCCACCACGACGCCCTTGCTCGTCCTCATCCCCATTTCTCTTTCTTCTCGTTCCTATCCTCTTCTCAGAAGAGAACCCGAAACCCTAGCTCGTTGGAGTTCATCGTTCCGGCCATCTCCGACCACCTCTCGCTTAGCCATAGCCTCTGCTGGAACCGCCGTCGTCTTCTTGTTCGTCTCTGACAGGTCCCGTAAGCAGGCGTGCTTCGTGTGGTGTGGAATCAAGTTTGACAGCTCGCCGGTCATCACGCCATGATCGTCAATTCTGGCATCACCTGACTTCGCCTCGTCTTGTCAACCATCCCATCAGCATCCTGGTGAGCCAACGATGCTCAAGCACCTCATCAGTCTCTTCTTTTCGCACTAGAGCGTCACCGCGTCGTATGTTATCGTCGGCCGCCGCAGCGGTTGGTCACTGGAGTACCTCCGGTGACCAAAACAGAGCGGCGACACCACTCCCAGGTTCTCCTTGCTCTACTCTATCGCGTAGCACCCCTGCCCCGTGAGCCCCAGATCGACCGATCTGTGCTCGATAGTGAGCTCCGGCCAGCGCTGACGTCATCGTGTCGTCACGCCCACGTCACCCGGTCCCGCCAGTTCTGTTTGACTTGGTCTTTGTCTACGTGGCTGCCAACGTGGCCACTAGCCCACGGGTCAGTGACTTGGGGTAGAAACAGTCTTGGTATAAAAAGTATTCCGGGTTAGTAAATAGTTAAAAATAGTATAGATTTAAAAATAAATATAATTTCCACAAATTTAATAAAAGGTTAAATCTTATAAATTCTATATCTTTTATTTTATAATTCAGAAAAATATATATAATACATTGAAATGCTTAGAAAAATAAACTCTATATTATAAACCTATTATCACATTTTAATTTGCAACTTAAATAATATAATAATTAATATTAGTAAATAAACTATTTGGGATAAATCTTAAATAAGGTTTTTCTTATTTAAAATCCATAAAAAATATGTATAATATATCAAAAATCATAGAAAAACAAAATAAAGGTTTATAAACTTGTTTCAACTATTTTTATATCACTTAACTAATATTTATTATTTATTAAGTGTTTATAAGGTGGTAAAATTAGTAAAAATCATATCTTATTATTTAAAAATCACAAAAATACTTATAATATACCAAAATGATCACAAAAAATGAAATCCACATACTAAAAATATCAACTCTCACTTTTGAAGTAAAATAAAAGGTAAAGGTCCAATAAATCTTATTTTAAACCTTTTTGTTTTATTTTAATTCATTAAAAATATATAAACCATTACTATTGTCTTTACCGTTATTTGTTTAGAGTCTAAAAAAATGTAATAACAAATTCAAATAATGTTTAAATAGAGTTAGCATAAGTCTAACCATTTTAAGTTGTACTTATTAAACTACCGTTTAAAATTAAGTAAGTTTTGCTCTCCAAAAATATTTTAGCAATTAGAAAATCATCAAGAATTGAGTAATAGTTCTTTCACAAGTTTGGGAATCCACTTTCAAGACTAAGAAAATTTTGTAAATATTGAACATGGTATCATTTCCATGTTTATAGAGATAAGTGTTACTCTTATATTAAGAAAGTAATTCTATACACCTCTAGCTTTAAAAAACACCACCTCATTCATGTACTCATATTTAAATTCTAAATTTATGGAATATTAAGAAGTAAATCATCTACAATGTGTTACCTTGTTCAAAACATGTAAACCTCCACCACCTATCCTATGATTGTTTAATAAAGTAATATTTTCCTCAAAAGTTATTCTTTTAAGAAACATTCAGAGTAATCCTTAAACACTTCTTTAAGAGCTCTAACTGATTAACTACCTTGCTTGCGGAATCTTTTCGAAACCATAACCATTTGAATGCTTTAGTACTGAATGCTACTTGTTGTATTTACTTATCATTTCACACACTCACAAGCCTTAATAAGAAGCACAAGTGTGAGGCTGATATAAAAGTGCAACACAGTCCTAAGAACTCATCACCAGTTTCCAAACCCTAGATTAGATACAATTAGTCCGGGGATTCGCGTTTATTAAATTGCATTACATTACTTATGCATGATTGCATCTTGATTATTTAAACATTAGTCCTTACCAGACCAATGATGCTATTTACAGAATTTGAATCTTCTATTATCTCGAAGACCGTGAGTGCATAATCTTGTAATCACAAAAGGCAAGTTCACAACTTGCTCATGTCCTTTAATTATTTTCTATCAAATGTTGTCATAACCTGCATTCCAAAAAGGTTAGAAAACATTATTTTCACAATAATATGATTATGGATTATTTACCATATGGTAATAATCTTTTGATATTGTTCCGGTGGTAAAGGAACATAATATCTAGGAATTAACAAACAATGTCGCCAATGATTCTAGCGTCATATATTACGCATTAACCATGAGATTTGGAATGGGACGGAGAAGTCAGTTGTATCTTCTTCCTTTTATATGGAGGCAAGATAACCTTATCCTGACGCTGGGATTCCTTGTGTGGATCTAGCATATGGTGGGCACCCTTAGGACCCACAATTTTGGTGTCTAGATTATCTATGAGTGGCTGTCGGAGGTATAGTCAGACCTTTATGGAGCTTGCCAGGGGCATCACCAGCTCATAGAGTCTTCTAGAACTCATCAGGGTTATAGCTTGCCCAAAATGGGGGCTTAACGGAGATGGAGCTCGGCCCGAAGGATCGTGTAGACATATGGGATCACGGAGAGGGCAGGGATTGGCTTGGATCACCTACTGGGCCCCACATCAAGGAATTGTGGACAGGAAAGATCACCTAGTTGTGCAACAAGGAGTTGATCTCTCATGGGTAAAGCAACGCACCTCTGCAGAGTGTAAGAATTATGACATGTTACTCCCTGTTTCGGGAAGGAGCTACGAACGCGGCAGGAAAGGAACCCCACGAAGGTTCTGGTCAACCTGTGAAGGCTGTCGGACATAGTTTTCAAAATAAAAGCAACCTTTAAAGAAATGTTTACGAAAACCTTCATTGCCTATGACCTATGGTCTGTGGCTGTAGAGATAGTGCATCATACACTCCTTTTTAGTGAACTTGCTGAGTATGCTCGTACTCAACCGTACCTTCTTAATCCTTGCTAGATTTTAAGCCGTTGAAGATGACGACAACATCAATTTTTGCTCAAGAAACCATCATCAACAACTCAAGTTCTTCAATAAAGTCAATGAAGTCAACATATACATCAGCTGAAGTGAAGATAAAGTGTCGGTTTAGATAGAAGTAGATTCTCTAGCCATAAGACCTATTTCTATAGAGCATTGCAATAGAAGCAATGGCAAGCCAAGTAGTTTAGATACTAGTCTTAGTTACTAGATATTTCTGAGTTATTATTTCTGGTTCTTCATTGTAAGAAGTTTTTTCTCTCTCTTTAACCTATAGTGTTCTCTGGATCTTTTGTAAAGAGTCGAGTTGTAATCTATAGTCATGTCTTGACCTGCTGTGTTTCTATTTTACCACTCTGAGGGACATAATACTAGTGAACGGTGTTTCATTGGTGTTATGTCAACGACTATAGTGTACTACATCATGTAGTGGTATGCTGGGTCACCGCAGCTGGTATCAGAGCATATGCTTTGACCTTAGGTTGGTAAGCCTAGTAAATGGGTAGAACCTATAGGAAGGATGTTAGCAACCATAAAGAGTTCTCTAGAAATATGATGGATATTCAATTGGGAATAATCTCGTCATGTTGCTAGTGGGATGACTCTTTATTATGCAATTTTAAATGAGTACCATGAGTTTTAACTCAAGATGACTGATGATAATTTCTTATCTACAGTACAAGAATGGCACCCAGATATCCACCTCGGAATGTTCAAGTGTTGAACAATACCTTAGATGATTATAAAGATGCCTGGAAAATCACTCTAAGACAACTTCTATGGAGTCTGGATTGTGAGTCTCGACTTCTGGTCAAGGTTTACAGTTTCTATGACGGATGGATATTGGCCAAGTACCGTATCCTGATCATGTTACCCAAGAAGTTGGGAGTGCGTGGAGAAATGCCATCGGGAGAAGCAAGATGTATGGCAATAGCCTATCAGATTGCAGTAGTAGCAGCCATAACCAAGATAAGGGAACAGAATTCCAAGGCACTAGAAGGTACTACCTATACTGCTATACCTCATGAAACTCCTAGTTCTGATCCAGAGTTAGATCATTCTGCTCTGGTAAGGACCAAACCCACTCTGGCAATAGAGTATATGGATCGTTATAAGTCTTTACTGGACACGTTTCATAACACTCATCAAGTGCTAGTTCAAGAGTTGGACACGGTCATTGAGGATTTCACCGATACTGCAAAGGCAATGGCACATAGAAAGAAGTTTGTTAGAGAAGCAAAACACTCAAAGCCAATCTTTTCTGGAGAGGTGTTTGAAGAAACAGAGTTTAATGACCCACACTCTAAAGTCTATGCCTATTACCCAGTCAAACCTTAGCAACCAGTAGACCCATGGACCAAATTTGAGGATGAACAGAGGATATGGAATGCACCCAACCCCAATAATGTCGTTGGAGATTCTACCGGATGGGAAGGCCAGTCCTATGATGAAGTCATGGGATGAGCTACACTCAATGAATCGGGCAAAGGAGTAGATACCAGTTACAATCCTATAGAATCATATGGACCATATGGGAGTAATAATATTCCCATTGAGCTGGAAGAGTGTCCTGGTAGTTACTACACCCATATGTATGACTGGATTATGGAAAAAGCAAAGAATACTTCTTGCTTTGAAGATGCGCTCAGAGGAGGACAGAAGAATACTGAAGAAGGTAATGAGTCTGATAGTCATTTTTCAATGGATAATCTCACTCTTGATACTTCTACTCAAGGTTACGCACCTACTGGATGTTCTGATGCACCAAAAGGCAGTCGTCGAACTTCGGGTCATCATGGATGAAAAATCTGGAAGCCCAGAAGTGAGTGAAGAAAGTAAGAATGGACGTAATCTAGGTAGTAGCATGCTTGAATAATGTACATATTGGGTAATGTGTACTGTAGTGCTTGTGAGGCTTGCTGAAATAAGTGAGAACATGCTCACATGAGCAAGAAATCCCTTGTAATATAAGGAGGTAGTGTATAGTGGGAGTGTCTTGCTGTGGTTGGGATTTGTAAAATTTCAAAGACATATGTTTAATACATTGTATATGTTTAAGTATTTCTTGGTTTTTCTTAGATCTTCTTGATTGCCTAGATCTGTGCATGAAGTTTGGCTTGGTGTGCAAATGCATGTGCATCATCAAGTTATTACTTGATGTTATAGACCTATATAGGAAAGTGAATTCGTGTAAGGGAGTGACGAGTTCCGAATACCAAGATGAAGACTTGCAAGAAGAAGGAAGCCAAATATAAGGTGTATTAACACTATTTTGAAGGATGGATCAATTCCAACTTAGTATTAGTTAGGTAACAAGGAATACTAGTACAGAAAAGGTGTGGAGCAACATGAAGGAATGAACTAGAGTTCACTCAAGATAGGTGATGTTGCTCAGAAGCTAATAAAATAGTCGTTCCAAGTTCATGGAGATATCATGAACAAGTGCAGAGGAGGAAGTTTTGAAACAAAAGCGGTATTCAAGCTCTGAAAATTTAGAGAGAATGCCAGTAGTAAATCAAGAACCTATAGGGTATTCCATGCACCGAGGAGGATCTGCAGCTGGTATCCGTAGATGTTATCCTAGCGGTGTAGTGAAGTAGGTCATCTTTGTATAATTTAAAGAGTATAAAACTTGGCCTAAGTTAGCTTAAATCTAAGCATGAAATTAAAGATCGTCTTTCGAGACATTTCGTGAAATCAGGCCTACCAAAGCAAAAAATGTCCAAAAGGTTAAACGTAAGATAAACAATGTTGGAAGATTCATTACAGAGATCCACTACCATGTGAGTGTACCGTAAATTCTTTCGTGAGACCTTATATAGGTAAGATATAAGCTGGACAAAGACCAATACCTTAACTAATGGATATTATACATGAAGTTAAGATACCATTAGGAAACCCCAAGGGGGAGAGTAAACAATAAACACTAAAGTGTTGTTGTCTAACTTTTTGACTAAAGGTGGAGGAGAAGTACTAAACTATGATGAGATTAAGCCTTATTCTAATAAGGTTATAAGAAGTCATCATTATAAAGCATTTACAAGAGTATGTCCGGATGAAACATCAAAGGAAATATAATAGATTAACTTTAGCAGACTGGTTTTAAAAGGGAAAACAGCTGGTAAGTTATCCTTTAGTGTAGAGAGAGTATTCCAAAATAGACCGGTGTAGTGTAGTAGGAAAACCGTGTTGGAAGGGATAAAATGTGTCCACAACCAATCCTAAATAGGAATGTAAGGATATATTCCAAGAGATTGTAGTAACCAAAACCATAGGATAAACTAGTAATGATTAGGTATATTGACAAGAATTAAAAGGACTCAAGAAGAAAGATTTGGATTCGGGATACCACAATTATTCCCAACTGTGATCACAATGGAATTTGAGAAATGGCGTGATCAACACAAGTCCATACCTAATTCCGAAACGCAAGAGAGTACGAACTTCAGGGGCAAAGTTTATTTTAAGGGGGAGAGTCTATAACATCCTAGCATTAGAGCTTAGAAATAAGCTGAATACAGGTGTGTGCATTGCATTCATGCATAGAAAATCCAGATAATTTTCGCGCTTTTAAATAAAACTTGTCAAAGAGATTGAAGCTTATCTTAACTTGGTGGAACTGAAGTAGATCATCAAGTTAACTGTGATAAGTTTCAATATGACCTTTGTTAAAACTTTATCTTTGGGTAATATAATTAGATCTAAGGGTACATCAAATGTAATAAAACTAAGTCACAACACACTACTTAATAAGGAGTACTTGATCTTGTCGGGATCATTACATGGTATTCCATACAACTCAAGGATGAATACTTAGTATTCTAATAATGATATCAAGGTATTATCTACAACAAACCCTGAATACCAAGTTAAGTATGTAACTTAAGTAAAGAAACTTTATAACTAAATCTTGATATACTTGCTTGCCATATTTGTTACTACCATGAGAATCATGGTAGTTTCTAAACACTAACTCTTATTACAAATAGAGTAGGAAAGGAAGTCAAGCCAAGACCATACAACACATACCCTTAATATGATATTAAGGGGTGACATTCCTATTTAACCAAGTCCTAGTGTCCATTGATCATCCATATGTGAGATCAATTTTGGACCTAGCACTTGTTAACCTTTATCTTTGACCTATTATGTTAACCTTTCAAAGACCTTAAGTAGATTAATCTGAAGGAAGAACTAGATATGGTTGAGTGTACCATCATCAATGGAATGTGATCCTTAGTGGAGATTAAACCATTTGATGTTGGAGGAGTTAACTCACTCCTGAGTGAACTAGAAGAAGTGTTTAAATCCAAGAGTTTAGATAGTAATTATGGAGCTATGAGAAAGCTAGTGGTATTAGTACATTAGATAACAATCTTGTTAGGACAAGTGGTTATAGACTTAGAGTAAGCTTTCTTAAAAAGATAAGTCTATAGAGAGACTAATACAGGTTTACTACTTAGTTGAGTATAGATCTTGATCAAATAATTAGAAGCCTAAGCTCTGTATGGACAAAATGATGGTGGTCATTATTCTCAAGTCACTTGAGAATAGATGACTAGGTGTTGAAGAAGAGTTGTGGGTATACCAAATTAGGTAAAGCCTAGTAAGCTGAATCATCTAGCTTGATCATGAGAAGTTAAGCTAGAGTATAATAAAGTATATAACATAGTTGCAAGAGTAGTTGGAAGTATATTAGTTTAGCTAAGGTAATACAAGAACAAACTTGAAGTGTGGAGAGTAGTACCATACCTATTTCAGAGGATTGGTATCACATAGGATGTAGAGAGAACTATAGCCTTGCAAGCCTTGGAAGTGGTTGCAAGATGGATTTCAGGAAGTTAGTAGATGGAGTTAGTAGTAGCTACATTGATAGGTGTATCAATGGTAGTTAATTAAGAGGAGTTATATACTAGGGGTAAGAATGGAGTATTGTTGCAGTGACATGACCTTGTCATCATGTGATGATGGATATGGTGGAATCATATGATTGTCTTATTCAGGAAGATGTGATCTTTGTGAATAAGATAAGAAAGATTTATGGAGTATATTTAGGAAAGGAATTCCTTATCTAGAGATAACCTTGGTGAGGTATTAAGGTAAGGATTCTTTAGAAGCCTTAACCAAGAATATATGTAGCCATGACAAGATCCCTATCTACTTCATTAATCAAAAACCCAGAATCTGATGGATATTGAAACCATTTCCTATTCCTAGGTAACCATTAAACGGTACCTCTTGGACAATTAAAGTTTCCAAGAGATGATTAGAGAATAGATGAGTGTTTATAGAAGAAAGCATTGTCCATTTGATTGAAATAAACCCTAATAAGAATCAAATCTCATAGAATCATCAAGACCACATTAGGAAAATGTTCTGTGATAATTTTAAACTCTACAAATCAGGTAGAATTGGAGTTGGTGAAACCACCAATCAGGGAGAACCCTGAGATTCAAATCACCAAATATGGAGGACCATGAAAACCAAATCATCATATTATGAACCACAAAGATTAATCCTTTATAATGTATTTAGATAAATCTCCTATGAAGATAAATAGGAATAAGATTCTATACATTTAAATATTCATCTTAAACCACTACTATTACATTCTTTTAGTGGAAATACAAATCATTTCTATGAGATTTTATTATAAGAAACAAATCTCTAAAACCCTAATTCCTCTTCATATTCTCAAAAGTAAATAATCCTTTATTTAATAAAAATGAACGAAAATACCAAACAATAATGTTAAACAAACTAGTTCCATTAGTCCAAGCAGAATCCTTGTTGATTCAATGAATGTTGGATATTAGAAACATTAAAAGAATTTAAATTCAAAGAAGTATTCTAAAATAGAAATAAAAACAAATAAAGAAAAGAAGTAGAAACAGAAAAAAATACCCCATAAACAAAATCTGGCTCGAGGCCCATTTCCTCCCTGCCTATTTACTGCTCACTAGCCCAACGGTAGCCCAACACCAGACCGTCTCACCTCCTCTCTCTGACTGACGTGTGGGACCAGAGGTGGACTATAGGTTGAGATCGAAACATTGCCAGGGATTTTCCACAATATGTTCATTGTCGTCTTCCTCCTCCAGATGGAAGCAGCTCGGTGGCGGAGCCGATGCTGTCCGCCGTCGCCGCGCCAGGATTCGTGCTGCTGCCGACACTTCCGCGGGGATAAGACCGCCACCATGACGCCCTTGCTCGTCCTCATCCCCATTTCTCTTTCTTCTCGTTCCTATCCTCTTCTTAGAAGAGAACCCGAAACCCTAGCTCATCGGAGTTCATCATTCTGGCCATCTCTGACCACCTCTCGCTTAGCCATAGCCTCTGCTCGAACCGATGTTGTCTTTTTGTTCGTCTCCGATAGTTCTCGTAAGCAGGCGTGCTCCGTGTGGTGTGGAATCAAGTTTGACAGCTCGCCGGCAGTCACCGCCATGATCGTCGATTCCGGCATCACCTGACTTCGCCTCGTCTCGCCGACCATCCCATCATCATCCTGGTGAGCCAACAGTGCTCAAGCACCTCCTCAGTCTCTTCTTTTCGCACTAGAGCGTCACCGCGTCATATGTTATCGTCGGCCGCCGCAGCGATTGGTCACCGGAGTACCTCCGATGACCAAAACAAAGCAGCAACACCACTCCCAGGTTCTCCTTGCTCTGCTCTATCGCGTAGCACTCTTAGTTCCGCCCCGCGATCCCTAGATCGACCGATCTGTGCTCGACAGTGAGCTCCAGCCAACGCTGACGTCATCGTGTCGTCACGCTCATGTCACCCGGTCCCGCCAGTTCTGTTTGACTTGGCCTTTGTCTGCGTGGCTGCCAACGTGGCCACTGGCCCACGGGTCAGTGACTTGCGGTAGAAACAACCTCAGTATAAAAAGTATTCTTGGTTAGTAAATAGTTAAAATATAGTATAGATTTAAAAATAAATATAATTTCCACAAATTTAATAAAAGGTTAAATCTTATAAATTCTATATCTTTTATTTTATAATTCAGAAAAATATATATAATACATCAAAATGCTTAGAAAAATAAACTCTATATTATAAACCTATTATCACATTTTAATTTGCAACTTAAATAATATAATAATTAATATTAGTAAATAAACTATTTGGGATAAATCTTAAATAAGGTTTTTCTTATTTAAAATCCATAAAAAATATGTATAATATATCAAAAATCATAGAAAAACAAAATAAAGGTTTGTAAACTTGTTTCAACTATTTTTATATCACTTAACTAATATTTATTATTTATTAAGTGTTTATAAGGTGGTAAAATTAGTAAAAATCATATCTTATTATTTAAAAATCACAAAAATACTTATAATATACCAAAATGATCACAAAAAATGAAATCCACATACTAAAAATATCAACTCTCACTTTTGAAGTAAAATAAAAGGTAAAGGTCCAATAAATCTTATTTTAAACCTTTTTGTTTTATTTTAATTCATTAAAAATATATAAACCATTACTATTGTCTTTACCGTTATTTGTTTAGAGTCTAAAAAAATGTAATAACAAATTCAAATAATGTTTAAATAGAGTTAGCATAAGTCTAACCATTTTAAGTTGTACTTATTAAACTACCGTTTAAAATTAAGTAAGTTTTGCTCTCCAAAAATATTTTAGCAATTAGAAAATCATCAAGAATTGAGTAATAGTTCTTTCACAAGTTTGGGAATCCACTTTCAAGACTAAGAAAATTTTGTAAATATTGAACATGGTATCATTTCCATGTTTATAGAGATAAGTGTTACTCTTATATTAAGAAAGTAATTCTATACACCTCTAGCTTTAAAAAACACCACCTCATTCATGTACTCATATTTAAATTCTAAATTTATGGAATATTAAGAAGTAAATCATCTACAATGTGTTACCTTGTTCAAAACATGTAAATCTCCACCACCTATCCTATGATTGTTTAATAAAGTAATATTTTCCTCAAAAGTTATTCTTTTAAGAAACATTCAGAGTAATCCTTAAACACTTCTTTAAGAGCTCTAACTGATCAACTACCTTGCTTACGGAATCTTTTCGAAACCATAACCATTTGAATGCTTTAGTACTGAATGCTACTTGTTGTATTTACTTATCATTTCACACACTCACAAGCCTTAATAAGAAGCACAAGTGTGAGGCTGATATAAAAGTGCAACACAGTCCTAAGAACTCATCACCAGTTTCCAAACCCTAGATTAGATACAATTAGTCCGGGGATTCGCGTTTATTAAATTGCATTACATTACTTATGCATGATTGCATCTTGATTATTTAAACATTAGTCCTTACCGGACCAACGATGCTATTTACAGAATTTGAATCTTCTATTATCTCGAAGACCGTGAGTGCATAATCTTGTAATCACAAAAGGCAAGTTCACAACTTGCTCATGTCCTTTAATTATTTTCTATCAAATGCTTGTAACTCAAATGTTGTCATAACCTGCATTCCAAAAAGGTTAGAAAACATTATTTTCACAATAATATGATTATGGATTATTTACCATATGGTAATAATCTTTTGATATTGTTCCGGTGGTAAAGGAACATAATATCTAGGACTTAACAAACAATGTCGCCAGTGATTCTAGTGCCGTATATTACGTGTTAACCATGCGATTTCGAATGGGACAGAGAAGTCAGTTGTATCTTCTTCCTTTCATATGGAGGCAAGATGACCTTATCGTGATGCTGGGATTCCTTGTGTGGATCCAGCATATGGGTGGGCACCCTTAGACCCCACGATTTTGGTGTCTAGATTATCTATGAGTGGTTGTCGGAGGTATAGTCAGACTTTTATGGAGCTTGCCAGGGGCATCACCAGCTCATAGAGTCTTCGGGAACTCATTAGGGTTATAGATTTCCCAAAATGGGGGCTTAACAGAGATGGAGCTCGGCCCGGAGGATCGTGCAGACATATGGGATCATGGAGAGGGCAGTGATTGGCTTGGATCACCTACTGGGCCCCACATCAAGGAATTGTGGACGGGAAAGATTGCCCAGTTGTGCAACTAGGAGTTGATCTCTCATGGGTAAAGCAATGCACCTCTACAGAGTGTAAGAATTGTGACATGTTACTCCCTGTTCCGGGAAGGAGCTACGAACACGGCAGGAAAGGAACCCCACGAAGGTTCTGGTCAACCTGTGAAGGTTGACGGACATAGTTTTCAGAATTAAAGCAACCTTTGAAGAAATGTTTACGAAAACCTTCATTACCTATGACCAATGGTCTGTGGCTGTAGAGATAGTGCATCATACACTCCTTTTTAGTGAACTTGCTGAGTACGCTCGTACTCAACCGTACCTTCTTAACCCTTGCTAGATTTTAAGCCATTGAAGACGATGACAACATCAATTTCTGCTCAAGAAACCATCATCGACAACTCAAGTTCTTCAATAAAGTCAATGAAGTCAACATATACGTCAGCTGAAGTGAAGATAAAGTGTCAGTTTAGATAGAAGTAGATTCTCTAGCCATAAAACCTATTTCTATAGAGCATTGCAATAGCAGCAATGGCAAGCCAAGTAGTTTAGATACTAGTCTTAGTTACTAGATATTTCTGAGTTATTATTTCTGGTTCTTCATTGTAAGAAGTTCTTTCTCTCTCTTTAACCTAGAGTGTTCTCTGGATCTTTTGTAAAGAGTCAAGTTGTAATCTATAGTCATGTCTTGGACCTGCTGTGTTTATGTTGTACCACTCTGAGGGATGTAATACTAGTGAATGGTGTTTCATTGGTGTTATGTCAACGACTATAGTGTACTACATCATGCAGTGGTATGCTGGGTCACCGCATGCATAAAAGATGTTGACCCCGATGCGGTCAAACTGCGCTTATTTCCTTTCTCTCTTAGAGGAAGAGCAAAAGAATGGTTGCTAGCTTTGCCTAGAAATACTATTACATCATGGGTGGAATGTACTTCTTTATTTATGACTAATTTTTTCCCACCTCCAAAGACTATGCAACTAAGATCTAATATTACTGGTTTTAGATAGGAAGAGCATGAGCCACTAGCGCTTGCATGGGAGAGGATGAATGAATGCATGAGAAACTGTCCTAGTCATGGGATGGAAGATTGGTTAATTATCCATTTATTTTATAATTCTCTTAATCATGTATCTAAGTCTATGCTTGATACTGCAGCTAGAGGAACATTTAAGGGTAAACATATTGCCGAAGCAAAGCAGCTGCTAGACAATATGCAAGACAACCATGCCCAATGGCATGTGGATAGATCAAACACGAAAAAGGTGAACTCCGTCTCACCACAAGAAAATGAAGAACTTAATGCTAAGCTGGATGAGATCATATTAGCCATAAAAGGTACGGAAAGCCAGGTAAGAGCTATCCCGAAATCAAATATTGAAGAAATAGACTTCATAGCTCGTAATGATTATAACCCTGCTTGGAAGAAGAATTATAATCCTAATTTTCAGAAACATTATTCTAGTCCTGCAGGTAACTCTAATAATAATATGGGAACTAGTAATGGTAGTGTCCAAGAAACACTTAAGTCTTTTATAGACTCAAAAAATGAACAAAACAATATCCTTGTTAAAATAATGAAGAACCATGATGCTATGCTTGGTAAATTATCTAACCAAGCTGTAAGTTTGAGGAATGATTTGTAGGCCCTCCAAGAAAGAACGAGGATTGTTGAGGCACAGCTAGGTAAGATAACCGAGAGTCAAACTCTCATTCTAGCTAAATTTGCAGGTAATGCTGAGCCCAATCCTGTTGAAGACCTCAAGATGATAAGAATCCAAAGGGAGGAGCCTGAAGAACTTGATTATAGTGATGCTCCTTCACCAAATTACACCGTTGAAGATCTTGTAAAAAGGATCAATATCAAGATTCTAGTGAGTGAAGGAAATGAGGAAGCCATGTACCAACACTTCGTTAATCAGGTAGCAATAAAGGTACATGAGCTTGAGGAAGAATATAAGAAAATTGCTGAAAAATTGCCGGTGAAACTTGATGATATATTTGAGCCTACTATTAAGATTAAAATTGGGACCAATGAGATAGCTGCACTTTGTGATCTAGGTGCAAGCGTCTCAACAATTCCAAAAAGTCTTTTTAATAAGTTAAATCTTGGCTCTTTTGAAATCACCGAGTTAAAATTGCATCTAGTAGATTCTACCTACAAACAAGCTGTAGGAATTAAGGACAATACTTTAGTATACATTAAAGGCTGTCCTGCTCTTATTGATTTTGTTATTATTGACATGCCTGAAGATGCTACTTCTCCTATTATATTACACCGTCCATTCTTAAGAACTATTAAGGCTTTGATTAATCTACATGAAGGGAACATGAAGCTACAATTGCCTTCGTGGGATCCTTTTGTTATTCATTTTCCCAGGAAGAACAAAGCCAAGCATGATGAAAAGGAGGCCATCACTTTGAAGGCCAACTATTTTGGAGTGGGTGTTCCACACATCTAGCCTAAGTGAGCAACATTGTGGTCAAGCTATTGACCATAAAAGAGCGCTTCATGGGATGAAACCCATGTGAAATAAAGGTTTGGGTAAATTATTTAAGTTTTAGTTTAAGCTTATGATTAATAAAGAGTGCTAGAAAGCTCCAATTGAGGAGAAGAAGTTTGGTAGTACTAAAAATCCTGCTTAATACATATTGATGTTGGTCGACAATATTTACTGTTATTTTTCTGTCAAAAACAAGGTGTTTCGCTAAGTTACAGGATGAGAAAGAATTCTCGAAGAAATAGAATTTTTTTGATGTCTACAGAAGGTTTAACGACCAACTATACGGCGGGAATAAAAATTCCGGCTGTATAGATATTTTTGCCATCAGCAATTTTTCTTTCATAAGTACTGAAGGTTTAACGACCAACTATATGGCGGGAATAAAAATTCCGGCTGTATAGTTCCGGTCGTATAGATATCGGTGCTTTCGTACAATTTCTTTTCTAGGTACAGAAGGTTTGACGACCAACTATACGGCAGGAACAAATTGTTTCGGCCATATAGTCCTGGCCGTATAGCTACGCCGCCAGGTGGAAAACCTAAAATTTTGACAATAGGCCAACTATACGGCGGGAATACATTATTCCACCCGTATAGTTTGCCCGTATAGTTGCGTCCGACCACAAAAACACCACGAGAAGGTACCTCCAACCTCAAAACTTTAATCCTTTTTCTATCTTCTACCTCCAAACTCTCTCAAAACCTCAAGAGATCTTCATCTCTACTCAATTTCATTAAATTTCCTCGCACACAAGTGATCTACGGTATGTTTCTCTTCTGATCCTGCAATTAATTTTTGCAAATTAGTCTTCGATCTATTGTCATTATCAATCTGGGGTAAGACCTACTATGAACTAATTGCCATGATTCTCTTGCCTAGATTATTATTCTGAGGTGATTCTTTAGTGTGCTATGATGAGGAATATGTTATGCTTATCATTGTTGGATCAAAAAAAATTGGCTTTCATTATTATTTTAGATGATGAACACAAGGAGCAAAACTCGTGCTCGTGTCACCGCCAGTGTTTCTCAGGCTGCCGCTCAGGAACGCATGGGGATACGGTCTAGGAATGAGCTCCAACGTGATCGCTTCAACAAGATCAAGAACCGAGAAGTGAAAGCAACCAAGTGGGCTTGACCCATTATATTAAACCAACTCGGTATTTCTTAATTCTTCAATTTACTTTGCAATAGGGTTGGCCTGCAAAACTTTGTATTCAATGATGTGCCTACTTATCGCCAGTTAACTCTTGAATTTATAAGTTCTTTGAAAAGCACCGTTAAACTATGGCAGGGAGAGGACATGATTTCTTTCCGACTTATGAACAACAATTATGCTTTATCACTAGATGAATGGTGCGCATGTTTTAATTTCCCAAACAATGATGCTAATGCCTTACGCGGATCCTTTACTGGCTTAGACCCCTCCCCGAAACTTTATTATAATGGAATGAGTTTCACTTCTAGAGTAAGCAAGGGGAAGAATATTGAACATCGTGCAATTCGCTATTTGTTCTATGTGATTGCTAACACCTTGCAGGCACGAAATGAGTTCACGAGACTCAATGAGGAGGACATCTTAGTCCTTGCAAAAGTTGCTTACAACAACTACGACCTGTCACTCAACTTGGGCGCAATCCTTGTGTGCTACCTGGAGCACCAATCCTCCCAAAGCCAAGGACCAATCACAGGTGGAGGCGTCATCACCGTTCTTGCCATTGCCCTAGGCATCGACCTAGGTGAGTTGCAACCTGTTCTAGGTGAGCGACATGTTGGTTTCTCTACTTTAAAGGCTTGTGGAATGCTCACTAGGAGAGGTGGTGTTTATTACTTGCATATTGCTGGAGCTAGGCGTCTCTACCCCGCTCCTTTGCCTAATGGTCTTTTCTCTATCAAGGAAGGACGTTTGCTATATGACTTGAAGGTTGAGCAACACCAACTCGAGGAGGAGATTCCGGATGAGGATGAGGACCAAGAAGAGGAGCAAGAAGTTCCTTATCAGGAGGAGCAGCCACCAACCTAGTTCGCTACATACCAAGACTTCCAAGAACTTGGAGGGACTGTGGAGAGGATGCATAGCCTCTCCTTGAACCTCCGAGGAACAACTAGTAATTTATCAACTCAATTTGCGAACCGGAGTAATGACTTTTTCCCGCCACCACAATGATTAGAAGGGCTTGCAAAATCCTAAGCTTGGGGAAGTTTCCTCGTTATCCTTATTTGGCGTTCATTTTCTTTCATTTATTTCGAGGTTATGTTTTTAATTCGAGTTTATAAGCACTCATGTTGGTTTCCCCAACACTTTATCTTTACTTATTTATATTTGTTTTCAAGATTTTCTAGCCGAGCTTTGCCACCAATTTTCTATTCTTTAATTCCCTCCCTCAAAAACAACAAAAAGATTTCTCCATTTATCTTTATTTTCCCTCTTTCTTTTCTTTTTGCCTCGAGGTTCTCATATATTTGCAGGAATAGTGATTGACTTCGGGTTTCCAAGAAGAAAATCAAAAGGGAAGAGAGAAATGAAACCAAACATGAGAGGTATGCCTTATGACTCCCCACTTTTGAAGTTTGAGAAACACATGCTAGTTAGTAGTAAATGTTAAGATATTATATAGGTGGAGCGAGTCTTTGTATTGTAGTAAAGTTTTGTTTACATGGGTATTTAATTGGGTACGTTTTGTTCCAGCTCTTGTAGTTAACCAAGTCTTGCCTAAAAATTTGCTAAGCAATTGTAATAAGAAAAAGTCTCACAATTGAAGGCTTGGGTGTTGTAGTGTTTAGTCTTGAAGGCTTATTTCTTGAGACACTCAACACCACGGAAAATAATGATTGACTTGATAGCTCTCTTTAAAAGGATTTTCTCGATTGAATTAATGTTTAGCGGTTTTTGTGAGCATGCCAAAGTTTGACTTGTTAATCATAAGAATTATATAGCTTTATGCGTGTCAAACTTTCTTGCTATTTTTCCTAATGATCAAAGGGATATGCAATCCTTTCTTGCTATTTTTCCCTGCACAGATAATGATGTTTGATGATGGAAATCACTACATTAAAGTCAAAGATATGAGATTTCCAACAACCCAAAGAAACTAGGAGTCGTGAAGTGGAGACAGACGCTTTAACGACCAACTATACGACGGGAATAAAATTTCAGCCATATAGTTCCGTTCGTATAGTTGCCATTGACACCGCTAGGTCAAACAGAACAACTTTCATGAAGGGAACCCTATATAAAGAGGCCTCGGGCGACAAGAAAAGGGTCTGACCAGCACCTCTCACATCATCAGCCGCCTCCAGATCTCCATCCACTTCACCGAAGAGCCACCGGAGGAATAGACTTAGATCTAATCTCCAAACCCTTCTCCACCACCATAGCCATATTCCACCACTTGTAATACTAGATCATATCTTTGATGGGCGACATTGTAAGACTATTTGCTATCAATCTCATGATTTCCACTACAATGTTTGTGATTGTTGATCTCATCTCTATGTGTGAGTAATTCTCCTTGGGCTAAGGGCTCCAGCCTAGCCATGTAGCTTTTGTGCATGTTATTTATCATAGATGGGATCATCTATTAGTTTGTATGACATGATGAATATTATATCCTCTCTTGCCTCAATCCAAGGACTTGTCAGGTACCAAGACCCCGAGGATTGAGCCAGGTATAGGGAGTATGGGTAATGACTAATCTGCAGGTTGGGAACCCCAGTGACACAAGGGGTAGTATGTTGTATGTGAGGGATTTACATGGGATTAACGGTGACATCACTATGCATATCATTAGTTCTCTTTCTTCTATGGATGAGACTAGTAGGTTATTGCTATAAGAGGTTGTGGAGGCAATAGCAACTATGGATGCACTGCCCACATATAATTTATCTTGATCTAACAATTACATGCATACTTTATTTTTATCTTTTATTCCCATCAGATGTTTTGCACAGCTACAGGTGAAACCGAACACCCTAGGCCCTCTCTCTCCATCATCGACAACAACAAAAGATGCAAACTCTTGGTCCGATAAAAACACAAAAGGAATTCTAAAACTCATGAAGGTTCGTTAAAGTAACTTCACTATGCTTCTGCTTCTCGAGGATTCGATAAACCTAGGTCTACTAGGGAAAAAGAGATATACTACATCTGTAATCTGGATCGAAGGTATTAGTATCGCATAGGAGTCTTGTTCAAGAGCTTGTGGAGATAAAGCTGGTTTGAAAAATGACAAGGGGTGATTATGGCTTCAGCCCAAAAGTTGTATGGTGAATTGAATTCAGCCAACATGGATCTTTCCATATCCATCAAAGTCCGGTTTTTCCTCTCGGCTACACCATTCTGTTGAGGGGTATACATAGCGAAATATTGATGTCTTATCCCCTCTTCACTTAAGAATTCATTCAGGGTGTAGTTCTTGAACTCGGAGCCGTTGTCACTTCTTATTACCAATATGGGGACATTGTGTTAACGTTGCACCTCATTGGCAAAGTCTATGACGATTTGTTGAGTTTCACTTTTCTTCTTGGAGAAGTAAACCCATGTGTACCTTGAATAGTCATCAACAATGACAAGGCAATACTTCTTCCCACCGAGACTTGCATGAGATGGAGGACCAAAGAGATCCACATGAAGAATATCTAAGATCCTCTTTGATGGTATGATTGTCTTTCTTCGATGGGGAGAGTCATGCATGTTTCCTTCAACACAAGCCCTACAAACACGATATTTGGCAAAGGAAACATTTTATTTTAGTCCAAGGATGTGGCCACCTATGTGAAGACTTTGCAAAGTTCTCATATTGACATGAGTTAGCTAGTGATGCCATAGTGAACCCACATCGGACCTGTAGTGCTTTTCCCCAAAAAGTACACCACATATAAGTCGTTTTCAACGTACCCAACGAAAGCGACCTTGAGAGACTTGCTCCACAAGAGTACCACGATATCATCATCAATGAAAACTGTAAAACTCATCTTACCAAGGGCACAAATAGAAAATAAATTATATCCAAGGGTCTCAATGCCTTGTGAGCAATGTCAAGTGCCTCAAACTTCTCGGAAAGTCTAGCATGAGCAACCATAAATTCAACCTTCTCTCCTTTTAGCTTCTTTGCCTTAGTAATAGCATGATCCCATTCCTTCACAAGTTTGGCCATAAGTTCATCATTGGACTCCTCAATTGACTCAAGCCTCTCTTCAAGAGAGGCCCGAATCTCTTCTTCTTCTAGAGCATTTTTCATGGATGTTATTTCCATTGCATCCTCCCTTTAAGTTATGCCTTTTTCTTCAAGGAGTTCTTCTGAGTGAGAAAGTTGACTCATGAGAGCCTCAAAATGCATTTTGCATTCACCTTGCAAGTTAGTCATAAAACAGTCCAAGGAAATAACTTCTTCCTTAACCTTAAGACTAGTGGAATCATCCATATCAACATTCATGGTAGTCTTAGGAAAGGAAGTGTTGGAAGGTGATACCTCGGAACCTCTTGCCATGAGACAAGTGACATTCTTGTTGAAGACATTCTCATTTGGAGAATCGAAGAGAAAGCGGTTGGTGTAGATGTAGTGGCTATGGCAGACACCTCTCTTGAACTATCATCACCTTCCTCGTCCTCGCTTGCGGACGAGTACTCCTATTGGGCTACCAACACAATCTTTGGTTGCTTCTTGTAGGAAACATTCTTCTTGTTAAATGGCTTCTTGCGAGGAGCCTTTGACTTCTCCTTGAGAACAAGTCTTCCTCCATGATCTTCTCTACTTTGATAGGGCCACTCAGCTACGAAATGCAAAGTCACCACAATTGTAACATGACCTTAGTTTTGTACTGTTTCTTTCCTTCCACTTGACCCATTCTTGTGCTCAAGTTCAGATTTTGCTTTGGCCAGGTCTTTCCAAAAGTTTCTTGAGTAGAACTCCATGTACTAACCATGAGCACGCTTGGCCTCCTCGGGACAGCTCATGGCAACTATGTCAAGGCTTCTACTATCTTATTCTTGCTCAATGACAGTGGCCTTCAAAGAAACATTCACACCTTTTTGCATTCCAATTGCTCGAGCACGAGCGTCTTCAATGTTCTTTGCCGCAACTTTGAATTCAGTCATTTCTTGCATGACTTCGTTGGAAGTCATTTGGTGATAGTTCTGTCTACCTTGTAAGCTCTTCAAATTTGTGGGCTCAAATGGCATAAGTGCACTTACATATTTCCTCTTAATCCATGCATCATCAACATGTATAGTTCGGGTCGTATAGTTGTCATTGACACTGCTAGGTCAAACAGAACAACTTCCGTGAAGGGACCCCTATATAAAGAGGCTTCTAGCAACGAGAAACAGTCTCGCCGGCTCGCCTCTCTCCCCCAAAACTCCATCCACAACACCGAAGAGCCGCCGGAGGAATAGACTTAGATCTAATCTCCAAACCATTCTCCACCACCATAGCCATATTCCACCACTTGTAATAGTAGATCTCATCTTTGATTGGTGACATTGTAAGACTATTTGCTATCAATATCATGGTTTCAATTGCAATGTTCATGATTGTTGATTTCATCTCTATGCGTGAGTAATTTTCCTTGGGCTAAGGGCTTTGGCCTAGCCATGTAGCTTTTGTGCATGTTATTTATCATAGATGGGATCATGTATTAGTTTGTATGACATGATGATTATTGTATCCTCTCTTGCCTCAATCTCAGGAATTGTCAGGTACTTAAGACCCCGGGGATTGAGCCAGGTATAGGGAGTATGAGTAATGACTAATCTGCAGGTTGGGAACCCCAGTGATAGAAGGGTCAGTACAGCTGTATGTGAGGGATTTACTTGGGATTAACGGTGATGTCACTATGCATATCATTAGTTCTCTTTCTTTTATGGATGAGACTAGTAGGTTATTACTATAAGCGATTGTGGAGGCAATAGAAATTATGGATGCACTACCCACATATAATTATCTTTATTTAACAATTACATGCATACTTTATTATTATCTTTTAACCCCATCAGATGTTTTGCATAGCTACAGGTGAAACCGAAAGCCCTAGGCCCTCTCTCTCATCATCGAAAACAACAAAAGACAGCAAACTCTTGGTCTGGTAAAACACAAAAAGAATTCTAAAACTCTCGAAGGTTCATTAAAGTAACTTCACTATGCTTTATGCTTCCCGAGGATTCGATAACCTAGGTCTACTAGGGAAAAAGAGCTATACTACATCCGTAATCCGGATCGAAGGTATCATACGCTGCACAGCTTTATGGATGTAATCTCACCGAGTGTGCCTAGCATATCTTCCTATCACACGGGAGAACAAATCCTGGTCTTGATACATACGCTTCAACCTATCCCTCGGAATACCTGAGATGCACCTTTATAATCACCCTATTATGGTGTGAGGGTTGATGCAATCAAAGTAGACTTGGGTGATAGTAATTAGATATGATATCACGGTCTAAGGGGTAGGATACTTTGTTTTCTAACTATTACAATGATGAACTTTGTGACTTAATTGTGTTGCAATACTTATATTGGGTACATGTCCATCACATCATTCACCTAATGATATGACCTCATTGTCAATTGACATAAATGTCCATGATCAGGAAACCTTGATCATCAGTTGATCAATGAACTAGTTGTATAGAGGCCACTAGGGACTTGGTTTGTTTTCATACCACACATGTACCAATGTTTTCGATTGATACAGTTATAGCATAGTATAAAACCTATGGACTAATGATATATATGATAATAAACACCCTTTATTATTTGCCTCTAGAGCATATCTCCAACAGTATCCCACTTGCACTAGGGTACAAATAACCTAGTTGCATTTGTTACTAATCATAACATCATATCCCATATGGTGATATTGATCATGATTGTTCCTGGAAAATGTTCTGTATTTTCCATATCTGTATGTTCTTTGCAAATCGTTTAATGTCACCTAATTTGACATTAATCCTATTATCACATACTCCCTCCATTCCAAAATATAAGATGTTTTAGCTTTGTAAAAGGAGTGTATCTAGACCAATTTTAGCGTGTAGGTCCACTCCAAATCTAAATGAACCTACACACTAAAAGAGGTCTAGATACACTCTATTCACAAAGCTAAAACATCTTATATTTTGGAACGAGGGAGTAATAATCTTGAAGCATATGTTTGGCGGCAGAGTGAGACTTTGTTTCCCACCCTGTGTCTACAATGACATATGTTCAGTTAAGTGGACTTTCACTATAGTCATGTATACTAGAAACACACACTTAGTTGAAAGTCATACTTTATAAGCCAAATATAATACTTTCTAATTTTGAAGTAGTCGAATACTTCTATATCAATGTAGATCCTTAGTTATCTCTATACACTAGAGGATAGGCTTAACTCTTGTTTAGTGATTTACTCAGGAATCACCTGTTCTTCTAACTAAGAACTTGGGTCACATTACGTCGAATATACAACATGGTTTATATGAGAGAACCTACGGCTAAGGCATAGGAGATGTAACACATGTGTTTGTCTTTCTTTTAACCATTGTTGTTTATAGCGAGATTTAACTCAATGCTTCACCTAGTTATACAAGTAAGACTTCTTCCCTGACTTGCTCTATTCTGAACTTTTTCAAAATCTAATCTAGGACATTTCGACATAATGTTTATTAAATGCATCGATCTATCTTGATAGATTTCAATGTTTAACATATGTTCGACTTCATATATCAAATATTTACTAACTTAAATAATCATTAATACTCATTAATACCAACTATATCATCCACAATATGTCATCTACATATAGGAATGTTGTTAATCTCCCACTCAAATATGCCATCCACATATGAGACTAGGAAAATCAGTCATCTCCCACTCAAATATGTCATCTATATATGATCAGGGAATTCACTTAGCTCACTTAAAATATGTCATCTACATATAAGGTTAGGGAAGCTATGCAGATCCCACTCAATTTCTTGCAAATGCAGCTCTTCTCGATAATCTTGGTAATTCCAAAATTCTTTCTCCTCAAGACAGGCATATGCCCAACTATATTAATATAGCCACCAAATGAAACCGCTGCTGGGCCAGGCAGCACAACGCCCAAAGAAAAAACAAAGAGAACGAAAAAAGAAAAGGAAGAGAAAACAAAGCCGACAATAGTGGCTCGACGAAAACGATGATGACCCGCCACCGCCGCGTCCTTCGGAGAATTCCACCACGCTCCTAGCACTACGAAGCGTCACATACCAAGCAGCACCCCCAAGAGGGAAAGCAACGACAACGACGCTGCTGCCCGGACTAGTCCTAGGGTTTCCCCTGATACACTATGGGAGGTGGGGAAGAGATACACCCAACGCCCTTCAAGAAGGACGACGACACCCGCAGGTGTCACCGCGTTGGTGTCTTGAAGACAAGGATTTCTCCTGACCCCTCAAAAAACCACACTCCCGGATGCTTCGTATTGCTCCACCAAGCTCGCCGCCCACCAAAACACGCCACCACGGTCTTGCAGTCACCACTGTCATCTCACCGTGACCCATGTTGCGAGGCTGGTAAAGACGAAAAGAGGGCACTTCACCAAGGGTCGGTGTTATAGTAGCACGGGGGAGGGAACTACCTCCATCGCCTTCCAACGGTAGCCGACCGGATTTAGCAGCAGGGGAAAACCAGACCCTTCCTAGCCCGGCCGAGCCCGAATGGGCCCGTGAAGCCCCACCGCCACACTGCAGCAAGGGTGCCACCAACAACGCCAACCCTAGCACAAAGTACCTACTCCTCAGCCCACCAGTAGATCTGCCACCACCGCCGATCACCACCGCCAAGTGGCAGTGCCTTCGCCACCACGAACACCCGGGCAAGCCGGACCGTAGCCAGTCTGAGGAGCACCACCGGTCGATGGCCCAACTCCATCCCTGTACAACATCGGTCGCCTCGAGAACAATAGCCATGGCCCATCAACCCGTAGAGAGGCCACCAGATCTGAGCCCGCCTGGCCCGGATCGGGCGGGGCAGTGCACGGATGGACCGAAGAATCTAGCCCTCGATGCCATCTCGTCCAGTACCCGCCACTACATCGCAGCCTGTTCTAGGTCGCTACCGGCCCGCCTGGCCCTAGGCAGACCCATATCAGGGACACGCCAGCAAGCCGCCAAGGATCCCGTGGCTCTAGACCGCCCCGCCGCTGAGGGTCACCACGGACCCATTCAGAGAGCAACCCCACCGTCTAGGAGCCGCCGTCGAGCCGCCACCGCCTCGCCTGGCCACACTGCCGCCAGCGTGTCTGCCCCGCGAGAACACCTGGGTGCACAGGGAAGGGATATCCCACCGCCGCCAGAACCGCACGGGCTTCGCCTGATGGCGTCGGGGGAGGGGAGGACGAGGGGAGGGTGGGGACGGTGCTAGGGATCGATGCCTCGGTCGCCACGGGGGCGACACGAGACGCTTCGGATGGGGTCTCCTGTTGTAGTTTTCCAAAATTCTTTGATCATCTAGAAAATCGAGTTTCTAGCTACAATACACTAGCATCCATATGATTGACAAAAACTTTGCTTGTTGTACCAACTACAACATTTCTTCAATCTTGATAGTGAAGGAGGTGCAGTTTTGACAATCTACTATCAATTATACAAATTGTAGTAATTGCTTAGTGCAAACCCAGTTGACTCAAGCATCGCTACACATCGTAGTCAACCTTTGAACTTGTCAAGACATTATTTGTGACAAATCAAGCTTTAGGTCTTCTCTTAAAGTTTTAGACTCGATCCCAGCTTTTCATTGCTCTGTCGCGCTTCTTCCTTATAACCTTGTAGTTATGGGAAGATCAAGTAACATCTTTACTGAATATGATCAAGTAACATTTACTTTGCAATCTTAAACGTAGCTTAGTTTAGGATTTCACAACTCTTATTCATTTCTCGTACTTAGGTCCATCGTTGCTTCTTCGTAGTTCATAGATGTGTTGTTCCATTAACATGAAAAGTGAATCATGAATATTATTCTACAACGAGGTAGAATGTATTCCTGAATCCCACTTACTTTAGTAAAAGTCTAAGTTGAAACGTTATGATCATTATCATTAGATTCTCCTCTATTTTTAAAATTTGGTTCTGGAACACATTTCATTGTGCTACTCAACATTTGGAGGTAAGGTCAATTACCTTGTTTTGATATTTTACTTTCTTCCACCAACACTTTCATCGAGAAACTCCTTCTCGATAATACTACATGTTACGAAACAAGGTTTGCCATGTTTGGTTTTAGTTGTGGAAGATGCATTTATAGTTGCCTAAGAACACTCCACAAAGATTTACTTGTTCGTTACAATTTTAAATTATCGCATAACTCAAAATCTCTAGAAACCACAACATGCCATAACTCATATGGTGTTGTTTCCCCAAACTTGGATGATTCTGAATATTAAATTGAAAGTTTTGTTATTTTAACTTGATAACTCTAAATAACTACGGTAACTCAAGAAGAGATTAACTTTAGACCACACAATATCCAATAGAATATGATTATGATGCTTTAAACATGTCAACATATTGAAGTGTTCCAAGCATCATAATTTGCGAAACATATGTCACAAGTCCTTATGACAAAAACATAACTTAAATACATGTCACTTTGATCAAATTGCAGAGACTTTTTTCTTGTTAATCTAATACCCATCTTCATTCTAAAATTCTTTGAACATGCCAAATAGTTTTAGACTCGTGCTTCATTTAGTGAATACCCATATTCACTCAAATGAATAATTAAGTTTATGAAATAATGATATCCACTACTGGTTGAAGTTCAATACATTGTCATGTATGATATTCAATAATTTCACGCAAGAGTATTTTATCAGAACACGGAGTTTTAGTCATTTTGCCCAACGAGGCATGGTTTGCATGTGTCAAAAGATCAAGTATCTAAATACTTTACTTTTCATCAAAATTAAAGCCAACATGACTTAAACGGTAGTGTCATTCATGAATAATGTCATTATTAAACTTTGGATATCTTTTGGTATTCTAATTCTTTATAAATGCTTAAACTATTATCATCTAGATTAAAGTAAGAACAACTCATTCATAACTATAAAATGACCATAATAGATATTATTCATAAAATTGTTCCAACTGGCTTGTCACAAACTCATATGAATAACCATCTCGCAAAATGCAAGAAACACTAATAAAGTTCACACACTAATAACAATTACAAAACTTTTATTCAAATCCACTAATCCAAATGATAAACACTAAGGGAAGGAGTGTCGTCGGCTATCAACCAGCTTGGTTTTCGTCACCACGCCATGTCGCCTCATCTCCTCCATGCAACCCTCAAGCAGCAAGTCATGTTTTCATAAAACAGAATAAGTATCAAATACTTGGTAAACTGCAATAAGTGTTTTTGTAAGGAAATCATTCATAACTTATATATCACATATATACCTTATTTGTCGATGACATCCCCTGCAATGGGTTCTACCTTCAGAGTTCTTAACTCATCCAAAAACTCATGAAAGGTGAACGCTTCTCCTCGCATGACATAGACCAAGATAATATTCTTGTATCTAGGAGGAAGCGAATGCAACACCCCATCTATCACGAATTTGTCTGTCACCTAGTAGCCCATAACATCCCAAAGGCGCTCATGAATCTTATGCATGATATCCAAGTGGCTCTCCAAGCGGGTGTTTTGTTCCATCTTGGTTGAAAGAAACTCGTCCATGTACTCATACATCATGATTCTGACTTGTGATGGGAACATCGCCTTCAATCCATCGATCATGCTATATGCTTCGATTTTGTGAAAGTGTACCCATAGGCTAGATTTCATGGCATGAATTATGGTGTACTTCAACATCACAAAGGTGTCACGACGATCTTGATAATCAACATCATCTTTCTCACTCACAGAGTCCTCGGATAATCTCCTATCAGTTCATGTATCACGTAGAGTAGATTGTTTTTAATGAGGATGTCCCTCAAGCGTAGCTACCAATTGATGAAGTTGGACCCACCTAGTTTAAGTTTCTCATTGTTCAAGAAGGAACCAAAACCACTTTGAACGTTGGGGATTAACATGATCTACAAGGATATTTGCAAAAATTAAGACTAAGTTCATAATATTAAAATTTATAATCACATTATTAAGTGAGCTCCCACTAAAACTATCATCACTAAGAAGGTTTTAGTGATTACACGACACTGATTCACTATACCATCCCCGATCGTCACGACCAGTAATATAGTTACGAAGGTAGACAACGCAGTGCCAATCACATCATTTATGTAACTCATGCTCGATCTCTCATGTTCCGACACCATGTATGTACATGCTAGGCTTGTGATGGCCTGCAAGAGCACAGGTTTGTCATAGCATGTTTTCGTGAAAGTACTAGTTCCTGGTTTTATGTCGATCCCAATAAGGAGCTTAGGACAATGTTTATCTGTGGCATTTCTATCGCACTCAAGGTGTCACTTGTCTGGAGTGAATTGACTACGAGAGTTGAGGTGGAAATGAATGAGTGGAAAGGAAGTAGTTTTGAGTATTGAACGGTACTTAAAGTAAATAACATAAAAGTAAAATAGCACGGAGGTTGTTTGAGGTTTCCTTTAGAGGAAAGGTTAGGTGCGGAGAAAAGTAGTTCATTGTGATAGTGAATGTGCCAAATGGAATAAAATGGGATAAGTGATTATAACACTTCTTATTCATATGTGAGTAGGAAAGCAACCCATATACCAATCAAGAGTCCTCTTGGTATATTCTTCTTGATTCCAATAATCTTTCTTCCTATCACTAAAGCCATGGTCACCGCATCAATAAAGGTCTTTTGACCAGATCAAGGCTTTAAACTTGATGGTTTCTTGTTGTCCTCGAGTTATACTAGCTCCTCTTTGATATAGGCCGTGTCACTCGGGAGTCATCGATTCACTAGTAAACAAGTTCATATCTACGATATCTTAGGATTATGTTTACCGGGTCCTTAAATTGGATAACACACATTAGACATACATCTATATCTATATCTATATATATAATAATAATAATAATAATAATAATAAATGACGAAGTGTTTCTTGCGATCCAACTCTTTTTTAAACAGATTTATACCCTCCCACCAAAACACATAATTTCTAGCGAGACACCCATAAGTCTCGTCCGTCCTGACCTTATGCCTTCCTATGTACGATTGCCGATCAATCCAACAACCCACTTGACGTGAGAGAGTGGGAAACTGACTACTAATCGATACCGAGATCAAATCAACGTGATATGAAAGGAAGGAAAGGAATTATCCCACGTGATTCCCAATCAATCCGAGGAGCGCTTGGCTAGCCCTAATCGTTACCGTCCTGACCCTCCTCGACGCCCTAGCTCGAAGCCCCTGCGATCTCCCCCACCTCGCCGAACACAAATGTGTCGCCGTGATGATGATCCCCGGTGCAGGGATCGATAGAGTGGCATCATCGTATCTCATGCTGAATTTCCATCAAGTTAGAGCGGATCGGCACCGTCATCTCGGACTCTGGCTGCGGTTGGTTGCGCATGTCATTGTATCTTTGCCTGCTGGAGCACGGGAGGTTGCTCTGACCTGCTCTAGGCCAGAGATAAGAGGCCGATGTGCGCATGGTGTGGTCGGCCGCTTGTGCCGACGTGCTGGTGTGCTAGCCACGTGCCGCAGCAGACCGGGTCGACGCAAGGAGCAGATAGCAAGCTGGCCGAGGCAGGTGCTAGGTGGGGGTGTGCCGACGTGAGGCTTGAGCGCGGCACTACTACTGGCCATGGCCGCTCGGAGGACATCAGATGGATTTTTTACCTTGCAATGATTGTGGCTTGAAACTGAGAAGAACTCGTTTATGTATGCAGCAAGTAGAATGTACGATGTGTACGCAGCCGAGTACTCGCACAAGTCTGCCACAGTATCCCTGTGAGTCCGTTATTGCTTGCCTTTTTTTGACTTCGCGGGAGTCCGCCACGGTTTTGCCGTTCGGCCGATTTTGCAAGAACTCCTAGTCTTGTTGCACTCTCTGTCGATCCTGCCGGAATTCTTCATCTGATTTGAGTCCAGACTATTCTGCTAGTCGCATCTTCGCTGCTGTTGGTCGTCCGGTTCACTGCATTCCTCTCAGTTTCTATTTGTGTTGCTGAGTAGCTCAAGGACCTGCAGATGGATCCCCCAACTCCTGTAGTGCCGGTTTTCTGCCTAGATCGGGAAGGTCTCATGTCCAGGTTTTTAAGATAATTGATTACTTTTATCTGTAATTGATGATTTGTGATATAAACGTGTTGTATTTCGTATAATTAATTATGTCTCTCTACCCTGTAGGTTATTATAAGAAAGAGGGTCACTGGTTCTTTTCTAAATGCTGAGAATAAAACAATAAGACTGGGCAAAATCTATAGAAAGATTGTAAGAGAAAGTTACCGATGCTCCTGGAGATGCCTTTTAAGCTCACAAGCACTTGAAATTGTGTGGCTACATTATTAGACAGTATGGTTTTCCTACACAATGAAGCATACCCGTATTTTTTATTTCAGTGATTCCCGAAGAGTATAATTTTGATTTAGTGATTCTCCAAGAGTATGGTTGATACTGACCAAACCGATGGTACCTACTTGGAGGTATAATGAGAATTTGACCATAACCAAGGATTGTTCAAGGTAAATCCAGCTTTATGAAATAGCAAGTGCATTAAGATTCCAAGAAAATATTTTTTGTCACAATTAAGGGGTGAAAACTAATGTACTTTCAATGTATGAAAATGCAATCTAGAGGACGTAATGTATCTGAAATGCTATTTTAGATAGAGAAAAGAATCAGTGGTATCTTTAGATAGAGAAATATACTTTTTAAATTTACACCCATTGCAACGCACAGACACTTTTGCTAGTAGATAATAATTCTCACAATATAATAATCACGACAATAATCACAAATGGACAAAAATCAGAGAGGCACATCACATCTCACCAATTCCCTACATCTCCCATGCCTATGTGGATTTACTCACACATGAGAGGAGAATATATCAAAGACATAATCATATTGCAAATGGAAATCATCTCAACTTCACCATAGCAAACCACAATAGCGTTGAAGATCAAATCAAATATAAACCAAAGTAGGAATAGAGGTTAAATCCCTAATCTTACAAGTATGAATCTCTCCCTCTCTCAGTACAAGAGGGAATTATGGTGGTGTTGATGATCAAGAGGCTAGAGATCTTCGAAGGATGAGATGAGGTTTTTCTCCTTCATGTGGGGCCACAGATATTCGCCAATTTAGACCGATAACGGTGATCAATGTCATTCAGCGCATTTTTTGCAAAGGTCTGCGCCATTAGGCTAGCCTCGATCATGGAACGCCTAACCCATCCTCTCTAGTTTTCCTTCTTGAAAGGTCGCTTGATTCATGATGGAGTAATTGCGCTTCATGAAATCATTCATGAGGTGATGGTGCGCCATCAGAAAGGGGTCTTCCTCAAGCTAGACTTTTAGAAGGCTTACGATAGGCTGGACTGGGCATTCCTTAGACAAGTCCTTGAGTGTCGAGGACTTGATGATAGGGTGATCTGCTGGATTATGCAGTTTGTCATGAGTGGTAGCACCACTATCAATATTAATGGGGAAGTGGGTCC
The DNA here is from genome assembly GCA_023614405.1 of Avena insularis. Taxonomy (NCBI): domain Eukaryota; kingdom Viridiplantae; phylum Streptophyta; class Magnoliopsida; order Poales; family Poaceae; genus Avena; species Avena insularis. The sequence goes on along the minus strand of CM042686.1, from coordinate 421,839,544 downwards.
GTACTTCAGACCCTCCTGCGGAGTTAGGCAAGGAGACCCGATCACTCCCCTTCTCTTTAACTCTGCAGTGGATGCCCTAGCAGAGATCTTAGACAAAGCCAAGATCGTGGGGTGGTAGGGCATCTGATCCCCGGAGGTGGGATCACCCACCTCCAGCATGCGGATGATACTATGATCATGGTGTAGGGATCGTACCTTGACATCATTAACCTCAAGTTCCTGCTCTTGCGCTTTGAATCCATGTCAGGCCTCAAGATTAACTTTGACAAAAGCGAGGTCATGATCCTGGGTTGTCCGGAGGAGGAGAGGCATCGCATTGCCGATCTACGGAACTGTCGCTTGGCAGACTTACTGATCACATATCTGGGAATGCCCATGAGATACTCTCGAGTGCTGATCAGGGACCTTGCCCCATGGTCGCGAAGGCTAGGTCTAAGTCCGAACTGGGGTGTGCGCGCCTCACGTCCAAGGGGAGTAAGACTATCCTGATGAACTCGTGCATGTCCAGCCTTACCATGTACTAGATGGGCCTATACCTACTTCCTAAGGGTACCCACGTAGACTTTGCGAAAGAGTTGTCTAGGTTCTTTTGGGTAGCTAGCGATGGGCACCAGAAGTAGCATATGGTGAAGTGGGCAGATATCTGTACCCCCAAACTCCTTGGGGGGCTAGGGGTTCTAGACTCGCGCTGCTTCAATGTGGCCTTGTTACTGAAGTGGGTGTGTCGGATCCTCCAAGTTGATGGAGGCCTTTGACTGCAACTCATTAAGGCTAAGTACCTCAGGGGCCGCCCCCTATTAGCGTGTGAGTGGAGGGAGGGATCCTAGTTCTGTCGGGCCATCCAGGACATTAAACACTTCATTCGCCAAGGTGTTCGCTTCGTGGTGGGGAATGGTCGAGAAGTCCTGTTTTGGCCTGACCCCTAGTTACAGGTTGTCACCCTCTGCTAGGAATTCCCGGCCCTGTTTTCCATTTGCACAGCTCCCACGATGTTAGTGGCTGAAGAAGCTCGAGGGGGCCACTAGAACATCCCGTTCTGGAGGACCTTCAATGACGCTGAGGCTGCTGAGTTCCTGAGGCTGCGGGGTTCCTTGCCCTTGTCCCTTGTACAGGCGAGGGATAAGGTAACATGGGACCAGTCTCCCTCGAGAGCCTTTTCGGTTAGTTCGGCTTATAGGACCCTCTTCTAGGGTCCTGAGTTACCTTTCACGACGCACCTGTGGAAGTCACCCCTACACTTGAGCTTGCGTGTTTTTGTGTGGCAACTTCTTCGGGATCGTCTCCCGTCATGGGTGGAGGTGTCAAAACATAATGGCCTGGGCAATGGGCTGTGTCCGCTATGTGGGACACCGGAGACGTGTTCCCACATTATGTTCACATGCCCTACCGCTTGGTTCCTGTGGGACTTTATCTGAGAAGCTCTAGGGCCTACTTGGCAGGCCCAAGACCTCGGCGAGTTCCTAGAGATGGAGGCAAACCGCACTAGAAGGAGGTGTCACCTCTTCTGGCTCGTGTTTGCGGCCATTACATGGACACTATGGAACATTTGGAATAATATGGTGATAGAGCAGATCTTTCCTCGACGTGCTTCTGACTCTATGTTCTCTTTGCTTGCCTACCTTCAGCAGTGGTACCCGCTGTCTAGGCAGAGGGACCGGGAGAGCATGGACGGAATCTTGCAGGCTCTCAAGACATCGTCACAACACTTCACAACTCCTGCTAGTGCCTTCGCACCTTCCTAGAGGGAGCTACTCGCCAGCTCTTCCTTTTCTTTTTCTTTTTGTTTTTGCTGCCTTGGGCATGTTGTGATGTGGCCCTAGCGGACCTTCCTTTTCTGTTTATCTTTTGGCGTCTGGGCGTCAGTGACTTGCTCGTACTTTGTATGGTTGTGGCTTTATTTATAAAGCGGGGCGTAATGCTTGTTTTGAGGTGTTTCTCCTTCTTCAGATCTGATCTTCTCTCTTCTAGAATGGTGTGTGGCTTCTATGTTCATATTTTCCCCTCTATCTCTTCACGAAAGATGCTTCTACTGATATAACGGAGACGATGGAGTGTCATACATGTGGACGGTATGGGCGGCCTCTGGCCATACTTCAGGTCCTTAAAGCTTCTGTAAGCTTCGGATGGAATTGTCTTTAATCGGAGATTTGTTAATTTAGGTGCGATTAGCCCATAAATGCTCTTAGATCTTTCCAAAAGTATCCAGTACCTGAAAGTCATCACAAAAGAACAAGGTTTCGCTAACTCACGATATTAGTGTCAGTTGAAAGATTAAAATCAACAAAACCAAGTGAAAATCAATGGAAAATCTTTGATAAAAAGTGTCAATATTTGAAGCTATCAGCCTCCCCAAGCTTAGTTGTTACTTTCCCTTGAGTGACAAACCTATAAAGAATAATAGCGAGAAATAAACTTAGGTAGAGAAACTCACAAGTCCAAGGTGGTATCATATTTCATTGTCACAAATCCTGCAACCCTAAACATGAGCATAATATATTTGAACAATTGCACTTCAGTTTGCTTCCTAGCTACGCGTAACTTGCTAGCTAATAAATCTTAAACTCAAAATGGATTGTCAAAATTTTGGTTAGGCTTGCGAATCAATTCTTTTAGCGCATCTCTTCTTACGAGAGTAAACTTATTTTTGAGCAAAAATGCTTCGATCAAATTAAGGGTGCACTAGTAAATGTCAAAAGAAGGATAAAGCTAGAGCTATTCATTAACACCTACTTTGAAATTCGTGGCCTTCTAACACCCAATATTTTTCTTGTCTTTTGAAAACTTTAATTCTTTAGTGGTGAGGTGATGCCAAGACTTTCATTTGTATCAAATAATAGCACAAAATTTTATAGTTCACTTTCTCATTAATACTTCAGCCCATGGAACTAAAAAAATTCACACCATAGCATTACTACAAATGTCTAGCCAACTCATAGCCGAAATCTGAGATGAACTCAAGATTCTTCGTAGGCCATCGAAGTTGTCAATTTCATGAAGTTTTGGTACTTTAACAATTTATTTCATCTTAAAACATTTCCTTTCAACTTATCAAGACAAGTTTGGCATCTCCCTCAACCACCACAAAAATTTCCATTCCTTCAATCAAATCTTTTTCAAAAAGTGTTATCAAGTTAAAACCTTTAAGATCTGGGGTTGAGTGATTCTAAGATTAAACTCTTAATACAAAAACATGGCACCAAAGTTGTCACAAAGACACTTTCTCTTGTTCTTAAAAATATTAGAATCTGATCCAATGCGGTTGTTTTTCAAACTAAGTAATTGTGATAAGTCAAAACCAAAGTAGTGACAGTAGCTTTTAGAGTAATTTCCAAAAGTTAACAAGCTAAGCAGGGAGAGATACACAAGTGCAACTAAACAAAAATAAAATGTTCATGAATAAACTTACAAGAAGAGGAAAAAATAAGAATGTGGCATCTCCTCCCCCTTTCTCATTTCACACTCAAATCAACTCCTCACGTTCTTCTCCATCGCTAAGTCACTTGAATTGAATAATCTATGAAAAAACAAAAAGAAAAATGAAAGTTTCACACAAAACAAGATAAAAGCTACTCTAATATTTTTGTGTTTTATTTTTATCAATGCAAACTGAAAGTAAACATGCAACTAAAGAAAGGTAAAAAAATTAAAAGAACAAAGCAAAACATGAATGCAAAAGTTGGGGAGGATTTCAACCTCCCCAAGCTTTGACTCTTGGCCTATCTTGAATTAATTACCATCACCATCATTGGGCGGTAGATGCTGCTGATGATACGGTTAGTAGTTTGGGAATTCAGACATGAAATGGGTGAAGTCCTGAGTGAGGGTAAGAACATTGGTGTTCACGTCATGTAGTGTGTTCTCCATACCACCGACACGAGACTCCAACTGATCATACTCACCTCTTGGGACATAGTTGTATCCTGAATGAGGTGGTGGCGTGTTCTAGTAGTGTTGGTGCTAGGGTAAGTGTTGTCGATGCTGGTGTTGCTGGCCATAGACGTCCCAGCCCATGGTGTTCTAGCCTTGCTCTTCCTCCTCTTGTTGGTGTTGCTATTACCCCACTCCTGCATTTTTCCAAGCAGGGTTTCCTCCCAGGCGTATGATCCTACCCGAGATGATCATTGCTTGTTTGAACTCCTCTTCATCGAGGACCCAACTCTGCCTTCCTGGTAAACGAAAACTTGGACAAAAGGAAGCATAATTTGGTGAACTTCACCGTTAGGCTCATAATAAAATTGATAAGTACGGAGAGTACGGTGAGCCCTATAGACTCCCATGTATTTGGTGCTTGCCATGTGAACATCATCCAAGTATTTACTACCTGGCACCGGTCTTTATTGGAGTAGGATGAACTCCCTTGAATAGGTGATCTGAGTGATCAAACCATCGCAATGAATATCTCCTGAATGGGCCAACCTTTGGCAGAAAAAGTGTTGGATTAGCAACACCCCCAAATTTACCTTATGTACCATCTCCGGATGGAGATCCATGTAAAGAACACATATCTCGGGGCTAGCCATTGCCCCTATGTCTCCCTTTCCAAAAATAGAAGGTGGCAAAGTAGCGGATGGTGGGATTTTGGATGGTGGCGGTCTTCTTCCGCATGTAATCGATATCCATGTGAAAAAAAAATTCTCCCAAGCAAACATTGCCTCTGCGAGGACTTCATCAGTAATATCGAGCTCTCCCTCATAGGGGAACCCGAAGCAATCACAAAGATCATAGAAAGTAAGACTTATGGGCTACCCATTAAGTACGAGACTTACAGTGCAATGACATTGTTGGAGTGCAAGGTCATCAAGGAAGCTTGATAGGAACTCACACATGGAGCACTTGAAAGTGTCGGCAGCGAGGAAGGCAAAGGCAGCCATACCAGCATTCCTAGCCATCATGTCGAAGTCTTCCTTCAAATCATGGCGAGAGAGGAAGTCGTTGCACACCCACTTGGTGGGCAGCACTTTGCGAGTGCTCACTTTTATGCAGTCCTTATTCATGGCAGACTTGAGAGCATCCCCCTCCTATCGTCTCTTCTTAAAGCCTGGCGTGGTAGAACTTCTAGAGGGTCCCGAGACTCCCGAGCTCCCTCCGGTGCGGAAAAGCCTTCCAATATTTATTGTACTGAAAATTTTCAAAACAAAACTATAGGCATAAGGTTTCTATCATATAAACAAACGATTGCCGGTAATTTTTTTGAATCCTAACATGATGAATCAACAAAAATCTAAAAATGTTAAGAACTCATCTAGATAGCCAATGTGAGAGATTCACCCTTGGATTTTAGAAAATAAAGCATGGATTGGGTGAGAAACTTACCTATGTGAAGATTCCCCAACTTAAACGAATGAAATTGGTGAATAATCAAGGATTCTAGGAGGTTAGGGTTTGAGTTTGAGAGAAAAAGATAGAGAAAAGAGAGGAAGAAGATGCCTGGTTGGGCTGCCTAGCCAGCCGCCGTCATTTTTTAGTGATAAAGCACTTTGATCAAGTGACAGATTGCACGCCCGCCTGCATCGTGGTCGCCATCGTTGGATACGTCGGTTTGGGTTTGAGGTTAAACCTGAGCCTTGAAATGGGCACGTCCGGTCGTACTGCTGATCGTTATTCGTTCAGTAACCTGGAAGAAAACATTGCTTGCTTCCTCGAGAATCAGTATGGGCACGCGATACAGGGTCGTTCAACGGTACGATAGCTTGTTAAAGGCCCTGTCTCGGCAGAGGAAATTATGTTTCCTCTGGGTCTTCGGTACGGGCACAAGGTACGGTTTCTTTCGATCATACCGACACTTGTTAAAGGCTCTGAAGGCCTCCTTCTTATTTTCTTTTCAATTTTTTGCTTCAAACTTGAACCACAACTTCTTATTAGCCTATTTTCTTTGCAAAACTTTGGCTACAAGGGTTTTATTAGAGCAACTAAACTAAAATAGAAAAATAAATATTCTACCTTTATTCAAAGATGGGTTCACTCCCATCAAGAATTTTATTTTGAATTGGTTTATTCGACTCAACCAACCTACGAGTCTTTGGCACATAGCTTGGGTTGCCTTTCATCGAGGGTACTTACCATTTGAACACGTTTAGGTGGTGGTACATATTTTCCACCTTGTTCTTGTTTTTTCGGAAAGTAACAAACAATCTGATCATCATAGATGTTGAAAACAATTTTCCTGCTAGTGCAATCAACATTAGCTCATGTAGTACTAAGAAAAGGTCTTCCAAGGATGATTGAAAGTTTTTCATCTTCAGGAACAACAAGTATAAAAAGTCAGTAGGTATGACATGTTGATCAATTCTAAGTAAAACATCTTCGATCATACCAATGGGTTGTTTAGTGGTTTTATCAGCCATCTGCAAGGTAATGTAAGTAGGAGAGTAATCTCTGAGATTCAGTTTCTTGAAGAGGGAATATGGCATGACACTAAAACCTGTACCTAAATCACATAGGGCATTGAATATGTTAGTTTTTCCAATAGCACAAGAGAATATGGCATGACACTGACACCAAGCTTAGCAATATTATCACCATTTATAGCTTATCATCACCGCTACCATCTTAGTTACCTTTTTCTTTCTATTAACAATATCTCGCATGAACCTTTTGTAAGTAGGAACTTGAATTGCATTAGCCAGAGGAAGTTCTAAATGAAGATTCCTTAGAGCCTCCGCAAATGAGTCATCGACACTCTTATCAGGTTCATACTGAACATAGTTAGGATAATGGATTTTGTTTTTAGTTGGTTTTACCTTGTCTTTTACCTTGGGTGTCGGCTCAGCATCTTTTTTGGTCTTCTTCTTCATTGCAGGATTCTGCTTTTCAACTTGTTTTTCCTTTGATATAATTACTTCTTCCTCTTGTTCATGACTAAGCTCAACTTCTTCTCTTGGATCGACAATTTCAGCATCAGAGTCATATGATCTTTATTTTCTGATTCTTCCTCTTCTTCATTTTGCATTGAAGCTTCTTTTTATTTTCTCTGGGATTCAAGGTCAATGTCATGTTGTGGACCAACAAGGTCCTCTTCTTCTTGACTCGTTTCTTGAGTCTCCTTTGCCTTCCGAGCATATTCCTCTTGATACCAAGGTGGCCTTAGAGGTTCATGTGTTTCTGTAGCATGTCTAGTGACCATATTAGTAGATACAGTATTGCAATCTTGATTACTTTGACTTAAAATCAAAGCTTGAGTCTTGGATATTTGATCACATTGGACTTTAACCATACAAATATGTCCAAGATGTCTAGCAGCATGTCCTAGATCATCAAAAATTGCAATCAATTCTTTTATATGTTTCTTGTGGAGCATGAGGTTTTTATTATAACTATCATGGAACTAAAGTTGTTGATGTTTACATTGTTGCATAGTAAGATTTATTCCATCTTCTACTATAAAATTTTGGAGAACATCAACTTCATTTTCTTTTATGAGTTCCGATGCTCTACCTTTTTCTTCCATGGATTTATTAACTTTAGGCATAAGTTCTGGAGTTATATAAAGCATACTTTTCTTTGGTTTAATATCTTCAACATGATTATATTGTTCATCACTGAAGGATCTTACCACGAAAATATCTATGCATTTAGGTAGCATCAACTTGCTCAAAGTTCCTCCTGTAGTTAAATCAATCGTTTGTTTGGAGTCCTCGGTGAGTGCATTATAAAAATATTGTATGATTAAATTCTCCTTAAAATCATGATTTGGTACTTTTTTAATCATCCAATAAAATCTTTTCCATGCTTGTGAGAAGTTTTCTCCAACTCTCTAATAGAAATTAGCTATGTCACGCTTGATATGCATAATCTTAGTAAATGAGCAGAATTTTTGCATAAATTCTTGGATAGGTAAGGATTGTAACAAAGCAAAAGCTTTATCTTTTAATGACCATCATAAAAGTTTAAGAAGTACAAACTCTTTCGGTAGTCCAGTTGGTTTAAGAGTATCACAAAGGTCATGAACCTTCATCAGATGATCACTTCGATCTTCATATTCTCTTCTTGCAAAAACAATTTCTTCCATCATATATATTAGCTCAGGATCTATTTCAAATTCCATGCCTTCAAGATCGGGATAGATAATAGGTATTTACCTAAGATGCCTAGATGGATTCCCATAATCTCCCAATGATTTCTCAGGCTCTACTACACTTCGGGTGATGGTCAAATCTGCCATCAAAGGAATCAAACTATTCATGTCTATAAAATGTGAGTTAGAAAAAATTCAATGAATTCTAGGCGTATTTCAATTGGTACATGTTCAATATAAGTAGGCAAATAATTTCTTTCAGAATGTGTATATCCTCTGTCTTCAATAGATAGCGTGAATGGTTTATACACTTACAAATGTCAAGAAACAAATAGTTGGAACTTAGCTCCCCGGAAATGGTCTCAGATAATAGCTTGATGCCCTGAAAGAGCACATGTTCGTCAGAGCATGTTTTTGTGGAAGTATTAGTTTCAATTTTTATATCGATCCCAATAAGGAGCTTAGGAAAATGTTTACCTGTGGCATTTCTGTCGCACTCAAGGTGTCACTTGTCTTGAGTGAATTGACTAGAAGAGTTGAGGTGGAAATGAATGTGGAAAGGAAGTAGTTTTGAGTATTGAATGGTACTTAAAGTAAATAACATAAAAGTAAAATAACACGGAGGTTTTTTGAGGTTTCCTGTCGATGAAAGTTAGGCGCGGAGAGAAACAGTTCATGGTGACAGTGAATGTGCCAAATGGAATAAAATGATATAAGTGGCCATAATATTTCTTATTCATATATGAGTAGGAAAGTAACCCATATACCAATCAAGAGTCCTATTGGTAGATTCTTGTTGATTCCAATGATCCTTCTGCCTGTTACTAAAGCCATGGTCAGCGCATCAATAAAGGTCTTTCGACCAGATCAAGGCTTTAAACTTGATGGTTCCTTGTTGTCCTTGAGTTATACTAGATCCTCTTTGATATCGGCCATGTCACTCGGGGTCGTCGATTCACTAGTAAACAAGTTCATATATATGAGATCTTAGGATCATATTACTAGGCCCTTAGATGGGATAACAAGCATTAGGCATACATCGATAATCATTCTCACAATATAATAATCACAACAATAATCACAAATGGATGAAAATAAGAAAGGCACATCACACCTAACCAATTATCTACATCTCCCGCGCCTATGGATATTTACTCACACATGAGAGGAGAATATATCAAAAACATAATCATATTACAAATGGAAATCATCTCAACTTTACCGTAGCAAACCACAATTGCGTTGAAGATCAAATCAAATACAAACCAAAGTAGGAATAGAGGTTCAAATCCATAATCTTACAAGTATGAATCTCTCCGTCTCTCAGTACAAGGGGGAATTATGGTGGAGTTGATGATCAAGAGTCTAGAGATCTCGAAGGATGAGATGAGGTTCTTCTCCTTCTTTAGATCTGATCTCCTCTCTTCTGGAATGGTGTGTGAGCGGTTGCATTCGTATTTTTCCCTATCTCTTCATGAATATGCTTGTATTGATATAACGAAGAGGATGGCGTGTCATACAGGCGGATGGTACGGGTGGCGTACGGCCATACTACAGGTCGTTAAATCTGTTGTAAGCTTCAGATGGAACTGTCTTTAATTAGAGATTTGTTCATTTAAGTGCGATTATCCCATAAATGCTCTCGAATCTTTCCAAAAGTATCCAGTACCTGAAAGTCATCACAAAAGAACAAGGTTTCGCTCGATATTAGTGTCAGTTGAAAGATCAAAATCAACGAAACCAAGTGAAAACCAATGGAAAATCCTTGATAAAAAGTGACAATATTTGGAGCTATCAGCTTGCCAATTTAACCAAAGTGTATATGCGTGCAACGTGTATTACACCCACCCTATGCGAACGCCAATATGTCTAACACCCGATTGTCACAACGTGCTTCATAATGGAGAACTTTCTTAGTGGTGCACACTAAGGGAGAACACTTTTATTGGTATTAATTAAAGGATCATCTTATCTAATGCTACCATCGAGTATCTAATACTAGCAATCAATAAGATGCATCAAATGATTAACATCACATGCAATTTATAATTTATGTGACGTGACATGGTCATTCTTCGTGCGATTTGATCTTAGTCGAGCGCTGTTGATCGTTGGCCCAAACTATATCGAGCTCGTTGGGGAACCCCAAGAGGAAGGTATGATGAGCACAGCAACAAGTTTTCCCTCAGTACGAAACCAAGGTTATCAATCCAGTAGGAGCAAGGAAACACCCCAAAGGTGTAGCTAGCTGAACATTGTGGTGCACTCATGGTGCCAAAAGCAACATGGAGACCTACACAACACAACCACGTAACTCGTCCCCAACTTCATGGCGAGGTTATCAATCTCACCGGTTTTGCTGAAAACAAAGGATTAAATGCATCGAATGGAAGGAAGTAATAGTTTGCAGAAAGTAAACACAAAGCAGTAAACAGTTGATTGTAGATTGTATGTAAAAGAAAGGACCGGGGTCCATAGTTCACTAGAGGTGGCTCTCCTTAAGATAGATAACATGCTGGGTGAACAAATTACAGCGTGGCAATTGACAAACATCGAGAAAGCATACAAGCATATACTAATCATCTTGGCTCCTTTGAGATTCGATTCGGCATTACAACATTATACATAGACCGCCATCCAACTGCATCTATGACTAATAATCCACCTTCAGGTTATCATCCGAACCCCCTCCAGTATTAAGTTGCAAGCAATAGATTATTGCATTACGAATTGTGTGTAAAGTAAACAATACGATTGTTCTATGAACAAAGGATTGTTGTTTTCTCCCTAGTAGCAACATCACATCTAGTACCTTAGATATTTCTGTCACTTCCCTAGATTACCAGAGACATGAACCCACTATCGAGCATAAATACTAACTCTTGGAGTTGCTAGCATCTACTTGGACAAGATAGCTACTAACAATGGAAAGCATGCAAGATCACAAATAACAAAGACATGATAGAATCAATAATCAATCTGAAATAGCATCTCAATATCCATCGGATCCCCGCAAACACAACATGCAGAATTACAAATAGATGATCTTGATCATGAACAAAGCTCACAAGATCTAGACATGAAAGCACAATGGAGGAGAACCAACCATCTAGCTACTACATGGACCCATAGTCTAGAGATGAACTACTCACGCATCACACCGGAGGCTTGCATAATGATGAAGAAGGCCTCCAGGGTGAATTCCCCTCTCTGACAGGGTGCCGAGAAGAGCTTCAGATCCCTCCCGATCTAGGTATAGAGACGACGGTGGCTACAGAATCTTTCGTGGATTTTTGATCGGGTCCTTAGGGTTTTCATATCAGAGGCAATATATAGGCGGAAGGAGAGGCCGAGGGGTGCTCACCTGGCGCTGGCCAAGTTAGCTGCTGCTGTGTGGTGTGGCCACCCTCCCTCCTCCGTCTCAGATTCGCTCCAAGTGTCCCCCGATAAAATAATAACTTTGGCTTTTGTCCCGTCCAATTCCGAGAATATTCATTTTCTGACTTTCCTGGAACCAAAAACAGCAGAAAACAGGCAGCTAGCATTGTGGCTCTTGTTAATAGGTTAGTCCAAGAAATCATATGAAAAGTACTCCAAAGTATGGACAAAACATAAGAAAGTAGATAAAACCAAGCATGGAACATCAAAAATTTATAGATACATTTACAATGTACCAACATCCCCAAGCTTAACTCCTGCTCGTCCTCGAGTAGGTAAGTGATAAAAAGAAAGAATAATTTTTGAGGTGACATGCACCATCATAAACTTGATCAAAGTATTTGTAAAACATTCAAAGCTGGGATCATAGTACTTCAATCATAACATGAAAGACAAAGTCCTAGCAATAAGACAAAGAAACTATGTCGCAACATGAAAAGGCACAAACAAAAGATTCATGAATAACAATGCTTTGCAAGACGTTTGTTTGTTTCACATAAACAAAACATAGCATAATAGCATTCAGCTTGTCCCTCATAGAGTAGCAAATATAAATGCATAGGACACCTTCAAAGTTCATAAGAGTGACTGGATACAAATAGTTTAAAACAAGCAATATCAAGGTATGCATCAATCAACAAGTCTTGGGACAATGCACATAGAACTAAGAATGGCCACTATGCTCTCAAAGTAGGTGCATAAAGATAGAAGGTGGAGACTCAATATAATGGTGGAAGAAAGGCCTTCATAGAAGGAAGTAGGGATTCAAGTCTCATAAAGAGCTTCCAAAAATTATGGTACTTATAGCTTTCAGTTCTCATTGCCCCTATCATAAGCATCTTGAACTGATTAAGGTTAAAGTGACACAACTAAGAGGATATGCTTGACAAGTTATAAACCAAAATCTCATGCCCATTACTTACGAAGACCGAACCTCATGCTACTCAACTTTAGTCACAAGTAAGCTCTTGTCATTGTAAGTACATATGTATCATAAAGAACCGCCAACGGGGTACCCCTTGCACATGATACAAGAGCTATCCCATAATCAAAATGACAAGGCAAGTGATACATTGCAAATGTATCTATAATTTTTGATGTTCCATGCTTGGTTTTATCCACTTTCTTGTGTTTTGTTCCAACTTTGGAGTACTTTTCATATGATTTCTTGGACTAACCTATTAACAAGAGCCACAGTGCCAGCTGCCTGTTTTTTGCTGTTTTTGGTTCCAGGAAAGTCAGAAAATGAATATTCTCGGAATTGGACGGGACAAAAGCCAAAGTGCCTATTTTTCAGGAAGTGATCAAGTGCCAAAATACGAGATGGAGAAGGGCCAGGGGCCGGCCACACCACCTGGCCACGCGGCTTGGCCTGGCCCATGCCAGGGGGTGGTGTGGTGGTCCCGGCACCCCCTCGGCCTCTCCTTCCGCCTATATGTTGCCCTCGGGACGAAAACCCTAAGTACCCGATCAAAAATCCACGAAAGAGTTCAGAGCCATCTCCATCCCTAGATCGGAGGGATCAGCTCTTCCCGCACTCGCCGGAGAGCGGAATTCACCCTGGAGGCCTTCTTCATCACCATGCAAGCCTCCAGTGTGATGCGTGAGTAGTTCATCCTTCGACTACGGATCCATGTAGTACCTAGATGGCCGGTTCTCCTCCTTTGTGCTTTCATGTTTAGATCTTGCGAGCTCCGTTCATGATCAAGATCATCTATTTGTAATTCATACATGTTGTGTTTGCGGGGATCCGATGGATATTGAGATGCTATTTCAGATTGATTATTGATTCTATCATGTCTTTGTTATTTGTGATCTTGCATGCTTTCCGTTGTTACTAGCTATCTTGGCCAAGTAGATGCTAGCAACTCCAAGAGTTAGTATTTATGCTCGATAGTGGGTTCATGCCTCTGGTAATCTGGGGAAGTTACAGAAATCTCTAAGGTACTAGATGTGTTGTTGCTACTAGGGAGAAAATAACAATCCTTTGTTCATAGAACAATCGTATTGTTTACTTTACATGCAGTTCGTAAAGCAATAATCTGTTGCTTGCAACTTAATACTGGAGGGGGTTCGGATGATAACCTGAAGGTGGATTATTAGTCATAGATGCAGTTGGATGGCGATCTATGTATTATGTTGTAGTTCCCAATCAAGTCTCAGAGGAGTCAAGATGATTAGTATATGCATGTATTGCTTTCTCGGTGTTTGTCAATTGCCCCGCTGTAATTTGTTCACCTAGCATGTTATCTATCTAAGGAGAGCCACCTCTAGTGAACTATGGATCCCAGTCCTTTACTTTACATACAATCTATAAACTGTTTACTGCTTTGTGTTTACTTTCTGCAAACTTTTACTTCTTTCCATTCGATACGTTTAATCCTTTGTTTTCCGCAAAACACAGTGAGATTGACAACCTCATCGCAAGTTGGGGACAAAGTTCTGTGGTTGTGTTGTGCAGGTCTCCACGTTGCTACTAGCACCGGTAGTGCGCCCTGCCAAAGCTCAGCTAGTAACACCTTTGGGGTGTTTTCTCTCCATCGGGTTCGATTAAACCTTGGTTTCATAACTGAGGGAAACTTGCTGCTGTGCTCATCATACCTTCCTCTTGGGGTTCCCAACGAGCTCTACATCAACCACGAGCCATCAAGCATTTTTTTGCCGCCGTTGCCGGGGAGTCAAGGACATCTTCACAAGGGGAGTCCCTCATAACCAATCTCTTTACTTTGTTGTTTTTGTTTTGCTTAGTTTCTTTTTGGTTTGTTTGCTTGTTTTGTTCTTCAAAAACACAAAAAAAAAATAGTTTTACAAGTTTTCTTTCTTATTTGAAAACCCAAAAAAATGACTACTCTTGAAAACACTAAGTTGTGTGACTTCACTAGCACCAACAACAATGATTTTTTGAGCACACCTATTGCTCCACCTGTGGCTGAAAATACTTTCTTTGAGATAAAACCTGCTTTACTCAATCTTGTTATGAGAGAGCAATTTTCTGGTATTGGTAATGAAGATGCTGCTTCCCATCTAAATAACTTTGTTGAACTTTGTGAGATGCAAAAGCATAGGGATATAGATGGTGATATTATTAAGCTTAAATTGTTTCCTTTCTCTTTGAGAGGAAAAGCTAAAGAATGGTTGAATTCCTTAACTAGGAATAGTAGTGATTCTTGGACTAAATGCAAAGATGCTTTTATTGGTAAATACTATCCTCCTACAAAGATTATATCCATGAGAAGTGAAATAATGAAGTTTAAACAACTTGATAATGAGCATGTTGCTCAAGCTTGGGAAAGAATGAAATCTTTGGTAAAGAATTGTCCCACTCATGGACTGACTGCTTGGATGATCATCCAAAAAAATTATGCAGGATTGAACTATTCTTCAAGGAACCTATTGGATTTAGCTGCTAGAGGTACCTTTATGACCATCACTTTGGGTGTTGCAACAAAACTTCTAGACAATATGATGGTTAATTATTCTGAATGGCATACTGAGAGAGCTCCACAAGGTAAGAAGGTAAATTCTGTTGAGGAAACCTCCTCCTTGAGTGATAAGATTGATATAATTATGTCTATGCTTGTTAATGGGAAAGCCCATATTGATCCAAATAATGTTCCTTTAGCCTCTTTGGTTGCTCAAGAAGAGCAAGTTGATGTGAACTTCATAAGAAATAACAACTTTGGCAACAATGCTTATGGTAATAATGCTTATAGGAACAACTTTGGTAACACCAATTATAAGCCATATCCTCCCAACAATGGTAATGCTTATGGAAATTCTTACAACAATAATAAGAGTGCTCCCTCTGAACTTGAAGTTATGCTTAAAGAGTTTATTAGTAAACAAACTGCTTTCAATAAAACTATTGAGGAAAAACTCTCTAATGCTGAAAGAAATATAGCATCTTTGGCTGAAGCTCAATCTTTTTTGAATAAAATGGCTGCTAAACCTGAAACTACTGACAATCCCTTTGCAGCTACTAATGCCATACAAGTAAGAATTGATGAAAATGTTAGACTATTAGCTAAATTGCATGCTAAGTGGGAAAGAGAAGATGAAATTACTAGAAACATTAGTGTTTCTACTATCACCACCACTAGTGTTGAGGCTAGTAATAGTTTTACTACTTTAGATGATAAAGTTTGTAGGGGTTCCGCGCATAAAAACAATAAATTTTACTCTACGCCCCTGAACCCCTGAAGCTGCCAGGACCTATCTATTAGTAATACAGTAACGTGAGGGGCTTTTCACGAACTTGCCCTTGAAGACCGAAAGTGTTGTCAACGCTCAGGAGAGCATGGTTGATGTAGACGAGCCGAAGCCGACCTCAAGGTCGTGATAAAGTCCTTGCGCTCCTTCTGGCTCCAACGACTTGAGTGCCTCAAGTGCGACACCTCGCGGGGAGTTACACACGTCCGGTGCCTAACGATGACCCCCGCTTCCCTGATCCAGCAGCAGTTGTGGAAGTAGAGCTCCCGGATACGAATCCCGTAGCGCGACGGCACTCCGCGGTGAAGATGTCTCTCACTCGCGCAGTCCAGACCTGGGACCACGGTCACGAGAGAGAGAGGGGGAGAGAGAAAATATCAATTAGAGGTCCTCCCAAAAGTGGGGAGACCTTTATTGATTATTGGGTGTATTTTCTAGGCCAAATACCCCACTATATATAGGGGAGGGGAGGTACTACCTCCCCTCAAGTTCCGGGGTGGGACTAAAGGAGAGGAGGAGGGAGGGGTGGCACCGCCGGCCACCCCAATGGGCCCCACGCAGGGGGCTGGCCCACTAGGGCGTCGGCCACCCCCTTGGCCCCTTCTCCCTCTTGCCTTTCCCTAATGGGCCCTCTCCCCTCCAGGAATTGGCCCATTAAGCCTTTGACCTTTTTAATTGATTTTCTCTTTATTTAAATAATTATGAATAAATGATTAAATCAATATTTAACATTCATTCACATATTATCTAATCTCCATGGCCATGGAACACCTTCCACCTCCACTCCGGACATCCTCCGAACTTACCGAAACCCTTCTGGTTTTCTCCCTTCTTTTCTTCGGCGATTATACCGATCTTATAAACACTCTCTAAGCATCATCAAGCCCTTAAGCGTGATACACCACGGTTCGGGAACACTCCATACATGGTCGGGACACTCCCGCACCAATGATCAACAGAGGGACCTGGATGGCCATCTGACCCCTATGCATTCCACGAAGATCTTTCGTCGTTTGAACAGGTGACACTCGTGTCTTATTCCCTTTGTTATTCGATACTTGCATTGCCCGAGATTCGATCAATGGCATCACCATGTCGTGTTCAATCTCGTTACTGAACAATGCTATTTGACTTGTTCCGACAAGTGATATCCCTGTGATCTAATCACACGCTGCGCAGCTATTGGATATAACCTCTCCGAGTGGGCCCTTGAGTATCTTCCCATCACATGGACGGACAAATCCCTCTCTTGACATATATTGCCTTTACGGTTTCCTCCGAATACCTGAACACACCTTTATAACCACCGTTTTACCAGATGGCGTTTGATGCTATCTAAGCATTCTCGAGAGACAGTGATTGATATAGCCTCACGGTCTAAGGAATAGTCTACGAGGATCCTTTTCTAATCATCATAACTTGAACTTCGTGATATGATCGAATCACGATGTTTAGATTGGGTATTGGTTCATCATCTCATTCACAGAATGAGATGACCTCATTTCCAACTGGCATAAATGCCACATGATCAGGAAACATGATCATCTGTTGACCAATGAACCAGTGACTAGAGTTTCACTGGGAACCCCTGGTTTGTTTGTATATCACACGTGTATTGATGTTTCCACTCAATACAGTTATAGCATGATATAAAACTTAATCATAAACTATATGAAATATGATAATAGTCCTTACTACTATTTGTCTCTAGGGCATATTTCCAACAGTCTCCCACTTGCACTAGAGTACAAATACACTAGCTGCATTTGTTCTCAATTATTGGTACCATACAACTGGTGCCTAGAACATGATTGCTCATGGAAGAGGTTGAGTCTTGGTTCTGTACTTTACAGTCCCAGATCCTTTGCAACTTACTAATGTCACTTTGATTGACATTAATATTCTATCATCACATGACAGCATCTGTGTGTATGCATCGTTGCTATGGCAGCAGAACGAGGCCTGATTCCAGGAGCCTACAGTGATGTTAGATCAACCTCGAGGGCTTTCTCATGGGCACTGTGCCCTGGGACACATCATTCTACGTTAAAAGTGAATTAGCCCCGCCATAACATTATACAACACTTTAGATGGTACCCTTATCTATTATTATAAATGTATTCATCGAAATACTAGTGCACTCTGTGCAACTTTTGATGTTTTGTTCACCTCGCTTCCTATTTTACTTTAATTGGTATCTACAGGAGCTTCCAACATATTCCCTTATAACATAACTCTTTATGTTTTAAGATATGTCATCCTTTATGGATTTGGAAAATATATCCACAGTTCTCTACTAGACACTGCGGACAAACTTAGCTCAATGTTCTGTGATTCGAACTTAATCACTTTCAAATGTTCCTTATTTGGATAACATATTATGCTAAGTTGTCATCATGGTTTTCTAAGATAGAACCTATGTCTCAACATAGTGGATGACGATCATCCTTTTCTTTCTTTTAACCATCGATGTTAAACTTAATACTATTCCTAATTTGATTCATTAAGGACTAGTTCCTTAATTAACTTCTATTCTGAAACACTTTTCAGAATCCCTTAAGGAATACTACATAATATCATAATACAATTATTATCAACTTCTACATCTTACAAATCATTATTTATAAGTATTTGCGCTTTCATCCTTAACATACTTAAGAATTACTCCTATAAGCTCCCACTCAAACTATGTTGCTAACATACTTGGGTACGGGTCAGTACTCTTACTCAAACTATGTTCCTACATATTTGAATTTGAGTCTTATGTTGCTCCCACTTAAAAATATGTCAATCACGTATTGTTTTAGGAAGACTTTTATAGCTCCCACTCAATTTTATGCAAATTGCATATCCACTCACTATTTTGAACAATTTCAAAATCCTTTGATCAATTATCAAACTTGGAGATTTATTATGAGATACTAGTACTTTACTAGTTTTAAAATCCACTAGACATCCAGCACACATGAATCAAATCCATTTAAATTCATCCAATAGTTGACAAATTGTGCTTTTGTCATTCACCCCCTTTTCCTACTATGGTTTTGCAGTCATTTGGGAAAATTCCAAGTAACCCCTTTTACTTGTGAGATTCAGCAATGAGTTGCTTTCTAATCTCAAGGGAATTTTGCTTCTAGGATTTCTCATAATTCTAGTTTACCATTATTTCCTTTGTAGTTCGTAGGTATGTCATATTCCAAAAACCATGACAAGTGATTCACAAATGTCTCCATACAAGATATGGATTTACATTTTGAATCCTACTTTTATAGTGAAAAACAATAGTGGAGGGAAAAACACAATGATCAAAATCATTGATTCTTTCCTTCTATGAAGAGAATCATTCAGGAACGTTGTTTGTTGCGCTTCTCAACACTCTGATGCAGGGTTTTGAATCCTCATCGTGTTTCACACTATTTTCCAATTGCTCCATAATTGAGAAACATCACTAGAAGTGAGCTTTCTCAAGAATGCACCAAAATCCAAGCAATACAAGTTTTGCTTTCCTTTTGGTTTCAGCTATGGATTTCGTATTCAAAGTTTCCAATGAATACTCCACAAGGACTTATTCACTATTGTTTTGGTTATATCGAATAACCCCAAAACTTTCACGAATTCAAATGGTTCACTAATTCTAATTGAGTGCTAACTATTTCTAAGCTAATGGTCTCTACATATACACTACAACGATTTATTTGGTGTCTTCTATTCAACCCCCTTTGATATCTAATATCCCATTGTGATGCTTTGTATTTTGACGTTTTAAAGCACTTTGCACAATGTCTTTTATGTCATTCTTATAAAGTTGAATTTCATTACTATTGATCAAATCATAGTAATTGGATTCTCTTTTATATTTATACCCATTTATTGATGAAGTATTTTGATCAAATCAAAATAGCTTCATATTCATGTTTCTTTTGGTAAACTTACTTTACACATTTAAACAATCACTTAATGATAATTACCATTTTCGTTAAAACATAATACATCGGATATGTATATTATTTTAACAATTCATTAAACACTTTGTATTCAAGTAATATACGGTGTTCAAGTCAATTTGCCGAACTTAGGCATGATTTATATGTGAAAAGAAATTGAATGACTCTCACATATTATCACATAACTTTGAATTTAAACAATGGTTTCATTCATTAATGAAATATCATTAAGTTGGGTATTTTAAACAAGGCATTTTAATATTTTACAAATGTTCATACATTATCAATTAGTTTCAAACAACAAGGATAATTCACACATAATCATACAACATATGAACACGAATAGAAATCATTCATAAAAGTAGAACAACTGTTTGTTACAAACTGGTATGAATAACCGTCTCACGAAGTGTGAGACAAGCTAAAGAAGTTCAAATCTCTTGATTACAAAAATCATCCTAAAACACAAACTAAGTGATAAATGTTGAGTGAGAGTGTCATTGGCCATCATCATCATGCTCGCCCTCAACACGCAACGTCACCTCCTCTCTAGCAAGCACCTCTATGCAGAAGGACATGTTTTCACCAAAACAGAACAAGTATTAGATATACTTAACACTGCAAATGTGTTTGCAAGATTATAACATTTATAAAACTATATATCAAATATATACCTTTTGATTTGATGAGCGACATCTGGTTCAACCAACACATTCTGAGATGTGTCATGAACCGTGGAACTCCATTGTTTCCGTGTCGCCTCATTACGCAAGTCCCGACTTGTGCTTGGTAGCTTGGTGGCGCGACCGCAAGACAAAGAAAGATTTATGGAAGAGCCCGTAATCCGACGCCCGTGAAGTATGTTGGCCTCATGTACACATCATGCATGTGTTGTAAGTGGTTGTCAAAGGATTTGAAGTTCTCCTCCATCTTAATGGAGAGGAAGTCTCCCATCAACTCATGCTCCCAGATGCGTGTCTGATCCACGAAATGTGTCCTAAGCTGTAGCATCACCGAACGAGGGTTGACATCACCCACGAAAGGCCATAGCTCGTCCACCATTCCGAAACGCATCACAACTGAAATATAGGAGGCCATCTCCCGACGGAGATAGCGGTCTTTCCGCTCCTCTGGGGTCTCAAGGTCTGTGGATGGATCCAGATCCATCCCGTCGAGTATGTATTCGACCATGTCGTTCTCGCTAAGGAGAACATGGAGACTGGCAACCCAAATGGAGAAGTTCGATCCATCTAATCTAAGCTTCTCTCCTTCTAACCATTTAGTTGTCAACACGAAAGAGCCCATCTACATTTATAATTGCAAAAGGAATTTAGACTAAGTTTATAATTCAATGAGTTAATAATAACTCCACTCAGAAACACCTATCCCTAGTGAGGGTTCCTAGTGATAACATGACCCCTATCAGCCACATCTCCCCCGATCATCACGGCCATCAATGTGGGTTCAAAGGTGGACGCTGAACGTCGGTCACATCATTCATGCGACTCGTGCTCGATCTTTCGACCATCCGCGTTCCGAGTCCATGTCTGTACATGCTAGGCTCACCAACTCAACCTTAGTGTATTCGCTGTGCAACATGGCTTGCACCCACTATATGCGAACGTAGATATGTCTGACACCCAGGCCTGTAACCCTGGATCGCCTCATACCGAAGAACTTTCTTGGTGGTGCACACTAAGGGGGAACACAATCGTTGGTTATTTTAACAGGGATCATCTTATTAGGCTACCGTCGAGTATCTCATACTAGCACACAATAAGACATACAAACAATAACATTGAATGTAAATGCTATGTGATATGGTCCTTCACGTCGTGATCTCCATCCGCCGTCACCGGGTTCCGGTGCCAGGGTTCCGGCGCCGTAGACACTAGGGTACCAGTGTCATTCCGGTGTGGTAGTTCGTAACCTCCGTGACTATCTACTACTATGCAACAAAAGGTAATTACTTTACCTTTGCCACAACCATATCACAAAGCAACGCCCCCCTGCAAAACAAAGTTAGACGCTTCTACTTTATCTTTGCATGTTTTACGTGGCTGAATGGGATTTCGCACAAGAACCATTCTTACCTACGAACTTTTAGCACAAAGCTGATCAAGTAGTTGTCTATACTACACCCCTTTCGGGGCCCTCCGTTGCAAATGGTATACCAACTAATGTGAGAGAGACAGACACCCCCCTAAGCCACTTTATACGGTACAAGCCGTATGTCAAGCATGGACCAGTCTCGCGAATGAACGCGTAAAGTCGGTTGGGGGCCGCTTCATCAAGCATTGCTGTGGTATACACAAGTACACGTGGGAGGGTAACAACTAAAATATCAACACCCACACGCTACATCTTGTGTGTTCTACCTGTACTAGCATTACTACGCATAGATCTAGCTCTGATACCACTATAGGGGTTCCGCGCATAAAAACAATAAATTTTACTCTACGCCCTTGAACCCCTGAAGCTGCCAGGACCTATCTATTAGTAATACAGTAACGGGAGGGGCTTTTCATGAACTTACCCTTGAAGATCGAAAAGCGGGATCAACGCTCAGGAGAGCGTGGTTGATGTAGACGAGCCGAAGCCGACCTCAAGGTCGTGATGAAGTCCTTGCGCTCCTTCTGGCTCCAACGACTTGAGTGCCTCAAGTGCGACACCTCGCGAGGAGTTACACACGTCCGGTGCCTGACGATGACTCCCGCTTCCTTGATCCAGCAGCAGTTGCGGAAGTAGAGCTCCCGGATCCGAATCCGAAGGCCACTGGCGCTCATGCAGGAAGATGTCTCGCTCGCATGTGATCCGGACTTGGGACCACTGTCACGAGAGAGAGAGAGAGGAGAGAGAAAATATCAATTAGAGGTCCTCCCAAAAGTGGGGAGACCTTTATTGATTATTTGGTGTATTTTCTAGGCCAAATACCCCACTATATATAGGGGGAGGGGAGATACTACCTCCCCTCAAGTCCCGGGGTGGGACTAAAGGAGAGGAGGGGGGAGGGTGGCACCGCCGACCACCCCCATGGGCCCCACGAGGGGGGGCTGGCCCACTAGGGTGCCGGCCACCCCCTTGGCCCCTTCTCCCTCTTGCCTTTCCCTAATGGGCCCTCTCCCCTCCGGGAAATTGGCCCATTAAGCCTTTGACCTTTTTAATTGATTTTCTCTTTATTTATATAATTATGAATAAATGATTAAATCAATATTTAACATTCATTCACATATTATCTAATCTTCGTGGCCATGGAACACCTTCCACCTCCACTCCGGACATCCTCCGGACTTACCGAAACCCTTCCGGTTTTCTCCCTTCTTTTCTTCGGTGATTCTACTGATCTTATAAACACTCTTTAAGCATCATCAAGCCCTTAAGAGTGATACCCCACAGTTCGGGAACACTCCATACATGGTCGGGACACTCCCGCACCAATGATCAACAGAGGGACCTGGATGGCCATGTGACCCCTGTGCATTCCACGAAGATCTTTCGTCGTTTGAACCGGTGATAGTCGTGTCTTATTCCCTTTGTTATTCGATACTTGCATTGCCCGAGATTCGATCAATGACATCACCATGTCGTGTTCAATCTCATTACTGAACAATGCTATTTGACTCGTTCTGACAAGTGATATCCCCGTGATCTAATCACATGCTGCGTAGCTATTGGATATAACTTCTCCGAGTGGGCCCTTGAGTATCTTCCTGTCACATGGACAGACAAATCCCGCTCTTGACATATATTGCCTCTACGGTTTCCTCCGAATACCTGAACACACCTTTATAACCACCATTTTACCAGATGGCGTTTGATGCTATCTAAGCACTCTCGAGAGACAGTGATTGATATAGCCTCTCGGTCTAAGGAATAGTCTACGAGGATCCATTTCTAATCATCATAACTTGAACTTCGTGACACGATCGAATCACGATGTTTAGGTTGGGTATTGGTTCATCATCTCATTCTCAGAATGAGATGACCTCATTTCCAACTGGCATAAATGCCACATGATCAGGAAACATGATCATCTGTTGACCAATGAACCAGTGACTAGAGTTTCACTAGGAACCCCTGGTTTTTTTGTATATCACACGTGTATTGATGTTTCCACTCAATATTGTTATAGCATGATATAAAACATAATCATAAACTATATGAAATATGATAATAGTCCTTGCTACTATTTGTCTCTAGGGAATATTTCCAACAAAGTTGATTTTTATCTTGATGGTTGCAATATCTCTGAAGTTATTAAGTTCCTACAAAAGCTTGCTAAAAGTCCTAATGCTAGTGCTACGAACATGGCCTTTACAAAACACATTACTGATGCTCTTATAAAGATTAAAGAAGAAAAGATGAAACATAAAGCTTCTATTCCTATAAAGCAAGAAGATGGTTGGGAATCCATCATTAATATGAAAGTGAATGACTTTGATTTCAAAGCTTTGTGTGATCTTGATAGTAGTGTTTCTATTATGCCTAGAAGGATTTATGATATGCTTGATTTGCCTCCTCTTGAAGATTGTTATTTGAATGTACCACTTGATGCTAATGCTAAAAAGAAACTCATGGGGAGTCTTAATGATGTTCTTATTATGGTTAACGATTCCTATGTCCCCGTTGATTTCTATGTTTTGGATGTTGAATACAATGCTTCTTGTCCTATTATTTTTGGAAGACCTTTTCTTAGAACTGTTGGTGCCATTATTGATATGAAAGAAGGTACCATTAAATATCAAATCCCACTCAAGAAAGGTATAGAAAACTTCCCTAAAAAGAGAGAAAAGATTTCTTTTGCTTCTCCTATGAAATCAAAATTTGGTCTTAATGCTTCTTCATTTGAGAACACTTGATTCTTTCTTTGCTTCTTATGCCTAACTTAAGGGCGTTAAAGAAAAGTACTTATTGGGAGATAATCCAAAAGTTTTAGATGAGTCTTGGAAGTTATTACCTCTGTAATAACTGCTCCTTATCCTTTTTATTTGCTTTTTGTGCCAACAGTAACCTCTAATGAGAGTGAAGTAATGATCGGGAAAGTTGCTGTCCCGAAACAGATTTTTGTGCTTCACTATAAAAATTCTTGAAAGAGCTTTTTATGTCGGATTGAGCTGTACTTTTTTGTGCTTCTGACCCAGGTTGTTATCTAACTTTCGTTAGTTCAACACTTTTTGATTTGAGCAACAGAAGGTCTTCAAAAAAAATCGTCTTTACCTACTAGTCTGTTTTGATAGATTTCTGCCATTTTCTGCATTTGCTTCTTGTTGGTTCCTTCTTGAGTTCTTTTGGGGAATTGAGCTTTTTGAGTGAAGTGCTAAAGTGGCTAGTGTTCTAATGGAAGTTTATTTGGTGTTAGAACTGAACCTTGAGACTTATTTATCTTAAGTGCACTAATGTTGCTAATGAGATTGTGTGAAATTTTGTATGAAGGAAAAATTTCAGGTGTATGGAAGGAATGAGTAATGAGATGAAGGATGGACTAAATCTCAAGCTTGGGGATGCCACACATGTCACCCCAAGAAATATCCAAGAAATACAAGCGTCAAAGCTTGGGGATGCCCATGGCATCCCCTTCTTCATCAATAAAAATTCCAGGTTTCTTCCAAACGCTTCGTTTTTATTGTTTCATGCACAGTTGTGTTTTTCTTGGAGCGTCTTCTTTTTCGTTTTCGTTTTGGCTTTCGTTTGACTTGGTTTGCTTAGTTTGCTGAATAAATTGGTTGGACCCTCTCTTTCATACATTGGTTTGCAAATAGTTTGGTTTGGTTTGGAAAAGAGTAGGAAAGTTCATACTTATGTGGTAAAAGAGCTCGTTTTTGACTGTGGCATATGCTTTGTCATGCCATGCTTGATATTTTTTTGGCTTTATGCTTAGTATTCTTTGTTGTAGCATGACTTGTTATAAACAATTGAGATTGCTTAATGTGCCTTGGATGAACCATGCGTTGTTTTAGCATATTAAAGCATAGTATAGTGGTATTCTCCTTTGATGCTTTATTTGGGTTGACTTGGCACATGCTCACACCATGTTATGACTATCTCAAGTCACCATAGCCTTTATGATCCTTTAGTTTTCAACTTGTAGTATCACTTTATGCTTTGATCAATGATGTTTTGTCGCTCTACATGATTATGGCCATTATTTCTCTCTTAGTTTGTCGCTCCCAGTCTTTTGCTAGCCTCCACAACCAAGTATGAGTTCCACTCATGCATCCAACTCCCTAAACCAAGTTATTCCAAAGAGTCCACCATACCTACCTACTAGCTTATGCTATTCCAAGTACATTCATGCTTTTGTTTACCTTCCACTTGTTAGGAGAAAACTAGTGATTAAAGCTCTCACGAACTTGATGGCACACTTTACTTTTCTTGCCCTTAATAAACTTGAAACATTGTGTCATCTATGTTGTATATGCTTGCACTTATTTGTTGGGAATTAGCAGAACCATGCTTTCATGGGGAACGCTTTCAACATTGCACTTGGTACTTGTACCTAGTTGATATCATGCTCTTTTGTCTATGGATTTCGTCGGTGTGAAATGAAAGGGGAGCTTGTAAGTCCATGGAGTTATGTATATGTGTTAGAGAAACGCCTGGGCCGCTGGTCTAATCCATGCTGACATGGTGGAAACCTGCAGCGTAACCATAATGAGCTGTCTATGAAGCATTCTTCTTATAAAAAAGAGTCCTATATTGAGAAAAAAAGAGAAAAAAAGAGATACTATGAAAAGAGGAAAGAGAGAAAAAGCACCATATTCCCATGGTAAATAAGAAGAATGTTGAGATGCTCGTTGTCTGCTTGCCTTGTCATTTTGATATGGGTATTCTTCCGTATCATCGGGCAAGGGGTACCCCATTGGCGGTTCTCTATGATACACATGTACTTACGATGACAAGAACTTACCGGTGACTAAACTTGAGTAGCATGAGGAGCGGCCCTCGTATACAAGGGACATGAGATTTCTGACTTATACTTCGTCAAGCATGTACACCATAGTTTGTTCACTTTAACCTTAATCACTTCAAGATGCTTATGATAGGGGCAATGAGAGCTGAAAGCTATAAGTACCATTATAAAGGCCTTTCTTCCACCATTATATTGAGTCTCCACCTTCTATCTTTATGCACTTACTTTGAGAGCATAGTGGCCATTCTTAGTTCTATGTGCATTGTCCCAAGACTAGTTGATTGATGCATAACTTGTTATTGCTTGTTTTAAACTATTGTATCTAGTCACTCTTATGAACTTTGAAGGTGTCCTATGCATTTATATTTGCTACTCTATTGAGGGACAAGCTGAATACTAGTATGCTATGTTTTCTTTATGTGAAACAAACAAATGTCTTGCAAAGCATTGTTATTCATGAATCTTTTGTTTGTGCCTTTTCATGTTGCATCATAGTTTCTTTGCTTATTGCTAGAACTTTGTCTTTCATGTTATGATTGAAGTACTATGATCCCAGCTTTGAATGTTTTGCAAATACTTTGAATCAAGTCTTTGATGGTGCATGTTACCTCAAAAATTATTCTTTCTTTTTATCACTTACCTACTCGAGGACGAACAGGAGTTAAGCTTGGGGATGTTGATACATTGCAAATGTATCTATAATTTTTTAATGTTCCATGCTTGGTTTTATCCACTTTCTTGTGTTTTGTTCCAACTTTGGAGTACTTTTCATATGATTTCTTGGACTAACCTATTAACAAGAGACACAGTGCCAGCTGTCTGTTTTCTGCTGTTTTTGGTTCCAGGAAAGTCAGAAAATGAATATTCTCGGAATTGGAAGGGACAAAAGCCAAAGTCATTATTCTGCATGTTGTATTTGCCGGGATCCGATGGATATTGAGATGCTATTTCAGATTGATTATTGATTGTATCATGTCTTTGTTATTTGTGATCTTGCATGCTTTCCGTTGTTAGTAGCTATCTTGGCCAAGTAGATGCTAGCAACTCCAAGAGTTAGTATTTATGCTCGATAGTGGGTTCATGCCTCCGTAACTGGGAAGTGACAGAAATCTCTAAGGTACTAGATGTGTTGTTGCTACTAGGGAGAAAACAACAATCCTTTGTTCATAGAACAATCGTATTGTTTACTTTACACACAGTTCGTAAAGCAATAATCTGTTGCTTGCAACTTAATACTAGAGGGGGTTCAGATGATAACCCGAAGGTGGATTATTAGTCATAAATGCAGTTGGATGGCGGTCTATGTATTATGTTGCAGTGCCCAATCAAGTCTCAAAGGAGTCAAGATGATTAGTGTATGCATGTATTGCTTTCTCGGTGTTTGTCAATTGCCCCGCTGTAATTTGTTCACCCAGCATGTTATCTATCTAAGGAGAGCCACCTGTAGTGAACTATGGATCTCGGTCCTTTACTTTACATACAATCTATAAACTGTTTACTGCTTTGTGTTTACTTTCTGCAAACTTTTACTTCTTTCCATTCGATACGTTTAATCCTTTGTTTTCCGCAAAACACGGTGAGATTGACAACCTCATCGCAAGTTGGGGACAAAGTTCCGTGGTTGTGTTGTGCAGGTCTCCACGTTGCTACTAGCACCGGTAGTGCGCCCTGCCAAAGCTTAGCTAGTAACACCTTTGGGGTGTTTCCTTGCTCCTACTGGTTCGATTAAACCTTGGTTTCATAACTGAGGGAAACTTGCTGCTGCGCTCATCATACCTGTGGCGCCCCGCAAAAACCACTACTAGAAAATCGCGATGTTTTTGTGCATTGCATCATCATGACCGCATGCTCATGTCATCATGCCACCTTGCATTTGAGCATCGTCGTGTCATCTTGCATTTGTTTGCATAAAACTATTTTCGAAAAGTCTGTTTTTGTTTTCTAAACGCCCCGTTATTATTTCAAATCAAAACCTGGGCCTCCGAATTATTTTGTTTCGTCTACCAACGGTTTTCAAAAAACCCCATTTTAAATAAACAAAATTTATATTATTTTTATAGGAGGCAGCCAGCCAGGCCCGAAAGCCTAGCCGGCCACCTCCAAATTAAAAACCCTAACCTGTCTAACCCTAAACCCTTTTCTACCCCAAACCTAATCTACCTAGCCCCTCCACCTCACCCCACCCTATCACATCGTGCCACCTCACCCTGGCCCAATCCCCACCCACTCACCCGCTGCCACCTCACCCCAAACTCCCTCCACTCCCCTCACACAGCCACCTGGTCCACACACCACACAAACCACCAATCCCCACCGACACACACCCACCTGCACGCAACCCCTGGCCGACAGCTCCCTAGGCCCCACCCGCCTGCTAGCCCCAACCCTCCCGCACAACCAGACGCGCGTGGCCCCACCTCGTCCCCCCACGTGGTCATCTCCCCGCCCCCTCGGCCTTGATTTTTTCCCCTCGGCTCGCCCACCCCGTCTCTGCTCCCCCGACCCCGCTCGCTCGCCGCTACCCCGAGCAGGCCGCCGCTGCTCCAGATCTCCCCGGCGACGCGCCTCTGCCCCGACTCCGGCGGCGCCTCCTCCTCTCTGCGGGAGCCCTCCTCCGCTCGGGCTCTCCTTCGTCACTGCCGGCCGTACTCTCCTCCCCCACGCGACTCCGCCCTACACCGACCCCGGCCGACTCGAGCCCGGCCCCTCCACTCCGGCCACCGCCTCCTCCATGCTGGAGCGCCACCAGATCGCTCAGGACCCCGCCGGGCGCCTCCTCCGCCGCCTCAGCCGCCGCCCCTCACCTCGGCGGCCTCTCTCCCCGCCACCGAACTTCCCCGGAGCCGCGCTGCCCAAGCTTCCCCCAGCTCCGCCCCGTGCCCTGTGCCGCCGCTCTTTCCTCCATGCGGCTTCCTCCCCGAGGCCGTCTGTCGTAGTCTTCCTCTCGGCCGGCACGCCCCTGCCAGGCCTCTGCTTCTGTGCGTCTCGATGGCCGTACTCCCGAGCAGAGCCACCGTCGCCACATCTCTGACCGCCGCCGGCGACCCTCTGTTCAAGAGCTCACCCGCGGGGGTCCCTTTTTGTCTGCAGTCAAGTGGTACATGGTAGCAATTATGTGGGCTGGTGTGTAACTAATGAGGTGTTGTTCAGGAATTTCTGTTGTTGTTGGCTACTGGTTAAGCGGTGATGAAGTGGTGGTGTTTTGGTGGTCGATGTGAGTTGGTGTAGATGAGAGATGGTGTGGTGTCGAGGTCGTCTGAGAATAACCAAAGGGCATGCTTCCCGAAGACCGAACCCGGCGCTCTTCTCCCTCTCAGATCTGAAGACCAATCCCAGCTCACCCGAACCCCTCGGCACGACTTTGATCTTCCTCTTGGACGCCGAGACCCCGAGTGCACCGACATGGATCCGATGATCGAACCCTGGAGACCCTGATCCTGGCGAGACCGATCCTGAACTACATCGACCCAAGATCGCCGAGTTCCAATGTGTGACCCCTTTCTGAAACCCCCTATTTTATAAATGACATCTATAATGTCGCATATTAAATTAATTCATGCATACATACCTGTCTGTGGGTTTGGGGGGCATTATAGTCGTTTCACCTAAATTAACCATGGAGTCTATATGCAGGCTATTTTAGTCATATTCCGGACTCCATTTAAATTTGTGTAGCGAACCGATGCCCTGTTTCGCCTGGTTAATCCAACATTTAATTTGCGGGGTAGTTAAACAACATGAACCTATTAACTAACTGTCGGGACCCCGGTTCCGCTTAACACTGCCTAATTGCACCGCATCTGCATCATATCATAAGCATGCCGGATCTTCTGCCGTAGTATTAAATATTGCATCCGGTGTTTCTTTTAGCGCTTTGCTTCTTCGCGGATTAGGCTGATGAGTTGATGCGAGTATCGACAAGTTCTCCAGATATGATCCTTCAAAGTGTTTCCCAAAGAGCATCTCTTCCCTTCTACCTATTTTGCATTTATAGTCTTTACTTCCTCCGTTGATCTATTGCTATCCGTGCCGCGATGCTTTAGTTTCCGTGCACCGCTTATATCCCGCAGCCTCTATATTGCCTTGGACACCTCCTATTACCTGTGTTTGGTAGATAGCTGGCCTTATAGTCGAGTTGCGTTTCAGCGATCTCGTGTTGCCAAGTGCCACAGTTGTTGGAATGCTGGTAGATGGTTATCGGTGGAGCTACTTAATGGTGGAGATGATCATGACTTTAAATACAACTAATACAATGCTAGATATAACTAATGCAGAGGCATCGGTGGGCAATAGATGTTATTTGGTTCTTCCACGCTCACTTGTGTCCCGTAGGACCCCGAGTACTTGATACCTGTTCCTTGATTTTTCGCACTACCCACATCCGGGAGGCCTTATGGACCCCCCTGAGCCAGAGCTTGATTCATTTCTATTTCCTGGGGCCACAAACTAGTTTGGGGTTTTATTACTATCATGTACTTATGCCATGCTTTACTGCTTTATTTAAGATTGTGCGTGGAGCACCTGTACTGTTTAGGATCGTGACACGTTTTCGCTGTATCGACAAGCCCAGTCACACTTTCGGGTTCCCAGTTGTTTACAGCCGTCCACACAAACCCTGGGTCCATTCCGGAGCCGGCCAACTTCGTTGCGGGTAGCTTAGTGGGGTGGCCCCCTGAAATATTTCTGAATCTTGTGATCGCTTTGTCGTGAATGCCTCGTTGGGTTTTGAGTTGGTTTTTCCGAGGTTGATCGAGTGTGTGTTGCTATTTGTGCACCCCTGCAGGGTAAAACTTTTTGAAAGCCGTGTCCGCGGTTATGGACGACTTGGAGCACAGTATCTCGATCATAGACAAGCATAACTAAAGTAGTGCTATAAACTTGACCTAATATATGACTAGTAATCAGATTCAACTATAATGGAATGGATATTAAAAATGCCAACAGCTGGTGGATCTGGTTTGTTTTGTTACATGCTATACCTGCCTAGTAAGTATTGCAACTCCAATGGAATGTGATAAAAGTGCCAACAACTGCTGGGTTTTGGGATTCCTCTGGACAATTATATCTGACTAGTAAATGTTCCAATTACAACGGAAGGTTAACTAAAACTGCCCACTACTTATGCTATCAGGATGACTCATGCTATCTATATCTGATTAGTAAGTGCTGCAACTATAACGGAATGAGTAAAATTGCCAACTGTGTGAGCTTCTTGGCCCGACTTCCTCGTTTGGTCTCGAGGGGGGAAATGCCAGGATGGGTTTGTTTGGTGTTAGCTTCAGGTTGGATCCGAATAGGTCTTTCTTACCCCTCTCTGATAACCGCCAGTTGTCTCAAGTCTCTATAGGTTGTTTAGTGCCGCTGCGCTGCCGCTCCAGCCCACCATAGCTATGTAGGCGAGAGCCGCTGAATTCTAGCCTCGCCATGTACTGGCCTCAGTACTAACGCTCCTCTTTTTCCTTTGCCCTTTGTCGGCACCCCTTTTGTTTTAGCAGGTTTGGGATCGATGTCGTTAGGTGGTTACCCTTCCAAATTGGCCTCGGAGGTTATGGACGCCATTGGTTATTCTTCAGGGCTCTTAGCCCCATTTGCATCTTGTCCATAGTCGGACGCTCTATCGTTTTCAAGGTGATTTGGATCTTTGTACTATATATCTGTATTCTTGACTCATGGAGTCGTGTTGTATATATATATATCTGTTCTGTGGGTCCCATCGAGGACTGTTGTGTAATGTTATTACTTTGTTTTCCACCCACACGAAAGTTCCTGGTGGGCGTCCTTGAATCGTTTCTATGCGGGTTTGGCGGAAAGGGCTAAAACTTGCATAGGGCCGATTTGAGGGTGTTACAATACCTTCCTCTTGGGGTTCCCAACGAGCTCTACATCAACCACGAGCCATCAGCAAGCAGACAATGAGCATCTCAGCGATCTTTTTATTTGCTATTTGCATAGGTTTTTATTGAGGATGCTTCATAGAGTGCTCATTATGGTGATGTTGCAAGTTTCCACCATGATTAGGCATGGCTTAGGCTAGCAACCCAGGCGTTTCTCTAACACACATACAAACTCCATGATCTTACAAGTTTCACTTTTATTTCACACTGTCGGGATCCATAAGCAAAAGAACATGATATCAACGGGGTACAAAGTACAGGTGCAATGTTGAAAGTGTTCCCCGTGATACATAGTTCTGCTAACTTCAACTTATAAAGCGCAAGCATATATGAAACAAAGAAGGACCCAATGGTTCAAGTTTATTAGGTGCAAGAAACGTAAAGTGTGCCATCAAGTTCGTGAGAGCTTTAATCACTAGTTTTCTCATAACAAGTCTAATTTGGAAGATAGACAAAAACATGAATATACTTGGAATAGCATAAGCTAGTAGGTAGGTATGGTGGACTCTTTGGAATAACTTGGTTTAAGGAGTTGGATGCATGAGTGGAACTCATACTTGGTTATGGAGGCTAGCAAAAGACTGGGAGCGACAAACTAAGAGAGCAATAATGGCCAAAATCATGCAGAGCGACAAAACACCATTGATCAAAGCATAAAGTGATACTACAAGTTGAAAACTAAAGGATCATAAAGGCTATGGTGACTTTGGATAGTCATAACATGGTGTGAGCATGCGCCAAGTCAACCCAAATAAAGCATCAAAGGAGAATACCACTATGTTATGCTTTAATATGCTAAAACAACGCATGATTCATCCAAGGCACATTAAGCAATCTCAATTGTTTATAACAAGTCATGCTACAGCAAAGAATACTAAGCATAAAGCCAAAACAATATCAAGCATGGAATGACAAAGCATAGGCCACAGTCAAAAACAAGCTCTCTTTACCACTTAAGCATGAGCTTTCCTACTCTTTTCCAATCCAAACCAAACTATTTGAAAACCAATGTATGAAAGAGGGGGTCCAACAAATTTATTCAGCAAACTAAGCAAACGAAAAACCAAAACAAAAACAAAAAGGAAGACGCTCCAAGAACAACACAACTGTGCATGAAACAATAAAAATGAAGCGTTTGGAAGAAACCTAGGATTTTTAATTATGAAGAGGGGGATGCCTTGGGCATACCCAAGCTTTGATGCTTGTACTTCTTGGATATTTCTTGGGGTGACACGTGTGGCATCCCCAAGCTTCAGCTTTAGTCCATCCTTCATCTCATTACTCATTCCTTCTGTACACCTGAAATTTTTCCTTCATACAAAACTTCACACAATCTTTATTAGCAACATTAGTGCACTCAAGACAATAAGTCTTTCGGTTCAGTTCTAACACCAATAAAACTTCCATAAAAACACAAGCTACTGTAGCACTTCCCTCAAAAAGCTCAATTCCCCAAAAGAAGTCAAAAAGGAACCAACAAGAAGCAAATGCAGAAAAATGGCAGAAATCTGTCAAAACAGACCAACAGGTAAAGACGAATTTTTTTGAAGACCTTCTGTTAAGTGTTGAACTAACAAAAGTTAGATAACAACCTGGGATAGAAGCACAAAAATTCATGCCTCAAAAGGACTTATAGAGATTTTACACGAATTTTTACGGTGAAGCACAGAAATCTATTTCGGGACAACAACTTTCCCAATCAATACTTCTCTCTCATTAGAGGTTACTCTTGGCACAAAAAGCAAATAAAAAGGATAAGGAGCGGTTATTACTGAAGCAATAACTTCCAGGACTCATCTAAAACTTTTGGGTTATCTCCCAATAAGTACTTTTCTTTAACGCCTTTAAGTTAGGCATAAGAAGCAAGAAAAAGAATCATGTGTTCTCAAATGAAGAAGCATTAAAACCAAATTTCTTGCCCTTACCTCTCTTACTTTTATTCTTAACCTTAGGGAAAATATGATTGTTTGGTGGATAAGCAAGGTGCATGGTCCCCTTTCCCACATCTATTATTGCTCCAAGGAGTTCTAATAGGGACCTTCCAAGTGTAATTTGTCCTTTTCCTGCACATTCAATAACAAGATAATCAGTAGAAATCATTTCCCAAGGATCTTTGTAAACACTCCTTTAGCTATTCCAATAGGTAATATTGTAGCATTATTAGCAAGAGATATTTCTTTCCTCCTTCAGTAAGCCCCCAAAGATTCAGAGATTCATAAATATCTTTTGGCATAAGGCAAAATTCAGACATGATATCACAGCGGGCTTGAAAAGTTTCATTATTTATATCAATCTTTACCGTGGGGAGCCTTGATTGTTCAGAATTTATTGGGACATAATTATGATGCTCTCTAAGCGTGTTATAATAATCTTTTAAACTAGCGTGTTCAATCTAGCAAATATGTTTGTGAAAGAAATATCAGTTTTGCTAGGCAAGTTGTAAGTAAAGATCAATTTCTTTATAGCATTAACAGCATCATCCTCATTGCATTGGAGGAAATCTCCTCCCACAACAGCATCTAAAGTATATCTATCAAAGAGCAATTCCAAGGTAAAAACTGCTCAGGAACAAGCTTTGAGTCATTTTAGGCTCCATTTTTTCATGTAGATCAGAGATTCTAGACCAAGCTTCCTTGAAGCTCTCCTCAATTCCTTGTTTAAAAGTGAAAATCATTTCCTCAGGTGACATAGTGATTGGAGCAAGGCTAGACATAATGGCAACTTAAGATAGAGACTAATTTTTGTGTGTTTTCAATAAAAAAAGCAAACTTGTAAAACTATTTTTTGTGTGTTTTTTATAAAGAAACAAGCAAGCAAAAACAAAGTAAACTAAGCAAAACAAAAATAACAGAGTAAAGAGATTGGTTATGAGGGACTCCCCTTGTGAAGATGTCCTTGACTCCCCAACAACGGCGCCTGAAAAAGTTGTTGCTCGTTGGCCCAAACTATATCGAGCTCGTTGGGGAACCCCAAGAGGAAGGTATGATGAGCACAGCAGCAAGTTTTCCCTCAGTACGAAACCAAGGTTATCAATCCAGTAGGAGCAAGGAAACACCCCAAAGGTGTAGCTAGTTGAACGTTGGTAGGCGACTATCGGCAGTGACAGAACGTGGAGACCTGCACAACACAACCACGTAACTCTGTCCCCAACTTATGCGAGGTTGTCAATCTCACCGGTTTTGCTGAAAACAAAGGATTAAACGTATCGAATGGAAGGAAGTAATAGTTTGCAGAAAGTAAACACAAAGCAGTAAACAATTGATTGTAGATTGTATGTAAAAGAAATGACCGGGGTCCATAGTTCACTAGAGGTGGCTCTCCTTAAGATAGATAACATGTTGGGTGAACAAATTACAGCGGGGCGATTGACAAACATCGAGAAAGCATACAAGCATATACTAATCATCTTGACTCCTTTGAGATTCGATTGGGCATTACAACATTATACATATCGCCATCCAATCGCATCTATGACTAATAATCCACCTTCAGTTATCATCCAAACCCTCCAAAGATTAAGTTGCAAGCAACAGATTATTGCATTACGAATTGTGTGTAAAGTAAACAATACGATTGTTCGTGAACAAAGGATTGTTGTTTTCCCTAGTAGCAACAGACATCTAGTACCTTAGAGATTTCGTCACTTCCCATTACTAGAGGCATGAACCCACTATCGAGCATAAATACTAACTCTTGGAGTTGCTAGCATCTACTTGGCCAAGATAGCTACTAACAACGGAAAGCATGCAAGATCACAAATAACAAAGACATGCTAGAATCAATAATCAATCTGAAATAGCATCTCAATATCCATCGGATCCACGCAAACACAACATGCAGAATTACAAATAGATGATCTTGATCATGAACGGAGCTCACAAGATCTAAACATGAAAGCACAAAGGAGGAGAACCAGCCATCTAGCTACTACATGGATCCGTAGTCCAAGGATGAACTACTCACGCATCACACCGGAGGCTTGCATGGTGATGAAGAAGGCCTCCAAGGTGAATTCCCCTCTCCGGCAGGGTGCCGGGAAGAGCTTCAGATCCCTCCCGATCTAGGTAAAGAGACGACGGCAGCTATAGACTCTTTCATGGATTTTTGATCGGGTCCTTACGGTTTCCGTATTAGAGGCAATATATAGGCGGAAGGAGAGGCCGAGGGGGTGCCTGGGCAGGCCACACCACCCCCTGGCGTGGGCCAAGCCTGGTCGCGCGGCCAGGTCCTCTGTCCCTTCTCCGTCTCGTATTCTGGCTCCAAGTGTCCCACGGTAAAATAATAACTTTGGCTTTTGTCCCGTCCAATTCCGAGAATATTCATTTTCTGACTTTTGTGGAACCAAAAACAGCAGAAACAGGCAGCTGGCACTATGGCTCTTGTTAATAGGTTAGTCCAAGAAATCATATGAAAAGTACTCCAAAGTGTGGACAAAACATAAGAAAGTAGATAAAACCAAGCATGGAACATCAAAAAATTATAGATACATTTATAATGTATCAAGCGCCTCGGCATGATCTCCATCTTTCCCACCAGTACTCCTCCAAGTCCATGACACCATCAGTCGGTCGTCCATCACGTCGATGGCGATTACTACAACTTAGCAATAGAAAAGTAAACTACTTTACCTCAACCACAACCCTGATCATATCACTCCACATGCCTCCTGCAAAATAAAGTTAGACGCCTCTACTTTATCTCTTGCATGCTTTACGTGGCTGCTAGGGCTTTGGCAATAGAACCATTTCATACCAACGAACTTCCAACCACAACATTGATCAAATAGTTGTCTCTATGACACCCCTTTTGAGGCCCTCCGTTTCAAATGCCATATCTACTACTCTGAGAGAGATAGACACACGCCAGATGCATATATGGTACAAGCCATATGTCAAGTGTGAAACCAGTCTCGCGTAAGATTACGCGTAAGGCCTATCCAAGTCGCTTCATCAGACAGTACCATGATATGAACAAGTACACATGAGAGGGTCACAACTCTAGGATCAATACCCACATTCAACATGTGTTATAACCGTACAAGCATAACTACGCATAGATCGGATCTGATACTACTGGAGGGGTTTCACAACAGAGAACAATAATTTTTCATGACTAGCACAATACCAATTGCCAGGATCTATCTAAGATTAATGTTATAACAGAGAAGGTTTCTGTGACATACCCTTGTAGACAGAAAGCGTTAATGTTCATGATGAACGTGGATGATGTAGTCTAATGATGTAGCCGACTGATGTCTACGCGCGCTCTTATTCTTGTAGACAGTGTTGGGCCTCCAAGTGCAAAAGTTTGTAGAACATCAGCAAGTTTCCCTTAAGTGTATTACCTAAGGTTTATCGAACTCAGGGAGGAAGTGGTCAAAGATATCCCTCTCAAGCAACCCTCCAATCAAGATACAAGAAGTCTCTTGTGTCCCCAACACACCCAATACACTTATCAGGTGTGTAGGTGCACTAGTTTGGCAAAGAGATAGTGAAATACAAGTGGTATGGATAATTATAAGTGGTAACGGTGCCAGAAAAGAGCTTTACGGGTAGGAAGAGTCTAAAGGCAATCTGAAATAAAGATGGAAGAAGGCAAACATGTAACATATCTAGTTGTAAACGGTGTTTCAATGCTTAGAAACAAGGCCTAGGGATCATACTTTCGCTAGTGAACACTCTCATACAAATATCTTCTCTTCATGATACTACTTTGAACTACTCTCCGGTTGGACACTTTAATCCATGGTAGGGCTATAATAGCACACCTCAAACTTCGCTTTCCCCATCTAGATAACCCCTCACTATCACCTTGAGCGCTAGATGGTTCCAACAAACACCACAATCTCATAGAGACATCCAACTCAAATTATACTCATGACAAGTATTTATGTAGCCTTAGCCAAAGTGCCACACAGTGTGCACATTGTCAACTCACACACGCGGGGATAAGCAGAGATTCATTAAAGCACTTGAGTAGCAAAATAGATCTATAGATTACAAAGCTCATGATCTCATAAGATTACGCATAGAGAGAGATATGAACACATAGCTACCGGTAGAGCCCTTAGCCTCGAGGAAGAACTACTCCCTCATCATCATGGGAATCAGCAACGGCGATGGAGATGGTGGTGGAGATCGATGTAGATGGCTCCGGGAGCACTTCCCCGTACCGGCAGGGTGCCGGAACAAAGACTTTCTATCCCCCGAATCTCCCCTTCCATGGCGGCGGCGCTGTGGAGGTTTTCGTGGCTTTCTCCCGGATGATTTAGGGTTTCCGCATCGGAGGCTTCTTATAGGCGAAAGGGGAGGCCGAGGGGGTGCCCGAGGAGGATTTTTTATTGGGTCCTTAGGGTTTCCGTATTAGAGGCAATATATAGGCGGAAGGAGAGGTCGAGGGGGTGTCTGGGCAGGCCACACCACCCCCTGGCGCGGGCCAAGCCTGGTCGCACGGCCAGGTGGTGTGGCCGCCCTCTGGCCCTTCTCCGTCTCGTATTCTGGCTCCAAGTGTCCCCCGGTAAAATAATAACTTTGGCTTTTGTCTCGTGCAATTCCGAGAATATTCATTTTCTGACTTTCCTGGAACCAAAAACAGCAGAAAACAGGCAGCTGGCACTATGGCTCTTGTTAATAGGTTAGTCCAAGAAATCATATGAAAAGTACTCCAAAGTGTGGACAAAACATAAGAAAGTAGATAAAACCAAGCATGGAACATCAAAAAATTATAGATACATTTATAATGTATCAAGCGCCTCAGCATGATCTCCATCTTTCCCACTAGTACTCCGCCAAGTCCATGACACCATCAGTGGGTCATCCATCACGTCGATGGCGATTACTACAACTTAGCAATAGAAAAGTAAACTACTTTACCTCAACCACAACCCTGATCATATCACTCCACATGCCTCCTGCAAAATAAAGTTAGACGCCTCTACTTTATCT
Organism: Avena insularis; assembly: GCA_023614405.1. Lineage (NCBI taxonomy): Eukaryota > Viridiplantae > Streptophyta > Magnoliopsida > Poales > Poaceae > Avena > Avena insularis. Next base: position 421,800,191 of record CM042686.1, on the reverse strand, counting down.
CTTGCATGCTTTACGTGGCTGCTAGGGCTTTGGCAATAGAACCATTTCATACCAACGAACTTCCAACCACAACATTGATCAAATAGTTGTCTCTATGACACCCCTTTTGAGGCCCTCCGTTGCAAATGCCATATCTACTACTCTGAGAGAGATAGACACACACCAGATGCATATATGGTACAAGCCATATGTCAAGTGCGAAACCAGTCTCGTGTAAGATTACGCGTAAGGCCTGTCCAAGTCGCTTCATCAGACAGTACCATGATATGAACAAGTACACATGAGAGGGTAACAACTCTAGGATCAATACCCACATTCAACATGTGTTATAACCGTACAAGCATAACTACGCATAGATCGGATATAATACTACTAGAGGTGTTTCACAACAGAGAACAATAATTTTTCATGACTAGCACAATACCAATTGCCAGGATCTATCTAAGAGTAATGTTATAACAGAGAAGGTTTCTGTGACAAACCCTTGTAGATAGAAAGCGTTAATGTTCACGATGAACGTGGATGATGTAGTCTAATGATGTAGCTGACTGATGTCTACACGCGCTCTTATTCTTGTAGACAGTGTTGGGCCTCCAAGTGCAAAAGTTTGTAGAACATCAGCAAGTTTCCCTTAAGTGGATTACCTAAGGTTTATCGAACTCAGGGAGGAAGTGGTCAAAGGTATCCCTCTCAAGCAACCCTGCAATCAAGATACAAGAAGTCTCTTGTGTCCCTAACACACCCAATACACTTATCAGGTGTGTAGGTGCACTAGTTTGGCAAAGAGATAGTGAAATACAAGTGGTATGGATAATTATAAGTGGTAACGGTGCCAGAAAAGAGCTTTACGGGTAGGAAGAGACTAAAGGCAATCTGAAATAAAGATGGAAGAAGGCAAACATGTAACATATCTAGTTGCAAACGGTGTTTCAATGCTTAGAAACAAGGCCTAGGGATCATACTTTCGCTAGTGAACACTCTCATATAAATATCTTCTCTTCATGATACTACTCTGAACTACTCTCCCGTTGGACACTTTAATCCATGGTAGGGCTATAATAGCACACCTCAAACTTCGCTTTCCCCATCTAGATAACCCCTCACTATCACCTTGAGCGCTAGATGGTTCCAACAAACACCACAATCTCATAGAGACATCCAACTCAAATTATACTCATGACAAGTATTTATGTAGCCTTAGCCAAAGTGCCACACAGTGTGCACACTGTCAACTCACATACATGGGGATAAGCAGAGATTCATTAAAGCACTTGAGTAGCAAAATAGATCTATAGATTACAAAGCTCATGATCTCATAAGATCACGCATAGAGAGATATATGAACACATAGCTACCGGTAGATCCCTTAGCCTCGAGGAAGAACTATTCCCTCATCATCATGGGAATCAGCAACAGCGAGGGAGATGGCTCCGGGAGCACTTCCCCGTACTGGCAGGGTGCCGGAACAAAGACTTTCTATCCCCCGAATCTCCCCTTCGGTGGCGGTGGCACTGTGGAGGTTTTCATGGCTTTCTCCCGGATGATTTAGGGTTTCCGCATCGGAGGCTTCTTATAGGCGAAAGGGGAGGCCGAGGGGGTGCCCGAGGCGGCCGTGCCAGCAAGCGTGTCCAAGGGGTGTGGCCCCCTCGAGGCCCTTCTCTGTCTCGTCTTCTGGATCCGTGTTCCCCTCGGTGAAATATTGACTTTGGCTTTTGTCCCGTCAAATTCTGAGAATATTCATTTTCTGGCTTCTCTAGAACCAAAAATAGAAGAAAATGGGCAACTGGTACTTTGGCATCTTGTTAATAGGTTAGTCCTAGAAAACATAAAAATACCTCAAAGTGTTGACAAAGCAAAGCAAAGTAGATACTAAACAAGCATGGAACATCAAAAATTACAGATATGTTTATGACGTATCACCGACCTCAAGGTCGTGTTGCTCCTCGCACGATAATTTAGGTGCCACAACTGGCATCCCCATGGTTTCACACATGTACGGTGCTCAACAATGACTCCTGGTCTCTCTAATCCAGCTGAGATTGCAGAAGTAGATCTTCTGGAATGATATCCAGCAGCGTAACCACGTGCCGGTGGTGAAGTCCTCCTCCACCTGCGTAGTTCTTCTTGGAACCGCGAGCGTGGAAGCCAATAATAGAGAGGAGAGCCAACAGGGAGAGAACCTGGAGGATCATAGAAAATTGTGTGTCCTCCTCTCCCCATGTGTCCCTCCTTATATCGGAAAAGGTGAGGGACTACCAACAACCAGCGGCCAAGGTAGGACTATAGGGGAGGCGACAGTCAGGTGGGAGGCGCCGACGGCGGGGTGGGATCCCACCTTGCGCGGACGCCCTAGGTGGTCTACGACCCCTCCTTGCCCCATGGGTCGGCTAGACCCCACATGGGCCTTTCCCTCTAAGGTTTGGCCCATTAAGGGTGGATGCCCCAAAACTTAATTTTAAATTAGATTTTATTTATTATTTACAATAATTAATAATAAAATCATATCTAATTAATTCCCAATGTTCAAAAACTCCTTTTTGATCACTCCGAACAACCTCCGAATTCTCATGAAACACTTTCGACTTTCTCTTCTCTTTCTTCCGGTGATCCCAATGAATCCAAAACTATCTCTAAGCGTCATCGAACCCTTAAGTGTGTTATCCTATGGTTCTAGAACATCACATACATGATCGAGACGCTTCTCCGATCAATAATTATTAGCAGATCTGGATACTCATAATGACCCGTGTGCATTCCATGATATCAATGTTGTTTGAACCATAAACATCGAGTCCAATTCCTTTTGTTTATTCGATACATGAATTATCCAAGATCTTATTGTCGGTATCACTATACCTAGTTCGATATCGTTACCAACAAGTGTTTCTTAACTCGTTCTCGTGATATTTCATCCCCTTGACCTATTCATACGATGAACATATTTATGGATGTAATCTCACCAAGTGGGCTGGTGACCCACAAGTATAGGGGGTGTATCGCAGTATTTTTGATAAGTAAGAGTGTCGAACCCAACGAGGAGCAGAAGGTGCTGGCTAGTGGTATGGATCAGGAATTCTCTGCAAATACTTAGCAAACGAATTTTTTAGGGGTTTTCGATAAAGCAAGTAAACAAAGTACGAGTAAATAAAAGACAGTAGGAATAAATGCAGCAAGTGGCCCAATCCTTTATGCAGCAAAGGACAAGCCGATTGTATTACTTAAGATGACCAAACGTTCTCGAGGACACATGGGAAGACTGTCAAGTGCTTTCGCTTCATATAGTCGATTAATCTTCTTTAGCTTGCTAAGTGTTGTGTGGGTGAACCTGTGCTAATGTACCGCCCCATCCAAGACTAATACATACTTGTGATTAACCCTTGCAAACATTCGTAAGTACAAGAAAGTATTTAAGGTAGAAACCTAACCACGGCTTTAAACTCTAAGACCCTTACGTCCCTTGTGCAATGGTTTCCTAACGGGGTTCGTGTTTCACACTCCAAAGAACCCCTGCGATTAGTAGCCAAATACACAATACATTCCCCTAGGCCCATATAGGTGAAGTGTCATGTAGTCGACGTTCACATGACACCACTAGAAGAAGTACACCACAACTTAAATAACAAGCTATTGAATCTTTCTCAACATAACTCCACTACTAACAACAAGACTTCTCCCATGTCCTCAAGAACAAAACGAACTACTCACAAGACATCATATGGATCATGATCAAAGATGGAATAATGATGTATAACAATCTGAACATAAACAATAATTCAATGGTTCACTCAATAGAATCAACTACAAAGAGTAATCAACACCAAGAAAGTTTCCCCTATGAACTATGCAAGATTCAACGCAATTGTTACAGCAATATGGAGATGGTGATGAGGGTGCTGATGGTGATGATGATGATGATGATGATGATGATGATCCCGATGAAGTCCATCTTGATGGTGTGTTGATGGCGACGATCTCCCCTCTCCGGGAAGGAATTCCCTCGGCAAAAATCTGTCTGCCGGAGAGACCTTTCTCTCTCGGTGTTTTCCGCCCCGCAGAGGCGGCGGAATCTTTCTGTGGTCGCCCCCCGAGTCTTAGGGTTTCGGGAGTATGATATACGCTAGAGGGGAGAGGCTGGAGTGGGCCAGGGCGGCCACACCACCTCCAGGCGCGGCCTAGGCTCGCTCACCATGGGGTGGTGTGGGCCCCGTGGCCCACCTCCACTCCATCTTCCGCATCCTTAGTCTTCGAAAATAGGATTTTCTGTATATTTTCCCAGATTTTCTGATCTTCAATTTTGCCTCCAAACAGACCTTTTCCATCGTAATCCTCGACTACAGGTCCATGCTCCAAAAGTCATCAACCATGCAAAAATAGATGAAATAACATAAGTATCACCTCTCAATACGAAATATATCAATGAATAATAGTGAATTAAGACATAGAATAGTGATGCAAAATGGATGTATCAACTCCCCCCAAGCTTAGACTTCGCTTGTCCCCAAGCGAAACTGAGCTCAATAAACATGGCCTCAAGTTTATTGAGTGAAGAGTCGATAAAAGAATAGGGACAAGAAGCATCACATTCATCAAATACATAGATCATAATAGAAGACAACTCACTATTATATAACTCAACTTGAAGTGGGTAAAGGAAACACAATAAAGATACATAAAGTGAATCATAATTGGTAATGGCAAACTTAGCTCTTGGTCGAAGAATAGTTGATAATTTGCTAGAGTTCACAAATAACTGGTTTTCAATGAAAGTTTTCAAAGTAGTAAACTTCAAGATAAGAGCAATGTGCAAAACAAGGAACATAATAGACATGATTGAATAAATCATCATATGAATGAATGAAACACATCAACTCAAAATACTTGCTGAGATAGAAGGGAATAGGTTTACTGACTCAACTACAAAGCAAAAGAAAGGCCCTTCGCAGAGGGAAGCAGGGATTGCAAGTCTCATAAAGAGCTCCCAAAAATTATGATACTTACTAGCTTTTAGCTCTCATTGCCCCTATCATAGGCATCTTTAGGTGATTAAGGTTAAAGTGATCAAAAATGAGGATATGCATTGACAAGTTGTAAATTGAGAATCTCATGTCCCTTGAATACGAGGGCCGCTCCTCATGCTACTCAAGTTTAGTCACCGGTAAGTTCTTGTCATCGTAAGCATATGTGTATCATTGAGAACCGCCAACGGGGTACCCCTTGCCCGATGATACGGAAGAATCCCCATATCAAAATGACAAGGCAAGCATACAACAAGTATCTCAGCAATCTTCTTATTTACCATGGGAATATGGTGCTTTTTTCTCTCTTTCCTCTTTTCATAATATCTCTTTTTTTCTTTTCTCTTTTTTTCTCAATATCGGACTCTTTTTTTATAAGAAGAATGCTTCATAGATACTCGTTATGGTTACGCTGCAGGTTTCCACCATGTCAGCATGGATTAGACCAGCGACCAGTGCTTTCTAACACACATGCATAACTCCATGGACTTACAATCTCCCTTTCATTTCACTTGACGACATCCATAGACAAAAGAACATGATATCAACTTGGTACAAAGTACCAGTGCAATGTTGAAAGCGTTCCCCATGACAGCATGGTTCTGCTAATTCACAACTTACAAAGCGCAAGCATATACGCAACGTAGGTGAGCACAATGGTTCAAGTTTATTAAATGCAATAAAGTAAAGTGTGCCATCAAGTTCGTGAGAGCTTTAATCACTAATTTTCACATAACAAGTTTAATTTGGGAGGTAGATAAAACAAGAATTTACTTGGAATAGCAATAATGCTACTAGGTAGGTATGGTGGACACAAATGGCAAAGGTTTTGGTTTAAAGGAGGTGGATGCATGAGAAGAATACCCTCTCAGTACAGGTTTTTGGCTAGCAAGGTTGGGTAGCAAGTACAAGAGTTAAAGGAAACAACCAAACATACAAATGATAAAGACAAACATGCAATCTTCCTTGGAAGCACAAAAGATCTTAACTAGAGAATACTAGACTTATGAGCAAATCAAGAAAGAAAGGTGATGAAATTATTTTTCTTTAGAGTACTTCTATCTTTTTCTTTTCAACTCTCAAAAAGGTGTTGCTACTGACCGAGCCAGGTTTGCCAAAACCAACTAAATTAACTCAATGATCCCAAAGTGATACCAATACTAACAATAACATCAATCATATAACTACGAATTGAAAACTAACATAAGCTATGCAAAAGAGTGAATGATAGAACTTCTCATTAATATTCCATAACGGCAACTCACACCAAGGGATACATATCTAACGAGAGAGGGGACACTTCCATAATGCAAACCATACTGCATAATAACTCCTCTATTCATGATATGACTCTACTAATAAGGTAAAAAGATAGAAGATAGTGATGTGATACCGCGGCACTCCCCCAAGCTTGGAACAAACCAAGGGGATGCCAAACCTGATGATGAATTACTCCTTAGGTGGTGGTGGTATCCTTTCGATGAGCTCTCTGATCAGTTTCCCAAAGTCCTCAATCTCGAAGGTGAGAGTACAAATCAACTCTGAGTTATGCTCAATGCGGCTCATGATCATGTCGTGTTGAGAATTCCAGCTCTTGCTATTCTTTCCCCACTCTTCCTCCTTGAAGTCTTCTTTTCCTGCATGGCTAGAACGAGGCAAATCCCAATTGGAGGGTAATTTCCCCTTGGGCATATTCTGGTATTGATGCTCATGAATAAGAGTGTGGAAAGGATTCTTGGTGCGTGGAGGAAGTGATCAGGGATCTGAACGGTGATGAGGAGGCTTCCCTCCAATGGCTGGGTTTGCCACCACTCCAATGCTTGCGATGGTAGTGCCGGTGTGCGGACATTGGCCTTGCTCCTCTTCACCTTCACTCTTGATCTCCTTCTCCTTCCCGGGGTCTTGGACGTCTTCCTCCATAGGCTCCTTCCCTTTATCCTTGGCAGACACCATTGTGCTTCTAAACTTTCAAAGAGTATGTCCCGCAAAACAGATCAAACAAAACACGATTTAAAACACAATATACGAACCTCGGGGGATCCGGGGGTTATATATTACGAAGTTTCATATCAAAAGGAAGGTATTGGGAGAAAACGAGTCGGAGGCGGAGTCCTGGGTGGCCTCACCACCTGGTGGTGCGGCCAGGGGAGGGTCCGCGCCACAGGGTGGTGTGAGCCACCCTGGCTCCGTTTCCGTCCCTTTTTCGCTTCGTAGCTTTCCATATCGACTGAAAACTACAAAAATATAGTTGTATTGTATTTTTGCGGAACTTTTCTTACCCGAACTATTACCTATTTGAAAACAGACTCCGCAGGTCTCTGAATTTGGTATTTAGTGGATCCTTCCGGATTCACCACTTGAATCATTAATATCTTCATCTTCATATACTTATTACTTGAGTCATAAAACCCTTCTCTTCCTTATTACACCATTGTCTCCACTTCCTAGAAATTTCTTTCACACAAAACTTCACACAATTCTCATTAGCAACATTAGTATAAGTGAAGTGATAAAACCTTTTGAGTTCAACTTCAACCGAAAACCATCAAAACAAAAGCTACTGTGGCAACTCCTTCCGAAAACCCAAAAAGAATCCAAAAAGGAAATCGAATCAAGAAGCAAACAGACCAGCAGGTAAAGATCAATTTTTTCGAAACTCTTCTGTTGCTCAACTCAAAAAGTGCAAAACTAACGAAAGTTAAATAACACCCTGGGGCAGAAGCACAAAAAATTACATCTCAATCCGACATACAAAGATCTCTCATGAATTTTTACGATGAAGCACAAAAATCTGTTTCGGGACAGCAACTTCCCCAAATCTTACTTCTCTCTCATTAGAGGTTGATCTTGACACAAAAACCAGACAAAACGGATAAGGAGCAGTTATTACCGAAGTAATAACTTCCCAGACTCAAAGAAACAAAAGCAAACTGAAAGCCAAAACAAATTGGGTTGTCTCCCATAAAGCTCTTTCTTTATAGCCATTAAGATGGGCATGATAATTTTGAGGAAGCTCTCATAGGGATATGGATTGAAGTGAAAGAGAGCGTTAAGAAGCAAAAACACACACACATTTAAGTCTAACCCACTTCCTATGCAAGGGGATTTTGTAAACAAACAAGTTATTGAAACCAAAGGCAACTTGCATAAGAAGGCAAAAGAAGTGCAACATAAAAACTTTCAGCATAAAACGAGGAAACTTGATATTATTGAGATACATACGAACACTTTTCCCTCTCTCATAGTAACTTTCACTATCATGCATAAACTTAACAATATAGCTATCACAAGGACCATCATAGCAATGATCACTTATTCGAATAGAAAACACGGGAATATTAGCTCTCATAACACTACTTTGTGAAACAATATTAGAGGTATCCTTACAAAGGATAGTGTGTCCCTCTTCCTCATACTTAGTGACAAAGTCTTTCACATTTGCTATTATAGGTTCATCAACCATTTGTTTATCAGGTTCAACAGCTTTATTCATACTTTCATTAACCATACTAGCTATCATAGAATGCTCCTTTACCTTAACTGGAAAAGGCATTTTCTCAATATAAGGTTTAGGTAAAGCATGATTAGCAGTATAAACTTCAGTATTTCTTGCAGGAACACTCTTAGCAATATCTTTATAAGGTTCATGATACTTATTCCACTTCTTTTTAGGCACTTCAATGTAGGAAGCAAAAGCCTTAAAATAAGAAGCAATAGCTTGAGAGTCTAGACCATAAGCATTTTTAATATTTTGAAAGTCATCAGTTCCCATAAAAGATTCAATGCATTCAAAATCATAATTTATACCTGACTTTCTACCTTTGTCATTCTCCCAAGCTTGAGCATTGTCTTGAATACGATCTAGAAGGTCCCATTTAGCTTCTTCTTCCATGCGAGTGAATGATCCAGCGCAAGAAGCATCCAATAAATCTTTGTCATGTAGAGGGAGCCTTGCATAAAAGTTGTTGATAATAATATTGTTGGGGAGATCATGAATGGGACATTTGAGCATTAGTAACTTCAATCTCCCCCAAGCTTGAGCTGTACTCTCTCCATCAAGGGGCCAAAAGTTGTATATTTGATTCCGATCTTTATGAATCTCACTAGGAGGATAAAACTTTGAATAAAAGAGAGGCACTATTTCCTCCCATTCTAGAGCTTGACCATTCTTCAGCAGCTTATACCATTCCTCAACTCTTCCTTTCAATGATAATGAGAATAACTTCTTCTTAACTTGATCTATAGTAATACCTGCACACTTGAATAACCCGCATAATTCGTGTATAAAGAGTAAATGATCACCGGGATGGACAGTTCCATCCCCAACATAGTAGTTATCCATAACACGATCAATAATTCTTGTAGGTATTTTGAAAACATCATTCTCAGCAGGTGGTGGCTTATCTACTACCTTAGCAGTGGTAGTAGCATTACCAAATAAGAAACTCAGCGAATTATTCATAACGAAAATAAAGCAACTAGCAGGAGTAAAAATACTCACAGTAGAAGTTTCCTTTACCAGTTCCACTTTCCAATAGCGCTTCACCAAGAACGGCGCCGTAAAATAGTCTTGATGACCCACAAGTATAGGGGTGTATCGCAGATTTTCGATAAGTAAGAGTGTCGAACCCAACGAGGAGCGTATGCCGCTAGTGGGATGGATCAGGAATTCTCTGCAAATACTTAGCAAACAAATTTTTAGGGGTTTTTGATAAAGCAAGTAAACAAAGTATGAGTAAATAAAAGACAGTGGGAATAAATGCAGCAAGTGGCCCAATCCTTTATGCAGCAAAGAACAAGCCGGTTGTATTACTTAAGATGACCAAACATTCTCGAGGACACATGGAAGATCCAAGTGCTTTCGCTTCATATAGTCGATTAATCTTCTTTAGCTTGCTAAGTGTTGTGTGGGTGAACCTGTGCTAATGTACCGCCCCATCCAAGACTAATACATACTTGTGATTAACCCCTTGCAAACATTCGTAAGTACAAGAAAGTATTTAAGGTAGAAACCTAACCACAGCTTTAAACTCTAAGACCCTTACGTCCCTTGTGCAATGGTTTCCTAACGGGGTTCAGTGTTTCCACTCCGCAACCCCTACGATTAGTAGCCAAATACACAATGCATTCCCCTAGGACCATATAGGTGAAGTGTCATGTAGTCGACGTTCACATGACACCACTAGAAGAAGTACACCACAACTTAAATAACAAGCTATTGAATCTTTCTCAACACAACTCCACTACTAACAACAAGACTTCTCCCATGTCCTCAAGAACAAAACGAACTACTCACAAGACATCATATGGATCATGATCAGAGATGGAATAATGATGTATAACAATCTGAACATAAACAATAATTCAATGGTTCACTCAATAGCATCAACTACAAAGAGTAATCAACACCGGGAAAGTTTCCCCTATGAACTATGCAAGATTCAACGCAATTGTTACAGCAATATGGAGATGGTGATGAGGGTGATGATGGTGATGATGGTGGTGATGATGATGATGATCCCGATGAAGTCCAGCTTGATGGTGGTGTTGATGGCGACGATCTCCCCTCTCCGGGAAGGAATTCCCCTGGCAGAAATCTATCTGCCGGAGAGATCTTTCTCTCTCGGTGTTTTCCGCCCCGTAGAGGCGGCGAAATCTTTCTGTGGTTGCCCCCCGAGTCCTAGGGTTTTGGGAGGATGATATACGCCAGAGGGGAGAGGCTAGAGTGGGCCAGGGCGGCCACACCACCTCCAGGCGTGGCCTAGTCCTGCCCGCGCCATGGGGTGGTGTGGGCCCCTTGTGTCCCACCTCCACTCCATCTTCTGGCATCCTTAGTCTTCTGGAAAAATAGGATTTTCTGTATATTTTCCCGGATTTTCTGATCTTCGCGAATTTTGCCTCCAAACATCACCTTTTTCATCAGAATCCTGACTGCAGCGGTCCATGCTCCAAAAGTCATCAACCATGCAAAAATAGATGAAATAACATAAGTATCACCTCTCAATACGAAATATATCAATGAATAATAATGAATTAAGACATAGAATAGTGATGCAAAATGGACGTATCATGGGCCCAGCGTATCTTCCCATAACATGGGAGAACAAATCCCTATCTTGATACATACGCCTCAACCAATCCCTTTGGAATACCCAAGATGCACCTTTATGATCACCCTGTTAGGGTGTGCTGGTTGATGCAATCAAAGCAGCCTTTGGTGATAGTGAATAGATATGATCTCACGGTAAAAGGAGTATGATTCTTCATTTACTAGCTATTACAACGATGAACTCTATGACTTGATCGTGTTGCAATACTTATATTTGGTACACGTCCATCACATAATTCACCTAATGATATGACCTTATTATCAATTGATATAAATGTCCATGACTAGGAAACCTTGATCATCAGTTGACCAATGAACTAGTTATATAGAGGCTACTAGGGACTTGGTTTGTTTACATACCAAATATGTACCAATGTTTCCGATTGATACAGTTATAAAATGGTATGAAACCTATTATAAACTAATGAGATATGATAATAAACACCATTTATTATTTGCCTCTAGGGCATATCTCCAACACTTATGTGCCTTAACATTTCAAATCCTTGCGGGAACATGTCCTCTGAGTTTGGCAGTGGCATCACACAAGCATTACTATGCACTATAGTCTTGTCGAGTCATTTGGCTATAAGCTTGACGAGGCATTGCCTCCCATAAAAATCCCTATTTTCCTATGGAGAGGGACATATTCACTCTCATTATCACATCCATCTTCTAAGGAGCTCCTCGAGCAGCACCCAACCGAGCTCTCCCAGTGCTTTGAGCGCATCATATGCATACAATAAGCAAACACACATGAAGTAGGGTGTTTACCAGTGATCTCCTAGGGCATAAACCTGGTGGCACCCTTGTGTTCATGTGTACTAACCCATCTTGGCCTCATACGAACCTACAAATATAATACATAGTGAAACCCCGGTATTGATACAAAACAAGTGTGGTGTCTAGTCTTGTGTTCCTTCATGATATCAAAATTGATATTTAAGGTGTAATTGTTTGAACCGGCGGATCAGATTTACATCATGCTTATTACCCTGCCTTGAAAACCTATGATGCTGAAGAACGACTGGTGTCTTTTCCCTAATCCTACCATATGAAGCAACACTGAGCCGCTCTGTTGGAAACATGCCCCCTCCTCAAAAGCAAAAGAGATTGTAGAACCAGGAACCTAGCGATGCCTACCTCCATCCTTGAGCTACCTGCTTCGCCGTAGCTCCTTGGTTCAATACTCAACATTTAGATTCTCAATCGTTGCTTGATGCACCAAAAAAGGCTTTGTATACAAAAACAAACTTGTCGATAGTTTAAAATAACTCTTTTGGCTTCAAAACTTGAGGAGGTTTGTTACTTTTGTCCTCTATCATAGTTTTATCTGGGTTTCATTATCAATATATTGTAACCGGGGATCTCAATCCTTGTTGCCCAAAAAAATATCTACTCCTTACTTGAAATTGATCTCTAGGAGCAACGACCCTCCTCCAAAAGATTAGCTTTGGCACCTGAATGACAAGGAGTCATGAGAATACATTTTTTATTTCTACGATGCAGATTGTGTGATCAGCGACGATTATGTAGCCGCATAACTTGTTTGGTAACACCTCCAATATTAGCACACAGCCGAAAATGGGCCATATATGTACCGCTTACTAAGGTGAGAGGCTTTCGGGCCCACGGGTTATAGGCAGAGATGGCCAAGGTTAAAGTTTGGGACCTGCATGGACAAATCGTCTAAGAAGATCATGGGGTCTATTAAAATGACATTCTAACATGCCTAACCATGTGAGAAAGAAACTAAACAATGATTGCCAAAGTTAAAAAGTCACATACCTACTTCGACGAGCACTCTAAAAACTATTGACATGACATAATGATGAAGTACCTCCCCATTTTCCAATACAATTATCGTTTCTAATTTGTTCGAAGTCCAAAAATAAATCAAAAGTCGACTAAGTGTCTAGTTAGCATCTACAACTCCCCGCAAAAAAATCATCTAGAACATTAAGTTTCATTAGGTTGATTGCAGATTTTTTTAACTATATTTATTCGATATGTATTTTTTGAGAGATATATTTGATATCAGTATCCATATCGATATCTATATCTATTCTATACCTAATAATAATGGAAGGAGCATTTCTCGTTGTTTCTACATTTTTTTTATGATTTTACCCCTGCCGCTTAGGAATTATTATCCACTTGCCACCCATAAGAGAGGACCATCGAGCGGGCCGGGCTATGAGCTTCTTTACTTGGAGCTCAAACGAGGTACAGAGGAGTTGTACATGAAGCTCGTCGGCCAGACAGAGCGCTGTAGGGAACCAAGTGCATGTTTGGTAGCTTGCATACCCTTCGGGCAGGCCAGCGGGAGATGAAAATGGGCAGTTTGGTTTTCCGCACGAGGCATTAGGCTGCGCCAGCACGAACCGTAAAGTAGCCCAGAGCCAGGGCCATGTGCCATGGGCGGAGCTAGTAGGGTGTAAGGGTGGGGCGTGGACCACCCTAAGATTGGCCTATTAGCCTAATACATATTGTCTAAACATAATGCGGTAGGTGATGGCTCGGTGTTGATGTAGAGCTCGTTGGAAACCCCAAGAGGAAGGTATGGTGAGCACAGCAGCAAGTTTCCCTCAGTTATGAAACCAAGGTTTAATCGAACCAGTAGGAGCAAGGAAATACCCCAAAGGTGTTACTAGCTGAAGCTACCGGCAGGCTAGTAGCAACGTGGAGACCTGCACAACACAATCACAGAACTTTGTCCCCAACTTGCGATGAGGTTGTCAATCTCACCATGTTTTGCGGAAAACAAAGGATTAAACGTATCGAATGGAAAGAAGTGAAAGTTTGCAGAAAGTAAACACAAAGAAGTAAAAGATTGTAGATTGTATGTAAAGTAAAGGACCAGGATCCATAGTTCACTAGAGGTGTCTCTCCTTAAGATAGATAACATGTTGGGTGAACAAATTACAGCGGGGCAATTGACAAACACTGAGAAAGCAATACATGCATATACTAATCATCTTGACTCCTTTGAGACTTGATTGGGCATTAAAACATAATACATAGACCGCCATCCAACTGCATCTATGACTAATAATCCACCTTCAGGTTATCATCCAAACCCCCTCCAGTATTAAGTTGCAAGCAACAGATTATTGCTTTACGAACTGCGTGTAAAGTAAACAATACGATTGTTCTATGAACAAAGGATTGTTGTTTTCTCCCTAGTAGCAACAGCATATCTAGTACCTTAGAGATTTCATCACTTCCCAGATTACCGAGGCATGAACCCACTATCGAGCATAAATACTAACTCTTGGAGTTGCTAGCATCTACTTGGCCAAGATAGCTACTAACAACGGAAAGCATGCAAGATCACAAATAACAAAGACATGATAGAATCAATAATCAATCTAAAATAGCATCTCAATATCCATCGGATCCACGCAAACACAACATGCATCATAAATAGATGATCTTGATCATGAACGGAGCTCACAAGATCTAAACATGAAAGCACAAAGGAGGAGAACCAGCCATCTAGCTACTACATGGATCCGTAGTCCAAGGATGAACTACTCACGCATCACACCGGAGGCTTGCATGGTGATGAAGAAGGCCTGTGGTGAATTCCCTCTCCGTGGTGGTGCCGAAGAGCTTGATCCCTCCCGATCTAGGGATGGAGATGACGGTGGCTACAGACTCTTTCGTGATTTTTGATCTGCCCTTAGGGTTTTCGTCCCGAGGAAATATAGGCGGAAGGAGAGGCCGGGGGTGCCGGAGCCACCACACCACCAAGGCGTGGCCTAGCCTCCGCCAGGTGGTGTGGCCGGCCCTGCCCTTCTCCGCCTCAGATTCGCACTTGATCACTTCCGGAAAAATAGGCAGTTTGGCTTTTGTCCTGTGCAATTCCGAGAATATTCATTTCTGACTTTCCTGGAACCAAAAACAGCAGAAAACAGGCAGCTGACACTATGGCTCTTGTTAATAGGTTAGTCCAAGAAATCATAAGAAAAGTACTCCAAAGTTGGAACAAAACACAAGAAAGTGGATAAAACCAAGCATGGAACATCAAAAATTATAGATATATTTGCAATGTATCAACATCCCCAAGCTTAACTCCTGCTCGTCCTCGAGTAGGTAAGTGATAAAAAGAAAGAATAATTTTTGAGGTGACATGCACCATCAAAGACTTGATCAAAGTATTTGCAAAACATTCAAAGCTGGGATCATAGTACTTCAATCATAACATGAAAGACAAGGTTCTAGCAATAAGCAAAGAAACTATGATGCAACATGAAAAGGCACAAACAAAAGATTCACAATGCTTTGCAAGACGTTTGTTTGTTTCACATAAAGAAAACATAGCATAATAGTATTCAACTTGTCCCTCAATAGAGTAGCAAATATAAATGCATACGACACCTTCAAAGTTCATAAGAGTGACTAGATACAATAGTTTAAAACAAGCAATAACAAGTTATGCATCAATCAACTAGTCTTGGGACAATGCACATAGAACTAAGAATGGCCACTATGCTCTCAAAGTAAGTGCATAAAGATAGAAGGTGGAGACTCAATATAATGGTGGAAGAAAGGCCTTTTGTAAAAGGAAGTAGGGATTCAAGTCTCATAAAGAGCTTCCAAAAATTATGGTACTTGTAGCTTTCAGCTCTCATTGCCCCTATCATAAGCATCTTGAAGTGGTTAAGGTTAAAGTGACACAACTAAGAGGATATTCTTGACAAGTTATAAACCGAAATCTCATGCCCCTTACTTACGAAGACTGATCCTCATGCTACTCAACTTTAGTCACGAGTAAGCTCTTGTCATTGTAAGTATATGTGTATCATTAAGAACCGCCAACGGGGTACCCCTTGCACATGATACGGGAGCTTTCCCATAATCAAAATGACAAGGCAAGCAGACAATGAGCATCTCAACGATCTTTTTATTTGCTATTTGCATAGGTTTTTATTGAGGATGCTTCATAGAGTGCTCATTATGGTGATGCTGTAAGTTTCCACCATGATTAGGCATGGCTTAGGCTAGCGGCCAGTGCTTTCTCTAACACACATACAAACTCCATGATCTTACAAGTTCCACTTTTATTTCACACCGCCGGGATCCGTAAGCAAAAGAACATGATATCAACGGGGTACAAAGTACAAGTGCAATGTTGAAAGTGTTCCCCATGGTACATGGTTCTGCTAATTTCAACTTATAAAGCGCAAGCATATACGCAACAAAGAAGGACCCAATGGTTCAAGTTTATTAGAGGCAATAAAGTAAAGTGTGCCATCAAGTTCGTGAGAGCTTTAATCACTAGTTTTCTCATAACAAGTGGAAGGTAAACAAAACCATGAATATACTTGGAATAGCATAAGCTAGTAGGTAGGTATGGTGGACTCTTTGGAATAACTTGGTTTAGGGAGTTGGATGCATTAGTGGAACTCATACTTGGTTGTGGAGGCTAGCAAAAGACTGGGAGCGACAAACTAAGAGAGCAATAATGGCCATAATCATGCAGAGCGACAAAACATCATTGATCAAAGCATAAAGTGATACTACAAGTTGAAAACTAAAGGATCATAAAGGCTATGGTGACTTGAGACAGTCATAACATGGTGTGAGCATGCGCCAAGTCAACCCAAATAAAGCATCAAAGGAGAATACCACTATAATATGCTTTAATATGCTAAAACAACGCATGATTCATCCAAGGAACATTAAGCAATCTCAATTGTTTATAACAAGTCATGCTACAACAAAGAACACTAAGAAGCCAAAACAATATCAAGCATGGCATGACAAAGCATAGCCACAGTCAAAAACGAGCTCTTTTTATCACATAAGTATGAACTTTCCTACTCTTTTCCAAACCAAACCAAACTATTTGCAAACCAATGTATGAAAGAGGGGGTCCAACCAATTTATTCAGAAAACTAAGCAAACCAAGAAAACGAAAAAATAAAATGAAAACAAAAAAGAAGACGCTCCAAGAACAACACAACTGTGCATGAAACAATAAAAATGAAGCGTTTGGAAGAAACCTGGAATTTTTATTGATGAAGAAGGGGATGCCTTGGGCATCCCCAAGATTTGAGGCTTGTACTTCTTGGATATTTATTGGGGTGACACGCGTGGCATCCCCAAGCTTGAGCTTTAGTCCATCCTTCATCTCATTGCTCATTCCTTCCATACACCTGAAATTTTTCCTTCATACAAAACTTCACACAATCTCATTAGCAACATTAGTGCACTCAAGATAAATAAGTCTCAAGGTTCAGTTCTAACACCAAATAAACTTCCATTAGAACACTAGCAACTGTAGAACTTCCCTCAAAAAGTTCAATTCCCCAAAAGAACTCAAGAAAGAACCAACAACAAGCAAATGCAGAAAATGGCAGAAATCTGTCAAAACAGACCAGAAGGTAAAGAAGATTTTTTTAGAAGACCTTATGTTACTCAAATCAAAAAGTTTTGAACTAACAAAAGTTAGATAACAACCTGGGGCAGAATCAAAAAAAATTACAGCTCAATCCTACATACAGAGCTCTCTCACGAGTTTTTACGGTGAAGCACAAAAATCTGTTTCGGGACAGCAACTTTCCCAATCATTACTTCTCTCTCATTAGAGGTTACTCTTGGCACAAAAGGTAAATGAAAAGGATAAGAAGAGGTTATTACAGAGGTAATAACTTCCAATACTCATCTAAAACTTTTGGGTTATCTCCCAATAAGTACTTTTCTTTAACGCTTTTAAGTTAGCCATGATAGTTTGAGAAGATGCTCACATAAAAAATATGAAGAGCATCAAGAAGCAAATTCAAAACACATTTAAGTCTAACCCACTTCCTATGCATAGGAATGTCGTATGCAAATAAATTCACAAAGAACAAAGTGACATGCATAGGAAGATAAAACGAGAATAACTTCAAAACTTTCAGCACATAGAGAGGTGTTTCAATACCATGAAAACTTCTACAACCATATTTTCCTCTCTCATAATAATTTTCAGTAGCCTCATGAATAAACTCAACAATATAGCTAACACATAAAGCATGATTTTCATGATCTACAAACACTAGAGCTTTATTATAAACATTTTCAAAAGAATCCTCAGGAACATGACATTCGTCCTCCTTTAGTAAGCATGGGGGACAATCAAATAATGCAAGGGGTAAAGAGTTACTTTCATTAGAATGTAGGGATGGGTAGATCCATTATTTCTCCCCTTGATCATCACTCTCCTCCTCTTTTTCATCCAATGAGCTTCCAGTTTCAGCAATTTCTTCTTCCATAGGCTCCTGCAAGGCATTAGTCTCTTCCATAGGTGGAGAGCATCTATTAAGATATTCAATAATATAGCCATTTTCTTCCTTGTAATTATCAAAGCAAAATTGAAGTATATCATAAACCTCATATTTATAAGGTGCATCATCAGTATTTTCAAGCAAATAAGCTAGTTCGAATGCACCCTTCCAAGCAATAAATTCTTCAATTTGTTCCACATCATAAAAGTCATAATTTCCTTTAACATAAGAAGATATGGTAACATTATCATTATACTCACATTGAAAAGGGAGGTGTTTATACCTCCTACAGCAACAAGATTTATCAAAGCAATAAGTAACATTGTAAGTAGAGCACACGTTTCTAGCAATGGTATTCAATTTATCAATTTGTTTCCATAAGTATTTCCCTTTTTGTGACAAGCGATGTTCCTTATAATAATATTTTTGTTCTTCCATGAACCCACCATGCCAATAAGATTCAGTTTCAAAGAAACCAACCATTGATAGGAAGCATGACAAAGCAAGGCAATAATAGACCAATAACTATAGGAGACTTAATTTTTTTGTGTTTTTGAAGAACAAAACAAGCAAACTAAGCAAAACAAAAACAACAAAGTAAAGAGATTGGTTATGAGGGACTCCCCTTGTGAAGATGTCCTTGACTCCACGCAACGGCTTTAAAAATGCTTGATGGCTCGGTGTTGATGTAGAGCTCGTTGGGAACCCCAAGAGGAAGGTATGATGAGCATAGCAAGTTTCCTCAGTTATGAAACCAAGGTTTAATCGAACCAAGAGGAGCAAGGAAACACCCCAAAGGTGTTACTAGCTGAGCTTAAGGGCGCATCACTAGTAGTAGCAACATGGAGACCCGCACAACACAACCACAGAACTTTGTCCCCAACTTGCGATGAGGTTGTCAATCTCACCGTGTTTTGCGGAAAACAAAGGATTAAACGTATCGAATGGAAAGAAGTGAAAGTTTGCAGAAAGTAAACACAAAGAAGTAAAAGATTGTTGATTGTATGTAAAGTAAAGGACCGGGATCCATAGTTCACTAGAGGTGGCTCTCCTTAAGATAGATAACATCTTTGGGTGAACAAATTACAATGGACAATTGACAAACACCGAGAAAGCAATACATGCATATACTAATCATCTTGACTCCTTTGAGACTTGATTGGGAATTACAACATAATACATAGACCGCCATCCAATCGCATCTATGACTAATAATCCACCTTCAGGTTATCATCGAACCCACTCCAAAGATTAAGTTGCAAGCAATGATTATTGCTTTACGAATCATGTAAAGTAAACAATATGATTGTTCTATGAACAAAGGATTGTTGTTTTCTCCTAGTAGCAATAGCACATCTAGTACCTTAGAGATTTGTCACTTCCCAGATTACGGAGGCATGAACCCACTATCGAGCATAAATACTAACTCTTGGAGTTGCTAGCATCTACTTGGCCAAGATAGCTACTAACAACAGAAAGCATGCAAGATCACAAATAACAAAGACATGGTAGAATCAATAATCAATCTGAAATAGCATCTCAATATCCATCGGATCCCCGCAAACACAACATGCAGAATTACAAATAGATGATCTTGATCATGAACGGAGCTCACAAGATCTAAACATGAAAGCACAAAGGAGGAGAACCAGCCATCTAGCTACTACATGGATCCGTAGTCCAAGGATGAACTACTCACGCATCACACCGGAGGCTTGCATGGTGATGAAGAAGGCCTCCAGGGTGAATTCCCCTCTCCGGCAGGGTGCCGGGAAGAGCTTCAGATCCCTCCCAATCTAGGGATGGAGATGACGGCGGCTACAGACTCTTTCGTGGATTTTTGATCGGGCTCTTAGGGTTTTCGTCCCGAGGGCAATATATAGGCGGAAGGAGAGGCCGAGGGGGTGCCGGGAGCCACCACACCACCCCATGGTGCGGGCCCAGCCTGGCCAAGCAGCTGTGTGGTGTGGCTGGCCCCCGCCCTCTCCGCCTCGTATTCAGCACTTGATCACTACGAAAAATAGGCACTTTGGCTTTTGTCCGTCCAATTCGAGAATATTCATTTTCGACTTTCCCGAACCAAAACAATGTAAAACAAGCAGTTGGCACCGTGACTCTTGTTAATAGGTTAGTCCAAGAAATAATAAGATAAGTACTCCAAAGTTGGAACAAAACACAAGAAAGTGGATAAAACCAAGCATGGAACATTAAAAATTATAGATACATTTGCAATGTATCAGTAGGCCTGGCCCAGGCGGTGGAAAGAAAACACACGTAGGTTTTTCAAGATTTCTCTAGTTCCGTTAAACCGTCGGCGACACAAATTCTGTTTCACGATCCGCCCAAGCCGAGTCCGGAGTCCCGATCGATCTCGATTCAATCCTCCCTAAAATAAAATCTATCGCCAGACTCCTCTGCTGATTGATTGCTGGATTGTTGATTCGGCTCATATAGAGTCTATAGCCGAAACTTCAACAATTTCTGATCTGCTAATCAATCAATCGATCAGGTGAGGTTTCACCGTGTTAGCTAAGATACACGCCTCTTTCTCTTCTCTAGTTGTACTTTAATTATGAATAGTTTATTCAAAGTAGAAGAGTAAAATTAGCGATAACTTTGAATCATCTTTTATTTTTTTGTTCTATCAATCCATTAGTAGAAAAATAAATTTGTCTCTTTCTCTTCTCTTCTCTAACTGTTCTATATTGACTGTGATATAGAAAATTGATTCACTGTAATTAGGAAATTGATAAATCAACTATCTTTTTTTTGCATTGCAGACCGACTGAAACATGAAGAAGAGGAACTCGGACATTGCATCACTTTTTCAGAAGCATGAAGCAAATAATATCGCATCTTCTGCCTCGACAGCTGCCGAACAACAAACTGTAGTTCCACCTAAAGATACAACATCGCCACCACCACTCTCATCGTCGCCACCACCACCACCGCTGCCACCACCACAGGTGTATGATATTAATCATCCTCCACATGATCTAGGAGAAATATTACCCATTGCAAGATATAATATTAATGATCAGGATGCAGTTCGGAGAGCATACATCCTTAAAGGTCCATGCCGACCATATGCACATCAGTTTGAATCAAGGAATATTGGAGGTAAAGATCGGAAGTTTAGTATTCTTTGGTTTGAGAGGTATAATTGGCTTGAATATAGTATCAAGAAGGATGTTCCATTTTGCTTCGTATGCTACTTGTTCAAAGAGAAAAAAGCAAGGGGAAAGGGTACCGGTGTTTTTGTTGATGGTGGTTGGAGAAATTGGAATAGGGATGATGCACTTGACAAACATGTGGGTGGTGTAACAAGTGTACACAATCATGCTCAAGAGATATATAACTTATTTGTGAATCCTAACACGGCAGTTGATAATCTTATTGTGAAGGTAAACCATGAGGAACTACGTATTTACAAGCTCATGTTGCTTTATTCTCTTAGATGCTTGAGATTTCTCCTGGGTCAAGGATTGGTATTCCGTGGACATGATGAAAAGGATGATTCTTACAATAGAGAGAACTTTCTTAAGCTTATGGAATGGCTTGCAGCAAATAATTAAGAAGTGAATAAATTAGTTTTGAAAAATGCTTTAGTTAATTGTACCTTGACTTCCCCTGAGATACAAAAGCAAATTATTGAATGATGTGCCATACACATGAGGAAAGAAATTATAGAAGAACTTGGTGATGATAATTATGCAATTCCTGCTGATGAGAGTAGTGGTGCATTGCATAAGAAACAACTAGCTATTTGCTTGGGTTATGTAGATAAAGTGGGAAGGCCAAAGGAGCATTTCCTTGGAGTTGTTCATGTAGGTGATACTACTTTGTCACTTAAGGATGCAATTTATGGTTTACTTAGTCATCACCATTTGACTCCCACTCAAATCCATGGGCAAGGTTATGACGAAGCTAGTAACATGAAAGGAGAGATTAAAGGACTAAAAACTTTGATCATGAAAGATTCACCTTATGCTTATTAGGTTCATTGCTTTGCACATCAACTCTAGCTAGTCCTGCTATTGCTAAGGACAACAAAAATTGTTCTTGGTTTTTGCTCAAGTCTCTCTCTTGATGAGTATTGTGGGAGTCTCTTATAAGCGCCATGACTTGCTTCGGTTTTAGAGCTGTTAACCTCTTGAAATCTCTTGAAGTGGGTGAACTAGAAACTGGCAGCAGATTAAATCAAGAGATGGGGTTAGCTAGGCCAGGTGAGACTCGATGGGGCTCTCATTTCAAAACCATTATGCGCATCATTGGTATGTATGCCACAATTAGAGATGTGCTCATTATTCTTGGAGAAGATCCTGGGAAAAAGGGTGATTGGCAAAAAATACATGTCGTGCTTGGAGTGTTCGAATCATTTGATTTTGTTTTTAGAGCGCAATCGATGGTTGTAATTCTTGGATACACAAATGATTTATCCGAGTGTTTACAAAGGAGAGAGCAAGATATTGTTAGTGCTATCTCACTTGTTGGTATGGCAAAGAGAAGAATGCAGGAGATGAGGTCTGATGGTTGGGATTCATTCTATGAAAAGGTGATTTCATTTTGCAATGAGCATGGCATACAAGTTCTTTCACCATATGGTAATTATGTTCCTTATGGGAGATCAACACGGTTTTCTTTAGATCAAACAAATGATGATCATTTCAGTAGAGAAGTATACAATGGTGTCATTGATAAAATTAGTCAAGATCTTGACAATCGATTTGATGAGGTCAACATGGAGTTACTTGGTTGTATGGTAGTCTTGAATCCTGTCAACTCATTTGCTTCTTTTGATGCAGAAAGGTACACATACTTGCTGAATTTTAGCCTACCAATATATTCAAGGTTGATCTGATAAGACTTGAGACACAACTTGTTAACTACATTGATGACATGAGAAAAGATGAAAACTTCAAAGGTCTAAAGAATCTTGTTGAGCTATCGGTCAAACTTATTGAAACAAAGAGACAAATTCTTCATGATCTGGTCTACTATCTTCTCAAATTGGTACTGCTTCTACCGGATGCAACAACGAGTGTTGAAAGAGCGTCCTCTGCAATGAATTTAGTGAAGTATAAGTTGAGGAATAAGATGGGTGATGGTCTTTTGGATGATTGTCTAGTCACATTCATTGAGCGGGATACTTTTGTCAAGATAAACGATGATGAGATAGTTGAGACTTTCATGGCCATGAGAAAATGTTATCCCGAGAAGAATAAGAAGAAATAGTAGTATTGTAGTGGTCTTTAAAATAGCTACGGTATGTTATATTTCTATATGCAAATTTGACATATAATAATTGAATTTATGCTACTTGTGAGACTTTATAAATCTATTTCTGACGTGCCTTTATATATAGTATGCTTAATACATGTACATTGTCCTTGTTATATTTGTGATACTATGGGAAAAAATTAGTTGCCCCACCCTAGTGTAAAATCCTGGATCCGCCACTGCCAGGTGCTACGCTCGAATCGGCTGTTTCCAGCAAGCCACCCTCGTCTTGCGCGTGCTGGATGCAAAACCGGCGCTCCCGTGCATGAGATCGGCCGACGATGGCGCAGGCGGGAGATTCCCGCTGGCCTAGAAAAGGGGCGGGATCCTTTCCCTCACCTTTCACCGAGACACACTCTACCCGCTCACCGCCTAAACTAGATCCACCTTTTTCCCCTTCTCCTTTCCCCGGTCAAATCCGGCCACCGACAGCGACAACGATGATGCCCATGGCAAAACAAAACCGGCAGGGCGGCGGCCATGCCAAGCTGGAATGACGCGAGAGCTCCTACCAATCGTATCTAGGGGTAAGTCCACTTTCCCCCAATTCTTTCATAGGGTTAGTGTTTGTTAGCGAATTACAGATCCTCGATTTACAATCAGATGAACTGGATTTGGTGTGCTAGGACATCACGGACATGGATGCTCCTGACTCGTATGAAGATCCTAGCTTCCGCGGCATAGTGAAAGATTGTCCCGAGCTCTACCGCGTCCACAAACTTGAGCCTGTTAGGCGTGTTGCATTTGAAGGAACCAACACAGGCCATAGATTCTACCTGTGCCAAGTTTAGAATGTAAGTGCTAAGCTCTTTGTATGGCCATTCACTTGTCTAGCAAGCAGTAGGTCTGTGCCAACAAATTTATGACATGCATGAGGTCCAAAACTATGGGTTCGTTGCTTGGTGGACAATGAATGGCCATATTCTATGAAGAATGCACTTGCGAAGCTATGGGGGATGTATGATGATACAAGCGGTGCAAAAATTGACGAGAAGGTTGAGAATACCAAGCTGGTGAAGCAGCTGTCTGATGAGAAGGACAAGCTTGACAAAAAGTACTCAACTCTGCTAGTTGATGTGAAGAAATTCATCGAAGAAATAGAGAAGAAGGCGTTGGAGGAGAACTTGTCTAGGTTGAATGATAGCAATGAGAGATCTTAGGAGATAATTTCCAAGCAGACTGAAGCGTTGAGGAATGAGGTTAATATGCTGAAGAACATGCAGAAATCCCAGGCTTATGTAATCAAAGAGAAGCAAAAACAATGGGATGAGGACCGGACGATCTTGAAGGAGGAAAAGAGAAAATAGAGTACGCTCTCTATGAATTGTTTAAAGCCAATGACGCTAACAAGGATAAACTGAAGAAGATCAAGAAAATTTGTGATGGTTGACTAATTCGTACTTGTGCTATTTCTGCTAAGGGTGTTTATTTGGTCATGTTCTACCGTGATCACCTTTTACTTGTGTTGTTCATGCTTGTGTTGCTCATGCTTGTGGTGATCATACTTGTGCTTCTATTGTTCTGAATTGTGTTGTTCATGGTTGTGGTGGGATCAAACTTGTGCTTCTGTTGTTCCGAATTGTGTTGTTCATGCTTGTGGGGGTCAGGCTTGTGATTCTGTTGTTCCGAATTGTGTTGTTCTTGCCTCTTTGTTGTTCATCCCCTTTAGCTTGTGTTCTTTTGTGGTCTTCCTCTTTGTCAATCCGGGCATGGTAAGATCACCATAAGGAAGTGCAAGGTGACCACACCTTGATTTCTATGTCAACCAAACAAGGGGAAGTTCATGACATGGGCCTAAAGCCCTACGTACAGGAAACCAAATAACATGG
The DNA here is from genome assembly GCA_023614405.1 of Avena insularis. NCBI lineage: Eukaryota > Viridiplantae > Streptophyta > Magnoliopsida > Poales > Poaceae > Avena > Avena insularis. The sequence goes on along the minus strand of CM042686.1, from coordinate 421,774,684 downwards.
TCCGATTTTTTCAACTGGTACACCGATCACAACTGCAGGCTATCAAACAACTTGCACAAGTTAGCCGATAGGACGGATGAGTGCGGCAGTGCCCTCCGCAACACTGTCCGACCGGGCCAGAAATTACATACAGGCTACCAAACACGCCCTAAATGTATGGGGCGAGCTTGAGCTAGGAGGATGGAGACGACCCATGTCGAGGACGTCCGTGAGGAGGTAGAGGTACGCGAACGCGAGCGAAGACCGACCAGAGCGATGCAAGGAACCATATGTGCGGGGCGAGCTTGAGTTTGGAGGAGCTTGAGTTTGGAGGATGGAGATGACCTACAACTAGGACGTCCGTGACGAGGTAGAGGTACGCGGACTCACGAGCGACGGCCAGCCAGAGCCAGGTTGCAGTACAAGCATCACACATTTATCTCATATCTCTACGTCATCTATGGACGGCCCTTCTCCTTGATTCCTACTTCCTCTGTTCCTTCTCTTATAAAATATTTTAGATATATCATGAAGGATCCATAATCATGACGACATATTTTGTTCAGTGCTTCAGACATGCTTATAATTATGTAGTACAAGGCCACGTTTAAAAGCATGTTGTGTAATATATTATGCCGCGTTTAAAAGCATGTTGTGTAATATATTATACTAGATCATGTAGGCGCGTGTTGCTGCACCCGTCCAATTCTTTAATGAATGGTAGGAACATGTATAACAATTTGGACAGGTGAAACATGAAAGATAAGATATTATATGCAATACAAATATAGACCGATGGAAATTCAAATGGATGTTGGGAAGTAATCAATATTTTTGTACCATTTAAATGGGCCAAATGGATGATATTTGACTTGGAGTGACTTTCCTGTATTGTTCTTATCCAGATGATTTTTAGCGTGCATTTAGACTCAATTAACAACATTGGAACAATTTATATTCTAGAGTAGTTGTCCTTAGACACTTTTGGCCCATCACGTGAACTTGCAGATCGGATGGTCAGAAATGGCTTGGAGCGCGATCGGCTAAAAGCGCCTAGTTCATGATAGAGCTTCAGATTTATCATAGTGCCCTTTAAAATTTGTGAAGTGTAGCAGTCCTGGAAACATTAGACTGAAAACACTCATAATAATCCCGCATAAAATAGTTGATGGTAGCATTGGTTAATACGGTTTAGGGCTAGTAGAGATCAATATACCGTGCAAAATAACAACTATTTTGTTTATTATTACCTGGCTGAAAACCTAAACTATATAGCGTAGTGCATGTACCAAATTAATAATCTTTGTCTAATTTCCAAAAAGTAGCATTTTTAAGTTCCCCAAAGGTTGAACCTTAAAATATTTGAATCGTGAAGATATGACATGATACTAATATGGAATAAAAAATAATTGTTGGACCAGTGTAGCACAAAAGTACACAGAACAAAGGCGGCATCCGCTAGCACAGAACTAACCATTTGAAGATTCAAGTCGTCTGTTTCATACTCAGTCTCTCAGTGCAAGTGTCTGATACCAATAAAATTGAAAAGTAAACAAAATTTATCCTAGAATTAAATCACGTGAAGGAAGTAGTTGAAGACATGAAAGGCATCAAGTCTCAAACCCGACTGTGCTGTCCAAGGAAGACACCCATCCCCGCCTTATTCTACAAACCAGCGGATCAGGGATTCAGGATGGCATTGGTGGCCACACAGCGCCAGGTGATTGTAACAGGGCCCATGATGCTCATTGTGGCTCTAGGGGAATATGGCATTCCCAGCGTGGCAGCGTTGCTGGTGGCGGAGTGCACGGCAATGGAAGGGAGTGAGGCGGCATGCCCAACTCCGGCACATCTGCAAGATGCCTTGGAAGATGGTGGCCGCCGTCGACATTCGTCTGTGGGTCACAAGGGGAAAAGGCAATCAGGGTCAGCGATTGCAAATGGACTTTCTAGTGAGCTTTGGGCTTTGTGCTGGGTGGAGGGCTCAATCAACCAAAAGCCTCTGATTTGATGACGAGAGTAGCTGCTCTCGGGGCGTTTGGGTCGCTGCGGTGCTCACAGAAAATCAAACGGCTGAACTGCTCCTAGAACATGATCCGGCGAACCAAAACATGGAGGCCGTGGGAGGCTTCCAATTTGTACCAGTTTTAATATCCCTAATTACCAGGTGCATTATCTGAGTCAACCTTGATGCTTTTATGTTCTTAAATTCTTTGGTAGACTAACATGGCATGTTTTCTATCTCCACAATGGTGCATTTTACTGCTACAAGGTGCCTCCAGATTTTAAGTACTTTTTACATTTTGCAAACATGAATGGCCCGTTTCCAAGAATTTTTAAATAGAATGAAAACATTGGATGCTATGGTAATTGAGAAAATCAGTCATTTTCAATGGACTAGAACTTTTGGATGCAATAATTCTCCAATTCATTGGGATGTGTACTGCATTATTGTAATTTTTAAGATTTTTTCCTTACTATTTGATATGCCACAACTTAATTTGCCACCGGTATTTATAATGGGTACATCTAGACTCTTGAGCCAAAACACAATGTCCCTATTTCATCTATTTCTCTATACCAAGGAGGTGGAAGCCTTTGCAGATAGAGGTGAGCTAGCTAGCCGAGGTGGGCGCACGGCTCTATTAACGCACCTATAATGGATGTCCTAGCTAAAGTGAAGGCGAGAGGAAGAGGAGATAGCGATAACACATCTAACCGTGACGTACACTATGGATGTGCCGAAAACAAGTCGATATTAACGTGTTTCTCTCTCAGTACAACGCACGGATATGTTTTCTAGTTATAGATAATAATACCCCCTTGGATCCAAATTAGTGGACGAAGACTTGTCTAGATTTATATGTACCAATCCTATTTTAGTGTTTGATACATCTAAATTTAGATAAATTTGAGTCCATTAATTTAGATAGGAGGGAATAAAAAAAAACTCCAACTCGAGGAATTTGATCTGTGGTAACAATTAATTTCGAATTGAGAAGTGACATTACTGCCACATCATCAATCCAGCCTCGCCTCAGCGAACCAATCAGGTAGCTCGGTTTACAACCCGATGGATCGGTCCTTCTTCTTTCCACGCCCTCCGAATCCCGCCCGTCAATATCAAATCGAACGCACGAACCCGCAGCTCCATTTCCACCAACGCGCCCTCCCGCTGGCATAAATAACCCGCACACCCCGAACTGCTATCAAATAACCCCGCACTATTTTCCTCACCAAGAAAAAAATTCCCCAAATCCCCACCTCATCGTCTCCGAGCTCCTCTCATCGGCAGCAAGCAATGTCGGGCCGCGGCAAGGGAGGCAAGGGACTCGGCAAGGGCGGCGCCAAGCGCCACAGGAAGGTCCTGCGCGACAACATCCAGGGCATCACCAAGCCGGCGATCCGGAGGCTGGCAAGGAGGGGCGGCGTGAAGCGCATCTCGGGGCTCATCTACGAGGAGACCCGCGGCGTCCTCAAGATCTTCCTCGAGAACGTCATCCGCGACGCCGTCACCTACACCGAGCACGCCCGCCGCAAGACCGTCACCGCCATGGACGTTGTCTACGCGCTCAAGCGCCAGGGCCGCACCCTGTACGGCTTCGGAGGCTGATCCCTCAGATCCCTTCGACTGTTGGATACTTAGGGTTGATAGGTTTTCGTTGGTTGGGGTAGATGGCCTGTAATCTGTTGCATATGGATTATTGAACGGATTTGGTGTTGCTGCATACTTGGTTCGGGTTGCTGGATACGTACTTGATTTGGTGCTTATATGAGTTAAATGCCTGCACGTTTGTGATACACCAAGAGAACTGTATCGAAAAGACATGTTTTGTGATTATCGGTTCAAGGTTTAGTCCATTGCTTAGATTGTTATCTGAATTCTGGTCAAATTTCCACAGAATACATTGCTGTGGTATCACTGGTCTGAAGATTGGCTTTAGACTGCATCAGTGCCAAATTGGTCTCCAACTAACACAGGTTATCAAATTGCTACACCTCACCAGCAATCTAGCATGATGCTTCTCTGTGATCGTTGCAACTTACAGGCTCATGAGCAGTGAGTATATTGCCTGCACGTTTGTTCCATGCATAAATGCATCTTAATAACGGGTGTTCTGTGCTATGCTTATTTTCAAACTTCGAATCTTGCATGCTTTAGGTCACTGCTTGGACTGTTATCTGAATTTTGTTTCGATTGTTATCTGAATTTTGGTGTCGAGCTTCATCCACTGGAATCCGTAACTATCATGAGTCTGAATCTTGGCATTGGTGTCGAAGGACCGCTTATTTTCTGTGTCTCTGCGTTCATCAGTCAGGTTCAGTATTACAGTTTTACAATTTGACCTTTGTTCTGTCGTTGTTGCATGTACATGCTACTGTAAATGATGAGAACATTTTAGGTTTGTTTGATGTGCTATTTGCCACTATTCATCTTTGCGTGTTCAAGTTATCACAACTCTTGATTGATATTACTTCCCACGGAATAACGTACCCTAAAGGCATCATGTCGTACGTGATGGAGTGTGCTGGCAAGACTGTCGATTCAGCGTGCCAATGAACTCATGTGCTTGTATATGCGTTAATGCAGAAAGTTCAGTAGTTTGTCAGGCTTCGCTCTTGCAGCATATTGTTCATTTCAACTTGCAAAAGGGAAAATGCAAGGACGTTAAATATGTGTATGTTCCCTCACCGTATCCTCTTTCTTTTTACTCATGTTAAATCATGGGTGTCAAAATTATCTGCAATTAATACAGTCTTGTCAAATTGCTGTACCACCAGCATTATGCTTGGTTTCAATCTTCCATCCTCCAAGGTTTAGGCCATTGCTTAGATTGTTATCTGAACACGTAGCTGTTGTATCACCAGTCTGAAGATTTGCTTAAGACTGCATCAGTGTCAAAATGGTTTGCAACTAACACACTAGCATGATGCTCCTTTGTTATTATTTTAACTTGCCATCTTAATCACACGTGTTCTGTGGTATGCTTCTTTTCAATCTTTGAATCTTGCTAGCTTTAGGTCACTGTTTGGATTGTTATCTGCATTTGGTGTCAAACTTCATTCACTGGAATCTAAAAACTGGTTATGGTCTGCGATCAATACCGGTGTCGAATCACAGTTCTTGCAATTTGACCTTTGTTCTCTGGATCTTACGGGCTAATATAACTGGTGGAAACAATTTGTTTTAAATGTGCTATTTGTCACTATTTAGCTTCGTGTGCTTGGGTTACCACAACTCTTCTGCAGGATGAATAATACTCACAGAATAATGTACCCTTCCGGTAACTGTGAGAACCTGAAGGCATCATGTCATACGTGATGGAGTGTGCTGGCAAGACTGTCGATTCAACATGGCAATAAACTCTTGTAGTCTTATGCATGTAAGTTCATATGTATGTGTAGAAAAATTGGGTAGTTTTGGCAGGCTTCGCTCTTGCAGCATATTGTTCGCTTCAACTTGCACAACGGAAAATGCAACGATGATAAAAATGTGTGTGCTCCCTCGCTGTATTTTTTTCCTTTCTACTCATACTGTGTCCTCTAGTTAAAAAGAAGTGTTCCCTTTTCTTCTCATCATTCCAGTCCCTGTAGCTAGTTGCAGTTACAAAGGCAACAATCCGAAATCTCCAGTAATCACTAATCTTATCTGCCAAGCTAAATGTGATAAACTACCGGCGTGTTTTCTCTGCTATCTTTGCATTGCCACAGAACTTCATCTGAGGCCAATACCAAACAGATCGGTGTGTGTTAAGACAGCATGACAGAACTACGTAGTAGAAACCACATATCATTATCCTTGGTTTCAAAAGCCTTACGGATCTGAAACCGGTACCTAGGTAGAATTCCTAATGCCATTTCAGAAAACAGAACATCTGGCTACAAAGGAACCGAGCTCTATGCTACCAATCAAAACCACCATGCCCAACAAAAAAACGAAAATACTAGTGTACAAAAGAAAAGAAAAGAAAAGAAAAAGTCCCTAGCTGAATCATGAATCATCTCAGACTTGCAACTTTCCGCAACCTACATAGCAAACTGAACCTACTAGCAGAATCTTGAAAGCCTTTAACGACAGCAGTATTCTGCAACCTGTTACCCTGTATAAGCTGTCATCCTTCATGGACGCTCAAGTGATTTGAGCAGCGAAAATTAACAGCCCATGGCAACCATTGCCGGGTTTGCATCTGCTGGGGCAACACCGTTTACAGGTACGGCCGCTACATTGCTTTCCACCACAGCACTTTGCTCCCCTGGAAGGCTAGAACTGTGTAGGCTCCTGCACTTTTTTTTTAATTAAAAAAAAATCATCATCTTTATTTTCAGTGTCGCCTCAAGCAATTTTCCTTGAGCTTAACAGCAGCTGCAGCAGATACATAATAATAGTCAAAATTTCAGAAAGTAAATAAGAACATTTAGATGCAGGTAACACATGCATGGACGAGTTACATCCAAATAAAATTCCATCTCCAGCTTAACATTACACGTTCCGGACCAGGAAAGTACAAAGAACATCGATGATATCCTCTGGAACGATTACAAACTGTTCTGAACGGATTCTACGAGCAAAATACATAGAGCATCGTTGTATCCTCAAGATCTAAATTGCATCTAGTGATCTTTGTCGGCTTCAGATCCTGGTATCGATCTTGTCGGCAACAACGACCGGGTTGTGCTTGGCGATCTTCTCCCGGCCGGCGGTCTTGTAGTCGAAGCCGCAGTCGTGCTTGTCGGAGTAGCGGTGCACGCTGCAGAAGGTGCCCTCGCACCTGCAGCGGAACCCCAGAATGCCTACCTTCTTGCGGCACGTTGCGCACCGGTTCGTCGCCGCCGTCGGTGGCTTCACGGAGGCTTCAGCCGCACCATCAGAGGACGCGACGGAGACGATCGTCTGGGCCTTCTTCTCCGGTGGCGCGGTGGGAACTGCCGCAGGGACGAAGACGCTTGTCTCAGCCGTGGTGTCAGATGTGGCGGCGACGACGTGCTCCTTGTAGCACTTGGAGCACAAGCCGCCGGTCGCTGCGTCGCCGAAGAAGCCGCATCCGTTGGCGCACATTCCGGCCGTCTCCTCCTCGGGGCACTTGCGCTTCTGCGTCGTCGCCGAGCCGTGATGCGCCATGGCTAGACCGAACACGTAGGGGGGTTTCTGCTTGGGCTCCGGGACGTGTGCGTGTGATCTGCCTGGGCGTGATTGATGGTCGATCTTGCGGCGGCGAGGAGTGCCTTTTATCGGGTGGGCAAACACGAACCGGAGCCGGAGATGGTTCGGTCAAGCCTGACTGCGCGTGACGGAAACCGACCGACAATGTGCAGGAACGGCTCGTCGATCGTACGCAACACATAACCGGGTGAAGGTGGAACTGGACGTGCTTTACGAATTGGACTGCTTTTTTTATTTTGACAGAAACAGCGCCAATACACAGAGTTCTCCGGATACAATCTGGAACAGAATGAAAAACTTCGCTAGAGTAACAACTATTACAAGACATAGCAAGAGTGTGCGCTGGAACATTCAGAGTACGACTCACATGGATAAAAGAAACTGAAGAGAAGGTCGCCAAAGCAGCCTTGATACCACTAACCAGGATCCCAGCCAAAGATCGGTCCATCACCTCAGAATTGAGTCGATTGATTAAGGGGAGGCAATCCGAGGCAAAAATAACCTTTTCAAAGCCTTACTCTTGAGCTAACGTGACAGATCGTTGGAGAGCCACAACCTCCGCCTCCTCTAGTGAACGCAGACCTTTTTTCTTTTAGGGAATTCAGCTCTTTATTGATTAGAACACATCAATACACAGTTTATTCCGGATAAATTCCGGACAAGATAAAAACGAGACACTACCAGAGAGTTCTGCTCTACGAGCCAAACTATGAGCTGAATTATTACATAAACGATTAACGTGTCGAAACGAAGCCGATACGAACGGAACAACCAGATTCTTGATATCCTCAACGATTACTCCAACCAAGGAGCGATCTCGAACATGAGAAGTGATCCTCTGGATGACAGAAAGGCAATCTGACAACACAATGATCTTGTCCCAGCCTTCATCTCGAGCAAGGGAGATTGCACTCCTGACGGCTAGTGCTTCTGCAATTTCTGGCGAGGTAACCTCATCGCGTACCTGATTGTAAGCAGACAAGAAAATTCCGTTGTGGTTCCTGATTACGACGCCGACCCCCATCCGAGCTGTAGAAGAGAACAAAGCAGCATCTACATTGATAACAACCACACAATCCTGCTGCGGACTCCATTGCTGGGACGATGGAGGTACACGCTCACGGACAGTGGGAGGCAAGAAAAGATGCTGCAAGATCATCGCAATGTATGAATTAATCTGCATAACCAAGCTGTGCGGTTGTTTCTGCTGCTCACCATTACGAACCTCATTACGTGAGCTCCAAAGGTGCCAAACCGTCACCGCCAGAGTGACCGTCTCGCGGTCATCCGCTCTTGCCAAGAAGTCGAACAACCAAACCTTGATATTCGTGAACTCTTTGCGGCGAAGATGGACAGGGTAGACTGTTTTGACTCCTCTCCACACCCTATAGGCGTATGGGCAAAACAACACTGTATGCTCCACTCGCTCCTCCCTGTGACAGAAAACACAGGCGTCCGAAGCAGGAATATGACGCCGGCAGAGCTGGAAGCCAGATGGGAGACAATCATGAGCCAATCGCCACAGTGTGATTAGCATCTTTCCCGGGGCCTTGATTTTCCAGAGGTTTTTCCAGCTCTCCGATTCATCAGCTGGGTCAGCCTGTAGACCACAACCGGAGGCACTCCTCCGATCGATCAGCTGCTTCTCCCTTGCCATGTTGTACGCCGAGCGCACCGTATACGTGCCAAAGCGAGCAAAAGGCCAGGAAGCAAAGTCATAACCCCCAAACCGGCTCAGGGGAACTCGCAGAATGAGAGAGGCGATACCGTCTTCAAAGAAGTGACGAACCAAATCCTCATCCCAGCTCCCGGACTCACTGTTTAAAAGAAAATCAACAGTAGCATTTGGAGGGAGCGGCACCAACGTTGAGAGCCGATCCGGTGACACCCCCGGAATCCAATTGTCCATGAGTATCTTGGTGTTACAGCCATTCCCAATGCCCCATCTCACCCCCTGTTGAAGAATATCCCTGCCAACAAGGATGCTGCGCCAGGTGAACGAGGACGTGCGTGGCCGGGGCGCATTCCGAAAATCACCATCAGGGAAGTACCTTCCCATTAAAACCCTCGCACAAAAAGAGCCCGGATCCGTCAAAAACTTCCAAGCTTGATGGCCCAACATTGCCCGATTGAAGAGCATTAGGTCTCGAAATCCCATGCCTCCCAAGGATTTTGGGGTAGCCAGACTTTCCCACGCTTTCCAATGCATCTTCTTCTTCCCTTCAACTACACCCCACCAGAAATCTGCAATCGCTTTGCGCATATCAGTGCAGATTGCAATAGGAAGTTGAAAACAACTCATGATATATGTGGGTATCGCCTGAATAACAGATTTCACAAAAATCTCCTTGCCCTTTCGGGAAAGGGGTCTCCCCGAAGCAATATTCATCCTCTTCCACACCCGATCGAAGAGAAACCGAAATGTGCCAATTGGTGAGTTCCCAACGTCAGAGGGCATCCCTGAATAACTTATCTAGTGAACGCAGACCTTGGGCGTGTTGTCGACAAGCAGCCAGATAGGTGCCCCGATGATCGCGTGCCACCACGCCAAATCCCATGCGTCCTTCAGCTTTGAAGAGAGCAGCGTCCGAGTTGAGAAGGACCACTCCCGACGGCGGTGGGCTCCACTTTGGCGTAGGCTTGCTGGAGCCACACCCTGGTGCAGGAGATGGGGGAAACAGATTCTCCTTGATCAACTCGATATAGGCAATAATTTTCCTGCTAGTCCGAGAAGGATTCAGCTTCATCGTTGAATTGTGGGTTTCGTTTCTCGCTTCCCAGATGTGCCAGAAACATACTGCCAAGGTAGTAGCCTGGAACTCATTAGACCGCTCAAGGAAGTCAAACAACCACTATCGATTGGAGGCGAAGTTCTTGCGATCGAGTCGGAGATGGGCAACCTGCTTCACTTCGCGCCACACAACACGGGCAAACTGGCAAGTTAGCAGGGCATGGTCAATTCCCTCTAGCCTGCCACAGAACACACATGGACCGTATCCGGGATTTGTCGCTTCCGTAGTTGAACCCCACTAGGAAGGCAGTCCTGGGCGAAGCGCCACAAGTGGATCTTCATTTTACCCGGAGCTTTGATCCGCCAAATCGCTTTCCATTGCTTTTCATTTGACAATCAGTTTGAGCTAAGGCCCCCCCTTTGCTTCTGGTTTGAACGAACTTCTCTGATCGTGCCAGGTTATATCCCGAGCGGACCGTGTATGTGCCATGTCGAGTGAACTACCAACACACGAAGTCGTCGCCGGCATGCCTAGAGATCGGAGTTTGAAGGATTTTCTCTGCAATCGCCGGTGCAAAGAAAGCATGGACATTCTCTTGATTCCACGAGGTAGACTCCTCATTCATCAGACAATTGATAGTTGCCAGGTTCAGTATTGGGGATTGAGTCACGAGTTTATCTAGTGGAAACCTCGACACCCAATTATCCCCAAGAATTTTGATTGACTTGCCATTACCGACACCCCAGCGAACGCCTTGGTGGAGTAGGTCTCTCCCATGTAACAAACTCCTCCATGTATACGACGCCGATCTTGGCTTTGGAGCATGCCAAAAATCAGAGTCAGGAAAGTATCTCCCCTTCAAAGCCCTCGCACAGAGGGACTCCGGGATAGTCAGCAAATGCCACACTTTCCTGGGAAGCATTGCTTTGTTGAACAGACCCAGATCGTGAAAACCCATTTCGCCAAGAGCTTTAGGCGTTGACAGCCAGTCCCACGATTTCCAGTGGATTTTCCTCTTACCATTTTCAAGCCCCCACCAGCGGTTTGCAATCACGGATCTCATCTTATCACATGTGATAATGGGAAGCATAAAACAACTGATGATAAAGGTCAGAATAGCTTGTATCACTGCCTTGAGAAGGGTCTCGTTGCCGGACCTAGATAGTGGTCAACCAGATAAACCATTGATGTACTTCCACAACTTATCATACAAGAAGTTAAAGGTGGCAGTAGGGGAGCATCCAACCGAAGTCGGCATCCCAAGATAGAAGTCACTGAGCACTTCACTTTGCACCTCTAATTTTCTCTTAACACCCTCTTTCACTTGGTCAGAACACTGGTGACCAAAAATACTGATGACTTCTCAAGATTTATTTTCTGGCTAGAACCTTGACAATAAACCCGGAGAGTACTCTTAAGAGCTTCCACACTCCTGCTGTCACTCCTTGCAAAGAAGATGCTGTCATCTGCAAATAGTAAATGGGATATAGGGGGGCCGAGTCTACCATTGCGGATACCTTGGAGCTCACCTTGACCCTCCTTTTGTTGCAATAGACATGACAAACCCTCCGTGCAGAGAAGAAACAGGTAAGGACTGATAGGATCTCCCTGACAAATTCCTCTAGATGGAATAACTGGTTCTGTGAGCTCGCCATTAAGATAGACAGCGTAGCGTACACAAGTAACGCACCTCATCACCGATTGTATCCAAGCTGGATCGAAACCAAGTTTGCATAAACATCCATGAAGATAACTCCATTCCACCCTGTCATACGCTTTCGTCATATCAATCTTTAGCGCAAAGAAGGGTTTTTTAGAATTCTGATTTCGAATAGTATGCAAACACTCATAGGCAATCAAAACATTGTCTGTGATCAACCTCCCCGGCACAAATGCACTCTGCTGCTCCGAGATCACCTCAGGTAAATTCACTTTCAGTCTGTTTGCCAAGACCTTGGACGCTATCTTGTAGAGGACGTTGCACAAGCAAATAGGGCGGAGCTTGGCAACCTTGGGAATAAGCACAATAATAGAATCACAAAGACCTTCTGGAATATCCCCTCCATACAGGAAGCTCCTTATAGCATCACAAATTTCTGTTTTAAAGAACTCCCAATTGGTCTGGTAAAAAAGCGCCGGAAAGCCATCTGGGCCTGGCACCTTTGTTGGGCCCATCTGAAACAAAGCAGTTTCAATCTCCTCATCAGAGTATGCCTTACACAAATCTGCATTCATCTCAGCAGTGACTTTAACAGGAATAGCATCCAAAACTGTATCAATTGAGTTACACGGTTCAGAGGAAAAAATTGTTCATAAAAACCATGAACCATACCTTTTATCTCACCCTGAGACTCACACTTTGAACCATCTGCTCGCATAAGGGTACAAATATTATTTGTTCGTTTAAGAGCTGAGGCTTTAGCATGGAAGAACACCGTGTTGCGGTCCCCTTCACGGAGCCACTCCACCCTCGACCGTTGTTTGGCCATGATCTCCTCACATTCAAACAGCTCACATAGTTGGTGCTCAATCTCACATTCCTCCTTGAGTGACTCATCAGACACCGATTGGCCACGCAAAAATAACAACTTCTGCTCCAATCGTCTGATCTTTCTCTTCACTGAACTAAAAGTGGCCTGGCTCCAGTCTTTAAGCGTCGGTGCCATACGGTTCAGCTTGGCCCATGTAGACTAGAGGTAATACGGACCCTCTCCGCTTGAGGCCCACGCCGCCTCGAGAGTATCTTTGTAATCAGGAGCCCATCTCCAGAAGGCCTCATATCGGAACAAAGATGAAACATGACGCCTCACCATGCGACGTGGATCCTGACCGATGTTGACCAACACCGCATAATGGTCCGACGACGTGGTGATCAAGTTATCCACGGTGCAGTTCTCAAAGAGCTGTGAAAAACTAGCGTTTGCCACTGCTCGATCTAGCCACACCATGACAAAAGTTTCAGCATCTTGTCTATTCGACCAAGTGAACTTAGGTCCTTCGAAACCCAAATCCATTAGGCCACAATCTTGTAAGCAATCCTGGAATGCTGCAATCTGTGATTCAGTCCTATCACGAGGGCCAATGTGTTCATCTTGGCTGAGAACCGCGTTGAAATCCCCACAACACATCCAAGGACCATCCCAACTCGCTCTCAAAGAACAGAGATGATTCCAAAACTCATGTTGAAGCTCTCGTCTTGGTTCCTCGTACACAAAGGTCATTCGCCATTCTGCTCCTCCGAAGAGATTTTAGTGTCAATGCATCGGTTGCTAAAACCACTGATAGTGACAGACAATGACGATAACCAGAACAAGCCTAAGCCACCACTTAGGCCAATGCTGCTAACAGCAAAACATCCAGAGTATCCCAAAGACCACATGAAGCTCCGAACTCTGGATTCCCTCATCTTTGTTTTGGAAAGAAAGAGGAGGACGGGACAATGAGCTTTCACTAAAAAGCAATGCTTGCCAACTGTCGCGTCCGTCCCCAAGCTGCGATAGTTCCAGCATAAAGCGATCATTGCGTCTGGCGGGGCTGCTCCACAGCTCCCGCCTGATCCGCCGATCCGTTGTCACCTTTTTTCAACTTCTTGTTTGAGTCAGAGCTCGCTTCCTCTGTAACAATGTGCGCCACATCAATGCCCGGGGTAGCTGATCTATGCTGAACAATCAGAGCACGAGAATTGTCTACCCCCTCTGCCTTAGTAAGAACTTTAGGGCGATATACTTGTTGAGACTTGCGTTTCTTTCCCGCAGCTAGAGCCCCACCCGCCTGAGTTGGGCCCTTGTCCTTTCCCTGACTCTTAGCAGTCTGGGCATTAACAATGTGTGGGCGTGGCTATTTCTTGATCGGTGATGAAGCCTCTCTACTATCTGCATTCTTCTGCTACCCCACCCCACCACCCTTATTTGATGACTGGCCAGATTTTTGTTTGGAAGCTTGTGGTGGGACTGAACCCTGGCCAGCCGACACCGACCCACTCGATGAGTTAGCCCCCTGGGATTTCTTCTTTCTGTCGTCCGGGGCACACAAACGAGCAGCCGAGTAAGGTAATTTCCCTATTGCATCACACTCACCAGGATCTTTGCATTCAATTGAGGAGTGACCAATGATCCCACATGAAAAACAATAGTGGGGAAGGTTCTCATACTGGACCTCAAACCAGTCCGTCGCATTCCGGCGTTGGGAGAACACTATGACGCCCCGCCCCAATGGCTTGTCAATATCCACCTCAACCTGGACACGCATGTAGCTACCCTAGCACCTGCCAGTAGCATCACAGTCCACAATCGGAATAGTCCCTTCTAAGCCAATGGATCCAGCAATAGCAGTACCAGCCTTCTTATTCATGTATCCAAACGGCAAATTAATGATCCTCGCCCATATCTTCATACCATTGAAAACCATGTCCCTGGGTTTAAGATCAATGTCAAAGTCTCACAGGAGCACCACGTGCTTACCAACGACCCAAGGAGGGTCGTGTACCACACGATCCTTGTCAGTCTTCGAGCCAAATTCTGCCACAAATCGGTTATCATCGGCAGGATTAAGAACTAGACCCCGCGGATTGCCCCAAGCCGGCTAGAGGGCAGACACAATCGTACCGATGTGCAATGTGGTAGGGGACAACACCTTCCCCATAAGCGCCCATGGAGAATGGACAGGGGCGTCCTCAACACTATCCTCCGAAACCACGACAACCGCCTTTGCAGCCATGAGGCAAAGACAACCCATGATCTCTGACACACCGTCATCAGATTCGGGAACCACCGCTTGAGGGGAAGTAACACCAGGCAACCCCGTAGATCCCATTGATCCGTTGGCCCCCACCAAGGGAGCCGCCACCACCGCCTTGTCACGGCTGTTCACCTGTGTTGGGCCCGTCATCGATGACCCGCCCGATTGCGCAGCCGGCCAAGGGAGGGAAGCAATCTAGGAGAACCCCTTTATTGCCCCGAGTCCGTGCAACAATGCAGGAAGGAGTCTTCTAGGGCACATCGGCAGAGTAGAAGGACACAAAGGAGAGATCGCCCCCACGAGGATGACTCAAAGATGGATTCTAGCCCTAGGGGAGAACGATCGCCATGGAGTCGCCTAACCCTAGGAGAGAGAAACACGGATGACTTGCGCGGTGGCTACCATACCGGTTAGTTCGACAGCTGCTATGAATTGGACTGTTACTACAAGGGAACGATCTTAGAGCAAGACTAACAGTCTCCTTAGAAAGCCGGCCCTTAAAATGTGAGTAAGGGGAACGATATTCTTGTTTTACGGGTTGAAGAGTATTGCCGTATAACAGTTCCCGTAAACTCAACCCGTAAAACATAATATTTTTTTTTCCCGGTCATCTTCTTCCTCGTACATATCCTCACCGACCTGACCGCACCGCCGCTCCCGCCGAGGCCACGCCACCGCTCCCTACCCAAGGCCACGCCACCACTCCCGCCCAAGGCCGCCCACTCCCCCCGAGGCCGCCTGCTCCCCCTGAGGCCACGCCCAACACCGCTGCTCTTTGCCCGAGGCCGCACATGAGCTCGACATGGACTATAATGGTGGAAATGGCCGAGGAAGGCCCCAAGGACGGCTGTAGTAAAAAATCGAGAGGGCAAAGTAGGGGAATTGGGTCAGGAGCTCATGGGAGGTATACGTGTGCGGTCGAAGACGACGGAGGAGGCCTGAATGCGACGAATTTTGCCGGATTCCGGCGAGTACGGCGCACCTCCGGGGACATTTGGCCTAAAAAGCGTGCGTTGACCTAGCACAGGCCAACCCTTAAAACAGCTCCAAGCCCCTACTTGTACATGTCGCGGGCGTGAGTATAGGCTAGCGTGTAAAAAGTTTTACAGGTTGATGAGGTTTGCAGGCACTAATCTACACCAAATTTTTGTCCGAGACTGTAAAAGACCCATTTTTTACGGGTTTGACCGCTTTTATAGGGACTGTTAGTCATGCTCTTAGAGCATCACTAGCATAGCCTTAAAAGAGCCAAACCCTTAAAATAACTGCTTTTTTAAGGGCCGAAGAGTTGTCATGGCAGAGATCAGTGTCCCTAACACTGTAAACCCATAAAAAAATTAGAGGCCCGACCCTATTTTGGCTCGTCGACCCTCACTTGTATAGGCTCGTGGGCAAAAACAGCCGCGACCCATACTTCTCCAAAACGCGAGCACGGTCTGAACCTTCACAGCTCGACCTCCTCTTCCCCGCACTCGTCCTCCTCTTCCCCGCACTCCGCCGCCACCGCCCGATTCGCCGCTGCTGGCCTTGCTCCTCATCCCCCACTTCCCCGCAGCCTGCCACCGCATCTACCGGTTCCGCCGCCACCCCGCCTCCCGCCCACGCCCCGATTCAGCGGCCGCCGCCCTCCCTGCCTCCCGCCCATGCCCCGATTCGACGGTCGCCGCCGCCCTGCCTCCCGCCCATGCCTCGATTCGGCGCCACCACAGCCTCGCAATTCGGCCAGCTCGCCTGTCGCCCTACCTCCCCTAGTGCTCGCCGCCCTCGGCCTGCCAGTGGTCACCGCTGCCCTCAGTACGCCCTCGTACGCCACCCTCGCGGAGATGAACATGGACGACGCGCTTGATTCGATGTCAGATTGTTCCGATTGGTCATCTTCGGATGATTCGGACATCGATGAGCTTCTCCAAGACGACGACACAGAGATGATGGTCACCGTCCTCACCGTGAAGGAGCTCGAGGACCGTGCAAAGTTGCTAGATCATAGGAAGGGGTCCCCTATGGCATACCCACGGACTATATCGACGAGTATCTTTGCATTGGCCAAGATACAACCACAATTTCCATGCGTAGGTTTGTCAAGATGGTCATCCGGTTGTATGGTGCTTGGTATCTTCGAGCTCCCAACGAGCAAGATACAAATATATTGACGGAGATGAATGAAAAAAGGGGTTAACCGGGCATGCTTGGTAGTCTAGATTGCATGCATTGGACATGGAAAAACTGCCCAAAGGCATGACATGGAATGTATTGCGGTAAAAGCCATGATCCTACCATTGTGCTTGAGGCCGTGGCATCGGAGGATTTGTGGATTTGGCATGCATTTTTTGTTTGCCGAGAGAACTTAGTTACATCAACATGCTTCAAAGATCACCTTTATTTGCAAGACTAGCTGCTGGTGATGCTCCAACTTACAATTACAAAATCATGGATAATGAGTACACAATGGGATACTATTTCACTGATGGCATTTATCCTAACTGGGTAACTCTTGTGAAGTCCATTAAAGATAAAGGGAAGCCCTTAACAAAAAAGTGTCTTTTTTACCAAGGAACAAGACGCAGCCCGCAAGGACATTGAGAAAGGTTTCGGTGTTTTGCAAGCAAGATTTGCCATTGTTAGGGGTCCAGATCGTTTTTGGGACAAAAAACCCTTGTGAACATCATGAAATATTGTGTGATTCTACACAACATGATCCTTGAGGATGAGAGAGGGTTAAACTTTCCATGTTTCTATGACAATGTTGGTACCTGAGTGCATTCGGAGAGAAACCCCAATCGCCTTCAAGCTTTTCTTCAAACACATCAGGAAATTGAAGATGCCAACACTCATAACCAACTCCTCAATGATCTGGTTGAGCACCATTGGCAGCTGCATGGCCATCGCCAATGACCCCCCTTTGTTTTACTTTCCATGTCTTATTTGAGTCGAACAATTGTTGAAACTATTATTTGTTGTTGTTGAATGTTGTATTTGCAAGATACTTTGTTTTATTTTGTTCAATGTTGTATGCAAATTGGGATGAAACAGCCAATAGCCTGATTTACAGGTTGAAAAGTGCTGGGGCATAACAGTGAGTTTGGGGGTACTGTTCTGCGCCAACAGTTTTCAACCCGTAAAATAGGAATATAGTGGCATGTATTTTCTTTTTAAGGGCCATACTTTTAAGGGTACTGCTAGTGATGCTCTTAAGAGGAACAACCACTCGATGGGTTCCACGCGTCCCGTCATACAGATGGTCGTACACCCACGGCACATGCAAGCCGCGTCCGCCTCCTGGGGCTGCCGGCGCTATTTCTCAGTCCGGGACACGCGATTTTCTAGCCATGTCCCCAGGAGAGAAGTACGATGAAACGTTATAAACACGTGTGAATTTGAAGAGATTTTATAAATTTAGACGAAGTTCATAGATATTCAGGTGAGTTCATACAAGATTCGGTGGAAATTAATAGCCTATTGCAATCATATTGCTGGGTTTGCATATACTACAACCACTACACTGCTTTCCACCAAAACACTTTGCTCCCCTAGAAGGCTACAACTGTGGAGGTTTCTGTTAGGGGTTACCCTTAAGGGTGTCCTGATCTTCACGGATCTCTTAGTCAAATAAATGGGGGAAAGCGAGAGAAACTGAGAAGGTAGAGGAAACAAACATACACCTCACGAAGAACACGATGAACATAGGCAAACACAACATGATACAAGGCATATTTCTCCTCCGCCGGCCACCAGCCCGATAGAATCCTTGCAAGGAGAGATCGGTCAACGTGCTCCCATCAATACACATCGGAGAGGGAAGAACACCTTGGAGAGGGTCTTTACAACTACACTCATGACCATGCAAGATGTAGGCCTTGTACAACTAAGGATGCTCAAAGGCCAAATCCATAGAGGTTGGTGACGATAGTCGATATCCTCGTAAGTGGGTGATCCAAACTAGAGAGATTTCACAAAGGGAGTTGTATTCTAGAATCATCTATGCCTAAGGGATACATGAGGGGGTGAGGGATCTATATATAGGCCAGCCCTAAACAAGGGGTAGTTTGGAATAAAGTTAGCAAAAGGGTAGATAAAGAGAATATTCCAGGGCATCAAACCTAGATCTGTGCAAAGACGTGCAAATCCGGTGGTAAGTCCGATAGTGCCGGATGGTGCGCCAGATGGGTCGACATGGCGCCGGTTTGGCCGTGGGCGCATGAACCGGTTCACTGGGGGTCACTTGGGCAGGGCGTCGGGACAGTGCTAGATCTGCTAGACCTGGCACCGGTTGTCTGGTAGGAGGGTTAGTGGCATCGGGGATGGCGTCGGTTTCTCCAGCTCTTCTTCCTTCTCCTCTACCAGGCCACCGTCTTGTCAGGCTTTATGTTCCGAGCTTCCTCCCTTGCATCTGTACTTGTCGGTGTGAACCTATAATGATCATGGGATGAAGTATGAAGTAGTATACCATTCAATAGGGTAGGAAGTGGAATCACGTAGAGGATAGGATTCACCTTTAGAGTCCATAACGACTTGGTATAAGTTGGAGACCCTGATGTGGCAGCGACCCTAGGGTTTTTGAGGTGCATTTCCTCTGAGTGCCCACAAATGCTTGATGGGATATTCTTATATCTAATCACGCACCTGGGCGTCATAGATTTCTAGATGCATGGCGAGAAAAACACCAAAATCAGGTAGCACATCGTGATCAACGTCAGCAAGAGAGCGCATGCCCTCAAATAACAACGAATCAACCACGGGATGATCCCGCTCACTCTCAATGATCATATTATGCATTCATCACCTCCCACATCTGTGACTGAAAGAACAATTCATGATCCCTATAGTTCTGAGTGTTAGATAACAATATTAAGGATTATTTAACTATGTAATGAGTGTTGAAGTGTTCCTCCCAAAGAACTACAAAGCAAATGCATCAAATAGATGTTCTGGAGGGTGGATTATCCGCCCATATCAAGGTCAAGATTATCCGCCCCTATCAAGGGCCGGATTATCCGCCCCAGACTCAATCGACAAAGGGGAGAAGGGCATGTCACGCGACATAGGGGAGGGGGCGGAATTTTCCCCATATTTTCCGATTAGAGCCGGACCTTTTGCCCGGGCCATCCGCCCCTAGGGAATTTTTGCTAAGCGGCCAAGGCACGTCATGCAGTATGGGGGCGAAG
Source organism: Avena insularis (assembly GCA_023614405.1). Lineage (NCBI taxonomy): Eukaryota > Viridiplantae > Streptophyta > Magnoliopsida > Poales > Poaceae > Avena > Avena insularis. The sequence goes on along the minus strand of CM042686.1, from coordinate 421,754,912 downwards.
TTTTTCCCCGGATTCTTTGACCGGGGCCGGACTTTTTGCCCTGGCCGGATAATCCGCCCTCCTAGGGGGCCGAATAATCTACCCCCTGGGAATTTTTCGCCAAGGAACCAAGGCACGTCACGCTGAGTTAGGGGTAGAGTTTTCCTCGGATTCTCCAACCCAAGCCGGACTTTTTGCCCTGGCTAGATTATCCGGCGCCCACTAGGGCCAGGTTATCTGGCCCAAGATTGTTTCAATGATATATTTTCGTGAGGGGGTGCACATACCCATTCATAACTTCAATTCAGACCCTCTCGGATCCAATGAAAAAACAGACCCCTGTTCAAATCGAATCTTCAAGAGTTATCCACTTTTAACCACCTGAAGGCTTTGATCTTTGGGGAATCGAAGGAGGACGCCTCGATCTTCATCATCACCAATCAAGATCTTCACTTCCTCTCCCATTCATTTGGGGGAATTTTGATCTAGAGTTTCTTTAAATTTCTAGATTGTGGTTTCGTTATTTGATCACTTGTTTTATTGTGGCAGCATGTTTTCATCACGAGAGCCTCCAATTCAGTTGTGGATGTGTGCTGCGGTAGCGTTGTAAAGGCACCTGTATCCTCCTCGAAGGGTACCATATAGTGGAAAGCTGGACCAAGCCAGTTGTGGCGAGATCCACCGATGAACAGGGTGAGGCCTATTGTGGCGTGGTGGTCTTAGTATCTGATGTCTACGCACTTCTATTCTTGTAGAGAATTGTTCGGCCTCCAAGTGCAGAGGTTTGTAGAACAGCAGCAAGTTTTCCCTTAAGTGGATCACCCAAGGTTTATCGAACTCAGGGAGGAAGTGGTCAAAGGTATCCCCTCTCAAGCAACCCTACAATCAAGATACAAGAAGTCTCTTGTGTCCCCAACACACCCAATACACTTGTCAGGTGTATAGGTGCACTAGTTCGGCGAAGAGATAGTGAAATACAAGTGGTATGGATATAAGATAATGGTGCTAGAAAATACTTTGATGGCGTGGAAGAGACTAAAGGCAAACTGAAATAAAGATGGAAGTAAGCAAACATGTAATAGATCTAATAGCAAACGGTGTTTCAGTGCTTAGAAACAAGGCCTAGGGATCATACTTTCACTAGTGAACACTCTCATATAAATATCTTCTCTTTATGATACTACTCTTAACTACTCTCTGGTTGAACACTCTAATCGATGGTAGGGCTATAACAGCACACCTCAAAGTTCATCTTTCCCATCTAGAAACCCCACACTGTCACCATGAGCACTAGATGAGTCCAACAAACACCACAATTTCATAAAGACATCCAACTCCAAATATAACTCATAACAAGTATTTGTAATCTCTAGCCTAAGTGCCACCATGGTGTGCACACTGTCAACTTCACACATGTGGCGCCCCGCAAAAACCACTACTAGAAAATCGCGGTGTTTTTGTGCATTGCATCATCATGACCGCATGCTCATGTTATCATGCCACCTTGCATTTGAGCATCGTCATGTAATCTTGCATTTGTTTGCATAAAACTATTTTCGAAAAGCCTGGTTTTGTTTTCTAAACACTCCGTCTTTAATTCAAAACCAAAACCCGGGTCTCCGGAATATTTTGTTTTGTCTACCAACGGTTTACAAACGCCTCGTTTTTAATAAATAAAATATTTAAATTATTTTGGGAGGCAGCCAGCCAGGCCCGAAAGCCCAGCCGGCCACCTCCAGACAAAAACCCTACCTACCCCAGAACACCCAAAACCTATGCTACCAAATAACCTACCCAGCCTATCTACCCACCCTTCAGCCACCTCACTCCCTCCAATCCCTGCCACCACCGACTGTTTCTCCCGCCCACCGCCGCCGCTCTCGCCCACCAACCCTGCCACCTCACCCCTGGCCGACAACCGCCCCGCAGCCGGCCCCACTCCTCCCTCCCGCTCGCCCCACCCTACCTAGCGCGGCCCCCACCACCGCAGCCTCCCCACCTGGGCACGCCACCCCGTCCCACTCCCCTGCCCCGGCCACACCTAACGCCCCGTGGCCGTGCCTCCTCCTCGCGGTCCCGCTCACCCCTCGATCCCATCGCCCACCAACCGCACGCCCCGCCGCCATCGTCCCTCTCGAGCCGGCCCGCCGCCGGGGCCGCCCCTCTCTCCCTCCTTCTCCCAGCCGGCCGTCGCCCTCTCACGTGGGCCTCTTCCCCATGTCGTCGTCCCCGCCGAGGTCCCCGCTGCCTGGTTCTCCTTCGGCCGCCGCCCCGTCGCGCCGTCCTCCTCAACCCGGCCGCCCCTGCGTCTGCACCGGCCGCCGCCCTCCGCGCTGCCGTGGGCCCCGCCTCGCCACCAGGCCTGCCTCGAGCTTCGGCCGCCGTCTCCCTCGCGAGTGCAGCGTCTGCCGCTGCTGCTCTCCCTTCCCTCTCCTCTCTCTGTCCCACCATCATTGACCCCCTCCCTGCTGCGCATCCCCGGCCGCGTCCGCGCCCGTCGCTGCCTCCTCTCCTCGGTTCCTCGTCGCCACCTGCGCCTCCTCCCCGAGCCCTCCTGGCCGCCTCGCCTTGGGTCGCCGCCGCCCCTCTGCCCTGGCCGCCTCCGCGCCCGACGCCTTTCCCCGCCTCCAGCCACGGCGACTGCCGCCTCGTCCCCACGACCTCGGCCACCGCCAGTTCGGAGCCCGCCAGCCCCGCTCGCTGCGGCCCCACCTCCGTGACCTCCACCCCGGACACCGTCCGCCCCCTCCATCTCGTCCTCGTCCATCGAGCGGTCGCCGCTAAGCACGTCTGCAGCGTCGCCCTCTATGGTTCTGCAGGTCGTGTGCGTCATCTGCTCCTGGACGTGTGACTGCCTCTTTGTTTTTTTACTCATGTTGTGATCTGATCCACTTCCGGTGGTGTTGCTGTTAGCGATGCTACTCTACTTCCTGAACTGCAAGATGGTGACGTTGCCGAGACCTCTATGGTGGATAAGACCTACATGTCGGAAGTACCTGACTTGGGTGCTGACGACGATGCTAACGAGAACCACCGTGATGCCACTCGTAGACCGTCGACGCCATTCCAAGTTCGTCATCGACATCCGGAGGCAGATCCTCGAAGACCCTAGAGACCGATCCGGAACCTGACCCCACGCCGAGGACTACCTCTTGGATCCGAAGCCGATCCCGGAGTCTGACCCCGAAGACCGATCCCGCCGGAACCGAATCCCACCGACCCCCGGTGAACACCAAGTTCGCCGAAACCTAATCTGATCCCCTAACCAAGACCTCTATTTTTATAAATTCCATCTATATGAATTGTTGCATATCAATTGTACATACCTGCATACATATTTCGTGGGTCTGGGTTGTATAGTCGATTCACCTCATAATTAAATATGGAGTGTTTATGCGGGGATCTTTGTCTTATTCCGGACTCCATTTAAATTGCATAGCGAACCGATGCCATGTTTCACCCTGTTAAAACAACATTTAAAATTGCGGGGTTTCTAAATAACTTAAACTGTGTAATTAATTGTCGGGACCCCGGTTCCGCTTAATATTGCCTAATTGCACCGCATCTGTGCCCTGCCATGCATCATATCATAAGCATGCCGGATCTTCTGCCGTAGTATTAATTATTGCATCCGGTGTTTCTGCTAGTGTTTGCTTCTTCGCGGATTAGACCGATGAGTGGATGCGAGTATCGACAAGTTCTCCGGATATGTACCTTCGACAGTGTTTCCCAGGCGAGCATCTCTCCCCCTTCTACCTATTTTGCATTTATAGTCTTTATTTCCTCTTGTTGATCTATTGCTATCTGTGTCGTGATGCTTTAGTTTCCGAACACCAGTTATATCCCATGCAGCCTCTATATTCCTTGGACACCTCCTATTACCTGTGTATGGTAGATAGCTGGCCTTGCGAGTCGTAGATGCTTGCTCAGGTGCGATCTCATGTTGTCGAGTACCACAGTTGTTGGTATGCTGGCAGCTGTTTATGGTGGAGATGTTTAGTGGTGGAGATGATCATGACTTTAAATACAACTATTAAAAATGCTAGATATAACTAATGCAGAGGCATCGGTGGGCAATAGATGTTATTTGGTTCTTCTACGCTCACTTGTGTCCCGTAGGACCCCGAGTACTTGATACCTGTTCCTTGATTTTTCGCACTATCCACATCCGGGAGGCCTTATGGACCCCCCTGAGCCAAAGCTTGATTCATTTCTATTTCATGGGGCCACAAAGTAGTTTGGGGCTTTATTACTATCCTGTACTTATGCCATGCTTTACTGCTTTATTTAAGATTGTGCGTGGAGCACCTGCTGTTAGGATCATGAGTGTTTTCGCGGTATCGACAAGCCCAGTCACACTTTCGGGTTCCCAGTCGTTTACAGCCATTGACGCAAACCCTGGGTCCGTTCCGGAGCCGGCCAACTTCGTTGCGGGTAGCTTAGTGGGGTGGCCCCCTGAAATATTTCTGAATCCTGTGATCGCTTTGTCGTGAATGCCTCGTTGGGTTTTGAGTTGGTTTTTCCGAGGTTGATCAAGTGTGTGTTGCTATTTGTGCACCTAGGTAAAACTTTCTGAAAGCCGTGTCCACGGTTATGGACGACTTGGAGCACTGTATCTCGATCATAGACAAGCATAACTAAAGTAGTGCTATAAATTTGACTTAATATGTGACTAGTAATCAGAAGGAACTATAACGGAATGGGTATTAAAAATGCCAACAACTGGTGGATCTGGGTTGTTTGTTATATATGCCTAGTAAGTATTGCAACTCCAATGGAATGTGATAAAAGTGCCAACAACTGCTGGGTTTTGGGATTCCTCAGGACAATTATATCTGACTAGTAAAGGTTCCAACTACCACAGAATGGTAATTAAAACTTCCCACTACTTATGCTTCAGGATGACTCATGCTATCCATATCTGATTAGTAATTGCTGCAACTATAACGGAATGAGTAAAATTGCCAACCGTGTGAGTTCCTTGGTTCGACTTCCTCGTTTGGTCTCGAGGGGGAAATACCCGGATGGGTTTGTTTGGTGTTAGCTTTAGGTTGGATCTGAATAGGTCTTTCTTATCCCTCTCTGATAACCGCCAGTTGTATCGAGTCTCTATAGGTTGTTCAGGGCCGCTGCGCTGCCGCTTCAGCCCACCATACCTATGTAGGCGAGAGCCGCCAAATTCTATCCTCGTCGTGTACTGGCCTCAGTACTGACGCTCCTCTTTTTCCTTTGCCCTTTGTCAGCACCCCTTTTGTTTTAGCAGGTTTGAGATCGTCGTTGTTAGCAGGGTTACCCTTCCGGCTTGGCCTGGGCAGGGTTATGGACGCTATTGGTTATTCTTCAGGGCTCTTAGCCCCATTTGCATCTTGTCCGTAGTCGGACGCTCTATCATTTTCAAGGTGATTTGGATCTTTGTATTGTATATCTGTATTCTTGACTCTTGGAGTCGTGTTGTATATATATCTGTTCTGTGGGTCCCATCGAGGACTGTTGCGTAATGTTATTACTTCATTTTCCACCCGCACGAAAGTGCCCGGTGGGCGTCCTTGAATCGTTTCTATGCGGGTTTGGCGGAAAGGGCTAAAACTTGCATAGGGCCGATTTGAGGGTGTTACAACACACATGGGGAGAGCAGAGATCTATTAAAGCACTTGAGTAGCAAGGTAGATCTATAGATTACAAGTTCATGATCTCAATAAGATCATGCATAGAGAGAGAGATGAACACATAGCTACCGGTAGAACCCTTAGCCTCGAGAGAGAACTACTCCCTCCTCATCATGGGAATCAGCAATGGTGATGGAGATGGTGGTGGAGATCGATGGAGATGGCTCCGGGGGCACTTCCCCGTCCCAGCAGGGTGCCGGAACAGAGACTTTCTGTCCCCCGAATCTCCCCTTCGGTGGCGGCGGTGCTGCGGAATTTTTTGTGGATTTCTGATTGATGATTTAGGGTTTCTGCCTCGGGAGGAATATATAGGCGAAGAAGGCAAGGTCGGTGGCCGGCCAGGGGGCCGACACCATGCCCTGGCACGGCCTGGGCTGGCCCGCGCCAAGGGGGGGTGGCCACCCTGTGTCCCCTCTCCGACTCTCCTTCTGGCTCCATGAGTCTTCCGGGAAAATAGTAACTTTGGCTTTTGTCCCGTCCAATTCCGAGAATATTGATTTTCTGACTTTCCTGGAACCAAAAACAGCAGAAAACAGACAACTGGCACTGTGGCATCTTGTTAATAGGTTAGTCCAAGAAAGTCTATGAAAACTACTCCAAAGTGTGGACAAAACACAAGAAAGTAGATAAAACCAAGCATGGAACACCAAAAATTATATATACATTTGCAATGTATCAACATCCCCAAGCTTAACTACTGATCATCCTCGAGTAGGTAAGTGATAAAAAGAAAGAATAATTTTTGAGGTGACATGCACCATCATAAACATGATCAAAGTATTTGTAAAACATTGATAGCTAGGATCATAGTACTTCAATCATAACATGAAAGACAAAACTCTAACAATAAGGCAAAACAACTATGTTGCAACATGAAAAGACACAAACAAAAGATTCATGAATAACAATGCTCTGCAAGACGTTTGTTTGTTTCACATAAAGAAAACATAGCATAGTGGCATTTAGCTTGTCCCTCATAGAGTAGCAAACATAAATGCATAGGACACCTTCAAAGTTCATAAGAGTTACTAGATACAAATAGTTTAAAACAAGCAATATCAAAGCTATGCATCAATCAACTAGTCTTGGGACAATGCACATAGAACTAAGAATGGCCACTATGCTCTCAAAGTAGGTGCATAAAGATAGAAGGTGGAGACTCAATATAATGGTGGAAGAAAAGCCTTCATAGAAGGAAGCAGGGATTCAAGTCTCATAAAGAGCTTCCAAAAATTATGGTACTTATTAGCTTTCAGCTCTCATTGCCCCTATCATAAGCATCTTGAAGGTGATTAAGGTTAAAGTGAACAAACTATGGTGTACATGCTTGACGAAGTATAAGTTAGAAATCTTATGTCCATTGAATACGAGGGCTGCTCCTCATGCTACTCAAGTTTAGTCACCGGTAAGTTCTTGTCATTGTAAGTACATGTGTATCATAGAGAACCGCCAACGGGGTACCCCTTGCCCGATGATACGGAAGAATCCCCATATCAAAATGACAAGGCAAGCAGACAACGAGCATCTCAGCAATCTTCTTATTTACCATGTGAATATGGTACTTTTTTATCTCTTTCCTCTTTTCATAATCTTTTTTTTTCTCTTTTTTTCTCAATATAGGACTTTTTTATAAGAAGAATGCTTCATAGACAGCTCATTATGGTTACGCTGCAGGTTTCCACCATGTCAGCATGGATTAGACCATTGGCCCAGGCGTTTCTCTAACACATATACATAACTCCATGGACTTACAAGCTTCCCTTTCATTTCACACCGATGACATCCATAGACAAAAGAGCATGATATCAACTAGGTACAAAGTATCAGTGCAATGTTGAAAGCGGTCCCCATGACATCATGGTTCTGCTAATCCCCAACAAATAAGTGCAATCATATACAACATAGACGACACAATGGTTCACGTTTATTAAGGGCAAGAAAAGTAAAGTGTGCCATCAAGTTCGTGAGAGCTTTAATCACTAGTTCTCTCATAACAAGTTTAATTTGGAAGGTAAACAAAAACATGAATATACTTGGAATAGAATATGCTAATAGGTAGGTATGGTGGACTCTTTGGAATAACTTGGTTTAAGGAGTTGGATGCATGAGTGGAACTCATACTTGGTTGCGGAGGCTAGCAAAAGACTGGGAGCGACAAACTAAGAGAGCAATAATGGCATAATCATGCATAGCGACAAAACATCATTGATCAAAGCATAAAGTGATACTACAAGTTGAAAACTAAAGGATCATAAAGGCTATGGTGACTTGGTATAGTCATAACATGGTGTGATCATGTGCCAAGTCAACCCAAATAAAGCATCAAAGGAGAATACCACAATACTATGCTTTAATATGCTAAAACAACGCATGATTCTTCAAAGGCACATTAAGCAATCTCAATTGTTTATAACATGTCATGCTACAGCAAAGAATACTAAGCATAAAGCGAAAACAATATCAAGCATGGTATGCCAAAGCATAGGCCACAGTAAAAAACAAGCTCTCTTTCCCACTTAAGCATGAACTTTTCCTACCCTTTTCCAATCCAAACCAAACTATTTGAAAACCAATGTATGAAAGAGGGGCTCCAACCAATTTATTCAGCAAACTAAGCAAACCAAGCAAACGAAAACGAAAAAGAAGACGCTCCAAGAACAACACAACTGTGCATGAAACAATAAAAATGAAGCGTTTGGAAGAAACCTGGGATTTTTATTGATGAAGAGGGGGATGCCTTGGGCATCCCCAAGCTTTGACGCTTGTACTTCTTGGATATTTCTTAGGGTGACACGCGTGGCATCCCCAAGCTTGAGCTTTAGTCCATCCTTCATCTCATTACTCATTCCTTCCATACACCTAAATTTTTTCCTTCATACAAAACTTCACAGAATCTTTATTAGTAACATTAGTGCACTCAAGATAATAGGTCTTTAGGTTCAGTTATAACACCAATAAACTTCCATTAAAACACAACCTACTGTAGCACTTCCCTCAAAAAGCTCAATTCCCTAAAAGAACTCAAAAAAGGAACCAACAAGAAGCAAATGCAGAAAATGGCAGAAATATGTCAAAACAGACCAGCAGGTAAAGACGAATTTTTTTGAAGACCTTATGTTGCTCAAATCTAAAAGCTTTGAACTAACGAAAGTTAGATAACAACCTGGGGCATAAGCACAAAAATTCACGCCTCAAAAGGACGAACAGAGATTTTACACGAATGTTTACGGTGAAGCACAGAAATCTGTTTCGGGACAACAACTTTCCCAATCATTACTTCTCTCTCATTAGAGGTTACTCTTGGCACAAAAAGCAAATAAAAATGATAAGGAGCGGTTACCTAAAACTTTTTGGTTATCTCCCAATAAGTACTTTTCTTTAATGCCTTTAAGTTAGGCATGATAGTTTGAGAAGATGCTCACATAAGAAATATGAATTGAAGTAAAAGAGAGCATCAAGAAGCAAATTCAAAGCACATTTAAGTCTAGCCCACTTCCTATGCATAGGAATCTTGTAAAGAAACAAGTCATGAAAGCACAAAGCAACAAGCATAGGAAAGCAAAACAAGTGCAACTTCAAAATTTTCAACATAAAGAGGGGAAACTTAATATTGTTGAGATACATAAAACCATGTTTCCCTCTCTCATAATAACTTTCAGTAGCATCATGAATACAATTAACAATATAACAATCACATGAAACATTCTTATCATGAGCCACATGCATATAATCATTATTACTCTCAACATAAGCATAGTTATTCTTATTAATTGTAGTGGGAGCAAATTCAACAAAATATCTATCATTATTATTCTCATCACCATAATCATCAAATATAGGAGGCATATTGTAATCATAATTAATTTTCTCCTCAATAGTAGGTGGACTGAAAATATCATACTCATGATTGCAATCATCATATATTAGAGGTTTGGTATCATCATAAGCAATAGAATAGCTATCCTCCAAAGCTGGGGAACTAAAAAGATCATTTTCGTAAAAACTAGCTTCCCCAAGCTTAGACTTTTCCATAGCATTAGCAATAATGGTGTCCAAAGAATTCATACTAACAACATTGCTATTAGCATGCAAATAAAGTTCCATAGGTTTTTTAATTTTCTCTTCAAACACTTCATGTCCTAACTCAAGATAAATACTATAAAGCTCTCTAATTTTATTGTTGTTTTCCATTAAGCCTAACTAGTGAAAACAAGAAACAAAAAGGAAAAATTGTAGAATCTAAAGGAAATAACTTCGAGCACTCACACCGGAGGATGTGAGTACCTTTTACCTTACCTCCCTGGCAACGGCGCCAGAAAATAGGCGTTTGCCGTGGGAGGTTCTTCTTATTTAATCCTTCGGTGTGAATACCTTTTAACTTACCTCCCCGGCAACGGTGCCAGAAAATAGCTTGATGTCTACGCACTTCTATTCTTGTAGAAAATTGTTGGGCCTCCAAGTGCAGAGGTTTGTAGAATAGCAGTAAGTTTTCCCTTAAGTGGATCACCCAAGGTTTATCGAACTCAGGGAGGAAGTGGTCAAAGGTATCCCCTCTCAAGCAACCCTGCAATCAAGATACAAGAAGTCTCTTGTGTCCCCAACACACCCAATACACTTGTCAGGTGTATAGGTGCACTAGTTCAGCGAAGAGATAGTGAAATACAAGTGGTATGGATATAAGATAACGGTGCTAGAAAATACTTTGATGGCGTGGAAGAGACTAAAGGCACACTGAAATAAAGATGGAAGCAAGCAAACATGTAATAGATCTAATAGCAAATGGTGTTTCAGTGCTTAGACACAAGGCCTAGGGATCATAATTTCACTAGTGAACACTCTCATATAAATATCTTATCTTTATGATACTACTCTTAACTACTCTCCGGTTGAACACTCTAATCGATGGTAGGGCTATAACAGCACACCTCAAAGTTCATCTTTCCCATCTAGAAACCCCACACTGTCACCTTGAGCACTAGATGAGTCCAACAAACACCACAATTTCATAAAGACATCCAACTCCAAATATAACTCATAACAAGTATTTGTAATCTCTAGCCTAAGTGCCACCATGGTGTGCTGCGTCAACTTCACACACATGGGGAGAGCAGAGATCTATTAAAGCACTTGAGTAGCAAGGTAGATTTATAGATTACAAGCTCATGATCTCAATAAGATCATGCATAGAGAGAGAGATGAACACATAGCTACCGGTAGAACCCTTAGCCTCGAGAGAGAACTACTCCCTCCTCATCATGGGAATCAACAATGGTGATGGAGATGGTGGTGGAGATCGATGGAGATGGCTCCGGGGGCACTTCCCCATCCCGGAAGGGTGCCGGAACAGAGACTTTCTGTCCCCCAAATCTCCCCTTAGGTGGCGGCGGTGCTGCGGAACTTTTCGTGGATTTCGGGTTTCTGCCTCGGGAGGAATATATAGGCGAAGGAGGTAAGGTCGATGGCCGTCCAGGGGGCCCACACCATGCCCTGGCGTGGCCTGGGATGGCCCGCGCCAAGGGGGTGTGTGGCCACCCTGTGGCCCTCACCGACTCTCCTTCTGGCTCCGTGAGTCTTCCGGGAAAATAGTAACTTTGGCTTTTGTCCCGTCCAATTCTGAGAATATTGATTTTCTGACTTTCCTGGAACCAAAAACAGCAGAAAACATGCAACTGGCACTGTGGCATCTTGTTAATAGGTTAGTCCAAGAAAGTCTATGAAAAGTACTCCAAAGTGTGGACAAAACACAAGAAAGTAGATAAAACTAAGCATGAAACACCAAAAATTATAGATACATTTGCAATGTATTAGTATCACCCACCCCTCCAATTCATACGTACTTCCCTTAAAAAGGAAGGAACTATGGTAAACAAATCATGTGTCTCAGCGTGCTCCACTATGTTTACCTCCTTCCTCTCACCACCTTTACTTGCTTAGTAGCTAGGTTGTCATGTAGAGAAATTCATCTTAGTTGCATATATAGAGAATTTACCTTTGTGTCAAGCCTAAAACTGAAAAAGAGTTAAAATTTGGAGTAACACCTATTCACCCCCCTCTAGGTGCCCATACGATCCATTTCAATTGGTATTAGAGCCTCGGCTCTTTATTCGGGCTATATGGCCTAAGAGAGTACGGGTACTCGAGGAGATGGTAGTGAGGTTGGGGAAAAGGTCACCATGGATGATCGCGGGTCTTTGGAAACAAGCTTGACAAAAACCGTGGAGACTTAGTTGCAAGAAATGTGTGAAATGATAGCGCGTCTCATGCCAACCCCAACCACACCTCCATCTTCCATTGAGGCTACAACTCCTCTTTCAAAGGATAAAGCTAAGGCTAACTTCGAGGAAAAGGAGTTAGAGGATGAAGATAAGAATAAGAGCTCCTCTTCCAAAAAGGGAAGTGGTAAAGAGGATTATAGTGAGTTCTCTCACTTATACTCACCGAACCCACCAATACCTCACCCTCATATAAACAATAGGGGTGATCCACCCAAGCTTAGTGCATCTTCGTTTAATCAATGACAATTTTTAATGAAATCCCATGTGTGCAGCTCTTCAATCGAGTTATGGAAGATTATAGTGAGTGGACTCCATGTTGTACATCAATCAAACATGACAAGAAGAGAAGTGGTTGATAGTCAACTCAATGCCACTGATTTGCACATGATCCAACTTGGTGTGGGTCCCAAGGAGATGCCGCACATTGAACATCTCCGTATCGCAAAGGAAGCTTGGGATGCCCTCACCGAGTTGTTCATCAAAAATGAGAGCATGAGGAGAAACCGTGATGATGCTCTAAGAAATCAAGAAGAAGGGTTCTACATGTTGGATGATGAAGACCATGAAGACATGTATCGAAGACTCAAGGCCATTTCCACCACATTCCAAAATCATGGTGCCACACATATTGATGATGCTTGGATCAAGAGGAAATACATTAGTGCTCTCATGCCATTTGAACCCACTGACTTGATGAGCCCACAAGGAAGTCACAATTATCATCAAATGACTTCCAATGAAGTTATGCAAGAAATGGTTGCATTCAAGGTTGCGGCCAAGAACGCTGAAGATGCTCGTGCATGAGCAACTGGAATGCAAAAAGGTGTAAATTTTGCCTTGAAGGCCAATGTTGTTGAGCAAGAATAAGATGATAGGAGCATTGACATAGCTGCCATGAGTTTCCCCGAGGAAGTCAAACGAGCTCATGGTGAGTGTATGGCGTTCTATGCGAGAAACTTTTGGAAAGATCCGGCTAAGGAAAAATCTGAGCTTGAACGCAAGAATGGATTTAGTGGAAGAAAGGAAAACGGTGCAAAACTGAAATCTTGTTACAATTGTGGAGATCATTTACATTTTGTTGCTGAGTGTCCCTATGAAAATATATAAGATCATGGGGGTATACTGGTCCTCAAGGAGAAGTCAAAAGCTCCACGCAAGAAGCCATTCAGCAAGAAAATTGTCTATACAAGAAGCAACCAAATATAGTGTTGGTAGCCCAAGAAGAATATTCATCCACAAGCGAAGATGGAGAAGACAATGAAAGCCCAAGAGAAGTGGCAACCATAGCTACCACATCTACACCAACCACTTTGCTCTTCGACTCTCCCAATGAGAACTCCTTCAACAAGAATGTCACTTGTCTCATGGCAAGAGGTTCTAAGGTATCACCTTCCACCACTTCCTTTCCTAAGACTACTTTGAATATTGATATGGATGATCCTACTAGTCTTAAGGTGAAGGAAAAAGTTATTGCTTTGTACCATTTTATAACTAACTTGCAAGGTGAGCACAAGATGCATTTCGAGGCCCTAATGGGACAACTTGTTCACTCAGAAGAACTCCTTGAAGAAAATGGCAACATTGAAAGAGAGGATGCAATAGAGATAACATCTTTAAAAAATGCTCTAGAGGAAGAAGAGGAGATTCTGGTCTCTCTCGAGGAGAGGCTTGAGTCCATAGAGGAGTCACATGATGAGATAGTGGCTAAACTAATCAAAGAACGTGACCACGCTAGTGTTAAAATTAAGAAACTTAAAAAGGAAAAGGTTGAATTTGGGGCTGCTCATGCTAGACTAACTAAAAAGCTAGTGGAACTTGAGATCGCCCATAAGGCTTTGGAAAGTGAACACCCACTTCTTAAAGATCATGATCAGCTCCAAACTCGACTAGCTAAATATGATGTTCCTAGCACCTCTACCATTGTGTGTGATCATGCAAAAATTCTTAAATAAAACACTAAATTGAAGAATGAACTTGCCAAGGCATCCCTTCCCAAAGGTAAGGATGCTCTCGGTGACCTATTGAGTAAGCAAAGGTCAAATAATGGGAAGGAGGGACTTGGCTATGTTCCCAAGACCAAGAAGAAGAATAAGAATGCCAAGTCAAATCAAGCCAAGACAAGCACCACCATAGTAAATGACTCCATGGAATACAAAACTGCTCATAATAGTTTTGCAGGAATTACTAACCCCAATTATGAGCTTCGTGATTTTTATGGTGTGATATATTGGTCCATTTGATGGTTATATTTGTCGAATATCTGGTACAGGGGGTACCCCTGATCCGTCCATGTTTGTCTTGCACGGCAGGGCTCGAGTAACCCTCGCGAGGGAAGGGATGCTTCCCTCTCGAGGGGTGCCTCGCTAGACCCTCCCGAAGGCATCTAGAGGGGATAACCACTCTAGAAATCCTGGCAAGACCACGAATCCTCAGGAGGGGGGTGGAGGCGCCCATCATGGGAATACAACAAGAGAAACGATGGCACTAGGTACCTCTGTCGTATGGTCCTAAATGCAGGGCATCATGTTGGGTTCGCAGCATAGAAAACAATTTTTTTCCTACGATGGGAACTACTAAGCACCAAGATCTATCTACTAGATACAAGCAACGGGTGGATATACAGCCATAGAGATCATACTCGTGAAGATCGACAAAGTGTAACAGTTTTCAACCCGTAAAACCGGAATATATTTGCATGTATTTTCTTTTTAAGGGCCATACTTTTAAGGGTACTGCTAGTGCTGCTCTTAAGAGGGACAACCACTCGATGGGTTCCACGCATCCCGTCACACGGATGGTCATACACCCGCGTCACAAGCAAGCCGCGTCCGCCTCCTGGGGCTGCCGGCACTATTTCTCAGTCTGGGACACGCGATTTCCTACCTATGTCCCCAGGAGAGAAGTACGACGAAACATTATGAACACGTGTGAATTTGAAGAGATTTTATAAATTTAGACGAAGTTCATAGATATTTAGGTGAGTTCATACAAGATTCGATGGAAATTAATAGCCTATTGCAATCATATTGTTGGGTTTGCATCTACTACAACCACTACACTGCTTTCCACCACAACACTTTGCTCCCCTAGAAGGCTACAACTGTGGAGGTTTCTGTCAGAGGTTACCCTTAAGGGTGTCCCGATCTTCATGGATCTCTTAGTCAAATAAATGGGGAAAGCGAGAGAAACTGAGAAGGTAGTGGAAACAAACACACACCTCACGAAGAACATGATGAACACATGCAAACACAACATGATACAAGGCATATTACTCCTCCGTCGGCCACCAGCCCGATAGAATCCTCGCAAGGAGAGATCGGTCAACGTGCTCCCATCAATCCACATCGGAGAGGGAAGAACACCTTGGAGAGTGTCTTGACAACTACACTCATGACCATGTAAGATGTAGGCCTTGTACAACTAAGGATGCTCAAAGGCCAAATCCATAGAGGCCGGTGACGATAGTCGATATCCTCGTAAGTGGGTGACACAAACTAGAGAGATTTCACAAAGGGAGTTGTATTCTAGAATCATCTATGCGTAAGGGATACATGAGGGGGTGAGGGATCTATACATAGGCCAGCCCTAAACAAGGGGTAGTTTGGAATAAAGCTGGCCAAAGGGTAGATAAAGAGAATATTCCAGGGCATCAAACCTAGATCTGTGCAAAGACGTGCAAATCCGGTGGTAAGTCCTATAGTACCGGATGGTGCGCCAGATGGGTCGACATGGCGCCGGTTTGGCCATGGGCGTATGAACCGGTTCACTGGGGGTCACTTGGGCGGAGCGTCGGGACAGTGCTAGATCCACCAGACCTGGCACTTGTTGTCTGGTAGGAGGGTTAGTGGCATCGGGCCTGGCGCCGGTTTCTCCAGCTCTTCTTCCTTCTCCTCTACCAGGCCACCGTCTTGTCAGGCTTTATGTTTCGAGCTTCCTCCCTTGCATCTGTACTTGTCGGTGTGAACCTACAATGATCATGGGATGGAGTATGAAGTAGTATACCATTCAATAGGGTAGGAAGTGGAATCACGTAGAGGATAGGATTCACCTTTGGAGTCCATGGCAACTTGGTACAAGTTGTAGACCCTGATGTGGCAATGACCCTAGGGTTTTTGAGGTGCATTTCCTCTGAGTGCCCACAAATGCTTGATGGGATATTCTTGTATCTAATCGTGCACCTAGGCATCATAGATTTCTAGATGCATGGCGAGAAAAACACCAAAATAAGGTAGCACATCGTGATCAACATCAGTAAGAGAGTGCATGCCCTCAAATAACAACGAATCAACCACTGGATGATCCCACTCACTCTCGATGATCATATTATGCATTCATCACCTCCCACATCTGTGACTGAAAGAACAATTCATGATCCCTATAGTTTTGAGTGTTAGATAACAATATCAAGGATTATTTAACTATGTATTGAGTGTTGAATTGTTCCCCAAAAGAACTACAAAGCAAATGCATCAAATAGATGTTCTGGAGGGTGGATTATCCGCCCATATCAAGGTCTGGATTATCCACCCCTATCAAGGGCCGAATTATCCGCCCCAGACTCAATCGATAAAGGGGAGCAAGGCATGTCACGCGACATAGGGGAGGGGGCAGAATTTTTCCCATATTTTCTGACTAGAGTCGGACCTTTTGCCCGGGCCATCCGCCCCCTAGGGAATTTTTGCTAAGCGGCCAAGGCACATCATGCAGTATGGGGGCGAAGTTTTTCCCCGGATTCTTTGACCGGGACCGGACTTTTTGCCCTGGCCGGATAATTCGCCCTCCCAGGGGGCCGAATAATCTACCCCTCGGGAATTTTTCGCCAAGGAACCAAGGCGCGTCACGCTGAGTTGGGGGTAGAGTTTTCCCCGGATTCTCCGACCCAACCTAGACTTTTTGCCCTGGCTAGATTATCCGGCGACCACTAGGGCCAGGTTATCTGGCCCAAGATTGTTTCAATGATATATTTTCATGAGGGGGTACACATACCCATTCATAACTTCAATTCAGACCCTCTCGGATCCAATGAAAAAACAAACCCCTGTTCAAATCGAATCTTCAATAGTTATCCACTTTCAACCACCCGAAGGCTTTGATCTTTGGGGAATCGAAGGAGGAGGCCTCGATCTTCATCATCACCAATCAAGATCTTCACTTCCTCTCCCATTCATTTGGGGGAATTTTGATCTAGAGTTTCTTTAAATTTCTAGATCGTGGTTTCGTTATTTGATCACTTGTTTTACTATGGCAGCTTGTTTTCATCACAGGAGCCTCCAATTTAGTTGTGGACGTGTGCTCTGGTAGCGTTGTAAAGGCACCGGTATCCTCCTCGAAGGGTACCATATAGTGGAAAGGTGGATCAAGCCAGTTGTGGCGAGATCCACCGGAGAATAGGGTGAGGCCTATTGTGGCGTGGTGGTCTTAGTATCGCCCACCCCTCCAATGCAGACGTACTTCCCTTAACAAGGGAGGAACTACGGTAAAACAAATCATGTGTCTCCTTGTGCTCCATTACGGTTACCTCCTTCCTATCACCACCTTTACTCGCTTAGTAGCTAGGTTGTCATGTAGATAAATTCATCTTAGTTGCATATATAGAGAATTTACCTTTGTGTCAAGCCTAAAACTGAAAAAGAGTTAAAATTTAGAGTAGCACCTATTCACCCCCCTCTAGGTGCCCATACAATCCATTTCAATTGGTATTAGAGCCTCAGCTCTTTATTCAGGCTATACCGCCTAAGAGAGTATGGGTACTCGAGGAGATGGTAGTGAGGTTGGGGAAAAGGTCACCATGGATGATCACAAGTCTTTGGAAACAAGATTGACAAAAACCGTGGAGACTCAGTTGCAAGAAATGTGTGAAATGATAGCAGGTCTCATGCCAACCCCAACCACACCTCCATCTTCCATTGAGGCTACAACTCCTCTTTCAAAGGACAAAGCTAAGGCTAACTTCGAGGAAAAGGAGTTGGAGGATGAAGATAAAAATAAGAGCTCCTCTTCCAAAAAGGGAAGTGGTAAAGAGGATTATAGTGAGTTCTCTCACTTATACTCACCTGCTCCACCAATACCTCACCCTCATATAAACAATAGGGGTGATCCACGCAAGCTTAGTGCATCTTCTTTTAATCAATGACATTTTTTAATGAAATCCCATGTGTGCAGCTCTTCAATCGAGTGATGGAAGATTATAGTGAGTGGACTCCATGTTGTACATCAATCAAACATGACAAGAAGAGAAGTGGTTGATAGTCAATTCAATGCCACTGCTTTGCACATGATCTAACTTGGTGTGGGTCCCAGGAGATGCCTCACATTGAACATCTCCGTACCACAAAGGAAGCTTGGGATGCCCTCACCGAGTTGTTCATCAAAAATGAGAGCATGAGGAAGACACAATTATCATCAAATGACTTCCAATGAATTTATGCAAGAAATGGTAGCATTCAAGGTTGCGGCCAAGAATATTGAAGATGCTCGTGCACAAGCAACTGGAATGCAAAAAGGTGTAAATGTTGCCTTGAAGGCCAATGTTGTTGAGCAAGAATAAGATGATAGGAGCATTGACATAGCTGCCATTAGTTGCCGTGAGGAGGTCAAATGATCTCATGGTGAGTATATGGCGTTCTATGCGTGAAACCTTTGGAAAGATCCGGCTAAGGAAAAATATGAGCTTGAACGCAAGCATGGATTTAGTGGAAGAAAGGAAAACGGTCCAAAACTGAAACCTTGTTACAATTGTGGAGATCGTTTACATTTTGTTGCTGAGTGTCCCTATGAAAATAGATAAGATCATGGGGGTAGACTGGTCCTCAAGGAGAAGTCAAAAGATCCACGTAAGAAGCCATTCAACAAGAAAATTGTCTATACAAGAAGCAACCAAAGATAGTGTTGGTAGCCCAAGAAGAGTATTCATACACAAGCGAAGATGGAGAAGACAATGAAAGCCCAAGAGAAGTGGCAACCATAGCTACCACATCTACACCAACCACTTTGCTCTTCGACTCTCCCAATGAGAACTCCTTCAACAAGAACGTCACTTGTCTCATGGCAAGAGGTTCTAAGGTATCACCTTCCACCACTTCCTTTCCTAAGACTACTTTGAATATTGATATGGATGATCCTACTAGTCTTAAGGTGAAGGAAAAAGTTATTGCTTTGTACCATTTTATAACTAACTTGCAAGGTGAGCACAAGATGCATTTCGAGGCCCTAATGGGACAACTTGTTCACTCAGAAGAACTCCTTGAAGAAAATGGCAACATTGAAAGAGAGGATGCAATAGAGATAACATCTTTAAAAAATGCTCTAGAGGAAGAAGAGGAGATTCTGGTCTCTCTCGAGGAGAGGCTTGAGTCCATAGAGGAGTCACATGATGAGATAGTGGCTAAACTAATCAAAGAACGTGACCACGCTAGTGTTAAAATTAAGAAACTTAAAAAGGAAAAGGTTGAATTTGGGGCTGCTCATGCTAGACTAACTAAAAAGCTAGTGGAACTTGAGATCGCCCATAAGGCTTTGGAAAGTGAACACCCACTTCTTAAAGATCATGATCAGCTCCAAACTCGACTAGCTAAATATGATGTTCCTAGCACCTCTACCATTGTGTGTGATCATGCAAAAATTCTTAAATAAAACACTAAATTGAAGAATGAACTTGCCAAGGCATCCCTTCCCAAAGGTAAGGATGCTCTCGGTGACCTATTGAGTAAGCAAAGGTCAAATAATGGGAAGGAGGGACTTGGCTATGTTCCCAAGACCAAGAAGAAGAAGAAGAATGCCAAGTCAAATCAAGCCAAGACAAGCACCACCATAGTAAATGACTCCATGGAATAAAAAACCGCTCATAATAGTTTTGTAGGAATTACTAACCCCAATTATGAGCTTCGTGATTTTTATGGTGAGATATATTGGTCCATTTGATGGTTATATTTGTCGAATATCTGGTACATGGGGTACCCCTGATGCGTCCATGTTTGGCTTGCACGGCAGGGCTCGGGCAGCCCTCGCAAGGGAAGGGATGCTTCCCTCTCGAGGGGTGCCTCGCCAGACCCTCCCGAAGGCATCCAGAGGGGAGAACCGCCCTAGAAATCCCGGCGAGACCACAATCCTCAGGAGAGGGTGGAGGCGCCCATCACGTGAATACAACAAGAGAAACGATGGCACTGGGTACCTCCGTCGCACGGTCCTAAATGCAGGGCATTGTGTTGGGTTTGCAGCATAGAAAGCAATTTTTTTCCTACGATGGGAACTACTAAGCACCAAGATCTATCTACTAGATACAAGAAACGGGTGGATATATAGCCATAGAGATCATACCCGTGAAGATCGACAAAGTGTAACGAGATTGGACTCGTGGATGATGTAGTCGATCGCTTGCCAATCTCAAGATCGAGAGGAAGTCCTAGCGCCGCAAATCAGCAGCGCATCCATGCTCGCACACACGTCCGGTCCATCGAACAACCTCTGCCTCCTCACTCCAGCGATGCAGCGGAAGCAGCAACTCCTTCTGGATGAAAAGCCACCGGGAACATGTATCTCACTAATTCGAGACCATGGGGGAATAATTCTAGAGGGCGAGAGAGATCCTTCACGAGGAGGTGTGCTTTGTGAGGGAGGAGAGGGGGGACTTTTATAGGGAGAGGGGGCAGCCCCCTCCCATGGCCGGTGGCCATGGAGGTGCCCCCACCTCTTCCTTTGTTCATATGGGTGGAAGCACCACTCACATAAACATGCCTCCACTCAAAATTCCACTCACATGCATTAAATTTCGACCAAATTTAATGCAACTCTCATTTACTAAAACTCTTTTATTTATTTTATTCAGAATTTTTTTAATTACTTTAATTAACAAACATTCCCATAAAACCACCTGCAACATTTCAATATCACATGCAGAACCAATTTCAGCAATTTCACTCGAAACAATTTCGCTGTCCATTGAAATAATTCTAGCGCTTTGTAATTATTTTGTCCAGAACACATTTGATCCAAATGGTGTAGGTATCCCTTAAGTCTATCATCCTACGGTTCACGAATAATGCATACATGACCGAGACCCTTCTCCGATCAATAATTAGTAGCGGGACCTGGAGATCCATACTGTCTCCCACACATTGAACGATGACTTATGTGATCGTGAGAACCTTTAATGCTAGTAACTAAATCCCTTTGTCTCGCGATATATTACATGTCTGAGATTCGATCATCGGTATATCAATACCTAGTTCGATCTCGTTACCGACATGTACTCTTTTCTTGTTCCGGTGATATAATATTCTAGTGATCACATCACTTGCTTGCAAGCTATCTCAATGTGATATCATTGAGAGGGCCCAGAGTATATCTATCCGTCATCGGGATGGACAAATCCCACTCTTGATCCATGAGCCTCAACATAACACCTTCGGAGTATCTAATGCCTAATATATATGATGCTTCACCAAGGTCCTTCATCAAAAATTTGCTGTTTAGATAACTTTTTAACACTGCTTAAAAGATCTATATAATTTCCAATCAATAATATGTCATCCACATATGATATCAGAAATGCCACATTGCTCCCACTCACTTTCTTGGAAATACAAGCTGACAACTATGAGATTCAACATATTTTTGATGGTTTTTATTGATGGTTTTCCTCTAGATTTGATCATTTTCTAGCTTTACCTAACGCTAATACTTCGGTAGCGAAGAAAACTTGGTTTTTAATGTGTGTTTCAGGTTCTGAATGTCAACATAAGGTTTTAACAAGGGAAACACAATGTTTAGGCGAAAACAAGCAAGTCTCTTTTGGAAGCAATCAAGGGAGGCAAACAGACGCTTTAACGAGCAACTATACGGCGAGAACATTTTTCCGGCCGTATAGTTCCCGCCGTATAGCTTCCACCGCCTCTGTATTGTCAAAAGGGACAACTTTCATGAAGAGTCCATACGCGAAAACAGAACACAACAGCCGCCATCCCATCTAGAAAGGAGAAAGAAGAGATTCGGAGAAGGAGGAGAAGACGTTCTTCATCTCGCTCCATGATCTTCGACCTCCTAGCCAACACACCCCCATAGCCATTACTTGTACTTGAGAGAGAGAGAGAGATCTTCACCTTGCAAGACTAGGGTTTGAGATTGTTTCTTCCTATCTTGAATTGTGTTGGATTACTTTTGTATTTTTATTGTGGATCTCCACAGTAATATCGAGAAGAACTCCCTTTATTTAATTATATCGATGATGCTTTCTTCTCTCATGTGTGAGTAAGTTCCTTGGGCATGGGATATGTAAGGGATTGGTGAGATGTGATGTGCCTTCATATATTTTCCATTAGTTTGTGATTGATTTTAATTACTATATTATGTGTGCTTGACTATCTGTGGGATGCCTAATGCTTGTTGTCCAATTAAGGGCCCAGACAACATGATGCTTTGTTCTACATGGATAGGATCTTGCTCGCTAGCAGACCGACGACCCCCCGAGTGACACAGGGATATCAATAGGAAACTAGTATACTCAAGGATAACGAGGAAGCACCG
The DNA here is from genome assembly GCA_023614405.1 of Avena insularis. Classification (NCBI taxonomy): domain Eukaryota; kingdom Viridiplantae; phylum Streptophyta; class Magnoliopsida; order Poales; family Poaceae; genus Avena; species Avena insularis. Next base: position 421,732,471 of record CM042686.1, on the reverse strand, counting down.
TGCTTATTGCATTAATCCGATCCAAGGAGCTTAATTGCTAAGCAACCCGAAGGATCTTAATCGTCTAGTGACTGACCATGGTTTTGGTAACAGACTAGTAGGATTATTGAAGTAGGGATGAAATCTACCAAGAGGAGTTCCGACTAATTATGGGTTACTCGCCTACACACATACTTATAATATTATAATTGTTACACTTACCACTCGTCCACCTGGCGCAATTACTATCACCATGAACTGTATCTCCCCGCGCCTTCTTTGTCATCTGCAGAAAATAACAAAGAATCAAATCGTTCTTTAATTTTATGCATTTTATTTCTGAAGTTTACATTTTACTTTTATTTAAATACATCCAATTCCCGTCACCCTAGGGACGAGCAAAAACTACCACACAGAGCTCATCGACTTCGACGTCGCACGGATCTACCTGCCCTACAATGGAATCCTAGGCTACCTGGCACTAGAAAAGCTCATGGCGGTCACTCGCAACGCCTACAACCTGGTCAAGATTCTGGGTGGCGCTGGTAACATCATCACTATGTGCTGCGACGAGATCGAAGCCGTGCGCTCCCACGAGCAGGCCTACAAAGGGGCAGAAAACGCACGCCAGGAGGTCGTGACCGACTCCGATGGGGACAGGCCCCCCAAACTGCCAAGGCCTTGGGGGCTTGCGGCGAGGTGTCAACGGCATCCTCCCGAACGGTGAGGACATGGCGGAAAGCCTTATCCACAGTGCAAAGAAGTACTGCATCATGGACGGGGACCTCTATTGCCGCCGCCCAAACGGTGTCGCCCTCTGGTGCATCTCTAGTGATGAGGGGCACGAGCTTCTGGCCGACATCCACACCGGGGAATGCAGCCACCATGCCTCGGCTCTACACTCACCGAGAAAGCTTTCCGCAACGGCTTTTACTAGCTCACCGCACTCACTAATGCCATAGAGATGGTGAAGTTGTGCGAGTCATGCCAGTTCCATGCCAAGAAAATACACCAGCCAACTCAGCAGCTGCAGACCATCCTCCTCTCATGGCCCTTTACGATCTAGGGGCTGGACATCTTGGGGCCTTTGCCACGAGCGCTCGGGGGCTACACGTACCTCTACGTCACCATCGACAAGTTCACCAAATGGGCCGAGGTGGAACCGGCCAGAACCATCCTAGCACAGTTGGCGGTGAAGTTCATCCAAGGTCTGGTCTGCCGTTTCGATGTACCCAGCCGCATCATCACCGGCAATGATAGCCAGTTCACCAGCGGAATGTTCCAATCCTACTAGGAGGACATCGACACCAAGATCTTCTACGCATCTATTGCCCACCCCCGTAGTAACAAACAAGCAAAACGAGCAAATGTGGAGATCCTGAAGGGGCTCAAGACCTAGAGTTTCTCCCGCAAGCTCAAGGATTGCGGACGAGGGTGGTTGGACACTCTCCCAGGAGTGTTGTGATCCATCCGCACCATCGCAACCAAACCAACCAGCGAGACCCCTTTCTTCCTTGTTTACAACACTGAGTCTATCATTCCTGTAGAACTCAAGCACGGCTCCCCCAGGTGCTCTCCTTCTACGAGGCGGCACAAGAGGAACTGCATCATTACGACCTCACCCTCATCGAGGAAGCCTGCCACAAGGTCAATGTGCGGGCGGCCAGGTACTAGCAAGCATTACGTTGGTACCACTGTCGTAACATATGGGCGCGCACCCTGCAGGTGGGGGACCTTGACCTTCGCCGCGTCCTCTCTCACGAGGGTCTGCACAATCTCTCCCCGATGTGGGAAGGCCCTTCCTGGTCGTGCACGTCGCAAGGCTAGGCGCAGTGTGACTGGAAACGGAGGAAGGAGTCCCTATCCCCAACGTCTGGAACATCGAGCACCTTCGGAAGTTATACCCGTGAGCTCTGCTCATGGCGGCGGCGGTAATGAATAACTATCCCCTTGAACGGTGTGAAAATTCAAGAATGATAGCTCATTTTTTTGGTTTTTCCCCAATGATTTCTTTGTTTGCATCTTCGTTTCTTCTATGGTGTTTCTCCCTTTCGAACACCGTGTGAGCGGGGGCTAGGCACAGTGTCTACCGCCAGGGCCACCCTCGGTTAGCACCGGGGCCTAAAGTGTCGAGCTTTGAACTTTCAGAGTAGCTCCAGCGACAAGTTACCTCACCCATGGTTCTCGGTGCTTGATAATACTCACACGACACACGAAGGGAAATCATACACCGTGCGGAACCTACGGTTACCTCTCCGAGGGACTATATAAGGAAAGTACGCGTCCTACGGTCACCTCCTCGAGGGACTTACGAGACGGAATTGAATGTACAAGAGCCTACGGCCACCTCCTTGAGGGACCTACAGGACAGGTACAAGCCCCGTGACCTCCTCGCCAGGGGACGAGTGGGGCGACCCTTGAGACAACCCCTCAAGTGATGTGTGGAACTTATGGTTGCCTCTCCGAGGGACTATACAGGGAAAATAAGTGTCCTATGGTCACCTTCTCGAGGGACTTACGAGACGGAATTGAACATACAGAGCCTACGGCCACCTCCTTGAGGGACCTACGAGACATGTACAAGCCCCGTGACCTCCTTGCCAGGGGACGAGCAGGGTGACCCTTGAGACAACCCCTCAAGTGGCATGCGGAACCTACGGTTGCCCCTCCGAGGAACTATACAGGGAAAGTATGTGTCCTATGGTCACCTCCTCGAGGGACTCACGGGACAAATTTGAGTGTATAGATCCCACTAACACTTCATCAAGAGGTCCCCGCGGGACATAAAGTCTGAAGACCGCCTCCACGAGGGATCGTCAGGTTGGGACATGACCACTCCCTCGAGAGGGCCGAGAAAGCGACGACAGACAGTTAAGGCCCCATAGCAGGAAAGGTACCCTTACACGTCTCAGCAGGAGAATGTTAGGTCTCAAAGCGCTTCACGAGCATTACATGGGCAAGAATCAAGCCACCCCAACAGTGTCATCAGAGTCCGCCTCGTCGAGACCTTCTTCTCCCTCTTCAGCGGCGAAGTCGTCCGAGCCTTCGGTTTTGGCTCCCTCCTTGTCGCCTACTGACATGGGTATACCCTACAGGTACTCGAGCTTGGTATATACAGCCTGAATACAGCGGAAGCCCATGGTGTCGCCAAGGCCCAAATAGAGAACTCAAGTAACCTACGGACTCTCGATTGCTTGAGGACAAGAAGAAGCTAAAGATAGAAAGTTCAAAGGGGAAAACCCTAACCTGTAACCGACTCAAACTACTACCCGAGACCTAGCCTATCTATATAAAGGCTAGGAGGAGGCGGCGAGAAGGACACACACAACCCTAGTTTCTACAACCCTCACCAGATTGCATCTGCGCACCATTCTAATCCTCGATTCCTTTGATAATTCCACGAGCAGACAAGCAGGAGTAGGGACCTCTATGAGGCCTAAACCTGGGTAAATCTTCAAGTCCCCTGTGTGCTTGTTTACTAGCCGATAGATGCTTCCAGCGCTCCCTCCTTCTCCAAAACCCAAGTCCATAACAATGGGCATTGATGAGTTAAACCCTCGTCAATTGGCGCTGTTTGTGGGAATTGGGAGTGCTGATGTTGCGGATTCTTCGGCCCCATCGACTGTGATCTACAACTCCGCAACAATGGAGATTCGCTATCTTTTCAGCGCGTCCGACTTCACCGTCCACACGCCAGCCACTCACCCGGCTTTCGAGTCCGTAGGCGACGGAATCAGCCTAGTGATCGGGAGCTTCCGCTTCCAAGTTGGTCAGATGGGCACGCTTCGCATGCCTGGCCAGCCGACGACACCATCGATTGCTCCAGCATCGTGGTTCCCTCCGCCGATCGGCACCCTCAGTAAGCTCAATGCCTCAACAACAGTTGAGAATACGGTCAGCGATAGCAGTCGTGAATCTGATCTGGGCGATTTGGCAACTGAAGATGGAGCCTACGGCTCCGGATCTGAAAGTTGTGGGAGCAGCAGCTTTCCCAACCACTTCATGTGCGCCGTCATCAACACGGGCGACTCCTCCGCCAATTGCGACAACACGGGCAATGGTGGCCATGAAGCCGACCCGCCAAACAGCGGCATACCCAATGGCGGACCACCCAACGGCGGCCCTACCAACGGCGCCCCCGTCAATAACGGAGGGGAAGCCGCACCCCCCACCATGGTGAACGAGCACACCGGCGAGCGTGTTGTGATTAGGCTCAATGATCTCGAGTGGGCCTGTTGCCGAGAAGCTCTGCGAGGCAATCCCCTACCTCCAGGCACGTCGCAAGAGATGCTAATGGGCTACCATTGGCTACTAAAGGAAGAATATAGACGCTAGCTGCAAACAATCGTGCAACTCGAAGCGTGTAAAAAGGCGGCAGATGAGTTGAGCCTTCGACGGGCCAGGCTCTCCTCCCACGGAGGATCCTCCTCCAAGGGCAAAGAGTACGTGGCTAACAAGAGACAATTCCGAATGGCCCATCTCACCGAGCAGGAACACATAGAAGCTGTAAAAGTCCTCGACTTCAGCTCTATGACAGTCGACACCCGGGGCAACATGGTCCCAAAGACGCCGCAGGCAGCGGTGACAGCGGCCACCATGTACCTGCTCGACAATCAACCACCAGCTGGATATCCCCGAGCTGTCATGCACCGATCTACGATCACAGGCTTGGGATTAATCGAGGCTGCTCTCGACAAAGAACTAGCACCGGAGCTGAAGAAAGGCACGGCCCTGGCAAAACGCTACTCCTCACCCTCATCCAGCGACGACAGTCATGACCTGTCTCGATGCCGCTGCTCACGGTGACACGACCACGACTACGACGCACGTGATGACATCACACAACGCAAAATCGACAAATCAAGGGCGTGACGTGCCCGGTCGACTGACTCAGAAGACGAAGATGTGGAGCTCTGCGGCACTAGATGCTTCAGTAGGGCCATCAGGAAAAAGCAAATGCCCAAGGGGTTTAAGCTCCCATCAGAAAACCTGAAGTTCGACGGTTTGCAGGACCCGAAAATCTGGCTAGAGGACCATATCTCCTCTGTTAGGCTCCACGGTAGGAGTCAAAGCACGGCTATGCAATGCCTACAGCTACAGCTGCAGGGCGCCGCCCGAGCATGGCTCAACAACCTCCCACGCGGATCCATTCGCAGTTGGGAAGAGCTGGTCTACAGCTTTGTGCGCAACTTCAAGGGCACCTACAAGAGGCCCGCGTCAATCGAAGAACTAAGATGCTGCCAGCAAAGATCGGGCGATTCACTACGCTCATACATCTAGAGGTGGTCCATCATCAAGAAATCCACAGAAAATATCTCAGAGGATCACGCGATTGATGCATTCAACGGCGATGTACACCGCATAGAGCTCAGGGAGGAATTGGGCCGCTCGAAACCCAAAACCATCGACCACCTGATGGAAATTGCGAATCGATGGGCAGATGGAGAAGATTCGGTGAATAATCGCGTTCATTCCAACGATGAAGCAGAACTCGAACACAGACGTGACCGCCGAAGTAAAAGTCGCATGCACATCTATGATGACCACGGCGACGTCAACATGGTCGTGGCCGGCTACGCCGACAGACGCGACGACAACCGCAACAGTGGCTACCACAGCAGTGGATACCGCGACTCCGGGAGGCACCCGCAACATCCATCGAAGACAAGTTGTCTGGGCCATGCACTGTGCACTTTTACATCGACAAGCACAACGGCAAAGAGAAGTCCAACCACCTCCTCAAGGACTGCCGCGAGTTCCTCAAGCTTCATAAGGGTCTAGCTCGGATGAATCATGATGCTATAAATAGGGGCTACGGAGCCGCCCTAGGAGCTGTGGCACATGGAGCTCCGCCACCACCACCTGGACTACCCCCAAATGCAGCTGCGCCGGACCAGCACCACGGAGGCGAACCATACCGACGGGCCATGGGTACCATGATGATCCAAAAGGGACGGCCCTCGAATCGGGTGTAGAAGGCCATCACTCGCCAAATCAACTTGGCGACAAACTCACCACCATCCACCACTGAGTACCTCAGTGGAAGCGACTCCTGCATTACCTTTGACAAGCACGACCACCCACGCCAAGTACCTTGTCCAGGCCATTGTCCCCTCGTCCTCGAGGCACAAATTGGAGGCTTCAACATGAGTCACGTCTTCATGGACGGCGGAAGCGGCATCAACCTTATCTTCGCGAGTACCTTGCGAGCAATGATGATCCCTCTGACCTGCCTAGAGGCCTCAGACACAACATTCCACGACATCGTCCCAGGAAAGGGCGTATATCCCCTTGGCAAGATCAACCTCGACATCATCTTCGGCACACCGAAAAACTTTCGGCGCGAGCGCATCGACTTTGAAGTCATCGACTGGCCCTCACAGTACCACTGCATCCTCGGATGTGTCGCGTTCGCTAGGTTCATGGCAGTGCCACACTACGCCTATCTGCAGATGAAAATGCCATGCCCTAATGGCGTCATCACAATCAATGGGAGCTTCGAGAGGTCCGACCATTGCGATAGGGAATTCAACAGAATCTCCTAGTCCTTATGAATGCAAGAGGAACTCGCAAGATTGAAGGAATCAATAGACAACAGCTTGCCTCCCCTAAGCCGGCCAAGCTCACCCGACCTGTCCTTTGACTCATCGGTCCACACGAAGAAAGTTCAGGTCCATCCATCGGATCCCGCCAAGACGGCCCTCATCGCCAACAACTTGAGTCCCGCATAGGAACTTGTGCTCGTCGAATTCCTCCGTGAGCACTGGGAAATCTTCGCCTAGTGTATAGAGGACATGCCAGAAGTTCCCAGGGAATTCGTTGAGCACGCACTCAATGTCAACCCAGACGCAAGGCCAGTCAAGCAAACAATTCGGCGACTATCTGAACCAAGAGCAAAGGCAGTCGGAATGGAGATCAATAGACTCCTCGACACCAAATTCATACGCGAGATCAAGGAAAGTACTTGGCTCGCCAACACAGTGCTAGTACCAAAAAAGGACACAGATATCTTGCGGATGTGCGTCGACTTCACTTCTCTGAACAAGCACTGCCCGAAGGACCACTTTCCGCTACCGCGAATCGACCAGATCATCGACTCCACCGCGGGATGCGAGTGCTTCTGCTTCCTCGACGCCTATTCAGGCTACAACCAAATTCGAATGAAGGAGTAAGTTCAAGAAAAAACGGCGTTTACAACGCCTTTTGGCGTGTTCTGCTACAACACAATGCCCTTCGGGCTAAAAAATGCAGGAGCCACTTACCAGCGGTGCATGCAGGCTTGCCTCAAGAACCAACTTGGTCGCAATATCCAAGTCTATGTTGACGAAATAGTAATTAAGACCAAGGAGGAAGCCTCACTAATCGACGATTTACGCGAAACCTTCGCCAACCTTGACCGCTACCGGATCAAGCTCAATCCGGACAAGTGCGCCTTCAGCGTACCATCTGGGCAACTACTCGGGTATCTTATCTCCGCAAGAGGAATCGAGGCGAACCCAAAGAAAATAAAAGCCATACTGGCCATGGAGAAGCCGAAGAACAGAAGAGGTGTCCAGCAGCTGGCTGGGCGAATCGCGGCGCTCAGTCGATTCATCAGTCGAATGGGTGAAAAAGCACTGCCTTTCTACCAACTCCTCTGCAAGGCTGACAAATTCAAGTGGACCAACGAGGCATAGGAAGCATTCGAAGACCTCAAGCGCCTACTGTCCACCTCGCCAGTACTGGTGACCCCACGCGAAAGGGAACCACTATTGCTATACATCTCTGCCACCAACCAGGTGGCCAGCACAGTGCTCGTGGTAGAACGAGCCGAGGAAAGCAAGGTCCACGGGGTACAACGCCCAGTCTACTACCTCAGCGAGGTACTTACGCCAACCAAACAACGGTACTCACACTACCAGAAACTGGCGTATGATGTCTTTATGACAGCCCGACAACTACGCCACTACTTCCATGAACACCCAATCGTGGTAGTCAACGACGCCCTGCTTGGGCATATCCTCAACAATCCTGACGCCACTGGACGAGTCGTGCTTTGGGGAATCGAACTGTCTCCACGAGACATTACATATGAAAAACGCAACGCAATCAAGTCGCAAGTCCTCCCTAACTTCCTCGTGCACTTGATGGAGAACCAGCTCCCAGAAAAACCAGATATGTCCTAACTTTGGACAATGCACTTCGACGGTTCAAAGCGAAAGGATGGGGCAGGCGCAGGTGTCATACTGACATCGCCCCAAGGAGACAAGCTGAAATATATCCTGCGAATGCAGTTCACCGCCTCCAACAATGAAGCTGAATACGAGGCCCTACTGCACGGGATGAGGATGGCAAAAGCCTGCGGCGCCAAGAGGCTCATAATATACGGCGACTGCAAGCTGGTCGTCAACCAGACAATGCACGAGCGCGACGCACTGAACGACAACATGATTTCCTACCGCGACCTCTACGACACACTCGAAGGAGACTTCGACGGTTGCGAGCTGCGGCACATAGGCCGCGAAAGCAATGAAGAGGCGGACGCACTCGCCAACATAGGCTCCACCTGCGCCCCAATACCACCTGGGGTATTTCTCGAGCGCATCTGCGAACGCTCCATCAAGCCAAAGGCCACAGAGAAGAAAACAAGCGTAGCAACGGACTCGGGGGCTATGCCGCCCAATGAGCCAATGGCACTCGACGGCTTGGAGCTGGACACAGGACTCGAAGGACCAATGAGCGTCATGATGATCGAGTCATCCTGGACTCAACCGTACATCTCGTACCTTCTTAGCAAGAGGCTACCGGACAATCCGACTAACACACGGCACATCGTGCGATGATCCAAGGCATTCGCTGTTATCAACGGCGAGCTATACAAGCGCAGCATCACAGGAGTACTCCAACGATGCATCTCCACGGCCGACGGAAGAGCTGTTCTCCTCGACATCCATGACGGGACTTGCGGGCATCACGCCGGCAGTCGCGCCCTCGTCGCCAAAGTACTACGAGCTGGATTCTACTGGCCTACGGCCATGTGTGACGCCAAGGACATTGTCCAGAAATGCAATGCTTGCCAGCGATTCGCAGACAAGCCACACGCACCTGGCGCAGAACTCCGGCCAATTCCATTGGCCTGGCCCTTCGTGCAATGGGGACTCGACATGGTCGGCAAGCTCCCAAAGTCCTCACGAGGAGGCTACGTCTACCTCCTGGTCGCAGTCGACAAATTCACCAAATGGATAGAGGCCATGCCATTGACTAATCAGTGGGGATACAATGCAGTCAAGTTCTTCGAGTCCATCGTCTACCGCTTCATAGTACCACACAACATCATTACGGACAATGGGACAAACTTCACATCCAAGGAATTCCAAGAATTCTGCGAGAATCTGGGAATCAACGTCAGCTATGCCTCCGTAGCACATCCACAGACCAACAGTCAGGTCGAAAAAGCCAACGGGCCCGTCTGCAGCGGCATCAAGAAGCGACTCCTCAGGCCACTCGAACAGGCCGCGGGCTGCTGGCTAGACGAACTGCAATCGGTACTCTGGAGCCTACGCACAACCCCAAACAGCGCCACGGGACCCCGTTCTTCATGGTGCACGGTGCTAAAGCGGTGCTACCCGCCGAGGTACGATACAAAGCACCGTGAGTGGTTGCCTACAGCGAGAAGGAGTTAACTCTTGCACTCGAAGACACCATCGACCTCCTTGATGAGGCACGGGAAATCGCCATGGAAAGAGCAACGATCTACCAGCAGAACCTGCGCAACTAACACAGTAGAAGGCTACGCCCTAGGTCCTTCGTCGAAGGAGACCTGGTCCTGCGATTGAAACAGCAAAGGCACCTCAAGCTCGAGTCCCCCTGGGAGGGACCATACGTGATTACAGAAGTAATCCTAGGTGGCGCCTATCACCTCAAAGCTTTCTAAACAGGAGTCGCGTACTCCAACCCCTGGAACGTCGCGCAGCTACGACACTTCTATCCTTAGTTGTCTTTTCTTCTTACATTGAAAATAAGGCTACGCAGCCAAGGCTACTTAGCCACACATTGTACCTCATACTATACTGCGAATGAATAAAGCTAAGTGCCCCAAAACTTTGTGTCCCTTTTTACTTTTGCAAAAATATCCACTCGGGGGCTGCGCCACCCTATACACACATGTTCTACGAACTAACACGATATCCTGAGTAGCTGGCACACCAATCAAAACCCTTGACAAACACCAACCCAGTTGCAACGCACCTGATAGGTTGGCAAGGGGCTGAGATAAACACAAGTCAGGCTAACAAAAAGGAATCGCACAGTGCAACGCACTCGCAAAACATACACACTAAACAAGCTCTTTATGTATACATCAATATTAATCAATTATGCACAACATATATATGAACTTTATAACACTGGTATAACTATGTGCAGGATACAAACTAAACTACTATTGAAGCAAAGGAACGTTGGTCTGCTCCTCGAAGAAGTCAACGATTTCCTCCGCTAGATGATCCATCGCCTGGTAGTGAGGAATCATGTTCCAAGTCGAACCTGCTGGCAGCACTGGCGGGCCGGCCGCAATTGCTGCAACGTCCACATCAGGCCTATGCAGTCGCACTAACGACAAAGCAGCCTTGGCGCCAGCCACTAGCTATTGCCGTACACACTCGCGGACCGCATTCAAGTCTTGGAATTTGGCAAGAAGGGCCAGTAGGCTCGATGGAACGATGCCAGCAGGAACATCATCTGATAAATATTCTTCAAGCACGATTGCGACTTCTTCAGGAAGTGAAGTACTCGTGACGCACGATCTTGCAGGGTCGCCAATGCGATTGCGCGATCATGATCCACCCAGAAGTATCCACTCGCCTGAAGCTGCTCTTGGGTTAGGTCATTCATGCGAATGGCAATCCTATCCTTCTCATCCTGCGGATGGCGCGCACTGACAACTATACCAAGTAAATGCAGAAGTATGAAGACAACGAACTACTGCGAGTGACTACAAGGAAAAGATAAGGAAGAAGAAAACTAACATTTGAATTGGTCACCCAGCTGCGTCACCTCCCCTAGAAGATATTGTTCTCGGGCGGCGTCCTTCTCCGCCCTCGATTTCCATACATCCGCGTTACCACGGAGCACGGGCAATTCACGCTCCAACTGCTTCACGCGATCACGGAGTCGCGAGAGCAGAGCTCATGCACCCTTGAGCGCGTAGGCGCCAAGGCGTCATCAGGGGGTGGCGTATCCTGAGGTTCCCTCAAAGGATCACTCGATGTGCCCTATCACAAGCCAAGCAAGAGACAATAAGAGGACTAAGGCGAGGCATAGATAAAAGACTTGAATGCATTCAAGCACAATAAAAGTATCAGCAGATACACTCACCAAAAGGCATGGTCTAGACAAAAGAAATAGGCTATCTAACTATTATAGACGCAACTACTGAGGAGCAACTGTCTTCTTCAACTTGGACTTCGGTTTTGGGGGCCTCATCGAGTCCGTGGCAGTATGAGACGCCACCGACTTTCCGCCGGCCCCTGACATCGCAGCCTTCGCTGCTTTCTTGGCTAGATGCAGCTCCTTAGAGTACTTCACGACTGTGTTGATCAATTGTGGCCCGTACTAGCCCAGGCCGCGCCAGGGGGTGGTCTGGCCGCCCCAGACACCCCCTCGATCTCCCTCTTCGCCTATAAGTTGCCTTCTGACCTAAAAACTCAAGGGGTTCGATGTTTTTCTAGAAGGAGTTCCGCTCTGCTGCCACCACCAGATTCCATGAAACAGCACCAGAAACTCCGTTCTGGCACCCTGCCGGTACGGGGAATTGGAGGAGGTCATCGCCATCATCATCACCATCGCTTCTCCATCGACCATCCATGTTTCCCCCATCTATGAGTGAGTAATCCCCCGCTGTAGGCTATGGGGATGGTAGGGATTGGATGAGATCATTCATGTAATGGCATTAGATTGTTAGGGCATGGTGCCTAGTATCTTTTATTAGTGCTTTATGACTTTGTTGCGACTTGTTGTGCTTAATGCTTATCACTAGGGCCCGAGTGCCATGATTTCAGATCTGAACATGTTATTGATTCATTATGATAGTATTGTTTGTGGTCTTACCTGCAAGTTGTATACACACGTTGTTGTCCGGAACCAATGGCCCCGAAGTGATAGAAATCGGGATAACCGGAGGGAATGGATTTGATATGAGGATCACATGTGTTCATGGAGTGTTAACGGTTTGCTCTGGTGCTCTATTAAAAGGAGCACCTTAATTTCCAGTAGTTCCCTTGAGGCCCCGCTGCAAATGGGCTGGTAGGACAAAAGATGTTGTGCAATTGCCCTATGTTCTGATTGCTATGTGAATTGTGTCGAATCAATTGCCCTATGTTCTGATTGCTATGTGAATTGTCTTGTCCATGCAACGCCCGTCCATCCATCCCTATGCCTACTTTTCGAATCCTCTTCATTTCTGCAATTGTTACTGCTGTCTTTACTTTACTACTGCTGTTACTTTACTTTTCCTACTACAAAACTGTTGCTACTGATAAACTGCTGTGAGCAAGATTGTTTCCAGGTGTAGCTGAATTAACAACTCAGTTGTTAAGGCTTATAAATATTCTTTGGCTCCCCTTGTGTCGAATCAATAAATTGGGTTTCACTTCCCTTGAAAATACTACGATACACCCCCTATACTTGTGGGTCATCAGGACTATTTTCTGGCGCCGTTGCTGGGGAACATAGCTTTATTTATCAAGTTCACTTGGATTCTCTATTGTTCACTGTTATCCATCCATCATGGGTAAGTCTCGTGATGGCAAGGTTCCTATTTGACCATCCACTACAAGAACATGTACGGTTTTGAACACCTCTGTTGCTCTTGATTCACCATATATTATGAGTAAGCTCGTGACACCACCACATACACATGCTACACACACTGCTACTACTGCTGAATCTGAAACTTCTGATGCTTATGATGCTGCTTCTACTGTGCTTGATAAGAGTGGTTCATTAGGTCCTTTCCTAGATGCTACGATTGCTAGAACTATAGCTGGAAATACTGAAACTCCTAATAAAGACACTACTACACCTATTAGTTCACCTGAGTCTAGTGAAAGTTATGATATTGAAGATGGTTATGTTGAGATGACCGATGAATTTATTAAAGAATGTAAAAACACCCATGATAGGAGCGCTGCTAAGAGTCTCCTTGAGAGGCGTACTATTAGACCCAAATTGTCTCCAGTTGATAAGTTTTCTGCTTCTCCCATAAATATTAAAGATAAAGATTATGGTTTCTCTCTCGATCTATCTTACATAGATATTGTTGAGAAAGAACCTTTTTGTGGGACTAAGAATGAAAGTGCGGTACCACGTACGAATGAGCTTTCTGATGGCTCAGTGTACGACGCCAGAAAAATGCTGGAGCGGTGTTGATGTAGAGCTCGTTGGGAAACCCAAGAGGAAAGTATGATGAGCATAGCAACAAGTTTCCCTCAGTTATGAAACCAAGGTTTAATCGAACCAGTAGGAGCAAGGAAACACCCCAAAGGTGTTGCTAGCTGAGCCTTGGCAGGGCGCACTACCGGTGCTAGTAGCAACATGGAGAACTGCACAACACAACCACAGAACTTTGTCCCCAACTTGCGACGAGGTTGTCAATCTCACCGTGTTTTGCTGAAAACAAAGGATTAAACGTATCGAATGGAAAGAAGTAATAGTTTGCAGAAAGTAAACACAAAGCAGTAAATAGTTTGTAGATTGTATGTAAAGAAAAGGACCGAGATCCATAGTTCAATAGAGGTGGCTCTCCTTAAGATAGATAACATGCTGGGTGAACAAATTACAGCGGGGCAATTGACAAACATCGAGAAAGCAATACATGCATATACTAATCATCTTGACTCCTTTGAGACTTGATTGGGCATTACAACATTATACATAGACCGCCATCCAACTGCATCTATGACTAATAATCCACCTTCAGGTTATCATCCGAACCCCCTCTAGTATTAAGTTGCAAGCAGCAGTTATTGCTTCTGAACTGCGTGTAAAGTAAACAATACGATTGTTCTATGAACAAAGGATTGTTGTTTTCTCCTAGTATCAATAGCACATCTAGTACCTTAGAGATTTCACAATTCCCAGATTACGGAGGCATGAACCCACTATCGAGCATAAATACTAACTCTTGGAGTTGCTAGCATCTACTTGGCCAAGATAGCTACTAACAACGGAAAGCATGCAAGATCACAAATAACAAAGAAATGATAGAATCAATAATCAATCTGAAATAGCATCTCAATATCCATCGGATCCCCGCAAACACAACATGTAGAATTACAAATAGATGATCTTAATCATGAACGAAGCTCACAAGATCTAAACATGAAAGCACAAAGGAGGAGAACCAGCCATCTAGCTACTACATGGATCCGTAGTCCAAGGATGAACTATTCGCGCATCACACTGGAGGCTTGCATGGTGATGAAGAAGGCCTCTAGGGTGAATTCCCCTCTCCGGCAGGGTGCCGAGAAGAGCTTCAGATCCCACCCGATCTAGGGATGGAGATGACGGTGGCTACAGACTCTTTCGTGGATTTTTGATCGGGTACTTAGGGTTTTCGTCTCGAGGTCATCTTATAGGCGGAAGGAGAGGCCGAGGGGGTGCCTGGGGCGGCCAGACCACCCCCTGGCGCAGGCCAAGCTTGGCCGCGCGGCCAGGTGGTGTGGTAGCCCCCTGGCCCCTCTTCGTCTCATACTCTGGCATCTGATGACTTCCGGAAAAATAGGCACTTTGGCTTTTGTCTCGTCCAATTCCGAGAATATTCATTTTCTGACTTTCCTGGAACCAAAAACAGCAGAAAACAGGCAGCTGGCACTGTGGCTCTTGTTAGTAGGTTAGTCCAAGAAATCATATGGAAAGTAATCCAAAGTGTGGACAAAACACAAGAAAGTGGATAAAACCAAGCACGGAACATCAAAAATTATAGATACATTTGCAATGTATCAACATCCCCAAGCTTAAATCCCGCTCGTCCTCGAGTAGGTAAGTGATAAAAAGAAAGAATAATTTTTGAGGTGACATGCACCATCAAAGACTTGATCAAAGTATTTGTAAAACATTTAAAGCTGGGATCATAGTACTTCAATCATAACATGAAAGACAAAGTTCTAGCATTAAGACAAAGAAACTATGATGCAACATCAAAAGGCACAAACAAAAGATTCATGAATAACAATACTTTGCAAGACGTTTGTTTGTTTCACATAAAGAAAACATAGCATAATAGTATTCAGCTTGTGCCTCATAGAGTAGCAAATATAAATGCATAGGACACCTTGAAAGTTCATAAGAGTGACTAGATACAAATAGTTTAAAACAAGCAATATCAAGTTATGCATCAATCAACCAGTCTTGGGACAATGCACATAGTACTAATAATGGCCACTATGCTCTCAAAGTAGATGCATAAAGATAGAAGGTGGAGACTCAATATATAATGGTGGAAGAAGGGCCTTCATAAAAGGAAGTAGGGATTCAAGTCTCATAAAGAGCTTCCAAAAATTATGGTACTTATAGCTTTCAGTTCTCATTGCCCCTATCATAAGCATCTTGAAGTGATTAAGGTTAAAGTGAACAAACTATGGTGTACATGCTTGACGAAGTATAAGTCAGAAATCTCATGTCCCTTGTATAGGGCGCTCCTCATGCTACTCAAGTTTAGTCACCGGTAAGTTCTTGTCATCGTAAGTACATGTGTATCATAGAGAACCGCCAACGGGGTACCCCTTGCCCGATGATACGGAAGAATCCCCATATCAAAATGACAAGGCAAGCAGACAACGAGCATCTCAACATTCTTCTTATTTACCATGGGAATATGGTGCTTTTTTCTCTCTTTCCTCTTTTCATAATATCTCTTTTTTTCCTTTTCTCCTTTTTCTCAAGATAGGACTCTTTTTTTTATAAGAAGAATGCTTCATAGACAGCTCATTATGGTTACGCTGCAGGTTTCCACCATGTAAGCATGGATTAGACCAGTGGCCCAGGCGTTTCTCTAACACATATACATAACTCCATGGACTTACAAGCTCCCCTTTCATTTCACACCAACGACATCCATATACAAAAGAGCATGATATCAACTAGGTATGTTGTAAGCGTTCCCCATGAAAGCATGGTTCTGCTAATCCCCAACAAATAAGTTCAAGCATATACAACATAGACGACACAATGGTTCAAGATTATTAAGGGCAAGAAAAGTAAAGTGTGCCATCAAGTTCGTGAGAGCTTTAATCACTAGTTCTCTCATAACAAGTTTAATTTGGAAGGTAAACAAAAACATGAATATACTTGGAATAGCATATGCTAATAGGTAGGTATGGTGAACTCTTTGGAATAACTTGGTTTAAGGAGTTGTATGCATGAGTGGAACTCATACTTGGTTGCGGAGGCTAGCAAAAGACTGGGAGCGACAAACTAAGAGAGCAATAATGGACATAATCATGCAGAGCGACAAAACATCATTGATCAAAGCATAAAGTGATACTACAAGTTGAAAACTAAAGGATCATAAAGGCTATGGTGACTTGAGATAGTCATAACATGGTGTGAGCATGCGCCAAGTCAACCCAAATAAAGCATCAAAGGAGAATACCACTATACTATGCTTTAATATGCTAAAATAACGCATGATTCATCCAAGGCACATTAAGCAATCTCAATTGTTTATAACAAGTCATGCTACAACAAAGAATGCTAAGCATAAAGCCAAAACAATATCGAGCATGGCATGATAGAGCATAGGCCACAGTCAAAAATGTGCTCTTTTTACCACATAAGCATGAACTTTCCTACTGTTTTCCAAACCAAACCAAACAATTTGCAAACCAATGTATGAAAGAGGGGGTCCAACCAATTTATTCAGAAAACTAAGAAAACAAAACAAACAAAAAACCAAAACAAAAACGAAAAAGAAGACGCTCCAAGAACAACGCAACTGTGCATGAAACAATAAAAAATGAAGCGTTTGGAAGAAACCTGGGATTTTTATTGATGAAGAGGTGGATGCATTGGGCATCCCCAAGATTTGACGCTTGTACTTCCTGGATATTTCTTGGGGTGACACGCGTGGCATCCCTAAGCTTGAGCTTTAGTCCATCCTTCATCTCATTACTCATTCCTTCCATACACCTGAAAATTTTCCTTCATACAAAACTTCACACAATCTTTATTAGCAACATTACTGCACTCAAGATAAATAAGTCTTAAGGTTCAGTTCTAACACCAAATAAACTTCCATTAGAACACTAGCTACTGTAGCACTTCCCTCAAAAAGCTCAATTCCCCAAAAGAACTCAAAAAGGAACCAACAAGAAGCAAATGCAGAAAATGGCAGAAATCTGTCAAAACAGACCAGCAGGTAAAGACGATTTTTTTCGAAAACCTTCTGTTGCTCAAATCAAAAAGTGTTGAACTAACGAAAGTGAGATAACAATCTGGGTCAGAAGCACAAAACTTCACGCCTCAAAAAGACGTTCAGAGATTTTATACGAATTTTACGGTGAAGCACAGAAATCTGTTTCGGGATAGCAACTTTCCCAATCATTACTTCTCTCTCATTAGAGGTTACTCTTGGCACAAAAAGCAAATAAAAAGGATAAGGAGCGGTTATTACTGAAGTAATAACTTCCAAGACTCATCTAAAACTTTTGGGTTATCTCCCAATAAGTACTTTTCTTTAACGCCTTTAAGTTAGGCATAAGAAGCAAAGAAAAGAATCAAGTGTTCTCAAATGAAGAAGCATTAAGACCAAATTTTGTTTTCATAGGAGAAGCAAAAGAAATCTTCTCTATTTTCTTTGGGAAGTGTTCTATACCTTTCTTGAGTGGGAGTTGATATTTAATGGTACCTTCTTTCATATCAATAATGGCACCAATAGTTCTAAGAAAAGGTCTTCCCAAAGTAATAGTACAAGAAGCATTGTATTCAACATCCAAAACATAGAAATCAACGGGGACATAGGCATTGTTAACCATAATAAGAACATCATTAAGACTCCCCATGAGTTTCTTTTTAGCATTAGCATCAAGTGGTACATTCAAATAACAATCTTCAAGAGGAGGCAAATCAAGCATATCATAAATCCTTCTAGGCATAATAGAAACACTACTATCAAGATCACATAAAGCTTTGAAATCAAAGTCATTCACTTTCATATTAATGATGGGTTCCCAACCATCTTCTTGTTCTATAGGAATAGAAGCTTTATGTTTCATCTTTTCTTCTTCAATCTTTATGAGAGCATCAGTAATGTGTTTTGTAAAGGCCATGTTCATAGCACTAGCATTAGGACTTTTAGCAAGCTTTTGTAGGAACTTAATAACTTCAGAGATGTTACAACCATCAAGATCAAAATCAAAACTATCATCTAAAGTAGTAGAACTATTACTAGCCTCAACACTAGTGGTGGTAATAGTAGAAACACTAATATTTCTAGCAATTTCATCTTCTCTTTCCCACTTAGCATGTAATTCAGCTAATAGTCTAACATTTTCATCAATTCTTACTTGTATAGCATTAGCTGCAAAAGGATTATCATTAGTTTCAGGTTTAGCAGCCATTTTATTCAAAGAAGATTGAGCTTCAGCCAAAGATGCTATATTTCTTTCAGCATTAGAGAGTTTTTCCTCAATAGTTTTATTGAAGGCAGTTTGTTTACTTATAAAGTCCTTAAGCATAACTTCAAGTTTAGAGGGAGCACTCCTATTATTGTTGTAAGAATTTCCATAAGCATCACCATTGTTGGGAGGATATGGCTTATAATTGTTGTTACCAAAATTACTCCTATAACCATTATTGCCAAAATTATTATTTCTTATGAAGTTCACATCAACTTGCTCTTCTTGAGCAACCAGAGAAGCCAAAGGAACATTATTTGGATCAATATGGGCTTTCCAATTAACAAACATATACATAATAATATCAATCTTATCACTCAAGGAGGAAGTTTGCTCAACAGAATTTACCTTCCTACCTTGTGGAGCTCTCCTAGTATGCCATTCAAAATAATTAACCATCATATTGTCCAGAAGTTTTGTTGCAGCACCCAAAGTGATGGTCATAAAGGTACCTCTAGTAGCAGAATCCAATAGGTTCCTTGAAGAATAGTTCAATCCTGCATAAAAAGTTTGGATGATCATCCAAGCAGTCAGTCCATGAGTGGGACAATTCTTTACCAAAGATTTCATTCTTTCCCAAGCTTGAGCAACATGTTCATTATCAGATTGTTTAAACTTCATTATTTCACTTCTCATAGATATAATCTTAGCAGGAGGATAATATTTTCCAATAAAAGCATCTTTGCACTTAGTCCAAGAATCAATACTATTCCTAGTTAAGGAATTCAAACATTCTTTAGCTTTTCCTCTCAAAGAGAAACGAAACAATTTCATCTTAATAATATCACCATATATATCCCTATGGTTTTGCATCTCACAAAGTTCAACAAAGTTATTTAGATGGGCAGCAACATCTTCATTACCAATACCAGAAAATTGTTCTCTCATAACAAGATTGAGTAAAGCAGGTTTTATCTCAAAGAAAGTATCTTCAGGCACAGGTGGAGCAATAGGTGTGCTCATAAAATCATTGTTGTTGGTGCTAGTGAAGTCACACAACTTAGTGTTTTCAAGAGTAGTCATTTTTTTGGGTTTTCAAATAAGAAAGCAAACTAGTACAACTATTTTTTGTGTGTTTTTGATAACAAAACAAGCAAACAAAGCAAAAAGGAACTAAGCAAAACAAAAATAAAAAAGTAAAGAAATTGGTTATGAGGGACTCCCCTTGTGAAGATGTCCTTGACTCCCCGGCAACAGCGCCAAAAAAATGCTTGATGGCTCAGTGTACGGCGCTAGAAAAATGCTGGAGCGGTGTTGATGTAGAGCTCGTTGGGAACCCCAAGAGGAAGGTATGATGAGCACAACATCAAGTTTCCCTCAGTTATGAAACCAAGGTTTAATCAAACCAGTAGGAGCAAGGAAACACCCCAAAGGTGTTGCTAGCTGAGCCTTGGCAGTGCGCACTACCGGTGCTAGTAGCAACGTGGAGACCTGCACAACACAACCACAGAACTTTGTCCCCAACTTGCGATAAGGTTGTCAATCTCACCGTGTTTTGCTGAAAACAAAGGATTAAACGTATCAAATGGAAAGAAGTAATAGTTTGCAGAAAGTAAACACAAAGCAGTAAACAATTTGTAGATTGTATGTAAAGAAAAGGACCGGGATCCATAGTTCAATAGAGGTGGCTCTCCTTAAGATAGATAACATGCTGGGTGAACAAATTACAGCGGGGCAATTGACAAACATCGAGAAAGCAATACATGCATATACTAATCATCTTGACTCCTTTGAGACTTGATTGGGCATTACAACATTATACATAGACCGCCATCCAACTGCATCTATGAATAATAATCCACCTTCAGGTTATCATCCGAACCCCCTCTAGTATTAAGTTGCAAGCAACAGATTATTGCTTTACAAACTGCGTGTAAAGTAAACAATACGATTGTTCTATGAACAAAGGATTGTTGTTTTCTCCCTAGTAGCAACAACACATCTAGTACCTTATAGATTTCTGTCACTTCCCCAGATTACCAGAGGCATGAACCCACTATCGAGCATAAATACTAACTCTTGGAGTTGCTAGCATCTACTTGGCCAAGATAGCTACTAACAACGGAAAGCATGTAAGATCACAAATAACAAAGACATGATAGAATCAATAATCAATCTGAAATAGCATCTCAATATCCATCGGATCCCCGCAAACACAACATGTAGAATTACAAATAGATGATCTTGATCATGAACGAAGCTCACAAGATCTAAACTTGAAAGCACAAAGGAGGAGAACCAGCCATCTAGCTACTAGATGGACCTGTAGTCCAAGGATGAACTACTCACGCATCACTCCGGAGGCTTGCATGGTGATGAAGAAGGCCTCTAGGGTGAATTCCCCTCTCCGGCAGGGTGTCGGGAAGAGCTTCAGATCCCACCCGATCTAGGGATGGAGATGACGGCGGCTATAGCCTCTTTCGTGGATTTTTGATCCGGTACTTAGGGTTTTCGTCCCGAGGGCAATATATAGGCGGAAGGAGAGGCCGAGGGTGTGCCGGGAGCGGCCACAACACCCCCTGGCGCGGGCCAGGCCTGGCCGCGCGGCCAGGTGGTGTGGTGGCCCCCTGGCCCCTCTCCGTCTCATACTCTGGCATCTGATGACTTCCGAAAAAATTGGCACTTTGGCTTTTGTCCTGTCCAATTATGAGAATATTCATTTTCTGACTTTCCTGGAACCAAAAATAGCAGAAAAAAGGCAGCTGGCACTGTGGCTCTTGTTAATAGGTTAGTCCAAGAAATCATATGAAAAGTACTCCAAAGTGTGGACAAAACACAAGAAAGTGGATAAAACCAAGCATGGAACATCAAAAATTATAGGTACATTTGCAATGTATCACTTTCTACCATGAGTGGCTTGTTTTCTGATGATATTAAGATGCGTACTTACTTTCTTGCTAAGATTTTCCCCTTTGCACTGAAAGGAGAAGCTAAGACTTGGTTTAGTAATTTACCTCCTGGATCTATTGATAGCCCTGATTGCTTGATTAGTACTTTCCTGCAAAAATATTTTCCTCCTAGTGCTAGACATGCTATTTTGCAGGAACTTTTTTATACAGGGAGAAAAAGAGATATTGCCTGAATCATGGGCAAGGTTTTGTGCTTTGATTCATGCACAGGCTGGAAGTCCATTGCCTAGGAATGAGCTTCTTGATATATTTTATAATGGACCAACTGAAGAATCTAGGACATACCTAGATAGTTGTGCTGATTGTGTTTTCAGGAATAGGACTCCCAAGGAAGCTGAGGAATTAATGGCTAAAATAAGCAAGAACTATGAGGATTGGAATCCTCCTGAACCAGCTATACCTGAACCAACTATTCCAGTGCCTATTCCAACATCAAATAAGAGGGGAATTATTGAATTAAATTGTGAAGTGATGAAGGAAGCTAAGAAATCTCTTAAGGAGAAGGGAAATAAAGCTGCAAATGTCAAGAATTTACCTCCTATAGAAGAATTATGTAAGCCAATTCCCCACTCATCCACTATTGAGGTACACTCTCTCCAACACTTTGATGAAGGTGATATCCCTTACTCTAAACCTCCTGATCAATGCTTAGAAGAATTCGATATCTTTATTGTTAAGGTGATAATTTTAATAAAAGGGTGCAAAATCATCTAATGGAAAACACTAGAGCTATTGTTGAGTTGAAAGATATTGTGGAAAGAACCTCTAATGATGTTAAAATGATTGTTAAACACTTTCAAATGGTTCAAACTAACATAGATCAACTCATTAAAGTGCAAAAAGACTTGCTAGTTAATGCTGCTAAAGAAAAACATGCTTATGAATTTAGAACTAGAAGTGGCGCTGCTACCCAGGATCCTCTATATCCCGAGGGGCATCCCAAAAGAATTGAGCAGGATTCTCAACAAGCTGAAAATAGTGGCTCTACTCGTAAGAAAAGGAAAAAGAAACATAAAACTGTTGTAAAACCCTCAGAACCTGCTATAGATCCTAATAGTATATCTGTCTCTGATGCTGAAACTGAAAGTGGTAATGAAGAAAATGAAGTTCCTAATGAAGAAAAAGTTGAAGAAGAACCTAAAAATCATACTAAGAATACTAAATACACTAAAGAAGATTTTATTGTTAAGAAACATGGTAGTGAAAGAGAGCCCTGGGTCCAAAAACCTATGCCTTTCCCTGATAAGAAACACAAGTCAAAGGAAGATGAACACTATAATAAGTTTTGTGAGTGGATGAAACCTTTATTCTTGCAAATCCCTTTGACTGATGCTATTAAATTGCCTCTTTACTCAAAGTATATGAAGGATATTGTCTCGAATAAAAGGAAGATCCCTAATGAAGAAATTTCTACTTTGCTTGCTAATTATTCCTTTAATGGTAAGGTTCCTAAGAAACTTGGAGACCCAGGGATTCCAACTATCCCTTGCTCTATTAAGAATAGTTATGTTAGAACTGCTTTGTGTGATTTGGGAGTTGGAGTTAGTGTTATGCCTTTCTCTCTCTATAAGAGACTTCAACTGGAAAAATTAATACCAACTGATATATCTTTGCAAATGGCTGATAAATCTACCATAATTCCTGTTGGTATATGTGAGGATGTACCTGTTCAAGTGGCTCATAATTGCTTGATATTAACTGCTTTTGTTGTACTTGAAATGCGTGAAGATGATAATATGTCTATTATTCTTGGGAGACCTTTTCTTAATACTGCAGGAGTTGTTATTAATTGTAATCAAGGAAAGGTGACTTTCAATGTTAAAGACAAGGAACATAATGTCTATTTCCCCAAGAAGATTGAAAGGACTTATGGTTTGAATTCAATTGAACATGTTGAGGGCATTCAAGTTGGAGAAATATATTGTCCCATACCAAGAGAAAAATTTGAAACTATTATGATTGGGACCATTGCTATCAAGGTTGAGGTAACATAATCATTAGTGGAATACAAAGTTTTGTCTCATATGAAATTGTTTTAGTAACAAGACCTGATCAACCTTGTTAACAAAAGGATTTCATTGAACAAAACAATGTTTTCACCATGATTATCTCTGTTTACTTCTATTCTATCCATTTTAGTTTTTGTTTTTGTTTAGTTTTCCTTTTTGTTGTTAGTTGCTTGCATGTTAGAGTGTCTTAGAACTCCTGTAGTTCTAGCCTTGTTTTGTCATTGCATCATTTTCCAAAAAATATATGTCTGTTAGAAAATCATTCTTTTATTCCTAAAAATTGCCCAAAAATAAAGTGTCTCAAAAAATTCATATTAATTTTTTACATGGAAAAAGAGGCAGAAGAGTGCCTGGAAGGTACCAGGGGGACCCACCAGGCAGGCACACCACCTGGTGGCGCGGCCTGTCCTGGGTGGCGTCATGCCATGGTGTGGGCCACCCCTAGCCCTCCACTAACTCGCTTACCTGCCACTTTCTTCTCTCTCCCGAGTAAGCTCCAGTTCATTGCTCAAAATCACGTTCTTGTTGTGCTTGCTCTCGATTTTTTCGATCTCCTTGCTCAGCCCATCTTTATTGCTGAAATTTGGAGCATTTGTTCTCCGGTATGTGACTCCTCCCCTTGTCCAAGTAGATTTGTGTTTAATGGATTATATCTTGAGTATTTTGCTGCTGTAGGTGATAGGTTATGAGAGCTTGTAAGCTTGTTTGATGCTTAGAGATATAGTTTTGATGCATGTTTAGGCCTCTTACAAGTCCCTATGAGTAGTATCCTTCAGTATATTCACTTTGCAATCACTCGTTTAATAGGTGTTTAAATTTCAGAATACCAAGCATGAACAACCATACCTTTGGAGAGATATTTGAGAGGGATGCACCTAGGAGGTCGAGGCCCTCAAGATCAGCCTCTCAGTTTAGGCCATCATACAATGAAGATCTCATTACAACTTGTATTGGTAATGAAAGGGATGATGGGGATGCTCACCCATCTACTTTTCCTTGTTTTACTTTCTTACAAGCTGCAGGGATTCTTGATGATTTCTTGCTACTGATTGAGAGGGTTGGTTTGACCTCATATATGCAAGATGAGAGTGAGCAATACGCTATGCTCACCAAAACCTTTGTTGAGAGCTTCGTGTTTACTAACACGCCCTATTAGTCAACTGTCTCTTTCAAAATTTATAACCTGCCCTTCACCATGTCATTGGAAAGATTTTGCAGTGTTGTAGGTGTAAGCATGATAGGGACCGTGAAGAAAATTCAAGGGCGACCCGCTGATTTGCTGGAGCTTTACCGATGGGTGACCAATGATGATGACCGTGTGGCGCAACGCGGAAAGATAAGAAACATCCAACTCCCTGCTCTTAGATACTTTGCATATTATCTTGCTCCTAGCGTGCTTGGTAGGGAGAACACAAGTAATATCTACAACTATCATTTAGCTTTCCTTGCTGCTGCGCTCAACAATGATACTTGGTACAACCTTGGCTCGCTTATTGCTCGCCACCTAGCTGCTAGGGGACCTATCTATGGGGGCATCATTGCCTCACATATGGTCAATGCATTAGGGCTTTCAGTGGACCCCAATGATACTGTATTGGCACCACAAAGGCTTGACCTTGTTGCTATGAAAACTCATCAGTTTGTCACCGCTGATTCTGATTTGGACGGTCTAGTATATAGTATGCTGTTTACTGACGGGGATGAAAGGGAGATCCCTTTGCCACAGTCTTGTTTGTTTAGTGTTCACAGGAGACCGTGGTTGCGCTCTAAGGAGGAGGTGGACGAGCAGCTTCGCTTGCTGGGGTTCCACGAGCAACATTAGGAGGATGTGCCCTCCTACGATTACTCCGCGCACTACGGAGGGACGTACTCGAGCTCGCACCAGGATGAGGGTACCTCCTCGTCATACCACGGTGACACTTCATCCTGGCCAGCTTGGGATTGATACCCACTTAGGCCAAAAGCCTAAGCTTGGGGGGAGGTACGCCGACATCGCACTCATCTCCTTACCATGTTGTGTCGGTACTTTGTATATTCATGTTTCGTTCTCTTTTTAGTTTTCGTTCTTTCTTTGCTTTGCTTTCTAAAAACACAAAAAGACCAAAAATATTTCTGTTGTTTCTCTTTGGTTTGCTTCTTCTTCTTTTTGCCTTTGTTTGCTTTTCCCTCTTTGCTTTGTTTGAACTATTTGAAACACCCAAAAAGATTTTGCTTTGGTTGTTTTTCCTTTTTGGTTCTTGCTTTAAAAAATCGAAAACACCAAAAATATTTGCTGTTCTTCTTTGGTTTTGTGAGTTTGTTGCAGGGTTCAGCAGTCCTCAGTGGATATTGGTTTCATATTATTATTCAAGCCACACAAGTGAAGAGCAATAATGAGGATTAATGACAACTTGAGGTGTGGTAAGAGGCTGGTAACGAACTCTATTTGTTTTCATTTTTGTACATATACTCATCATTGTGGGCGTGCTTAGTCTGTTCATGTAGGGTGTATGCTATTTATGGATGCTTAGTAGTTCTTGCTTTCTTATGATTAGTTCCAGCTTGCTAATAGTTTGTACCATGTCATATGAATGTTTGCTTGCATTACTCTATTCATAACTTGGTATGACACCATGGTATCCTCCTCTGAATGTTTCATTTGAATTGACTTGGCACATGCTCACGCATGCATATGACTGAAATAATCAGTTAAGCCTCGATGAATTATTTTGCCTTGAGGATCTTGAATCACTTTCATGCCATGATTAGTCCTGTTTTGTTGCAAGCATGATTATGACAGCTATTGCTCTCTCGTTTGTTGATCCCTTACTATTGCTAGCCTTCACTTACACTGAGTATGTTTTACTCATGTTTCCAACTCCCTAAAACCAAATTTTGCCAAAGTGTCCACCATACCTACCTATTAGCATCATTTGCCACTTCCGTGCATATTCAATATGCCTTGTTTTCTTCCGAATAAAATGTTTGCTTGTTATGAGAAAGTTAGTTAGTAAAGCTCTCACAAACATGATGGCACACTTTATTTCCTGCATTTAATAAACCTGAACCATTGTGACTGTCCATGAAAGTTATATGCTTGCAAATTATAGGCTAGGGATTAGCAGAACCGTGCTGTCACGGGGAACGCTTTCAACACTTGTAAATATATACCCAGCTGATACCATGCTCTTTTGTTTGCGGATGTCATCGGTGTGAAATAAAAGGGGAGCTTGTAAGTCCATGGAGTTATGTCTGTGTGTTAGAGAAACGCCTGGGCCGCCGGTCTAATCCATGCCGTCATGGTGGAAACGTGCAGCATAACCATAATGATATCTATGAAGCATTCTTCTTATAAAAAAAGAGAGATATAGCCATTGAAAAAAAGAGATTTGAGAAAAGAGGAAAGAGAGAAAAAAGCACCATTTTCCCATGGTAAATAAGAAGATTGCTGAGATACTGATTGTCTGCTTGCCTTGTCATTTTGATATGGGGATTCTTCCGTATCATCGGGCAAGGGGTACCCCATTGGCGGTTCTCTATGATACACACGTATTTACGATGACAAGAACTTACCGGTAACTAAAGTTGAGTAGCATGAGGAGCAGCCCTCGTACTCAAGGGACATGGGATTTCCATTTTATAGTATGTCAAGCATATAACTCAGGTTGGACCTCACTTTCACCTTAACCATATTAAAGATGCTTATGAGAGGGGCAATGAGAGCTCAAAGCTAATGAGTACCATACTTTCAGCATTTGGAAGCCTTTCAAACTATTCAAAACCTTTTCATTCCCTTGTTGAGTCTCCACTTATTCTATGAGCACTTCCTTGAGAGCATAGTTGTCATTCTTTGTGCCCGTCTCATTACTTGATTATTTGTGTTATGACTTTGATGCTTGTATCTTTGACATCTTTACTTGTAGTCTTCACCTAAACTTCAAAGGTGCCTTGGCATTCACAATAAAAAGGCAAGCGAGATACCACTCTATCATACCTTGTTATGAGCATTGTAATGTTGCTTATGTTTATGCTTCATGCTACTTATTATTTTTAAGTTGGAATCTCTTCATAGCTTGCAATGCCTATTAAGTAAACTTAGTTGCATACTATTTATTATGAATTGTCTAAGTAGTTGATCACATGCTGAGATTATATACATCGTATGAAGCAAATGTGTTCGTGAAAGTTCTTTTATCGCACTCAGTTTTCAACTGAATTGCTTGAGGACAAGCAATAAGCTAAGCTTGGGGGGAGTTGATACGTCCAAAATGTATCTACTTTCCCGAACACTTTTGCTATTGTTTCTCCTCTAAACTTGTGTGATTTGGATACAACTAACACGGACTGACGTTGTTTTCAGCAGAATTGCCTTGGTGTCTACTTTTTGTGTAGAAAATCAACTATTAGGAAAAATCCCGGAAAATATGCCAAAAATCCTATTTCACCAGAAGACTCCCGGAGCCAGAATACGAGACGGAGGAGGGCTGGGCCCAGGCCACACCACACAGCCACGCTGCGAGGCTAGCCAGCCTGGTGCACACCTCGGTCTCCCTCTTCGCCTATAAGTTGCCTTGTGACCTAAAAACTCAGGGGGTTCGACATTTTTCCAGAAGGAGTTCTGCTCCGCCGCCACCACCATATTCCACGAAACAGCACCAGAAACTCCGTTCTGGCACCCTGTCGGGACGGGGAATTAGAGGAGATCATCGCCATCAGCATGACCATCGCTTCTCCATCGGCCATCCATGTTTCCCCCATCTATGAGTGAGTAATCCCCCGCTGCAGGCTATGGGGATGGTAGGGATTGGATGAGATCATTCATGTAATGGCATCAGATTGTTACGGCATGGTGCCTAGTATGTTTTATTTGTGCTTTATGACTTTGTTGCGACTTGTTGTGCTTAATGCTTGTCACTAGGGCCCGAGTGCCATGATTTCAGATCTGAACATGTTATTGATTCATTATGATAGTATTGTTTATGGTCTTACCTGCAAGTTGTATACACACGTTGTTATCCGGAACCAATGGCCCCGAAGTGACAGAAATCGGGATAACTAGAGGGAATGGCTTTGATGTGAGGATCACATGTGTTCACAGAGTGTTAATTCTTTGCTCCGGTGATCTATTAAAAGGAGCACCTTAATTGCCAGTAGTTCCCTTGAGGCCCCGCTGCAAACGGGCTGGCAGGACAAAAGGTGTTGTGCAAGTTCTCATTACGAGCACGTATGACTATATATGGAACACATGCCTAGGATTATCTAGTACTTGGATGCTTTATCTTATTTATCTGCAATTGCCCTATGTTCTGATTGCTATGTGAATTGTCTTGTCCATGCAACGCCCGTCCATCCATCCCTATGCCTACCGCTTTTCGAATCCCTCTTGTTTGCTGCAATTGTTAGTCTTTGTCTTTACTTTACTACCATCACATTTTACTTTTCCTACTACAAAACTATTGCTACTGATAAACTGCTGTGAGCAAGATTGTTTCCAGGTGCAGCTGAATTGACAACTCAGTTGTTAAGGCTTATAAATATTCTTTGGCTCCCCTTGTGTCGAATCAATAAATTGGGTTTCACTTCCCTCGAAAATACTGTGATACACCCCCTATACTTGTGGGTCATCACTGCTAAACTTTTAGGAGAAGAAGAAGAAATCATGAAGATACTTAAGGAGCATCACCAAGCCTTTGGGTGCTCAATGGATGACTTGAAGGGGATTAGTCCCATGATAGCCGTCCATCGAATATTCATGGAAGAAGGTGCTAAACCAGTTGCAGAATTCAATAAAAGACTGAAGCCTAAAAAGAAAGAAGTGGTAAGAAAGGAAATTGTACGCCTATTGGATGTAGGTATAATCTATCCTGTTAAAGAAAGTGAATGGGTAAGTCCTATTCATTGTGTTCCTAAGAAGGGCGGTTTTACTATTGTCCCTAATGAAAACAATGAATTGATAACTACTAGAACTATTGTTGGGCATAAGATGTGCATAGACTCCAGGAAATTAAACAAATAAACTAGGAAAGATCACTATCCGTTACCGTTCATAGATCAAACTTTAGAAAGGTTAGCAAACCATACTCATTTTTGTTACTTGGACGGATACTCTGGTTTCTCTCAAATGGTTTCTCTCAAAAAGCTGTTCATCCGGATGACCAACTTAAAACAACTTTTATAAGTCCTTATGTTTTACATGCTTACCGATGTATGCCCTTTGGTTTATGTAATGCTCTAGCTACTTTTCAAAGATGCATGACTGCTATTTTTTCTGATTTTATGGAACTTATAATGGAAGTATTTATGGATGACTTTTCTGTCTATGGACTTTGTTTACTAGTTGTTTAGATAATCTCAAAAGAGTTTTGTAGCATTGTGAAGAAACTAATCTCGTCCTAAACTGAGAGAAGTGCCATTTTATGGTCAAAGAAGGTATAGTCCTTGGACACCGGGTATCAGGTAGGGGAATTGAAGTTGAAAGAGCTAAGGTTGAAACAATAGAGAGAATGCCACCAAGGGATATTAAAGGTATATGAAGTTTTCTTGGTCATGTGAGATTTTATGGAAGTTTCATTAGAAATTTCTCTGAATATCTAAACCTTTGACAAACCTATTGCAAAAGGGAATCAGATTTAATTTTGATGATAAGTGTCTTGAAGCCTTTGATAAACTCAAAAATGCTTTATTTCACGCTCCTATTATTAAACCACCTATCTGGGATACAACCTTTGATTTAATATGCGAAACTAGTGATGATGTTGTAGGAGTAACTCTAGGACAACATATTGGTCGTAGATTTAATATTATACATCGTGCTAGTAGAACTCTCAATGGTTCTCAAAAGAACTACCCTAAGGAAGAAAAGGAACTATTTGCTATGTTTTTCTCTTGTGATAAATTTAGTTCCTATATAGTTGATGTGAAGGTAAGAGTTCACATGGATCATGATGGCTTAAAAGAACTCCTTGAAAGGAAAAACCAGAAGCCAAGGCTGATTCGTTGGATTCTTTCACTTCAAGAATTTGAGCTACAGATTATGCAGAGGCAGGAAATAAAGACACTAGATACAGTGTCCATGTTTGCCCCGCAAGACACTAATCTGATTGAGAGGAACTTTAATTCTGGTGATTTTCATTTAAGGGAATTATTCAATGAACTAAGGTCAATTCCTCCCAGAGAGAAGAAGTCTTTGTTGTGGGAGGAGTTTTCCATCCCCGAATAAACAATGGTAAGTACAAGGTAAGTGTTCTTACCCAAATAAGTGATTTATTTTCACAGTTCTTACTCTTAAAAATTCTGCCTTTGAATTCCTTGTATTTTTCTGAATATTTAGAGGGGTTTTCCCAACTATACAGGTGGATCTATACGATCGGAGAGGAAGCTCCCGCTGTATAGTTGGTCGTTAAACTCTCTGTATCATTTTCTCGAAATTGTTTTCACTATCTGAACCTATACGGTCGCAACTATACGACCGAAACCAAAAATTCCCACCGTATAGTTGGTCGTTAAACTCTCACATAGTTTGGCTTTTTGGTGTCTGTATCTATATCTTCACAACTATACGATCGGAGTAACAATTTCGGCCGTATAGTTGGTCGTTAAACTCGTAAACACTTTTGATTTTCATGTATGTATCTATACGGTCGCAACTATACGACCGGAGCAAAAATTCCGGCCGTATAGTTGGTCATTAAACTCCGAGACACTTTTTGTTTGATATTTTGTTTATTCATCTAAAAAAACATTATTATCGGTTCCGAGTCATGATTTAATCGACCTGGACTCGAGATATTTGGAAATACCTTCCCTGAACCAACTATACGGCAGGAGCTATACGAGCCGTGCCCATATAGTTGGTTGTTACGCGGCAAGTTACTTCCAAATCCATGATTTATTTTCCTGTTTGGTTCAGATTCTTTTCTTGGACGACAATTTGGTGTTTCACACAAGTTTTACTGACCTCTAACCCCCCTTATATATTGCCATTGTCTCTCTCTATAATCATAATCTCTAGGAACGAATCTAGCAATGCGCTACTCCGTCCCAGGCCGTGGAAAACCCATGGGGCTCATTGCTCCGTCCAGGGACCGCTCAAGTAGCCCGTCCATGGAGGATGACGATG
Source organism: Avena insularis (assembly GCA_023614405.1). Taxonomy (NCBI): domain Eukaryota; kingdom Viridiplantae; phylum Streptophyta; class Magnoliopsida; order Poales; family Poaceae; genus Avena; species Avena insularis. The sequence goes on along the minus strand of CM042686.1, from coordinate 421,700,823 downwards.
AGGAGGTGGAGAGGTTTAGCCCAAGGTACAACGAGTACGTTGATCCAATCCACTTCAACAATGACCCCGACGATGATGTGGTTGACATATACATCCGCCGCGACGTCCATGATCCACCGGGGATCAATTGGGCAGCGATGAAGAAACCTCAACAAAAGAGAGAAGATCGCAAATCACATGGAAAAGGGCGCGTGAAGACGGTCAAGTTCATCACTATGGATCAAAGGCCACACAAGCGTAAGGAATTATCTAATATTGGTGTAGGTGCTAGCAAGGGAGACGAGGTGCCACCCGCAAAGCCAACCATTGGTGCCCGTATTAAGGTCAAGCGTCAAGAAGAGTGGAGGTACGGTTTCCACTTCCCTGATCCATCAATTATGGATGAGGAAGATGAAGTTGTACCCAGGACCAAGGATCGCGTACGGGCATTGGAGATATATCAGAAGCATGAACTACTCCATCACGTTGAAGTCCGCCACCGTCTCGATGATATGGAAATGAAGGAAGATCTCTTTCCATTGGTGACTAAGCTCGTTGATAGGATGGACACTCTGCAATCTGATTTGCGAAGGTGCTACAGCTGCATAACCACTTTGGAGGAGACTAACAAGAAGCTACGCACCGCGGTGTTACATGACATGGCGCCATGTTGATCTATAGCAATCACGGTATCAAATAATCGCAAGGGATTATTTGATCCCGCCTGGCTTGATTCCAAGCTTGGGGAGATCTTTAAGACCTTGTAATCTATCTTATAAGTTTTATTATTCTTGCATTAGTTCAAACTATAAATAAGTTTGCATCATTAGAATTCCCTTAAGGAATAGTCGATCTCTCTTATGAAATGCCGAGTTTATTATTATATATGGAGAAATATTGAGTTTGTGTTAGCTTTATTGATATATGAATGGCTTGAGTATAATTTTACTTGCACTTAATGATAGCAATAGGAAGCTTACACACCATTGGTATTAATAGAACATCTAAAGATAATTTAGTCAATATGTTGTAAGTCTACGGTTTGATTTGCAAAACAAAAATTATCTACACAATTAAGTTGAAGAAGAAACCTTGAACAAAGGAAAATAAAGTGTTATCGAAATAGAGTGGGGATAAGTTGGGTAGAATCTTCAAGTTATAAGAATGCTTCATATACAGTTGTAATTTGGTAATTGAGATCGTTAAACTTTGAATTCCTACATGAAGTGGAATATATGGCTAGCTCCTTTGCACAACACTTAAACAAAAGTGTGAGCATATATATATAAAAGAAAAAAAGAGCGAATGTGCAAAGAGCAAGTAGGCATATACCACCGAGTTGTAGTATGAAAAAGAAATACTTTTGAGATTCTAAATCCCAAGTGAATACACTGATCCTAGAACACTTGGGACTACCTCATTAACTCATTCGGTTGAACCGAATTCTTTTACATTATGTTGAGATTCATCTTTTATGAACTATTGATCACTAAGGTGTGGAAGCCTTCTAATACTATTCCGATGGTTCGAGTAAGGTACTATTCATGAAGTTATTCCTATGTATCGTACATGATAAACACATGCTGCAATTGCCTCATATATTTTATCGACTCAGCTTCATGAATATGAGGATCACATCCATTAAGCCAGAGCTTGCTCGGGACGAGCAAGAGTCTAAGCTTGGGGAAGTTGATGAGTGCATATTTGCATCATATTTTATGTTATTATTTTGCATTGTAGATGTAGGATCTTGGTATTTTACGGTGTTCACACACACATTTTATGTCTGTTTTCACCAGGATCAGGACAGATGATGGATCCAATGGATACAATTATTGAAGAAGTTGTACTGTGGAGAAAAGGAGTAAAAAACAACGTAAATCGCTTATTTGGGAAATATTATTAATATTAGAAGAAAACGAGAAGCGAACAAAGGAGACAGAGGGCATAATGACCAACTATATGGGAAGAGGAAATATTCCCGCCGTATAGCTCCGGCCGTATAGCTGGCGCCGCCTCTGCCTCGTCAAATAGTTTCACCCCATGCAATTTGTTCGAGGAGACGACATACAGAACACCAAAAATCATAGAAACCTCACCTCCGGAAGGCATCTGGAGGGGGAAGTCATCCACCAGGGATCCATCTTCGCCCTGTGCAGATCCAGGAGGCTAAGGCATCGATCTTCATCATCCACCACTACATCACCACCATCTCCATCCATCCCATCTACATCTTTTCTAGATCTTGTTGTAATTCCTATACTCTTTGTGGATTTATACAAGTACTATTCATCTATGATTGTTTCCATTACCGTTGCCATGATGTTGATTGCCTCCATGTCTGAGTAGATCATTAGTTCTTGGGGATATGGAGAAACCCTAGTATGGGACTAAAATAAGATAAAGTATATTATGATATTCATCGCTGTGACCATGTGTTAGATTATCTACATCTTGATGTTGAGAGAAGTCGACCTCTCAATATTTGCCTCTCGTGGGACTTGATGGAGGGAACTACTTGTTGGTAGACGGAGGAGTGCTAGCACTTACGGTGACTATAAAGCTGTTAGCAATCCTTACGTATCAACTTGGGAAACCGAGGAAACTCATGGAACACTATCCATGCCATGGGATACGTCCTACATGATTATGTCCCTTAATAGCGCAGTAATTCGATTGATGTCGATTGCTGTCTGCTGTGGTTATGAGGATGATGTGCGCAGCGGTTGCTGGCAAATTTTCCATATACGGAGTTCCTCCCACACATACATAGTTGAGAATGTTCATGATGATAATCTTTATCTTAGATCTTTATAATACTAGTGGTGTATCCGCTACTCCCTGGGAACGCCTTTTCCCTACTGCAGTTCCAATCTCTCTTACATACGGGATACTTACTTTCTGTATTAAGTTACTTTGCTTTACTTTATTATTACTCTTATACCCAAAACCCAAAAACACCTTTTTACACAATATTCGCATTTTATCTTGTTACTTAGAACTTTATCTAGCATTTCTATCATAATATTTATTTTAAGAGTTATTAGACTTCAGACTTCTGCTCCCCGTGGGATTGATATCTTTATTTCGAAACTAGCTACAAACCATCTGTTCTCTTGCAGTCATGACCCATCACGGAAAGATGACAAGCATAATGGTGGCATTGGATACCTCCGTAGCGCGGTCCTAAAGGAAGGGCCTTGGTCAAAAGTGAGGCAGACAAGGCCCTGACCGGCTGGATGGACGACCTCAACGGGAGCAGGTCTATCCTTGGCTACTTTGGTGCAAGAAGGGGAGCGAGCAGCGCCGGATGAAGACAAGAGACGCTAAAGGGAGAACACTTTACTAGCAGATGGAGAAGCACCTGGCGTCCCAGACTCGGTCCACCAAAAAGCAGCCCTGTAGACCAGGACCTCGAGGAGTGGCCCTGTGGTGACCCTTCCCACCATGGACCAGGGAAGAGGCCCGCCGCCGCCCTATATAAGGAGTCCTTATCCTACCTTAGGATGGATCGATCTTTGAGATCTAAAACCCTAGACTTCAATCCTCCATTGTACCCTCGCGAAGCACGCGAGCAGTACAACAAAGTAGGAGTAGGGGCTTTACCTCCTCACGAGGGTCCCAAACCAAGGTAAAAACCCTAGTGTCACCTCTCTATCGTGTGCTTTCTTCGCTGCCACCATCGTCGCCGAGTTTCCTTGGAACCGCGTGTTCAGCCCCCTCATGAACCAAGGGATCATTGGACCCTAGTTCTTTCACGAGACAAATCTCCGACAATATTAATTGGTCTATTTGGGTTCCAAATACCCTTGTTACTAACATGAGAGGACCCATTGAAAAATCAGTACCTAAAAACAAGAATTGATTTTCTTGTAGGGACATGCTTTCGGTGGGTCTAAATGGGTGCTTGACAGTGGACGCACAAGTCACATGATCGGAAGCAAGGAGATCATCACGGAGATGAGGCCTAATCGCGATCAAATAATCGTATCCTATGGTGATAAGTCCAACTCAAAGGTATTGGATCTTGGCAAGGTAGTGGTTGCCCACAATATCTCTCTCATGGACATCATGCTTGTTGAGACCCTTGGGTATATTTACTTTCTATTCATGCCCTTGGTAAGATGGGCTCTGTTGTTTTTATTGATGATGATATTGTGGTACTCTTGTGGAGCAAGTCTCTAAAGGTCGATTTTGTTGGGTATGTCAAAAATGACTTGTATGTGGTGGACTTTTCGAGGAAAACCACTACAGGTCCAATGTCCGATGTGCTTATTTGGAACTTTGCCATCTAGCCCACATCAACATGAGAACTTTGCAAAGTCTTCACAAGGGTGGCAACATACTTGGAATAAAAGAAAATGTTTCCTTTCCCAAAGATCATGTTTGCATTGCTTGTGTTGAAGGAAAGATGCACGAATCTCCCCATCTAAGGAAGACAATTATTTCTTCAAAGAAAATCTTAGATCTCCTTCCTATGGATATTTTTGGTCCTCCATCTCATGCTAGTCTCGGTGGGAAGAAGTATTGACTTTTATTGTTGATGACTACTCAAGGTACACATGGATCTACTTCTTCAAGCAAAAGAGTGAGACTCAACAAACCATCATCGATTTTGCTAATGAAGTTTAACATCAACACAACATCCCCATTTTGGCAATAAGAAGCGACAATGGCTCCGAGTTCAAGAACTACACTCTGAATGAACTTCTAAGTGAAGAGGGGATACGACATCAATATTCAGCTGCATACACCCCTCAACAAAATGGTGTAGCCGAATGAAAGAACCAGACTTTGATGGATATGGCAAGATCTTTAGTGGGTGAATTCAAGTCCCCATATAATTTTTGGGCTGAAGCTATATCCACCGCATGTCACTCATCAAACTGGGTTTACCTCCGCAAGATCTTGTACAAGAAATACTTACCGATACCAAGCCCAACATTTCGTACTTCTAGGTGTTCGGTTGTTTTTTTGTTTTTTAGCCCTACCTACACCTTAGTATTACGAGAAAGAGTAAGTGTTTCTTTCTCATTAAAGGAGTTTGTCACTACAACAGAAATGGTATTTATTGACAAACCCCTTTTGTCACTTAATATCAATATTTTGTCAATAAATATATATTGTTGACAAAATGGGCTGTCACTAATTTTTCATAAAAGCCGCGTCATAAAAAAATCCATAACCACGGTTTGCATTTTTTGTTATTGTTTAACTTATATTAGTTGACGATGTTAGTTTTGTCAACAATCGTGTGCAATCGTTGACTGAAATATTTGTCATGATATATATGAAAAGTTTGTCATTGTAAAATAGAAAGGAGTGTAGGATAGGTCATCATTACAGACATGGCATTTTGTTAATTTAGTGCAATTTACTAATGTGGCATTATGACTAGTGGGACCCAGTGGTTCTTACAGGTGGACCGATGGCGGGTCCAAGACGGTTCTAACAGGTGGGACCTGAAGGGTTCTGACAGGTGGGACCCATAGGGTTCTGACAGGTGGGACCAAGAGGGTTCTGACAGGTGGGCCCCGGAGGGTTCTGACAGGTGGGACCCAGAGGGTTCGGACAGGTGGGACCAAGATGGTTCGGATAGGTGGGACCGAGATGGTTCTGACACGTGGGTCCACGTGTTGATGATAGTGTCAGTAATTTCGTCACGTTAATGATTATGTAGAAAATAAAAAAATATCATACAGACAAATAAAATTTAGAACCAATATATAAAATGGCGACGATAAAATTCTGTGCAATAGTTTTAATATGAAGATACAACTAAGTAAATCACATTGATGAACAATTTCATCAAGATGGAGGTGTTGTTGAGTTGTTGCCCTGTCCTTGCTATTGTGATGTCCTTAATATAAAACTAAGTGTGGCTTCTAATTCTTGCTGCTTCTTTTCAGTTGCTTTGTTTTTCTCTTCCTGTTCCTTCATCAGAGCTGCATGGTACTCTTATTGTTTTTTATTTCTACAAATCTTTTATCCTGGGCTTCCATCCTTTCCTACATCTCTTATTTGTACCTTTTAGCTACGAGGAGTGATTGTTCCTCTGTTCAGCAAGCTTGTTTTCTAGTTCTCGGATGCGTGTTGTGGACACAAAGCTCTTCTTTGAGATTGATCCAACTCCCAAATTTGAGAGGAACGTGCCTGTGCTTGAGCTCGTTGTGCTCTTCTCCATGAAGACTTCTTCAATAATCTGCAATTCTGTTTTTAGTCTCATCTTCTATGCGTGGTATATTTTTCATGGTCATCATTGCATCATGCAAATAAGTTCAAATGAAAGCATAAGAAATATTGAAGTAGAAAGCTTATTCATTACAAATATTAGTAGTATTAAAAATGTCTTACATAAGCATCTTTGGCTTCCGTAGTCATGATGCCTTCCTTGTTAGTGCGGGTAAGTCTATAGAATTCAATTGGAGATGTCACATCCTCCAAGTTCTACAAAAAAAATGGAATTACGAACATGAGTTAACAAAATTTATACTGAGTTTGGTAGAACAATTGTTTCACATGTGAACTTCAAAACGTACAAGAGCTTCATAGTGTGCAACGAAGCACCTCGATCCAGTTGTATGGTTCTTCTTCACAGCTTCTCTGTTCACTTGACTCTTCACACACATTTCCTAAATTTGAGTATGAACTTGTGAGTTTTCTGTGCAGCAGAGATTTATATGCTGAGTATTTGTAAGTGTAAATGTTAGTAACTGATAGTGGGCATAAAACCATCTGTCCATAAGATCTTTCTAACTTCTCTCTAGTACATTTGTTGGCTTCATCTTATATGCTTCCTAGGGGCTCATATCTTTAATCTTGTCCCAATTCTCCTTCTTAAGCTTGTAGCGTAGTTGGCACATACTACTCTGTATAATATTAGTGCATACTCTCTTGGTCACTACATCATTTGTGTCCATTTCAAAATTTTCCTGAAAAATGGAGATGCATATTATGTAGTTACGTAGGTAGACAATATAAATATCTATTATGTAGTTACATAGATAGACAATATAAATAGCTATGATGTTACTGTGGATTAAAATTCTAGGAAAAGAAGATATGATAACCTTTGTTTTAGGGTTACCGACGTTCTGGTCCTCGTCATCTGAAGTCGGCTCGTCATTAGTTCTGGACATTTCTTCCGCACTGGGTTCATATGTAATGTCTGGTTGAGTGTGGTTAGCATCCTTTTGTTTACCTTTTTTGGTGGCGTCTGTCAGTTTGCAAATGCCGCTGTACACGAATTTATGTGCTACCTCTTCTATATTTTCTATAGGAAAACCTCTAGTGGCTTGCGCTTCTTTGAAAATTTCCATCATACGAGCTTTATTTTCATCCAAATTTTTGTACTTGTGCGCCTCATATGCATTTGTTGGTTTTTTCGGTGCCTGATAAGGGATGGTCAAAATTGTATTACATCTCAACAGCAGATTAGATCATGAATTACAAAGTCTCGACTTTTTTATTTCTAAAATAACCTACCCAAGGGCATACATATTAAGAGTGTGCTGTTTAAGAGCAAACTAACATAGGTACCGTAGAAGTAGCTATCTGTACCTTATGAGCACAAGAGCGAGCTATAATGTTTTTATCTCTATAAATGTGATTTACTCTAGAATTTATCTTCCTCACTGAATTTAACTTTTTTGCTAGGATGACTCTAGAATTCCTATGCATGTATTCTGAGTCAAGCCTGTTGCTAGCAACTGCCTTTGGGTAGGTTATTTTAGAAATGAAAATTATCAGTATAGAGATGAGGCTAGTTTATGTTCATTATTTCCGCTAGTTCAGCTGCCAATAACAAGGATTTAGCCTCACCGTGAAGAGGAGAGACCAAATAAAGAGTAGATGGATGGATTTTTGCCTGGATGTAGCCATTGCTATTTTTTGCTTGGATAAAAATAGCCTGAACTCAATCTATCTACTGCGAAACAATATCATTGCGTGTGTGCGGGACAACAATGTAGGTAGTAGATCGCTATTATTATAACTAGAATGGCAGAAATAAGTTGTTTAACCACTTTGTAATGAATGGGTCTAGCTGATCTACTACATATGATACGGATTGGGGGGATTGAATTATCACCTGACGGCCGTTTGACGTTGGGCTTCTTCTTCGGTGTAGACCTCAATGGTTCACGTGCCCTACCGCTATGAAGAGTTCCGATCATTTTGGGAGTTAAGATGAGACGCAAATCGTTGGAGGGATTCGTGCGCCATTTTAATGTTGTGGGGTTTCAAATTTTGGCTTAGGGGTGAGGGGGAAAAAGGAGGTAACGGAAATGTGTCGAAAATTTTGGAGGGAGGTTCTGTTTGGTTGTTAATTTTGACGTGAGAGGCAAAACATTTCTTAAACATTGGTTTATTTCGTACATGTAAGTTATACACAATTGGTATAAAAAAATGAAATGAAGTACTGACAAGTTGAAAATTAATATTACATTAAAAACTCCTATTGTTACATTAAAGTACCGCCATACCTTGTAAATTTCATTAAAAATGAGAAATTCTCAAAATCTTTTGAAACCTTCAAATTGTTCATTGTGAGGCAAATACTTTGCATGAAAAATGAGAAAATTGGAAGAAAGTTCCCCTAGCAGTCCACTCTCAAATGTGGGGTAGTTAAGTCAACGATCATGTCCGACTACTCGAAAGAACCACTTGTGTACCATGTTTTCATCTACCTTTCTTTAAATAGACTCAAATTTGGCACAAGGGTGTATCACCATATGGCTAATGATGCTAGCATTCTATTTAGCAATTTGGTTTGAAAAATTCAAAATTTTCACCCTCAAACTCAAAAACATGGAACCATTTGTGAAGCAAGTACCAAAACTACAATTTGAGACCTTCAAGTTGTATGCTTGAGTGGTTGTACATCACATTGGGACCACAGAACATCAATTGTACTTTTTAGATGCTTTCTCAATCTCTCAAAAGTCTCTGGTCAACCCCGGTTTTACCAAAGCTTGTAAATTTCATAAAAAAAGGGAAATTATCAAAATATTTTGAAACCTTCAAATTTGTTCACTGTGAGGCAAATACTTTGCATTAAAAATGAGAAAATTGTAAAAAATGTCCCCCTAGTAGTCCACTCTCAAATTTGGGGTAGTTAGGTCAACGATCATGTCCGACTACTCGAAAGAACCCTAGTAGTTAGGTTAAGCAGATAATCCAAACTCATTAGCTCTACCATAGCGGTAACATCACTAATCAACTCGTGGTCATGAGTTCAAACCCTGTATATGACAATGTTTTTCATTTTATTGATTTCTTTACCTAAGTGTTTGAGTAAAATAATATTTAAATGCACCACGATAAAAATTTGTAAATAAAAAACTAAAACAAAAAGGGAAAGAAGAGTAACAAAATAGAGAACCTTCTCTCTGTCTGTCTCCTTTTGGAAACAAATCCATGCATCACTTTCTGTCTCTATCTCTGCCTGGCTCACCTCATTCATTCCTTTTTGCCCAATCTGGTAGGAAATCTATACTAGCTTCTATACTCTCTGCCTGTCTCCTTCTGGAAACAAGTCCATGCACCACTTTCTGTCTCTATCTCTGCCTGGCTCACCTGATTCATTCCTTTTTGCCCAATCTGGTAGGAAATCTATACCAGCTTCTATATCTCAATTGCTTAACTATTCCCTTCACCGTACCCTTACCCAAATAGGAAATCCCACCACACACCAGCATGTACAAAAAAAATGTAGACATAATTAAACATCTAGATTCTAGAAACATAACAGGCAACTAATAAAGAAGGTTTAACATAAACTTGGTAAGATAAGGTTCAACACAAACGCTGCTCACCAGCTAACATTAACACAGTTCAACAAAACGTGCTGCTTAAAGTAGCAGCAATACACACAACCAGACACATCACAACTTCACTACCTCCTCGCCGCCACCTGCGTCCTCACCGCCTCCTCCCGGTCCCGCTGCTCCTAGTCCCGCTTCCTCTGCTTCTTGCTTCCCATACCTATAACCTTCAGCGGCTTGGGCCTGGGAGCAGGCACATGACCGAGCTTGATAGCTCAGTTCGGTTTGTCCCTAAGGAAGAGGCCATATGCCATGTGATTGGCCTAGATGCCGTGGACATTGATAGTTTCAACGACCTTGACATGGTAGATCCACAGCCTTCGGCATGCTAGAGGATGCTTTGGAAGTCCATCTTTATGCTCCTTATGCAGAAGGGGAAGCAGTTCATGGCATCAGTCCAGGGTTCACTCCAAAAGGCGTCGAACATCCCCGCCTTCAGCTTCTTCAGAGTGGCCCTGGTCTTCCTGTGACACGAGTCGACATTGTTGTCAACATCATCAGTAGCCTCTTGAAACATGCAAAATACATATGTGAAGCAAATATGTAGAAACTACAACTAAAATTTAATGCCTAACAAAGGAAGCAACAGATAACACTCAGACATCTAGCAACAACAAAAAGTAATCAAGGGATCAAGCAGATAATACAATTCTGCCAGCCAATAAGATAGCATTAATCCATAGATATGAAAACAACTAGAGATGCAAGTTTGGAACCTTTAGGGTACCCTCTATTTTAGTCTAGTTCAAACAACTGAACTAGTTTTCTTAAAAGTGATGATTTGTGAAAATGTAGTTCATTTTTGTACTAAAGAGGGTAGATGGTACCCTAGAGGTTACCCATTTGCATCCTTAAAAACAACAATCCATAGAGCAGAATTGTGATATAATTCTCAATGATATTGTATCGGTTACAACGAGTACATGTACCAGGAGTCGTTTGTGGGCAGATTAAGACGGTTACAGAAATAACGTCCAACATATTGAGCGTGTCAACACATAGATCCACAAATATTAATTGAATCTATCCATTATCAAACACTAGCTAGCAATAATCAATAGATCCATTAATTACACAGCATTCTTAACAGATATAAATCGAATCTGCCGCTAATTGAAAACCCTAGGCACCTAACGCTAATTTAAAACCCTAGGCACCAATCCTAAACATGTATTACTTGGAACTTACCTCCTACTGCTTGTCGATGATGTGCTCATCAAAGGCCGGAGGCGGGGGGATGATGGTGAGCTCGACCTCCTCGTCGTCCTCTTGTGGCTCCTTGCCAAGATTGTAGAGCCATCTAGTGGTAGCAACGGGAGTAGAGGAGGGACTGATTGGCCATCCTTCAGCGAGGGCCTCCGCTATGGCTGTTATAGCCGCCATTGCAGCTTTGCGTGCCTCCGTCTCAGCTCTGGCCACCTCCTCCGTGGCTATGGCTAGCATCATGGCCTTCGACTTCACCGCGGCGAGAATGTCCAATGGGTGCTCCATCACCGGAATGGGAAGGGGAGCGGAAGCGGAGAGGGTTTTTCCTGTTCGGTGGAGAAAGAGAGAGGACTGGGGAAGGGGAGTTGGAACTGGTGGTGTGAGGAAGTGAATGATGGGAAGACAGAGAGAGGGATGGCCATATGGCGAGCCGCTGATGTTTCGTGCTCCCGCGGTTCACACGTGTACGATTCTATAGCGTACGCACGCACAGCTGCTCGCACAGTTCTCTAAAAAAAACTGCTCGCATAGTGCACCGCGAACATGCCTACGGTAGTACATAGTTCACACACGCACGATGCGCCTTGTATACACCTATGGTACTGCACGGTTCTCACGTGCACGGTGGCACATAGTGGCCCGCTAGTGCAACACAAACGCGGCCTAGCAAATACGCACTAAACTGCCCTAAAACTAATTGATACCTTCTATCCAGATTCATAGATGTAGTATAATAGCTTTTTCCCTAGAAGACCTAGGTTTAATTGAACCTCGAAAAGCACTGCTAAAAGGTAATAAAAAAGGACACGTCTACAAGACTTTGTTTGTTCGTTATACCTTAGTTGACCAGACCAATCTAGTTTACTTTATAACGGGTTTGAATCAATGGATGGAGATAGGCTAGGGTTGAAGATCCACCTGCAGCTGCACCTCAAATGGGATGAAAGATAAGAATAACCATGGTCATGTATAGTGATTGTATTGAGATAATCTTTTGTGGGCAACACATCCCAATATTCTAGAGCCCCCGTGATGCAGCGGGCATATCAATAGACTTTTAATCCAACCGAGAGTACACCGAAGCCACAGGTTACAAACGATTATTAAGTGTAAACACAACTTAAAGCTTTAAGTGGTGATGTTGTTGTTGATCCCGAATGGGGTGCTAAGCGAAGACCGTACTTTCCTTTCTGTCACTGAGTTTCCTATGAGATCGCCGCTAGCCAAGTATCTCACCTCAAGCCTTTATCAATCTATGGGATCTTGGGTACCTACAAGTCCATAGATCGAGATGAGAGACGAAGAAACAAAAGATACAAATCACGAATCCAAACAAAATACAATTCTCCCATGATCTAGATGCACATAATTGCTGCGAGGTTTCTCCCCAACCCGCAGCCCATGAGGACTACTCACTCATAACAAATAGATTAGAGATAGAAAACATCATGCTAATACTTAGATTGAAATCAAATATTCTTACAATGGTCGCCAAATCACAAGGAGATCTAAAAGTACAATGCAATGGCTATGTCTAGTGGAGGGATGGATGGTGGAAGTGATGAACAATGGATGAACTATGGATGAACTATGGTGTTGATCTCCTTTGTGGGTGTTGTGATGCAATCTGAGAATGGTGGCTCTCTGGCCGACGGCTGGAGCCTCGAAATATATAGGCGTCTTCATGAAAGTTGTAGGGTTTGACGAGATGAAGCCATCGCCACCTGGTATGGGCGGGCGGTATGGGCGGACCGTGCTCGTACCAGTGGTTGTTAAGCGTGCTAATGCCCTGGTTGGCTTCTCCAATTACTTGGTTGTGTGTACTTCCTCAAAATCCTTCATTATGACTCCTTATTTCGCCTTAAAAGCAGTGATTTCGTGCACAACATAAATCAAAGAAGGGATTTGCATATCTTTGCAATTATTAGTCATTAGTGGAAAAAGTTGAGAGTTTCTTTGGCAATTGCTTGACCAAAAACAACATTTAAACATAGTGGAAGATGGCAAAAATCGGAGCCATCAACTTCCCCAAAGCTCAAACCTTGATCATCCTCGAGCAAGAAGAACCAAAAGAACTATAAGGAATTCAGTGTTTAAACTTGAAATAACGAGAATAAGAGTTCACTTACAGTCGGTAGTCATATGTGCTCAACACTTCATTCATTTGGGAAGGTTATCAAAGTTGGAGGGATGAAAAGAATACTATACAAACTTCAGTAAGTCAAGATAATCAAAGTAAAGTTTAATATATGTATAAATAACTAGAAGTGTAGCAATTAATCTAATTCCTCTAATTAACTCTCAGCTTGCCAAGGAACACTAGGATGTTTAAATAGCATAATTGAGTAAGAGAGTTTCATGTCCCAAGTAGTATAACACTGAGGTGTCTTATTTACACCCACATCAATAAATCAAGTCAATCTAAAACACTTCTAATGCCATCATTGTCTTTCAAGAAAAATTCGTAAAGTAGTAATAAGACCATGCCAATGACTTGTTATGTGGGTCCTCATAGATATCTTTTTTCTTTCTTTCTTTTTTCATCTCATTTTTCAAGGATCGCTGTTTGTTTCTTTTTGCTAGTGTTTGCACAACCTTTGAGAGTACCAATAGTTTTGCCCATACTTTGACACGGATGCCAATCATGTCATCAACTCATAACTGAAATCCGGGGTTATACCATAGATCTTTCAAAAGTTAGTGGAGTTGTTGGCATCCCAAAGGTGTGCATTAGAGACATAGAACAAAGTTGTCTCGCATCTTTTTTTGAGCTAGAACCGTGGTTTGATCCACAAGGTTACCTTTGTCATGCATCACAATTACCACTGGACTTCATTTCAATCAAACAATTCCTTTCATAAGTGTCGTCGAGACAGCCAAAATATCTATGGGGTTAAGTATAATCAAGGGTATACTCTCAAGACAATCATTCATCAAACAAGTCATAAATTTTAGACTTTTTCTTATTGTACTTGTTTGGCATTATTATTTCCAAGCCAAGACTCGGTTAACTAAAAGAACTAGAGCAAGATCTTCAACGATGAATCATCATACTAATAAAAAGCCTTACTCTAACCATATTAAATTAGTTCCCACTAGCATGGCATCTTAGCAAATCAACCAACTAAGATAAATAAATCAAACTTCATAAGTGGGAGGCATAGGACATACCTCTCATAAGTAACTTCAGGATCCTCTTCCTTATAGGGATGCGTTCCTTCAAAACTCAAACATGATTACTCTCGAAATGATATTAAAGTAAAGAGGCAAAGTATGAATTCACGTTTACGAAAAAAGGATAAAAGGAAAAATAATTTTGTATTTTTGTGGATAGGGATTAAAGAAATATAAAAGAACTTGCGACCAAGCAAGGGTTTAAGAAAATAAAAACAAAGGAAAACAAATAAACTAAAACAAAAGCAAATTAAAAAGCAAAGGAAAAAAGCAAAGTGTTGGAACAAGCCAACACGAGTGTTTCAAAGCTCATAAGGAGCTAGAGTACAACCTCATTATTACACAAATAAATTTGCTAGGGGAACACATCCCCAAGCTTAGGCTTTTGCAAGCCCTTTTGTTGCTCACTATGGTGGCGGTGGATAATCTCCCACGTTCCATTGGCTGCTCATATCATGGAACTGGGTGACGAGGCTTGCAGTGGCATCTCGAAGGTTGATGGAGAGGTTGTTCATGTTTTGAATATTTCCTTCAAGTGCATTGATATCTTCATAGGTGTAGTAGTAGTTTGGTGGTTGCACATCGTGTTCCAGTCCTTCTTGTTATACTTCTTCATCTTCTCCTCCTCCCATGAGTATTTCTTGTTGGGGTAGATTAGCTTCGACCTGCCCGTCATAACGCAAACATCCATCCTCGATAGAGAATAAACCGTTAGGCAAAGGAGCAGGGATCAAGTGATCCGCTCCAGGTATATTGAAGAAATATCTACCATGACTTTTAGAAATCATACCACATGCTCTTAGAGTAGATAGATCGAGACGGTTATCTCTAGTCAATGGTTGGATGTTACCTAGGTTGATGTGAAGTGCGTGTGTAAGAATGGTTACAATTTCTCCTCCACATATGGGTCCTCGAGATTGAAGAGCTCGATGCTTAAGATAAAACACAAGTAAAGCGCCTAAATTTGGCATTAAGTTACAATTGATAAGTGTAGATTTTGCAAGGATCAACATGTCCTCCTCATTAACTCTAGTAAACTCACCACGTGTCTGCAATGTGTTAGCAATAACATAGAACAAATATCGAATAGCAGGATGATCAATTTGGTTCCCCTTGGGTGTGTGTCCACAAATTCTCATCAAGTTACAATATTGTGAAGCGGAAGGATCTAAAACAAAGGTAGTTATGCGTACATCGATGTTGTTGTTGGTAAACCCAAAGCATTGAGCCCATTGGCTGAGTGTCAAAGTATACTCAAGTTCATAAGGCAGAATTTAATTCGATCAACTCCAGGCCTTTGTTCCTCGAAACAACCATAAGGATCCACCGTGTGTGACAAGGTGTTGAAGAACTCAAGTGCAAGCGGCGGTATGTCGCAACATCCTGAAAGACAAAATTGTATAAACCAACTGACATGGGTATACCCTATAGGTACTCGAGCTTGGTATATACGGCCTGAATACGTAGAGGCCCACGGTGTCGCCAAGGCCCAAATGAAGAACTCGAGTAACCTACGGACTCTCGATTGCTTGAAGAACAAGAAGAAGCTAAAGATAGAAAGTTCAAAGGGGAAAACCCTAACATGTAACCGACTCGACCTGCTACCCGAGACCTAGCCTATCTATATAAAGGCTAGGAGGGGGCAGCGAGGAGGACACACGCAACCCTAGTTTCCCCAACCCTCGCCAGATTGCATCTGCGTACCATTGTAATCCTCGATTCCTTTGATAATTCTACGAGCAGACAAGCAGGAGTAGGGACCTCTACGAGGCCTGAACCTGGGTAAATCTTCGAGTCCCCATGTGTGCTTGGTTGCTAGCCGATAGATGTCTCCAGTGCTCCCTCCTTCTCCAAAACCCAAGTCCATAACAATGGGAATTGATGAGTTAAACCCTCGTCAATTGGCGCCATCTGTGGGAATTGGGAGTGCTAATGTTGCGGCTTCTTCGGCCCCATCAACCGCGATCTACAACTCCACAACAGCGGAGATTCGCCAGCTCTTCGGCGCGTTCGACTTCACCGTCCACATGCCGGCCACTCGCCCGGCTTTCGAGTCCGTGGGCGACGGAATCAGCCTGGCAATCGGGAGCTTCCGCTTCCAAGTTGGTCAGATGGGCACGCTTCACATGCCTGACCAGCCGACGGTGTCGTCGATTGCCCCAGCATCATGGTTCCCTCCATCGATCGGCACCCTCAGTGAGCTCAACGCCTCAGCAACAGTCGAGAACACAGTCACCGACAACAGTCGCGACTCTGATCTGAGCGATCTGGCAACTGAACATGGAGCCTACAGCTCCGGATCTGAGAGCTGCGGGAGCAGCAGCTTACCCAATCACTTCATGTGCACCGTCATCAACGTAGGTGACACCTCCGCCAACCGCGACAACACAGGCAATCGCGGTAACAAAACCGACCCGCCTAATGGCAGCAATGGCGGCAATGGTGGCAATGGTGGCAATCGCACCCTCGTCAACAATGGAGGAGCAATCGAACCTCCAACCATAACAAACGAGCAAACCGGCTAACGTGTCGCGATCAGGATCAACAAACAAGAGTGGGCTCGCTGCCGCGAGGCCTTACGAGGCAACCCTCTACCCTTCGGATCTCCACATGAACTGCTAATGGGCTACCACTGGCTCCTGAAGGAAAAATTTAAGCGCCAAGTGCAAACTATCGCGCAACTCGAGGCGCACAAAAAGGCGGCTGACGAGTCGAGCCTTTGACGTGCTGGGCTCCCCTCCCACGGAGGATCCTCCTCAAAGGGCAACGAGTACCTCGCAAACAAGAGGCGATCTCGGATGGCCCATCTCACCGAGCAAGAACGCATAGAAGCTGCAAAGGTCCTCGACTTCAGCTCTATGACAGTCGATACATGAGGCAACGTGGTCCCCAAGACGCCGCAGGCCGCAGTGACCGCAGCCACCATGTACCTCCTCAACAACCAGCCGCCAGCTGGAGATCCCCGAGCCGCCATGCACCAATCTATGATCGCGGGCTTGGGACTAGTCGAAGCCACCCTCGACAAGGAACCAACACCGGAGCCAAAAAAAGGAAAAGCGCTACTCCTCGCCCTCATCCAGCGACGACAGTCACGACCTTTCTCGACGCCGTTGCTCACGGTGACACGACCACGACTATGATGCGCGCAATGACCTCACGCAGCACAAGATCGACAAATCAAGGGCGTGACGTGCTCGGTCGACTGACTCGGAAGAGGAAGATGTGGAGCTCTGTGGCGCTAGATGCTTTAGCAGGTCCATCAGGCAAAAGTGAATGCCCAAGGGGTTTAAACTACCGTCGGCCTACAGGACCCGAATATCTGGCTGGAGGTCTACATCTCCTCCGTCAGGCTCCACGGCGGCAGTCGAAGCACGACCATGCAATGTCTACAGCTACAAATGCAAGGTGCCGCTCGAGCATGGCTCAACAACCTCCCACGCAGATCCATTCGCAGTTGGGATGAGCTGGTTTACAGCTTCATGTGCAACTTCAAGGGCACATACAAGCGGCCTGCATCAATCGAAGAGCTGAGATGCTGCCAGCAAAGATCAGGCGAATCGCTACGCTCCTACATCCAAAGGTGGTCCATCATCAAGAACTCCACAGAGAACATCTCGGAGGATCACGCGATTAACGCATTCAACAGCGGCATCCGCCACATAGAGATCAGAGAGGAGCTAGGCCGCTCAAAGCCCAAGACCATCGATCACCTGATGGAAATTGCGAATTGGTGGGCCAATGGAGAAGATTCAGTGAAAAATCATGTTCACTCCAACGAGGAGGCAGAACTCGAGCGCAGACGCGACCACCAAGGCAAACGCCACATGTGCATCTACGATGACCGCGACGACATCAATATGGTCGCAGCTGGCTACGCCGACATACGCGACGATAACCGCAACAGCGGATACCACAGCGGTGGATACCGCGACTCCGGGAAAACCACGCAAGTGTGGCAACGCCGCAATCGTGATGAGGCACCCGCGACATCCATTGAAGACAAACTGTCCAGGCCATGTATGGTGCATTTCTACATCGACAAACATGATAGAAAGAAGAAGTCCTGCCACCTCCTCAAGGACTGCCGCGAGTTCCTCAAGCTACATGAGGGATTGGTTCGGATGAATCGCAACGCAGTCGAAAGAGGCTACAGAGCCGCTCCAGGCACCGTGGCACATGGCGCTCTGCCACCACCACATGGAATACCCCCAAACGCAGCTACGCCAGACCAACACCAGGGAGGCGAACCATACCCACGGGCCATGGGTACCATGATGATCCAAAAAGGACGCCCCTCAAACAGGGTGCAGAAGGCCATCACTCGCCAAGTCAACTTGGCCACAAACTCGCCACCTTCTACCACTGAGTACCTCAGCGGAAGCGAGTCTTGTATCACCTTCGACAAACGCGATCATCCGCCTCAAGTACCTCGTCTAGGCCATTGTCCCCTCGTACTCGAGGCGCAAATCGGAGGTTTCGACATGAGCCGCGTCTTCATGGACGGCAGAAGCGGCATCAACCTTATATTCGCGAGTACCTTGCGAGCAATGAGGATCCCTCTGACTTGCCTAGAAGCCTTGGACACAACATTCCACGACATCGTCCCAGGAAAAGGCGTATATCCCCAGGGCAAAATCAACCTCGGCGTCATCTTCGGCAAACCGAAAAACTTTCGGCATGAGCGCATCGACTTTGAGGTCGTCGATTGGCCCTCACAGTACCACTGCATCCTCGGACGTGTCGCGTTTGCTAGGTTCATGGCAGTACCACACTACGACTACCTGCAGATGAAAATGCCAGGTCCCAATGGCGTCATCATAGTCAAGGGGAGCTTCGAGAGATCCGACAGCTGCGATAGGGAATTCAACAGAATTTTCCAGTCCTTCGGCATGCAGGAAGAACTCGCGAGACTAAAGGAGTCGACAGACAACAGTCTGCCTCCCCTAAGCCGGCCAAAGTTCGCCCGATCTATCTTTCAACTCATCGGTGCACACAAACAAAGTGCAGGTACACCCATCGGATCCCACCAAAACGGCCCTCATCGCCAACAACTTGAGTCCTGCATAGGAACTCGCGCTCGTCAAATTCCTCCGTGAGCACTAGAAAATCTTCGCCTGGTGTCCAGCGGACATGCCAGGAGTTCCCAGGGAATTCACCGAGCACGCACTCAACGTCAACCCAGATGCAAGGTCAGTCAAGCAAATAATCCGGCGATTATCTGAGCCACGAGCAAAGGCAGTCGGAATGGAGATTAACAGACTCCTCGATGCCAAATTCATACGCGAGATCAAGGAAAGCACTTGGGTCACCAACATGGTGCTAGTACTAAAAAAGGACTGTCCAAAGGATCACTTCCCGCTACCACGAATCGACCAGATCATCGACTCCACCACGGGATGCGAGCGCCTCAGCTTCCTCGACGCCTACTCAGGCTATAATCAGATTTGAATGAAGGAGGAAGATCAAGAAAAAACAGCGTTTACAACGCCCTTCGATGTGTTCTGCTACAACACAATGCCTTTCGGGCTAAAAAACGCAGGAGCCACCTACCAGCGATGCATGCAGGCTTGCCTCAAGGATCAACTTGGTCGCAACATCCAAGTCTATGTCGACGACATAGTAATCAAGACCAAGGAGGAAGCCTCCCTAATCAACGATTTACACGAAACCTTCGCCAACCTCGACCGCTACCGGATCAAGCTCAATCCGGACAAATGCACCTTTGGTGTACCATCTGGGCAACTACTCGGGTATCTCATCTCCGCGAGGGGAATCGAGGCAAACACGAAGAAAATAAAAGCCATACTGGCCATGGAAAAGCCGAAAAACATAAGGGGTGTCCAGCAGCTGGCTGGGCGAATCGCGGCCCTCAGTCGATTCATCAGTCGGATGGGTGAAAAGGCACTGCCCTTCTACCAACTCCTCCGCAAAGCTAAAAAGTTCGAATGGACCAACGAAGCACAGGAAGCATTAGAAGATCTCAAGCGCCTGCTATCCACCTCGTTAGTACTAGTGACCCCACGAGAAAGGGAACCGCTATTGCTATATACCTCCACCACCAACTAGGTGGTCAGCACAGTGCTCGTCGTCGAACGAGCCAAGGAAAACAAGGTCCATGGGGTACATCGCCTAGTCTACTACCTCATCGAGGTCCTCACGCCAACAAAACAGCGGTACCCGCACTACCAAAAGCTAGCGTACGACGTCTTCATGACCGCCCGACGACTGCACGACTACTTCCAGGAACACCCAATCGTGGTGGTCAACGACGCCCCGTTGGGGCTTATCCTCAATAACCCCGACGCCACAGGACGAGTCGCGCTTTGGGGAATCGAATTGTCTCCACGAGACATTACATACGAAAAGCGCGACGCAATCAAGTCGCAAGTTCTTCCTGACTTCCTCGTGCACTGGATGGAGAACCAGCTCCCCGAAAAACCAGATATGTCCTACCTCTGTACAATGCACTTCGATGGATCCAGGCGGAAGGATGGAGCAGGTGCAGGTGTCATACTGACATCGCCCCAAGGGGACAAGCTGAAGTACATCCTGCGAATGCAGTTCACTGCCTCCAACAACGAAGCTGAATACGAGCCCCTGCTACACGGGATGAGGATGGCAAAAGCCTGCAGCGCCAAAAGGCTAATTATATACGGCGACTCCAAGTTGGTCGTCAACCAAACAATGCATGAGTGCGACACACTGAACAACAACATGATTGCCTACCGCAACCTCTATGACACACTCGAAGGGGACTTCGACGACTACGAGCTGCGACACGTAGGCTGTGAAAGCAATGAAGAGGCGGACGCACTCGCCAACATAGGCTCTACCTGCACCCCCATACCACCTGGGGTATTTCTCGAGCGCATCTACGAACGCTCCATCAAGCCAAAGGCAGCAGAGAAGAAAACAAGCGCATCAATGGAATCGGGGGCTATGCCACCCAATGAGCCAATGGCACTCGACAACCTGGAGATGGATACAGGACTCGAAGGACCAATGAGCGTCATGATGATCGAATCATCCTGGACTCAGCCGTACATCACGTACCTCCTCAGCAAAAGGCTACCGGATGATCCGACTAATCCACGGCACGTCGTGCAGCGATCCAAGGCATTTGCTGTTATCAACGGTGAACTATACAAGCGCAGCATCACAGGAGTACTCCAGCGATGCATCTCCATGGCCGATGGAAGAGCTGTTCTCCTTGACATCCATGAGGGAACCCGCGGACACCACGCTGGCAGTCATGCCCTCGTGGCCAAAGCTCTACGAGCTGGGTTCTACTGGCCTACGGCCATGCGTGATGCCAAGGACATCGTCCAGAAATGCAATGCATGCCAGCGATTCGTGGACAAGCCGCACGCACCTGGTGTAGAGCTCCGGCCAATTCCATTGGCCTGGCCCTTCGTGCAATGGGGACTCGACATGGTCGGCAAGCTCCCCAAGTCCTCACGAGGAGGCTACGTCTACCTCCTTGTCGCAGTCGACAAGTTCACCAAGTGGATAGAGGCCATGCCAGTGACCAATCAATCAGGGCACAACGCAGTCAAGTTCTTCAAATCCATCGTCTTCCGCTTCGGAGTGCCACACAACATCATCACAGACAATGGAACGAACTTCACATCCAAGGAGTTCCAAGAATTCTGCGAGAATCTGGGGATCAACATCAGCTATGCCTCGGTAGCACATCCACAATGAAGAAAATATGCCCTGAGAGGCAATAATAAAGTTGTTATTATGTATTCCTTATATATGATAGATGTTTATTTTGCATGCTAGAATTGTATTGATCGAAAACATCAATACATGTGTGTTTAATAAACAAAAAGGTTTCCTAGTTATGCCTCTCTTATAGACTAGCTTGTTGATTAACAAGATGATCAAGGTTTCCTGATCATGGACATTGGATGTTGTTAATAACAAGGTCACACCATTGGTGGAATGATGTGATGAACATTCATCCGAAGTATAGCATTACGATCAAGTCATTATGTTTATATTGCTATAACATCATACGAAGTAATCTTTATCCTTAGACCATGAGATCATGTTAATTGCTAACACCTGAAGAGTATCTTGATAACATCAAACGTCACACCGTAACAGGGTGACTATAAAGATGGGTTCAGTACTATGAAGGTGTTATGTTGAGGCTCATGGATCAAGAGTGGAATTTGTCAATCCCGATGATGGATATATATACTCTAGGCCCTCTCGGTGATATCACATTGAGATAGCTTGCAAGAAAGTGATGTGATCACTAGAATGTTATATCACGGGAATGAGAAAAGAGTGCATGTCAGTAACGAGATCAAACTAGGTATGGAGATACTGATGATCGAATCTCGGACATGTAATATATTGCGAGACAAAGGGATTTAGTTACAAGCGTTAAAGGTTCTCATGATCACAGAAGTCATCGTTGAATGTGTAGGAGTCAGTACGGATCTCTAGGTCCCGCTACTGATTATTGATCGGAGAAGGGTCTCGATCATGTCTGCATTATTCACGAACCATAGGGTGACACACTTAAGAGTTACCGGACACCATTTTGGAGCACATATGTTTCAGACGAAAGAATTGCAAAGCGCAGGAATTGTTTCAATAGAAACCGGAAATTGTTTCGGGTGAAATTGCAGAAAGTGGTTCTGCATGTGATACTGAAATATTGCAAGGGGCTATATGTGAATGTTTTTTAATTAAAGTAATTAACAAATTTCTGAATAAATTTAATAAAAGAGTTTTATTAAATGAGAGAGCATTAAACTTGGAGAATTTTAATGCATTTAAAGTGGAGACTTTAAAAGGGAATGTGAAGAGGCATTTTAATGTGGAGGGGTTACCACCACATGAATGGGGGAGGTGAGGGGTCACCCCCCATGCACCGGCCATGGAGAGAGGGGTACCCCCTCCTCCTATAAAAGTCCACCCATTCCCTCCTTCATCTTCACACCTCCATGTGAAGGATCTCTCCCCCTCTAGAATTATTCCCCCATGGTCTCGGATTAGCGAGATACATGTTCCCAGCGGCATTTCGTCTAGAAGGAGTTGCTGCTTCCGCTGGATCGCTGGAGCGAGGAGGTGGAGGTTGTCCGGTGGCTTGAACATGTGTGTGAGTACGGATGCGCTGCTGAGTTGCGGCGCTCAGACTTCCTCACGATCTTGAGATCGGCAAGTGTACGACTACATCAACCACGAGTTCCTACTCGTTAACAAAACTTTGTCTTCGAGGGTAAGTTCTCGTTGGATGTATGTCCACCTGTTGCTTTGTACATAGTAGATAGATCTTGGCGTGTAGTTCACACCGTAGGAAATTTTTTGTTTTCTATGCTGCGGACCCAACAGTGGTATCAGAGCCTGATCTATGCATAGGTGCTTTGCACGGGTAGTACACATATGTTTATATGTGGGCGATGATGATCATGTTATTGCATCTTCTATGTATTTTGGATATTGGTGGCATAGTGGGATGAAGCGGCCCGGACCAACCTTACATGTCATCGTACATGAGACCGGTTCCACAACTGACATGCGACTTGTTTTGCATAAGTGGCTGGAGGGTGTCTGTCTCTCCTACTATAGTCAATATCTGATTTACAACGAGTTGCTAATAACTTAGTTATCCTCGCTGTGGTTCATGTTCATAGGTGAGAACGGTTCTATCTCCAAAAGCCCTAAGCCACGTAAAACTTGCAATTGATAAATTAGAAGCGTCTAGTTTAGATCATTGCTGGCCTAGTGTATTGATATGGTATTGTTGTAAGTAGATGTATGATAGATACTCTTACAACACATTCAATGTGTAAGTTCCATAGACCTTGGCCTTACACACAAAGGAATGATAGAGATCATACCACGATGCAAATGATAGAGATCAAATGCATGGACCATATCATCTCACTTTACACATTAGATGTTAGCATCTTATACTGCTAGTTTGGCGCTTTTGGTAGCATTGTAAGATGATCCCTCATTTAGATATCAAGATAAAATGTGTTCTTCCTTGAGTATGCACTGTTCTATGGATCGTGTTTCGAGACATCACGTGATGATCGGGTGTACTCGACTCTACGCTTTCATACATGGCCTCGGAACACGGACCGAAAGGTTAAGCATGAGTCATATGGTTGATATGATGCCCATATAGGTGCTCGCCTTTGAAGCTACACCGACTCACGTGATGATCGGACTTGGTGTAGTGGATTTGGTTCATGTAATCACCAAAAAGGCACGAGGGATGTCGTTTTTGAGTGGGAGTTCATTAGTAATTTGGATTAGTTGAACTCAATCTATCATAAACCTAGTCTAAATAAACTTTACAAATTCTGTTGTAGATGGCACCACCTGCTTTTAATTTCAATGTGTCCATGGAGAAAGAGAAACTTGCTGCGAATGGTAGCAACTTCACCAACTGGGCTATGAATTTGAGGATTCTCCCCACTGCTGCACAAAAGCAATATGTGCTAGATGCGTTGCTAGGCCCCCCACCAGCTCCTGATGCCCGTAACGAAGAAAAGAATGTCTATGTGACTCGTCAGGAGGACCACAACTTAGTTCATTGCGGCATACTGTATGGGCTAGAGCCAGAACTTCGAAAGCATTTCTAAAATGGCAATGCCTTTGATACCATGGGAGAATTGAAAATGATTTTCGATACCCATGCTGCCGTAGAGAGTTATAATGCTACTGAAAAGTTCTTTAGCTGCATGATGGAGGAGAACAGCTCCGATAGTGAGCATGTACTCAAAATGTCTAGGTACGCCGATAAGCTCGTGTCCTTGGGAATAATGATTCCCATTGACTTGGGCATACATCGTGTTCTCCAATCTCTGCCACCTAGCTACAAGAGCTTCGTGATGAACTATAATATGCAGGGCATGAAGAAGACTCTTCCCGAGCTTCTGTTAATGCTTAAGACTACAGAAGTGGAGATTAGGAAAGAACATCAAGTGTTGATGATCAATAGGACCACCGGTTTCAAGAAGGACAAGAAAGGCAAGCACAAGGGAAAGAAGGGTGGCAAATCTATTGCCGCGCCTGAAAAGAAACCCCGAGCTGGCCCTAAGTCCGATACCGAGTGCTACTATTGCAAGTGGACTAGCCATTGGAAGTGCAACTGCCCCAAGTATTTAGCGGACAAGAAGTCCGGCAAGGCAAACAAAGGTATATGTGATATACATGTTATTGATGTGTACTTGACTAGTACTCGCAGTAGCACCTGGGTATTTGATACGGGATCAGTTGCTAATATATGTAACTCGATTCAGGGGCTGTGGAACAAGCAACAACTATCAAGGGATGAGGTCACAATGCGGGTCGGCAATGGATCAAGAGTTGATGTGATCGCCGTTGGAACGCTGCCTCTCCATATGCCATTGAGATTAGTCATAAACCTAAATAATTGTTATTTGGTGCCTGCACTTAGCATGAACATTGTATCCGGATCGTGTTTGATGCAAAGTGGTTATTCGTTTAAATCTGAAAACAATGGTTGTTCGATTTATATGGATAATATCTTTTATGGTCATGCACCTATGTTGAATGGTTTATTTCTGATGGATCTCGATAGTAATATTACGCACATTCATAATGTTAATGCTAAAAAGATTAAACTTGATGATGATATATCTGCATATAAGTGGCACTGCCGTCTAGGTCATATTGGCGTTAAACGCATGAAGAAAATCCATTCTGATGGACTTTTGGAATCACTTGATACATGTGAGCCATGCCTTATGGGCAAGATGACTAGAACACCATTTTCCGGTTCAATGGAACGAGCGACAAATCTATTGGAAATCATACATACTGATGTGTGTGGACCAATGAGTGTGTCGGTGCGAGGTGGATATCGTTATTTTGTTACTTTCACGGATGATTTGAGTAGATACGGGTATATCTATTTGATGAAACACAAGTCTGAAACTTTTGAAAAGTTCAAGGAATTTTAGAATGAAGTGATAAATCATCATAATAGAAAGATCAAATTTCTACGGTCTCACCGTGGAGGAAAGTATCTAAGTTACAAGTTTAGCACACACATGAAAGAGTGTGGAATAGTTTCACAACTCACGCCTGCCGGAACACCACAATGTAATGGTGTGTCGGAACGTCGTAATCATACCTTATTGGATATGGTTCGATCTATGATGTCTCTAACTGACGTGCCACTGTCATTTTGGGGTTATGCACTAGAAACAGCTGCATTCACTTTAAATCGGGCACCATCTAAATCCGTTGAAACGACACCGTATGAATTATGGTTTGGAAACAAACCTAAGCTCTCATTTCTTAAAGTTTGGGGATGCGATGATTATGTGAAGAAACTTCAACCGGATAAACTCGAACCCAAAGCGGAAAAATGCATCTTCATAGGATACCCTAAGGAAACAATTGGGTATACCTTCTATCACAGATCCAAGGGAAAGGTCTTTGTTGCCAAGAATGGATCCTTTCTTGAGAAGGAGTTTCTCGCGAAAGGTGTGAGTAGTCGGAAGGTAGAACTCGAAGAGGTTATTGAACCTTCTCTTCATGAAATGGCGAGTAGCGCAGCACCGGAAGTTGTTTCGGAGTTGACTTCACCTAATGAAGAGAGAGCTAATGATATTGATCATGAAACTCCGAAAGAGAACACTACCAAACCTCGCAGGTCAAGCAGGACACGTACAGCTCTGAATCGTATGGCAATCCTATGAATTTCATGATTGATGAAATAGATGACCCTGCGACGTATGAAGAAGCGATGATGAGCCCTGATTCCAACAAATGGCTAGAAGCCATGAAATCCGAGATGGAATCCATGTACGAAAACCAGGTTTGGACCTTGGTGGACTTACCTCACGATCGAAAGGCCGTTGAGAATAAATGGATTTTCAAAAGAAAAACTGATGCTGATGGTAATGTAACCATCTATAAGGCTCGACTTGTCGCAAAGGGGTTTCGACAAATTCAAGGAGTTGACTACGATGAGACATTCTCTCCCGTAGCGATGCTTAAGTCGGTTAGGATTATGTTAGCAATTGCTGCATATTTCGATTATGAAATATGGCAGATGGATGTCAAAACTGCATTCCTCAATGGTAATATTGAAGAAGAGTTGTATATGATACAACCTAAGGGTTTTGTCGATCCTAAGGATGCTGATAAGGTGTGCAAACTTCAGCGATCCAGCTATGGACTGAAGCAAGCATCCCGGAGTTGGAATCTCCGCTTTGATGAGGTGATCAAAGAGTTTGGATTTGTCCAAACTTATGGAGAGGCTTGTATTTACAAGAAAGTGAGTGGGAGCAATGTGGCATTACTGATATTATATATGGATGACATATTATTGATTGGAAATGATATAGATCTTTTAAATAGTGTTAAAAGTTATCTAAACAGCAAATTTTCGATGAAAGACCTTGGTGAAGCATCATATATATTAGGCATTAAAATCTATAGAGATAGATCAAGGCGCCTAATTGGGCTATCGTAGAGTACATACCTTGATAAGATATTAAAGAAGTTTAATATGGACGAAAGTAAGAAGGGGTTCTTACCTATGTTGCAAGGCAAGACATTGAGTAAGACTCAAAGTCCTGCCACGGGCGGAAGAAAGAGATGATGGATAAGATCCCTATGCCCCGCCATAGGCTCTATTATGTATGCCATGCTATGTACAAGACCGGATGTGGCACATGCTATTAGTTTGACTAGTAGGTACCAATCTGATCCAGTTGAACCTTTGGATAGCGGTAAAGAACATTCTCAAGTACTTGAGAAGAACTAGGGATATGTTTCTTATATACGGAGGTGAAGAAGAGTTAGTCGCTAAGTGTTATGTCGATGCTAGCTTTGACACCGATCCTGATGACTCTAAGTCTCAATCTAGATACGTATTTCTCTTGAACGGAGCAGCAGTTAGTTGGAGGAGTTCAAACAACCTGTGGTGGCTGGATCAACGACGGAGGCGGAATATGTTGCTACTTCAGAAGCAGCGTAGGAAGCGGTTTGGATGAAAGAGTTCATTACGGAACTAGGTGTGGTTCCTAGTGCGTTGGACCCAATGGTGATCTATTGTGACAACAATGGAGCCATAGCCAACGCAAAGGAACCGAGGTCTCACAAGAATTCCAAGCATATTAAGCACCAGTTTCACTCCATCCGCGAGCATGTCAAGGATGGAGATATAAAGATTTGTAAAGTACACACGGACCTAAATGTAGCAGATCCATTGACTAAAGTTCTCTCTAGGGCAAAACAGGATCAACACTAGAACTCCATGGGTGTTAGATTTATCACTATGTGAACTAGATTATTGTCTCTAGTGCAAGTGGGAGACTAAAGGAAATATGCCCTAAGAGGCAATAATAAAGTTGTTATTATGTATTCCTTATATATGATAGATGTTTATTTTGCATGCTAGAATTGTATTGACCGGAAACATCAATACATGTGTGTTTAATAAACAAAAAGGGTTCCTAGTTATGCCTCTCTTATAGACTAGCTTGTTGATTAACAAGATGATCAAGGTTTCCTGATCATGGACATTGGATGTTGTTAATAACAAGGTCACACCATTGGTGGAATGATGTGATGAACATTCATACGAAGTATAGCATTATGATCAAGTCATTATGTTTATATTGCTATAACATCATACGAAGTAATCTTTATCCTTAGACCATGAGATCATGTTAATTGCTAACACCTAAAGAGTATCTTGATAACATCAAACATCACACCGTAACATGGTGACTATAAAGATGGGTTCAGTACTACGAAGGTGTTATGTTGAGGCTCATGGATCAAGAGTGGAATTTGTCAATCCCGATGACGTATAGATATACTCTGGGCCCTCTCGGTGATATCACATTGAGATAGCTTGCAAGCAAGTGATGTGATCACTAGAATGTTATATCACGGGAACGAGAAAAGAGTGCATGTCGGTAACGAGATCAAACTAGGTATGGAGATACCGATGATTGAATCTCGGACATGTAATATATCGCGAGACAAAGGGATTTAGTTACAAGCGTTAAAGGTTCTCACGATCACAGGAGTCATCGTTGAATGTGTAGGAGTCAGTACGGATCTCCAGGTCCCGCTGCTGATTATTGATCGGAGAAGGGTCTCGATCATGTCTGCATTATTCGCGAACCGTAGGGTGACACACTTAAGAGTTACCGAACACCATTTTGGAGCACATATGTTTCAGACGAAAGAATTGCAAAGCGCAGGAATTGTTTCAATAGAAACCGGAAATTGTTTCGGGTGAAATTGCAGAAAGTGGTTCTGCATGTGATATTGAAATATTGCAAGGGGCTATATGTGAATGTTTGTTAATTAAAGTAATTAAAAAGTTCTGAATAAATTTAATAAAAGAGTTTTATTAAATGAGAGAGCATTAAACTTGGAGAATTTTAATGCATTTAAAGTGGAGACTTTAAAAGGGAATGTGAAGAGGCATTTTAATGTGGAGGGGTTACCACCACATGAATGGGGGAGGTGAGGGGTCACCCCCCATGCGCCGGCCATGGAGAGAGGGGGCACCCCCTCCTCCTATAAAAGGCCACCCATTCCCTCCTTCATCTTCACACCTCCTTGTGAAGGATCTCTCTCCCCCTCTAGAATTATTCCCCTATGGTCTCGGATTAGCGAGATACATGTTCCCGGTGGCATTTCGTCTGGAAGGAGTTGCTGCTTCCGCTGGATCACTGGAGCGAGGAGGTGGAGGTTGTCCGGTGGCTTGAACGTGTGTGCGAGTACGGATGCGCTGCTGAGTTGCGGCGCTCGGACTTCCTCACGATCTTGAGATCGGCAAGTGTACGACTACATCAACCACGAGTTCCTACTCGTTAACAAAACTCGTTGTCTTCGAGGGTAAGTTCTCGTTGGATGTATGTCCACCCGTTGCTTTGTACCTAGTAGATAGATCTTGGCGTGTAGTTCACACCGTAGGAAATTTTTTGTTTTCTATGCTGCGGACCCAACACACAGACCAACGGTCAGGTCGAAAAGGCGAACGGGCTCGTCTGCGGCGGCATCAAGAAGCGACTCCTCCGACCACTCGAACAAGCCGCGGGTTGCTGGCTAGACGAACTACAATCAGTACTCTGGAGCCTACGCACAACTCCAAATAGTGCTACAGGCTATACCCCGTTCTTTATGGTGCATGGGGCTGAAGCGGTGCTACTGCACGAGGTCAGTACAAAGCGCGGCGTGGTCGCTTCAATGACGAGTCAACCTGGCACTCGAAGACTCCGTCGACCTCCTTGACGAGGCAAGGGAAATCGCCGTGGAAAGATCAACAATCTACCAGCAGAACCTACACAACTACAATAGTAGGAGGCTACGCCCTAGATCCTTTGTCGAAGGCGACCTAGTCCTGCGATTGAAGCAGCAAGGACATCTCAAGCTCGAGTACCCCTGGGAGGGACCATACGTGATTACAGAAGTAATCCCAGGTGGCGCCTATCACCTTCAAGATTTAGAGACAGGAGTCGCATACTCCAACCCTCGAACGTCAGCAGAACCGCGCGCTTCTACCCTTAGTCGTTTTTACTTTTACATTGCAAATAAGGCCACTCAGCCAAGGATACTTAGCCACACATTGTACTTCGTACTGTCTCGCGAATAAATAAAGCTAAGTGCCCCAAAACTCTGTGTTCTCCTTTATTTTTGCAACTTATCCACTCGGGGGCCGCGCCACCCTTTACACATCTGTTCTATGAACTCACACGCGATATCCTGAGTAGCTGGCATATCAATCGGAACCCTTAACACACACCAACCTAGTTGCAATGCACCTGACAGGTTGACAAAAGACTAAGATAAATGCATGGCCAAGCTAACAAAAAGGAATCGCATAGTGCAACGCACTCACACGCTAACAAGCTCTTTATACATCATCGACAATCAATTATACACAACGTATATACACACTTTACAACATTGGTACACTTATATGCAGGACACAAACTAAGCTACTACTGCAACAAAAGAACGTTGGTTTGCTCCTCGAAGAAGTCGATGATCTCCTCTGCTGGGCGATCCACTGCCTGATAGTGCGGCACCATATTCCAAGCAGAACCCGCTGGTGGCGCAGGTGGCCCAGCCGCAATTGCCGCAACATCTACATTAGGCCTATGCAATCGCATAAGCGACAGAGCGGCCTTGGCACCAGCCACCAACTGCTGCCTCACACACTCGCGACCGCAGCCAGGTCTTGGAACTTGGCAAGGAGGGCCAGCAGGCTCGATGGAGCAACATCCAGCGGAAACATCGTCCGATAAATGTTCTTCAGGCATGACTGCGACTTCTTCAGGAAGTGCAGCACTCGCGACGCACGGTCCTACAGGGTCGCTAGTGCGATTGCACGATCGTGATCCACTCAGAAGTATCCACTCTCCTGAAGCTGCTCTTGGGTCAAGTCATGCATACGAATGGCAATCCTATCCTTCTCATCCTACGGATGGCGCGCACTGACAACTATACAAAGCAAAGACGGAAGCGTGAAGACAGACACCATTGCGAGTGACTACAAGAAAAGATAA
Organism: Avena insularis; assembly: GCA_023614405.1. Classification (NCBI taxonomy): domain Eukaryota; kingdom Viridiplantae; phylum Streptophyta; class Magnoliopsida; order Poales; family Poaceae; genus Avena; species Avena insularis. Next base: position 421,669,100 of record CM042686.1, on the reverse strand, counting down.
GAGTAAGCAAACTAACATTTAAATTGGTCGCCCGGCTGCGTCATCTCCCCCAACAGATATTGCTCTCGGCGGTTGCCTTCTCTGCCTTCGATTTCCATACATCCGCATTACCACAGAGCACGGGCAATTCACGCTCCAACTGCCTCACGCGATCACGCAATCGCGAGAGCAAAGACAGCTCCTCCACCCTCGAGCACGGTGGTGCCAAAGTATCATCAAGGGGCGGCGAATCCTGAGGTTCCCTCAAAGGATCACTTGATGTGCCCTACCACAAGCCAAGCAAGAGGCAATAAGAAGACCAAATCGACACAGACAAAAGAATCGAGTGCATTCAAGATTAGTAAAAGTATCAGCAGATACACTCACCAAAAGGCATGTTCTTGACAAAAGACATAAACTAATCAACTATTACAAAGCTACTGAGGAGCAACTGGCTTCTTCGACTTAGACGGCTTCGGGGACCTCATCGAGTCCGTGGCGGTATCAGATGCCACTGACCTTCCACCAGCCCCTGATGCCGCAGCCTTTGCCGCCTTCTTGGCTTGCTGCAACTCCTCAGAGTACTTCACAACCGTGTTAATCAGCTGCGGCCCATACTTGCCACAGGTAGTTGCGAAGGGAGCAAAGACTACTTGCTGGTCGTCCGCGCTAACGGGCATCGCCCTTGAGACTGCTGCAGGATCAACTTCGACTCCGTGGCCCTGCACCATAGCGAGTGACATTGACGCGCCAGCCGCACGGAGCGAGTTCTTGAAGCTTGGAGGGACACCCCCCGGCGAGAGACTCCACCAGCTCGTCCATGTTCTCGATTAGCTCAGCCTTGGGCATCAACTCTTCCCGGAGGCGACTGAGCACGCCCTTGGCCTTGGAGAGCATATCTTGAACGACGGCGCTATGGTCCTCGACTGTTGAAAGAGCACCCGCCAAGGCATCATCGTGACGGAGGGCCTGAGGGTCGAAGCTCAAATCACCACCATATGTACATAAACCCACACATGGGTACGAAAGTCAGCGCCAACAACAAATTCGAACAGAGAACGATAATGATATCCAAGCAAGGTACCTGAGAGGGCCTTGGCAATCGAGAAAAGCTGTTCTTCGAACAACTTCTCCCTAGCTGCAATGGAGGCACACAGGTCCTCTTCGCGCTTCTGTGCCTCGTCACGTGCCGCGATTGCCTCATCGCGGCTCTTCACAGCCGCGGTGAGTGTCTTTTCCATGGTGGCGGCATTGCGCAGAAGGGCATTATGTTCAGCTACAGGAACAAAACAAAAGGGATTGACTATCAGTCGACTACATGAAAATGATGCAGACGAAGGAGAAGTGAAGAGCACTTACTTTCTACCACGCGATGGCGCGTATCCAGCATTGCATGCTGGTGACCCATCGCAAGCACCTGCTCCGCCAAGTGAGTGGCTTCTTTCACAAGGAGCTATCGCAAAAGGAAAAACAACAAAGGATCAGCAGAAGCCATAGATAACATCGACTACAACATCAAAAGAAGAAATACTACACTTACATGATCCTCCAATGACTCCGAAGTTGATTGGTGTGCAGTCATCCGGGCAACCATCCGATGATCCCCATCATGCGGAGAGCTGGAAGAGTTGTGCCCGGAGTGGGCTGCCAATGGAGAGGAAGGAGCACGCTCGACCTCTTTCTTGGCCCTTGAGGTTGCGACTCCCGATTCTTTCAAAAATTGAACGCCGCTAGAAGATGACGACACCTGCTGACTGCAAGACAAAACCAACATCAAGAAAAGGGCAAACCCAAAGAAGAATCAAAAAGGACAACTCGAATACTTACCAATCAAACTTATCAAAGTCAAAGGTTGGCTCCCCCGACTCTGACGAGGACTCCTTTGGCAGTCACATCTTCTTGCAAGAAGATGGCGCCATGGCACTCACAGGAATGGCAGGGATTGGCGACTCCGCACCAACGCCTGCACCTTCCGGAGTCGAATGAGACGACGCATCAGAATCCTTGCTGCGCGAACGCTTGCGAGTATCCGGATTACCCGACTCGGGGGTTCCTCCTCCACATCAGATGGGACGGTTGACTCCGACTCGTCCTCTTCCAAGGCTTCACGAGGAATAACCCCCTCAGGAAGAGGGGGCATACAGGGTGACACCGCCCAATCCTGCATACAGACCACAATTTAGCACAAAGCAAAGAAACAGCAAAGAGGCAATCAACAAACATAGCTACTACGTAGCACAACTATACCTCAGGAGGAGGGTTAGCAGCATCGAACGGAGGAACAACTAGTTCACTGGGGAGCACATCCTTGATGGTGTACTTGGTCACCAGTCGAACCCTTTTATCTACCTCACTCACGAACATGCCATCGGCAGACACACGAGTGACATCGTCAGCGCCAGCCCACTGAAACATGGGGTGAACTCTGGCCTGCAGGGGCTGGACGCGACGGCGCAGCCACGTGCGAATGAGGGCGCAACCTCCCTCCTCTTTGCCTATGCGACTCTCGAGGTCGCAGACGCGCTCGTACAGCACATCTGTCTCCGCGGACTCGCCGGGCATGACCACATTCTTCCAGGAGCGCCTCCTCTAGCACGGCTTCACGGGATTGAAGGGTGCGAGTCCGAAGTGCTCTCCGTCAGCCTTCTCGTCATGTACGTAGAACCACTTGTCCCTCCAACCTTGGACGGACATCGCCAGCTTGATGTCGAAGTATGTGGCGGATGGATCGACATGGATTCCGCAGCCGCCTACATCATAGACTACGGAGCCAGAGGCCGATTGACGCTTCAACTTGAAGAGGCGCTTGAAGAGGCCTAAATACGGCTCGATTCCGAGCCAGCACTCGCAAAGGGTGATGTAGCAAGCTACATGAAGGATGGAATTGGGGGACAGCTGATGGAGCTGGAGCCCATAAAACCAAAGAAGGCCCCTAAAGAAAGAAGGCAGGGGCAACGAGAGGACGCGAATGATGAGCGCTAGGAACATCACTCGAAAACCGGCAGGAGGAGTGGGGATTACCTCGCCACCGAGGACACGCGCGTCGGTGACTACGGTGGACAACACTCCGTCTTGGCGAAGAAGACGAAGATCTGAGGACTTGATCACAGATGGACGCCACGTGCCATTCGTGACATGGGTGCCCATGCCCGCAGCGGCGGAGCCGCCCTTCTTCTTCATCGCAGCAGCGGCAGCAGCGGAATCAGCCGCAGCACCTCCTTTCTTCTTCCCCATTACGCGGCGGTGATGCGACCAGAGGAAGTAGCTGGGAAATGTGTGGAGCTGGTCCAGCGCCGCGGAGGGAAAAGAGCGCAGAGAAAGTAGAGGAGCAGCGGCAATGGCAATGAAGGCAAAGGATGAATGGAAGTAGATGTGAATTTTACCGTCACAACGTCACTACTTAACCCCTGGAAGATGCAATCCAACGGCTCAGAAAAACCCTACTAGACGCGTGGCGTTCATCGTGCTCGACACGTGGAGGAGCTAAAACGTGAACCGTCCCCCTACTACTCCCATTACACATGGAAATCTAGGAGGCGCAGTTAAAATAAAGATTACGCACACCCGGTCAAATCAGAGTCAGGGAGTAGGACCCACCGCTCGTCACGTCCCGTCAAACTCGCTCACGTGGGCAACTGAGGTCATGAAATTGTCAGCACTGACGTCATCAAAAACTACGCAGTAGAAGACTTCGACTACTTTAGTCCTTGCTCGAGTCTTCGACTCCACCAAGCACTCGGGGGCTACTCCCATAGGGAGCGCTGGTCGCGCACCCTACGATTTTTTCTTCTTCTTTTACAGGAACATGAACAATCAAAGCAAAACCCAATCACTCGAAACACGGTTCGACTATGGACATGGGTTACTCCCATAGGGAGCACCTGAAGCAAATTCAACTGAAACAAGTAAACAAAAGACGACAGCAGTCGCAAAAGTTCTTTAGTCCCTGCTTGAGTCTTCGACTCAACCAGGCACTCGGGGGCTACTCCCATAGGGAGCGCTGGTCGCGCACCCTATGATTATTTGTACAAAGTACTGTGTGTTGATAACATCCACACTCGAAGTTTATGGCGACACCGCCTCATAATTTTTCCCTACAAAGAGACTGCATCTCCTGGGTCACCCGAATCATCTCCGCGATGATAAAATTCAGATGCCGCGCTTACAGCGTGAAGGTAAGACCTGAATAAGGCCTGGCAACGCATTTGCTACGTAATACCAGAAATATATCCGTGCCTACATGTACAATGAACATGCCTTGATGGACACATCGAGTGCTCACACCCATATACTAGAATTCGACTCCTGTAAGACCTCCGCGGCTTGAGTCGAATTACACCAGCACTTTTCCGGATTCGAGTCCGGGGACTCGAGTTCGAGTAGATGGTGTTGTTTTACCCTAAGGTAGTTAACTGATACCGGTACATCGGTTAAATCAAGCACGCACATCAACAATCCCTATGACATAAACAAAGCAGTCGAAAAACATACCCAGTCATGCACTCGGAAGGCTTCATAAAGTCTCCAGTCGAATCTGCGATTCCACTGGACACTCGGGGGCTACTGACATGGGTATAACCTATAGGTACTCGAGCTTGGTATATACGGCCTGAATACGTAGAGGTCCACGGTGTCGCCAAGGCCCAAATGAAGAACTCGAGTAACCTACGGACTCTCGATTGCTTGAAGAACAAGAAGAAGCTAAAGATAGAAAGTTCAAAGGGGAAAACCCTAACATGTAACTGACTCGACCTGCTACCCGAGACCTAGCCTATCTATATAAAGGCTAGGAGGGGGCGGCGAGGAGGACACACGCAACCCTAGTTTCCACAACCCTCGCCAGATTGCATCTGTGCACCATTGTAATCCTCGATTCCTTTGATAATTCCACGAGCAGACAAGCAGGAGTAGGGACCTCTACGAGGCCTGAACCTGGGTAAATCTTCGAGTCCCCTGTGTGCTTGTTTGCTAGCCGATAGATGTCTCCAGCGCTCCCTCCTTCTCCAAAACCCAAGTCCGTAACAATGGGCATTGATGAGTTAAACCCTCGTCACCAACATTGTTGCAAAGTAGATCAAAATCAGCACGAATGCCAAGTTGGTTCAGGATATAAGGACACACCCACTTGGTGCACTTGATCTCTCGAATCTTGAGACGATCGAAATGGATAAGATGGAACTCCTTGGTGAACTCGATACCAAGAGACTCGGGGGTTAACGTATCAACGGGTGGCGCAGAGGACTCCACAACCATCTCACGTGTACGACTCCTCGTGTTCATCTAATAAATAAAAACAAGACAAAGTAATTAAAGATTGCTAATAATTTTTTTGGTCCAATAGAAACATAGTAAAAGTGATTCTCTACACTAACTACAAAAGAAACTCCTCTAAAAACAATGTTAAGCATACTTAGTACCAAGATTGAATCAAGAACAAGACCCATGTCTAGATTGGCAATGATGAATGATTAAGCCAAGCTTTTGCACCAATAAGTTGGGGATCGGAGGAGAATCATACCTTAGATCGAGTGAGTGTGAAGAATCAAAGAAAGATTGACTAAATTTGAAGATCCAATGGAGGTGGTTTGAAGTTTGGAGGAAGAAGAAAGAGAAAATAGATGATTTGGGATTTTTAGGTTACCTCCTCAGGGTGCTTATGGCGTCCGCGTACTCGGTATGGGCGGGCGGTACGACTGGAGCCCGCCCGTATCAGTTGGCTTACCTTGGAGGCGACGGCTGCTGCTTGGCGGTGCACTCGGTACGGGCGATGCATACCGTGCACGTGCATCGCTGGTCGATTAACACTAAGTTGACTTTGCTTGAAATCGATGTTTGCTCGTGGGTATGCAGATGGGCAAGACGGGCGTGTCCGGCACTACTTAAAGGTCGTTATCGACATTGATTCCTTCTGCAAACATCGAAATTTCTACCCCCTTTGCCTTGACATGGTACGGGCGCACGGTATGGGCCACTCTGCCGTACCAGTGGTCGTTATCAACACTACGAACTACAAAAACTCAAAGAATTTTATTAGTAGCACCGTGCGCCTTCGCACATCTTATCAAAAGGTTAGATAGCAGCAAAACACTTAAGTAATGATCCAGCAATACCTATTAGGCCATGTGTTAGTAAAATAAAATATTTAGGATTACCTTATTTCTTCTCCTCTTTCCATAGGTCTTCTTGAACACTCTTTATTAAAACCAAAAAAACAAAAACAAAACTTCCACGAAAGAACACATAATAAATAAAAACTTAGAGAAACTTTATTTTACATGGGTTGCCTCCCATGAAGCGCTTCTAGCTAAGGTCAATTAGCTTGACCTTGATGGCAATCACTTAGGTTTGGGGAGTGGAATGCCCACTCCAAAATAGTTTTCTTTTAAAGTAATTACACCATTATCATCATTAGGCTTGGCCTTCTTTTTCCTAGGGAAGTGGACTACAAAAGGATCTCTAGATGGTAGCCCTATTCTTACATTCCCTTCATGTCAATTAATCAAAGATTTAATAGTTCTTAGGAATGGCCTACCTAGAATTATAGGTGCTATGGGATCTTCAGGCATGTCCACAATAACAAGATCAATAAGAGCGGGACTACCTTTAATTTCAACAACTATATTTTCTTTGATCCCAACACCTTGTTTATAAGTTGAATCAGCTAGATGGAGTCTCAATTCATTTGTAACAAATGTCCCTAAGTTTAACTTATCGAATAGGCTTTTGGAAATCGTTGAGACGCTTGCACCAAGATCACAAAGTGCAGATATCTCATTAACTCCCAACTTAATTTTAATAGTAGGCTCAAATATATCATCCAGCTTAGCTAGAAGTTTATCAGCTAGTCTTTTATACTCCATCTCTAAATCACGAACCTTAGATGCTACTTGTTGTATAAATTGTTGGTACATAGCATCATTACCTTGTTCTATACCTAGATTTTTGACGGTGATCATCTTCAATAGATCTTCCATGGTATATTTTGGTGTTGGCGCGTTGCTATAGTCTAGCTCTTCAGGATTTTCATCATTGGTTACCACCCTCATCATTTTGAGGTCTTCAACCGGATTTGGCTCGGGTTTGCTAGAGAACTTTGCTAGTATGAGAGCTTGGCTCTCGGCGACTTTACCCAGCTAAGCCTCCATGGTCTTTGTTCTTTCCTGTAGAGCCTACACATCATTTCTAATTGCAATGGCCTGATTAGATAATCTTCCTATACTACTTTCATGGTTCTCCGTAATCTTAATAAGTATATTGTTTTATTCGGTTTGAGCTTGCATAAATGTTCTAACAGTTTGCTCAAACGGGAGATTGCCATGATTTGCTCCATTAGTATTATCATAATTATTATAAGGAGCTCCTGTAGGATTAGTACGATATTTTTGAACATTAGAAGAATAATTATTTTTCCATGCAGGATTAAAAGGAGTGCGAGCTATAAAATTAACATCATTAACATTAGTAGTGATAGCATTAACTTTGGTATCTTCCTTACCTTTTACTAAGCTAAGCAACTCATCTACCTTAGATGTAAGCTCCTCATTGTTTACCTTGGTAATTGAACTTAATCTCTTTGAGGTTCTTTCCACATGCCATTGGGCATGGTTATTTTGTATATCATCAAGTAACTTCTTTGCAACACTCACATGCTTTCCCATGATCGTTCCTCCTGCTGCATTATCTAGCATAGACTTAGACATTGGGTTAAGACCATTATAAAATAAATGTAATATAATCCATTCTTCCATCCCATGATTAGGGCAGTTCATTATGGCCTTTTTCATCCTTTCCCACGCAAGCGCTAGTGGCTCACGGTCTTCTTGTCTAAAGCTTGTAATGTTGGATCTTAGCTGCATAGTCTTAGCTAGGAGAAAAAATTTAGTCATAAACAAATTAGTGCATTACTCACAAGATTTAATAGTGCCCTTTGGTAGAGCTAGCAACCAACCCTTAGCCTTTCCTCTAAGAGAGAAAGGGAATAATCTTAGCTTAACATCATTTGGATCTACATCTTTAATATGCATCATGTCACAAATTTTATTAAAAGTATTTAAGTGCAATCCCGAATCCTCAAAAGATGAACCCCCAAATTGGTTTTGTTGAACCAAACTTAAAAGGTTAGGTTTTATCTCATATGTTTCCGCATCAACTGCGGGTTGAGTGATGGGTGCATGAATAAAATCATCAGTGGGAGTAGCATACTCCCCTAATCTCTTTTGAGCCATGGCACTTATATTTTTAGTAATTTTTAAGTAATGAACACGAATAACAAGTAACTAATTTTTTGGGTTTTCAAATAGATAACAAGAAAGTAAACTAATAGCAAGAATTAAACTACAACTAATAATAAAACTAAAAACAAGGTCTCTAATGACCTCACCAGGATAACGAAATTGCTTCCTCGGCAACAGCGCCTAAAAAAGGGTTGATACCTTCGATCCGGATTCACGGATGTAGTATAATAGCTTTTCCCTAGAAGACCTAGGTTTAATTGAAACTCGGAAAGCACTGCAAAAAGGTAATAAAACAGTACACGTCTATAAGACTTTGTTTGTTCACTTTACCTTAGTTGACCGGACCAACCTAGTTTACTTTATAACGGGTTTGAATCAATTGAAGGAGATAGGCCAGGGTTGAAGATCCACCTATAGCTGCATATCAAATGGGATGAAAGATAATAATAAGCATAGTCATGTATAGTGTTTGTATTGAGATAATCTTTTGTGTGCAACACATCCTAATATTCTAGATCCCCCGTGATGTAGCGGGCATAGCAATAGACTTTTAATCCAACCAAGAGTACACTAAAGCCACGGGTTACAAATGATTATTAAGTGTAAACACAGATTAAAGCTTTAAGTGGTGATGTTGTTGTTGATCCCGAATGGGGTGCTAAGCGAAGACCATACTTCCCTTTTTGTTAGTGAGTTTCCTATGAGATCGCCGCTAGCCAAGTATCTCACCTCAAGCCTTTATCAATCTATGGAATCTTGGGTACCTACAAGTGCACAAATCGAGACGAGAGACGAAGAAACAAAAGATACAAATCACGAATCCAAACAAAATACAATTCTCCCATGATCTAGATGCACATAATTGTTGTGAGGTTTCTCCCCAACCCGTAGCCCGTGAGGACTACTCACTCATAACAAAATAGACCGGAGATAGAAAACATCATGCAAATACTTAGATTGAAATCAAATATTATTACAATTATCGCCAAATCACAAGGAGATCTAAAAGTACAAAGCAATGGCTATGGCTAGTGGAGGGATGGATGGTGGAAGTGATGAACAATGGATGAACTATGGATGAACAATGGTGTGGATATCCTTTGGGGGCATTGTGATGCAATCTGAGAATGGCGGATCTCTGGCCGGCGGCTAGAGCCTCGAAATATATAGGCATCTTCACGAAAGTTCTGGAGTTTGACGAGACGAAGCCGTCGCCACCTGGTACGGGAAGGTGGTACGGGCGGACCGTGCCCATACCAATGGTGATTAAGCGTGCTGCCGCCTTGGTTGGCTTCTCCAATTACTTGGCCGTGTGTACTTCCTCAAAATCCTTCATCATGACTCCTTATTTTGCCTTAAAAGCAGTGATTTCCTGCACAACATAAATCAAAGAAGGGATTTGCATATCTTTGCAATTATTAGTCATTAGTGGCAAAAGTTGAGAGTTTCTTTGGCAATTGCTTGACCAAAACCAATATTTAAACATAGTGGAAGATGGCAAAAATCGGAGCAATCACTAATCAACAACTTTACATGACAAAAACATTACCTCTACCGTAGCGGCAGCAGCACTAATCAACTCCTCATCGCTAGCTCAAACTCCACTTAAGACAATATTTTACATTTAATTTCTTTGCCTCATTGTTTTTGATAAACTATTTTCCCCTACTGACAACTTGGTCCCGCGTGATTTTGAGTGACAATTTAAATGCAGCACGATAAAAATTTGTCAACTACATCAACAAACCACCCGGAAGTGTAATCCATGACGATATAACAATGACAAAATACTAAACCATCGTGCATTATGCTTAATCCTTGATGCCATAACCAAACCATCAATGATTAAGATAATATATGATGGTTCACAACTTTGTCAACAAGCCATTTTGTTAATAAATATCATATCTGTTGTAGTGCATTTCTCTAAATTTGAGTCTAAGGCTTTAGAAGGTAATTTTGTTGGTTATGGTGCCGAATCCCACACTTATAGAGTCTACAACAAGGCCTCCGGAATTATTATAGAGTCTTGTAGTGTGGTGTTTGAGGAAAATGATGGCTCCCATGTGGGGCAAGTTGATGTTTGTGATATAGATGTTGAAATACCCCAAGATGCCATAAGAAGAATGGGTGTGAGATTTTACCGCCCCGTTGAGGAACCCCTTATGGCAGACCGGGAAGGATAATGCTCTACCCAAGTAGATCCCTCATCTACACACAATCAACAAACTCCACATGCTGAAGCAACTACTACACATTCTCAACAAACTTCTGAAGATCATCCATCAACTGGTCATGCTAGAATTCCCAGGCCCGGTTATATGGCTAGGGGCCCAGATTATCTAGCCCTGCAACTCCTTCTCGCACTAGAAATAATCAGGAAACAACTGAAGCTCCCAGGCCGGATTATCCGGCCCCTCCCTTTGCTAGATTATCCAGCCCTGCAAGTCTAGAACTGCAACCTCCTGATACAGTTGTGAATCAATATCAAGGGCAAATATTTTCTCCTACTGCCAGTGCTGAACCTTCTGCTGATCAAGGTCAAGATGTTGGTCAATACGAGGACAAGAATGATGAAGATATTCCTCCAAGAAACAATAAGGAAATCGAATCTCATCGCAAAGCTTGAGCTGAAATAAATCTTGAACTTAGAGATCACACACTTGATAAAGTGGTGGGTGATCTAAGGATAAGGGTGTCCACAAGGGGTGAGTTAGAACGATTCCACGGCCATCAAGCCCATATATCCATGGTGGAACCCGAGAAGGTTTTTGAAGCACTTGAAGATCCGGACTGGGTTGTGTCTATGCATGAAGATCTCAACAATTTCGAGCGCAATAAAGTCTGGAAGCTAGTAGGGAAGCCCAAAGAATGCCGCAATATTATCATCACAAAGTGGATATTCAAGAATAAGCAAAATGAGAATGGAATTGTTGTGAGGAACAAGTCAAGACTAGTTGAACAAGGCTTCCCTCAAGTGGAAGGCATCGACTTTGGTGAGACTTATGCTCTAGTGGCTCGCCTTGAGTCCATCCATACCCTTCTTTCTTATGCAGCTCATCATAATTTTAAATTACATCAAATGGATGTTAATGCCTTTCTTAATGGTCCATTGCATGAGTTGGTATATGTTAAGCAATGGGATTCAAGGACCCCAACTTCCCTAACCACGTCTACAAACTCGATAAGGCACTCTATGGCCTTAAAAAATCCCCACGTGTGTGGTATGAGAATCTTAAAGAGTTATTGTTAGACTGTGATTTTGAGATTGGGCAGATTGACCCCACTCTTTTTACTAAGAAGGTTAATGGGGAGCTTTTCGTATGCCAATTATATGTACTCCCTCCATTTCAAAATATAAGATGTTTTAGCTTTGTGAAGCTAATGTATCTAGACCTCTTTTATAGTGTAGGTTCAGAGATGTTTAGAGTGAACCTACACACTAAAAAAGGTTTACATACATTCACTTCACAAAGCTAAAAGATCTTATATTTTGAAATGGAGGGAGTAGATGGCATTATCTTTGGATCTACTAACCAAGCTTTTAACGATGAATTTTCAAAGCTTATGATTGGCATGTTTGAGATGTCTATGATGGGAGAGTTAAGGTTCCTTCTTGGATTCAAGATCAAGCAATTACGAGAAGGAACCTTCATTAATCAAGAAAAGTACATCCAAGATATGCTTAAGATATTCAAGATGACAGACCTTAATGGCGTTGCTACACCAATGCAAACTAAATGTCATCTGGAGTTAAATCCCAATGGTAAAGATGTGGATCAAAAGGTATACTGGTCCATGATTGGTTCCTCGCTTTACCTTTATGCATCTAGGCCCGATATTGTGTTGAGTGTAGGAGTGTGTGCAAGGTATCAAGCGGCTCGTAAAGAAAGCCACTTGGTGGCGGTCAAGAGAATCTTCCAATATTTGGTTCATTCTCCAAACTATGGATTATGGTATCCCAAACGCTCTAATTTTTCTCTATGTGGGTACACTTATTTAGATTGGGCTGGTGATAAGGATGATAGGAAATCAACTTCTGGAGCTTGTCAATTTCTGGGTAGGTCCTTGGTGTGTTGGTCTTCTAAGAAGCAAAATTGTATATCTCTCTCCATCGCCGAAGCTGAATATGTGGTTGCTCCAAGTGCATGCACTCAGTTGTTATGGATGAGGCAAACTTTAAAGGAATACGTTGTCAATTGTGACAAAGTGCATCTTTTATGTGACAATGAAAGTGCCATCAAAATGCTTATAATCCGGTGCAGCACACAAGAACTAAACATATTGAGATCCGTAATCATTTCATCCAAGATGATGTTGCTCATGGAGACATTGACCTCTCTTTGTTGAGCACGAAGAATCATCTTGTGAACATTTTCATGAAGCCTCTTGATGAAGCAAGATTTTGTTATTTGAGGAATGAGCTAAATATCATGGATTCAAGGAGCTTGACTTGATTTCCCTTGCATACACATCTATGTCTTAACCACTATTTGGTTTAGATGCAAGCATGGATATAGGGGGAGTGTGATCCTAACTACTGGGCTAACCATCCCTCCATAATGCCGAAAGCGAGACAAATCATTTCTCTTAATATCATTTTCTGATATGTGAGCTTATTGATGAGTATTTGTCATGAACCCAAGATATATCTTCGTGGTGTCATACGATACACTCCTACATGGTGGCTTCGGCCACCGCCCTCTTCTTGGTGAAGAGTTGGGTCTTTGTGGATCTTTTTGGTTTTTATTGCCTATCTTTTGTTCTTATGGAAAACACACCCAATATTGGCTTTTCTTTGTTTTTGTCTCTTGCAATTTTGGGTGTATAGTACCATATCAATTTGGTTATCTAAACCTAAGCCTTTTCCCACCTCAAGACCTCTATCTCTCTTTCACACAAGTCCTTTGTCCAACTTGTGTGGGTGTTTTTGGTTGTGCTAGCCTGAACCCTGTGTAAACAGGAAATTTCAGAGAGGGCCGGATTATCCGGCCCAGGCCATTTTGTCTTGTAAGGACAGGGTGTCGAGGGAAGAGGCTTAAACATATCAGATATTCTCCCCCGACCCCCTCCTACTCCCCAGCCGCCGCCGGCCACCTTGCCCCTCCCCGATGCTGCTCCAGCCACCGAATTCTTTGGTTTTTAACCGGATCTGCTCCTCCATCCTCCCGGGTATCTTCTCCTTCGAGTAAATCTTCCAATGAGTGAGGGTAATATCCTTATTATTTGCTTTTGTATGGAAGATGCTTTGTTGTTGTTAAAACTTGGAGTAGAAGATCCCTCTTGATTCACTTGTGTGTTAAAATCAGTAGAAAATCAACTATAATTGCCGATCTATATGTTTGCCTCCAATTTGAGTCGATTTGAAAAAATTCGCCAGGGCCGGGTTATCCGCCCATGTCAGGGCCGGATTGTCCGGCCTATAAGTTTTACAACTACTGCTTGTTGACTCAGGTTGTTGCAGCGTATAATTGCTTTGTGGTTGCTTCTTTACTGATTTTAGCATCCCTTCCTGGACTTGTGTGTGTGCTTATCTTTTGCTATCCACCTTACTTCGTTCACAGGTGGTTCTTGCGGTGCCTCTCGGGCTTACAAGAGGCGTCCTCAGGCTTGGTACTTTAGGCCTAACGAAGAAGGTGTTCTTGTGGATGAGGTTGAATTGAGGAGACAGAAAAGAGAGACCGAACGGACGGCTGAACATGAAAAGAGGGAGAAGAGGTCTAGGGCTGCTTCCAATCGGAAGGGTAAGGAACCAAGAGTCAACTACATGAACATGAACATTGTTGACTATTCCAGCCTCCGGTAACGTGATTGGTTTAAGGATACCGCTCGCGATGCAATTCTTGAGGGGCCCAACTTTTGGTGTGTCCCTTAGAAGCTCATCTATAAGGACATTTACTTTAGCTGGAAGATTCGCCCTATGCACCATTTGGACCTGACCGCCGCAAAGAGTAAGCCCCAATTTGCTCATGCCCTTTCCGTGACTGAGAAGATGGGGCTGCAACATCTTATGGAGATCCAATGTGATTATGATACCTCGCTGGTGAAGCAGTTTTTTCTACACTCATGATTTGTGGGGATGAGGCTCGCACTTTGAAGTGGATGTCGGGCTCACAATTCTGCTCCACCAACTTTTACACATTTGCTCAGCTGCTCGGCTACCCCTTCCAGGGTTGTGATACTTCTTGTGGGCATCGCATCTGTAGCCCTCTTCATCCTAGGAAGGACACTTTACTCTCTACATGGTATGGACACAACGGTGTGGTTGGGAAGGTTGAAGGTTTGCTTCCACTCTATTCTCAGCTGGATCTCATGTTCCATGATTGCATCACTCCAAGTGGAGGTAACAATGATAGCATTCGTGATCATTTGGTCAATCTTCTCGCCTTTGCTTATGAATATGCCACTAGTGAAGATCCCTCTGCTAGTTACACCCTGGATGTTATGGAATTCATTATTAGGAGATGGTTGATGTTTTGTTCAACCAACACACTATTTCGTATGCTCCTTTCTTTATGATGCTCATCAAGCAAAACCTCCCCAATGAGGATTTCAATGTTCCACTTGATGGGGTTCACAAGGCCAAGAAGCTATATATCAAGAGGAAGCCAACCACCTTGTTTGTCATGGAGTCTGATACTTTCATGGCTGATGCTCGAGGTAGTGGCAGCACTCGTGGAAGGAGGCCCCCTGTCTCGACTATTACTGGTTCCAGCGCAACATTCTTTGCATGGGTGTGGATACACATAAGGGACATTACGAGGCTGATCGTCAGCGCCATGACATGGCCCATACCTAGCAGCTCATCCTTCACCATGTTTCCGGAGCTCAAGGCCACCCCCACAACAGTCAGCTCCTACGACCTATGCTCAGTGGTACACCTTAGGCATCAACTATGCCGACATGGAGAGGCATTTGTTCACTACACCGACGCGAGCGACACCACCTCGCCCAGCTGCTAATGATGATGAGGACGAAGAGGAGGATGATGAGAACCTGGATGAGGATGAGGATGAGGATGAGTGATCTCCAGGGCGTTAGCTTTGCTCTTTTCCCTTTTTGGCGTTTTGATGCCAAAGGGGGAGAAGTAGTTCTATTAGGCTATCAAGGTGATTTGCATGGGTCGGGTACAAGCATATTTGCATTTTGAGCACTTCTCTCTCTTTGCTTGTACCCATTTAGCATTGAAATTTTATTTGCTATTTGGTTTGTATCGTGAGACTATGTCATGTGGTTGTTAGACTATGGTTATTATCTTGGACCTAGCTATGGATTTATATTTATGGAATTCTGGATATATACTATGGAATTATCTCTATGGATCTATTGAGATGGCTTTATCCTCGGATTTCTCAATGTGGAGTTATTAAATGTCTATCCCTATGATTATTGAGAACTTCATTATTGGTGGTATGATATATCTCTCTCACTATTCCATCACTTGCTCTTAGTTTCCAAGTCATGAAAAGTCTTGAACCTATATGTGTGCATTTGTATTCCAATGCAAACTACTAATACGCACACATTTAGGGGGAGTCTTTTTGTCCTTGGAATGATTATGTTATTAGGTCTCTATTGCAAATCATATTATTGTCATCTAACACCAAAAAGGGGGAGATTGAAAGAACAATTCATGATCCCTATAGTTTTCTGTGTTAGATAACAATGTCAAGGATTATTTAACTGTGCATTGAGTGATGCAGTGTTTCCCCAAAAGAACTACAAAGAAAATGCAGCAAATGGATGTTCTGGGAGGGATTATCTGCCCCTGTCTAGGGCCAGATTATCTGCCCGGCGTCACGCAGTATGTGGGGCGGAGTTTTCCTTAGATTTTCCGACTAGGGCCGGACCTTTTGCCCTGGCCGGATAATCCACTCGTCCAGGGGGCTAGATAATCCGCCCCCAGGGAATTTTTTCCAAGCGGCCAAGGCGCATCACACAGTATGTGGGCAGAGTTTTCCCCCAGATTTTCTGACCGGGGCTGGAGTTTTTTCCCTGGCCGGATAATCCTCCCTAGGATTTTTTTGCCAAGGAACCAAGGCGCGTCACGCTGAGTGGGGGTGGAGTTTTCCCTAGATTCTCCAACCTGGGCTGGACTTTTTCCCCTGGACGGATTATCCGGCCCCCAGTAGGGCCAGATTATCCGGCCCCAGATTGCTTCAACGGTAGCTTTTCGTGAGGGGGTACATATACCCCTTCAGAACTTCAATTCTGATCCTCTCGAATCCAACAAAAAAGCTAACCCCTGTTCAAATCGAATCTTCAAGAGTTCTCTGCTTTTAACCACCCAAAGGCTTTGATCTTTAGGGAATCGAAGGAGGAGGCCTCGATCTTCATCATCACCAATCAAGGTCTTCACTTCCTCTCCCATTCATTTGGGGGAATTTTGATCTAGAGTTTCTTTGAATTTCTAGATCATGGTTTCATTATTTGATCACTTGTTTTATCGTCGCAACTTGTTGTCATCACGGGAGCCCCCAATTCAGTTGTGGATGTGTGCCCCGGTAGCGTTGTAAAGGCACCGATATCCGCCTCGAAGGGTACCATATAGTGGAAAGGTGGATCAGACTAGTTGTGGCGAGATCCACCAGAGAATAGGGTGAGGCCTATTGTGGCGTGATGGTCTTAGTACCGCCCACCCCTCCAACGCAGACATACTTCCCTTAACAAGGAAGGAACTATGGTAAAACAAATCATGTGTCTCCATGTGCTCCACTACGGTTACCTCGTTCCTCTCACCGCATTTACTCGCTTAGTAGCTAGGTTGTCATATAGGGAAAATCATCTTAGTTGCATATCTAGAGAATTTACCTTTATGTCAAGCCTAAAACTAAAAAAGAGTTAAAATTTGGAGTAGCACCTATTCACCCCCCCCTCTAGGTGCCCATATAATCCATTTCAGTGAAGTTGACCAGGTTGGAATAGGGTACCTGATGATAGCAAAGCGAGATTGGAGCACACCAAATGCTCGCTCAACATCCTTCCCGCAAGCCTCCTGGCACTTGGCAAACAAAGATCTTGCATTAGGATGATTCTCGGTGACTATCTTCACGAGGGTGACCCATCTAGGGTAAATACCATCGGCTAGGTAGTAACCTTTGGTATACTCCCTGCTATTGACCACAAAGTTCACCGCTGAGGCATGGCCTTCTGTAAGTCTGCCAAACAATGGAGATCTCGACAACACATTGATATCATTGTGCGTTCCGGCCATACCAAAAAACCCATGCCAAATCCACAAGTAATAATCTGCCATAGACTCAGTATGACACTACACTCTCCATTATGGCCTTTGAACATACCTTTCCAAGTGAAAGGGCAATTCTTCCATCCCCAATGCATGCAGTCGATGCTCCCAAGCATCCCAAGGAATTCTCTAGCTGAGTTACATGCCAGTATATGAGTTGTATCTTCTTCATTTGGTTCCCTCAGATATGTTGGCCCAAATTTTTCGATAATAGCATGACAAAACCTGTACACACACTCAAATGTCGTGGACTCGGCCATGCGCAGGTAGTCATCTTGAGTATCTGCAGGAGTTCCATATGGAGACATCGCAAGGCAGCCATGCACTTCTGAACAGAGGTGAAACCAAGCAATCATGTGCAGTCCCTCTTGCAAATGAAATACAGATCAAACTCTCGCACTCCATGTGCACAATCCTCATGAACAACTCCCTGTTCATTCAAAACCGGCACCAAAACACAACAGGCCCATGAGTTGAATCATCTTGAAAGTAATCCATCTCCAACATTAAGGCGCCGGCCAGCCACTACATGACTCTGTTCTTGTTCTACCACATACTCAAGCCTCCCTGCTGAGGTGCCTACTGGCTATAATGCAGGCAAATGAGGCTGCCGATGATCATAATATGCCCGGCTTCATTGGCCTGTGTGTCGGCCTCCTCTTCCAGCATTTGCACCATCATGAGCTGATCGTCGCTATCCATGGCAAACGGTCGAGCACCTTCCGTGCGCGGCGAGCTCGATGCGGTTCACGACCGAGTGGGAGGCGCCTTCTGCCCTAGAGACAACATCGACGATGTGAATACGCGGCTGATTCGAACGGCCTTCCAAGCGAGGGGTGGTGGGGGTGTCCTTGGCCGGTCGGTGGCATTGAATCGACGATGAGCGCCCCACGAGAATCTACGGGTGGGTGGATGCTAGCGGGTGGGCCACGCCCTATGGAATGGGCGGCACACTAGGTGGTGGATATGGACTGCAGCAGGTCGAAGGATAATGGCCGGCGGCAGCAGCGATTCGCGGGGTGAGAGGGACGGAGGGAAGGAGAGGTGGAGAGAAGGGAATGCGGTTTGCCTAATTTGGCTAGCAAGCGGGCCGACATTGGGTTTCCAACGTGGCGTGCGTTGTCGCACATTGCTGGCTGCTCCAGCCCGACCCCTGGTTGCCGGGGACGGTAAGGGGGTGCCGGGCAGTTCAGCAGGCAGCCCAATCTACCAGCACCGGTTGGGGTAGGGGTGGGCAGAAAAATCGAAAACCGAACCCGAAAAGACTAAAACCGAAACCGAATCGATCGAGACCAAAACGACCAATCAGAAAATTAGGTAGTAAATTTTGAAGACCGAATTTAGTTTGGTTAATTCGGTCATTAGTTCCCGGTACCGAATAGACCGAAATGACCGAAAGTTACATGTGAGTGGCCTAGTCATAAAGGCTAAGTTGCACATCACTATAGATTTATCTTCCTTGACTGAGCCAAATATAATATTGTTGACTATTAATTCCCGCCAATTGACATGAATGTACAAAGTGCATTATATTTTCGAACTAGAAATGCAATTGTACCATTTTTTTATGAAATAGTATCTAATTTTTATATTTGATAATATCTACCACATGACCGAACCCGAACCCGAATTATTGGGTACCCAAATTTGTCGGCTAGTAAAAATAATAAGTAAATTTCGATCTTTATATTTTAAAGACCGATTCTAAAATAAACCGAATTACAAAGACCAAATTTTCGGTCATGAGCGAACGCCCACCCCTAGGTTGGGGGGCCTTCTCGGTGTGAGTTTTTTTTGCCTCCACCTCTATCTCCTTCGGCGGGGGCCCTGGTTTGGGGGGTGGGGGGGGCGGGGTAACGAGTTCCGGACCAGGAAAGTACAAAGAACATCGATGATATCCTCTCGAACCATTACAAACTGCTCTGTACGGGATTCTACAAGCAAAATACGGAGAGCTAGCATCGTTGTATCCTCAAGATCCATTATTACAAATTACTAACTGTTGAGGTCATCTAAATTGCATGTAGTGATCTTATTTGTGGGCTTCAGATCCTGGTAGCGATCTTGTCGGCAACAACGAGCGGGTTGTGCTTAGCGATCTCCTCCTGGCCGGCGGTCTTGTAGTCGAAGCCGCAGTCGTGCTTGTCGGCGTAGCGGTGCACGCTGCAGAAGGTGCCCTCGCACCTGCAGCGGAACCCCAGAAAGCCCACCTTCTTGCGGCACGCCGCACACCGGTTCGTCGCCGCCGTCGGTGGCTTCACGGAGGCTGCTTCAACTTCACCATCATAGGACGCGACGGAGACGATGATCGCCTTGGCCTTCTTCTCCGGTGGCGCGGTGGGAACTGCCGAAGGGACGAAGACGCTCGTCTCAGCCGTGGTGTCAGATGCGGCCGCGACGACGTGATCCTTGTAGCACTTGGAGCACAAGCCGCCGGTCGCTGCGTTGCCGAAGAAGCCGCATCCGTTGGCGCACATGCCGGCCGGCTCCTCCTCGGGGCACTTGCGATTCTGCGTCGTCGCCGAGCCGTGATGTGCCATGGCTAGAGCTAGACCGAACACGTACGGGCGTTTCTGCTTGCTTGGGCGCCGGGACGTGTGCGCGTGATCTGCCTGGGCGTGATTGAAGGTCGTCGATCTCGTGGCGGCGAGGCTGCGGCTGCGTTTCGTGGGGATCATGTGCCGTGGGTGAAGTTCCTTTTTATCGGGTGGGCAAAGACGAACCTGAGCCGGAGGTGGTCTCGAGACCTATAGCCGATCGGCCAAGCCCGACTGCGTCACGGAAACCGACCGACAATGTGCAGGAACGTCTCGTCGATCGTACGCAACCCACAGCCGGGTGAAGATGGAACTTCACATGGTTTACGAATTGGACTGCTGTGTGAACAGCTTAAGCGTGGATTCGAAGCCAGCCGTAGACAACGTGCAGCTTTGGTACTAGCTGTTCTATTTTTGGCTATACAGAAGTGTGAACTCTTATTTTTTGATAAATATTACTCTTATCTAGTACTAAAAAGTGTCTAACTTAGACAAATTCGAATCAATTAATTTGGATCTGAGTTAGTAGTATTTCTTTTGCCCCAAAATACACAGTATTTTCTCACGGAAACTGTAGCGTCCATAGTGGATGTGTATACCCACTTGTATGTTTTGTGAAACTGATACTAAGAAACGCGGGTCGGGTTAAATTGAAAACATTTTACAGTTCCAATACGTGGTCGTGCAGAACAGATACCCTAAAAATATTTTTTTCTTCATCTTCCCAACGAATCGATCGCCATCGAACGAAGCACTCCGACTCCCACAGCCCATCCCCCAAGCTGCCCTCGTGCCCCCTAGGCACCGACCTAGCCATCGCTAGCCCAAGAATCCTTGACGTGGTGTCTCCATGACAATGCTCATGATTGATGGACTTGAGTTTTCGGGAACGAGATGTGCACTAGTGACTTCGTCGGCTAACACACAGGGACACGATTTACCC
Source organism: Avena insularis (assembly GCA_023614405.1). NCBI lineage: Eukaryota > Viridiplantae > Streptophyta > Magnoliopsida > Poales > Poaceae > Avena > Avena insularis. Next base: position 421,648,160 of record CM042686.1, on the reverse strand, counting down.
AGGTTCAGGCCCCCGGAGGTAATATCCTATTTTCTACTTGTCTGTTCTTGATTGATGTTGAAGAAGTTTACAATGTCACTGAGATGGCAATGGGTGCGCATATCGAATCTAGCGTAAGCTACGAGTGTTGTGGTTGTGGATCTCCTCCTTGGTGGCCCCTCCTAGGCTTTATATAGGGAGGCTAGGTCTCAGGTGCCATCTGAATTGGTTACAAGTTAAACTCTAGTTTCCTAATCAAGATCTTCTTCTTGTTGTTCACGTCTGGAGTCGGTATCCTTATGGGCTTCGTATCATCCGAACTACAGTGGGCTTCATGGACCTTAGTAGATCATCGTGTGGGCCCTTCGTTGAGCCAAGCCAGGTAGGCTAAAGGTAGGGTGCCATCTTAGGCATACCTATGTCAGTAGCTCCCGAGTGTCCAGTCAAATCATTGATTCAGGTAAAGACTTGGAAGTCTTGAACGCATAGTCGAAGTTGACAGTCTCATAAAGTGAAGGCTCTGATCTAGTAGTACATCCGGTCAGTAGTCCGTATACATTGCAGAGCTTAGTATCCATAGGGATGCTGGTAAACATGTCTGGTGCTCTCGGCGGATCGAGACCAGCTAATTGCTCTAGGGCAAAAACAATGCTCTTACTCAAACTCGAGTCCCCGGACTAGAACCTGGTATAGGCTGGTGTAATACGAATCATGTCGCGAAGGCCTTGTTGAGTCAAATTTCAGCTGATAAGTGTATACCCAACGCGTCCATCGGGATTTTTTTCACACCGTAGGCATGATATTATCTAACAGAGGTAGCTTATGTGGTTGCCAGACCCGCATATTAGATCTGTAGGTCTTGTCTTTGCTTCGCGGACGTAGCATCCAGATATATTCTCGCAACAGATATGATCTAGGCAGCCGAGGATATGTTATCTCTAGACTCGACACTGATATGAGGTGCGTTGTGGGCGAAGCCGCCAAGTACTCCGACCGTTGAAAGTAATGAGTCGATACTGTGGACGTAGTCGTCACAATGGACAAAATGTACGTCTTTATTTTTTTACAGGGTGTGCGACCAGCGCTCCCTACGTGAGTATCCTCCGAGTGTTTGGTCGAGTTGTAGACTCGGACAGAGACTCAAAGTCATAAGTCATGTAATTATCAGTCGACAACCTTGTAGGGAGAAGATATTGACCCGAAAGTTCATCGGGTCAATGTTTACTTGTAGTTTCAGATGATCATCAGTCAATGGTACGGACGTAGTCAAGGCATACATTAATATCGGGTGCGCGACCAGCGCTCCCTATGGGTAGCCTCCGAGCCTATGATGGGTAATTTGTTATTGAGCATAGGATCATTCTTCCATTGCAGCAAGTAAGATAGCCTTCCAAGGAGATGCTCGACTTGGTGAACTCGTCTATAGACACAACCGGTTTTCTATCGACTATTATTGGAGGACCCGATGAAATGAAGAAGTGGATGATGTCATGGATGACACTTGGTGCGCTCAAGTGCCAGCCTGAGCAGATGATGGGACGTAACAGTACGGGATCTTCATAAAGCTGGCTAGATTTGACCGTACGATATGCGAAAACCAGGGTTTGACAACGGTTTTCTCGATTTTCACGCAAGATGGAGTTAATGGGTGAGATTAGCTCCCAGTGCCACCACGTGTCATAGTGGATGTGAGCCAGCATCGCCATTCTTTTGACAACCATAATTGGTCGTGGTAATATTAAAAGGGGAAGGACGAGGGGATTTTTTTACCCTCCCCATTCTCGTCGCCACCGTCTACCTTCTTGCGCTGCTTTCTCCATAGCCAGTACATCTGCTGCACTGAACATCCTTAATGTTTTCCCAAGCAATTTCTTGCGTGCGGGATTTTATCAGAAGTTTTGGAAAGTTGTTAAGGGAGACTTGATGACACTATCTTACAACTGAATAATGGGAACTTGCAGCTGTTCAAATTAAATTTTGTGTCATTACACTCCTACCCAAAAAATAAAATGCGGTATAAATTCAACAATATAGACTTATATGCCTTCTAAATGTAAGTTTCAAGATTTTTACCAAGGTGGCCACAAATCGAATCATGGAAATTGTTGAAAAAATTATTACACCTACCTAGACGGGCTTCATGCATGAGCGGCATATACTAGAAATGGGTGGTAGTGTTGCATGAAACTATTCATGATCTTCATATGAAGAAAATGGATGGTATTCTTTTCAAAATAAATTTCGAGAAGGTATATGATAAAGTTAAATGATCCTTCTTGCAACAAGCATTACGAATGAAGGGATTCACTCCTGAGTGGGGTAAATTTATTGAGCAATTTGTTCAAGGAGGGAGTGTTGGTATTAAGGTCAATGATGACATTGGTCATTATTTCCAAACCAGAAAAGGGCTACGACGGGGTGATTTGTTATCATCAATGCTTTTTAATATTACTACAGATATGTTGGCTATCTTTATTGGTAGAGCCAAGGGGGATGGTCGGTTTGGGGGGTTTATTGAGGGAGGAGTTTCAATTTTGCAATATGCGGATGACACAATTCTGTCCATGGAACATAATTTAGAAAATATCGTCGGATTGATGACAAGTACGCCATGAGGGGGTCCTCGAGGCGTGCGGAAGAGAGGGGTGTGAGGCGTACGGTGTTCCGGGACGGTGAGCACACAAGTTTACCCAGGTTCGAATCCGCCAGCTTTGGACGGATCCTACTCCTACTAGCAATCTAGTAATACGGCAGAGCCGGAATATGGGTTACAAGAGGTTCGCCTATGCGAGTTGAGATTGTAGACTATTGGGTTGCCCTAAAGGCTCTCCCTAGGACGACTTATATAGATATCCGGCCTAGGGTTTACAGGAGAGATCTATCCGACTACGACTAAGAGTCGGTTACATAGTACATCTTGAACTACAAGTAACACTATGGGCCTATGTAGGTAAGTCTTCTGGGCCTTCCCGTAGCCGGATCAGACTCCGTCTCTCTTCCCTGACTGGGCCGCCCGTGAAGCAAAGCTCTAACCTGAAGTGGGCCACCCTAGTCAGTGAGGAACTGTGAGGATACCCGGAAAGTATATCCCCGACAACAGCCCCCGCAAGTCTCCAAGATCCAAAGTCGGATTCATCATCGTCTATCTTGATCTTCGGCTTGCAGAATCTTGAAGGCTTCCTGAAACTTTAAAATAAAAGATACGATCCGGGTCTCAAAAATAAATCGGACCTATCAGTACATTAGTTGTGTTTCCAGCTCGTAATTCAAACTAAGCCGGAACTTGGTCTCTAACGTAGCCTGACACTAGTCATGGTCAAGTCACGTCACTGACAGACATTTCCTGTCAGCATGACCATTGGTGGGTCCGTCTTTCGCGGAACCGAGGCGCCGTTTTAATGCGTGCGTGGAGATCGAGGCGACGTAATCATCGCGCGGAGGTTTCCCTGTCCATTCCATGACGCGTGGCACGGTTACTGTGGCATTTGCACGAATCTTGGCGCAGCCGGTGGTTATAAGGGGTGAGGATTCCTTCTCCTCATCTTCTTCACCTATTCCCCGCACCGTTTCCTTCTCCTCCACTTCTCCCACGCGCACAGAGCTCCCTTGCCCCCAAAAATTCCCAGCGCCGCCCATCCAAGGTCACCGGCGCACCAGGAAAATGGCTTCCACTTCAACTTCCGGTGCAGCAGCGACGGCAGCGGTGGCGGAAAAGGAGAGCAATCGCGGGGTTTGGATCCCGTGCGTCCTCGACGACGAGAAACTTGATGGCGTAGAAGAAGAAGGGCTTCTCCGCGCCGGCGACTGGTGGAGCAGCTTCGGCGAAGCCATCCCTAGCCCTCACAACGGCGAGCGAGTGCACTTCGGCACTCACCTGGACCGAGGTTTCTCCTTTCCTCCCTCAGATTTCTTCTCTGAGGTGATAGATCATTACGGTGTTCAACTTCACCATCTCCCCCCGAACTCTATCTTAGATATGAGCGCCTATGCGGCTTTGTGCGAGGGGTACCTCGACATTAGGCCAAGTCTCACTCTCTTCCGATACTATTTCCATGTCCGGAGAAATTCCATCACCGCCGGTAATCCTTACATTACCGGTACGATTAGTCTTTCGGCTAAGCGTGAGCGTGTTTATCCGCGGATTTTAGCTAGTGAGTCGGTCAAACAATGGTCGACTACCTTTTCTATCATAAGGATATTCCTGCTCCCGGCAAAGCTACTGCTCTGCTGGCTTTCGTCGATGGAGCCGCCACGCCCCGAGCGTCTTGGGACAAGGTCGCTCCAGCTCTCAGTGACGATCTGATTCTCACCAAGAGACGGATCGAATACTTGATGAAGCACAAGGGCCTAAAAGGGTCCGACTTAGTCCAATGTTGGGTGGCACGCCAGATCCAGCCTCTCCAGCACCACGGCGACCGACTGATGCATTCCATCACGGTGTCGAAAAAGGACTCCTTCCGCATAAGCCCCAAGGCCTTAAAGCCACGAGATTATATAAGCCAAATCAAATGGCTAATAAAGGAGCGGATTGAGAGAAAGATTCCGGATTTGTCCCTGGACATGCATGTAGCGGAAGACCCTGTAGTGCTGGTAAGCTTTAGCAATAAACCCTTTTTATGTGTTTCACCTTTAAGCTATTTCGCAACACTGAGATACTATCTTATTTTCAGCTTGCCGACCTCCCCGAGTCGGAGTTAGCTCCTATCGAGGGATATCCTCCCGAGTTTTCTCAGGAGGAGGAATTGGTCCCACTGCCAGACGTTGTGCCCAGGAAGCGCAAAGCTCCGACAGTGGCTATCGGCACAAAGGAAGTGCCAGTTGTGAAGAGGTAACTTTCCACACAACTTCCGCCTTTGTACTTTACTCGTGATTTCTTCCGAGATGTAATGTTCTTCATTCTATTACCTTCTCAGAGCTAAATAGCTCATCAAGGGCAAGGGCAAGGTAACTACTTCTAAGCCCCTGCGTCAGATGAAGCTAACGTTGGCTTCTCCTGCCGTGGCTCCTCCAACTCTTGCCCCTCAGCCTTCTGCAGCACCGGAGATTACTCCATCTCCGATCGTTGTAGAAGATCCAGCTCCCTCAGTAGAGCCAGCGATCCTTGAGTCGCAGACTGACGTCACCATGGGGGAATCAGGTTTTGATAAGGGTGAACCCTCTTCGGCTAATGATCCCTCGGCATAAGTTTTCACCGACAACCTCCTGAGCAATCTGGGACTTGCCAAATTTGGCTTATCTCGGAAATCTGCAGAGGAGATCCAACGGTTGGCCAAGGAATGCCTTGAAAGCCAAACCATTTCTGCCGAAGAAGAAGCGCAAGAAGCGAAGGACGTCAAGTACTCCCAACTTATTGAACAAGTCCGCCTTCGCGATGAGGGGTTAAGAGCTGGTGTGCTTCTACCACCTCCAATTATTCCACTCACCTTCGCCGAGAAGGTTACCACTGAAGTAAACATGTGCCTGAGCAAGCTCACACATGAACATCATGTAAGTCGGAATTCCAACTCAATTATGGTACTTTATATCATATCCTCTAGCCCCCAAGCATGAAGTTGGATAGACAATCTGGGTTTATGCTTCCTTAGGATGCCAAAGAATGAACTAGTGTAGCCCCCAAGGCTCGTGCTGATATTAGCTACAATATTAGCCCGAGTCTTTAGTAGACTTCTGACTCTGGGTATTCTGACTTACAGAAAGTTAATTCATATAAACAGGAATTGTTGAAGAATATCTGCAACAAGCGGAGAGAGATCAAAGCTCTTCGACTTGAAAATGCTGAACTAAAAGTTTCCAAGGATGAGGCTGAAGGTAAACATTCCGAGACTCAAACTTTGTATTGCTTTTCATAGTCGAATATTTTTGTTGAACTGTTGTTCTTTTGACTTACATCATTGGTAAAGCAGTCCTCTGATATGATAGAAGAGGCCGAAAATCTAAAGACCTTGGTGGTGAAAAACAAAGATCTCCGCCGAGAGCTAGACCAGCTTAAGGCGGATCATGAGAAGAGCATTGCTCAAGTTCTCGAATCCTCCTCCATGGCCACCGTGGAGCGTGATCGCAAGATTGCACTCCATGAGAAGAAAATCTCGGATCTTACCAATGACCAGAGAGAGGGACATTTCTAAAGCACTCTGGGCTGAACTCTAGAGTCTTCGTGAGGAGAAAACCAAAGTAGACGATGTCATCTTTGGTATGTTTCCATCTTTCTAACTTGTTTACATTCTTCGACTCTTTCGATGTTAGATTTATTTAACCGCTTTGCATTATATGCATAGGTCCTCTGAAATTGACGGACTCCGCTTCTACCGAGCCTCGCACCCACCAGCTTACCCAAGTCGGTGATTTGCTTCATGACTTCCACCAATCCCTCAAGGATATTGGTGAAGCTCTCAAGGTTCTGGATATGTATAGCATGTCTGACTTTCAGGTGCAAGACAAGGCAAAGGAGATGCCGCAGCTTGTCTAGGATTGGAATATGTCCTACGCGCGATCCACAGCGCAGAACGCTCTCACAATGGTCATGAGCCACCATGGAAGCATGGAAATATGGCAAGTGACCAGAGGGTACTCTACTGTGGACGAAGATGGCCAGAAGCAAGATATCAAAGCCATCATGGACTCCTACGCCGGATATGGGTGCCGCGTAGCTGATTTAACCAGCTACGACACTCCCTTCTTCACCCGCGTGGACACGCCGCCTACGCCTTATGAAGAAATAGCCGAAGTTTCCGACGATGACCAAACCATATCGGATTTGGACATCTCGGATTGTTATAAAGGTGTAGCTGATGTATCCAGCGAGCCGGAAGCTCCTACCTCTCCTCCTGCATCATAAGTCATCAGAAAGAAACATATGTGTTATTCTGAAAACATTATGGATCTGTAAATAAGTAGTGTAATACTTTTGATAGTGCTAAGTTTTTATCTATTCAGCACTTTTGACTTAAGTTTTTGTGTGCCTGAAATGTTTGCATAAACACTTGTATTTTTTGTCTGTACTTATCGTTTATCTGGCTTTCCGCCTCGTCCCTTTCGTGAGCCGGCTAAACCTTTAGCACGGAAACTTTGCCGAGCAACGGAGCTCAATTGCTAAACCAGTTTAAACTCGGAAACAAAGCCGTCTTCCAGTACCAATAATTCACTACTCGGAAAGTACCCGCATCCGGCAATCAGACAAATAACCAAAGTATAGACTAGAAAATTTAAATTTATACCCGAGGGTAGCAATTTTAGAATCGGAAATCTAAACTAGAAAAGACATGAGCATAAAGTACTTTCAAGTATTCTGGGATTTTCGACGTGTGATATGATCATTCGGAAATAAGATGGTAAAAACTTCTCAAAAAAAATTGAGGCAACCAAAACTTTTATTTCTCACAGAACATGTACACATATATGATTACAAAGAAGGATAAACTAAGAATAAAAGGGACGTAGCTGAGCAATATTCCACGGACTGTCTAACTCATCCGGATTTGTACTGCCTCCAGCTCTCTTTCTCTTCTTAGTAGCAGGTCTTTCTTTGACTGGCCGCATATCAGTTAGGTAGTATGAACCATTGTGTAATACTCTACTAACTAAAAATGGCCCTTCCAATACCGAGGAAAGTTTGTGCTTTATTTGTTGCACAAGCCGGAGAACCAAATCGCGCTTATTGAAAGACCAGTTTCTGACTCTCTCGCTATGATACTTGCGTAACTTCTACTGATAGGCTGTTGATATCATTTCAGCAACGGCGCGAACTTCTTCGACTAAGTCGAGATCATTTTGTCGAGAAACCTCGGCATCCTCTTTGATATATGCGGCCACTCTAGGAGAAGTGTGAATCAAATCACTAGGAAGAACTGCTTCTGCGCCATAGACTAAGAAGAAAGGTGTGTATCTGGTTGACCTGTTCGGAGTTGTTCATAAACTCCAAATTACAGAAGGTAATTCCTATGCCCAAGCCCCCGCAGCACGTCGTAGTGGTGCTTCGAGTCTCGGTTTTAGGCCTTGTAGGATTAAACCATTTGCTCTTTCAACTTGTCCATTAGCCCACGGATGTGTGACTGACGCAATGTCCAGCCGGATATTTTGCTCGTTGCAGAATTCGGCAGGTTCTCCCATAGAGAAATTACTCCTGTTGTCCGTGATGATACTATGCGGATAACCATACCCGATTATAACATCCTCGACAAATCTTTTGGTTTTGCTCCATCACAACTAGTGACGGGTTTAGCCTCAATCCATTTGGTGAATTTATCCACCATCACTAAGAGGTGAGTAAATCCACTTGGAGCCCGTTTGAAGGGTCTTACCATGTCAAGCCCCCAGACCGCGAAAGGCCATGTTATAGGTATTGTTCGTAGCTGATCAGCCGAAATGTGAGCTTGTTTGGCGTACTTTTGGTAGCCTTTGCATGTCTTGACCAGCCGTTCGACATCTACCTTGGCTGTTGACGAGGTTTCAACTCGTCAATGCCCATTGTTATGGACTTGGGTTTTGGAGAAGATGGGGATGCTGGAGATCGTGGCACGGTTAACAGACAAGCAACCAGGGGACACGGGATTTACCCAGGTTCAGGCCCCCGGAGGGAAAACCCTACTCACGCTTGTCCGCTTTTTATTGCAGCGGAACCGAAAGTTCTGGTGCAGATTCGATCTGGCGTGGAGGTGTGTATGTCGTAATCGCAGGTGTAATCGTTGTTGGGTGTCCTCCTCGTTGGACCCTCCTAGCCTTTATATATGGGGAGGCTAGGTCTGCACCGATCTGAGTAGGTTACAAGTTGTATTGAAACTCTAGTCTTGTTCTTCAAGGATCCAAGGCGTCATGCTTTGGGCCACCGAAAATCTTCATGGGCTGGCGATATTGGCCGTGGGCCTTCCTTGGCTGGACCAGGTATGCTGAAGTTACGTGCGTAGGGTATAACCATGTCGAGAGCCCCGAGTGTTTAGTCGAATCGTAGATTCGGTGAGGACTCTTCAATCCTTCGGGTGTAACTCGTCTTTCAAGAGAATGTGTAGGGATTGTTGATGCGTGCACGACTCACCCGACGGATCGGGTCGCTTAATCGCCTTAGGACAAAACAACACGATCTTCTTGGTATGCAGTCCTCGACTCGAACCCGGAACATATCTGGCGTAATTCGACTCAGGCCGGAGGACTTACAGAGTGGAATTCAGTGTTTTTAAATGATGTACCCAACGCGTCCGTCCGGGATTTTCATCGTACTACTGCACGGATTCATACTAGCAGAGCGCAGTGCGTTGCCAGGCCATCGATGATATCGTAGGTCTTTATCTTTGCGTCGCAGCATCCGAATGTTTATCACCGCGGAGGTGTTTCGGGTGGCCAAGGAGGATGTTACTCACTTAGCATTAATTGGGGCAGAGTTGCCAAAAAGTTTTTGCATGCGGATCCGGAAGATCGCAGTCGAAGATTTCATAGGGTGCGCGACCAGCGCTCCCTATGGGAGTAGCCTCCGAGTGTCTGTTCGAGTCGTAGACTCAAGCGGAGACTTTTAGTGCAAGCATTGCTCAGTTGTTTAGTCCGTAGGACTCGAAGATTTTCGGATGCTGAAATCCTTCCTCCCTATGGGAGTAGCCCCCGAGTCCGTAGTGGAGTCGTCGACTCGACGTAGGACTCGAAGCTCTTGTGTGTGAACGGCCATCGCTCCAGTTTGGAGTAGCCCCCGAGTGTCTGGCGGAGTCGTAGACTCGGGCAGAGACTCGAGTCTTGTATCATGCAACGGTAGTAGGAAAATCTCGTGGGCGTACCGCTGACCCGGAAGTACATCGGGTGCGCGACCAGCGCTCCTGATAGGAGTAGCCCCCAAGTATTTAGTCGAATCGTAGGTTCGAGTGAGTACTTTTAGCTGTGGAGCCGAAGTTATTGCTAGTATAGCTGTTGATAATGTCAGTGCTGACGATCAATGACCTCAAGCGTCTACTGCGCCAGAGATGACTTGACTGGACGATGCGTGGGTCCCACTTCCTGACTTTGAATTGACCGGTCACGCGCGGCGTGGAGATGATTACGGCGTTTCCTCGATTTCCACGCGTAGTGGACGTCGTGGGAACGGCAGTTCGTTTTGGTGCTGACACGTGTACGGCCAGATCTGCCGTTGGCGTTAGGTCTTCTTGATGGACGGTCAGCGTGCGTCGTCTTTGCTGTTATAATCCATGGTGAAAATCGTGGTTTGTTTTCACCGCACCAGTTCTTGCGTTTTACTGCCTCCTTGTGCTCGAGCGATTCTTGCTGCGTGCTGAGAGTTCCTTTCGCATTTCCTTTGTCTTCGTCGTTGGAAACGACACCACCGCCGTAGCGCCATGGGGAAGCCAAAGAATTCTTCGCCTGCAGTGGGAACCAGCGCCGCCGGAGGCAAGAAGGGCGCCGCCGCTGCTCGTGTCACCGATGGTGGCTGGCGGCGATCAGAGACGCGGGAGAGCAATCTCCGCAGCGCTGGCCGGAGCCTGATTCCGCAGACACGACGGCCGTGAGACTCCCGGTAGTGAGGTAATCCCGTCCCCATCGGGTATCGGGTTATGTTTGTCGCCGTTTTTTGTGGGTTTATGATCCAGTCCATGACTTCCTTCGTGGACTGCTCTTTTCTATGGGGTTCAACTCCATCATCTCTCCCAACTCCCTTCTCCACATTGCGTGTTTTATCACGCTTTGAAGTGTTGGCATTGAGCCGCACTTTGGCCTCTTCTGGAAGCTGTATTCCGTGAGGAGGCAGTCTGGTTCGGATGGTGTGTATCCCATTGGGGGTTTCATCATCTCTCTTAGTCCCGATGTCCAATTCTTTTCCTTCTCCATGTCCGAATCTGTCCAGTACTGGCGGAGGAAATGGTTTTACATCCATGACTCCGTGCTGCCTGGGCAAGATTTTGGTCTCGTTCCTTTTGACCCCTCCCAGTTAATTGTGAAGAAGAGGTCCTGGAAAAATCAGATCTTAGACGGTGAGGTGGCGGAGATAGAGGCCTTGTACCGTCGGGTGGAGGAGCTCCAATTGATTCCTGAGAAGGAGGTGAACGGTGTCGACATTATCCGGGTGTTACATTAGCTTAGGGTGCACCCGCTAAAGGCTAGAGCGCACCCGATCTTCCAGTACTCTGGTCGCCATGATCCGACGAGGTTTCGGTGAGAAGGTCTCCGGTGGACCTTGACAAGGATCTTCGCGTGCTGTTGAAGTTCAAGGCTGACGAAAAATCCGAAGTCGTGACTCCTCCCTTTTCGTCGACGTTGGCCGTGCCAAAGGTGTAGATTTGCGCACGTAGTGCTTCCCTTATGTTTTTGTCAGTTGTGTACTTGTGTCCTTTGTTTGCTAACAAAGTTTCTTCTCATCATGTAGAGCTTCAAAGTGCCAGGCATGGCGCCACCATTGCCCGAAAGGTATCCGAATGCGGATAATGAAGTGGTGGATTCCGTGTCCAAGCTTCCTTGGCGCGATCTCCGGTGGAGGATGCCGAATCGAAAGTGAAGACCATTCGAGTAGCGATCACGAAGCTCGGCGAGTCTTCGGATGCCTCGACTCCTCAGACTCCTGTGAATCCTCGGGGTCTTGAGCATCATGATGATGTTCGGGGTTCGTCTTCTCCTATTCCTGCTGTTCTGTCGCTGTTGCTCACCCACCAAAAGCGGAAGAAGGAAGAAGAAGGAGGAGAAGAAGGAGGAGAAGAGGGCCCGGAGGGCTTCTCCTATCTTTGACCTGAGCGCGTTGGGCTCGTAAGTGTGCTTGTTGCCACTGTTGTCTTTTGCTCACTTGTTATTTTTGCGCCTGTGTTGATTGGTTCGTATGTAGGCAATCCTCCGACGGCTCTAGTGATGGAGCGCGCGAGATGATGGGGGAGTCGAACATTGCGTCGCCGCCTCCGTGACGGTGGCGGCGTCGTGGTGCTGCACCAGTTCCTCTTGTGCAGGAGAGGCTGGTGGTTGCGCCTCAGAAATTTGTGCGGCCTGCGGGGTCTTCTGAGCACGTAGTTTTTTGCTTCATGTCACGGGGAGCCAGGCGTCTTTCGTGCTGATGTTGTGTTTGCTTCTTTGTTTTGGGCGGAGCCCCAAGTCATGCTCTTCTGCTATTGCTTTTCCTGCAGCCTTGTGTCCGAGAGGCCAAGCGGCTGGTGGAGGAGCACTGGCTGGAGGTGAAACTGCAAAGAAGGTATTAATGCGCCTTGTAGTACTTTTTTGTTTATCTTTGTCCTGTTTGTTGACACTGGCTTGTTGTGAATGCAGAGGAGCATAATGACTCTCTTCGTGAGGTTGATGCTCTGAAGAAGAGCCTTGGCCAATTGGAGCAAAAGGCCGAAGCTGCCGAAAAGCGCTTGAGCTGGAGCATCAAAGGCAGCAGCGAAAAGCGTCTGCAGAAGCCGCAGTCGTGAGGTAGGAGTAGCGAGAAGCTCATGGCTGCTGCCAAGGCTATTTCGGTGAGTGCTAGGTTTTGTACTTGCTTTTTCTTCGGGTCCTCTTCTATGTTGCTATTCTTCATGTTTTCTTCTGTTTTGTCTCAGATGCCGCAGGCATCGAGTTTGACCGTGGTGCTCTGGAGCACGGGAGTGCTCTGGATGATGCCACTATGGCGGTCGAAGACCGCTGCAGCACCGTCGTCAACTCCCTTGCCAAGGCAAAGGAGGTCCTTGGTCGCTTCTACCAGGAGCTCTTCCCGAAGGGCGCAACCCTTGAAGATGTGGGTGCTCTGGCAAAGGCTCTGTCAGCGGCGCTGCATAAGCGCAGCGAAGGGCATCGGCGCGTCCGGCTGGCGATAGGCCATGGCGGTAGGCGGATCTGGACTTGCCCCAGATCACTTCTCGGATGCCGACGGCTACGGATGGATCAGAGGTAGCCTTCGCTGCTTACTCCGCTCGCTGCAGATGATATGGGCCCAAGCTCATTGACTTGTTGTCTGAGTACGCTGGGCATGGCAGCAGGCGAGGCCAAAGCTCACGAGGCGATTTCGGTGTCCCCGCCTACGCCTTAGGCATAGGATATGTAGGGTAGTATGTAGTTTACTTTTGAAGGGTTTCGCAGCATAGTAAATCAAAATTTTCTACGGAAGCGAACAGAGGGAAAGCCAAGATCTAATCTAGGAGATGCAAACAACGAGAGAGATTGGATTAGATCTTCATACCCTTGAAGATTCGCAGTGAGCGTTAAATCGAACGTGGGTGATGTAGTCGTACTCGCTTCTCCTCCTCGCGATCCGATCCGATCTAGCACCACAAGTGGCGGTGCCTCCGTGAGATGCACACGTGCAGCACCTCGATGTCTCCTCCTTCCTCGGACCAGCAAGTAGGGTGGAGAGATAGATTGGATCTACAACACGACGACGTGGTGTATATGGTGGAGAATTTCTGTAGCAGGGCTTCACTACAAGCGATCGGGAGGGAGAGAGGAGGGCAGCAGGGCAACTAGGGTTTGGAGGAAGGTGTGTGTTGGGAGGGGGCGCACCAGCCCTCTATATATAGAGGGGGGGTGCGGCCAGCCCTTGCCCATCCTCCAAGCCTATCTCTAGTTTAAACGATTTAAACTCTCCCTTCTAGAAACCCTATCTTATCTCTAGTTTAAACGATTTAAACTTATCTAGGATCGGCTGGGCCCTATGGGGCCTTGTGCCCTGGCCCAATGTGCCAGGACACCCTCATAGGCCCATCCCCTCCCGGAAGGTGGGGCCACGTTGGTCCCCTTCCGGAAGGTTCTAAAGCTTCCGGTACAATACCGATGTCCGGAACAATTCCGAACTCCAAAACTGCCTGCCTAATATGAATCTTATTCTCCGGACCATTCCGGAACCTCTCGTGATGTCCCGGATCCCATCGAGACTCCGAACAAAAATTCATAAACCAAGTATCCAATCTATCCTAGCGTCGAGACACGTTAAGTGTGTGACCCTGCGGGTTCGAGAATGCGACATGATCTTCTATCAATAATCAACAGCGGGTGCAGGCACCCATATTGACTCCACACATTCATCGATGATCATATCGGATTAACCACGATGCCGATTCAATCAATCCCATATATATATTCCCTTCGTCTCGCGATATTTTACTTGCCGAGATTGATCGTCGGTATCGTCATACCTAGTTCAATCTCGTTCACGAAGTACTTTACTCGTTCCGTAATCCAATATCACTTTATGATTAACTCCTTAACCACATGCTTGCACGCGGTGTTGATATCGATTACCGAGTGGGCCCGAAGTATATCTCTCCGACTTGGGAGGGACAAATCCCATCTCGATACATACAACCCAACAGATACTTTCCGATCACCTGAGAGACACCTTTATGATCACCCTCTCATAGGATGACGTTTGATGGCCTCAAAGCTTTCTTACGATACCAGGGAGTTGTATTATCTCATGGTCTAAGGAATACAATATTTGACATAGGAAAAGCTTCGCAAAGATGAACACAATGACACGATCTAATTGCTTCGCTAAGTTTGGGTCTATCCACCATATCATTCTCCAATGATATGATCTCATTATCAATTGACAACTCATGTCTATGGTTAGGAAACCTTAACCATCATTGATCAATGAGCTAGTCCATAGAGGCGTACTAGGGATACGGTGTTGTTCACAAACCACACAAGTATTAAAGTTTCCGCTTAATACAATTCTAGCATGGAATATAAACTTTATCATGAACAAGAATTATAATAATAACATCTTTATTATTGCCTCTAGGGCATAATTCCAACAGTCTCCCACTTGCACTAGAGTCAATAATCTAGTTTACATCAGCAACAATCTCACACCCATGGCCTCGAGGTGCTGATCATGTTTTACGTGGAAGAGGTTTAGTCAATGGATCTGCGACATTCAGATCTGTATGTACTTTGCTAATCTTGGATCTCCATCTGCTATATAATCTCGGATTATATGAAACTTGATTGATATGCTTGGTCTTTGGATGATATCTTGGTTCCTTAGCGAGTGCTATGGCGCGTGTTGTCACACAATATCTCCAGTGGGTCAATGCACTTGGAACCACGCCAAGCTCGATGATGAAGTTCTGATCCAAACTCCTTCACTTGGCGCTTCTGCGACCATGTATTCCGCTTCTACTGTAGATCCCGCGATCACGCTTTGCTTGTAGCTTCTCCGGCTCACAGCTCCTCCATTAAAAAAATACACGTATCATGTCTGAGATTTACAATCATCCTTGTCGGTGTCGAAACTAGCATCGACGTAACCTTTTACGACGAGCTGTTCATCACCCCCATAGACTAAGAACATTTCTTTAGTCCTATTTAGGTACCTTAGGATGTTCTTCATGGCTGTCCAGTGTTCCACTCCTGGATCACTTTGATATCTTCGTCAAACTAAGAGCATTGGACACATCCGGTCTAGTACAGCATGGCATACATGATGGAACCTATGGCCGAGGCATAAGGCACTTTGCTCATAGCTTCCCTATCATTTACCGTAGCTGGACACTGAGCCTTGCTCAATATCTTACCTGACAACATAGGCACTGAACCTTTCAACGCCTTATCCATTCTGAACCTTTTCAGAACTTTGTCTAGGTATGTACTCTGGCTTAAAGCTATCAGGCGTCTTTGTCTATCTCTATAGATTTTGATGCCCAATATATAAGCAGCTTCACCTAGGTCTTTCATTGAAAAACACTTGTTCAAATAACTCTTCATATCGTTAAGCATGTTGATGTCATTTCCAATAATCAATATGTCATCCACATATAGTACCAGAAACGTCACCGAGCTCCCACTCACTTTCTTGTAGATGCAAGCTTCGTAGCAATTTGGAACAAATCCAAAGCTCTTGATCACTTGATCAAAACGAAGGTTCCAACTCCGAGACGCTTGCTTCAGTCCATAAATGGAACGCTGAAGTTTGCATACTTTATCAGCATCCTTAGGATCGACAAAACCTTCGGGTTGCATCATATACAACTCTTCATCAATGTTGCCATTGAGGAAAGCAGTCTTGACATCCATCTGCCATATTTCATAATCATGAAACGCAGCAATTGCTAATAAAATCCGAATGGACTTAAACATTGCTACGGGAGAGAAAGTCTCATCGTAGTCAACACCTTGAACTTGTCGAAAACCTTTCGCAACAAGCCGTGCCTTGTAGACGGTAACATTACCATCCGCGTCTGTTTTCTTCTTGAAGATCCATTTGCACTCAACGGCCTTTCGGTCGCTAGGAGGGTCCACCAAAGTCCATACTTGGTTTTCGCTCATGGATCCCAATTCGGATTTCATGGCTTCTAGCCATTTCTCAGAGTCTGGGGTCATCATCGCTTCCTCATAGTTCGTAGGTTCATTTGTCTTCTACCAACAAGACAGTCAAGACAGGGTTGCCGTACCACTCAGGAGGGGCACACGACCTTGTCGACCTGCGACGTTCAGTGGTAGCATCGTCTGAAGCTTCATGATCCTTGTCATTAGCTTCCTCTATTGTTGGTGCAGGCGGCACTGGAACAATTTCAGGTGTTGCGCTACTCTCCAATTCAAGAGAAGGTTCAATAACCTCGTCTAGCTCTACTTTCCTCCCACTCACTTCTTTCGAGAGAAACTCCTTCTCAAGAAAGGAACCGTTCTTCGACAAACACTTTGCCTTCGGTTACGTGATAGAAGGTATACCCAATAGTTTCCTTAGGGTATCCTATGAAGATGCATTTCTCCGCTTTGGGTTCGAGCTTGTCGGCATCAACTTCTTGACGTAAGCGTGATCCCAAACTTTAAGAAACGATAACTTAGGTTTAGCACCAAACCATAGTTCATACGGTGTCGTCTCAACGGATTTAGATGGAGCCCTATTTAAAGTGAATGCAGCGGTTTCTAATGCATAACCCCAAAATGATAACGGCAAATCAGTAAGAGACATCATCGATCGGACCATATCTAATAGGGTTCGATTCCGGTGTTCAGACACACCATTTCGCTGTGGTGTTCCGGGTGGCGTGAGTTGTGAAACGATTCCACTTGCTTTGAGATGTGTGAGAAAATCATAACTCAAATATTCGCCCCCACGATCGGATCGTAGAAACTTAATCTTTCTGTTACGATGGTTCTCCACTTCATTCTGAAATTCTTTGAACTTTTCAAACGTTTCAGATTTATGTTTCATTAAATAGATATACCCATATCTACTTAAGTCATCGGTAAAAGTGAGAAAATAGCGATATCCACCGCGCGTCGAAACACTCATCGGTCCGCATACATCGGTATGTATGATTTCCAACAAGTCCGTTGCTCGCTCCATCATACTGGAGAACGGGGTTTTGATCATCTTGCCCATGAGGCATGGTTCGCATGTGTCAAATGATTCAAAATCAAGAGACTGCAAAAGTCCATCAGAATGGAGTTTCTTCATGCGCTTTACACCAATATGACCTGACAGCGATTGCCACAAATAAGTAGTATTATCACTATCTACTTTGCATCTCTTAGCCTCAATGTTATGGATGTGTGTTTCATCCCTTTCAAGATTTAGAAGAAATAAACCACTCACAAGAGGTGCATGACCATAAAAGATGTTACTCATATAAATAGAACAACCATTATTCTCCGATTTAAATGAATAACCGTCTTGCAATAAACACGATCCAGAAATAATGTTCATGCTCAAGCGAGCACATAATAACATTTATTAAGGTTTAAAACTAATCCGAAGGTAAAAATAAGGAGGCGTGCGGCCATCACATCAACTCTTGATCCGTTGCCAGCGCATCGTCACCTCATCCCTCATGGCCGTCGTCTATTCCGTAGCTCTGTTTGAGTTACAAATATTAGCAACTGAACCAGTATCAAATACCCAGGCACTACAACGAGGGTAGTAAGGAAAACATCAATAACATGTATATCAAATATACCTTTGATGGTGCCAGCCTTCTTGTCCGCTAAGTACTTCGGACAGTTGCGCTTCCAGTGACCCTTGTCCTTGCAATAGAAGCACTTTCGATTGTCCGGCTTAGGTCCGGACTTGAGCTTCTTCTCAGCGAGAACAGCAGCGCTTACCGCCGCTTTTCTTGAAGGGCTTCTTTGCACCCTTACCTTTCTTAAAGTATGGATTGTTGACAATAAACACATGATTATCATTCTTGATGTCCACCTCGCAGCCTTCAGCTGCGAAGAGCTCGGTGATCGTGTCGTGGAACCAATCTGATTATGAGTCACTACAAAACTTTTGTAGCTGGGAGGGAGTGATTGCAGAACCCTGTCAATCTTGAGCTCCTCTGGAATCTTGCAGTCCAGTTGCTCAAGGCGTTGAGTGTAGCCCGACATCTTAATGGCGTGCTCACTAACGGAACTCCCTTCCTCCATCTTGCAGTTAAAGAACTTCTCGGAGATCTCATATCTCTCAGAACGGGCCTGAGTCTGAAACATGGTTTCAGCTCCTCGAGAATCTCAAAGGGCCGGGATAGTTTTCAAAACGATTTTGAAGTTCAGTTCCATAGCAAACAACATGGTGCTCTTAATCACACCATAATCATCTTTCTTGTGATGATAGACAGCTTTCTCATCAGCCGTAGCGATTGCGTGAGGGTTACCTAACGCTTTCTCAAGGACATAGTCCTTTTGTCCGCCAGACAGAATGATTCTTAGATTGCGGAACCAGTTGGTGAAGTTAGACCCATTGTTTCTAAGCTTTTCTTTCTCAGCAAAAACGTTGAAGTTGAAGTTGGACTTGGCCATGTGATCTACAGTATTTGCAAGTACAATTTAGACTATGTTCATGATAAATAGTTCAACTTAATCAAATTACTAGATGAACTCCCACTAAATTCAACATCCCTCAAGTTGTTTAGTGAACACGATCCAAATTCACCACACCTAATCCGATCATCACGAGAAGAGATGTGGTTTCAATGGTGGACAACGAAGTGTCGATCATATCATTCATATGACTCATGCTTAACCTTTCGGTTCTTGTGTTCCGAGGCCATATGCGTACATGCTAGGCTCGTCAAGTTAGACCCAAGTATTTCCGCGTGTGCAAAACTGGCTTGCACCCGTTGTATGTGGCGTAGAGTCTATAGCACCCGATCATCACGTGATGCTTGGACACGACGAACTTTCATAGCGGTGCATACTTGGGGAGAACAGTTTTATCTTGATCTTAAAGTGAGGAATCATCTTATAATGCTACCGTCGAGATCTAAGCATAATAAGATACATAAAAGGATAATCATCACATTCATATAACTTTATGTGACATGGTATAGACAATCTTCGCTCAATGATCTCCATCTTGTGCGTTCCGGAATGATCTACATCACTCCACCATGATTGCCTCCAACACGAATAGCAACTACAACTATTGCTAACTACTTAGCGATAAAGTAAAGCTATTACATGGCGTATAAGAAGTTGACTCATGGTCATACACAATTATAAAGACAACCATATGGCTCCTGCCGGTTGTGTACTCATCGACATGCAAGTCGTGAAACATTACAAAACATGATCATCGCATACAATATACACATCACATCTTGGGCCATACCATATCACGAAAACACTCCTGGAAAAACAAGTTAGGCGCCTCTACTTTGTTGTTGCATGTTTTACGTGGCTTATGGGAGTAGATGCTAAACGATTCTTACCTACGGAAAGCCACAGCGGTGATATTATGGTTGCCAAACTCCGGTGTTAATCCCATGACAACTATAGTGAGAAAGCGACATCCACCAGCCGCATGTGTGGTACAAGCCACACGTCAAGTCTGGCTTGGTCTCATGACGGCGTCGCGTAAGGTTGGCCTGGACGCTTCAATCTCACTATCGCGTCATAAGAAGAACACAAACAA
This sequence comes from Avena insularis, assembly GCA_023614405.1. Classification (NCBI taxonomy): domain Eukaryota; kingdom Viridiplantae; phylum Streptophyta; class Magnoliopsida; order Poales; family Poaceae; genus Avena; species Avena insularis. The sequence continues at coordinate 421,628,416 of CM042686.1, read as the reverse complement.
GAGGCTTGCAACAGAAAACATCAACGCCGCGCAACAACCATGTTGCGTTCTACTCGTGAATCACATCTACGCATAGATCTAGCTCGATACCCTTGAAGGGTTTCGCAGCATAGTAAATCAAAATTTTCTCTGAGCGAACAGAGGAAAGCCAAGATCTAATCTAGGAGATGCAAACAACGAGAGATTAGATTAGATCTTCATACCCTTGAAGATTACGCTGTGAGCGTTAAATCGGGCGTGGGTGATGCAGTCGTACTCGCTTCTCCTCCTCATGATCCGATCCGATCTAGCACCACAAGTGGCGGTGCCTCCGTGAGATGCACACGTGCAGCACCTCGACGTCTCCTCCTTCCTTGGACCAGCAAGTAGGGTGGAGAGATAAATTGGATCTACAACACGACGGCGTGGTGTATATGGTGGAGAATTTCTGCAGCAGGGCTTCGCCTACAAACAGTCGGGAGAGAGAGAGGAGGGCAGCAGGGCAACTAGGGTTTGGAGGAAGGTGTGTGTTGGGAGGGAGGGGGCGCACCAGCCCTCTATATATAGAGGGGGGTGCGGCCAGCCCTTGCCCATCCTCCAAGCCTATCTCTAGTTTAAACGATTTAAACTCTCCCTTCTAGAAACCCTATCTTATCTCTAGTTTAAACGATTTAAACTTATCTAGGATCGGCTGGGCCCTATGGGGCCTTGTGCCCCTGGCCCAATGTGGCCAGGACACTCCCTCATAGGCCCATGCCCCCTCCCGGAAGGTGGGGCCACGTTGGTCCCCTTCCGGAAGGTTCTAGAAGCTTCCGGTACAATACCGATTAATCCAGAACAATTCCGAACTCCAAAAACTGCACTGCCTTATATGAATCTTATTCTCCGGACCACTCCGGAACCTCTCGTGATGTCCCGGATCCCATACGAGACTCCGAACAAAAATTCATAAACCAAGTATCCAATCTATCCTAGCGTCGAGACACGTTAAGTGTGTGACCTGCGGGTTCGAGAATATGCAGACATGATCTTCTATCAATAATCAACGGTAGTGCAGGCACCCATATTGACTCCCACACATTCATCGATGATCATATCGGATGAACCACGATGCCAGGATTCAATCAATCCCATATATATATTCCCTTCGTCTCGCGATATTTTACTTGCCCGAGATTCGATCGTCGGTATCGTCATACCTAGTTCAATCTCGTTCACAGCAAGTACTTTACTCGTTCCGTAATCCAATATCACTTTATGATTAACTCCTTAACCACATGCTTGCAAGCGGTGTTGATATCGATTACCGAGTGGGCCCGAAGTATATCTCTCCGACTTGGGAGGGACAAATCCCATCTCGATACATACAACCCAACAGATACTTTCCGATCACCTGAGAGACACCTTTATGATCACCCTCTCATAGGATGACGTTTGATGGCCTCAAAGCTTTCTTCCGATACCAGGGAGTTGTATTATCTCATGGTCTAAGGAATACAATATTTGACATAGGAAAAGCTTCGCAAAGATGAACACAATGGCACGATCTAATTGCTTCGCTAAGTTTGGGTCTATCCACCATATCATTCTCCAATGATATGATCTCATTATCAATTGACAACTCATGTCTATGGTTAGGAAACCTTAACCATCATTGATTAATGAGCTAGTCCATAGAGGTGTACTAGGGACACGGTGTTGTTCACAAACCACACAAGTATTAAAGTTTCCGCTTAATACAATTCTAGCATGGAATATAAACTTTATCATGAACAAGAATTATAATAATAACATCTTTATTATTGCCTCTAGGGCATAATTCCAACAACTTTTGCTGTAAATATCTTTTGTAGCACCATTCTTGAGCCACGCAGTGGCCTTATTTAATGAATTCCTCCGAGTTGGGCTTTATCATTGGCTGAGTGTCTGTGTGCCTTCTTTTTCTTCTGCTTTAGGTTCCTTCGGGTGTTGACCCAGTTGGTACTTCATCCGAAAGGCCCTTGCGAGCATCGTTGGATGATTCCTCGCAGCTTGCTTTTCTGCGGGATCGCGTGCGCAGCTTGGAGAGGGATTTGCTTGGGCTACTGTGTCGTCTTGGCGTTTGGAAGTCCAAAGCAGACCGTAGTGCAGCGAGAGGAATACTTGATGGCGGAGCTGGTCGGCTGTCGGCATTGCGGTGTAAGTTGATCCTTCTTTGGTCGTAGCTTAGTTCTTGGTGAGCCTGCTGGCCTTACTCTTGTTACTGTCTTTGTTGTCGCGGTGCGAATCTCGCTCGAAGGAAGAAAAGGCGCATTGCTGTTCGAGTCAATTGTTTGACTCAACAGGACATGGAAGCCGGTGGCTTCTTTTGGGTGGATCGCGATCGTGCCATGGTTCTGGCGACGGTGCAGGATCGCGTCTTCCAGGTTTCGCGGGTGCTCCGCCAGGTGCAGACATCGCTGTCCTCGGTGTTGCACGTCATGTTTCCATTGGATGGCGCGCCGACGACCCTTGCAGGTCTTCTGGCGAAGTTTCGGAGTGCCAGCAATGTCAAGGAGCTGGTGCGGCAGCAGCTTGTCGCAGGGGTGAAGGCTGCCTTGTCTCTTGTGAGGGTGCATCGCCCTGATGTAGATTTGGCTGCTGTGGCGACTGGGCCACCTCCTCGGCCAGATGGTGGCGAGTGGAATATGCGTCCGCATTACGCGGTTGTAAGGCAGTATGCCGAACAGATTGTAGATTTGTTTGAGCAGCGTGCTCAGGCTATTCTGCAGAATAGGTAGAACCTGAAAATAAACAGATAGATGTAAAATTTGTATATTGCGGCTGGGCGTGTATGTGCCCTTTGTTGTAAAGGTTTGCTTGTTAGCGAGCACGCAGTGCTTTGATTTAGTACGTGCCCTTTTCGTTAGCCTGACGTGGTCAACTACTCAGGTGTACATGTGTTGTCCTTAGTCGATGAAATCGTGAGGTGGGGGGAGCCCCCGAGCGCGTTTTGTCCTTAGTCGATGAAATCGTGAGGTGGGGGGAGCCCCCGAGTGCGTTAGTAGCATGTAACAAAGTTGCAGAGAAATAGTCAACCGAAGGTTGGGAGCGAGACACTTAGCTTTATTTGTAGCGTAATGGAGGAGGTACATGGTTCGGCTGAGTAGCCTTGGCTGTAAGCCTTATTGAAAGTAAAAGGGGTACATTGCCCATTGCTATGGGTAGAATCATCGCAGGTGCGAGATGTTCCATGGGTTGGAGTATGCGACTCCAGACTCCACGTGCTTGAGGCGATAGGCGCCACCTGGGATGACTTCGGTGATGACATAGGGTCCTTCCCATGGCGAATCGAGTTTGTTCGGTCGCTTTGCTTGAGTCGCAAAGGCGAGGTCTCCTTGACGAAGGACACAGGCGCGGCCGGGCTGTGATAGTTGCGGAGACTTTGCTTTGGTACCGCGGATCTAGCTGCTATATCCGTGCTTCGAGTGTGTCGACGGCGTCTTCGAGTGCAGCCGTGGATTGACCTCGCTGTAAGCAACGACTTCGTGGAGCACGGTGGCGTATTTCGGTAGCGCACCTCAGCCGTGTACCATGAAGAACGGTGTGTAGCCGGTGGAGCTGTTTGGCGTGGTTCGTAAGCTCCACGGAGACGACGGTAGCTCTTTCGTCCGGTTGCCGCTTTGTGCTCGAGTGAGCTCATGAGGCGTTTCGATGCGCGCCGATTAGGCGTTGGCCTTTTCCACTGCCCGTTTGTTTGCGGGTGCGCCGAGGCGTCGTGATATTGATCCCGAGGCCTTCGCGAAGTCCTGGAATTCTTGGAGATGAAGTTTGATCCGTTATCGGTGATGATCTTTGTCGATGCGCCGAACCTGAGACTATGGATTCAAAGAACTTGGCGGTTTTTCTTACGGTTGGTGGTAGCATGGCCTCGATCCACTTGGTGAATTTGTCGACTGCGACCAAGAGGAAGAGGTGTCCTCCCTTCGAGGATTTTGGCAGTTTGCCGATCATGTCAAGGCCCCATTGAGCAAAAGGCCAAGCTATGGGTATGGGTCGGAGTTCGGACCCAGGTGCGTGCGGTTTGTCGGCGAACCGTTGGCACCCGTTGCATCTTCAGACGATGTCCTTTGCATCGCTCATGGTTGTTGGCCAATAGAATCCTGCTCGTAGAGCTTTGGCGACAAGGGAGCGGCTGCCTGCATGGTGGCCGCAGATGCCCTCGTGGATATCTTGGAGTATGGTCTTGCCATCGCTGATGGTGACGCACCGTTGTAGGACGCCTGTAATGCTGCGTTTGTACAGTTCACCGTTGATGATGGTGAAGGCTTTTGACCGAGAGATATGCGCCGGGCATCATCGGGTTGTCCGGTAAGTTTCCGTTTAGCGAGGCGGAGGTATGGACGTGTCCAGGTTTCTTCGACTGCCATGACCTGCATCAGGTTGACCATGGCGACTTCGGTATCCAACTTTTCGGGTCCTTCTTGACCTTCGGGTAGCGTAGCCCCCGAGTGTTCTGCTTCTTCGGGTGATCCCTTGGGTAATTTCCGCTTGATGGATGGCACGCAGATCTGTTCGAGGAACACACCTGGTGGTACTTTTGCACAAGTGGAGCCGATGTTGGCGAGTCTATCGGCCTCCTCGTTGCTCTCTCTTCCGACGTGCCGAAGTTCGCAGCCGTCGAATTCTCCTTCGAGTGCGTTGTATAGTGCGCGGTACGCGATCATGTTTTCGGCGTGTGCGTCGCACTCATTCATCGTCTGCTGGACGACAAGGTTGGAGTCACCGTAGATGACCAGGCGCGTTGCGCCGCATATTTTTGCCATCCGCATGCCATGGATGAGGGCCTTGTTGTTGGAGGCTCTGAATTTCATCCGAAGGACATACTTCATCTTGTCACCTTGCGGGGAGGTCAGTATGACTCCTGCCCCTGCTCCAGCTTCGCGTTGGAGCCGTCAAAATGCATTGTCCAGGATTGCGACATGTTTGGGGTGTCAGGCAGCTGCAGCTCCATCCAGTGCACCAGGAAGTCCGGAAGGACTTGAGATTTGATTGCGTGTCGCTTCTCGTAGATGATGTCCAGTGGTGATAATTCGATGCCCCACAGGGCCACGCGTCCTGTGGCCTCTGGATTGTTCAGGATGCTGTTTAGGGGTGCCTCGTTGACGACCATCACCTGATGCTCCTGGAAGTAGTGGCTCAGTCGTCGAGCCGTCATGAACACGCCGTAGGCCAGCTTCTGGTAGTGTGGGTACCGCTGTTTTGTTGGAGTGAGAACCTCGCTGAGGTAGTAAATTGGGCGTTGTACCCCATGGGTCTTGCCTTCTTCGGGTCGTTCGACCACGAGTACTGTGCTGACCACCTGGTGTGTGGCTTCTATGTACAGCAACAGGGGCTCGCGCTCTTTTGGCGTGACCAAAACGGGCGAGGTGGAGAGTAGCCGCTTGAGGTTTTCGAATGCGTCGTTGGCTTCTGGTGTCCACTCGAACTTATGCGCTGCGCAGATTGGTAAAATGGTAGGGCCTTCTCGCCCATGCGGTGATGAACACCTTAGTGCCGCTACTACGCGAGCTGAAACGCCCTTGAGGTTTTTCGGCTTCTCCATTGTCATGATAGCTTTCATTTTCTTGGGTTCGCTTGATCCTCGTTGAGATGAAGTATCCGAAGCTGACTGAGGGGCCTTGGGCGCACTTTTCTGGATTGAGCTTGATCTTGTAGCGATCAAGGTTGTCGAACGTCTCGCGGAGATCGTCGATAAGTGTTCTTGCCTCCTTGGTTTTGATGACTATGTCGTCGACATAGACTTGGACGTTGCGACCGATCTGGTCCTTGAGGCAGGCCTGCATGCATCGCTGGTACGTGGCACCCGCGTTCTTTAGCCCAAAGGGCATTGTGTTGTAGTAGTGTACTCCGAACGGTGTGATGAACGCCGTTTTCTCTTGATCTTCGACCTTGAGTTGAATCTGGTTATAGCCTGAGTAGGCGTCGAGGAAGGAGAGTTTCTCACAACCTGCAGTCGAATCGATGATCTGGTCGATCCGAGAGGGAAGTGGTCCTTAGGGCAGTGTTTGTTCAGTGACGTGAAGTCTACGCACATCCGCAGGATGTCCGTGTCCTTCTTCGGGACCATCACTGTGTTTGCCAGCCACTCGCTTTCCTTGATTTCCCGGATGAAGTCTGCTGCGAGTAATCTGTTGATCTCTTTGCCGATAGCTTCGGCTCGTGGCTCCGACAGTCTTCGGATGGACTGTTTGACTGGCTTGGTGTCTGGGAAGACATTGAGTGCGTGCTCGGCGAATTCCCTGGGAACTCCTGGCATGTCCGCAGGACACCAGGCGAAGATTTCCCAGTGCTCACGGAGGAATTCGACGAGCGCGCTTTCCTATGCGGTGTTGAGGTCGTTGGCGATTAGCGCCGTCTTGGAGGCATCCGTTGGATGGACCTGTACTTTTTTGGTGTTGATGGTGGAGTCGAAAGACATATCAGGTGCGTTCTGCTTGGTGACTGGGGGTAGCCCATTGTCTGCCGCTTCGCGGAGCCTTACAAGCTCGTCTTGCATGCCGAAGGACTGGGAGATTTTGTTGAAATCCCTGTCGCATTGGTCCGATCGGGTGAAGCTCCCGTGGACTGTGATGACGCCCCTTGGTCCTGGCATCTTGAGTAGTAGGTATGCGTAGTGTGGGACGGCCAGGAACCTTGCGAATGCTACGCGTCCCAGGATGGCGTGGTATTGCGACGGCCAGTCCACCACTTCGAATTCTAGGCGCTCCTGCCGAAAGTTGTCCGGTGTCCCGAAGATGACGTCGAGCCCTATTTTGCCCAGGGGAAGATGCCCTTCCCTGGGACAATGCCGTGGAACGTTGTGTCTGATTGTTCCAGGCTGCATTGCGGGATCCGCATAGCTGCTAGAGTGCTTGCGAATATTAGGTTGATGCCGCTGCCGCCGTCCATGAAGACGCGACTCATCTCGAAGCCTCCGATCTGCGCCTCCAGCACCAGGGCAGCATGACCTGGGCGAGGGATCTGGCAAGGGTGATCCGCGCGGGTGAATGTGATGCAGGACTCCGATCCGCTGAGGTACTCAGGGATTGCAGGCGGAGTTGTCACGGCCATGTTGATTTGTCGGGTGATTTTCTTCTGCACCCTGTTTGTGGGACGTCCCTTCTGTATCATATTGAGTGCTCCTTTTGGTGGGGGGTAAGCGACCCCGGCGTTGTTTTGCGCTGGTGCGACTGGTTGATGTGGGCCTCCAATAGGCGGTGGAGGAGCTCCGTGTGCTATTTCGCCTGGCGCAAGTGCGTTTCCGAACGCAAGAATTGGAGCTTGTTGCCTCATCTGTACCATGCTTTCGCTGAGTTTCTGGAACTCGCGGCAGTCCTTGAGCATGTGGCTAGCTTTCTTTTTGCCATCTTGTTTGTCGATGTAGAAGTGGATGGTGCATGGACCCGAAAGTTTGTCGAGTGCTGAAGGTCCGTTGTCGCGGTCGCGGCGTTGCCACGACTGCGTTGGTCGTCCGTTGTCGCGGAAGTTTCCGCTGCGATATCCTCCGCTGCTGCGGCTGTTGTCGTTACGGCGGTCGGCGTAGCCGGCTGCGACCATGTCGGGTCCGTCGCGGTCCTCGTAGACGCGCGGTCTCCTCTTGCTGCGGCGTTCGCGTCTTCGGCCGTAGTCGTCTTCTTCATCTGATTGCGCCCGCTGGATGCAATCTTCGCCATCTGCCCAACTATTGGCGATTTCCATGAGCTGGTCGAGTGTCTTGGGCTTTACGCGTCCAAGTTTCTCCTTGAAGTCTGGGCGTTTGACGCCGTCCCTGAAGGCGTCGATGGCCCGCTCTTCGGAGATGTGTGCTGCGGAGTTCTTGGTCGTAGACCAGCGTAGTATGTACGAGCGAATAGATTCACCCGTTCTCTGAGTGCAGGCTCGCAGCTCTTCGATTGAGGCGGGCCTTTTGCTGGTGCCTTTGAAGTTTCGGATGAAGCTATAAGCGAGCTCCTCCCAGCTTCGGATGGATCCTGATGATAGGCTGCTGAGCCAGACCCGCGCCGCGCCTGTCAGCTGCAGCTGAAGGCATTGCATGGCGGTTTCTTTGTTGCCTCCGTGAAGCTTGACGGATGACAGATGGTCGCTGAGCCAGGACTTTGGATCTTGCGTGCCGTTGAACTTCGGAGTATCCGAAGGAAGCTTAAAGTTGCGTGGCATCTGTGTTCGCCGGACGGATCTGCTGAAGCATCGGGCCCCGCAGAGTTCTCCTTCGTCTTCATCCATCTCAGATTCGGATGAGCATGCGCGTTTGGCGCGTGCTTTGTCGATCTTGCGCTGTGTAAGCTTGTCTCTGGCGTCGTAGTCGTGTTTGTGGCGGTGCGAGCTCTTCTTCCTTCGAGGAAGGTCGTGTTCTTCTTCATCTTCGGATGAGGGAGTGGGGCTCCGATCGCGCCTGGCCGGAGCTTTCTTCTTCGGCTCCGTAGGAGCATCTTCGTGGAGCGCAGCTCCGATTAGTCCTAGTCCGGTGAGTGCGGACCTATGCATGGCCCTTTTCGGGTCCCCCTCCGGAGGTGGGTGAGCCGCAAGATACGCAGTGGCTGCCATGATCGCGGCTTGTGGCGTCTTCGGGGTGATGTTGCCGTCGGCGTCCATATCCATGAACGATGTGTGGAGGGTTCGGGTCACGTCACGCCGCTCCTTCGGGTCCATGTTTTCCACCCGAGAGTGGTGCTTGTTTCCCTGATTTCCGTTTGTGCTGGAGCCGGGTCCCATGGCGGAGAGCGCAGCTCGTCGCGCACTGGACTCAGAGGCTGCTTTCTTGCGTTTATCGAGCGTCTCCTGCATCTTGACTTGCTTCTTGTGCTCCTCGATGAGGAGGTAGTGGTATGCCATCAGCAGGTCACGTGGGGAGTCCAGAGGTAGGACTATTTCGCCTGCGACGGCGCGGCGTGCTTCGGCCCATCCTTCTTTGCTAAGTTGGATGAGGTGGCCCCTGTTTTCCCCGTTTTCGCCGTTTCCGCCCTGCGGGTTGGGGTTGGGCGGCGGGTTAGGCGTGTCTTCGTCGGTTTGGATGATTGCGGCGCACAGATAGCGCCTGCAGATTGGTTGGCTGCTGCCGCAGCTTTCGGATTCGGAACCGTAGGTCCCTTCATCCGAAGGTGGATCGCACAGATCGGAGTTGCAGCTGCTGCTGTAGAACTCATCTGTTGATGGTGACGTGCGTAGCACGGGGTGTGGAGCCCACGAAGCGGGCCTGATCGGCGGCACGGGCATCCGCTCGGGGAGGCGGAGGGTGCCAGCTTGTCCCACCTGGAAGCAGAAGCTCCCGAACAGAATTTCGAGTCCGTCGCCTACGGGCTCGAAATCCTTCATGGTGGCCGGCGAGTGGGCGGTGAAGTCGAAAGCGCCGAAGAGGAGGTGATTCTCCGTCGCCGAGGAGTTGTAGATCGATCGGGTCGGAACCGTCACGACCGCACAATCAGCAGCCCCAATTCCCACAGACGGCGCCAATTGATGAGGTTTCAACTCGTCAATGCCCATTGTTATGGACTTGGGTTTTGGAGAAGATGGGGATGCTGGAGATCGTGGCACGGTTAACAGACAAGCAACCAGGGGACACGGGATTTACCCAGGTTCAGGCCCCCGGAGGGAAAACCCTACTCCTGCTTGTCTGCTCTTTTATTGCGGCGGAACCGAAAGTTACAGGGTGCGCAGATTCGATCTGGCGTGGAGGTGTGTATGTCGTAATCGCAGGGTGTAATCGTTGTTGGGTGTCCTCCTCGTTGGACCCTCCTAGCCTTTATATATGGGGAGGCTAGGTCTCGGGCACCGATACGAGTAGGTTACAAGTTGTATTGAAACTCTAGTCTTGTTCTTCAAGGATCCGAAGGCATCATGGGCCTGGGCCACCCGAAAATCTTCATGGGCTGGCGTATATTGGCCATGGGCCTTCCTTGGGCTGGACCAGGTATGCTGAAGTTACGTACCCGTAGGGTATAACCATGTCAGCTGTAAGCCAGAAAAAACGTGTCGAAAAGATTTTGCCACTAAAGATTTGGTTGCAGCATGGTGACCACACTCGCCTTTGTGGATTTATCTTAAGATCTCCACTCCTTCTTCCAGAGATACGTATCGCTGAAAGACCCCAGACACACTCCTCTTATAGAGCTCACTGATACATTGCAAATGTATCTATAATTTTTGATGCTCCATTGTTGGTTTTATCCACTTTCTTGTGTTTTGTCCACACTTTGGAGTATTTTTCATATGATTTCTTGGACTAACCTATTAACAAGAGCCACAGTGCCAGCTGCTTGTTTTCTGCTGTTTTTGGTTCCAGGAAAGTCAGAAAATGAATATTCTCGGAATTGGACGGGACAAAAGCCAAAGTGCCTATTTTTTCAGAAGACTCCAAGAGCCAGAATATGAGACGGAGGAGGGCCAGGGGCTGGCCACACCCCCCCAGGCGTGGGCTGGGCCTGGCCGCGCCAGGGCATGGTGTGGTGGCCCCAGGCACCCCCTCGGTCTCCCTCTTCGCCTATAAGAAGCCTTCTGACCTAAAAACTCCACGGGGTTCGACGTTTTTCCAGAAGGAGTTCCGCTCCGCCGCCACCACCAGATTCCACAAAATAGCACCAGAAACTCCGTTCTGGCACCCTACCGGGACGAGGAATTGGAGGAGATCATCGACATCATCATCACCATCGCTTCTCCATCGACCATCCATGTTTCTCCCATCTATGAGAGAGTAATCCCCCGCTGTAGGCTATGGGGATGGTAGGGATTGGATGAGATCGTTCATGTAATGGCATCAGATTGTTAGGGCATGGTGCCTAGTATCTTTTATTAGTGCTTTATGACTTTGTTGCGACTTGTTGTGCTTAATGCTTGTCACTAGGGCCCGAGTGCCATGATTTCAGATCTGAACATGTTATTGATTCATTATGATAGTATTGTTTTTGGTCTTATCTGCAAGTTGTATACACACGTTGTTGTCCGGAACCTATGGCCCCGGCGATGTAAATCGGGATAACTGGAAGGGAATGACTTTGATGTGAGGATCACATGTGTTCACGGAGTGTTAATGCTTTGCTCCGGTGCTCTATTAAAAGGAGCACCTTAATTGCCAGTAGTTCCCTAGAGGCCCCGCTGCAAACGGGCTGGTAGGATAAAAGATGTTGTGCAAGTTCTCATTGCGAGCACGTATGACTATATACGAAACACATGCCTAGGATTGTCTAGTACTTGGATGCTTTATCTTATTTATCTGCAATTGCCCTATGTTCTGATTGTTATGTGAATTGTCTTGTCCATGCAACGCCCTTCCATCCATCCCTATGCCTACCGCACTCGAATCCCATTGTTTACTGCTTTTGTTACTACTGTTTTTTCTTTACTACTTCTGTTACTTTGCTATTCCTACTACAAAACTGTTGCTACTGATAAACTATTGTGAGCAAGATTGTTTTCCAGGTGCAGCTGAATTGACAATTCAGTTGTTAAGGCTTATAAATATTCTTTGGCTCCCCTTGTGTCGAATCAATAAATTGGGTTTCACTTCCCTCGAAAACACTGCGATACACCCCCTATACTTGTGGGTCATCAAGACTATTTTCTAGCACCGTTGCCGGGGAGCATAGCTTTATTTATCAAGTTCACTTGGAATCACTATTGTTCAAGCTAAGTTTATTTCTTCCTTGTTTGCTTGTTTCTTTATCAAAAATACAAAAAAATTGGTTCCTACTCTAGTTGTTATTTTCATTGGTCTGTTATTGTCTTGCTCTATCATGCTTGTTGTCAATGGTTGGTTTCTTTGAAACTGAAGCTTATTGGCAAGGTGGGTTCACGGAAGATCAAAAATATTATTATAAGGAACACCGCTTGTCCCAAAAAGGAAAACACTTATGGGAACAAATTGATAGATTGTATACCATTGCTAGAAACGTGTGCTCTACTTATAATGTTACTTATTGCTGTGATAAATCTTGTTGCAGAAAGAGGTATAAACACCTCCCTTTTTAATGTGAGTATAATGATAATGATACCATATCTTCCTATGCTAAAGGAATTTATGACTTTTATGATGCAGAACAAATTGAAGAATTTATTGCTTGGAAGGGTGTTTTTGAACTTGCTAGTTTGCTTGAAAATATTGATGATTCACCTTACAAATATGAGGTTTATGATATACTTAAATTTTGCTTTGATAATTACAAGGATGAAAATGGCTATATTCTTGAATATTTTAATAGATGCTTTCCACAAATGGAAGAGACTAATGCCTTGCAGGATCCTATGGAAGAAGAAATTGATGAACCTGAAATCTCATTAGATGAAAAAGAGGAGGAGAGTGATGAAAAAAAGGAGGAAGAATGGATTAGCTACCCATGCCTACCTTCTAATGAGAGTAACTCTTTATCCCTTACATTATTTGATTGTCCCTCATGCTTACTAAAGAAGGATGAATGTTATGTTCCTGAGGATTCTTTTGAAGATGTTTATGATAAAGCTCTAGTGCTTGTAGATCATGAAAAGCATGCTTTATGTGATAGTTATATTGTTGAGTTTATTCATGAGGCTACCAAAAATTATTATGAGAGAGGAAAATATGGTGGTAGAAGTTTTCATGGTATTGAAACACCTCTCTATGAGCTGAAAGTTTTGAAGTCACTCTTGTTTTATCTTCCTATGCCTATCACTTTGTTCTTTGTGAATGTATTTGCGTACACGATTCCTATGCATAGGAAGTGGGTTGGACTTAAATGTGTTTTGAATTTGCTTCTTGATGTTCTCATTTACTTCACTTCATATTTCTTATGTGAGCATCCTCTCAAACTTCTACATTTTCTTAATACTGTAGGAGCTGTTATTAATTGTAATCAAGGAAAGGTGACCTTCAATGTCAATGACAAGGAACATACTATCTATTTCCCCAAGAAGATTGATAGGACTTATGGCTTAAATTCAATTGAACATGTTGAAGGCATTCAAGTTGGAGAAATATATTGTCCCATACCAAGAGAAAAATTTGAAACTATTATGATTGGGATCATTGCTATCAAGGTTGAGGTAACATAATCATTAGTGGAATACAAAGTTTTGTCTCATATGAAATTGTTTTGGTAACAAGACCTGATCAACCTTGTTAACAAAAGGATTTCATCGAACAAAAGAATGTTTTCACCATGATTATCTCCGCTTACTTCTATTCTATCCATTTTAGTTTTTCCATATGCCTAACTTAAAGGCGTTAAAGAAAAGTACTTATTAGGAGATAACCCAAAAGTTTTAGATGAGTCTTGGAAGTTATTAGCTCTGTAATAACCGCTCCTTATCCTTTTTATTTGCTTTTTGTGCCAAGAGTAACCTCTAATGAGAGAGAAGTAATGCTTGGGAAGTTGCTGTCCCGAAACAGATTTCTGTGCTTCACCGTAAAACTTCTTGTAAAATCTCTGTATGTCGTTTTGAGGCGTGAATTTTTGTGCTTATGCCCCAGGTTGTTATCTAACTTTCGTTAGTTCAACACTTTTTGATTTGAGTAACAGAAGGTCTTCGAAAAAATTCGTCTTTATCTACTAGTCTGTTTTGGCAGATTTCTGCCATTATTTGCATTTGCTTCTTGCTGGTTCCTTTTTGGGTTCTCTTTGGGGAATTGAGCTTTTTGAGGGAAGTGATACAGTAGCTTGTGTTTTAATGGAAGTTTTATTGGTGTTGAAACTGAACCAAAGACTTATTATCTTGAGTGCACTAATGTTGCTAATAAAGATTGTGTGAAGTTTTGTATGAAGGAAAAATTTCAGGTGTATGGAAGAAATGAGTAATGAGATGAAGGATGGACTAAAGCTAAATCTTAGGGATGCCACGCATGTCACCCCAAGAAATATCCAAGAAGTACAAGCGTCAAAGCTTGGGGATGCCCAAGGCATCCCCCTCTTCATCAATAAAAATCCCAGGTTTCTTCCAAACGCTTCATTTTTATTGTTTCATGCATAGTTGTGTTGTTCTTGGAGCGTCTTCTTTTTCGTTTTCGTTTTGTTTTTTCGTTTGCTTTGTTTGCTTTGTTTGCTGAATAAATTGGTTGGACCCCCTCTTTCTTACATTGGTTTTCAAATAGTTTGGTTTGGATTGGAAAAGAGTAGGAAAGTTCATGCGTAAGTGGTAAAGAGAGCTTGTTTTTGACTGTGGCCTATGCTTTGTCATGCCATGCTTGGTATTGTTTTGGATTTATGCTTAGTATTATTTGTTGTAGCATGACTTGTTATAAACAATTGAGATTGCTTAATGTGCCTTGGATGAATCATGCGTTGTTTTAGCATATTAAAGCATAGTATAGTGGTATTCTCCTTTGATGCTTTATTTTGGTTGACTTGGCGCATGCTCACACCATGTTATGACTATCCCAAGTCACCATTAGCCTTTATGATCATTTAGTTTTCAACTTGTAGTATCACTTTATGCTTTGATCAATGATGTTTTGTCGCTCTGCATGATTATGGCCATTATTGCTCTCTTAGTTTGTCACTCCCAGTGTTTTGCTAGCCTCCACAACAAAGTATGAGTTCCACTCATGCATCCAACTCCCTAAACCAAGTTATTCCAAAGAGTCCACCATACCTACCTACTAGATTATGCTATTCCAAGTATATTCATGGTTTTGTTTACCTTCCAAATTAAACTTGTTATGAGAAAACTAGTGATTAAATCTCTCACGAACTTGATGGCACACTTTACTTTTCTTGCCCTTAATAAACTTGAACCATTGTGTCGTCTATGTTGAATATGCTTGCACTTATTTGTTAGGAATTAGCAGAACCATGCTTTCATGGGGAACGCTTTCAACATTGCACTTGGTACTTGTACCTAGTTGATATCATGCTCTTTTGTATATGGATGTCATCGGTGTGAAATGAAAGGGGAGCTTGTAAGTCCATGGAGTTATGTATATGTGTTAGAGAGCGCTGTCCGCTGGTCTAATCCATGCGGACATGATGGAAACCTGCAGCGTAACCATAATGAGTTGTCTATGAAGCATTCTTCTTATAAAAAAAGAGTCCTATATTGAGAAAAAAGAGAAAAAGAAAAAAAAGAGATATTATGAAAAGAGGAAAGAGAGAAAAAGCACCATATTCCCATGGTTAATAAGAAGATTACTGAGATGCTCGTTGTATGCTTGCCTTGTCATTTTGATATGGGGATTCTTCCGTATCATCGGGCAAGGGGTACCCCGTTGGTGGTTCTCTATGATACACATGTACTTACGATAACAAGAACTTACCGGTGACTAAACTTGAGTAGCATGAGGAGCGGCCCTCGTATACAAGGGACATGAGATTCCTAACTTATAGTTCGTCAAGCATATGCACCATAGTTTGTTCACTTTAACCTTAATCACTTCAAGATGCTTATGATAGGGGCAATGAGAGCTGAAAGCTATAAGTACCATAATTTTTGGAAGCTCTTTATGAGCCTTGAATCCCTACTTCCTTTTATGAAGGCCTTTCTTCTACCATATATATTGAGTCTCCACCTTCTACCTTTATGCACCTACTTTGAGAGCACAGTGGCCATTCTTAGTTCTATGTGCATTGTCCCAAGACTAGTTGATTGATGCATATCTTGATATTGCTTGTTTTAAACTATTTGTATCTAGTCACTCTTATGAACTTTGAAGGTGTCATATGCATTTATATTTGCTACTCTATGAGGGACAAGCTGAATTCTATTATGCTATGTTTTCTTTATGTGAAACAAACAAACGTCTTGCAAAGCATTGTTATTCGTGAATCTTTTGTTTGTGCCTTTTCATGTTGCATCATAGTTTCTTTGTCTTATTGCTAGAACTTTGTCTTTCATGTTATGATTGAAGTACTATGATCCTAGCTTTGAATGTTTTACAAATACTTTGATCAAGTTTATGATGGTGCATGTCACCTCAAAAATTATTCTTTATTTTTATCACTTACCTACTCGAGGACGAGCAGGAGTTAAGCTTGGGGACGTTGATACATTGCAAATGTATCTATAATTTTTGATGTTCCATGCTTGGTTTTATCTACTTTCTTATGTTGTGTTCACACTTTGGAGTACTTTTCATATGATTTCTTGGACTAACCTATTAACAAGATGCCACAGTGCTAGTTGCCTGTTTTCTGCTGTTTTTGGTTCCAGGAAGTCAGAAAATGAATATTCTCGGAATTGGACGGGATAAAATCCAAAGTTACTATTTTCTCGGAAGACTCACGGAGCCAGAAGGAGAGTCGGAGAGGGGCCACAGGGTGGCCACACCCCCCTTGGCGCGGGCCAGCCTAGGCCTCACCAGGGCATGGTGTGGGCCCCCTGGCACTCCATCGACCTTGCCTCCTTCACCTATAAGAGCCTCCCGATACTAAAACCCTAAATCGTCAACCAAAAAGCCACGAAAAGTTCCACAGCGCCGCCACCACCGAAGGGGAGATTCGGGGGACAGAAAGTCTCTGTTCCGGCACCCTGCCGGGACGGGGAAGTGCCCCCGGAGCCATCTCCATCGATCTCCACCACCATCTCCATCACCATTGCTGATTCCCATGATAAGGAGGGAGTAGTTCTCTCTCGAGGCTAAGGGTTCTACCGGTAGCTATGTGTTCATCTCTCTCTATGCATGATCATATTGTGATCATGAGCTTGTAATCTATAGATCTACCTTGCTACTCAAGTGCTTTAATAGATCTCTGCTCTCCCCATGCGTGTGAAAGTGACAGCGTGCACACCATGGTGGCACTTAGGCTAGAGATTACAAATACTTGTTATGAGTTATATTTGGAGTTGGATGTCTTTATGAAATTGTGGTGTTTGTTGGAACCGTCTAGTACTCAAGGTGACAGTGTGGGGTTTTCTAGATGGGAAAGACTTACTTTGAGGTGTGCTGTTATAGCCCTACCATCGATTAGAGTGTCCAACCGGAGAGTAGTTCAGCGTAGTATCATGAAGATGATATATTTATATAAGAGTGTTCACTAGTGAAAGTATGATCCCTAGGCCTTGTTTCTAAGCACTGAAACACTGTTTTCTATTAGATCTGTTACATGTTTGCTTGCTTCCATCTTTATTTCAGTTTTACTTTAGTCTTTTCCACGCCATCAAACTATCTTCTATCACCGTTACCACTTATAATTATCTATACCACTTGTATTTCACTATCTCTTCGCCGAACTAGTGCACCTATACACCTGACAAGTGTATTGGGTGTGTTGGGGACACAAGAGACTTCTTGTATCTTGATTGCAGGGTTGCTTGAGAGGGGATACCTTTGACCACTTCCTCCCTGAGTTCGATAAACCTTGGGTGATCCACTTAAGGGAAAACTTGCTGCTGTTCTACAAACCTCTGTACTTGGAGGCCCAACAACTGTCTACAAGAATAGAAGTGCATAGACATCACTCCTTCACAGGAGTTCTTGGTGTCGATCCATCATCCGAGATAATCCCGAAAAGTTTCTCCAGCTTTCTGGGTGCAACGCTGCAGGTCTCCGACCGTACAGGGCCTCCGGTATGTGCCTTCGAAATTCCGAAAGAACACACTTTGCATGTCATACCAGTTGTGGATGGTGTTCTCTAGAAGTTCATTGAGCCATGATCGTGTCGTCTTCCGCAACATGAGTGGGAGATATCGAGTTGCGACCAGGCTGTTTCCGCCTTTGGCGATACAGCAAGCTTGGAAGAAATCCTGGAGCCAAGAATGTGGCCGAGCTATACCATCGTAGGCTTGAATGTGTCTAGAGATAGCAAATCCTTCCGGAATTTTTTTAGCTCTTATGCGTGGTCCGAAGCATTTTGGGCCCACGTATATATCATCATTTTCGTAGCTCCGTGCCTCTATATTGGAGTTAATCTTGTGCCTTGTGTCGTTTGGGGATAAAGATCATCCCGAATGACGTCTATGGTTGCGGTGCCTTGGAGCCAGACTTCGGCTTCTGCCACCACCTCCTCCACCACGACGCCCTCCTTGGCCTCCTTGGGAGCCGTTGTGATGGCTACTTGGCGGAGAGGGTGGAGCAACTTGATTATTTATGGCTGATCGCCGACCTCTGTCTGGAGCGTCATTATTCCGGTTCCGGGGAGGGTCTTCACTACGACGAGCCCCCTGCCGGCTTGACTCAACACGGTGTCCGTCGTTCCTTCGCCCGTTAGTCGGATGGCTTGCATGTCTAGGAGGTGGCATTCTTTGCTGGTCCTCCTCTTGATGTTTCTCTTTATCTTCTTCCCTGTGGTCCTTCGAATCTCGCTAGGGAGGATTCTTCGGATTCAGTGCAGCGATTGCCTCTTTCTCCACAACTGGGGTAACATTACGCCAGTCACGGGCAGCTTTGTGGTGCTGTCCTGAAGATCCGGTTCTTGAGTAGTTGTCTTCCCGACGGTCGGAACGATGATGCTGTTCTGGAACACGTTGGGGTCTTACGTCAGCCCAGGCCGGATCCGTGCGACATTGGTCAGAATGGGAGAACAGCTTTTGGCTTCCGGATAGGGCGACCTTTTGCTGTTTTAGGCCCTTGTTGAGTAGTTTAATGCCCAATCGGATCTGTTCTGGGCCCGGATTAGCCGATAGGATTTCTCGAGCTGCAACGGTGTTCTGTACTGGTGTTGGATACACCCAATCCCCATTGCTGTCGCGTCGAGGCATCCCATGTTCTCCTCCAAAAAGGACTTTGTGAATCTGTGGGAATTGGTCGTCATGAGTATGACGTTTCCTGGTATTCTGATGTTGTCTAGAGTTGTACTTCTCCGCAGTTGCCATGCATTTCTTTTCTTCCTCAAGGTTTTTGGCTTCATCGAGGAGTACTTGGCAACGCGCTTCTAGGGCTTGGGCCCTTTCGTCCAGCTCTTCAGCAGTAAGTTCTGCAGCTGTAGGAATAGGTGTAGTTAATGCAACATCGATGAGTTTACGCGCACCTTCAGTGATCACGTGTCCATCCACCGACTCTTCTTTGGGCTCGTCTGGGATAAGTGCTCCATCTGAGTCTTCCTCGTATTCCTTAGCAATCACCTCCTCTGCCGGAGGGTCTTTCGCCGGGGTTTTGTTCTTCTTGTTCTTCTTATTTGCCTTCTTGGCAGCGCCGGTAGCAAAGACGGCTTTGGGTTCGTTTCCCGAAGTCAAGCTCTGATCGGTACTTTTGGACATCTAGACCTCGGGATTATCTCTGATTTCCATGCCATCCTGCGCTTTGGGAGAGTTTTCCTCGGATCCTTCATCCATGGCTTCTTCCTCTGCAGCTTTCGAGTTATACTCCTATTCATACTCCACGGAGAACTTTCGGAAATCTGCCGACGTCATCGAGTCATCCGAGGATGCGGGTACGTCGACGTTTGTTCTGATCACCTCCAGCACTGAGTCGGTGTTTTCTCCAGCATCAGCAGAACCGGATCCGGATCCAACATATCCGACAAAGTGTGACGTGTGGGTCCCGAGGTAGTTGCGGCTTTCCTCATGGGCTTGCTCGAAGATCCTGATGGTTTCGAGAACCTCATCCACGCTTGCGTCTTGCAGTATCATGCGCATCAACGTATGCCTCAGGAACGGTTTATCTGTTTCGGCGTTGGCAGAGCCGGAACCATGGTTGTTACTATTCTCCTCCTGGATCTTGACCTTAGCAGACAGATCGATCTGGGATTTGACCTCACCTGGGAGATCCGCTCCAGATTCGAGTTGAACCGCAAGATCTGCTTCAGGCTCAGCTTTCTCCACTATCTCCGCGATTGGTGCGGGCTGAGTGGGATTAGGGATTTATGAGATCTGGAACTCTGCCGCCTCCGCGGACAAAGGGGACCCAGAAATTTCTTCTGCCTCTATCATCATCGCTGGGGTGGGTGGGGCAGGTTCAGCAAAACCAATGTAAACATCGATATCGCCAAAAGACATGATGGTGTAGGCAGTCACGGCCTCCCTAGCCGGAATCGAGGTCTCATCGAGAACGATGAGAGGGACGTTGCTGGCGTAGAGGATGCAGCCGACGGTGATAGTCTCGCCGATTCCGATTCTTGCAGATTCCGCTCGGAACGCAGATCCAAAGCTCACTTTCCCCACAGTGGGCGCCAACTGTCGTCGGATTGATGACAAGTACGCCATGAGGGGGTCCTCAAGGCGTGCGGAAGAGAGGGGTGTGAGGCATACGGTGTTCCGGGACGGTGAGCACACAAGTTTACCAGTTGAATCATGGCTTTGGACGGATCCTACTCCTACTAGCAATCCAGTAATACGGCAGAGCCAGAATATGGGTTACAAGGGGTTCGCATGTGCGAGTTGAGATTGTAGACTATTGGGTTGCCCTAAAGGCTCTCCCTAGGATAGCTTATATAGATATCCAGCCTAGGGTTTACAGGAGAGATCTATCTGGCTACGACTAAGAGTCGGTTACAGAGTACATCTTGAACTACAAGTAACACTATGGGCCTATGTCGGTAAATCTTCTGGGCCTTCCCGTAGCCGGATCAGACTCCGTCTCTCTTCCCTGACTGGGCTGCCCGTGAAGCAAAGCTCTAACCCGAAGTGGGCCACCCTGGTCAGTGAGGAACTGTGAGGATACCCGGAAAGTATATCCCCAACAGAAAAGGCTGTTAATATGTAATTAATTTTGCCTATTTTCTAGCAACTCTCGCGTCTTAAAATCAACTTTCATAAAACAGAGATCTTATACTTTTGGAAAGGCCAAAGAAGAGGAGGAACACTATAAACAACTATTTGGTTGTGAATATGGTTCCCTCCCCTTCGGGTATTTGGGTGTACCGATTCATTATAGGAAGCTTAAGATCTCTGAGTGGTATCCAATGGAAAGTCGCTTTGAGGGAAAGTTTGGCTATTGGGCGAGTAAGATGCTCTCATATGGAGACCATCTTGTACTCGTTAACTTTTTCCTAACTAGCCTACCGATATTTATGTTATCTTTCCTAGAAATACCTAAAGGGGTAAGCAAACGTCTTGACTTTTATAGATCACGTTTTTTCTAGCAAAGTGATGATAGTAAACGTAAATATCGGTTAACTAAATGGAACACTATTTACAGACCTAAGGATCAGGAGGTTTAGGTATAGATACTTGATATCAAGAACAAATGTTTACTTAGCAAGTGGATGTTTAAGTTGATTAACGAAAAGGGTGTGTGGCAAGAGCTGTTACACAATAAATTCCTATCCCAGAAAACGCTTGCTCAGGTTCAAAGTGAACCAAATGATTCACCTTTTTGGAAAGCTCTCATGGGATTTAAAGAAGATTTCTTCGAAAGAGGTCTTTTTAAAATAGGTGATGGTACGACGGTATAGTTTTGGAAAGACAATTGACTAGGATCATTACCACTAGCAAAACAATATTCATCCTTATATAACATTGTGCAAAGGAAACATGATACCGTTGCGCAAGTGTTGTCTTTGGTTCCTTTGGATGTTGGAGGGTTAGATGTCAGATTGATCTGCTTCTTCATCGGTTTAGAATTGATCTACATGTAATCTTCAGAGTGTTTTCTCTGTTATCTTTGCATTGCCAGGGAACTATATTACATCCTCTAGACCATTAATATGCGCGTTGCCGCGCCCGTCCATCATTGAGAAGAGAACTATAGAAATATCTAAAAGAATTCAGATAATAATGTGCGTGTTGCCACGCCCTTCCGTCATTGAGAAAAGAACTACAGAAATATCTAAAAGAATTCAGATAATAGAAACATTTGGTAAGACTTGAAACTTTTGAATTAGAAGGCATCAATAGTGGCACATCTACACATGCTTATAATGAACTCGGTAGTTGTTTTCCTATTTACATTGTTTTCCTATCCCGTCTTAAGAAGATGCAAAGAATTGATAAAGCAAAAAAATAGTTGTATCCTCTAAAGGCTAGCATATATTCTTGCACATGATTCAACTCTAATAGGAAGGTCATGTTCTACAGAGTTCAACTCTTACATTTATATCAAAGGCTATGCCTTAGTTCATACGAATTGAATCTTCGAGTTCTAAAGTTGGAAAGCCTGCATCTGATCAAGGAAAGAGTGAACAAATCCATTGTTAATCATACTCATATGTGATATGCACAATATTTCTCCTACCAAACTGAAACTGAATGCCCTCTCGAGAAAGGGACTCTCTTTTCTTGAAGAGCATACACATTTCTCAAAGATGAATCAGTGCAAGCATTTGATAATTTGATAACTCAATAAAAGGAAAAAAATCATAATTTGTCCGTCGGATATACCAAGATGAACTGATCCAACTATCCATGTCAAGCCCCAGCTTGATAAAACATGACGTTTTTGTACCAAAGGAAAGCGAAATAGTAGCCATTTATACCCAAAAATTCTGACGGAGAGGAACCAATAAACCGTGAATAATTATATTCGCTCAACTGAACCCATGTTCTTGAGTAACTTTCCTTCAATAGTCAGTCAGATCATATAACTATATACATATATATATATATATATCGGTAATATATTTTTTTATAAGATGATTGCGAAGACATATGGAATGTATTGGCATAGTTTCACAAGACTAGAACAATATGCAATGAAGTAATATTTCTTGCAAGACAAAGATGATTAAGTTGATCAAATGTAAATATCAACTAAATATTTGAAGCATTCATGATCACTAATGCATGTCAATATGAAGTGCAACGCTGAAACTAAAAATGTCCAAATAGAGCACCAACCATCATCCAGAAATATGAGCACATACATATTTGGAAATGAACTCATTGTATTCACTACATCACTATTATTTCTTGGTTTATAGATAGAGTTACTGATTATCTAATAAAATAGATATTGGCCCTAAGTTGCAGTTTGCTAGCAAAACCTAGATGGCACCAGAACATGGAAACGAGATGTTGTGAACAAACCGACGGACATGCAAAAATGGTTATACTACTAAAAGAATCATGCGTAGTATACATGAAGTTTTCTAATCTCGGTATTTCACTTATTGTTGAAACAGGAAACAAGCTTAATAAAAAATCCCCAGAGGCAACTATCGCTTGGCATGTGATGTATGACAATATACAACAACCATTATTCAGAACAAGTGGAGGTATGCAATACTCAAATAGAGCAGACCTTGGCATCCGAATAGAATCACGGTAAGTATACATGTAGTATTATAATTTCAGTATTTTACTTATTCTTATAAAGAGAAACAATATGAAGAGAAAATGCCAAAAATAAGTAACCACTGCTTGACATGTGATGCATGACAACATACAACAACCATTATTCAGAACCGAGTAGAGGCATGTATAACGCTAAAAATAGAGCATACCTTGGCATCAAAACTCTTCGCCCTCTATGCAGAATTAAGAAAAAATTGTTTAGCCAGAGCCAAGCAGTCTTCTGCAAGCCGTGCTTATTAATATTTTTCAAATCAGTGGCTCATTGAGTTGTTTTAGAAAATATAGTTATCACCATCGTCCCAATCCTAGCAAAATTAAAATTGTAAGGGCGGTGTTCCCACGAGCTAATGAAGCGGAAAGCAAGGGGAAGAATCATTCACACAAATTTCATACAACTGACCATATGCAACAAAGAGTGATCATATAGGTATATATTTCATTTACCTGCTATTTGTATCCTTATGCACAACAATCCAGGAGGATGAGAACCACACCTACAGTATTGGCTTAGATATTTGTAGTCAAAGAACCTCCTAACTTAAGAGAATCACAAACATGTCCACACATAATTGGCAATCGATCCTGCCAAAAAGGAGAATCCAGAATCAATACAAGGAGAAGATAAAATCAATACAATATCAAGAAACACAGCAAATAATATGCGTAAGACTCGCCCTTGTCTAGGAAAAGAACAAACATAAAATATAATAGTGGCTTACTCCATATTATAAATTACCTAATTTTCTAAGTTAGGATTTGGAATACGTATCATTTGAGAATTGGTTTCAGATCCTTCCAGCAGAACATAAACTAACCATTACACTCTTTCGTACCACAGCTCATCCTTGGAAATGAATATATATAAGCTCTCTATACTTATCTGTTACCATTCAATTTCGTAGATATATGTAGGATAATACCAACCAACACAAGGAGTAGACATCATAGAGGTCACCATAGGGTTCTTGATCACCTCTAACATGAACAATGAAATGATGTCAAACACACATTGTGAAGATAATGTATCTCTATACACTTTATTTTCAAACGGAGGGAGTAGACCCTAGGTACAATTCCTAATGCCATTTCACAAAACAGAACATCTGGCTACAAAGGAACCGAGCTGTATGCTACCAATCAAAACCACAATGCCCATGGCTACAAAGGAACCGAGCTGCATGCTACCAACCAAAATCACAATGCCCAACAAAAAAGTCTCTAGCTGAATCCTGAATCGTCTCAAACTTCAACTTTCTGCAACCGACATAGCAAACTGAACTTACTAGCAGAATCTTGAAAACCTTTAACGACAGCAGTATTCTGCAACCTGTTACCCTGTATAAGCTGTTATCCTTGCATGGACTCTCAAGTGACTTGAGCAGCGAAAATTAACAGCCCATTGCAACCATTGCATCTGCTGGGGCAACACCGTTTATAGCGACAGCCTCTACACTCCTTTCCACCACAGCACTTTGCTCCCCTACAAGGCTAGAACTGTGTAGGTTCCTGCACTCTTTGCTTTCCATCAACATCTTCGTTTTCAGTGTTGCCGCAAGCAATTTTCCTTGAACCAGTTACATCCAAATAAAATTCTATCTCCAGCTTAACATTACACGTTGCGGATAAAGTACAAAGAACATCGATGCTATCCTCTCGAACCATTGCAAACTGTTCTGTATACGGATTCTACAAGCAAAATAGAGAGAGCTAATAGCATCGTTGTATCCTCAAGATCTATTAGTAGTATTACAAATTAATAACTGCTGGGGTCATCCAAATTGCATCTAGTGATCTTTGTGGGCTTCAGATCCTGGTAGCGATCTTGTCGGCAACAACGACCGGGTTGTGCTTGGCGATCTCCTCCCGGCCGGCGGTCTTGTAGTCGAAGCCGCAGTCATGCTTGTCGGAGTAGCGGTGCACGCTGCAGAAGGTGCCCTCGCACCTGCAGCGGAACCCTAGAAAGCCCACCTTCTTGCGGCACGTCGCGCACCGGTTCGTCGCCGTCAGTGGCTTCAAGGAGGCTGCTTCAACTGCACCATCAGAGGACGCGACGGAGACGATCGTATTGGCCTTCTTTTCTCCGGTGGCGCGGTGGGAACTGCCGCAGGGACGAAGACGCTCGTCTCAGCCGTGGCGTCAGATGCGGCGACGACGACGTGCTCCTTGTAGCACTTGGAGCACAAGCCGCCGGTCGCTGCGTCGCCGAAGAAGCCGCGTCGGTTGGCGCACATGCCGGCCGTCTCCTCCTCGTGGCACTTGCGCTTCTGCGTCGTCGCCGAGCCGTGAGGCGCCATGGCTAGACCGAACACGTACGGGCGTTTCTGCTTGGGCGCCGGGACGTGTGCGCGTGATCTGCCTGGGCGTGATTGAAGGCGGCTAGGCTGGGGCTACGTTTCGTGGGGATCATGTGCCGCGGGTGGAGTGCCTTTTATCGGGTGGGCATAGACGAACCAGAGCCGGAGGTGGTTTCGAGTCCTATACCAGATCGGCCAAGGCGCCAAGCGGCCAAGCCCGACTCCGTGACGGAAACCGACCGACAATGACGATAGCCATCGTCCTGCTTCCACGCGGCCACGTGTCCCATCCCTTCCGCACATCACGCTTGGCCGCCCATGGTGCCCCGCGCTGCACGACGCTCTCTCTCCCCCACCTCATCACTCTTCTGCGAGGCACGACCGTCGCTAGAGAACCCCGCAGCACCGTGGAGAGCCTCGCCACGCCGTCGCCGGAGAACCCCGTTGTGGCGTCGCCCACTGCCCCTTGCAGCAGCGCCGTCGTGCCTATGTAGCAGCGTCGGCCACCCATTGTAGCAGCGCCGTCGTGCCCGCCGCGCCTCTGTAGTAGCACCAGGTGCGTGTGTAGCAGCACCGCCCGCCCATTATAGCAACGGCATCGTGGTCAGAGAAGCCGCTCACCCTTGTAGCAAACCCGACCACCCGTTGTAGCAGCGCCGCCATGCCTATGTAGTAGCATCGGCCGCCCATTGTAGCAGCGCCGCCACGCCTATGTAGCAGTGCCGCCCGCCCATTGTAGCAGGGCCGGCCACCCCTTGTAGCAGGGTCACGGTGCCTCTGCAGCAGGGCCAACCACCACCTTGTAGCAGAGTTGTCGTGCCCCATGACGACCGCCTCCTCATTCTTCCTCACCGACGATAGCCTCCTCTGCATCGACCACTCCCTCGCATCTAGAACTTCATCGGATCGGAGATGGGGGACGCGAGGAAGCGGCGTTGGGGCCGAAATCTGGTGGGTAAGGGCCAGTGAGATCTGCTCCGGCGAGGCATCAGCAGCCAGAGTAGTGCGGCAGGGTGCCCAAGCAAGCGAGATGGGAGAGAGAGAAGAGAGAGGAGAAAAGGCGAGCGGAGGAGGACGAAGGGGGAAAGGGTGGGTGTCGATGGTGGTGGTGAGCCTACTAGGACGCGCGTCTCACGAGAGAGGAAGACGTGACCCGTGCATCGTCCGGGGGATGAGAATCATTTTCCTTTACGAATTGCACCGGTACTGCAAGGGGAACGATCTTAAGCATAGATTCGAAGCCAGCCGTGGTAATTTAAACAAAAATAACCCAAATGTATAATAACAAACTTAAATAATAAATCTTCTGGCAAAAAAATTCACGACATCTAACCATTTTCTATAACTCCTGCTCCCACGATGCCGCACGTACAAGTGCAGCTCCATCCGTGACGGTGCTGCATAGTTGCCACGCTGGCGCAGTAGGACCCTACCCGTGTTTGCGGCGCCAGCGTGGACGGCACCACAGACACTGCTGCAGCTCCAAGTTCTACGGCGCTGCAGGATTTCCATGTTGGTGATGTGGGGCCCTGACCCGTGAGTGTTGCGCCAGCAGGGACACGGTGTCGTGTGCTAGCCTGCAGCGCCACGATGGCTGGCGCCGAAGGTCGATGACTACAGGCTGCACTGCTCCTTTCCAATCCCATTGAATTTATAAATTTGTATGGAGAAATGACATGTTTGGTGGACCTCTAGAGTTAGGATTTGTATATTGATCCTTCATATACTTGTTAATTTGAATTTGTTGGTATAGTAAGCCTTCATTTAGGATTTGTTGGTATAGTAATCCTTCGTATACATGTTAGTTTAAATTTGTTGGTATAGTAATCCATCATACGAAGATTTGTTTGTATAGTAATCCTTCGCATACTTGGTATAGTAATCTTTCATGTACTTGTTAGTTTGAATTTTTTTGTTCATAACTATTGGAACATTGCTCACGTAGAGATGTCCACATAGAAAGAAAGGTTTATAAAATTTGCTCACGTAGAGATGCCCACATAGGAAGAAAGGTTTATCAAATTTTCTCACATAGAGATGGCCATGTCCACCGAGAACTTTGCTCATATTATGATTTGTTCATATTATTAAGTGGTTTATAATATTATCACATATTTGTATGTATTATCTTTTTTAAATTATCTAGGATGTCGGAATCGGAAGAGGAAGAAACTCGTGTAGAAACAGGGTTTGTCGAAGGTATGTCGCTTCTTGAGCCGTCCTATGATCTTCGTGACCGTGGCCACTTGATGGCCAAGCAGAATAAGGTAATAAAAACAAACCCACTAACTCATATAATATTGCTCTGTTATAATGGACATGTTATAATCAAGCTTGTATGTGTGTAGAATCTTCTGCCCCTATGATTGAGATATCATGGGCATTTCTCAAAGATGATGTCATACGATGAGTGGTACACGGTACACATCCAAGCGTTAGGACTGCTCCCATTCATTCATATGGTCAACCGGTCAATACCACACATGAACCCTGTTGCCATCACCGCACTTGTCGACCGGTGGAGGCCGGAGACGCACAGTTTTCACCTCTGTACAGGTGAAATGACCATGACTCTTCGGGATATGTCGATGATCCTTGCACCCCCTATCGAGGGGGATCCTGTGTGTATTAACACATCCGTACGAAGACTATATTTGCTGATGGTAAGGGAAACATTGCTCACTATCACTGGCTAAAGGTCTTAACCAAAACGGATTAAAAATAGAGTTGGGATTCGGCATCATTGGCCTTCTTGTACCGGTAGGTAATGAACTGTTTATATTATACCCATATTTATATGTGCTCTTCAAATTTTCCCTTGGCTGAACTTTGTTTGCTTTCGTGTGCAGCTGGACGAGGCTTGTTGAAGGACTGGTGGTGAGGCTTACATTGGTGGTCCGTTGCTACTTCTCTCGGTCTAGATGTGGGAATGCTTTTCTGTTGGACGACCAAAACATATGCCTCGCGCGGATTATAATGATGGTGGGAACCGGTTGAGGTGGCCGACATGGTCTTACAATTAGGACGTTGTCTCCAAGCCCCCAATCGACCAATAAATAGCGTACCTGAGATACACCAATGAGTTTGATAACCTTCTGCCAGAGCAAGTAAGAATTTCCAACCCATCACCATTTTGCATTCCCTTTATGTACTTTTCTCATTGAAATATTTTTGGTATGATTAAGGTTGTATGGGAGCCATATGGTCCTAGGGACAATTTTGGTTGCAAGGAGTTTCGTCTTAACCCGATATGCGATGCGAAATGTAATATAGGTATATAAACATACTACTCCTATTAGGATCTTGTTGCCTAGGATCTTGTTGCCTAGGACGTCCTCTAAGCCCAAGTTGCCTCCCTCTTTGTTGCCTACGAACTTGTTGGCTACTTTTTGGTTGGCTAGGAATTTGTTGACTTGGATCGTGCTGTTGGATATATCTTTGTTGGCTTGCACCATCTTGTTGGCTACTTCTTGGTTGACTAGGAATTTGTTGGCTTGGAACGTGTTGTTGGTTTGTGTTTGCTTGGCTTGGACCACCTTGTTGGATACTTTTTGGTTGGCTAGGATTTTTTTGTCTTTGACCGTGTTGTTGGCTTGTGCTTGCTTCATTTCCTTTTGATCTCTTCCTTTGGGTACAATTTCATGCGCTGTGACCTTCACCGCTGCACTGTCCATAACGAGATCTCTCACGAGGCTCTTAAAATTGATTGTTTCCCGATTATCGCTCACCACCATGGCCCCATCCGTCCATGTCACTTCTCAAATGATTTGTCTTGCGTCTACCATGTTTAATCACCTTCCATTCCGGATGGGACAATAGTTGGATTCCATTGTACTCCGGCCATTGCGATTGGTCAAGGTATGGGTTAAATCTAGGATCCCATGTCTCCTTGGTCTTCACGATAGATAACTCGGACTCTCTAATCGTACGTTCGTGATTATAGTCCTCATGACGCTTCTGAGACGCACATAGCAAGTGAGAGCACGTGAGATGGAGCAACAATGGCCTTCCGCATGTGCAATCACAATCCCTTAAGGAGACCTTGAAGGATCAACCTCCGTATTGGACACCATCGGACGTGGTTCCTCCAGAATCGACCACTTGGTAAATGAGCTCATCGTTATCGAAAACTATGGCAACTTGAGAGTCCGCCTTCCATGTTTGAAATGTCATCCAGTCGTCAACTTTTGGTAGGTACTCATACTTTTAGTTGTGTTTGTTCTATCCCGCAATCTGCTTATCCATTTCAAGTGAGTAGTTCAGAAAATACTCATTCAACTTGTCGAACGTGTATCAAACTATTGCAATCACGGGCAACGCACAGACACCCTTAAGCACCTTGTTGAAGTCATCTGCCATGTTGCTTGTCATTTGACCGTTCCTCTGGCCATCCTCATCATAATCTCGTTCCCACTTTCTTGGGAGTTGAATGTGCCTATTGAGAAACTCCTGACCCTTCGAATTGAGTTTTTTGTTGTGCAGCAATTTGAGGTATAAGTTTGCGAAATGTCAGTCCATGAAAGCGAGACAACAATATTAAAGATCATCAGACAACTCCTTGCTCTAACATGCCCTATAGAACTTGGAACAAAAATGTCGCATGCACCATCGGTGGTGCAAGGGAGGATGCCCGGGAATGTCGATCGTTGTAACATCCCAACGTTTAGGAATCAACGAATGGTAGAAATAGTAATATGTGCATATGCATGCATTCATCTACAAAATTAGGGTAAATTTTCACAATCTAAAACACTAGAGGGACCAAGGTTTCTTTCACTTTCACGAGTTAGTGTTTAGCTCATCCAGGTGATTATTATAAATTCTGACATGACCTCTATGTATTTTGAGCTGTTTCGGGGTAATAATTTAAATTGACATTTAAATTTGAATTGACTTTTGAAATAATTCAAACCAAAAGCATTTAAGAGTTTATTGTATTAAAAGAACCATTGAGTGATTTAATGTGAAGTATTATTACATTATATTATAAAAATACAATAAAAGGAAATTCAAGCCATTAGAGTAATTTTGAATAAAGACAAATAAATAGAAATCTTTATTCCTTTCTTACCCAATACATTACAAGGATACAACAAATAAGAAAGTATTATAAAAATAATAATTACAAACAAAGGAAAGTAATGCTTTATTGAATATTTATATATATTACATTGTTTCTGCAAATGAATAAAAGAATATTACAAAATAATAAAAGAAAAACCTAAACTACTTTTCCTAGACTAATTCTTGTATATTCATATTCTTTCTTGTGCTATTATGTACCTACAAGCAAATAAAGATAAAAAAGGGTTAAATGTAAGTGATTTTTCTCTTAGTTTAAAACAATGAAATGCACTATTTAGATACATTACTGAGCAAAGTATAAAAGAAATGGACAAGTTTCACCAAAAGGCAACATCTGTTCTTAATCACATGTTTGCGTTAGTACAACCTCATTGGTAGTAGACAAAGGGGCAAGTTTCACCAAAGAAGTAGAAGTAAAAGAGGTGAATCAAGATATTTAATCTATGAATGTTAAGCATGCTAGATCTAGGTCCTTAAAGCTCTACTACATGTTTATAAGATTTCATTTTTTTTATTATGCTTAGGAAAACTCTAGAATTTGGTAATGCCATAAATATTATGTCTTAAGTCCATTTATATTTTCATAGTTAACTTTGGTCTAGTAATCAATCTACAAGAAACATGTTAACTCTAGAATGTTAAAACCTTATCAATATCAATAAATTATACTCTAATAATCTTAAGCATTAAGTAACTTAATATAAGGAACATTTTCTTCAAAAGTTATTCCTTTTGCCACTTCCAAATAAACACTATGATATTTCCTCTAAGTCATAACAACTTGAAACATGAACTTTCGTAATAGTTACATGATACCAATCAACCTTGAACTTATCTTACTGTTGTATTTCACCTCTTATGTCTTGTATGTTAGTAAAGTCTTTGTATTTAAACTCGCTTCTGAAGTAAACTTGAAGATAAATCAAATCTTAAAGAAATCACCAATGTTCAATTCACTTATAATGTTGGGGAGTTACTTCAGGAGTTTTATAAAATGCATAGCATTACTTATGCATAACACCATATTGCTTCTTTAAACGTTGTCCTTACCGGGTAATGATGGTAGTTTGTAGAACCCGAGGTCCATGGTCAAGTCGAGACATTCGACTGTATTACTTCCCTATATCAAGGCAAGTTCATACTTGCTCATGTCCTTTGATTATTTTCTATCAAGTATTTGTAATCTACTATTGTTATCACCTGCATTTAAATACTATGACTTGTTGGTTATCGACCCAAGTGGTGTTAACCTAATATGGCGGGAAAATGGAACCATGGTTTGGTATGTGATTAGTGGAGGTTCCATTTGCACGGGAAAGTATCACCTAAAAACTAATAACAAATGTCAGCATTGATTCTTGCGCTGTATAATACGCATTAACCATGAGATCTATATGGCTCTGGGGAAGTCAACTAATCTTCTTCCTTTGATATGCCGACGGACAAGTTTATCAGGACCGTGATCCTACATTTAGGCATGTGCAAGGGTGGAAACCGTCAATTCCTCGGTATTTGTTGCCTATGATGGATTGCTCTCTTCAGGAATGTAAACTGGTGCGACTATTGTCCTTAGCTAGCAAAAGGGTAGGCATATGAAGTCGCAGAGAAGGGCAGTGATAGGCTTGGATCAATTACTAGGCCCCACACCATAGGAAGTGTGGACAGGTAAGCTGGCTGGATGTGCAACAAGGAATTGGTATCTCATGGGTAAAGCAACGCATCTCTGCAGAGTATATACAAGTGTGACATGTTACTCCCTTTTTCGGGAAGGAGCTGCGAACGCTGCAGGAAAGGAACTCCACAAAGTTCTAATCAACCTGTGAAGAGTGACAGACATTACTTTTCAGAATGAAAGCAACCTTTGGAGAATTTTTTATGAAAACCTGCATAGCCTACGACCTATTGTCTGTGGCTGTAGTTATTGCATCAAACACTCCTTTTTAGTGAACTTGATGAGTACGCTCGTACTCAGCCATACCTTTATAACCCTTCTAGATTCTGAAGACATTGAAGACCAAGAAGATGAAACCCTCTATTCAGTTGAAGACCAAACAAAATTTCGCTATGAAGAGCCAGAATATTCGGAAGCATCGAAGGAAACAACTACAGAAGCATCTATACGATGGAGGCCGAAGAGTTTGAAGCATAGATGTGTCAGATATAGTTAATTGAGTCTAGTAGTATAGATCTCTACCCTCTATCTATTAATCTCATATAAATTTTTAGGTTTAGTTTACTTCTTCATCTTGTTCTCAAGCTATTATTGTTTAGCTCTGAGTCATTGGGATAATCTCTATGGACCTAGGAGGATCTCAAAGTCGTCGTGTAATTTTTGGTTGTAATAATAATATATGTATGTGGACCCGCTTTGTTTCTGCTGTACCACTCTGAGGGATGTAATATTTGCGGAATGGTTTTCCGTTAGTGTTATGTCAATGACTATAGTATACTACAACATGCAGTGGTATGTTAGGTCACAACATCATCTCAAGAAACATAACCATGTCAACTACAAGGTACTTATGTATCACTTGTTCAATGATGGTTTCTGACAAGGGGTAACCTTGGCAATTCCCATGGTGATGGACTTAGGGTTTCATAGAAAAGAGAATGCTGAGGATTTTGCCAGCTGATTAGAAAAACAAGGGTGTAAAAGTCATATGATTACTTGTGGATAATATGATTACAGATCGCTCAAGGATTTTTCGGTATCTCTCCGTTGGCTCCTCCCAGCCTTTATATAATAGGCTGGGTCCGGAGGTCATATACGGATAGCTTTACAAGTTATAATTACAACACCAATACAATGTTAGTTTCTACTCTTTCCTTGTCTAGCAAGACATGCCTTCTGTCAGATGCTTCTTGGGCCTTGCGGTTGCAAGCCTGTATATAACTAGGATAACTAATCATAAGAACCCAGGTAATCATACCCATGTCAGTATCCCCCGAGACTCTATCCGAATCATAGATTCGGGTTGAGTCTCAAAGACAATAAGAGCCGAAGTTTTCTTTATAAAGTATTCTTAATACATTTTTATTTAACTATTGTAGGGATATAGTACAATGGGTCATATGCATCGACAAATCGGGAGTTAGTTAATTGCTCCTAGGCAAAAACACCATGAACCTACGTCAAATTCAAGTCCCCAAGCCTGAATTTGGTATTTGCTGGTATAATTCAGCTCGAGCCGTTGAGGTCTTATCGATCACTGAATTCCAGTACTATTATTTTGGGTACCCAACGCGTCCGTCAGAATTTTTATCATATCATTGATACGGACAATTTACTGGCAGCATGCATTCATGTACGTTTACCAGGCCACACAGGACGGATCCTGGGGTTTTACCTTCATGTCATGGACACAACATTCAGACTTTGTATCGCGTCGAGCATGGTCCAAGGATTTTTTGGATTTTATCGACTACCTTGTTTAGCTATTGGAATAACTGAAGTTGTCAGTTTTCTCGGATTTGCATAGGCGCTCCCGATGAGAGTAACCATCCGAGGATACAAAAGATGAAATACTCATAGGTTCATATGTTTTTCGACTCTATTGGAGTTTTTGTTTTATCGGGTCTGCTTTCAGTGTACGAGGATAATGTTTCTCCGGGTCCTACTGGACCATGCTGTTCCTATCGGGTGCGCGGCAGCGCTCCTGATGGGAGTAGCCTCCGAGGCTATGTTCGGATGCTTTCATTGGGACATAGGCTCAAATTTTAAGTCCAATCTCTTCCTTGATATCTGCAACCTTAATACTTTTTATTCAATATCAAAGACGAAAGTACATATTGTTGGTGTAGTCGCCTAGACATTGGCCTTATTCAATGTAAATTGCGAAAAATAAAAGTCTAAGCATAGTAAACGTTGTAGCTGCGCAACGTTCCATGGGCTGGAGTACTTGACCCCTATTTTATTATCTTGAAGTCGATATGCTCCACCAGTGATTACTTCTGTGATGATATAAGGCCCTTCCCATGGCGACTCCAACTTTCGATTCCCATCTTGTTTGAGGCAAAGGACCAGTTCCCCTACGATGAAGGACCTGGGACATAGTCGACGGTTGTGATAGTTCTGCATATTCTGCTGATATATGGTTTCTCTTTGCAAAGCAACATCTCGAGCTTCATCAAGTGCATCAACATCATCTTCAAGTGCTTACTTGGATGCTTCTTTGTCATCCTCAGTGACCCTGGGAGACTCATGAGCTACTTCGACTGGAAGGATGGCCTCCGTACCATGGACCAAAAAGAAAGGTGTCTCTTGTGTTGCATTATTTGGGGTGGTACGTAGACTCCATAGGACAGAGGATAACTCATCTACCCAAGCTCCTTTAGCTTTGTCAAGTGGAGCCAACAACCTTTTCTTGATACCATTAGTTACAATACCATTGGCTATCTCCACCTAACCGTTGGTTTGCGGGTGGGCAACTGAAGTGTAGCTTACTTTTATGCACATCTCCTTGCAATATTCTTTAAACTCACTGAAGTAAAATTAGTTCTGTTGTCGGTAATGATGCTATTTGGTACTCCAAATCTGAACACTATTGACTTGATAAAGTTTATGGTCAAAGTTCCATCTTGACTTGTGATAGGCATTGCTTCGATCCACTTTGTAAATTTGCCGACTACTACTAGCAGAAAGACGTGTCCTCCTAGAGAAGATTTGTGTAGTTTACCCACCATGTCAAGCCCCCGATTAGAAAATGGCTAGGCGAGAGGTATCGGGTTTAGTTCTACGGTGGGTGCATTAGGTTTTGTTGCGTATCGTTGAAATGCTTCGCATGTTGGTACAATGTCCTTCGCATCCTGTACGGCTGTAAGCCAATAAAATCCTGCTCGGAAAGCTTTAGCCGCAATTGCTCGGCTGCTGGCATGATGGCCACATGCCCCTTCATGTATATCTTTGAGGATTAGCTTTCTTTCATCAAGTGTGACACATCGTTGTAGTACGCCCGAAATGCTCCTTTTATATAACTCTCCCTTAATGATCCTGAAAGCTTTAGATCGATGTGTAATTCGTCGTGCTCCAATTACATTCTCGGGTAGTTCTTCTCGCATCATGTATGCCACATATGGCTGCATCCATGTGGGTTCGATTATCAAGACCTTGTTGGGTTCTAGTTCTTCTTCAAGGGTGTCTACTTCATTTTCGGCAGCGGGCGCAGCCTCCAAGTCGTCTTTTGATTTGATCTTATTGCGCGTGTTTGGTGCTATGACCTTAGAGACCCTTTTAGCTTTGATGGAGCGCTCCGTTATCTATTCCCAAAATAATCCGGGTGGTACCGGTAAACACATGGATCCGATGTTCGCCAAGTTATCGGCTTCCTTATTGCTTGACCTTCCTATATATGATACTTCGCATCCATCAAATTGGGCTTCCATGATACTGTACATATACTGATAAGCGATCATGTTATTGCTGACAGTGTTACACTTTTTCATTACTTGTTGTGCGACAAAGTTTGAGTCGCCAAATATTTTTAGGCGAGTTGCACCACAGCTTTGGCCATACGCATGCCGTGTAGTAGGGCCTCATATTTGGCTTCATTATTTGACGCGTATGCGAATCTCATCCAAAGTACATAATGCATTTTATCACCTTGTGGTGACACCAGTATAACTCCTGCTCCTTATGTTCTCTTAGAGCCATCAAAGTACATTGTCCAAGAGCTAGAGAGGTCTGGTAGACCCGCACATTGTAGTTATTTCAAATAGATCATATGGGCACCTAGAGAGGGGGGTGAATAGGTGATACACCAATTTTTATTTCTTTTTCAGTTTTAGGCTTAACACAAAGGTAAATTCTCTAGATATACAACTAAGAAGAATTTCCCTATATGTCAACCTAACTACTAAGCGAGTAAAGGCAAAGGGAGTGGAATGAGGTAACTATAGTGAAGCACGCGGAGACACAAGATTTGTTTTACCATAGTTCCTTCCTTGTTAAGGGAAGTACGTCTGTGTTGGAGGGGCGGGTGGCACTAAGACCACCACGCCACAAAAGGCCTCACCCTGTTCTCTGATGGATCTCGCCACCAAAGGCCTGATCCACCTTCCACTATGTGGTACCCTTCTAGGCGGGAACCAGTGCCTTTACAACATTAGCGGGACACGCATCCACAACTTAATTGGAGGGTCCCATGATGACAACAAGCTTCCACAAGAACAAGTTAATCAATAATCGAAATAGATATTTAGATATTTGCAAGAAATACTAGATCAAGAATCCTCCAAGTGAATGGAGGGGAATCGAAGATCTTGATTGGTGCTGAAGTAGATTGAGGCATCCTCCTTCGATTCCCTAAAGATCGGAGACTTCGGGTGGTTGAACATGGAGATCTTGTGAGAATTAGAATCAACAACTCTGCACTTTTTCGAATGAATCAAGAGGTATGATAGGAGGAGCAATTGGGGTATTTATACCCCCTGCCAAGATCAAGCCGTTGGAGAAAAAGGGGCCGGATTATCCACCCTAAGTGAGGGCTGGATTATCTGCCGGGGCAAATATCTAGCCCGGAATCGGACAATCCGGACCAAATGTCCGCCCCTCTTTGCGTGCCTCCCCTTGTTTGCCTTTGACAAAATTCTTGGGGGGGGGGGCAGATTATCTGACCTAGGAAAAAGCTTCGTCCCTGGCTGGTTAATCTAGGGAAAACTCCACCCCTTCTACGTGACGCACCTTGGTGGCTTTTGGAAAAATCCCTAGGGGCGGATTATCCGGCCCCCTGGTGGGGTAGATTATCCGGCCAAGGCAAAAGCTCTGGCCTTGGTCAGTTAATTCGTGGGAAACTCCACCCCTTCTGCGTGACGTGCCTTGGTGGCTTTGATGAATCGGGCGGGGTGGATAATCTGGTCCTTGGTAGGGGCGCATAATCCACTTCCCAAAACTCTAGTTTAGACGCATTTGGGTGGAAAAGTATTCTGCACCACTAAACACACAATTAAATAATCCTTGGCATTGTTATCTAACACACAAAACACTAGAGATCATGAAATGTTATTTCAATCTCCCCCCTTTTTGGTCTTAGATGACAATACTAGGATTTGCAATATAGCCCTACTAACAGATCATTCCAAGCATGAAAAAAGACTCCCCTAAATGTGTGCATATATTAAGTTTGCATTTGAATACAAATGCACACACTTAGGTTCAGTACCTTTTCATGAATTGGAAACTAATATCACATGATGATTTAGAAAGAAAGAGATGAGTCATACCATCCATAATGAAGCCTTCAATAATATAGTGATAGACACATTTTAGAAACCCCCATATTGAGACTTCCGAGAATAATATCATGATGAAACAACCATATTGATAAATCTAGAATACCATAGTGATAAATCCATAGTCTCATGACTCAATGCGGACCAACATAGTCTCACAGAAACAAGCCAAATAGCAAATATAGGAGTTCAACGCTAAATGGGTACAAGCGAGAATAAGAGAAAAGAATAAAATGGCAAATGTGCTTGTGCCCGACCCATGCAAATCCCCTTCAACACCTAATAGAACTACTTCTCCCCCTTTGGCATCGATGCCAAAAGGGAAAAGAGTGATGCTAGCGTCTTGAGAGATTACTCCTCGTCCTCGTCCTCGTCCTCATCATAGGCTTCCTCGTCATCATCATACTCCTCATCCTCATCCTCAACTCAACCTCGTCAACCAGCACACCCTCTTCGTAGGGCCTAAAATACCGAGCACGAGGACATCACTGATACGTTTCTGTGACACCACGAGAACCACTTGTGAAGCGAATGAGCAAAATAGCAAAAAGATGAGCACACACACAAGTCCAGGAGGATTGCTAAAAATAGTAGAAAAACAACCACAAGTCAATCATATGTCACACCGTAGTCTGAGACCAACTGCAGCAAGTGCAACCTTTCTAGGTTGGATAATCCAACCCTAGCAAAATATTGTAGAAATTCTCAGATTGTTAGTGCAAACACAAATCGGGCAAATGGGTTTCTAGTCTACGATTTCTAACATGCAAAGGAACACAAGGGCAACTTTGTTGGGTCCGCAGCATAGAAAACAAAAATTTTCCTACGGTGTGAACTACACGCCAAGATCTATCTACTAGGTACAAAGCAACGGGTGGATATACATCCCACGAGAACTTACCCTCGAAGACAACGAGTTTTGTTAACGAGTAGGAACTCGTGGTTGATGTAGTCGTACACTTGCCGATCTCAAGATCGTGAGGAAGTCCGAGCGCCGCAACTCAGCAGCGCATCCGTACTCGCACACACGTTCAAGCCACCGGACAACCTCCACCTCCTCGCTCCAGCGATCCAGCGGAAGCAGCAACTCCTTCCAGACGAAATGCCACCGGGAACATGTATCTCGCTAATCCGAGACCATGGGGGAATAATTCTAGAGGGGGAGAGAGATCCTTCACAAGGAGGTGTGAGGATGAAGGAGGGAATGGGTGGCCTTTTATAGGAGGAGGTACCCCTCTCTCCATGGCGGCGCATGGGGGTGACCTCACCTCCCCATTCATGTGGTGGTAACCCCTCCACATTAAAATGCCTCTTCACATTCCCTTTTAAAGTCTCCACTTTAAATGCATTAAAATTCTCCAAGTTTAATGCTCTCTCATTTAATAAAACTCTTTTATTAAATTTATTCAGAATTTTGTTAATTACTTTAATTAACAAACATTCACATATAGCCCCTTGCAATATTTCAATATCACAAGCAGAACCACTTTCTGCAATTTCACCCGAAACAATTTCCGGTTTCTTTTGAAACAATTCCTGCGCTTTGCAATTCTTTCGTCTGAAACATATGTGCTCCAAAATAATCAGCAGCGGGACCTAGAGATCCATACTGACTCCTACACATTCAACGATGACTTCTGTGATCATGAGAACCTTTAACGCTTGTAACTAAATCCCTTTGTCTCGCGATATATTACATGTCCGAGATTCGATCATCGGTATCTCCATACCTAGTTTAATCTCGTTACCGACATGCACTCTTTTCTTGTTCCCGTGATATAACATTCTAGTGATCACATCACTTGCTTTCAAGCTATCTCAATGTGATATCACCGAGAGGGTCTAGAATATATCTATCCGTCATCGGGATTGAAAAATTCCACTCTTGATCCATGAGCCTCAACATAACACCTTCGTAGTACTGAACTCATCTTTATAGTCACCCTGTTACGGTGTGTCGTTTAATGTTATCAAGATACTCTTCAGGTGTTAGCAATTAACATGATCTCATGGTCTAAGGATAAAGATTACTTCGTATGATGTTATAGCAATATAAACATAATGACTTGATCGTAATGCTATACTTCGGATGAATGTTCATCACATCTTTCCACCAATGGTGTGACCTTGTTATTAACAACATCCAATGTCCATGATCAGGAAACCTTGATCATCTTGTTAATCAACAAGCTAGTCTATAAGAGAGGCATAACTAGGAACCCTTTTTGTTTATTAAACACACATGTATTGATGTTTCTGATCAATATAATTCTAGCATGCAAAATAAACATCTATCATATATAAGGAATACATAATAACAACTTTATTATTGCCTCTCAGGGCATATTTCCTTCAGTCTCCCACTTGTACTAGAGACAATAATCTAGTTCACATAGTGATAAATCTAACACCCATGGAGTTCTGGTGTTGATCATGATTTGCCCTAGGGAGAACTTTAGTCAACGGATCTGCTACATTTAGGTCCGTGTGTACTTTACAAATCTTTATATCTCCATCCTTGACATGCTCGCGGATGGAGTGAAACCGGCGCTTAATATGCTTGGAATTCTTGTGAGACCTCGGTTCCTTTGCGTTGGCTATGGATCCATTGTTGTCACAATAGATCACCATTGGGTCCAATGCACTAGGAACCACACCTATATCCGTAATGAACTCTTTCATCTAAACCGCTTCCTGCGCTGCTTCTGAAGCAGCAACATATTCCGCCTCCGTCATTGATCCAGCCACCACATTTTGTTTGGAACTCCTCCAACTAACTGCTGCTCCGTTCAAGAGAAATACGTATCCGGATTGAGACTTAGAGTCATCCGGATCGGTGTCAAAGCTAGCATCAACATAACACTTAGCGACTAGCTCTTCTTCACCTCCGTATATGAGAAACATATCCCTAGTTCTTCTCAAGTACTTGAGGATGTTCTTTACCGCTATCCAGTGTTCTGGACCTGGATCAGATTGGTATCTACTAGTCAAATTAATAGCATGTGCCACATCCGGTCTTGTACATAGCATGGCATACATTATAGAGCCTATGGCCGAGGCATAGGGGATCTTATCCATCATCTCTCTTTCTTCCGCCGTAGCCAGACTTTGAGTCTTACTCAATGTCTTGCCTTGCAACATCGGTAAGAACCCCTTCTTACTTTCGTCCATATTAAACTTCTTTAATATCTTATAAAGGTATGTTCTCTGTGATAGCCCAATTAGGCGCCTTGATCTATCTCTATAGATTTTAATGCCTAATATATATGACGCTTCACCAAGGTCTTTCATTGAAAATTTGTTGTTTAGATAACTTTTAACACTGTTTAAAAGATCTATATCATTTCCAATCAATAATAGGTCATCCACATATAATATCAGAAATGCCACATTTCTCCCACTCACTTTCTTGTAAATACAATCCTCTCCATAAGTTTGGACAAATCCAAACTCTTTGATCACCTCATCAAAGCGGAGATTCCAACTCCGGGATGCTTGCTTCAGTCCATAGATGGATCGCTGAACTTTGCATACCTTATTAGCATCCTTAGGATCGACAAAACCCTTAGGTTGTATCATATACAACTCTTCTTCAATATTACCATTGAGGAACGCAGTTTTGACATCCATCTGCCATATTTCATAATCGAAATATGCATCAATTGCTAACATAATCCTAACTGACTTAAGCATCACTACGGGAGAGAATGTCTCATTGTAGTCAACTCCTTGAATTTGTCGAAACCCCTTTGTGACAAGTCGAGCCTTATAGATGGTCACATTACCATCAGCATCAGTTTTTCTTTTGAAAATCCATTTATTCTCAACGGCCTTTCGATCGTGAGGTAAGTCCACCAAGGTCCAAACTTGGTTCTTGTACATGGATTCCATTTAGGATTTCATGGCTTCTAGCCATTTGTTGGAATCCGGGCTCATCATCGCTTCTTCATACATCACAGGGTCATCCATTTCATCAACCATGAAATTTACAATAGGATTGACGTACAGTTCAGGAGCTGCACGTGTCCTGCTTGACCTACGAGGTTCGGTAGTGTCCTCTTTCGGAGTTTCATGATCAATATCATTAGCTCTCTCTTCATTAGGTGAAGTCAACTCCGAAACAACTTCCGGTGCTGCGCTACTCGCCATTTCATGAAGAGAAGGTTCAACAACCTCTTTGAGTTCTACCTTCCGACTACTCACACCTTTCGCGAGAAACTCCTTCTCAAGAAAGGATCCATTCTTGGCAACAAAAACCTTGCCCTCGGATCTGTGATAGAAGGTATACCCAATCGTTTCCTTAGGGTATCCTATGAAGACGCATTTTTCCGCTTTGGGTTTGAGTTTATCCGGCTGAAGTTTCTTCACATAAACATCGCATCCCCAAACATTAAGAAATGATAGCTTAGGTTTGTTTCCGAACCATAATTCATATGGTGTCGTTTCAACGGATTTAGATGGTGCCCGATTTAAATTGAATGCAGCTGTTTCTAGTGCATAACCCCAAAATTACAGTGGCAAGTCAATCAGAGACATCATAGATCGAACCATATCCAATAAGGTACGATTATGACGTTCCGACACACCATTACGTTGTGGTGTTCCGGCAGGCGTGAGTTGTGAAACTATTCCACACTCTTTCATGTGTGTGCTAAACTCGTAACTTAGATACTCTCCTCCACGGTCAGACCGTAGAAATTTGATCTTTCTATTACGATGATTTTCCACTTCATTCTCAAATTCCTTGAAGTTTTCAAAAGTTTCATACTTGTGTTTCATCTAATAGATATACCCCTATCTACTCAAATCATCCGTGAAAGTAACAAAATAACGATATCCACCTCGCGCTGACACACTCATTGGTCCACACACATCAGTATGTATGATTTCCAATAAATCAGCCTGTTCCATTGAACCGGAAAACGGCGTTCTAGTCATCTTGCCCATAAGGCATGGCTCACATGTATCAAATGATTCAAAATCAAGTGATTCCAAAAGTCCATCAGAATGGAGTTTCTTCATGCGTTTAACGCCAATATGACCTAGACGGCAGTGCCACATATATGCAGATATATCATCATCAAGTTTAATCTTTTTAGCATTAACATTATGAATGTGCGTAATATTACTATCGAGATACATCAGAAATAAACCATTCAACATAGGTGCATGACCATAAAAGATATTATCCATATAAATCGAACAACCATTGTTTTCAGATTTAAAAGAATAACCACTTTGCATCAAACATGATCTAGATACAATGTTCATGCTAAGTGCAGGCACCAAATAACAATTATTTAGGTTTATGACTAATCTCGATGGCATATGGAGAGGCAGCGTTCCGACGGCGATCACATCAACTCTTGATCTATTGCCGACCCGCATTGTGACCTCATCCCTTGCTAGTTGTCGCTTGTTCCGCAGCCCCTGAATCGAGTTACATATATTAGCAACCGATCCCGTATCAAATACCCAGGTGCTACTACGAGTACTAGTCAAGTACACATCAATAACATGTATATCACATATACCTTTGTTTGCCTTGCCGGACTTCTTGTCCGCCAAATACATGGGGCAGTTGCGCTTCCAATGGCCATTCCCCTTGCAATAGTAGCACTCGGTATCGGACTTAGGGCCATCTCGGGGTTTCTTTTCAGGCGCGGCAACAGATTTACCACCCTTCTTTCCTTTGTGCTTGCCTTTCTTGTCCTTCTTGAAACCGGTGGTCCTATTGATCATCAACACTTGATGTTCTTTCCTAATCTCCACTTCTGCAGTCTTAAGTATTGACAGAAGCTTGGGAAGAGTCTTCTTCATGCCCTGCATATTATAGTTCATCACGAAGCTCTTGTAGCTAGGTGGCAGAGATTGGAGAACACGATGTATGTCTAAGTCATTGGGAATCGTTATTCCCAAGGACACAAGCTTATCGGCGTACCCAGACATTTTGAGTACATGCTCACTAACGGAGTTGTTCTCCTCCATCATGCAGCTAAAGAACTTTTTAGTAGCATTATAACTCTCTAGGGAAGCATGGGTATCGAAAATCATTTTCAATTCTCCCATGGTATCAAAGGCATTGCCATATTCGAAACGCTTTCGAAGTTCTGGCTCTAGCCCATACAGTATGCCGCAATAAACTAAGTTGTGGACCTCCTGACGAGTAACATAGACATTCTTTTCCTCGTCAGGGGCATCAGGAGCTGGTGGGGGGCCTAGCGGCGCATCTAGCGCATATTGCTTTTGTGTAGCAGTGAGGAGAATCCTCAAATTCATAGCCCAGTTGGTGAAGTTGCTACCATTCGCAACAAGTTTCTATTTCTCCATGAACACATTGAAATAAAAAGCAGGTGGTGCCATCTACAACAGAATTTGTAAAGTTTATTTAGACTAAGTTTATGATA
This sequence comes from Avena insularis, assembly GCA_023614405.1. NCBI lineage: Eukaryota > Viridiplantae > Streptophyta > Magnoliopsida > Poales > Poaceae > Avena > Avena insularis. Next base: position 421,584,360 of record CM042686.1, on the reverse strand, counting down.
GATTGAGTTCAACTAATCCAAATTACTAATGAACTCCCACTCAAAAACGACATCCCTCGTGTCCCTTTGGTGATTAGATGAACCAAATCCACTACACCAAGTCCGATCATCACGTGAGTCGGTGTAGCTTCAAAGGCGAGCATCTATATGGGCATCATATCAACCATATGACTCATGCTTAACCTTTCGGTCCGTGTTCTGAGGCCATGTCTGTACATGCTAGGCTCGCCAAGTAAGAACCTTAGTACTCGCGTGTGTAAAACTGTCTTACACCCATTGTATGAAAGCGTAGAGTCGAGTACACCCGATCATCACGTGATGTCTCGAAACACGATCCATAGAATGGTGCATACTCAAGGAAGAACACATTTTATCTTGATATCTAAATGAGGGATCATCTTATAATGCTACCAAAAGCGCCAAACAAGCAGCATAAGATGCTAACATCTAATGTGTAAAGTGAGATGATATGGTCCATGCATTTGATCTCTATCATTTGCATCGCGGTATGATCTCTATCATTCCTTTGTGTGTAAGGCCAAGGTCTATGGAACTTACACGTTGAATGTGTTGTAAGAGTATCTATCATACATCTACTTACAACAATACCATATCAATACACTAGCCCAGCAACGATCTAAACTAGATGCCTCTAATTTATCAATTGCAAGTTTTACGTGGCTTAGGGCTTTCGGAGATAGAACCGTTTTGACCTACAAACATGAACCAAAACAAGGATAACCAAGTTATTAGCAACTCGTTGTAAATCACATATTGACTATAGTAGGAGAGACAGACACCCGCCAGCCACTTATGCAAAACAAGTTGCATGTCAGTCGTGGAACCGGTCTCATGTACGATGACATGTAATGTTGGTCCGGGCCGCTTCATCCCACTATGCCACCAATATCCAAAATACATAGAAGATGCAATAACATGATCATCATTGCCCACATATAAACATATGTGTACTACCCGTGCAAAGCACCTACGCATAGATCAGGCTCTGATACCACTGTTGGGTCCGCAGCATAGAAAACAACAAAATTCCTACGGTGTGAACTACACGCCAAGATCTATCTACTAGGTACAAAGCAACGGGTGGATATACATCCCACGAGAACTTACCCTCGAAGACAACGAGTTTTGTTAACGAGTAGGAACTCGTGGTTGATGTAGTCATACACTTGTCGATCTCAAGATCGTGAGGAAGTCCGAGCGCCGCAACTCAGCAGCGCATCCATAATCACACACACGTTCAAGCCATCGGACAACCTCCACCTCCTCGCTCCAGCGATCCAGCGGAAGCAGCAACTCCTTCCAGACGAAATGCCACCGGGAACATGTATCTCGCTAATCCGAGACCATGGGGGAATAATTATAGAGGAGGAGAGAGATCCTTCACAAGGAGGTGTGAGGATGAAGGAGGGAATGGGTGGCCTTTTATAGGAGGAGGGGGGTACCCCCTCTCTCCATGGCCGGCGCATGGGGGGTGACCCCTCACCTCCCCCATTCATGTGATGGTAACCCCTCCACATTAAAATGCCTCTTCACATTCCCTTTTAAAGTCTCCACTTTAAATGCATTAAAATTCTCCAAGTTTAATGCTATCTCATTTAATAAAACTATTTTATTAAATTTATTCAGAATTTTGTTAATTACTTTAATTAACAAACATTCACATATATCCCCTTGCAATATTTCAATATCACATGCAGAACCACTTTCTGCAATTTCACCCGAAACAATTTCCGGTTTCTATTGAAACAATTCCTGCGCTTTGCAATTCTTTCGTCTGAAACATATGTGCTCCAAAATGGTGTCCGGTAACTCTTAAGTGTGTAACCCTACGGTTCACGAATAATGCAGACATGATCGAGACCCTTCTCCGATAAATAATCAACAGCAGGACCTAGAGATCCGTACTGACTCCTACACATTCAACAATGACTTCTGTGATCGAGAGAACCTTTAACGCTTGTAACTAAATCCCTTTGTCTCGCAATATATTACATGTCCGAGATTCGATCATCGGTATCTCCATACCTAGTTTGATCTCGTTACCGACATGCACTCTTTTCTCGTTCCTGTGATATAACATTCTAGTGATCACATCACTTGCTTGCAAGCTATCTCAATGTGATATCACCGAGAGGGCCCAGAGTATATCTATCCGTCATCGGGATTGACAAATTCCACTCTTGATCCTGAGCCTCAACATAACACCTTCGTAGTACTGAACCCATCTTTATAGTCACCCTGTTACGGTGTGACGTTTGATGTTATCAAGATACTCTTCAGGTGTTAGCAATTAACATGATCTCATGGTCTAAGGATAAAGATTACTTTGTATGATGTTATAGCAATATAAACATAATGACTTGATCGTAATGCTATACTTCGGATGAATGTTCATCACATCATTCCACCAATGGTGTGACCTTGTTATTACCAACATCCAATGTCCATGATCAGGAAACCTTGATCATCTTGTTAATCAACAAGCTAGTCTATAAGAGAGGCATAACTAGGAACCCTTTTTGTTTATTAAACACACATGTATTGATGTTTCTGATCAATACAATTCTAGCATGCAAAATAAACATCTATCATATATAAGGAATACATAATAACAACTTTATTATTGCCTCTCAGGGCATATTTCCTTCAAACTTCTAGATTGAGTTTCAACCACAAAACTACAACTTCCATACAAAAGATGATAGCGGGGGATTTACCCTCACTCATTGGAAGAAGTACTCAGAGTAGTTGCAAAGAAGATCTAGGGGAGGCCCGGAAAATCTGGTGGCTGGAACGGCACCGGGGAGGGCGGGGAGGTCTGGCGGCGGCTGGGGAAGGAGAGGGGGTCGGGGTGGGAGTGTCTTCTCTGTTTGAGCCCTCCCACCCGACGCCTCGACCTAAATCAGAAGAAACCATCCGGGCTGGTTAATTCGGCCCCGACTTGGGGCGGATAATCTAGCCCTCTCCAATTTTTCCGTTTAAACAGGAATTGGGATAGCACAACGCCTCAAAACCCCTCACAAGATAAACAACGGACTTGTGTGCAAGATAGATGTATCAGGGAGGGAGAAAGGCTTAGGTTTAGATAGCCAAACTAAGATGGTACTACACACCAAGGATTTCAAAAACAAGATAATTAAAAACCAATTGTTGGTGTATTTTCCCTAAGAACATAAGATGGTCAAATAAAAACCAATAAAACCCTCAAAGAACCAACTCTTCATAAATAAGAGGGCAGTGGCCGAAGCCACCTTGTAGGAGTAGATGGCATGACACCACGAAGATGTATCTTGGGTTCATAGTCAATACTCATCAATAAACTCACATATCACAAAATGATATTAAGAGAAATGATTTGTCTTACTTTCGGAATTATGGGGGGAGGGTTAGCCCAATAATTAGGACCACACTCCCCCTATATCGATGCCCACATCTAAACCAAATAGAGGAAGAGACATAGGGGAGTATGTAAGGGAAATCAAGTTAAGCTCCTTGAATCCACGATATTTAGCTCATTCCTCAAATAAAAAACCCTTGCTTCATCAACTGGCTTTGTGAAAATATCTCCTAGCTGATTCTTCATGCTCACAAATATTAGGTCAATATGTCCACGAGCGACATGGTCTCAAATAAATGATTGCGGATCTAAATATGTTTCGTCCTTGTGTGATGCATCGGATTTAAGAAATTTTGATGGCACTTTCATTATCACATAAAAGAGGCACTTTGTCACAATTGACACCGTATTACTTTAAAGTTTGCCTCATCCATAACAATTGAGTGCCTGCACTTGCAGTATCCACATATTCTGCTTCGGTGGTGGATAGAGATATACAATTTTCCTTCTTAGAAGACCAACAAACCAAAGATCTTTCCAAAAATTGATAATCTCCAAAGGTTGACTTCTATCATCCTTATCACTAGCCCAATCGGAATCTGTATATCCATATAAAGAAAAATTAGAGCCCTTGGGATACCATAGACCAAAGTTAGGGGAATGAACCAAATATCGGAAGATTCTCTTGACCGACACTAAGTGGATTTCTTTAGGAGCCGCTTGATACCTTGCACACACACCTACACTTAGCACAATATCGGGTCTAGATGCATAGAGATAGAGAAGAGGGTCGATCATGGATAGTCCGTCCCCCATGGCTGGATAATCCGGTCTAGGACTTCCAGTTGTTCTTTGTTCCTAGCATGTGATGGAGATGTAGGGCTAGATAATTTGGCCCCCTGGCCGGATAATTTTGCATGGGACTTCCAGCTTGATGATCTTTTATAAGTTTGTTGGGTTGGTGTAGTAGTTTCTTCAATAGGTGGAGTTTTTTGCTCTTGTGTAGATGAGGCTCTACTTGAGTAGAGCATTGTCCTTCCCAATCCGCCACAAGGGGTTCCTAAACAGTGCAGTAGAATCTCACACCCATTCTTCTTATGTCATCTTGGGGTATTTCAACATCTGTTTCACAAACATCAACTTGCCCCACATGGGAGCCATCATTCTCTTCGAACACCACACTACAAGATTCCACAACAATCCTAGTGGTCTTGTTGTAGACTCTATAAGTGTGGGATTCGATACCGTAACCAACAAAAATGCCTTCTAAAGCCTTAGACCCGATTTTAGATAAATGAACTCCTTTGATGAGAAAGAAATACTTACAACCAAATACCTAGAAGTATGAAACGTTTGTCTTGTTACCGGTAAGTATCTCATTGGAGTCTTGTTCAAGAGCTTGCGGAGATAAAGCCGGTTTGAATAATGACAAGAGGTGGATATGGCTTCAGCCTAGAATTTGTATGGTGAGTTGAATTCAACCAACATGAATCTTGCCATATCCATCAAAGTCCGGTTTTTCCTCTTAGCTACACCATTTTGTTGAGGGGTATACGTAGCGGAATATTGATGTCTTATGGAATCCGCCACAAGTGGTTCTTCAACGGGGTGGTATAATCCCACACCCATTCTTCTTATGGAATCTTGGGGTATTTCAACATCTGTTTCACAAACATCAACTTGCCCCACATGGGAGCCATCATTCTATTCGAACACCTGATGAGCGCATATCTACATCATGTTTTACATTATTATTTTGCATTGTAGATGTAGGATGTTGGTATTTTATGGTGCTCGCGTGCACATTTTATCTCTATTTCACCAGGATCAGGACATATGATGGATCCAATGGATACAATTCTTGGAGCAGTTGTACTGAGGATAAAAGGAGTCAAAAACAATGTAAATCGCTTATTTGGGAAATATTAATAATACCAGAAGAAAACCAGAAGCAAACAAAGGAGGCAGAAGGTTCAACGACCAACTATATGATCGGAGCAAATTTTTCGGCGTATAGCTCTAGCCGTATAGTTGGTGCCACCTCCGCCTCCTCAAATAGTTTCACCCCGTGCAATTGGATCGAGGAGACGACATACAGAACACCCAAAAATCGTAGAAACCTCAACTCCGGAAGGCATCTTGAGGGGGAACTCATCCACCGGGGATCCATCTTCGCCCTGCGCAGATCCGGGAGGCTAAGGCATCGATCTTCATCATCCACCACTACATCACCACCATCTCCATCCATCCCATCTACATCTTGTCTAGATCTTGTTGTAATTTCCACACTCGTTGTGGATTTATACAAGTACTATTCATCTATGATAGATTCTGTTGTTATTGCCATGATGTTGATTGCCTCCATGTTTGAGTAGATTATTAGTTCTTGGGGAGATGGAGAAACCCTAGTATGAGATTGAAATAAGATAAAGTCTATTATGATATTCATCACTATGACCATGTGTTAGATTTTCTATAGCTTGATGTTGAGAGAAGTCGACCTCTCAATATTTGCCTCTCATGGGGACATGATGGAGGGAACTACTTGTTGGTAGACGGAGGCATGCTAGCACTTACAATGACTATAAAGCTGTTGGCACCCCTTACGTATCAACTTGGGAAACCGAGGAAACTCACGTAACACTATCCATGCCATGGATACGTCCTACGGGATTAAGTCCCTTAATAGCCAAGTAACTCGATTGATGTGTGTCAACACCCAGATTTTTAATCCCAGATGCATGTTATGCCATACCTCGCAATCCCAGTATTACCATTTTTACGAGACAGAATAGATCGGATATCACAGTACATCATCCATTACAAACCATAATAAGGTCTTACACAATTAAAGGATCTCATGATCCAGTCTTAATATAATCAAGCAGCGGAATAATAAATGTAGTAGTGGGCTCCATCTTCAGGGTCAGAGGCAATGCTGACGATGGGAGATGATCCTAGTTGTCGTAGACGTCCTGTTGTCCATCATCCTGATAGTCCTCCTCATAGTCTGGCCACGGGAATAGCCAGGGACAAAGCCATGAGTACTCTTTAAGTACTCGCAAACTATCACTAACAAGTAAGGTAGTTCTAGTAGGAATCTTAAGCTCTAGGTTTATTTGCAAAAAGCCAGATTTATCTAAACTCAGTTTAGAAGTAAAGAAAACTAAGTTAATATTCTAAATCACTTAAGTGGGAAACTAGTTTTCATATTCACAACCCTGTTGTGGTCAAGCCAAAGTCATAGTTCACTTCACAAGTCATTTTGAAAACATCTGATGACGGAACAGTATGGCTACTCCAACTATCCATGACCACAGACGCGACTATTCAAATAGTTTGACACTCTGCAGAGGTGGTACACTTTCACCACAAAATTCGATACATCCATCTGGGATAACCATGAATCATCATACTTAGTATGCGGATAATCAATCATAACCTTTCAATAACACACTCTAGTATAGGCACATTCCCTATGAGCTTGGCCGCCCATCCATGGCCATCTGCCATCCTGGGCACTGCATAGGTGGACATCATCAAGAGGTAGCCTAAGCTCAAACCTCTTCCGTGAGGGAACCCATACTAATGCATATAAACTTCCGGCTAAGCCCTACCCAATTCAGGTATTGTGGTTGTACGATAAAATTGGAATGGTATCGCATCCGGACCCAACCATCAGTTTTTATAAAGGGCTAAGGCTCATGCCTCAACATTTTCATCATCAAATCCTTTTCTGTCCATAACACATGTCAAAACATTTCAATAGAATGAAGCATTATTCCAAGGTTTTCATAATCATTTTCACCAAGTATTCCCATCTAAAGTAATCCACTTTTATGATTAGCACTAGCCACTAAAGTTAAGAGTGTTCGCTAATGAGGGGTGCTAATATTTAATCTCATGCCATAGAATGACATCTAAGTATAGGCCTAGTTTTACACACTTTATGCTATCTATTCTACTTTTCCAAATACTCATAAGGCACTAGCTAAAAGTAAAGAACTTTGGTAAAGTAAACGAATAAAGCTGCCAAGTAAAAGTTGGGATTGGTATAAATCAAGGGTATATAACCAAAGCATGCCTAATGCATTTTGCTTAGGTTATCTTGCAATTTGAATCTCTAGGCTACGCGTGGGAAACTAAACGGGACGGCCCAACTGCACTACACGACACATCGGGCTGCTGAAAGAGGGGGTCCACTCATCAGCAAGTCTATCTACGCGAAGCGGTATCTATGAATCTGAGCCCTACGATCAAAATCTAATCTAACGGCCGAGAGTCATCGTCGACGACGAACTGCTCCAGCGAGGAATCAAACCTAGCGCAGTGGTGGGGGTCCGGCAAGGCTCATCTAGGCTCCAGCTAGGGTCAGCAGCGGGGGCGAACGGCATTGTCGATGATGCTGGTTCCAGCGGTGGTCGCGGCAGCTCCTGGGTGGTCGCAATCGACGGCGCCCTTCTCCTCCAGCAGCGGCGAGCTCCGGCCAAATTCCAGCGAGAGAGAGCTCGCCTTGCTCCAAGGAAGGGTGAGGGAGGATTAGTGAGGAGTGGTGAGGGTGTTGGTGTGGAGAATGGAGGTGGGGGAGGCCTCTACTTATACTGCGGCAAGGGGACCGAACGACGTGGGCTTAGGCTCATCGGTGACGATGCTATAGGCGGCTATCGGCACGGCTGAGGGTAGGGGGTGGTGCGTGGTTCCCTAGTGATCATTGTGGGCTTAAAGACGAGGTACAGGGTGGCTTCGAACGATCGAGCGCGTGCGGTGCTCCGCACGGATGAAGCGGTGTTTGCGATGGCGTGCGGGAGCTACGGGTCGCTCGGTGGCGAACGGGGGTGTCTGGGAGGTTGTGGTGATCATGGCGAACGTGAGCGTGCACGTCAAGGGCGATGCGCGGTCTGTGCGAGGCGGTCGGGTGCGGCGCGTTGGTGCGCTCTAGGCATGGCGCGGAGATGGTGGGCACGACGTAGCTAGGGTGGTCCAGGGCTCTCTTGTGGCCGTGGCTTGGACAGGGGGTGGCGGTAGACTGCGGCGTGTCTGGTGTGTGTCGTGGGCGAGGGCGGCGTGGCTCCTGGCGTGCTGTCCACTATCGGCCGGCGACGACCACATTCGGGCGGCGCGGCACTATGCACAACGACAAAGAGAGGGCTGGTCTGGTGCTTGGCTAGGCACAGGGGAGACAGGGGAGTGAAGGGGAGACCAAATGGTCAATGGGTTACTGCTTAAACAGTGAAGTTAGGCAGTATTGGTTTTGTGTCTACAAGGTGTTTGTTGTAATGGCCGCAAGAATTAAAGTTTGAAATTTTTGAATCAAATTTGGTGAGTGATCTATACTTATGTTTGGTAGTCTCTGGTTACTTGGGTTTGCCAAGGGGAATTGGTTTAGAGGGTTTTTGCAAGACTGTGATCTTAGTACATACACTTGATTCAATTTTCAAATGTTCTTTAAATAGATTTGAAAATAGTTTCTGTGGGTTTTTAAAGTTTGCTTGTATTCACTTTTACTTGGTCTAGCAAGGGGTGAAAAGAAGTGGAATTGTTTCTGTTAGAATTTATCTTCTAGGAACACTCAAAGTGATCTAGTGGTTAACTTTGGCAAAAATGACCATTTGCTTTATTTATTCATATTTGATTTCTTTTTCTTTTGATTTTGTTTGTAATTGGCCTAGATGATGTAGCATTCAACCTTAAACCATTTCTCATCATTTGTAGCACTCAAGCCTGGCAAATTCAATCAATTCTACACTAATGCAAAACACACATGCATTCATATAGATTTTTGGAATTAAAGTTTTTGTTAACCCTAAATTGGGTGATTAGAACTTGATAATCTTGATTAGGGTTTTTGGGGTGTTACAAACCTTCCCTCCTTAAACAAAATCTCGTCCTGAGATTTGAGGAAATCTAGGAACTAAAGAGATTTGGAAACTCAGTCCTAATGTAATCTTCTCGCTCCCAAGTAGGTTCTTCTTCGGTATGGTTGCTCCATTGGATCTTGAGAAACTTGATACTCCGGGTCCTGGTGGTTCTGAAGGCTTCTTCCAAAATACGAATGGGAACTTCATGATACGTCAGATCTTTGTTGATATCTATGGCTCGGTGATCGATGTTCTTGAACACTTCCGTATTCTCCGGAACTTCTAGGCATTTGCGAAGTAACGAGATATGGAACACATCATGGATGGCTGACATCTACTCTGGCAGTTCCAGTTGATAAGATACTTATCCTCAGCGATTCAAAATCTTGAAGGGTCCAATATATCTGGGGGCTAACTTTCCTTTCAGTTCAAAACGTTGCATTCCCTTCAAGGGTGACACTTTGAGATACACAAAATCTCCGACATTGAAGGTCAAGTCTCGATGTCTCTTGTCAGCATAACTCTTCTGTCTAGATAGGGCGGTCTTGAGGTGCTCATGGACTTTGTGAACCTTCTCTTCGGCTTCTTGTAGGATGTCAGGTCCGAAAATCTAACTCTCTCCTACTTGCGACCAATTCAAGGGGGTACGACACTTCCTTCCATATAGAAATTCAAAGGGGGCCATTTGCAAACTGGCTTGATAACTATTGTTGTATGAGAATCCTGCGAAAGGCAGACAATCTTCCCATTTTGGTCCATATTCTAACACACAAGCTCTCAACATATCCTCTAAAATTTGGTTGACTCTTTCAGTCTGTCCATCAGTCTGCGGGTGATAAGCTGTGCTGAAATTCAACTTGGTTCCCAATCCTTCTTGGACTTTCTGCCAAAATCTTGAGGTAAATTGGGTTCCTCGATCCGACACTATGGTCTTAGGGGTTCCATGCAAACTGACTATTCTAGCAATGTACAACTCTGCTAGCTTCGAACTCTGGTAGGTAGTCTTGAAAGGTATAAAATGGGCTGCCTTGGACAGTCTATCAACTATGACCTAAATAGAGTCATTTCCCCTACTAGAAGTAGGCAAACCGGTGATAAAGTCCATTCCGACAGAATCCCATTTCCATTCTGGAATCTACAAAGTTTCAAAAGTCCTGCGGGTCTACGATGTTCCGCTTTGACTCTCTGACATATATCACACTTGGCTATGTAGCTTCCGATTTCTCTCTTCATCTTGTGCCACCAAAATTGCTCCTTCAAATCCTAATACATCTTCGTTCCTTCAGGGTGGATAGAATAAAGAGTATCATGAGCTTCTTGCATGATAACTTGCTTCAGCTCAGAATTTGCTGGCACACACATACGTCTTTTGTACCACAAAACTCCTTCTTCATCCTCGGTGAATCCGGATACCTTTCCTGTACCGATACGACATTTGATTCCGTCGATACTCGCATTTCCTTTCTACGCCTCCTTGATCTGACTGATCAAAGTGGGTTGAAGTTCAATGCTAGCTAAAAATCCTTGGCTAACTAGCTCAGTTCTAAACTTCTCCAACTCTTCATGCAAACTTGGCTAGGCTTCTTTGATCATGGTGTTTAATCTACACGGCAATCTGCTAAGAGCATCCGCTACCACATTGGCTTTGTCGAGGTGATAGTGAATGTCAAGGTCATAATCCTTGATTAAATCTATCCATCTCCTTTGCCTCATATTCATCTCCTTCTGAGTGAAAATATACTCCAAACTCTTGTGATCCGAATAAATGTCACAGCGGTTACCCATAAGGTAATGACGCCAGGTCTTCAAAGCTAAAACTACAGCTCCTAGTTCAAGGTCATGGGTAGGGTAGTTTTTCTCATGCTGCTTAAGTTGTCGGGACAAATATGCTATGACTTTGCCTTTTTGCATCAACACACATCCGAGACCAATCTTGGATGCATCACAATACACATCAAAGGGCTTCTTGATATCTGGCATAATTAGAATTGGGGCTGAAATCAATCTCTTCTTGAGCTCTTGAAAACTTGCTTCACATTTGTCAGTCCATTCACACTTCTTATCTTTCTTCAACAACTGGGTCATTGGTCTTGCGATGCTCGAAAATCCTTCAACGAACTTGTGGTAGTATCCCGCTAATCCGAGAAATGCACGGACTTGGGTTTGAGTGGTTGGGGCTTTCCATTCTTCAACATCTTTGATCTTGGCGCGATCAACAAGGACTCCTCCTGCCGCCACAATATGTCCTAGGAATCCTACTTCCTTTAACCAGAATTCACATTTGCTAAACTTAGCATACAACTGATGTTCTCTAAGGGTTTCAAGGATGGTTCTCGGGTGTAGCTCATGGTCTTCTTCTGACTTTGAATAGATTAGAATATCATCGATAAAAACAACGACAAACTTATCTAGGAAGTTCATAAAAATCTTATTCATGAGATTCATGAAATAAGCGGTGGCATTGGTTAATCCAAAAGACATGACCGTACTCATACAATCCATATCTAGTGGTAAAGGCAGTCTTTGGAATATCCATTGCACGAATTTTGAGTTGATGATAACCAGTTCTAAGATCAATCTTAGAAAACACTCTGGCACCAGTCAACTGATCAAACAGATCCTCAATCTTTGGCAGTGGGTACTTGTTCTTGATGGTGACATCATTCAGCTTCCGGTAATCCATGCACAAATGGTTACCTCCATCTTTCTTATCCACAAACAAAACAGGCGATCTCCATGGCGATGCGCTTGGTTGAATCAAACCTTTCTCGAGCATAGCATCAAGTTGCTTCTTTAGCTCCACTAATTCAGATGGGTTTATACTATAAGGTCTCTGAGCTATGGGTTCAGTTCCAGGAATTAGTTCAATGGTGAACTCGATATCTTGATCTGGGGGCAAACCAGGCAATTCGTCTAGGAATATGTCAGGGTATTCACAGACTACTCTGACTTGGTTTAGGGTTGGTTAGGCTAGAGTCTTGTTGCACTTGAATTGACGGGGCAAAGTTTCAGATACATGCTCTACTGATACTCCAGAGATACTAGTCATGGTTATGGATTTCTTGGCATAGTCGATCAATCCTTTATGTTTTGACATCCAATCCATTCCGAGTACTACTTCCAAACCTTTGGTTCCAAGTACTTTTAGATTAGCATAAAAATCTATTCCATGGATTCTGATAGGTATAGCCTTGCAAATTTTTCTAGGTTTGGTGGTTGAACCAGGTATTTGAACTATCATGACATGCTTCAATTTGGTTGGTTGAATCTTACTAGTGCATGCAAATTCTTCTGGAACAAATGAGTGCGATGCTCCAAAATCAAACAACACTTAAGCAAGTACTGCATTAACAGAAAACATACCCAGCACGACATCTGGCGCTTCCTAGGCTTCTTCAGCATTCATGTGGAACAGACGGTCGTTGTGGTTGAGCTTATTCCCTAGGGCAAATCTCCTTCCAGGCTGAACACGACACTGTTGCTGAGCGGGTGCATTCACATTGGTGGTTGCTACAAGCTTCTTGGGACACTCATTGGAGTAATGACCCTTGACTCCACATTCAAAGCAAGTAATCTGGGACTTGTCTTTGGCTGCAACAGGCACAACATTGCTTCCAGTTCTTGGGGCAGTATTGTTGTTGTCGTTGTTGTTGTTGTTGTTGGACTTGGGCGATGCACGGTTGGAGTTATTGGAGTTGCCGGGGTTATTGTTGTGGTTTCCTCCGCTACGATTGGGGTAGCTTGGACGGGACATCGGGGGTCTGTTGTTTCTTGGGGCATATCCTGCAGACGGGTTGGGGCGATACTTCTGGGTATTGTGGGATCCAGTCTGGTGCATCATCCTGTGCTTGTGGTTGTAATTGGCTTGGTTGATCTTCCCTTCCATCTGAATGACAGAGTCTACAAGCTCTTCTAGGTATCCAAAACGGATGTTGACTAACACAGTCTGCATCTCATCATGCATTCCATTCAGGAACCTCTCCTTCTTCTTGGCTTCAGTGTTAATCTCACCAGGGGCATACCTAGCTAGGGACAGTAATTTGTCACGGTACTCAACTACCTCATCCTTCCTTGCTTCAGTTCTCTGAACTCATCTCTCATTCTGGTGATTAAACCTTGTGGCACATGGGTGCGACTGAACTTGATCTTGAATGCTTCCCAAGTCATCATCTGACCGTCGTTCATGGTATGGATGCTATTCCACCAGGCTCTTGCATCTCCTGCCAGATAATGGGTGGAGAACAGTACCTTCTCATTGGCTTCAACTCCTTTGACCTCCAGGTTGTTCTCCATGGTTTGCTGCCAATCATCAGCATCTAAGGGATCCTCAGACTTATTAAATATAGGTGGGTTGGTATTCTAAAAGTTCTTAAGCTTGGATCCATGGTGATCTTGGTTTCCATGGCCTTGATTATTGTGGGCCTTCTGAGCTATCTGTTGAAGAGTGGCTAGGTTGGCTTGGCATTCGGCTCTACTAGCTTCATGGTCGAAAACTAGCATTTGCAGAATCTGCAACATCGGGTCCTGCGATGAGATGCTTCCTGCGGGATTTCCGCGAGTCATCTGAAGATTAAGATAGATAATGAGATAAGAGGGAAATTTCTAAGGTTCATGGTTTTTTTCAAAAGCTTTAAACTTTGAGTTTGACTCTGGTTTTTCACACTAACAACTTCTTCTCATTCATTCATTCAAGCACACAGTACAAACACACACCACACACAAATGGAAAACAGATGATTTTAAGAACCATTCTGTGAAACTACGATATAGTGGGACCGGTACAACTCATTCCTACGATAGAGATCGAGTGCATCTAATCATCATCAATGAAGTCGGAATCATCATCAGTGTAGAACTCCATGGCATCATCCTCTAGATAGTCGTTGTCATCACTGAGGTAAGAGTAAAGATCTCCCTGGATATCTTCACCTTCCTCCTCCTCCTTTGCTTCAAGCTGGACTTCCTGTTCATGGATGGTCTTCTTGAGAGCGGCCACCTTCTTGCGAAGACGAGCAATGGTGTGATCCTTCTTCTCGCGCTGACGACAAAGTGATTGGTGATCCTTGACAAGCATGGAGATAGTCTGGTCCTTCTTGACGGCAATGGCAAGGTTGTGGTTGGTGTAAGCTCGGGCATTGTCCAATTCCTTCTGCCTATCATACAACATGAAGTCAAGATTTTCCACCTGGTGCTTCAGCTCCGGGTGTCCTGGCATCTCCAAGGGAATTCCCATAGAATCACGCCTTACAAAGTGAGCAAAGCGAGTTCCCTGGATCAGGTTGATGTTTTGTCCGCACAAACGGGCAAGAGCTTCATGCATAGCCCTGGCTAACCCATCTAGCCAGTTGTTCTCTCACAAGGTGAATTGGATCTTCTCAGAAGTGGGTGCTTCCATCTTGCCTCTGAGATCTGCAACTATCAGCCATTGTAGATCTCCTCCGATATGATCGCTGAGTTGGGCCCCGAAAAATTCTGGATGCGGGTGCTCAAGATACTCTGACAGTGCATCTAGATCCCTCTTAAAGATCAGTTGGCCTCTGTTGCCCAACTGGTAGAACTTGCAATACTGGACTTCCATCTATAAGAATTTAGGATGAGTAAGTTAGTGAGGTGATCAAGTGTGTCAAATTTTATGTGGTAATGTAAGAATTTTTGAGGAACATGATTTTTTTTAAAGAATCAAGGATAAGAGTGGGAATAGGTTTTCATAAATACCCACTTCTTTTGTTTTGAAACTATGTTTTTTGTTCGGACGTCCATTCTAACTAGGGTCTCATATGGTTAGGATGGCTCTGATACCAACATGTCAACACCCGGATTTTTAATCCCAGATGCCTGTTATGCCATACCTCGCAATCCCAGGATTACCATTTTTGCGAGACATAACAGATTGGATATCACATTACATCATCCACTACAAACCATAATAAAGTCTTACACAATTAAAGGATCTCATGATATAGTCTTAATACAATCAAGCAGCGGAATAATAAACGTAGTAGTGGGCTCCATCTTCAGGGTCACATGCAATGCTGACGATGGGAGATGATCCTAGTTGTCGTAGACGTCCTGCTGTCCATCATCCTGATAGTCCTCCTCATAGTCTGGCCACGGGAATAGCCAGGGACAAAGCCATGAGTACTCTTTAAGTACTCGCAAACTATCACTAACAAGTAAGGTAGTTCTAGTAGGAATCTTAAGCTCTAGGTTTATTTGCAAAAAGCTAGATTTATCTAAAGTGAGTTTAGAAGTAAAGAAAACTAAGTTAATGTTCTAAATCACTTAAGTGGGAAACTAGTTTTCATATTCACAACCCTGTTGTGGTCAAGTCAAAGTCATAGTTCACTTCACAAGTCATTTTGAAAACATCTGACGACAGAACAGTATGGCCACTCCAACTATCCATGATCATGGACGTGGCTATTCAAATAGTTTGACACTCTGGATAGGTGGTACACTTTCACCACAAAATTCGATACATCTGTCAGGGATAACCCTGAATCATCATACTTAGTATGCGGATAATCAATCATAACCTTTCAATTACACACTCTAGTATAGGCACCTCCCCTATGAGCTTGGCCTCCTAGCCATGGCCATCTGCCATCCTGGGCACTGCATAGGTGGACATCATCAAGAGGTATCCTAAGCTCAAACCTCTTCCGCGAGGGAACCCATACTAATGCATACAAACTTCTGGCTAAGCCCTACCCAATTCAGGTATTGTGGTTGTACGGTAAAATTGGAATGGTATAGCATTCGAACCCAACCATCAGTTTTTATAAAGGGCTAAGGCTCATGTCTCAACATTTTCATCATCAAATCCTTTTGTGTCCATAACACATGTCAAACCATTTCAATAGAATGAAGCATCAGTCCAAGGTTTTCATAATCATTTTCACCAAGTATTCCCATCTAAAGTGATCCACTTTTATGATTATCACTAGCCACTAAAGTTAAGAGTGTTCGCTAATGAGGGGCGCTAATCTTTAATCTCGTGCCATAGAATGACATCTAAGTATAGGCCTAGTTTTATACTCTTTATGCTATCTATTCTACTTTTCCAAATACTCATAAGGCACTAGCTAAAAGTAAAGAACATTGTAAAGTAAACAAATAAAGCTGGCAAGTAAAACTTGGGATTGGTATAAATCAAGGGTATATAACCAAAGCATGCCTAATGCATTTTTCTTAGGTAATCTTGCAATTAGTGATGGCTTGCCTTGAGTAGAGCAGTGGTTGAAGTTTTCTTCGTCTTCTGCTTGGTAGTACTCCTCCTCCTCGTAGCTGGGGTCGGTACTATCATCTATAAAGGAATACGGGGTACACAATCACCAACAATACTTAACTAAGTCTATTTAGCACATTAAGGCTCACACTTGATGATCTAGCACCATCACAATCATCACATGATTTAAAGATTTAATAGTATTTCTCTTATTTTAGAAAAGTAATTTCTACTCATTGAAAAATAATTAAGATTTAATATTCTCCAATTAAAATACGGGATCATGTTGACACATGTCATCACCACATAATCTAATACATGAGAATGTGATTTAAAGTGTTGGTCATATTTTATAAAGTTTAAGACTATCATTTAATAGAATTCAAGTGACTAGAAATGCCTATTAGCATGCTTTTGGTACTAGTCCAATGTCACTTCATACAAACCTAAATAGTTTTGCATATTCAGATAGATCTTATCATATGTGATTTTTGAGAGTTGGAAACAACTCAAAAGCATTTATGGTTGAGTTTTGAAAAATGCTTGAAGTTGAAAAATTCTCTGTCTTGTTATTTTTGGTAAAGGTGTCAACACCTAGAATTTTAGTCCCAGATGCCTGTTATGCCATACATCGCAATCCTAGGATTACCATTTTTGCGAGACATAACAGATTGCATATCACAGTACATCATCCATTACAAACCATAATAAGGTCTTACATTAATAAAGGATCTCATGATCCAGTCTTAATACAAACCAACAACAGAATAGTAAAGCGTAATAGTGGGCTCCATCTTCAGTGTCACAGGCAATGCTAACGATGGGAGATGATCCTAGTTGTTGTATCCGTCCTGCTGTCCATCTTCCTTATAGTCCTCCTCATAGTCTGGACACGGGAATAGCTAGGGACAAAGCCATGAGTACTCTTGAAGTACTCGCAAACTATCACTAACAAGTAAGGTAGTTCTAGTAGGAAATCTAATCTCTAAGTTTATTTTCAAAAGCTAGATTTATCTTAAGCTGAGTTCAGAAGTAAAGAAAACTAATGTAATGTTCTAAATCACCTAAGTGGGAACTTAGTTTTCATAGTCACAACCCTGTTGTGGTCAAGTCAAAGTCACAATTCATTTCACAAGTCATTTTGAAAACATCTGACGACGAAACAGTATGGCCACTCCAACTGTCCATGACCGCGGACGCGGCTATTCGAATAGTTTGACACTCTGCAGAGGTGGTACACTTTCACCACAAAATTCGATACATCCGTTGGGGATAACCCTGAATCATCATACTTAGTATGCGGATAATCAATCATAACCTTTCAATTACACACTCTAGTATAGGCGCCTCCCCTATGAGCTTGGCCTCCCAGCCGTGGCCATCTGCCATCCTGGGCACTACATAGGTGGACATCATCAAGAGGTAGCCTCATCTCAAACCTCTCCCGCGAGGGAACCCATACTAATGCATATAAACTTCCGGCTAAGCCCTTCCCAATTCAGGTATTGTGGTTGTACGGTAAACTTGGAATGGTATCACATCTGAACCCAACCATCAGTTTTTATAAAGGGCTAAGGCTCATGCCTCGACATTTTCATCATCAAATCCATTTGTGTTTCTCAACACATGTCAAAACATCTTAATAGAATGACTCATCATTCCCAAGGTTTTCATAAGCATTTTCACCAAGTATTCCCATCTAAAGTGATCAAGTTTTATGCTTAGCACTAGCCACTAAGGTTAAGAGTGTTCACTAATGAGGGTTGCTAATATCAATCTCATGCCATAGAATAACATCTAGTATAGGCCTAGTTTTATACTCTTTATGCTATCTATACTACTTTCCCAAATCTCCCAAAGCACTAACCAAAAGTAGAGAACTTTGGTAAAGTAAAGAGTAAATATTGCAAGTAAAACTTGGGATTGGTATAATCAAAAGTATATAACCAAAGCATGCCTAATGCATTTGCTTAAGTTATCAAGGGGGCAAGTGCTAACTTGCTTAGTTCTAGCTTGCCTTGATTGGTGTAGTGATTGAAGTTCTCCTCTTCTTCTTCGGGTAGAACTCCTCCTCCTCGTAGACTTGGTCGGTACTATCGTCTATAAATGAATACGGGGTACAAAATCACCAAACAATACTCATCTATTGCTATGTAGCACACTAAGGCACACACTTAATGATCTAGTATCATCACAATCATCACATGATTTAAAGAGCTAGTTTCATTTATTTGATTTGAGAAAAGTAATTTCTACTTATTGAAATTAATTAAGATTTAATATTCTCCAATTAAAATATGGGATCATGTGGACACATGTCATCACCACATATTCTAATACATGGGAATGTGATTTAAAGGGTTGGTCATATTTTATAAAGTTTAAGATTATTATTTAAATGATTTAAAGTGACTAGAAAGGCCCTAATAGCATTATTTTGGTACTAGTCCAATGTCACTGCATGCAAACCTAAAATCATATTTGAATTCCCTGGGCTGCGCGGGAAAGCTAAACGGGCCGGCCTAGTGGCACTCCGCGGTGCAGCGGGCTGCTGACAGCACGGACCCACTGGTCAGCGAAACTAACTAAGCGAAACGGTATGGGTGAATCTGAGCCATGCGATCAAATTCTAATCTAACGGCCGAGAGTCATCGTCGACGACGAACAGCTCCGACGAGGAACTAGACCTAGTGCGGCGGTGGGAGTCTCGCGGGGCTCACCTGGGCTCCAGCTAGGCTCGGCAAGAGGGGAAAACGGCGTGGTAGACAACGGCGAGGCGGGGCATGGTCACGGCAGGGCTCGGGGTGGTTGCAATCCATGGCGCCCTTCTCCTCCAGCAGCGGCGGACTCCGGTGGAATTCCGGCACGGTGGTGCTCGCCTTGCTCCAGGAAGAGGTAGGGAAGGTCAGTGAGGAGTGGGGAGTCGAGTGGTGTGAAGATTGGAGGCCAGGGTGTCCTCCTTTTATAGCTCGACAAGGGGACAGAATGGTGCGGGCTGGCGTCTCCGGCGAGGGCGGCACAGAGAGCTAAGGGCATGGCTGGGGTAGGTGGACGGTGCGGTGTCTCTTGGCGGTTCTCATAGACTTAATGGCGCGGCGTGGGGCGGTGTGGAACGGTCGGGCGCGTGTGGTGCTCTGGGCGGAGGCAGAGATGTTTACGGCGGCATGAGGTTGCTGCGGGTCACGCGGCGGCGAACGGGGGTGTCTGCCGAGGTGGCGTGATCATGGCGAGGCTGCGCGTGCGAGGTGAGGGCAAGGCGCGTGTAACACCCTTAGTTTTATTAACTAGTAATTAAGGTTTTTTTAGCATAGCATGAGAATCATATTAAAATGCATGCCAGAATTGGACAAAACCCTAAACCCTAATCTCCCTCTATATTTGAAATATATTCAAAAGGGTTTTGTATTTTTAAAATTATCAAAATATTTGGATCCCAAATGGACTAAGGGGGCCCCACAATATTTTTCTATGTTTGCAAAAGTTCTTGTATTTTCGAAATGCTCAAAACAGATTTGAAAATATATATGAAAAAGAGAGAAAAGAAAACAGATTTGGGAAAATGTTTTTAGAAAATAAAACAGAGTTTCAGATCAACCAGGCCGTAGCCCAGCTTCTTTTCCCTCCCTCTCAACCTTTCCTGCAGCCCACCCGTGGCCCATGTGCATCCCAAGCTAGCCCATACTGCTTCGCTCCCTCTCCTCGTCGTCTTCATCCCGACGCCAAGCTCCTCTCTATCGCCGTCGATCTCCCCGTCATGATTCCCGCCACCACTGAGCTCCAGGAGATGGATAAGGACCCGCCCGATGCTCTCTCTCGTCCCTATCCCCTCACTCTCTTTTTCCTGACCTCCCTCTTCCGTTTACGTGAGGACGAAACCCTAGCTGCCTCAGTCGCCGGCGAGCCCCGCTGCTCCACGTCCTTCCGAGCCTCATCGAGCAAGCTCACGACACCGCCTCGTCGCCCTGACCCTCCTCGCACATGGAATCGGCCGCGAACGCTCCGAATCGAGGCCACTATCCTCGGCACCCCCAACACCGACCACCGCTCTCTGACGCTAATGCCGGTGCTTCTCGACCTCGTCCTGCCTGTGCGACCTCACCATGAGCATCCAGGTGAGATGGCGGTTCTCTAGAACCTCTCCACCGTCTCCCTTCTTCTCTGTATTGTGGCCTCGCCGTTGCTCCGTCGTTGCTGCCGCAGTAGCTAGTCACCATCGCTACTCCGGTGACCTATTTCTAGTGGCGCCGCCACCGTTAGACTTCCCTTGTTGCGCTACGTCTAGCCCGCCCACTCGTGCGTCCCCGCTCGCCCTTGTTCGTCGTCCCGTCGGCCACCTGGGAGGAGCACCGCCACGGTGACATCATGCCGACGTCATCCCGACGTCACACGCGTGGGTCTGACCCAGTCAACCCCGGTCCAGGTCCCACCCCACCCACGTGGACGCTGAGGTGGCCTCCGGGCCCCTCTGTTAGCTGTAGTGGCTAGGGTCTCCCCGGTGTAAAAAGTTTCTGGGTTGTTTAATATTTTCAGAAATGGTTTAAATAATTCCAGAAGTTGAATAAACACTAGAAAATTCATATCTAATTACTTTTAAATCAGAAAAATATAAATAATATATCAAAATGTTTAGAAAAATAATATCTATCCAATAGACTCATAATTATACATTGTTAAGCAACTTACATGACAAGTTTAATTACAAGAACTAATTGAACCCCCTAGGTGACTCCGAGGTTCCCCCTGTTCTAGGGTTTGTACCCCTCGGACCCCGTTTAAATTGCCAAGCATGTCTTAGGGTTTAATTTCAATACACTTTAACTTGTCATATCATCATCCTTGCTTGAGCATTGCATTGATGTCATGTATTGATTGTTGCTTTCCTTTCCGATGTTTCTGCTTCTTCTCGGTAGTCCTTGGAGTTGATGTGAGCAACGATATCAAGGCCAAGATTGAAGATTGAGATCAACACCATCAAAGGTTATCGTTGAACAAGTCCACCTGATGAACCCTAAAGATCTATATCTGAGTATCAACAGGCAAAGGCAAGAAAAGCCCCACACATGATATAATCCTATGCTTTCAGAGTATTTCATTCTTGCCATGTGCATACAATTCCAAAGTCTTTTATTGATAGATAGAGTAATCCTATTTGATGCATGTTTCCTTTGTAGCCTATACTAACTGATTCACTGCTCCTAGCATAACTAGGGTTTGGCTTTGTGAGCTTTGCTAGAGCTATTTATATATGTTGTGCTTAGCCAAGCTTAGTTGTTACCGCTGGTCCATCCGGTTGAGGAATCAGAGCTACAAATGAACCTAGTTGGACAAGAGAACATGGTATGTTCAGAGATGAATGTTAAACATGCTAAGGCTTGTATGGAAGGCCACGAGGGTTGTGGTTTTTGCAGTTCCATACTTGCCACCCTTAGGACCCAAGGTTCTTGCCTCTTGAACCAAGACGAGCATACAGCCACACGGGGCCTAGGAAACCCCTTGACCCCAACTTGTCTAGTCTGATCCATGAGTCCGTAGTTTGAGATTTGGTTTTGGCATCTGCATATTTGGATGGGTTGAAGATGGTGCATCATATAGGACATGGCCGGGTGAAGGGTGCACGACGCTGAAACTGGATCCCGGTACACAGAGTCGCGGACCTCCTCGGAGTATGGCTAGCTGCCATAGCAGGGAGCCCTTCTGGGTGACTCATGGATTAGGAAAAAGCAAGGGAAAGGTTTTGGTCGACCACCCTCTGTCAGCACACCAAGGAAGTGTGTCAAGAGACGTTAAGAGTCGATCGGCGCATGTGGGTAAAGTTGTACACCCCTGCAGGGTTAAATCTTTTCGAAAAGCCGTGTCCATGATTATGGACCACTTGGTAACAGACGTGGGATCATAGAGAAGAATAACCTAACCATAAAACTTGGCAAGTATAGCAAAGTGTGCTTAAGGATGCTTCCTCAGGGATCGAGGGGGTGATTCTAGATGGTAGGTTCAGCTGATGATGTTTCGGTGGATATCAAGAGATGATCAAAGTTAGATATGTCGCTTTCTTATCCCCTTTTAAAATGATCTGTTTAGTCGAGCTTTTTCTCCTCCCTATTATTTTACAAACAAAGATAGCTTTACACAAAATAGCTCCACCAGCCATAAGTCTTGCGGAGTACACCCCGTACTCAGCCTTGCTTTGTTGATACTTTTGCAGCAGGTAAGTGTTACCATAGAAGATGAGTTCGTTACGGCATCGACATCGACGAGTAGTTTGGGGTTCCCGGTCGACATCCTGGAATCTATGGATTGGAACGTCATCGTTATGCTTCAGGCCTCTTAGGCCATTTGTTAAGTTTGCTATACTTAATAGCATAATTTGCCTTTCGTTGTTTGATGTTTGTGGTCAGTAACCTCTGCTTGTAATATTTTGGTTCTTCGCTCAGTTATGAGCTTGCTATAATAATTTTGTGTCATAGGGTCACTGTTGTGTTACCGATTCTTTCTTTGTATGCTTCCGAGATTTAGGTTAGGCTTATATTAGACAGAGATCTGGGATTTGTCTAGCCCTAATCCTGGGGGTGTCACAGCATGGCGTGTGCAAGCTGGTCGGGCACGGCGCACTGGAGCGCTCTGGACACGGTGCAGATAGGCGGTGCGCGGCGGTGCTAGTGTGGTCCAGTGCTGGGCTTCGACCATGGGGTGGACAGGGGGTGGCGGTAGGAGCTCGTGTGTCTGGTGCGCGTCTTGGGCGAGGCTGGCGTGGCTCCTGGCGTGCTGCCCACTATCGGCCGGCGACAACCAAGAACAAGCGGCGCTCCACTGTGCCAACGGCAAAGGGAGGAGCTGGTCTAGGGCTGGTTTAGGCTTGGAGGGAACAAGGGAGTAACAAGGAGACAATTGGGTCGATGATCACTGTATGAAACAGTGAAGCTAGTCTAGTGTTTATTCTGTGCCTGCCAAGTGTTTGATGAAATGGCCGCATGAAAATTATTTTTGAATTTTTGATTCAAATTTTTTGAGTGGTCTTGTATTAAGCTTGAGAGACTAGGTTTGCTTGGGATTGCCAAGGTGAATTTATTTGATGTGTTTTTGAAAAAGTGTGATCTTAACACATACACGTGATTCAATTTTCAAATGTCCATTAAATTGAGTGGCTAAATGTTTTTGTAAGTTTGTAAAGTGGGCCTTGATTCATCTTTTCATGGTCTAGAAAGGGGTTAAAAGAATTAGAAATGCTTTTGTTAGGAATTGTCTTCTAGGAACACCTAAAGTGGCCTAGTGGATTAAAATGGTCAAAATGACCATTTGCCTTATTTCATCTTATTTGATTTCTTTCTCTTTCGATTTTGTTTGTAAATGTTCTAGATGATGTGGCATTCACATTTAAACCATTTCATATCATTTGTTACAATCAAGGATGGCAATTTCAAATCAATTCTACACTAATGCAAAACACACATGCATTCATATTCAAATTATTAGTAAAAGTTTTTGTTAACCCTAAATTGGGTGATTAGAACTTGATAATATTGATTAGCATTTTTGGGATGTTACAAACCTTCCCTCCTTAAACAAAATGTCGTCCCAAGATTTAGGAAAAACTAGGAACTAAAGAGATCTAGAAACTCAGTCCTAATATAATCTTCTTGCTCCCAGGTAGCTTCTTCTTTGGTATGGTTGCTCCATTGGATCTTGAGAAACTTGATACTCCGGGTCCTGGTGGTTCTGAAAGCTTCTTCCAAGATACGAATGGGCACTTCACGATATGATAGATCCTTTTTGATATCAATGGCTTGGTGATCGATGATCTTGAAAACTTCGGTCTTCTCCGGAACTTCTAAGCACTTGTGAAGTAACGAGATATGGAACACATTATGGATGGCTGGCATCTCCTCTGGCAGTTCCAGTTGATACGATACTTCTCCTCGGCGATTCTAAATCTTGAAGGGTCCAATATATCTAGGGGCCAACTTTCCTTTCAGCTGGAAATGTTCATTCCTTTCAACGGCAACACTTTGAGATACACAAAATCTCCGACATTGAAAGTCAGGTCTCTACGTCTCTTGTCAGCATAACTCTTATGTCTGGATTGGGCGGTCTTGAGGTGCTCACGGACTTTGTGAACCTTCTCTTCGTCTTCTCGTAGGATGTCGGGTCTGAAAATCTGACTCTCTCCTACTTGCGACCAATTCAAAGGGGTACGACACTTTCTTCCTTATAAGAACTCAAATGGGGCCATTTGCAAACTGGCTTGATAACTATTGTTGTATGAGAATTCTGCGAAAGGCTGACAATCTTCCCATTTGGATCCATACTCTAACACACAGGCTCTCAACATATCTTCTATGATTTTGTTGACTCTTTCAGTCTATTAATCGGTCTGCGGGTGATAAGCTGTGCTGAAATTCAACTTGGTTCCTAATCCTTCTTGGACTTTCCGCCAAAATCTAGAGGTAAATTGGGTTCCTCGATCCGACACTATGGTCTTGGGGGTTCCATGCAAACTTACAATTCTAGCAATGTACAACTCTACTAGCTTTGAACTCTGGTAGGTTGTCTTGACAGGTATAAAATGGGCTACCTTGGACAGTCTATCAACTATGACCCAGATAGAGTCATTTCCCCTACTAGAAGTAGGCAAACTGGTGATAAAATCCATTTCGACGGAATCCCATTTCCATTCCGGAATCTGCAATGGTTGCACAGTCCTGCGGGTCTCTGATGTTCTGCTTTGACTCTTTGATAGATATCACACTTGGCTATGTAGCTTCTGATTTCTCTCTTCATCTTGTGCCACCTTAATTGCTCCTTAAAATCCTGATACATCTATGTTCCTCCGGGGGGATAGAATAAAGAGTATCATGAGCTTCTTTCATGATAACTTCCTTTAGCTCTGAATCTGCTGGCACACAGATACGTCCTTTGTACCACAAAACTCCTTCTTCATCTTTGGTGAATCCAGGTACCTTTCCTGTACCAATACGACGCTTGATTTCGTCGATACTTGCATTTCCCTTTTGGGCTTCTGTGATCTGACTGATCGAAGTGGGTTGAAGTTCAATGCTAGCTAAAAATACTTTGCTAACTAGCTCCGTTCTAAACTGCTCCAACTCTTCATGCAAACTTGGCTGGGCCTCTTTGATCATGGTGTTTAATCTACACGACAATCTACTAAGGGCATCCGCTACCACATTGGCTTTGCCAGGGTGATAGTGAATGTCAAGGTCATAATCCTTGATTAACTCAATCCATCTACTTTGCCTCATATTCAGCTCCTTCTGAGTGAAAATATACTTCAAACTCTTATGATCTGAATAAATCTCACAGCGGTTACCCATAAGGTAATGACGCCATGTCTTCAAAGCTAAAACTATAGTTGCTAATTCAAGATCATGGGTAGGGTAGTTTTGCTCATGCTGCTTTAGTTGTGTTGACAAATATGCTATGACTTTGCCTTGTTGCATCAACACACATCCGAGACCAATCTTGGATGCATCACAATACACATCAAAAGGCTTCTTGATATCTGGCATAATCAATATTGGGGCTGAAATCAATCTCTTCTTGAGCTCTTGAAAACTTGCTTCACATTTGTCGGTCCATTCAAACTTCTTATCTTTCTTCAGCAATTGGGTCATCGGTCTTGCGATGCTCGAAAATCCTTCAACAAACTTGCGGTAGTATCCCGCTAATCCGAGAAATGCACGGACTTGAGTTTGAGAGGTTGGGGCTTCCCATTTTTCAACATCTTTGATCTTGGCGGGATCAACAACGACTCCTCCTACCTACACAATATGTCCGAGGAATCCTACTTCTTTTAGCCAAAACCCACATTTGCTAAACTTGGCATACAACTGATGCTCCCTAAGGGTTTCAAGGATGGTCCTCGGGTGTTGCTCATGGTCTTCTTCTGACTTGGAATAGATTGGAATATCGTCAATAAAAACAATGACAAACTTATCCAGAAAGTTCATAAAAATCTTATTCATGAGATTCATGAAATAAGTGGGGACGTTGGTTAATCCAAAAGACATGACTGTATACTCATATAATCCATATCTAGTGGTAAAGGCGGTCTTTGGAATATCCATTGCACGAACCTTGAGTTGATGATAACCAGTTTTAAGATCAATCTTAGAAAACACTCTAGCACTAGTCAACTGATCAAACAGAACCTCTATCTTGGGCAGTGGGTACTTGTTCTTGATGGTGACATCATTCAGCTTCCGGTAATCTGTGCACAAACGGTTACCTCCATCTTTCTTTTCGACAAACAGTACAGATGATCTCCATGGTGATATGCTCGGTTGAATCAAACCTTTTGCCAACATAGCATCAAGTTGCTTCTTCACCTCCACTAGTTCAGATGGGTTCATGCTATAGGGTCTCTGAGCTATGGGTCCAGTTCCAGGAATTAGTTCAATGATGAACTCGATATCCCGATCTGGGGGCATACCGGGCAATTCATCTAGGAATACGTCGGGGTATTCACAGACTACTCTAACTTGGTCTATGGTTGGTAGGGCTAGACTCTTGTTGCATTTGAACTGATGGGGCAAGGTTTCAGAAACATGCTCTACTGATACTCCAGAGCTACTGGTCATGGTTATGGCTTTCTTGGCACATTCGATCAATCCTTTATGTTTCGACATCCAATCTATTCCTAGTACTACTTCCAAACCCTTGGTTCCAAGTACTATTAGATTGTCATAAAAATCTATCCCATGGATTCTGATAGGTACAACCTTGCAAATTTTTCTAGCTTTGGTGGTTGAACCAGGTATTTGAACTATCGTAACATGCTTCAGTTTTGTTGATTGAATCTTACTAGTGCATGCAAATTCTTCTGTAACAAATGAGTGTGATGCTCCAAAATCAAACAACACTCTTGCTAATACTGAGTTAACAGAAAACATACCCAGCACGACATCGGTGCTTCCTGGGCTTCTTCAGCATTCATGTGGAACAGACGGTCGTTGCGGTTGAGCGAATTCCCTGGGGCGAATCTTCTTCTAGGCTGAACACGGCGTTGCTGCTGAGCAGGGGCATTCACATTGGTGGTGGCTGCAAGCTTATTGGGACACTTGTGGAGTAGTGACCCTTCACTCCACATTCAAAGCAAGTAATTTGGGACTTGTCTTTGGCTGCAACAGGCATGACATTGCTTCTAGTCCTTGGGGCAGTATTTTTGTTGTTGTTGTTGTTGTTGGACTTGGGTGGTGCACGGTTGAAGTTGTTGGAGTTGCCGGGGTTGTTGTGGTTTCCTCCGGACTTCACGTTTCCTCCGCTACGATTGGGGTAGCTTGGACGAGACATTGGGGGTCTATTGTTTCTTGGAGCATATCCTGCAGATGGGTTGGGATGATACTTCTGGGAATTGTGGGACCTAGTCTGGTGCATCATTCTGCGTTTGTGGTTGTCAATGGCTTGGTTTATCTTTCGTTCCATCTGGATGGCAGAGTCGACTAGCTCTTCTAGGTCATCAAAACGGATGTTGACTAACACAGTCTGCATCTCATCATGTAGTCCGTTTAGGAATCTTTCCTTCTTTTTGGCTTCAGTGTTGATCTCATCTGGGGCA
Organism: Avena insularis; assembly: GCA_023614405.1. Classification (NCBI taxonomy): domain Eukaryota; kingdom Viridiplantae; phylum Streptophyta; class Magnoliopsida; order Poales; family Poaceae; genus Avena; species Avena insularis. The sequence continues at coordinate 421,556,347 of CM042686.1, read as the reverse complement.
TATCTAGCTAGCGACAAAAATCTGTCACGGTACTCAACTACTGTCATCCTGCCTTGCTTCAGTTCTCTAAACTCATCTCTCATCCGGGTGACTAAACCTTGCGGCACATGGGTGCGGCTAAACTTGATCTTGAAAGCTTCCCACGTCATCACTTGACCGTGGTTCATAGTACGAGTGCTATTCCACCAGGCTCTTGCATCTCCTGCTAGATAGTGGGTGGCAAACAATACCTTCTCGTTGGCTTCAACTCCTGCTACTTCCAGGTTGTTCTCCATGGTTTGCAACCAATCATCAGCATCTAGAGGGTCTTTAGACTTGCTAAAGATAGGGGGATTGGTATTTTTAAAGTTCTTAAGCTTGGATCCATGATGATCCTGATTTCCATGGCCTTGATTATTGTGGGCCATCTGAGCTATCTGTTGAAGAGTGGCTAGGTTGGCTTGGCGCTCGGCTCTACTAGCTTCACGGTCAGAAACTAGCATCTACAGAATCTGCAATATCGGGTCCTGCGATGAGCTGCTTCCTCCTTGGTTTCCACGAGTCATCTGAAGATTGAGATAGATAAAGGGGTAAGAGGGAAAGTTCTAAGTTTCATGGTTTTGTTTTCAAAAGCTTTAGACTTTTGAGTTTGAACTCAGGTTTTGCAACTAACTTCTTCTCATTCATTCATTCATTCATTCAAGCACACAATACAAAAACACACATCGCAACACAAAAGGCAAACAAATGGTTTTAAGAACCATTCTGTGAACTAAGATACAGTGGGACTGATACAACTCATTCCTATGATAGTGATCAAGTGCATCTACTCATCATCAATGAAGTCGGAGTCATCATCATCGGTGTATAAATCCATGGCATCATCCTCCAGGTAGTCATTGTCATCACTGAGGTACGAGTGAATATCTCCCTGGATGTCTTCACCTTCTTCCTCTTCTCCTTTTGCTGCAAGCTAGGCTTGTTGCTCCTGGATGGTCTTCTCGAGGTCGGCCACCTTCTTGCAAAGACAAGCGATGGTGCGATCCTTCTTCTCGCGTTGACGACAAAGTGATTGACGATCCTTGACGAGCATGGCGAGAGTCTGGTCCTTCTTGGCGGTAATGGCAAGGTTGTGGTTGGCGTAAGCTCGGGCATTGTCCAATTCCTTCTGCCTATCATATAGCAGGAAGTCAAGATTCTCCACTTGGCGCTTCATCTCTGGGTGACTTGGCATCTCCAATGGAATTCCCATGGAATCACGCCTTGCGTAATGAGCAAAGCGAGTTCCCTGGATCAAGTTGATGTTTTGCCCACACAGACAGGCAAGCGCTTCATGCATGGCCCTGGCTAATCCATCTAGCCAGTTGTTCATTCGCACGGTGAATTGAATCTTCTCAGAAAGGGGTGCTTCCATCTTGCCTCGAAGATCTGCAACTATCAGCCATTGTAGATCTCCTCCTAGGTGCTCCTTGAGTTGGGCTCCGAAGAATTCCAGATGCGGGCGCTCAAGGTACTCTGACAGTGCATCAAGATCCCTCTCAAAGATCAGTTGGCCTACGTTGCCCAACTGGTAGAACTTGCAATACTGAACTTCCATCTATAAGAATTTAGGATGAGTAAGTTATTGAGGTGATCAAGTGTGTCAAATTTTATGTAGTAATGTAAGAATTTTTTTGGAACATGAATTTTTTTGAAAGAATCTCAAGGATAAGAGGGGAAATAGGTTTTCATAAATACTCACTTCTTTTGTTTTGAAACTAAGTTTTTGTTCGGATGTCCATTCTAACTAGGGTCTCCTATGGTCAGGATGGCTCTGATACCAACTTGTCAACACCTGGATTTTTAATCCCAGATGCCTGTTATGACATACATCGCAATCCTAGGATTACCATTTTTGCGAGACATAACAGATTGGATATCACAGTACATCATACATTACAAACCATAATAAGGTCTTACACAAATAAAGGATCTCATGATCCAGTCTTAATACAAACCAACAGCAGAATAGTAAAGCGTAGTAGTGGGCTCCATCTTCAGTGTCACGGGGAATGCTGACGATGGGAAATGATCCTAGTTTTCATAGCCGTCCTGCTGTCCATCTTCCGGATAGTCCCCCTCATAGTCTGGCTAAGGTTATTTGCAAAAGCTAATTTGAAACCTAAGCTGAGTTCATAAGTAAAGAAAACTAAGTTATTGTTCTAAAATCACTTAAGTTGGGGTCAAGTCAAAGTCACCATTCATTTCATAAGTCATTTTGAAAACATCTGACGACGGAACAGTATGGCCACTCCAACTGTCCATGACCGCGGACGCGGCTTTTCGAATAGTTTGACACTCTGCAGAGGTGGTACACTTTCACCACAAAATTCGATACATCTGTCAGGGATAACCCTAAATCAATCATACTTAGTATGCGGATAATCAATCATAACCTTTCAATTACACACCCTAGTATAGGCACCTCCCCTATGAGCTTGGCCTCCTAGCCATGGCCATCTGCCATCCTAGGCACTGCATAGGTGGACATCATCAAGAGGTAGCCTCAGCTCAAACCTCTCCCACGAGGGAACCCATACTAATGCATATAAACTTCCGTCTAACCCTACCCAATTCAGGTATTGTGGTTGTACGATAAACTTGGAATGGTATCGCATCCGAACCCAACCATCAGTTTTTATAAAGGGCTAAGGCTCATGCCTCAACATTTTCATCATCAAATCCATTTGTGTTTCTCAACACATGTCAAAACATCTCAATAGAATGACTCATCATTCCCAAGGTTTTCATAAGCATTTTCACTAAGTATTCCCATCTAAAGTGATCAAGTTTTATGCTTAGCACTAGCCACTAAGGTTAAGAGTGTTCACTAATGAGGGGATGCTAATATCAATCTCATGCCATAGAATGACATCTAGTATAGGCCTAGTTTTATACTCTTTATGCTATCTATACTACTTTCCAAAATCTCCCAAAGCACTAACCAAAATTAGAGAACTTTGGTAAAGTAAAGAGTAAAGCTTGCAAGTAAAACTTGGGATTGGTATAATCAAAAGTATATAACCAAGCATGCCTAATGCATTTTCTTAAGTTATCAAGGGGCAAGTGTTAACTTGCTTAGTTCTAGCTTGCCTTGATTGGTATAGTGATTGAAGTTCTCCTCTTCTTCTTCGGGGTAGAACTCCTCCTCGTAGACTTGGTCGTTATTATCGTCTATAAATGAATACGGGGTACACAATCACCAAGCAATACTCAGCTATTGCTATATAGCACACTAAGGCACACACTTGATGATCTAGTATCATCACAATCATCACATGATTTAAAGAGCTAGTTTCATTTATTTGATTTGAGAAAAGTAATTTCTACTCATTGAAATTAATTAAGATTTAATATTCTCCAATTAAAATATGGGATCATGTGGACACATGTCATCACCACATATTCTAATACATGGGAATGTGATTTAAAGGGTTGGTCACATTTTATAAAGTTTAAGATTATTATTTAAATGATTTAAAGTGACTAGAAAGGCCCTAATAGCATTATTTTGGTACTAGTCCAATGTCACTGCATGCAAACCTAAATATTTTTACATATCCAGATAGGTATTAGTAAATGTGATTTTTGAGAGTTGGAATTAACTCAAAAGCTACTATGGTTGATTTTTGAAAAATGTTTGAAGTTGCAAAAGTCTCTTTCTTGTTATTTTTACTATAGAGTATCTCTAACTCCAATTGATTTAAATTCCACGGGCTTGGATAGATAATTTAATTTCCTTTCTAGCCAAATTTTAATCATGCAATTTGGTTAAGTGAAACTCTCTGGATTAATTTTTGAATAAGTGGACAGAAACTAGTTTAAACTAAAAAGGGAAAATCATATTTGAATTCCCTGGGCTGCGCGGGAAAGCTAAACGGGCCAGCCTAGTGGCACTCTACGGCGTAGCGGGCTGCTGACAGCACGGACCCACTGGTCAGTAAAACTAACTAAGCGAAACGGTATGGGCGAATCTGAGCCGTGCGATCAAATTCTAATCTAACGGCCGAGAGTCATCATCGACAACGAACAACTCCAGCGAGGAACTAGACCTAGCGTGCTGGTGGGGGTCTCGCAGAGTTCACCTGGGATCCAGCTAGGCTCGGCGACAGGGGCAAACGGCATGGTAGACGACAACGAGGTGAGGCGTGGTCACAGCAGGGCTCGAGGTGGTCGCAATCGACGGCGCCCTTCTCCTCCAGCAGCGGCGGACTCCGGTGAAATTTTGGCATGGTGGTGCTCGCCTTGATCCGGGAAGAGATGGGGAAGGTCAGTGAGGAGTGGGGAGTCGAGTGGTGTGAGGATTGGAGGCTGGGGTGGCCTCCTTTTATAGCTTGACGAGGGGACAAAATGGTGCGGGCTGGCGTCTCCGGCGAGGGCGGCACAGAGAGCTAAGGGAATGGCTGGGGTAGGTGGACAGTGCGGTGTCTCCTGGGGGTTCTCACAGACTAAATGGCGTGGCGTGGGGCGGTGTGGAACGGTCGGGCGCGTGCGGTGCTCTGGGCGGAGGCAGAGATGTTTGCGGTGGCATGCGGCTGCTGCGGGTCACGCGGTGGTGATTTCAAATCATTTCATATCATTTTTTACAATCAAGCATGGCAATTTCAAATCAATTCTACACTAATGCAAAACACATATGCATTCATATTCAAATTATTAATAAAAGTTTTTGTTAACCCTAAATCTTGATTAGCATTTTTTTGATGTTACAAAAGGTGATCTCTCACTCCAATTGATTTAAATCTAATGGTCTTGGATAGATAATTTAAATATCTTTCTAACAAAATTTTAATCATGCAATTTGGTTCTGTGAAACTCTCTGAATTGATTTTTGAATCTATGTACAGAATAGGGATTTAACTAAATGGGAAAATACTAATTTGAATCTCTAGGCTACACACGGGAAACTAAATGGGCCAGCCCAACTAAACTACGCAGCGCAGCGGGCTACTGACAGAGGGGGTCCACTCGTCAGCAAGTCTATCTACATGAAGCGGTATCTACGAATTTGAGCGCGACGATCAAAATTGAATCTAACGACCGAGAGTCATCATCAACGACGAACTGCTCCGGCGAGGAATCAAACCTAGCGCGGTGGTGGGGGTCCGACGAGGCTCACCTGGGCTCCAGCTAGGGTCGGCGATGGGGGCGAATAGCGTTGTTGACGACGGCGGTTCCAACGGTGGTCGTAGCAGGTCCTAGGGTGGTCGCAATTGACGACGCCCTTCTCCTCTAGCAGCGGCGGGCTCCGGCTAAATTCCGGCTAGAGAGAGCTCGCCTTGCTCCATGGAAGGGTGAGGGAGGATCAGTGAGGAGTGGTGAGGGTGTTGGTGTGGAGAATGGAGGCGGAGGAGGCCTCTACTTATACTGCAGCGAGGGGACCGAACGACGTGGGCTCGGACTCGTCGGTGATGACTCTATAGGCAGCTATCGGTGCGGCTGAGGGTAGGAGGCGGTGCGTGGTTCCCTGGCGATCATCGTGGGCTTAAAGACGAGGCACGAGCGGCTTGGAATGGTCGGGCACGTGCGGCGCTCCATGCGGACGCAACGGTGTTTGCGACGGCGTGCGAGAGCTACGGGTCGCGCGGCGGAGAACGGGAGTGTCTGGGAGGTTGTGGTGATCATGGCGAGCGTGAGCATGCGCTGTAGGCGAGGCGTGGTCCAGGGTGCGGTGCGGCTGGCCTGGGCATGGCACAAAGACGGTGGGCGCGGCGTAGCTAGGGTGGTCCAGGGCTCTCCTGTGGACGTGGCTTGGACAGGGGTGGCGGTAGACTGCGACGTGTCTGGTGCACGTCGTGGGCGAGGGTGGCATGGCTCCTGGCGCGTTGTCCACTGTCAGCCGGCGATGACCACATTCGGGCGGCGCAACACTGTGCACAACGGCAAAGAGGAGGCTGGTCTGGTGCTTGGCTAGGCACAGGGGAGACATGGGAGTGAAGGGGAGACCAAATGGTCGATGGGTTACTGCTTAAACAATGAAGTTAGGCAGTATTGGTTTTGTGTCTGCAAGGTGTTTGTTGTAATGGCTGCAAGAATTAAAGTTTGAAATTTTTGATCAAATTTGGTGAGTGATCTATACTTATGTTTGGTAGTCTCTGGTTGCTTGGGTTTGCCAAGGGGAATTGGTTTAGAGGATTTTTGCAAGAGTGTGATCTTAGTACATACACTTGATTCAATTTTCAAATGTCCTTTATATAGATTTGAAAATAGTTTCCGTGGGTTTTTAAAATTTGCTTGTATTCACTTTTACTTGGTCTAGCAAGGGGTGAAAAGAAGTGGAATTGTTTCTATTAGAATTTCTCTTTTAGGAACACTCAAAGTGACCTAGTGGTTAACTTTGGCAAAAATGACCATTTGCTTTATTTATTCATATTTGATTTCTTTTTCTTTTGATTTTGTTTGTAATTGGCCTAGATGATGTAGCATTCATCCTTAAACCATTTCTCATCATTTGTAGCACTCAAGCATGGCAAATTCAATCAATTCTACACTAATGCAAAACACACGTGCATTCATATAGATTTTTGGAATTAAAGTTTTTGATAACCCTAAATTGGGTGATTAGAACTTGATAATCTTGATTAGGGTTTTTGGAGTGTTACAATGTCAATTTCTGACTGCTGTGGTTATGAGGATGATGTGAGCAGCGGTTGCTGCCTATTTGTCCAAATATGGAGTTCCTCCCACACATACATAGTTGAGAATGTTCATGATGATAATCTTTATCTTAGCTCCTTATAATACTAGTGGTGTATCCGCTACTCCTTGAGAACACTTTTTCCCTATTGTAATTCCAATCTCTCTTACATATGCGATATTTACTTTCTGTATTCAGTTGTTTTATTTTACTTTATTATTGCTCTTATACCTAAAACCCCAAAACACCCTTTTACACAATAGTCACATTTTATCTTGTTTTTTAGAACTTTATTTAGCATTTCTATCATAATATTTATTTCAAGAGTTATTAGACTTCAGACTCCTGCTCCCTATGGGATCAATATCTTTATTTTGAAACTAGCTACAAATGATCTGTGCACTTGCAGTCATCAAGCTATTTTATGGCGCCGTTGCCGGGGAGCTAAGCGTTGTAGGTCTTTTAGTTTTTGCTTATTTATTTTTTTCTTGCTAAATTTTGTTTTGAGTTACAGTTTTCCACCAACATGATGGACTTTGAGCATATGACTAGTGCTAACCCACTCAACTAGTTTGGAAATACCTATGATATTTATAAAAGAGACAACTCCAATAAGAAGACAAGGGGGTTTAAAATAAATCCTATACTACTTGGTATTCTACATAAGAAGCAATTTACTAGAGATGAAGAAGATCCTGATCCATATGAGCATATTGCATGTTTCAAAGATATATGTGGAACTTTTCTATTGACGGGATATACCACTGATGATGTAAGGGTTAAACTTTTTACTCAGAATTTGACTAGTTCAGCGCTCTCATAGTATAGATCTCTACCCCCTGAAGCCACTACTACTTGGGATAATCTAGCCTGTGAATTTCTAGCAAAATATTATCCATTATCAAAATCTTTTGGAATCAGGCGTCTTATAATGACTTGGAAGAATCGCTCTAATGAAGGACTAGTAAGAGCTTATATCAGATTTAAAGATTTACAACGTCTATGTCCTCATCATGATTTACCTGAATGGTATTTATTGCATATCTTTTATGGCGGTTTAATTGAATCTAATAAAATTGAACTTCACTCTTTCGTGGAAGGAGACTTTATGAATCTTCCTATACCTAAAGCTTGGGCTTTCCTTAATAGAATTCGTGATCATAGAGTTTCATGGAATTTTGGTCTAGGAAGTGAAGGAGGCTTAGAAATAGAACATGATGGCATTCATGACTATAATAAAAAGGCCATGTTAAAGAATTATCTTAGGAACTTTACTTGGATTCAGATCTTGTGTTGCATGTTGTTAAGGCTTTTACAGGACATAAAAAAGCTCCAAAAGAGGGTCCGGTCAAGTATGATCCACCACCCGAACCTGAGAAGTAAAGAGAAGATAAAGCAATGCTGGCCTCCCTAGAACCAATACATGAGATTCCTTTCCCTAAAACTACACAAAAGCATATTACTGAATATGAACATGTTAAAGCAGTACAAGAGAAGAAGGAAGAAGAAAGTATGCCAGAAGTCGTGGAACATCTGGAGGAAACCAAAGATGAAGAGGTAACCAAGTAGCAATTATGGCTATGTATGCACATTGTAACATAGTTGAACTTGATGAAGAGACTTCCGTATTTGTTGAAGGTAAAACAAAGGTAAAAGATGTGGGTAAGCCTATTCTTCCCTACAAATTTAAAGAAACCTCGCATTATGGTTTATGCGATCTTGGCACCGAAGTTAATGTTATATCTTATGATTTCTACTTAGAAATAAAAGAAGAAATAAAACCGGCTACAATTGAAAATACTGATATGACAATTATGTTAGCCAATAAAAATCTTAGAATTCCAGTGGTAGTAGTTGAAGATGCAACTATCACAATTGGCAATAGAAAATTTCCTATCTATTTTGTAGTTGTTGATATGTCAGCTAACACTCTTTGCCCAATTATATTTGGAAGGAACTTTTTGGGTGATACAGGTGCCTATGTTAATTTCAAGGAGATTATGTCTTAAGCTTGGGGGAGCGGAAAATGAATTCCACTTTTCCAAATTTAAAGACATGTCTCCACAAATACAAGAAGAAGAGGAAGAGAGAACTATTGACAAAATGGCGGCTCTTTTCTTTAGTAATCAACAATAATAAATAAATGAAGATCTAGATTATGATGAGATAGTTATGGAGGACAAGTCCCTGGGATAACTAGAAGACGAATTTGATTCACTTCCTATTATGGGAGCTCCAACTGATGAGACTTTTGAAGATCCAGAAAAGAGAGGGGACGAGGAACTACCATCCCCAGAGTTGAAGACTCTACCAGATAATCTTAAATATAGGTTTCTAGATGATACAAATAAATTTCCTATTATTATTAGTGCTAAACTTTTAGGAGAGGAAGAAGAAGAAGAAGAACTCATGGAGATACTTAAGGAGCATCGCAAGGCCTTTGGGTACTCAATGGATGACTTGAAGGGCGTCAGTCCCATGATAGCCGTCCATCGAATATTCATGGAAGAAGGTGCTAAACCAGTTGCAAAATTTAATAGAAGATTGAAGCCTAAAATGAAGGAAGTGGTAAGAAAAGAAATTGTATGCTTACTGGACACAGGTATAATCTATGTTCTTAAAGAAAGTGACTAGGTAAGTCATGTTCATTGTGTCCCTAAGAAGGGCGGTTTTATTGTTGTTCCTAATGAAAATAATGAATTGATACCTACTAGAACTATTGTTGGGCATAGGATGTGCATAGACTTCAGGAAATTAAATAAAGAAACTAGGAAAGATCACTATCATTACCATTCATAGATCAAACTTTAGAAAGGTTAGCAAACCATACTCATTTTTGCTACTTGGACGGATACTCTGGTTTTTCTCAAATAGTTGTTCATCCGGATGACCAACTTAAAAAAACTTTCATTAGTCCTTATGGTTTACATGCTTACCGACATATGCCTTTTGGTTTATGTAATGCTCCAGCTACTTTTCAAAGATACATGACTCCTATTTTTGCATATTTTATAGAACTTATAATGGAAGTATTTATGGATGACTTTTCTGTCTATGTACCTTCAATTACTAGTTGCTTGGATAATCTCAAAAGAGTCTTGCAACATTGTGAAGAAACTAGTCTTGTTCTAAACTGGGAGAAGTGATATTTTATGGTCAAAGAAGGTATAGTCCTTGGACACAAGGTATTAGGTAAGGGCATTGAAGTGGACAGAGCCAAGGTTGGGGCAATAGAGAGAATGACACAACCTAGGGATATTAAAGGTATAAGAAGTTTCCTTGGTCATGTGGGTTTTTATAGAAGGTTCATTAGAAATTTATTTGGAATATCTAAACCTTTGACTAACCTCCTGTAAAAGGGAGTAAGATTTAATTTTGATGATAAATGTCTTGAAGCCTTTGACAAACTCAAAAATGCTTTATCCCGTGCTCCTATTATTAAACCACCTATCTGGGATACAACCTTTGACTTAATATGTGAAGCTAGTGATGATGTTGTAGGAGTAACTCTAGGACAACACATTGGTCACAAATTTAATATTATACATCATGCTAGTAGAACTCTTAATGGTGCTCAAAAGAATTACCCTAAGGAAGATAGGGAACTTTTTGCTGTATTTTCTCTTGTGATAAATTTCATTCCTATATAGTTGATGCAAAGGTAAGAGTTCACATGGATCGTGATGGCTTAAAAGAACTCCTTGAGAGGAAAGACCATAAGCCAAGACTGATTCTTTGGATTCTTTCACTTCAAGAATTTGAGTTGCAGATTATGCAGAGGCAAGAAATAAAGATGTTGGATGCAGTGTCCATGTTTTCCCAGCAAGACACCAATCTTGTTGAGAGGAACTTTAGTCCTAGTGACTTTTGTTTACGAGAATTATTTAATGAACTAAGGATAATTCCTCCGAGAGACGAGAAGTCTTTATTGTTGGAGGAGCTTTTCATCCCCGAATAAGCAAATGGTAAGTGCAAGGTAAGTGTTCTTATGTTTTTCTGAAGTTTTAGAGGGTTTTTACCAATTATATGGATGGAACTATATGACCGGAGAGGAAGCTCCCGCTGTATAGTTGGTCGTTAAACTCTTTGTATCATTATCATGAAATTGTTTTCAATATCTGAGCCTATACGGTCACAACTATACGACCGGAGCCAAAATTCTGGTTGTATAGTTGGTCGTTAAACTTTCAGGTACTTTTGATTTTTGGTGTCTATATCTATACGGTCGCAACTATATGACTGGAACCAAAATTCCGGCCGTATAGTTGGTCGTTAAACTCTCAGACACTTTTCATTTGTCTTTTCGTTTATCATAAATTTTTTTATTATTGTCGGTTCCGAGTCGTGATTTAATTGACCTAGACTCGAGATATTTGGAAATATCTGCCTGAAACCAACTATACGGCCAGAGCTATACGGGCCGTGCCCATATAGTTGGTCGTTACGCGGCAGGACACTTCCAAACCCGTGATTTCTTTCCCTATTTCATTAAGATTCTTTTCTTGGGCGACAAGTTGGTGTGTCTAGTGAGTTTTACCGACCTCTGACCCCCCTTATATACTGCCATTGTCTCTTTCTAATCATAATCTCCAGAAACCAATTCTACCTCTTATTCACACGTGAGGGCTCTCAACCAAGGGATAGAAGTCAAGAAGAAAGGCTCCTATGGAGATCGGGGGCAATAGCAAGCAAGGCAAGGAGATCAAGTCCATCCCTATAGAATTCCTCGACGCCAACCATGGGTGTCGGAAGAGAATTTGAAGGCCCAACAGCTAAAGATTGAAGAGTTGTACAAGGAGAAGCTAGGGACACCCAGACACCTTCGATTGTTGTGACTTTATCTTAACAAACTTGATGAAGATATCAAGCAGACAACCAAAGTAGGTTTTTCTATGAGTCTTTAGGCGCTAAAAACACTTCATGATAACAATGAGTTCATTAAAGAACAAGTGGAAGTGCAGGAGAGGAACAATCTTTTCTACAAGTTGCGTGTTAAAGAATTAGAAGTTGTCAAGGCTGACCCATGAAGAGAAGATACGACGTGCCATGGTGTCACAGTGATCTACAACAATCACGGTACAAAATAATCGCAAGGGATTATTTGATCCCACCTGGCTTGATTTCAAGCTTGGGGAGATCTTTAAGACATTGTAATCTATCCTATAAGTTTTTATTACTATTTTTGCATTAGTTCAAACTAGTGTTGGGTCCGCAGCATAGAAAACAAAAAAATTCCTACGATGAGAACTACACGCCAAGATATATCTACTAGGTACAAAGCAACGGGTGGATATACATCCCACGAGAACTTACCCTCGAAGACAACGAGTTTTGTTAACGAGTAGGAACTTGTGGTTGATGTAGTCGTACACTTGCCGATCTCAAGATCGTGAGGAAGTCCGAGCGCCGCAACTCAGCAGCACATTCATACTCGCACACACGTTCAAGCCACCGGACAACCTCCACCTCCTCGCTCCAGCAATCTAGCGGAAGAAGCAATTCCTTCCATACTAAATGCCACCGGGAACATGTATCTCGCTAATCCGAGACCATGGGGAAATAATTCTAAAGGGGGAGAGAGATCCTTCACAAGGAGGTGTGTGGATGAAGGAGGGAATGGGTGGCCTTTTATAGGAGGAGGGGGTGCCCCTCCTCTCCATGGCCGGTGCATGGGGGGTGACCCCTCACCTCCCCATTCATGTGGTGGTAACCCCTCCACATTAAAATGCCTCTTCACATTCCCTTTTAAAGTCTCCACTTCAAATGCATTAAAATTCTCCAAGTTTAATGCTCTCTCATTTAATAAAACTCTTTTATTAAATTTATTCAGAATTTTGTTAATTACTTTAATTAACAAACATTCACATATAGCCCCTTGCAATATTTCAATATCACATGCAGAACCACTTTCTGCAATTTCACCCGAAACAATTTCCGGTTTCTATCGAAACAATTCCTGCGCTTTGCAATTCTTTCGTCTGAAACATATGTGCTCCAAAATGATGTCCGGTAACTCTTAAGTGTGTCCCCCTATGGTTCGCGAATAATGCAGACATGATCGAGACCCTTCTCCGATCAATAATCAGCAGGACACGGAGATCCGATCGACTCCTACACATTCAACGATGACTTCTGTGATCGTGAGAACCTTTAACGCTTGTAACTAAATCCCTTTGTTTCGCGATATATTACATGTCCGAGATTCGCTCATTGGTATTTCCATACCTAGTTTGATCTCGTTACCGACATACACTCTTTTCTTGTTCCCGCGATATAATATTCTAGTGATCACATCACTTGCTTGCAAGCTATCTCAATGTGATATCACCGAGAGGGCCCAGAGTATATCTATCCGTCATCGGGATTGACAAATTCCACTCTTGATCCATGAGCCTCAACATAACATCTTCGTAGTACTGAACCCATCTTTATAGTCACCCTGTTACGGTGTGACGTTTGAAGTTATCAAGATACTCTTCCGGTGTTAGCAATTAACATGATCTCATGGTCTAAGGATAAAGATTACTTCGTATGATGTTATAGCAATATAAACATAATGACTTGATTGTAATGCTATACTTCGGATGAATGTACATCACATCATTCCACCAATGGTGTGACCTTGTTATTAACAACATCCAATGTCCATGATAAGGAAACCTTGATCATCTTGTTAATCAACAAGCTAGTCTATAATAGAGGCATAACTAGGAACCCTTTTTGTTTATTAAACACACATGTATTGATGTTTCCGATCAATACAATTCTAGCATGCAAAATAAACATCTATCATATATAAGGAATACATAATAACAACTTTATTATTGCCTCTCAGGGCATATTTCCTTCAGTCTCCCACTTGCACTAGAGACAATAATCTAATCTAACACCGATGGACTTCTGGTGTTGATCATGTTTTGCCGTAGGGAGAGCTTTAGTCAATGGATCTGCTACATTTAGGTCCGTGTGTACTTTACAAATCTTTATATCTCCATCCTTGACATGCTCGCGGATGGAGTGAAATCGGCGCTTAATATGCTTGGAATTCTTGTGAGACCTCGGTTCCTTTGCATTGGCTATGGCTCCATTGTTGTCACAATAGATCACCATCGGGTCCAACGCACTAGGAACCACACCTAGTTCCGTAATGAACTCTTTCATCCAAACCGCTCTCGCTTCCGCTCAAGCAAAGAACATATTCCGCCTCCGTCGTTGATCCAGCCACCACAGGTTGTTTGGAACTCCTCCAACTAACTCCTGCTCCGTTCAAGAGAAATACGTATCCGGATTGAGACTTAGAGTCATCCAGATCAGTGTCAAAGCTAGCATCGACATAACACTTAGCGACTAGCTCTTCTTCACCTCTGTATATAAGAAACATATCCCTAGTTCGTCTCAAGTACTTGAGGATGTTCTTGACCGCTATCCAGTGTACCGAACCTGGATCAGATTGGTACCTACTAGTCAAACTAATAGCATGTTCCACATCCGGTCTTGTACATAGCATGGCATACATTATAGAGCCTATGGCCGAGGCATAGGGGATCTTATCCATCATCTCTCTTTTTTCCGCCGTAGCCAGACTTTGAGTCTTACTCAATGTCTTGCCTTGTAACATAGGTAAGAACCCCTTCTTACTTTCGTCCATATTAAACTTCTTTAATATCTTATCAAGGTATGTACTCTGCGATAGCCCAATTAGGCGCCTTGATCTATCTCTATAGATTTTAATGCCTAATATATATGATGCTTCACCAAGGTCTTTCATCGAAAATTTGTTGTTTAGATAACTTTTAACACTGTTTAAAAGATCTATATCATTTCCAATCAATAATATGTCATCCACATATAATATCAGAAATTCCACATTGCTCCCACTCACTTTCTTGAAAATACAAGCCTCTCCATAAGTTTGGACAAATCCAAACTCTTTGATCACCTCTTCAAAGCGGAGATTCCAACTCCGGGATGCTTGCTTCAGTCCATAGATGGATCGCTGAAGTTTGCATACCTTATTAGCATCCTTAGGATCGACAAAACCCTTAGGTTGTATCATATACAACTCTTCTTCAATATTACCATTGAGGAACGCAGTTTTGACATCCATCTGCCATATTTCATAATCGAAATATGCAGCAATTGCTAACATAATCCTAACCGACTTAAGAATCGCTACGAGAGAGAATGTCTCATCGTAGTCAACTCCTTGAATTTGTATAAACCCCTTTGCGACAAGTCGAGCCTTATAGATGGTCACATTACCATCAGCATCAGTTTTTCTTTTGAAAATCCATTTATTCTCAACGGCCTTTCGATCGTGAGGTAAGTCCACCAAGGTCCAAACTTGGTTCTCGTACATTGATTCCATCTCAGATTTCATGGCTTCTAGCCATTTTTTGGAATCCAGGATCATCATCGCTTCTTCATACGTCGCAGGGTCATCCATTTCATCAACCATGAAATTCACAACAGGATTGCCATACAGTTCTGGAGCTGCACGTGTCCTGCTTGACCTACGAGGTTCGGTAGTGTCCTCTTTCGGAGTTTCATGATCAAAATCATTAGCTCTCTCTTCATTAGGTGAAGTCAACTCCGAAACAACTTCCGGTGCTGCGCTACTCGCCATTTCATGAAGAGAAGTTTCAATAACCTCTTCCAGTTCTACCTTCCGACTACTCACACCTTTCGCGAGAAACTCCTTCTCAAGAAAGGATCCATTCTTGGCAACAAAAACCTTGCCCTCAGATCTGTGATAGAAGGTATACCCAATCATTTCCTTAGGGTATCCTATGAAGACGCATTTTTCCGCTTTGGGTTCGAGTTTATCCGGTTGAAGTTTCTTCACATAAACATCGCATCCCCAAACTTTAAGAAATGACAGCTTAGGTTTGTTTCCAAACCATAATTCATACGATGTCGTTTCAACGGATTTAGATGGTGCCCGATTTAAAGTGAATGCACCTGTTTCCAGTGCATAACCCCAAATTGACAGTGGCAAGTCAGTCAGAGACATCATAGATCGAACCATATCCAATAAGGTACGATTACGATGTTCCGACACACCATTACGTTGTGGTGTTCCGGCAGGCATGAGTTGTGAAACTATTCCACACTCTTTCATGTGTGTGCTAAACTCGTAACTTATATACTCTCCTCCACGGTCAGACCGTAGAAATTTGATCTTTCTATTATGATGATTTTCCACTTCATTCTGAAATTCCTTGAACTTTTCAAAAGCTTCAGACTTGTGTTTCATCAAATAGATATACCCCTATCTACTCAAATCATCCGTGAAAGTAACAAAATAACGATATCCACCTCAAGCTGACACACTCATTGGTCCACACACATCAGTATGTATGATTTCCAATAGATCTATCGCCCGTTCCATTGAACCGAAAAACGGCGTTCTAGTCATCTTGCCCATAAGGCATGGCTCACATGTATCAAATGATTCAAAATCAAGTGATTCCAAAAGTCGATCAGAATGGAGTTTCTTCATGCGTTTAACACCAATATGACCTAGACGGCAGTGCCACATATATGCAGATATATCATTATCAAGTTTAATCTTTTTAGCATTAACATTATGAATATGCATAATATTACTATCGAGATCCATCAGAAATAAACCATTCAACATAGGTGCATGACCATAGAAGATATCATTCTTATAAATCGAACAACCATTGTTTTCAGATTTAAAGGAATGACCACTTTGCATCAAACATGATCCGGATACAATGTTCATGCTCAGTGCAGGCACCAAATAACAATTATTTCAGTTTATAACTAATCCCGATGGCATATGGAGAGGTAGCGTCCCGACGGCGATCACATCAACTTTTGATCCATTGCCGACCCGCATCCTAACCTCATCCCTTGCTAGTTGTCGCTTGTTCCGTAGCCCCTGAACCGAGTTACATATATTAGCAACCGATCCTGTATCAAATACCCAGGTGCTACTGCGAGTACTAGTCAAGTACACATCAATAACATGTATATCACATATACCTTTGTTTGCCTTGCCGGAATTCAAGTCCGCCAAATACTTGGGGCGATTCTTCAATTGCAGATCCCTTGCAATAGTAGCACTCGGTATCGTACTTAGGGCCAGCTCGGGGTTTCTTTTCAGGCGCGGCAACAGATTTGCCACCTTTCTTTCCCTTGTTCTTGCCTTTCTTGTCCTTCTTGAAACCGGTGGTCCTATTTATCATCAACACTTGATGTTCTTTCCTAATCTCCACTTCTGCAGTCTTCAGCATTAACAGAAGCTCGGGAAGAGTCTTCTTCATGCCCTACATATTATAGTTCATCACGAAGCTCTTGTAGCTATGTGGCAGAGATTGGAGAACACGATGTATGCCCAAGTCAATGGGAATCGTTATTCCCAAGGACACAAGCTTATCGGCGTACCCAGACATTTTGAGTACATGCTCACTAACGGAGATGTTCTCCTCCATCATGCAGCTAAAGAACTTTTCAGTAGCATTATAACTCTCTACGGCAGCATGGTTATCGAAAATCATTTTCAATTCTCCCATGGTATCAAAGGCATTGCCATTTTCAAAACGCTTTCGAAGTTCTGGCTCTAGCCCATACAGTATGCCGCAATGAACTAAGTTGTGGTCCTCCTGACGAGTCACATAGACATTCTTTTCCTCGTCAGGGGCATCAGGATCTGGTGGGGGCCTAGCGGCGCATCTAGCACATATTGCTTTTGTGCAGCAGTGAGGAGAATCCTCAAATTCATAGCCCAGTTGGTGAAGTTGCTACAATTCGCAGCAAGTTTCTCTTTCTCCATGAACACATTGAAATTAAAAGCAGGTGGTGCCATCTACAACAGAATTTGTAAAGTTTATTTTAGACTAAGTTTATGATAGATTGAGTTCAACTAATCCAAATTACTAATAAACTCCCACTCAAAAACGACATCCCTCGTGTCCTTCTGGTGATTACATGAACCAAATCCACTACACCAAGTCCAATCATCGCGTGAGTTGATGTAGCTTCAAAGGCGAGCATCTATATGGGCATCATATCAACTATATGACTCATGCTTAACCTTTCGGTCCGTGTTCCGAGGCCATGTCTGTACATGCTAGGCTCGCCAAGTAAGAACCTTAGTATTCGCGTGTGTAAAACTGTCTTGCACCCGTTCCTATGAAAGCATAGATTCGAGTACACCCGATCATCACGTGATGTCTCAAAACACGATCCACAGAACGGTGCATACTCAAGGAAGAACACATTTTTATCTTGATATCTAAATGAGGGATCATCTTACAATGCTATAGAAAGCGCCAAACTAGCAGTATAAGATGCTAACATCTAATGTGTAAAGTGAGATGATATGGTCCATGCATTTGATCTCTATCACTTGCATCGTGGTATGATCTCTATCATTCCTTTGTGTGTAAGGCCAAGGTCTATGGAACTTACACGTTGAGTGTGTTGTAAGAGTATCTATCATACATCTACTTACAACAATACCATATCAATACACTAGCCCAACAACGATCTAAACTAGACGCCTCTAATTTATCAATTGCAAGTTTTACGTGGCTTAGGGCTTTCGGAGATAGAACCGTTCTCACCTACGAACATGAACCACACCAGGATAACTAAGTTATTAGCAACTCGTTGTAAATCAGATATTGACTATAGTAGGAGAGACAGACACCCGCCAGCCACTTATGCAAAACAAGTTGCATGTCAGTCGTGGAACCGGTCTCATGTACGATGACATGTAAGGTTGTTCCGGGACGCTTCATCCCACTATGCCACCAGTATCCAAAATACATAGAAGATGCAATAACATGATCATCATCGCCCACATATAAACATATGTGTACTACCCGTGCAAAGCACCTAAGCATAGATCACGCTCTGATACCACTGTTGGGTCCGCAGCATAGGAAACAAAAAAATTCCTACAATGAGAACTACACGCGAAGATCTATCTACTAGGTACAAAGCAACGGGTGGATATACATCCCACGAGAACTTACCCTCGAAGACAACGAGTTTTGTTAACGAGTAGGAACTCGTGGTTGATGTAGTCGTACACTTGTCGATCTCAAGATCGTGAGGAAGTCTGAGCGCCGCAACTCAGCAGCGCATCCGTACTCGCACACACGTTCAAGCCATCGGACAACCTCCACCTCCTCGCTCTAGTGATCCAGCGGAAGCAGCAACTCCTTCCAGACTAAATGCCACCAGGAACATGTATCTCGCTAATCCGATACCATGGGGAAATAATTCTAGAGGGGGAGAGAGATCCTTCACAACGAGGTGTGTGGATGAAAGAGGGAATGGGTGGCCTTTTATAGGAGGAGGGGGTACCCCCTCTCTCCATGGCCAGCGCATGGGGGGTGCCGCCTCACCTCCCCCATTCATGTGATGGTAACCCCTCCACATTAAAATGCCTCTTCACATTCCCTTTTAAAGTCTCCACTTTAAATGCATTAAAATTCTCCAAGTTTAATGCTCTCTCATTTAATAAAACTCTTTTATTAAATTTATTCAGAATTTTTTTAATTACTTTAATTAACAAACATTCACATATAGCCCCTTGCAATATTTCAATATCACATGCAGAACCACTTTCTGCAATTTCACCCGAAACAATTTCCGGTTTCTATCGAAACAATTCCTTCGCTTTGCAATTCTTTCGTCTAAAACATATGTGCTACAAAATGGTGTCCGGTAACTCTTAAGTGTGTCACCCTACGGTTCGCGAATAATGTAGACATGATCGAGACCCTTCTCCGATCAATAATCAACAGCGGGACCTGGAGATCCATACTGACTCCTACACATTCAAAGATGACTTCTGTGATCGTGAGAACCTTTAACGCTTGTAACTAAATCCCTTTGTCTCGCGATATATTACATGTCCGAGATTCGATCATCGGTATCTCCATACCTAGTTTGATCTCGTTACCGACATGCACTCTTTTATCGTTCCCGTGATATAACATTCTAGTGATCACATCACTTGCTTGCAAGCTATCTCAATGTGATATCACCGAGAGGGCCCAGAGTATATCTATCCGTCATCGGGATTGACAAATTCCACTCTTGATCCATGAGCCTCAACATAACATCTTCGTAGTACTGAACCCATCTTTATAGTCACCCTGGTACAGTGTGACGTGTGATGTTATCAAGATACTCTTCAGGTGTTAGCAATTAACATGATCTCATGGTCTAAGGATAAAGATTACTTCGTATGATGTTATAGCAATATAAACATAATGACTTGATCGTAATGCTATACTTCGGATGAATGTTCATCACATCATTCCACCAATGGTGTGACCTTGTTATTAACAACATCCAATGTCCATGATCAGGAAACCTTGATCATCTTGTTAATCAACAAGCTAGTCTATAAGAGAGGCATAACTAGGAACCCTTTTTGTTTATTAAACACACATGTATTGATGTTTCCGATCAATACAATTCTAGCATGCAAAATAAACATCTATCATATATAAGGAATACATAATAACAACTTTATTATTGCCTCTCAGGGCATATTTCCTTCAACTAGCAATAAAGTTTGCATTATTAGAATTCCCTTAAGGAATAGTCGATCCCTTTTATGATATTCAGAGTTTATTATTATATATGGACCAATATTGAGTTCATGTTTGCTTTATTGATATATGAATGCCTTGAGTATAATTTTAGTTGCACTTGATGATAGCAATAGGAGTCTTCCACACCATTGGTATTAATGGAACACATAAAGATAATTTGGTCAATATGTTGTAAGTCTACGGTTTGATTTACAAAGAAAAATTATCTATACAGTTAAGTTGAAAAAGAAACCTTGAACAAAGCAAAATGAAAGTGCTATCAAAATAGAGTGAGAACAAGTCAAGGTAGAATCTTCAAGTCATAAAAATGCTTCATATACAATTGGAATTTTATAATTGAGATCGTTAAACTTTGAATTCCTACATGCAGTGGAATGTATGGCTAGCTCCTTTGCATAGCACTTAAACAAAAGTGTGAGCATATATACAAAAGAAAAGAAAGAATAAGAAGGCGAGTGTGCAAAGAGCAAGTAGGCATATACCACTGTATTGTAGTATGACAAAGAGTCGCTTTTGAGATTTTGAATCTCATGTGAATACATTGATCCTAAAACACTTGGGACTACCTCGCTAACTCATTCGGTTGAACCGGATACTTTTACATTATGTTGAGATTCATCTTTTATGAACTATTGATCACTAAGGTGTGGAAGCCTGCTAATACTATTCAGATGGTTAGAGTAGGATACTATTCATGATCTTATTCCTATGTATCGTATATGATAAACACATCCTGCATCTGCCTCATTTATTTTAATCGACTCAGCTTCATGAATATGAGGATCACATCCATTAAGCTAAAACTTGCTCGGGACGAGAAAGAGTCTAAGCTCGGGTAAGTTGATGAGTGCATATTTGCATCATGTTTTACATTATTATTTTGCATTATAGATGTAGGATCTTGGTATTTTACGGCGCTCGCACACACATTTTATGTTCATTTTCACCAGGATCAAAACAGATGATGGATCCAATGGATAAAATTCTTGGAGCAGTTGTACTGAGGAGAGAAGGAGTCAAAAACCACGTAAATCGCTTATTTGGGAAATATTAATAATACCAGAAGAAAACCAGAAGCGAACAAAGGAGGCAGAAGGTTCAATGACCAACTATACGACCGGAGCAAATTTTTCGACCGTATAGCTTGATGGCTCAACATGTATCGAGCTCGTTGGGGAACCCCAAGAGGAAGGTATGATGAGAACAGCAACAAGTTTTCACTCAGTTATGAAACCAAGGTTATCGAACCAGTAGGAGCAAGCAAACACCTCCAAGGTGTTGTTTCCAACTTGGAATCCTGCACAACACAACCACAGAACTTTGCCCCCAACTTACAGTGAGGTTGTCAATCTCACTGGTTTTGCTGAAAACAAAGGATTAAACGTATTGTGTGGAAGATAGTAATTTCTTGCAGAAAATAAACAAAAAACAGGAAATATATTGTAGATTGATGGTAAAAAATGGACCGGGGTCCATAGTTCACTAGAGGTGATTCTCCTTAAGATAGATGACATGTTGGGTGAACAAATTACAGCGGGGAAATTGACAAACATCGAGAAAGCATACATGAATATACTAATCATCTTGACTCCTATGAGATTTGATTAGGCATTACAACATTATACATAGACCGTAATCCAACTGCATCTCTGACTAATAATCCACCTTCACGTTATCATCTGAACCCCGTCAAGTATTAAGTTGCAAGCAACAGATAATTGCATTAAGCAAAGTGTGTAAAGTAAACAATACGATTGTTCTATGAACGAAGGATTGTTGTTTTCTCCCTAGTAGCAACAGCACATCTAGTACCTTAGATATTTCTATCACTTCCCCAGATTACTAGAGGCATGAACCCACTATCGAGCATAAATACTCCCTCTTGGAGTTGCTAGCATCTACTCTGCCAAGATAGCTACTAACAACAGAAAGCATGCAAGATCACAAATAACATAGACATGCTAGAATCAATAATCAATCTGAAATAGCATCTCAATATCCATCAAATCCCCGCAAACACAACATATATGATTACAAATAGATGATCTTGATCATGAACGTTGCTCACAAGATCTAAACATGGTAGCACAAAGGAGAAGAACCAACCATCTAGCTACTACATGGACCCGTAGTCCAGGGATGAACTACTCACGCATCACACCGGAGGCAGTCATGGTGATGAAGAAGGCCTCCAGGGTGATCTCTCCCCTCCGGCAGGGTGCCGGGAAGAGCTTAAGATCCCTCTCGATCTAGGGATGGAGATGGCAGCGGCTACAAATACTTTCGTGGAATTTTGATCGGGTATTTAGGGTTTTCGTCCCGGAGGCAATATATAGGCGAAGGGGCAAGGTCGGTGGAGCGCAGGCCCACCCCGGTGGCGCGGTTAGGCTCTCGCCAAGGCCACCCTAGGGTGTGGCCGCCTAGTTCCTCGCTTGCCTCCCCTCGACTCCGTGTTCCTTCTGGTGAAATATTGACTTGGGCTTTTGTCCGGTCCAATTCCGAGAAAATTTCCTTACTAGCTTTTTTGAAACCAAAAACAGCAGAAAACAGGCAACTGACACTATGGCATCTTGGTAATAGGTTAGTTCCAGAAAATGTGTAAACATACTCCAAAGTGTGGACAAAACAGAAGAAAGTAGATATAAAACAAGCATGGAACATCAAAAATTATAGATATGTTTGCAACGTATCAACATCCCCAAGCTTAACTCATGCTCGTCCTCGAGTAGGTAAGTGATAAAAAGAAAAGAATAATTTTTGAGGTGACATGCACCATCACAATCTTGATCAAGCATTTATAACATTGATAGCTGGGATCATATTACTTTAACATAGCATGAAAGATATAGTTCTAACTGAAGGAAATATGCCCTGAGAGGCAATAATAAAGTTGTTATTATGTATTCCTTATATATGATAGATGTTTATTTTGCATGCTAGAATTGTATTGATCGGAAACATCAATACATGAGTGTTTAATAAACAAAAAGGGCTCCTAGTTATGCCTCTCTTATAGACTAGCTTGTTGATTAACAAGATGATCAAGGTTTCCTGATCATGGACATTGGATGTTGTTAATAACAAGGTCACACCATTGGTGGAATGATGTGATGAACATTCATCTGAAGTATAGCATTACGATCAAGTCATTATCTTTATATTGCTATAACATCATACGAAGTAATCTTTATCCTTAGACCATGAGATCATGTTAATTGCTAACACCTGAAGAGTATCTTGATAACGTCAAACATCACACCATAACAGGGTGACTATAAAGATGGGTTCAGTACTACGAAGGTGTTATGTTGAGGCTCATGGATCAAGAGTGGAATTTTTCAATCTCAATGACGGATAGATATACTCTGGGCCCTCTCGATGATATCACATTGAGATAACTTGCAAGCAAGTGATGTGATCACTAGAATGCTATATCACGGGAACGAGAAAAGAGTGCATGTCGGTAACGAGATCAAACTAGGTATGGAGATACCGATGATCGAATCTCGGACATGTAATATATTGCGAGACAAAGGGATTTAGTTACAAGCGTTAAAGGTTCTCTCGATCACAGAAGTCATTGTTGAATGTGTAGGAGTCAGTACGGATCTCTAGGTCCTGCTGCTGATTATTGATCAGAGAAGGGTCTCGATCATGTCTACATTATTCGCGAACCGTAGGGTGACACACTTAAGAGTTACCGGACACCATTTTGGAGCACATATGTTTCAGACGAAAGAATTGCAAAGCGCGGGAATTGTTTCAATAGAAACCGGAAATTGTTTCGGGCGAAATTGCAGAAAGTGGTTCTGCATGTGATATTGAAATATTGCAAGGGGATATATGTGAATGTTTGTTAATTAAAGTAATTAACAAAATTCTGAATAAATTTTAATAAAAGATTTTTATTAAATGAGAGAGCATTAAACTTGGAGAATTTTAATGCATTTAAAGTGGAGACTTTAAAAGGGAATGTGAAGAGGCATTTTAATATGGAGGGGTTACCACCACATGAATTGGGGAGGTGAGGGGTCACCCCCCCCCCATGCGCCGGCCATGGAGAGGAGGGGCACCCCCCCTCCTCCTATAAAAGGCCACCCATTCCCTCCTTCATCCTCACACCTCCTTGTGAAGGATCTCTCTCCCCCTCTAGAATTATTCCCCCATGGTCTTGGATTAGCGAGATACATGTTCCCGGTGGCATTTCATCTGGAAGGAGTTGCTGCTTCCGCTGGATCGCTGGAGCAAGGAGGTGGAGGTTGTCCGGTGGCTTGAACGTGTGTGCGAGTACGGATGCGCTGTTGAGTTGCGGCGCTCAAACTTCCTCACGATCTTGAGATCGGCAAGTGTACGACTACATCAACCACGAGTTCCTACTCGTTAACAAAGCTCGTTGTCTTCGAGGGTAAGTTCTCATGGGATGTATATCCACCCGTTGCTTTGTACCTAGTAGATAGATCTTGGCGTGTAGTTCTCATTGTAGGAAAATTTTTGTTTTCTATGCTGCGGACTCAATAGTGTTATCAGAGCCTGATCTATGCGTAGGTGCTTTGCACGGGTAGTACACATATGTTTATATGTGGGCGATGATGATCATGTTATTGCATCTTCTATGTATTTTGGATATTGGTGGCATGGATGAAGCGGCCCAGACCAACCTTACATGTCATCGTACATGAGACCGGTTCCACGACTGACATGCAACTTGTTTTGCATAAGTGGCTGGCGGGTGACTGTCTCTCCTACTATAGTCAATATCTGATTTACAACGAGTTGCTAATAACTTAGTTATCCTCGTTGTGGTTCATGTTCGTAGGTGAGAATGGTTCTATCTCTGAAAGCCCTAAGCCACGTAAAACTTGCAATTGATAAATTAGAGGTGTCTAGTTTAGATCATTGTTGGGCTAGTGTATTGATATGTTACTGTTGTAAGTAGATGTATGATAGATACTCTTACAACACAATCAACGTGTAAGTTCCATAGACCTTGGCCTTACACACAAAGGAATGATAGAGATCATACCACAATGCAAATGATAGAGATCAAATGCATGGACCATATCATCTCACTTTACACATTAGATGTTAGCATCTTATACTGCTAGTTTGGCGCTTTTCGTAGCATTGTAAGATGATCCCTCATTTAGATATCAAGATAAAATGTGTTCTTCCTTGAGTATGCACCGTTCTATGGATCGTGTTTCGAGACATCACGTCATGATTGGGTGTACTCGACTCTACGCTTTCATACAATGGGTGTAAGACAGTTTTACACACGCGAGTACTAAGGTTCTTACTTGGTGAGCCTAGCATGTACAGACATGGCCTCGAAACACGGACCGAAAGGTTAAGCATGAGTCATATGGTTGATATGATGCCCATATAGATGCTCGCCTTTGAAGCTACACCGACTCACGTGATGATCGGACTTGGTGTAGTGGATTTGGTTCATGTAATCACCAAAAAGGCACGAGGGATGTCGTTTTTGAGTGGGAGTTCATTAGTAATTTGGATTAGTTGAACTCAATCTATTATAAACTTAGTCTAAATAAACTTTACAAATTCTGTTGTAGATGGCACCACCTACTTTTAATTTCAATGTGTTCATGGAGAAAGAGAAACTTGTTGCAAATGGTAGCAACTTCACCAGCTGGGCTATGAATTTGAGGATTCTCCTCACTGCTGCACAAAAGCAATATGTGCTAGATGTGCTGCTAGGCCCCCCACCAGCTCCTGATGCCCCTGACGAGGAAAAGAATGTCTATGTGACTCGTCAGGAGGACCACAACTTAGTTTATTGCGGCATACTGTATGGGCTAGAGCAAGAACTTCGAAAGCGTTTCAAAAATGGCAAAGCCTTTGATACCATGGGAGAATTGAAAATTATTTTCGATACCCATGCTGCCATAGAGAGTTATAATGCTACTGAAAAGTTCTTTAGCTGCATGATGGAGGAGAACAGCTCCATTAGTGAGCATGTACTCAAAATGTTTGGGTACGCCGATAAGCTTATGTCCTTGGGAATAACGATTCCCATTGACTTAGGCATACATCATGTTCTCCAATCTATGCCACCTAGCTACAAGAGCTTCGTGATGAACTATAATATGCAGGGCATCAAGAAGACTCTTCCCGAGCTTTTGTCAATGCTTAAGACTGCAGAAGTGGAGATTAGGAAAGAACATCAAGTGTTGATGATCAATAGGACCACCGGTTTCAAGAAGGACAAGAAAGGCAAGCACAAGGGAAAGAAGGGTGGCAAATCTATTGCCGCGCCTGAAAAGAAACCTCAAGCTAGCCCTAAGTCTAATACTGAGTGCTACTATTGCAAGGGGACTGGCCATTGGAAGCGCAACTGCCCCAAGTATTTGGCGGACAAGAAGTCCGGCAAGGAAAACAAAGGTATATGTGATATACATGTTATTGATGTGTACTTGACTAGTACTCGCAGTAGCACCTGGGTATTTGATACGGGATCGGTTGCTAATATATGTAACTCGATTCAGGGGCTGTGGAACAAGCGACAACTAGCAAGGGATGAGGTCACGATGCAGGTCGGCAATGGATCAAGAGTTGATGTGATCGCTGTCAGAACGCTGCCTCTCCATATGCCATCGGGATTAGTTATAAACCAGAATAATTGTTATTTGGTGCCTGCACTTAGCATGAACATTGTATCCGGATAATGTTTGATGCAAAGTGGTTATTCGTTTAAATTTGAAAACAATGGCTGTTCAATTTATATGGATAATATCTATTATGGTCATGCACCTGTGTTGAATGGTTTATTTCTGATGGATCTCGATAGTAATATTACGCACATTCATAATGTTAATGCTAAAAAGATTAAACTTGATGATGATATATCTGCATATATGTGGCACTGCCGTCTAGGTCATATTGGCGTTAAACGCATGAAGAAACTCCATTCTGATGGACTTTTGGAATCACTTGATTTTGAATCATTTGATACATGTGAGCCATGCCTTATGGGCAAGATGACTAGAACGCCATTTTTCCGTTCAATGGAACGGGCGATAGATCTATTGAAAATCATACATACTGATGTGTGTGGACCAATGAGTGTGTCGGCGCGAGGTGGATATCGTTATTTTGTTACTTTCACGGATGATTGGAGTAGATACGGGTATATCTATTTGATGAAACACAAGTCTGAAACTTTTGAAAAGTTCAAGCAATTTCAGAATGAAGTGGAAAATCATCATAATAGAAAGATCAAATTTCTACGGTCTGACCGTGGAGGAGAGTATCTAAGTTACGAGTTTAGCACACACATGAAAGAGTGCGGAATAGTTTCACAACTCACGCCTTCTAGAACACCACAACGTAATGGTGTGTCGAGACGTCGTAATCGTACCTTATTGGATATGGTTCGATCTATGATGTCTCTGACTGACTTGCCACTGCCATTTTGGGGTTATGCACTGGAAACAACTGCATTCACTTTAAAGCAGGCACCATCTAAATCCGTTGAAATGACACCGTATGAATTATGGTTTGGAAACAAACCTAAGCTGTCATTTCTTAAAGTTTGGGGATGCGATGTTTATGCGAAGAAACTTCAACCGGATAAACTCGAACCCAAAGCGGAAAAATGCGTCTTCATAGGATACCCTAAGGAAACGATTG
Organism: Avena insularis; assembly: GCA_023614405.1. NCBI lineage: Eukaryota > Viridiplantae > Streptophyta > Magnoliopsida > Poales > Poaceae > Avena > Avena insularis. The sequence goes on along the minus strand of CM042686.1, from coordinate 421,528,435 downwards.
GGTATACCTTCTATCACAAATCCGAGGGCAAGGTTTTTGTTGCCAAGAATGGATCCTTTCTTGAGAAGGAGTTTCTCGCGAAAGGTGTGAGTAGTCGGAAGGTAGAACTCGAAGAGGTTATTGAACCTTCTCTTTATGAAATGGCGAGTGGCGCAGCACCGGAAGTTGTTTCGGAGTTGACTTCACCTAATGAAGAGAGAGCTAATGATATTGATCATGAAACTCCGAAAGAGGAAACTACCGAACCTCGCAGGTCAAACAGGACACGTGTAGATCCTGAACTGTACGGCAATCCTGTTGTGAATTTCATGGTTGATGAAATGGATGACCCTGCGACGTATGAAGAAGCGATGATGAGCCCGGATTCCAACAAATTGCTAGAAGCCATGAAATCCGAGATGGAATCCATGTACGAGAACCAAGTTTGGACCTTGTTGGACTTACCTCACGATCGAAAGGCCGTTGAGAATAAATGGATTTTCAAAAGAAAAACTGATGCTGATGGCAATGTGACCATCTATAAGGCTCGACTTGTCACAAAGGGGTTTCGACAAATTCAAGGAGTTTACTACGATGATACATTCTCTCCCGTAGCGATGCTTAAGTCAGTTAGGATTATGTTAGCAATTGCTACATATTTCGATAATGAAATATGGCAGATGGATGTCAAAATTGCGTTCCTCAATGGTAATATTGAAGAAGAGTTGTATATGATACAATCTAAGGGTTTTGTCGATCCTAAGGATGCTAATAAGGTACGCAAACTTCAGCGATCCATCTATGGACTGAAGCAAGCATCCCAGAGTTTGAATCTCCGCTTTAATGAGGTGATCAAAGAGTTTGGATTTGTCCAAACTTATGGAGAGGATTGTATTTACAAGAAAGTGAGTGGGAGCAATGTGGCATTTCTGATATTATATGTGGATGACATATTATTGATTGGAAATGATATAGATCTTTTAAACAGTGTTAAAAGTTATCTAAACAGCAAATTTTCGATGAAAGACCTTGGTGAAGCGTCATATATATTAGGCATTAAAATCTATAGAGATAGATCAAGGTGCCTAATTGGGCTATCGTAGAGTACATACCTTGATAAGATATTAAAGAAGTTTAATATGGACGAAAGTAAGAAGGGGTTCTTACCTATGTTGCAAGGCAAGACATTGAGTAAGACTCAAAGTCCGTCTACGGCGGAAGAAAGCGAGATGATGGATAAGATCCCCTATGCCTCGGCCATAGGCTCTATTATGTATGCCATGCTATGTACAAGACCGGATGTGGCACATGCTATTAGTTTGACTAGTAGGTACCAATCTGATCCAGGTTCGGAACACTGGATAACGGTAAAGAACATCCTCAAGTACTTGAGAAGAACTAGGGATATGTATCTTATATACGGAGGTGAAGAAGAGCTAGTCGCTAAGTGTTATGTTGATGCTAGCTTTGATACCAATCCGGATGACTCTAAGTCTCAATCCGGATACGTATTTCTCTTGAACGGAGCAGCAGTTAGTTGGAGGAGTTCCAAACAACCTGTGGTGGCTAGATCAATGACGGAGGCGGAATATGTTGTTGCTTCAGAAGCAGCGCAGGAAGCGGTTTGGATGAAAGAGTTCATTACGGAACTAGGTGTGGTTCCTAGTGCATTGGACACAATGGTAATCTATTGTGACAACAATGGAGCCATAGCCAACACAAAGGAACCGAGGTCTCACAAGAATTCCAAGCATATTAAGCGCCGGTTTCACTCCATCCGCGAGCATGTCAAGGATGGAGATATAAAGATTTGTAAAGTACACACGGATCTAAATGTAGAAGATCCATTGACTAAAGTTCTCCCTAGGGCAAAACATGATCAACACCAGAACTCCATGGGTGTTAGATTTATCACTATGTGAACTAGATTATTGTCTCTAGTGTAAGTGGGAGACTGAAGGAAATATGCCCCGAGAGGCAATAATAAAGTTGTTATTATGTATTCCTTATATATGATAGATGTTTATTTTGCATTCTAGAACTGTATTGATCAGAAACATCAATACATGTGTGATTAATAAACAAAAAGGGTTCCTAGTTATGCCTCTCTTATAGACTAGCTTGTTGATTAACAAGATGATCAAGGTTTCCTGATAATGGACATTGGATGTTGTTAATAACAAGGTCACACCATTGGTGGAATGATGTGATGAACATTCATCCGAAGTATAGCATTACGATCAAGTCATTATGTTTATATTGCTATAACATCATACGAAGTAATCTTTATCCTTAGACCATGAGATCATGTTAATTGCTAACACAGGAAGAGTATCTTGATAACATCAAACGTCACACCGTAACAGGGTGACTATAAAGATGGGTTCAGTACTACAAAGGTGTTATGTTGAGGATCATGGATCAAGAGTGGAATTTGTCAATCCCGATGACGGATAGATATACTCTGGGCACTCTCAGTGATATCACATTAAGATAGCTTGCAAGCAAGTGATGTGATCACTAGAATGTTATATGACGGGAACGAGAAAAGAGTACATGTTGGTAATAAGATCAAACTAGGTATGGATATACCGATGATCAAATCTCGGACATGTAATATATCGAGAGACAAAGGGATTTAGTTACAAGCGTTAAAGGTTCTCACGATCACAGAAGTCATTGTTGAATGTGTAGGAGTCAGTACGGATCTCCAGGTCCCGCTACTGATTATTGATCGGAGAAGGGTCTCGATCATGTCTGCATTCTTCGCGAACCGTAGGGTGGCACACTTAAGAGTTACCGGACACCATTTTGGAGCACATATGTATCAGACGAAAGAATTGCAAAGCGCAGGAATTGTTTCAATAGAAACCGGAAATTGTTTCGAGTGAAATTGCAGAAAGTGGTTCTGCATGTGATATTGAAATATTGCAAGGGGCTATATGTGAATGTTTGTTAATTAAAGTAATTAACAAAATTCTGAATAAATTTAATAAAAGAGTTTTATTAAATGAGAGAGCATTAAATTTGGAGAAATTTAATGCATTTAAAGTGGAGACTTTAAAAGGGAATGTGAAGAGGCATTTTAATGTGGAGGGGTTACCACCACATGAATGGGGGAGGTGAGGGTCACCCCATGCGCTTGACCATGGAGAGAGGGGCACCCCTCCTCCTATAAAAGTCCACCCATTCCCTCCTTCATCCTCACACCTCCTTGTGAAGGATCTCTCTCCCCCTCTAGAATTATTCCCCCATGGTCTCGGATTAGCGAGATACATGTTCCCGGTGGCATTTCGTCTGGAAGGAGTTGCTACTTCTGCTAGATCGCTGGAGCAAGGAGGTGGAGGTTGTCCGGTGGCTTGAACATGTTTGCGAGTACGGATGCACCGCTGAGTTGCGGCGCTCGGACTTCCTCACGATCTAGAGATCGGTAAGTGTACGACTACATCAACCACGAGTTCCTACTCGTTAACAAAACTCGTTGTCTTCGAGGGTAAGTTCTCGTTGGATGTATGTCCACCCGTTGCTTTGGACCTAGTAGATAGATCCTGGCGTGTAGTTCTCATCGTAGGCAAATTTTTGTTTGCTATGCTGCAGACCCAACACTAACAATAAGACATAGCAACTATGTTGTAGCATGAAAAGGTACAAACAAAAGATTCATGAATAACAATGCTTTGAAAGATGTTTGTTTGTTTCACATAAAGAAAACATAATGAGAATGGTATTCAGCTTGTCCCTCATAGTGTAGCAAAACATAAATGCATAGGACACCTTCAAAGTTCATAAGGGTGACTAGATACAAATATGTAACATCCCAAAAATCATGTTTCAAAAACTCATTCATTTCATCCTTGCATCATTCATTCATATAGGGTTTTTCTCAAAATCATTTAGAGGCAGAAGTTTGAGCTATGATTTCATGTGGGCAAATTGTCTCAATTGGCCATCACCCTTTGGGATTTGATTGTCTATGAACTTGTTTGCTTGCCTCCATGGTTGGAAAGGCTAGGTGAAGCTTTTAACCCAAGATTCAAAATTTAGAAATAGTTTCAAAACCCTATTTCAAATATTTGCAAACTAGAGCAAATCTCTGTTTACTTTGAAACCCAAGCTTGACCAAGCCCTTGCTAGTAACCACATGGTCATCTGACTCGTTTTTAAACCCACAGAACCCTGCAAAAATCCCCAAAGCAGTTTGAATTCAAAAGGATTTGAATTCATATCAAATTCTATTCAGAAAATGGAATTAGAAAAAGAAAAGGAATTCTCAAAAGAAAAGGGCCGAGCGGCCAGAATCTGGCCCAGCAGCGGATCAAGCCCAGCAAGCCCACTCGGGGATCTCCTTTTCCTTCTCACCTTGTGAAGACGCGTTAAGTCGGCGAGACAGACCCCACCGCCACCTCGCACTCTTCGCTGACGAGCGGGCCCGGTCCACGTCGCCCTCGTCTTCCCCAGACCGCGCCGACGACCACGTCGCTGCAGCAGTGATGGCCGGTAATGGCGCGGCGTAAATGGGCATTTATCCTCGAGCGTTTCCTGTCGATTCCCCGGCTATAAGATCCTCTCTGCCTCGCGATCTTTTTCCCCCAAACACCTCACTCACTCCGCCACCAGGCTGTCCTCAATCAGCTTTGCCCGCTGCGAGAGCCTCTCCGGCGATCGATTCCGGTGAGTCGAGCTCCCCTCGCCTCTCGTTCTTACAATCGACTCAGCGTGTCTTGGCGCACCTCGACCTCACTAGTCCGTCTTGTCTTGCCCAGTCGCCGGTTCCACTTGACACCGCGAGCACCGACGGCGACATCTACTCCGACGAGTTTTTCCGGAAGGTGCAGACCGCCCTCGCCTTCACGCTCACTACTTCGCCTTGACCTGTGAATCTAACCGTGTCCTCGCCCTGCCTTGGGGTGATCCACAGCGACGTCCACGACCACCACGGCGACGCCGCCCACGAACTCCGGTGAGCAATCGCAGCGTGCGGCGCCCTTGACCAACCGCAGTACGACGAAGCCGCCGTGACCTCCTGAGCCCGGTGAGCTACTCCTCCTTCTCCCTCTCCGCATCGCGCTTGCAACGTCATCGACCGACAGTTCCGCCGCCGGTAGCCGCCGCTCCGCCGCCAGTTCTTGGCCAGAGAAATAGCAGCCGTTAGATCTGTATCGTAGCGCTAGGATAGATCCACTTAACCCCGAAGCGGTACGCGATCTGAGCCGCCAGATTTCATTTAGATCCAGCGGTCTGTATCGCTCGATCGCATTTAACCGAACGATGCGAATAAGAACATGACGCGTGGCTAGGTTAAGATCTGAAAATAGAATTTAAAAATAGATTTTGATCCAGTTTTCAAATGCCAATATCTTTTGAATGCCACGTTGGATTTTTGCAAACTTTATACCGTTCGATTCAGAAAAACAAGACCTTTCTGCCTATCCTTTTTGTTTAGCAAATAGTAACCATTAGTTTGGCTTAAATTACAGAAACTTGTTTGAGGCCTTTTTGAGTATAGATTTAGTTTAGTATTTTGTTTTAGGGTTATTTAAGTTGTCTTGGCTATTTTGTGACTTGTTTAGTTTCTGTATTCATGCACTTGCTTGGTTGAGTTTTCAAAAATCATCACTTGGTAGATTCATGCATGCATGCATTCATAATATTTTTGTTTGTATATATTTGTGTGTAATTGTGTGCTATAACTTTGTGTGTAGATTTTGCTAGTGATTGTGATTGTGACGAGTGCTACTCTCCACACTACCAAGGCAAGTGATATCTTCAGGAATATTCCATACCTATATTTTATACTTGCATTAGATATATTTTGTTAGGACTTGCATGATACTTTTGTCAATTGATGATGGGAAATCCTATTTAGAATAGAATGCTAGAATTGCTAGGAAAATTCCCTAAGGATAAGTTGCCATGCCATGCTTAGCCTAGCTACTAGAAAACAAGGGTGGTTTATATATTCACACTATGGTAAAATATTCTAAGTCTGAGGACTTGTGTTTTATTTAACAAAAACAACTAAATTAATGAATCACCTGGGTGGAATGGAAGGAATGGTATATGTTGAGTGGTTACACAAGGCCAGGGGTACTGGTGAACCTTGTGTATCTCACTTGTGGATGGCCACCCAGGAACAAAGAGATTTGAGTTGTCAAATGTTGAGAAGCTTCAAGTGCAACCACTTGGTAATATGGGCTCTGCCATGATCTTAGGATGCTGGAACTTAGTCTCTTGGATAGTGGGTGGTAGATGGGATGATAGGTTGGAGCGCGTCCATTTGACTAAGGAAAGGCTACTGAAGGATCATGTCTTGGGAAACCAAGGCTTGTGGGGAAAGTGCACCACCTCTGCAGAGTGTAAAACCTAAGTACTTAGCCATGTCCCTGGTAAAGGACAATTTGAGCATCAAGACATGGAAACTTCAAGAATCTCATCACTCCAATTTCTAAATAAAACTTGTGGGTGAACAAGGGTTAAAAGGATCTTCAGTCATTGATTGGTAGATGCCCTGAGTGGATCTGGAGTCTTTGATTGATAGATGCCTTGGGTGTTTTTGCCAAACAAAATTTAGTATTTTCAAAAGTTAAGGAAAAATCTATTTTGAGCAAAGCAAGCCTAAACTCCACCAGCCAAATGCATATAGAATTATAGTCCACTTAAAATATATTAAGGTATCACTTGCCAATACTATTCCAAAGTATTGACCCTTGTGGCTGTAACTTATGATGTTGCAGGTTACTCTGATGATGAATAGGAGTCATGAGTCTACACTCAACATGCTTGCCTGTGGCACATGAAGATGAAGACTTATGTTTATTTACATATTCCATAAACTCTTGTATTAGGCCTTTGGCCATGAGTTGTAAAAGACTATGTTTTATCTCTGGAATGACTGTAATAAACGACCTTTGTATCTGTACTTCATCTTAAGCTGTGGATGATAGCATTGATCCGAGGACTAGCATTGCAATCACAGGATCTTTTCCTTTAATAAGGAGGATCTTACAGATGGTATCGAACCTTGTGTTGCCTGTAGGATTATGACCCTAGGATTGGAAACCACTAAGGAAAATTTTAACTTCTTCTACACTTGTCTATTCTTCTCGTAAACTTTTCTAATCTTCTCATTCTCATCTCTATTTGTAGATGAACTCCGTCAACGAAGCCGTGAAGAAAGGACCACTCATGACCATGACCTTGGAGTGTGAGACTGAGTTTCCCAAGATTCTCAAGGACCTCATGGAAACCATGGGAGTACATGGTGCAGCAGTGTACAAGGGCTTTCCAGTGATGGAGGATGGAGTGGAGTATTGGTGGGTGCAACTTCACTTGCACAAGAATAAGGAAGACAACCACAAAGAAAAGGGCTTGCATGTACACCAACACTTTTATGCACACCACATTCTTTGAGTCGACAAAAGAAGCGCTTGGAAGACTATCAAGGAACTAAGTGCTAGAGTCAAGTGCAAGATGCTCAACCTCCAAAAAGACTTAGAAAGAGAAGGAACATACCCAAGAGTTTGAAATCACCAACCAATCCTTAAGAGGATATATTATAGACTTAGTGATAGAAGAATGTGAACAAGATAGGTTGATTGCCACTAGGAACATTGTGTTAGCCACCAGATCCAATGAGATAGGATTGTGGCGCCGTTAGTTGGACCACCACCTATCACCTTATTTTCCAAAATGATACCTTAAATAAGTTTGAACCTTGGATGATGTAATGGATTCTTGTATGCATGACTTGTATGATTTTTGTGTGTCCCAAGAATGTGTTTGAATGTTTGTCTTATTTATCTTAAATTGTGTTGTTCTAACTTTTTCAATCTTATAAATAGATGCCTATTGCCATCGACCTTGTTGAGGAGTTCCAGGCTACCCGTTTTGGTCCTCGTATCGTAGAGCTTACTACTTTACTCGATCTCCCTCTTCCTATCATTACGGTGCACCCACTCACCAAGTTTGAGAGGAAGGACCTTTGGGGCTTCAAGGTGAACCAGCCGGGGCCTTGAGAGCTACTACGGAGGCCATCGTCTTCAAGCTTATGCCGGCGATGGCGGGAGAGAGGCATAGAGGTTGTCATGCAGGATCTGATAGGACGGTATTAGGGCGTCACGCCGACAAGTTAGAGGCACTCACTTCCACGCCGAAGGCGAGATGATGTGGAGAGTCCATCGACTTTGAGGACGACTCGAGGGTCAGCAGAGATACGCCTGTACCTCCAGGACTTAGAGACTCTTATTAGGCACGTGGATACCGATAGGACCAACGTCATGCTTAGTAATGACGAGCTCAGTGCAGCCATGAAGGACAAGCTCTTTGCGCAGCAGGACGAGATAGTCAAGGAGATGGAGACGAAGTTCGAGACCCAAGACCGTAAGTTCAAGAGTCAAGAGAAGCGTGTCCAGGATAGGAACAAGAGGATTCGTGATATGACCGAGGAACTGCAGTCCAAGGACTTCGAGTTAGAGCAACAGCAGACAGTGATTGAGAGGCTTCGTTCCCAGAAGAGGGCTCTCAAGGCCAAGATCGACTCTTTGACCACTACCATCGAGGAGAACAAGACCGCAATGGAGAACGCAGGTCTTACCTTTGTCGAGGAGGAGATTGATGCCGACGAGTAGATTTGACTACTCAGTTATCTTTATTTACCGCACTTGTTATTTGTGAACTTATTGTTGGACCATCCGACATGTGGATGGCTTGCCACTTGTGTGTTTGTACTTTGAGACTTTTTGTTATCTTGTTGTTTAGCTTTATCCTTGTGTTGCATGCTATATGTCTGCTTGTGTGATGTATTGTGCATAAATCATGTAAGGGTATCTCATTCTTATCTCTATATGAATAAACCACAGATGCCTCCCCGTCGCGCAAACACCAACCCCAACCCCAACATTACCCCGGAAATGCAACAAATGATGAATGCACAAACACAGCTTATGCAAATGATGACGACGTTCATCCAGAACCAGAACAACAACAACCCCAATAACAATAACAACAATAACAACAATAACAACAACAACAACAACAACCCTCCAGGTTTTGATATGCTTACCAGATTTCTGCGTCTGAGGCCAGCTAAGTTTTTGGGAACGACTGATCCCATGGTGGCCAATGATTGGCTACGTTCTGTGAACAAAGACTTAGTGACCGTGGGATGCACAGATGCTGAAAAGGTCAGGTTCGCAGCACATCTGTTGGAAGGACCAGCCGCCGCATGGTGGGACAACTTCCAGATTACCACGCCTATTGATGAGGTGACTTGGGCTATCTTTGAAGATGGATTTCGTACTACTCATATCTCACCAGGTATGATGAGCCTGAAAAGAAGGAATTTCACAACCTGAAGCAGCGCCACCACAGTGGCTGAATATATTGAAGAGTTCAACAATCTGCGTTATGCACCGGATGAGGTTGACACTGATGCCAAAAGGAAGGAAAAGTTTCTGGAAGGCTTGAATGACGAACTGAATCTGCAGCTGTCTGTGGCATATGTTCCAACTTATCAGTCGCTGTGTGACAAGGCTGTTATTGTGGAGAATAAAATGAAGCAAGTTGAGAGTAGAAAGAGGAAACACTCCGACAAGCATAGCTCGGGATCGTATCATAAACGATCTCACTATGATGATAGTGTCAGCTCAGGATCCCACAAGCATGGGAAGTTTAACAAGCAACACAACCACAACCATCATGACAACAAGCATCATCGCAGTCATGACAATGATAAGTACAAGAACCACAAGAGTGGATATAAGAGCCACCATAGTGGAAGTGGAAGTGGAAGTCAACCTAAGAAGGACAACAGTCAGGTTGAATGCTTCAAATGCAAGAAGCTGGGACATTATGCTAATGAGTGTCCTGAGAAGAAAGTTGAAGGACCTATCAAGCCCAATCCTTTTCAGAAAGGACAGGTTAACCACATTAATGTGGAGGAGGTCTATGAAGAACCTGATGCCGTTGCTGGTAAGTTCAGACTCAATTCCATCTCAGCATTTGTACTCTTTGACACTGGTGCATCTCATTCATTCATATCAAAAGCATTTGTTGATATAAATGGGTTTGCATCTGAAAACATTGGGTGTCCGATAAAAGTTAGCTCTCCGGGAGGGGATATGATAGTGAGTCTTGGATGCCGGGATCTAGTCATAGAGATCGGAAAACATAAGTTTCCAGTAAACCTAATAATCCTAAATTCCCAAGGATTGGATGTAATTTTGGGAATGGATTGGATGGCTAAGTATGAGGGAGTACTAGATTGTGCAAATCGCACAATTTCACTCACAACCCCTGAAGGTAAGAGGATAACATTTAAGTCCAATTTTAAATCTAAAGGAAGCAAGCTAAATTCTCTTAAGGGGGTTAGCATGGACAGTGTGCCAATTGTGTGTGAATATCCGGATGTGTTTCCGGAAGAATTACCAGGAATGCCACCAGATAGAGATGTGGAGTTTATAATAGATTTGGTACCAGGTTCTGGACCAAGAGCAAAGAGGCCTTATAAAATGTCAGTTGACGAACTTAAGGAACTCAAGAAACAACTTGGAGAACAATTGCAGAAAGGATTCATCCAGCCAAGTTCTTCATCTTGGGGAGCTCCAGTTTTGTTCGTAGAAAAGAGAGACAGAACTCAAAGGTTATGCATAGATTACCGTTCTCTCAACGAGGTAACCATCAAGAACAAGTATCCTTTGCCAAGAATAAATGACTTGTTTGATCAGCTAGAAGGAGCATGTGTGTTCTCAAAGATTGATCTTCGGTCAGGCTATTTTCAACTCAAGATAAGAGAGCAAGACATACCTAAAACAGCATTCACCACAAGGTATGGATTGTATGAGTACACCGTGATGCCTTTTGGTTTAACCAACGCTCCGGCATACTTCATGAATATGATGAACAAAGTGTTCATGGAATTTCTCGACAAGTTCGTTGTCGTTTTCATCGATGACATCTTAGTCTACTCCAAGAGCAAGGAAGAACATGAAATACATCTACGCTTGATACTTGAGAAACTAAGGGAACATAAGCTTTATGCCAAATTTAGCAAGTGTGAGTTTTGGTTAGAGGAAGTTGGATTTCTTGGTCATGTTATGACAAAGGATGGTGTAGCAGTTGATCCTGCTAAAGTTTAATTTGTGACGAATGGGAATCTCCTAAGAGCGTAAAAGAGGTTTGTAGTTTCCTTGGTTTAGCAGTTACTACTGGAAGATTCATTGAAAATTTCTCTAAGGTTGCTAAACCAATGACAGAATTGTTAAAGAAAGATAAGAAATTTGCTTGGTCTGAAGGATGTGAACTCAGCTTTCAAGAACTAAAGAAGAGACTTGTGTCAGCACCAGTTCTGTGCCTACCAGATTTGGAAAAGGATTTCCAAGTATATTGTGATGCTTCTCATCAAGGATTAGGTGCCGTACTTATGCAAGGCGGAAAAGTTGTGGCTTATGCCTCGAGACAACTCAAAACTCATGAAGTAAATTATCCTACTCATGATTTAGAGTTAGCCGCTGTTGTCCATGCGCTCAAAACATGGAGACACTACCTTTTGGGAAAACGTTGTGAAGTGTTCACCGACCATAAGAGCTTGAAGTATATCTTCACCCAGAAGGAGATCAATATGAGACAAAGAAGATGGCTAGAACTTATCAAGGATTACGACTTGAATTTGCAATACCACCCCGGTAAAGCAAATGTAGTAGCAGATGCTCTAAGTCGTAAAGCGTTTGTAAATGGCCTTACCAAAGGTGAATTGCCAGATGACTTGTGTAAGCAATTCAAGGAACTCAGGTTGGAGATTGTGCCGGAAGGACATCTCATGTCTTTGGATGTTCAACCCACTCTGTTGGATAAGATTAAAGAAGCCCAAAAGACGGATAAAGAGATCGAAGAGATCAAGGAAAGGATTAGCCAAGGGAAAGCTAAAAGTTTCCATATGGACGAACAAGGTACTTTATGGCACGGGAAAGCGATTTGTGTTCCACAAGATCCGAAATGCGAAACTGATTTCTGAAGCCCATAACTCTCCATATTCTATTCACCGGAAACACCAAAATGTATATGGATATGAAAGAAAGATTTTGGTGGAACAATCTCAAAAGGGACATCGCCGAACACATTGCCTTGTGTGATGTGTGTAGTAGAGTGAAAGCGGAACATCAGAAACCAGCAGGTTTGCTTCAACCAATGCCTATTCCTGAATGGAAGTGGGAAAATATTGGTATGGATTTCATTACCGGATTACCAAGGACTAGGACAGGGTATGACTCCATATGGGTAGTAGTGGATCGCCTAACTAAAGTGGCTCATTTTATACCCGTAAAGACAACTTATACCAGTGCCAAGTTAGCCAAAATCTACATGAGCAGAATTGTATGCCTTCACGGAGTACCTAAGAGTATTGTGTCTGATAGAGGAACTCAGTTCACTTCTCACTTTTGGAGACAGCTTCATGAATCTCTAGGAACGAGGTTGGAATTCAGCACTGCTTTTCATCCTCAAACTGATGGACAAACAAAAAGGACTAATCAAATTCTTGAAGACATGTTGAGGGCATGTGCCCTAGACTATGGAGCAAGTTGGGATGAAAGTTTGCCTTACGCAGAGTTCTCTTACAACAACAGTCACCAATCTAGTATTGGGATGGCACCATTCGAATTTCTCTACGGAAGGAAGTGTACCACCCCATTGCTATGGAATGGTGTAGGAGAAAGAAGTTTGTTTGGACCAGATCTTATCAAAGACGCCGAAGAAAAGGTCAAATTGGTTAGAGACAGGTTGAAGATAGCACAGTCTCGACAGAAAAGCTACGCAGATGCTAAGCGTAGAGAAGTCACTTACGAAGTTGGGGATAGAGCTTATCTTAGAGTATCACCACTTCGTGGAGTAAAAAGATTTGGAGTCAAAGGAAAGTTAGCACCAAGATATGTGGGACCATTCAACATTCTAAGTCGCAAGGGAGAAGCTGCATATGAAATCGAACTGCCAGCATCTTTATTAGCAGTCCATAATGTTTTTCATGTGAGCCAGCTCAAGAAATTTCACCCAGAAATGGAAGAAACATCTTTGAAGGATACCATATCTTTGGAAGAAGTTCAACTAGAAAGTGATCTCACCTATGAAGAAAAGCCTGTCAAGATTCTTGAGACCACAGAAAGAGTCACAAGGACAAAAACCATCAAGTTTTGCAAAGTACAATGGAACCATCATTCCGAAGAAGAAGCAACATGGGAAAGAGAAGACGATCTTCGGAAAGACCACCCTCACCTATTTGCTAGCCAATCCGAATCTCGAGGGCGAGATTCATTTTAAGGGGGTTAGATTTGTAACATCCCAAAAATCATGTTTCAAAAACTCATTCATTTCATCCTTGCATCATTCATTCATATAGGGTTTTTCTCAAAATCATTTAGAGGCAGAAGTTTGAGCTATGATTTCATGTGGGCAAATTGTCTCAATTGGCCATCACCCTTTGGGATTTGATTGTCTATGAACTTGTTTGCTTGCCTCCATGGTTGGAAAGGCTAGGTGAAGCTTTTAACCCAAGATTCAAAATTTAGAAATAGTTTCAAAACCCTATTTCAAATATTTGCAAACTAGAGCAAATCTCTGTTTACTTTGAAACCCAAGCTTGACCAAGCCCTTGCTAGTAACCACATGGTCATCTGACTCGTTTTTAAACCCACAGAACCCTGCAAAAATCCCCAAAGCAGTTTGAATTCAAAAGGATTTGAATTCATATCAAATTCTATTCAGAAAATGGAATTAGAAAAAAGAAAAGGAATTCTCAAGAAAAGGGCGGCGGCAGAATCGCCCAGAGCGGATCAAGCCCAGCAAGCCCACCCGGGATCTCCTTTTCCTTCTCACAGCGCCTGCGTTAAGTCGCCGATGACAGACCCCACCGCCACCTCGCACTCTTCGCTGTCGGCGGGCCGGTCCACGTCGCCTCGTCTTCCCAGACCATCGCTGGACGACCACGTCATGGCTGATGTCGTAAGGTGCGCGGCGTAGGCGTAAATGGGCATTTATCCTCGAGCGTTTCCTGTCGATTCCCCGGCTATAAGATCCTCTCTGCCTCGCGATCTTTTTCCCCCAAACACCTCACTCACTCCGCCACCAGGCTGTCCTCAATCAGCTTTGCCCCGCCGCAGACAGAGCCTCTCCGGCGATCGATTCCGGTGAGTCCAGAGCTCCCCTCTGCCTCTCGTTCTTACAATCTGACTCAGCGTGTCTTGGCGCACCTCCTGACCTCACTAGTCCGTCTTGTACTGCCCCAGGTCGCTAGTTCCACTTGACACCGCGAGCACCGACGGCGACATCTACTCCGACGAGTTTTTCCGGAAGGTACAGACCGCCCCTCGCCTTTCCGTTCACGCTCACTACTTCGCCTTGACCCTGTGAATCTAACCGTGTCCTCGCCTTGCCTTGGGGTGATCCACAGCGACGTCCACGACGACCACCCCGGCGCGCCACGAACTCCGGTGAGCAATCGCAGCCGTGCCCGAGCGCCCCTTGACCAACCGCAAGTACGACGAGCTTCGCCGTGACCTCCTGAGCCCGGTGAGCTACTCCTCCTTCTCCCTCTCCGTCTGCATCGTCGGCAACGTCATCGACCGACAGTTCCGCCGCCGGTAGCCGCCGCTCCGCCGCCAGTTCTTGGCCAGAGAAATAGCAGCCGTTAGATCTGTATCGTAGCGCTAGGATAGATCCACTTAACCCCGAAGCGGTACGCGATCTGAGCCGCCAGATTTCATTTAGATCCAACGGTTTGTATCGCTCGATCCAGACGAACCGGTACGGGCGAATAAGAACATGACGCGTGGCTAGGTTAAGATCTGAAAATAGAATTTAAAAACAGATTTTGATCCAGTTTTCAAATACCAATATCTTTTGAATTCCACGTTGGATTTTTGCAAACTTTATACCGTTCGATTCAGAAAAACAAGACCTTTCTGCCTATCCTTTTTGTTTAGCAAATAGTAACCATTAGTTTGGCTTAAATTACAGAAACTTGTTTGAGGCCTTTTTGAGTATAGATTTAGTTTAGTATTTTGTTTTAGGGTTATTTAAGTTGTCTTGGCTATTTTGTGACTTGTTTAGTTTCTGTATTCATGCACTTGGTTGAGTTTTCAAAAATCATCACTTGGTAGATTCATGCATGCATGCATTCATAATATTTTTGTTTGTATATATTTGTGTGTAATTGTGTGCTATAACTTTGTGTGTAGATTTTGCTAGTGATTGTGATTGTGACGAGTGCTACTCTCCACACTACCAAGGCAAGTGATATCTTCATGAATATTCCATACCTATATTTTATACTTGCATTAGATATATTTTGTTAGGACTTGCATGCTACTTTTGTCAATTGATGATGGGAAATCCTATTTAGAATAGAATGCTAGAATTGCTAGGAAAATTCCCTAAGGATAAGTTGCCATGCCATGCTTAGCCTAGCTACTAGAAAACAAGGGTGGTTTATATATTCACACTATGGTAAAATATTCTAAGTCTGAGGACTTGTGTTTTATTTAACAAAAACAACTAAATTAATGAATCACCTGGGTGGAATGGAAGGAATGGTATATGTTGAGTGGTTACACAAGGCCAGGGGTACTGGTGAACCTTGTGTATCTCACTTGTGGATGGCCACCCAGGAACAAAGAGATTTGAGTTGTCAAATGTTGAGAAGCTTCAAGTGCAACCACTTGGTAATATGGGCTCTGCCATGATCTTAGGATGATGGAACTTAGTCTCTTGGACAGTGGGTGGTAGATGGGATGATAGGTTGGAGCGCGTCCATTTGACTAAGGAAAGGCTACTGAAGGATCATGTCTTGGGAAACCAAGGCTTGTGGGGAAAGTGCACCACCTCTGCAGAGTGTAAAACCTAAGTACTTAGCCATGTCCCTGGTAAAGGACAATTTGAGCATCAAGACATGGAAACTTCAAGAATCTCATCACTCCAATTTCTAAATAAAACTTGTGGGTGAACAAGGGTTAAAAGGATCTTCAGTCATTGATTGGTAGATGCCCTGAGTGGATCTGGAGTCTTTGATTGATAGATGCCTTGGGTGTTTTTGCCAAACAAAATTTAGTATTTTCAAAAGTTAAGGAAAAATCTATTTTGAGCAAAGCAAGCCTAAACTCCACCAGCCAAATGCATATAGAATTATAGTCCACTTAAAATATACTAAGGTATCACTTGCCAATACTATTCCAAAGTATTGACCCTTGTGGCTGTAACTTATGATGTTGCAGGTTACTCTGATGATGAATAGGAGTCATGAGTCTACACTCAACATGCTTGCCTGTGGCACATGAAGATGAAGACTTATGTTTATTTACATATTCCATAAACTCTTGTATTAGGCCTTTGGCCATGAGTTGTAAAAGACTATGTTTTATCTCTGGAATGACTGTAATAAACGACCTTTGTATCTGTGTACTTCATCTTAAACTGTGGATGCTAGCATTGATCCAGGGACTAGCATTGCAATCACAGGGATCTTTTCCTTTAATAAGGAGGGATCTTACAAAATAGTTTAAGCACAAGCAATATCAAAGTTATGAATCAATCAACAAGTCTTGGGACAATGCACATTAAACTAAGAATGACCACTATGCTCTCTCAATAGGTGCATAAAGATAGAAGATGGAGACTCAACATAAAAGTAAAAGAAAGGCCTTCACAGAAGGAAGCAGGGATTCAAGTCTCATAAAGAGCTTCCAAAAATTATGGTACTTATTAGCTTTCAACTCTCATTGCCCCTATCATAAGCATATTTAGGTGATTAAGGTTAAAGTGAACAAATATGACGATATGCTTGACAAGTTATAAGCTAAAAATCTCATGCCCCTTACTTACGAAGACCGTTCCTCATGATACTCAAGTTTAGTCACAAGTAAGTTCTTGTCATTGTAAGTACATGTGTTTCATAGAGAACCGCCAACGAGGTACCCCTTGCCCGATGATCCGGAAGAATCCCCAAATAAAAATGACAAGGCAAGCAGACAATAAGAATCTCAGCATCCTCTTATTTCCTATTTACATAGGTTTTTTTTTCTTTCTCTCTTTTTTTCTTTCCTATTTGCATAGGCTTCTTTTTTTATAAAGGATGCTTCATAGATTGCTCATTATGGTTACGCTGCAGGTTTCCACCATGATTAGGCATGGATTAGACTAGCCGCCCAGGCGTTTCTCTGACACATATACAAACTCCATGAGCCTTACAAGCTCCCCTTTCATTTCAGACCGCCGGGATCCATAAGCAAAAGAACATGATGTCAACTAAATAAAGTGCAATGTTGAAAGTGTTCCCCATGACATCATGGTTCTGCTAATTCCCAACTTACAAAACGCAAGCATATACGCAACATAGATGGGCACAATGGTTCAAGTTTATTAAGTGCACGAAAAGTAAAGTGTGCCTTCAAGTTCGTGAGAGCTATAATCACTAATTTTCACATAACAAGTTTAATTCGGAAGGTAGATAAAAACATGAATATACTTGGAATAGCAAATGCTAATAGGTAGGTATGGTGGACTCTTTGGAATAACTTGGTTTTATTTGGAGTTGGATGCATGAGTGGAACTCATACTTGGTATGGAGGCTAGCAAAAGACTAGGAGCGACCAACTAAGGGAGCAATAATGGCCATAATCCTGCAAAGCGACAAAACATTATTAATTAAAGCATAAAGTGATATTACAAGTTGTAAACTAAATGATCATAGAGGCTATGGTGACTTGGAATAGTCTTAACATGGTGTAAGCATGCGCCAAGTCAACCCAAATAAAGCATCAAAGGAGAATACCACAATATTATGCTTTAATATGCTAAAACAGCGCATGATTCTTTCAAGGCACATTAAGAAATCTCAGTTGTTTATAACAAGTCATGCTACAGCAATAATCACTAAGCATAAAGCCAAAACAATATCAAGCATGACATGACAAAGCCTAGGCCACAGTCAAAAACAAGCTCCTTTTATAGCACTTAAGCATGAACTTTTCCTAGTCTTTTCCAATACAAACCAACTTATTTGAAAACTAATGTATGAATACGGGGGTCCAACCAATTTATTGAAGCAAACTAAGAAAACGAAAACTAAAAAAACAAAGACGCTCCAACAACAACACAACTATGCATGAAACAATAAAAATGAAGTGTTTGGAAGAAACCTGAGATTTTTATTGATGAAGAAGGGGATGCCTTGGGCATCCCCAAGCTTTGACGCTTGTACTTCTTGAATATTTCTTGGGGTGACACGGGTGGCATCCCCAAGCTTGAGCTTTTGTCCATACTTCATCTTATCACATTACTCTTCCCTACACTTTAAAATTTCCTTCATACAAAACTTCACACAATCTTCATTAGCAACATTAGTGTACTCAAGATAATAAGTCTTTTGGTTCAGTTTCAACACAATTAAAACTTCCATTAAAACACAAGCAACTGTAGCACTTCCTTTAAAAAGTTCAAGTGATCAAAGAGAACTCAAAGAGAAAGAGATTAAGAGGCAAATGCAAATAATGGCAGAAATCTGTCAAAACAGACCAGCAGGTAAAAACCAATTTTTTCAAAGACCTTTTGTTGCTCAAATATAAAAGTGTTGAACTAACGAAAGTTGGATAACAACCTGGGGTATAAGCACAAAAAATTACAGCTCAAACCGACGTACAGAGATTTTTCATGAATTTCTACAGCGAAGCACAAAAATCTGTTTCGGAACAGCAACCTTCCCAAGCATTACTTCTCTCTCATTAGAGGGTACTCTTGGCACAAAAACCACACAAAAATGATAAGGAGAAGTTATTACAGAGGTAATAACTTCCAAGACTCAACAAAAGATTCCTAACAAAATTTGGGTTATCTCCCAATAAGTGCTTTTCTTTAACGCCTTTGAGCTAGGCATACGAAGCAAGAAAAGAATCAAGTATTCTCAAATGAAGAAGCATTAAGATCAATACCAGAAATATCTTTGACAAGGCAAGGTATCTCATCGAAATAAGTTCTAGAGTATCCTCTCTCAATGCTCTTGAGGTCACTAGTTTCATCAAATGGGTTTTCAGGAACAATCCAATCGAAATTCTTTTCTAAGGCTTCATGCATTCCTACAAGTTTAAAAGGTATTGGTATTTTAATTTCCTCCCTATTAGGTTTGGTTTTTTCCATCTTTTCTTGTGTACAAATAACATGTACACATGAGCCTAACATATTAAAACGATCAAATACTTTTCTAGCTTATTTAGCAACATCATAGAATTCCTTAAGCAAAGTTTCCGGAATGAAATCTCTTTTTTCAGTATCCTCAATATCTTTAAGTTTAAAAAACATTACTTGCATTATGGGGTTAAGGTTAACAGACCTAGCTTCCAACATGTGAACTAAAGAAGCTGCAGCAATTTCATAATTTGGAGCGAGTTCTGCTAGGGATCTATCCTCAATATCCTCATGCTTGCTAACATGATTAAAGAATTCTTCAATATTATCTTTCCCAATTATAGAGCCACTACCTATTGAAAGGTATTTCAGGGTGAACTTAGGGATCAACATGGTGAGCAAAGAACGAGGTGACAATTTACAGAAAGAACTAATTTTTTGTGTGTTTTGGTAAAAAGAAACAAACCAGTACAACTAATTTTTGTGTGTTTTTGATAAAGAAATAAGCAAACAAAGCAGAAATAAACTAAGCAAAACAAATAAAACAAAGTAAAAGAGATTGGTTATGAGGGACTCCCTTTGTGAAGATGTCCTTGACTCCCCGGCAACAGCGCCAGAAAAGAGCTTGATGGCTCAACACGTATCGAGCTCATTGGGGAACCCCAAGAGGAAGGTATGATGAGCACATCAGCAAGTTTTCCCTTAGTTATGAAATCAAGGTTATCGAACCAGTAGGAGCAAGGAAACACCTCCAAGGTGTTGTTTCCAACTTGGAATCTTGCACAACACAACCACAGAACTTTGCCCCCAACTTACAGTGAGGTTGTCAATCTCACCGGTTTTCCTGAAAACAAAGGATTAACATATTGTGTGGAAGATAGTAATTGCTTGCAGAAAGTAAACAGAAAACAGTAAATAGATTGTAGATTGATGGTAAAAGTGAAGGAAATATGCCCTGAGAGGCAATAATAAAGTTGTTATTATGTATTCCTTATATATGATAGATGTTTATTTTGCATGCTAGAATTGTATTGATCGGAAACATCAATACATGTGTTTTTAATAAACAAAAAGGGTTCCTAGTTATGCCTCTCTTATAGACTAGCTTGTTGATTAACAAGATGATCATGGTTTCCTGATCATGGACATTGGATGTTGTTAATAACAAGGTCACACCATTGGTGGAATGATGTGATGAACATTCATCCGAAGTATAGCATTACGATCAAGTCATTATGTTTATATTGCTATAACATCATACGAAGTAATCTTTATCCTTAGACCATGAGATCATGTTAATTGCTAACACCGGAAGAGTATCTTGATAACATCAAACGTCACACCGTAACAGGGTGACTATAAAGATGGGTTCAGTACTACAAAGGTGTTATGCTGAGGCTCATGGATCAAGAGTGGAATTTGTCAATCCCGATGACGGATAGATATACTCTGGTCCCTCTCGGTGATATCACATTAAGATAGCTTGCAAGCAAGTGATGTGATCACTAGAATGTTATATCATGGGAACGAGAAAAGAGTACATGTCGGTAACGAGATCAAACTAGGTATGGAGATACCGATGATCGAATCTCGGACATGTAATATATCGAGAGACAAAGGGATTTAGTTACAAGCGTTAAAGGTTCTCACGATCACAGAAGTCATCGTTGAATGTGTAGGAGTCAAGACGGATCTCCGTGTCCCGCTGATTATTGATCGGAGAAGGGTCTCGATCATGTCTGCATTATTCGCGAACCGTAGGGTGGCACACTTAAGAGTTACCGGACACCATTTTGGAGCACATATGTTTCAGACGAAAGAATTGCAAAGCGCGGGAATTGTTTCAATAGAAACCGGAAATTGTTTCGGGTGAAATTGCAGAAAGTGGTTCTGCATGTGATATTGAAATATTGCAAGGGGCTATATATGAATGTTTGTTAATTAAAGTAATTAACAAAATTTTGAATAAATTTAATAAAAGAGTTTTATTAAATGAGAGAGCATTAAATTTGGAGAAATTTAATGCATTTAAAGTGGAGACTTTAAAAGGGAATGTGAAGAGGCATTATAATATGGAGGGGTTACCACCACATGAATGGGGGAGGTGAGGGTCACCCCCATGCGCCCCATGGAGAGAGGGGCACCCCCCTCCTATAAAAGGCCACCCATTCCTCCTTCATCCTCACCTCCTTGTGAAGGATCTCTCTCCTCTATAATTATTCCCCATGGTCTCGGATTAGCGAGATACATGTTCCCTGCATTTAAATGCAGGAAGGAGTTGCTGCTTCCGCTGGATCGCTGGAGCGAGGAGGTGGAGGTTGTCCGGTGGCTTGAACGTGTGTGCGAGTACGGATGCGCTGCTGAGTTGCGGTGCTCGGACTTCCTCACGATCTTGAGATCGACAAGTGTACGACTACATCAACCACGAGTTCCTACTCGTTAACAAAACTCGTTGTCTTCAAGGGTAAGTTCTCGTGTGATGTATATCCACCCGTTGCTTTGTACCTAGTAGATAGATCTTGGCATGTAGTTCACACCGTAGGAAAAATTTTGTTTTCTATGCTGCGGACCCAACAAAAAGAATGGACCAGGGTCCATAGTTCACTAGAGGTGATTCTCCTTAAGATAAATGACATGTTGGATCAACAAATTACAGCGGGGAAATTGACAAACATCGAGAAAGCATACATGCATATACTAATCATCTTGACTCCTCTGAGACTTGATTGGGCATTACAACATTATACATAGACCTTAATCCAACTACATCTATGACTAATAATCCACCTTCAGGTTATCATCCGAACCCCCTCCAGTATTAAGTTGCAAGCAACAG
The DNA here is from genome assembly GCA_023614405.1 of Avena insularis. NCBI lineage: Eukaryota > Viridiplantae > Streptophyta > Magnoliopsida > Poales > Poaceae > Avena > Avena insularis. Next base: position 421,506,459 of record CM042686.1, on the reverse strand, counting down.
ATAATTGCATTAAGCAAAGTGTGTAAAGTAAACAATATGATTGTTCTATGAACAAAGGATTGCTGTTTTCTCCCTAGTAGCAACAGCACATCTAGTATCTTAGAGATTTCTGTCACTTCCCCAGATTACTAGAGGCATGAACCCACTATCGAGCATAAATACTCCCTCTTGGAGTTGCTAGCATCTACTCAGCCAAGATAGCTACTAACAACAGAAAGCATGCAAGATCATAAATAACATAGACATGATAGAATCAATAATCAATCTAAAATAGCATCTCAATATCCATCAGATCCCCGCAAACACAACATATATGATTACAAATAGATGATCTTGATCATGAACGGAGCTCACAAGATCTAAACATGGTAGCATAAAGGAGAAGAACCAACCATCTAGATACTACATGGACTCGTAGTCCAGGGATCAAAATTCCACAAAGAAGGCCTCCAGGATGATCTCTCCCCTCCGACAGGGTGCCGGGAAGAGCTTCAGATCCCTCCCGATCTAGGGATAGAGATGGCGGCGGCTACACACTCTTTCATGGAATTTTGATCGGGTACTTAGGGTTTTCGTCCTGGAAACAATATATAGGCAAAGGGGCAAGGTCGGTGGAGCGCCAGGGGGCCCACACCCCCTGGTAGCGTGGCTAGGGCTAGCCGCGCCACCCTAGGGTGTGGCCGCCCTGGTTCCCCGCTTTGTCTCCCCTCCGAACTCTGTGTTCCTTCTAGTGAAATATTGACTTGGGCTTTTGTCCGATCCAATTCCGAGAATATTTCCTTACTAGATTTTCTGAAACCAAAAACAGCAGAAAACAGGCAACTGGCACTATGGCATCTTGTTAATAGATTAGTTCCAGAAAATGTGTAAAAATACTCGGAAGTGTGGACAAAACATAAGAAAGTAGATATAAAACAAGCATGGAACATCAAAAATTATAGATACATTTGCAACGTATCATAGCTCTGGCCATATAGTTGGGGCCGCCTCCTCCTCCTCAAATAGTTTCACCCCGTGCAACTTGATCAAGGAGACGATATACAGAACACCCAGAAATCACAGAAACCTCACCTCCGGAAGGCATCTAGAGGGGGAACTCATCCACCGGGGATCCATCTTCGCCCTGCGCAGATCCGGGAGGCTAAGGCATCGATCTTCATCATCCACCGCTGCATCACCACCATCTCCATCCATCCCATCTACATCTTGTCTAGATCTTGTTGTAATTTCCATACTCGTTGTGGATTTATACAAGTATTATTCATCTATGATAGATTTCGTTGTTATTGCCATGATGTAGATTACCTCCATGTCTGAGTAGATCATTAGTTCTTGGGGAGATGGAGAAACCCTAGTATGAGATTGAAATAAGATAAAGTCTATTATGATATTCATCACTGTGACCATGTGTTAGATTTTCTACATCTTGATGTTGAGAGAAGTCAACCTCTCAATATTTGCCTCTCGTGGGGACTTGATGGAGGGAACTACTTGTTGATAGACGAAGGCATGCTAGTACTTACAGTGACTATAAAGCTATTGGCACCCCTTACATATCAACTTGGGAAACCGAGGAAACTCACGGAAGACTATCCATGCCATGGCATACGTCCTACGGTATTAAGTCCCTTAATAGCGTAGTAACTCGATTGATGTCGATTGCTGACTGTTGTGGTTATGAGGATGATGTGAGCAACGGTTGCTGCCTATTTGTCCAAATATGGAGTTCCTCCCACACATACATAGTTGAGAATGTTCATGATGATAATCTTTATCTTAGCTCCTTATAATACTAGTGGTGTATTCGCTACTCCCTAAGAACACTTTTTCCCTATTGCAGTTCCAATCTCTCTTACATACGCGATATTTACTTTCTGTATTCAGTTGTTTTACTTTACTTTATTATTGCTCTTATACCTAAAACCCAAAAACACCCTTTTACACAATACTCGCATTTTATCTTGTTATTTAGAACTTTATTTATCATTTCTATCGTAATATTTATTTAAAGAGTTATTAGACTTCAGACTCCTGCTCTCTGTGGGATCGATATCTTTATTTCGAAACTAGCTACAAACGATATGTGCACTTGCAGTCATCAACACCACACTACAAGATTCCACAACAATCCCGGTGGTCTTGTTGTAGACTCTTTAAGTGTGGGATTCAGCACCGTAACCAACAAAAATGCCTTGTATAGCCTTAGACTCGAATTTAGATAAATGAACTCCTTTAATGAGAAATAAACACTTACAACCAAATACCTAGAAGCATCAAACATTTGTCTTGTTACCGGTAAGTATCTCATAGGGAGTCTTGTTCAAGATCTTGCAGAGATAGAGCCGGTTTGAAAAATGACAAGGGGTGGATATGGCTTCAGCCCAAAAGTTTTATGGTGACTTGAATTCAGCCAACATGGATCTTTCCATATCCATCAAAGTCCGGTTTTTCCTCTCGGCTACACCATTTTGTTGAGGGGTATACGCAATGGAATATTGATGTCTTATCCCCTCTTCACTTAAGAATTCATTCAGGGTGTAGTTCTTGAACTCGGAGCCGTTGTCACTTCTTATTGCCAATATGGGGACATTGTGTTGACGTTGCACCTAATTGGCAAAGTATATGACGGTTTGTTAAGTTTCACTTTTCTTCTTGGAGAAGTAAACCCATGTGTACCTTGAATAGTCATCAACAATGATAAGGCAATACTTCTTCCCACCTAGACTTGCATGAGATGGAGGACCAAAGAGATCCACATGAAGAAGCTCTAAGATCCTCTTTGATGATATGATTGCCTTTCTTTGATGGGGAGAGTCATGCATGTTTCCTTCAACACAAGCCCTACAAACACGATCTTTGGCAAAGGAAATATTTTATTTTAGTCCAAGGATGTGGCCACCTATGTGAAGACTTTGCAAAGTTCTCATATTGACATGAGCTAGCCAGCGATTCCATAGCCAACCCACATCGGCCTTTCCGAATAGGCACATTGGACCTGCAGTGGTTTTCCCCAAAAATTCCACCACATACAAGTCATTTTCTATGTACCCAACAAAAGCGACCTTGAGAGACTTGCTCCACAAGAGTACCACGATATCATCATCAATGAAAACTGTAAAACTCATCTTACCAAGGGCACAAATCGAAACTAAATTATATTCAAGGGTCTCAATGCCTTGTGAGCAATGTCAAGTGCCTCAAACTTCTCGAAAAGTCTAGCATGAGCAACCCTAAATTCAATCTTCTCTCTTTTTAGCTTCTTTGCCTTAGCAATAGCATGATCCCATTCCTTCACAAGTTTGGCCATAAGTTCATCATTGGACTCCTCAATTGACTCAAGCCTCTCTTCAAGAGAGGCCCGAATCTCTTCTTCTTCTAGAGAATTTTTCAAGGATGCTATTTCCATTGCATCCTCCCTTTAAATTCTGACCTTTTCTTCAAGGAGTTCTTCTGAGTGAGCAAGTTGACTCATGAGAGCCTCAAAATGCATTTTGCATTCACCTTGCAAGTTAGTCATAAAATAGTCCAAGGCAATAACTTCTTCCTTAACCTTAAGACTAGTGGAATCATCCATATCAACATTCATGGTAGTCTTAGGTAAGGAAGTGTTGGAAGCTGATACCTCGGAACCTCTTGACATGTGACAAGTGACATTCTTGTTGAAGACATTCTCATTTGGAGAATCGAAGAGCGAAATGGTTGGTGTAGATGTAGTGGCTATGGCAGCTGATGACCCACAAGTATAGGGGGTGTATCGCAGTATTTTTGAGGGAAGTGAAACCCAATTTATTGATTCGACACAAGGGGAGCCAAAGAATATTTATAAGCCTTAGCAACTGAGTTGTCAATTCAGCTGCACCTAGAAACAATCTTGCTCATAGCAGTTTATCAGTAGCAACAGTTTTGTAGTAGGACTAGCAAAGTAACAGCAGTAGTAAAGCAAAGACAGTAGTAACAAAAGCAGTAAATAGTGGGATTCGAGTGCGGTAGGCATAGGGATGCATGGACGGGCGTTGCATGGACAAGATAATTCACATAGCAATCAGAACATAGGGCAATTGCAGATAAATAAGATAAATCATCCAAGTACTAGATAATCCTAGGCATGTGTTCCATATATAGTCATACGTGCTCGCAATGAGAACTTGCACAACATCTTTTGTCGTGCCAGCCCATTTGCAGCGGGGCCTCTAGGGAACTACTTGCAATTAAGGTGCTCCTTTTAATAGAGCACCGGAGCAAAGCATTAACACTCCGTGAACACATGTGATCCTCACATCAAAGCCATTCCCTTCCGGTTATCCCGATTTACACTTGGGCCATAGGTTCCGGACATCAACGTGTGTATACAACTTGCAGATAAGACCAAAAACAATACTATCATAATGAATCAATAACATGTTCAGATCTGAAATCATGGCACTCGGGCCCTAGTGACAAGCATTAAGCACAACAAGTCGCAACAAAGTCATAAAGCACTAATAAAAGATACTAGGCACCATGCCCTAACAATCTGATGCCATTACATGAACGATCTCATCCAATCCCTACCATCCCCATAGCCTACAGCGGGGGATTAGTCACTCATAGATGGGGGAAACATGGATGGTCGATGGAGAAGCGATGGTGATGATGATGGCGATGATCTCCTCCAATTCCCGTCTCGTGAGGTGCGAACGGAGTTTCTGGTGCTGTTTCGTGGAATCTGGTGGTGGCGGCGGAGCAGAACTCCTTCTGGAAAAACGTCGAACCCCCCGGAGTTTTTAGGTTAGAAGGCTTCTTATAGGCGAAGAGGGAGACCGAGGGGGTGCCTGGGGCCACCACACCATGCCTGCGCGGCCAGCCTAGCTCAGCACTTGGGGAGGTGTGGCCAGCCCCTGGCCCTCCTCCGTCTCGTATTTTGGCTCCTGGAGTCTTCTGGGAAAATAGGCACTTTGGCTTTTGTCCCGTCCAATTCCGAGAATATTCATTTTCTGACTTTCCTGGAACCAAAAACAGTAGAAAACAGACATCTGGCACTGTGGCTCTTGTTAATAGGTTAGTCCAAGAAATCATATGAAAAGTACTCCAAAGTGTGGACACAACATAAGAAAGTGGATAAAACCAAGCATGGAGCATCAAAAATTATAGATACATTTGCAATGTATCAACATCCCCAAGCTTAACTCCTGCTCGTCCTCGAGTAGGTAAGTGATAAAAGGAAAGAATAATTTTTGAGGTGACATGCACCATCATAAACTTGACCAAAGTACTTGTAAAACATTCAAAGTTGGGATCATAGTACTTCAATCATAACATGAAGGACAAAGTTCTAGCAATAAGACAAAGAAACTATGATGCAACATGAAAAGGCACAAACAAAAGATTCATGAATAACAATGCTTTGCAAGACGTTTGTTTGTTTCACATAAAGAAAACATGGCATAGTGGCATTTAGCTTGTCCCTCATAGAGTAGCAAACATAAATGCATAGGACACCATCAAAATTTACAAGAGTGACTAGATACAAATAGTTTAAAACAAGCAATATCAAGGTATGCATCAATCAAAAAGTCTTGGGACAATGCACATAGAACTAAGAATGGCCACTATGCTCTCAAGAAAGTGCTCATAGAATGTGTGGAGACTCAACAAGGAAATGAACAGGTTTTGAAAAGTTTGAAAGGCTTCCAAATGCTGAAAGTATGGTACTCATTAGCTTTGAGCTCTCATTGCCCCTGTCATAAGCATCTTTAATGTGGTTAAGGTGAAAGTGAGGTCCAATCTGAGTTATATGCTTGACAGACTATAAACTGAAAATCCCAAGTCCCTTGAGTACGAGGGTCGCTCCTCATGCTACTCAACTTTAGTTACCGGTAAGTTCTTGTCATCGTAAGTATGTGCGTATCATTGAGAACCGCCAACGGGGTACCCCTTGCCCGATGATACGAAAGAATCCCCATATCAAAATGACAAGGCAAGCAGACAATGAGTATCTCAGCAATCTTCTTATTTACCATGGGAAAATGGTGTTTTTTTCTCTCTTTCCTCTTTTAATAAATCTCCCTTTTTTCAATAGCTATCTCTCTCTTTTATAAGAAGAATGCTTCATAGATATCATTATGGTCACGCTGCAGGTTTCCACCATGTCAGCATGGATTAGACCAGTGGCCTAGGCGTTTCTCTAACATACATACATAACTCCATGGACTTACAAGCTCCCCTTTTATTTCACACCGATGACATCCACAAACAAAAGAGCAAGGTATCAGCTTGGTATATATTTACGAGTGTTGAAAGCGTTCCTCGTGACAGCACGGTTCTGCTAATCCCCAGCCTATAATTAGCAAGCATATAACTTTCATGGAGAGTTCACAATGGTTCAGGTTTATTAAGTGCAGGAAATAAAGTGTGCCATCAAGTTCGTGAGAGCTTTACTAACTAATTTTCTCATAACAAGCAAACATTTTATTCGGAAGAAAACAAGGCATGTTGAATATGCACGGAAGTAGCAAATGATGCTAATAGGTAGGTATGGTGGACACTTTGGCAATATTTGGTTTAAGGGAGTTGGAAACATGAGTAAAACACTCAGTGTAAGTGAAGGCTAGCAATAGTAAGGGAGCGACAAACGAGAGAGCAATAATGGCCATAATCATGCAGAGCGACAAAACATCATTAATCAAAGCATAAAGTGATACTACAAGTTGAAAACTAAATTATCGTAAAGGCTTATGGTGACTTGGGATAGTTATAAGATGGTGTGAGCATGTGCCAAGTCAATCCAAATAAAGCATCAAAGGAGAATACCACTATACTATGCTTTAATATGCTAAAACAACGCATGATTCATCCAAGGCACATTAAGCAATCTCAATTGTTTACAACAAGTCATTCTACAGCAAAGAATACTAAGCATAAAGCCAAAACAATATCAAGCATGGCATGACAAAGCATAGGCCACAGTCAAAAACGAGCTCTTTTTACCACATAAGCACGAACTTTCCTACTCTTTTCCAAACCAAACCAAACTATTTGAACACCAAAGTATGAAAGAGGGCGTCCAACCAATTTATTCAGCAAACTAAGAAAACAAAGCAAACAAAAAACCAAAACAAAAATGAAAAAGAAGACGCTCCAAGTACAACACAATTATGCATGAAACAATAAAAATGAAGTGTTTGGAAGAAACCTGGAATTTTTTATTGATGAAGAAGGGGATGCCTTGGGCATCCCCAAGCTTTGACGCTTGTACTTCTTGGATATTTCTTGGGGTGACACGCGTGGCATACCCAAGCTTGAGCTTTAGTCCATCCTTCATCTCATTACTCATTCCTACCATACAACTGAAATTTTTCCTTCATACAAAAAACTTCACACAATCTTTATTAGCAACATTAGTGCACTCAAGATAATAAGTCTTTAAGGTTCAGTTTCAACACCAATAAAACTTCCATTAAACACAAGCTACTGTAGCACTTCCCTCAAAAAGCTCAATTCCCCAAAAGAACTCAAAAAGGAACCAACAAGAAGCAAATGCAGAAAATGGCAGAAATCTGTCAAAACAGACCAGCAGGTAAAGACGAATTTGTTTCTAAGACCTTCTGTTGCTCAAATCAAAAAGTGTTGAACTAACGAAAGTTAGATAACAACCTGGGGCAGAAGCACAAAAATTCACGCCTCAAAAAGACGTTCAGAGATTTTACACGAATTTTTACGGTGAAGCACAGAAATCTGTTTCGGGACAGCAACTTTCCCAATCATTACTTCTCTCTCATTAGAGGTTAATCTTGGCACAAAAAGCAAATAAAAAAGGATAAGGAGCGGTTATTACAGAGGTAATAACTTCCAAGGCTCATCTAAAACTTTTGGGTTATCTCCCAATAAGTACTTTTCTTTAACGCCTTTAAGTTAGGCATAAGCATAAACTAAAATGGATAGAATAGAAGTAAACGGAGATAATCATAGTGAAAAAAATGTTTTGTTCAATGAAATCCTTTTGTTAACAAGGTTGATCAGGTCTTGCTACCAAAACAATTTCATATGAGTCAAAACTTTGTATTCCACTAATGATTATGTTACCTCAACCTTGATAGCAATGGTCCCAATCATAATAGTTTCAAATTTTTCTCTTGGTATGGGACAATATATTTCTCCAACTTGAATGCCCTCAACATGTTAAATTGAATTCAAAGCATAAGTCCTTTCAATCTTCTTGGGGAAATAGACAGTATGTTCCTCGTCATTAACATTGAAGGTCACCTTCCCTTGATTACAATTAATAACAACTCCTGCAGTGTTTAAGAAAAGGTCTCCCAAGAATAATAGACATATTATCATCTTCAGGCATAATAGTTTGAGATGATGCTCTCATAAGAAATAAGAGTTGAAGTAAAATAGAGCATCAAGAAGCAAATTCAAAACACATTTAAGTCTAACCCACTTCCTATGCATAGGAATCATGTATGCAAATAAATTCGCAAAGAACAAAGTGACAGGCATAGGAAGATAAAACAAGAGTAACTTCAAAACTTTCAGCACATAGAGATGTGTTTCAATAGCATGAAAACTTCTACAACCATATTTTCCTCTCTCATAATAATTTTCAGTAGCCTCATGAATAAACTCAACAATATAACTATCACATAAAGCATGATATTCATGATCTACAAGCACTAGAGCTTTATTATAAACATTTTCAAAAGAAACCTCAGGAACATAACATTCATTCTCCTTTAGTAAGCATGGAGGACAATCAAATAATGTAAGGGATAAAGAGTTACTCTCATTAGAAGGTAGGCATGGGTAGCTAATCCATTCTTCCTCCTTTTGTTCATCACTCTCCTCCTCTTTTTCATCTAATGAGATTTCAGGTTCATCGATTTCTTCTTCCATAGTATCCTGCAAGGCATTAGTCTTTTCCATTTGTGGAAAGCATCTATTAAAATATTCAAGAATATAGGCATTTTCATCCTTGTAATTATCAAAGCAAAATTTAAGTATACCATAAACCTCATATTTGTAAGGTGAATCATCAATATTTTCAAGCAAACTAGCAAGTTCAAAAGCACCCTTCCAAGCAATAAATTCTTCAATTTGTTCCGTATCATAAAAGTCATAAATTCCTTTAGCATAGGAAGATATGGTATCATTATCATTATACTCACATTGAAAAGGGAGGTGTTTATACCTCTTTCTGCAACAAGATTCATCACAGCAATAAGTAACATTATGAGTAGAGCACACGTTTCTAGCAATGGTATACAATCTATCAATTTGTTCCCATAAGTGTTTCCCTTTTTGTGACAAGCGGTGTTCCTTATAATAATATTTTTGATCTTCCATGAACCCACCTTGCCAATAAGCTTAAATTTCAAAGAAACCAACCATTGACAACAAGCATGATAACACAAGACAATAACACACCAAAGAAAATAACAACTAGAGTAGGAACTGCTTTTTTTGTATTTTTGATAAAGAAACAAGCAAACAAGGATAAAATAAACTTAGCTTGAACAATAGTGATTCCAAGTGGACTTGATAAATAAAGCTATGCTCCCCGGCAATCCAGAAAATAGTCTTGATGACCCACAAGTATAGGGGGTATATCGCAGTATTTTCGAGGGAAGTGAAACCCAATTTATTGATTCGACACAAGGGGAGCCAAAGAATATTTATAAGCCTTAACAACTGAGTTGTCAATTCAGCTGCACCTGGAAGCAATCTTGCTCACAGCTGTTTATCAGTAGCAACAGTTTTGTAGTAGGAATAGCAAAGTAACAGCAGTAGTAAAGCAAAGACAGTAGTAACAAAAGCAGTAAACAGTGGGATTCGAGTGCGGTAGGCATAGGGATGGATGGACGGGCGTTGCATGGACAAGACAATTCACATAGCAATCAGAACATAGGGCAATTGCAGATAAATAAGATAAAGCATCCAAGTACTAGATAATCCTAGGCATGTGTTCCATATATAGTCATACGTGCTCGCAATGAGAACTTGCACAACATCTTTTGTCCTGCCAGCCCGTTTGCAGCGGGGCCTCTAGGGAACTACTGGCAATTAAGGTGCTCCTTTTAATAGAGCACCGGAGCAAAGCATTAACACTCCGTGAACACATGTGATCCTCACATCAAAGCCATTCCCTTCCGGTTATCTCGATTTCTGTCACTTCGGGGCCATAGGTTTCGGACATCAACGTGTTTATACAACTTGCAGATAAGACTAAAAACAATACTATCATAATGAATCAATAACATTTTCAGATCTGAAATCATGGCACTCGGGCCCTAGTGACAAGCATTAAGCACAACAAGTTGCAACAGAGTCATAAAGCACTAATAGAAGATACTAGGCACCATGCCCTAACAATCTGATTCCATTACATGAACGATCTCATCCAATCCCTACCATCCCCATATCCTACAGTGGGGGATTACTCACTCATAGATGGGGGAAACATGGATGGTCGATGGAGAAGTGACGGTGATGATGATGGCGATGATCTCCTCCAATTCCACATCCCGACAGGGTGCCAGAACGAAGTTTCTGGTGCTGTTTCGTGGAATCTGGTGGTGGCGGTGGAGCGGAACTCCTTCTAGAAAAACGTCGAACCCCCCGGAGTTTTTAGGTCAGAAGGCTTCTTATAGGCGAAGAGGGAGACCGAGGGGATGCCTGGGGCCACCACACCATGCCCTGGCGCGGCCAGGCCCAACCCGCGCCTAGGGGAGGTGTGGCCAGCCCCTGGCCCTCCTCCGTCTCGTATTCTGGCTCCTGGAGTCTTCTGGAAAAATAGGCACTTTGGCTTTTGTCCCGTCAAATTCCGAGAATATTCATTTTCTGACTTTCCTGGAACCAAAAACAACAGAAAACAGGCAGCTGACACTGTGGCTCTTGTTAATAGGTTAGTCCAAGAAATCATATGAAAAGTACTCCAAAGTGTGGACAAAACACAAGAAAGTGGATAAAACCAAGCATGGAGTATCAAAAATTATAGATACATTTGCAATGTATCAGCAGACACCTCTCTTGAACTGTCATCACCTTCCTCATCCTCGCTTGTAGACGAATACTCCTATTGGGCTACCAACACAATCTTTGGTTGCTTCTTGTAGGAAACATTCTTCTTGTTAAATGGCTTCTTGCGAGGAGCCTTTGACTTCTCATTGAGAACAAGTATTCCTCCATGATCTTCTCTACTTTGATAGGGCCACTCAGCTACGAAATGCAAATAGTCTCCACAATTGTAACATGACCTTAGTTTTGGACCGTTTTATTTCCTTCCACTTGACCCATTCTTGTGCTCAAGTTCATATTTTTCTTTGGTCGGGTATTTCCAAAAGTTTCTTGCGTAGAACGCCATGTACTCACCATGAGCACGCTTAACCTCCTCAGGACAGCTCATGGCAACTATGTCAAGGCTTCTACCATCTTCTTCTTGCTCAATGACATTGGCCTTCAAAGCAACATTCACACCTTTTTGCATTCCAATTGCTCGAGCACGAGCGTCTTCAGTGTTCTTTTTCACAACTTTGAATGCAGCCATTTCTTGCATCACTTTGTTGGAAGTCATTTGGTGATAGTTCTGTCTACCTTGTAAGCTCTTCAAATTTGTGGTCTTAAATGGCATAAGTGCACTTACATATTTCCTCTTGATCCATGTATCATCAACATGTGTGGCACCATGCATTCTAATGGTGGTGGCAATGCCCTTGAGTCTTCTATACATATCTTTGTGGTCCTCACCATCCAACATATAGAACCCTTCAGCTTCATTGCTTAGAGAATCATACTTATTTCTTCTCATGCTTTCATTTCCAATGAATAAGTTGGCGAGGGCTTCCCAAGCTTCCTTAGCGGTGCTGAAATGTTCAATGTGTGGAATGTCCTTGGGAACCACACCGAGCTGAATCATGTGCAAAGCTATCATATTGAGTTGACCATCAACAACTTCTCTCCTTGTCAAGTTGTTTGGATCCCTAATGTGGATGCCACCTTCAATGATCCTCCATAACTCAATGGACGAACTGCACACATGAGATTTCATCAAAAATTGCCATTGATTAAAGGAAGATGCAGTAAGCTTGGGTGGATCACCCATGTTGTTTATATGAGGGTGAGGGATTGGTGGATCGGGTGAATATAAGTGAAAAACCTCACTATAGTCCTCCTTACCACTTCCATTTTTGGAAGAGGAACCCTTGTTTTTATCTTATCCCTCCAACTCCTTTTCTTCGGAGTTAGCCATAGCTTTGTCCATAGATATAGGAGTTGTGGCCTTAGTGGAAGATGGAGGAGACGCTATGGGTGGAGTGAGATGCTCTATTATTTCACGCATCTCTTGCATTTGGGTCTCCACGGTTTTAATCAAGCTTGTTTCCAAGGACTTGAGATCATCCATGGTGACTTTACTCCCAGCCTCACTACCATCTTCCTTAGTACCCGTACTCTCTTAGGCGGCAAAGCCGGAATAAGGAGTCGAGGATCTGATACCAATTGAAATGGGTTGTATGGGAACCTAGAGGGAGGGTGAAGAGGTTCTACACCAAATTATTTTTGTTATTTTTCAATTTTAGGCTTAACACAAAGGTAAAAAGAAGAATTGGAGGCTCCTATATGTCAATTAGATAAGCAACTAAGAAGAATTTCCCTATATGTCAATCTAACTACTAAGCGAGTAAAGGCAAGGAGAGTGGAACGAGGTAACCGTAGTGAAGCACAAGGAGACACAGGATTTGTTTTACCGTAGTTCCTTCCTTGTTAAGGGAAGTACGTCTGTGTTGGAGGGGTGGGTGGTACTAAGACCACCATGCCACAAAAGGCCTCACCCTGCTCTCCAATGGATCTCGCCACCATAGGCCTAATCCACCTTCCACTATGTGGTACCCTTCTAGGCGGGAACCAGTGCCTTTACAGCACTTGCAAGGCATGCATCCACAACTTAATTGGAGGCTCCTGTGATGACAACAAGCTGCCACAATAACAAGTTAATCAATAACCAAAATAGATATCTAGATATTTATAGGAAATACTAGATCAATTATCCTCCAAGTGAATGGAGGGGAATTGAAGATCTTGATTGGTGTTGAAGTAGATTGAGGCCTCCTCCTTCGATTCCCCAAAGTTTGGAGACTTTGGGTGGTTGAATGTCAAGATCTCGTGAGAATTAGAATCAACAGCTCTACACATTTTCGAATGAATCAAGAGGTCTGACAGGAGGAGCAATTGGAATATTCATACCCCCTTCCAAGATCAAGCCGTTGGACAAAAAGGGGCTGGATTATCTGTCGTAAGTGAGGGCCAGATTATCTGGCCGGGGCAAACATCCGGCCCAAAATCAGACAATCTAGACCAAATGCCCACCCCCACTCTACATGATGCGCCTTGTTTGCCTTTGACAAAATTCCTGGGGGCGGATTATCTAGCCCCCTCGTGGGGCGGATTATCTGGCCCAGGCAAAAGCTCTGACCCTAGCCGGTTAATCCGGGGAAAACTCTGCCCCCCCCTTTTACGTGATGCGCCTCGGTGGCTTTTGGAAAATGCCCTGGGGGGATTATTCAGCCCCATGGTGGGGCAGATTATCTGGCCCCGGCAAAATCTCCGGCCCTGTCTGGTTAATCCGGGGAAAACACCGCCCCCTTCTGTGTGATGCGCCTTGGTGGCTTTGATGAACTAGGCGGGGCAGATAATCTGGCCCTTGGTAGGGACGAATAATCCGCCCCCCAAAACTCTGGTTTAGCAGCATTTCGGTGGAAAAGTATTCTGCACCACTAAACACACAATTAAATAATATTTGGCATTGTTATCTAACACAAGAAACACTAGAGATCATGAAATGTTCTTTAATTATGTCCACTCGGTGATAAAGCCGGGAGAAACCTGAGGCTTAATTGTTTTATGTTTTTCGTATGTGATGTCACTAGGGATAGCTCGATGCCCCATAGAGATACACGTCATGTGGCTTCTGGATTGTTGAGTATGTTAGAAAGAGGTGCTTCATTGACTACTATGATCGGGTGCTGTAACACCCCCGGGATCAGGGTTAAACAAATCCCAGACCTTATCCTGACATAAGCTTAACCTAGAGCTCGAGGATATCTAGTGAGAAATAAGTAACACAACAATAACCCTGTGACACAAAAATTATTACCGCAAGCTCATAACTGAGCGAAGAACCAAAATATTACAAGAAGAGGTCACTGACCACAAACATCAAACAGCGGAAGGAAAATTATGCTATTAAGTATAGCAAACTTAACAAATGGCCTAAGAAGCTTGAAGCATAACAATGACATCCCAGCCCATAGATTCTAGGTTGCCGACTAGGAACCCCAAGCTACTCATTGATGTTGATGTCATACCAAACTCATCTTTAGGGGAACACTTATTCTGATACAAAAGTATCAACAAAGCAAGGGTGAGTACAGGGTGTACTCCGCAAGACTTATGGTTGGTGGGGTTGTTTTGCATAAATCCATCTTTGTTTATAAAACAAAAGGGAGAAGAAGCTCGTCTCATCAGAATATTTTAAAAGGGGATAGGAGAGCGACATCTCCAAAGAATTGATCATCATCTTTTGATATCCACCAAATCATCACCATCACCTATCAACTAGGATCGCCCCCTCGTACCCATGAGAAAGAATCCTTAAGAACATGTTGAAACCTCCAAGTTCGATTAGGTTAATGTTCTCTATGATCTTAGAATTCAGTCACCGAGCATTCATAACCGTGAACATGGATTTTCGAAAAGATTTAACCCTATAGGGATGTACAACTTCACCCACACGTACTAACCGACTCTTAATGCCAAAATCATTAGCCCTCTTCCTTGGAAGGCTGGCAGAGGGTGGTTAGACACTACATTTACCTTGCTTTTGCCGAGACCATGAGTCACGCCCTAAGGATGGTTCCGCCGTAACAGGTCAAGTCTCGAAGCCGGTCCCTAGAGATGTGGGCGAGGTTAGTTTACCAGAGGAACTGCCTCAAGCAACCCCGACCATGCTTACCTACCTGTTATGATGCACCTTCACCCGCCAAATAATTCAAATTGTTTTCTATGCATATGTCGAATGGAACACCCAAACAATGTGACTCATGGAATCTACTAGGCAAGTTAGTTACACGTGAGGTTTTCTAGGCCCCGTGTGGCTGTACGCTCGTCTCGGCTCCAAAGGCAAGAACTTGGTTCCTAGTGGTGGCGAGCATGGGACTACAAAAACCACATCCCACCGTGGCCTCCCATACAAGCCTTAGCATGTTTAACCTTTACCACTAATCTCACCTCATTAGTATACCTCATTCTCCTGTCATACTAGATTCTCTGCATCTGATACATCATATGGATGAACCAGCACCGACAGGTGACAACTAAGCATGGCTAAGCAAGACACATATAAGCTCTAGCAGTGCACACAAGCCAAACCTAGTTATGCTAAGAGTAGTGGATTAGGTAATATAAGCTCAAGGGAGTAATGCAACAGATAGGATACTCTATCTATTCATAAAAGACCATAGTAGAATCGTATGCATTATGGCAAGAATTGAAATGCTTTCGAAACCTTAGGATTGTATAATGGTGGGGTTATGCTTGCCTTTGCCTGTTGATAACCAAAAAGCAGATCTTCAGATATCTTGTACTTGACTTGACTGTAGTTGATCAAGTATTGTTCGTCAATCTTAGATGGTGTTAACCTCGGTCTTCGATCTCGATCTTGATATCGTATTCTACTAGGAAGAAGCAAACACCGACAAGAAAGGGGGAACAATCAACAGATGGCATCGATGCAATGCTCAAGCAAGGAAGATAACTTGACAAGTTAAAATGTATTTAATTGAGACCCTAAAGCATGCTTGGCAATTTAAGCGGCATTCGAGGGATACAAACCCTAATATAGGAGAGACCCGAAATCACCTACGGGGTTCAGTTGATTCTTCTAATTAAAATTGCCGTTGAATTTGTTGAACAATGCATGATTTTGATGCTATTGTGTAGATCTCATTTTTCTGAACATTTCGATATATTATACATATTTTTTTGACTTATAAATAATTATATATGAATTTTTGGATTATTTAATCAATTTCTGGAATTATTTAAAACAATATAAAACATTTATTGCGTCAGAGTGACACAAGGGTGACGTCAGCACGAGCATCTATTACTTTTCTCACCCAAACCTGAGCTAGCCAGTGTCACTGACAGCTGGGCTCGGGGCCACGTCGGTTGCCACCGTGGCTTTCAGGGGTCAACCGGGGACCCACAGCCACGTTGGCATGACGTCACCATGACATCACGTCGTTGGCCACCTGCAGATGGTCATTGGTGCCGACGCTTTCGAGCACACGCGTTCGTATGGGCATATGGTTCGAATTGGGGCTTCGCGCTGAACCATCCAGGAGTGGCACCGCTAGGTTTGGGCCGGATCTAGGGCTAGGACGAGCGGCAGCGGTAGGGCTAGTAGATCGACGACGAGCGGCGGATACAGCAAGCAAGAAAGGCAGAGGAAGGGTGCTGGAGCACCAGGGGCTCAACCTGAAGCGGCTGGGGACAACGGTGAGACGAGGCGGGGCTCAGAGCGACGGTGAGGTGAGCGATGGAGCTCATCAGTGTCAAAGAAGATGCGCTCGCTGCGGGCGTCTGGGAGCATCCCGGTCTGTTTCCTTCCATGGAGATGAAGCTGGCAACAAGGCAGAGCTCCAGGGATCATCAGCTCGGCTTGGGGCAGAAGGAGACGGCGGGGCGGTGTGGCATCTGCGGAGCTAGGGTTCGGCGCTGGTGAAAGAGAGAGCGAGGGAGAGCGCTGGGGAAGAGAGAGGTTGAGGGGAAGAGGAAACAACGTGGGGCAGTCTTATTCTCCTCCAGAGCACAGTGGACAGTGATGCGCAGGTGGCGTGGATCAACGGCCGGTAGTGCTCCCGGCAGCTGCTTGCTAGCGACGAGGAAGATGACGAACAGAAACGCCGAAGGGGTATGCGGGTGTGGGCTTAGGTGGGCTGCAGGTGGACCGCGAGCTTCTGCTCAGGAGCTGCAGAGAGAAGGGGAGAAGATATGGGCTGACCTTTTTGGCTGCTGGCTCCATTTGTTTTAGCAAAACCCTTTTTCCTTTTTCTGTTTTCTGTTTTAGCTTTTGTAAATCTATTTTGAACCATTTCAAAAATACCAGAGGTTTACAAATAATTTGGAAAACATTTAGGGGCCCTTGTAATCCATTTGGGATCCAAAAGTTTTGGTACTTTTCAAAATATTCGAAACCTTTTGAATTGCTTTTATAGAGAAAGGAAAACTAGAGTTTTAGAGTTTTTGCATTACTTTCTTCTCATTCATTTTGAAAGATGATGATCATGAATGCACAAACAAACCCTAATTTATGATTAGCTAAAACTGGGGTGTTGCATATCTATCCCCCTTACGAGAATCTCGACCCAATATTCCTAAGGTAGGATGGAAGAAGGAAAACAGGGTCACTCTAAGGATAAGAGGGAAACACACTAAACAACACACCGAGTATCTCATGGTCAACTCATGAAAGTAATGTTCAAAAACAACTCTGAGATGACGAACATGAAACACGTCAAGGTAACTGAGGGAACATAGGAGAAGGTTTCAAATTGTTAGACAGGTGGTCTTGATAAGGATCGAGACCATGGAACTTTAGAAGAGTTTAAGCTTCTGAAGAGGAAAGCTTACAACAGAAAGAATATGACCATAGACTTTGAGGGAAAAAACTCTACTAAACGGCTTAAGTAGAGATTTCACAGGACACAAAGATACAGATAAAAAGCTGTTAAACTACTTTTAATATAGAAGGATCACTCTTCATTCAATAGAAGGTTAAGACAGAAAGGTTGTTTTGTGGCAAGGACTCGTGAGAGTCACAAGGAACATGTAACAAGAGGACTACCGATTACCAAAATCATAGTCACTCTTCGAACATGATTGAACAATGTAGGAAACTCGTTATTCATCCAGGTCTACCGAAATCTTTGTCAAAGATCACGGTATAACTTTACACCACTAAGATGAACAGGTAAGAAGATTCCTGATGACACGAGGAAAAAGAAACTTCATTCTCAGACTTCAATTACTTGGCTCAACGAGACGATTGTCAACATAAAGGGTCTAAAGGATCGACCGAGAGACATTTAGCAACACTACTTAAAATGTTCTCCTTGATGTTCGAGAAAACAGACATCAATTAAAGGTCGGACTTCGGATAGAAAGGAAACCATAAGTACAACTACTCCAATAAATCATAGATGATGCCTCATGAAGAGTGGTTATTGTTGCTGAATCAAGAGAATGTGACAACAGGCTTTTCGACGAATTGTGTCAACCATTACATCAATCTTGCCAGATTTACAAAGAGACCTATGTCAAAACCTTGAAGAACACCAACCATCATATCTGCTTGAGATTTAGATTTGGTTAGGTGAAGAGATACTTCATACTCGACATGTCCGAATAGAAAGTTTGCAACATTTACCGCAAAGGTAAAGTTACTAGATTCTCAAGATATGGACAACAGTGTTAAGCTCCAAAAGACTAAGCTACATTGCTAGACCCATGTATTAGAAACTTGTCGAAGGACAACTGCTCATACATCAAGCACTTGCAACAAAGTACACATGTGTCTTTAAGGGAACAGTTATAACTCTACTCAAATCCACAACGACATCTTTCAGCAACTGCCGTGAATCGAAGAAGGTCACTTCTAACATCCATAACACATACTTCAAAATGACTCAAAGACTGTTCTTAAAAAGTTTTCCAACATTAATGCCAATTATTCCATACGAATCTGTCCTAGCTTGGAGAAGATAAGGATATTGTCTATGGGATCAACAACAAACTTATCGAGGTACTCCAGGAAGATGGACTCATATGTTGTATGAACGAGGCAAAGTATTGGTCAGACCAGAGGACATGAGGATGTACTCAAGTGAAACATCACGAGTAGCAACATCATCAAGATAGTCCTTGGAACTGAGTTTGATTTGATGATAACACAAATCAAATCAAAGGTGGGGGGAGATAACATATCCACGGAGGAAATACTATCCTTCTTCATCACGAACGAAACTAGACATCCCTTTAAGAAGGAACTAAATTAGATAGAACTTTTGTCTTACAACTCTCCAAGTTGTTGTTTAAGCTCAGCAAACTAGTTCAAGGGTATCCAGTACGGATCTTTGGAGAAAGGAGCAGTTCAAAGAACTTCCTTGCTCAATAACTTGACAAACTTAGTCATGTGGCAACATGGCGATACTTCTAGTAGACATCTAGACTTTCATGATCCACCAATAGTCCATTTAGTTCAAGAGGAAACTTGCTTGATAAGGCAAGAAGACACAGTCTTAGAGCTTTGGCACGAGCCTAACTCTTTGACCAAGAAGAGTGTACCAAAATAACGGACTTGGTACCACAATCAAACTTCGCTTAGTGACAGGGTTAACCAATCATGCTAGGAATGAAACAAATGTCTTTGGAGTTCAAAGCAATAATAATTGCTAAGAATCTCAGATAGCCACATTATTACGCACATGCATCATTCACGAATGCGAAGTCTCGAAGGAAGGGTGGGTAAATATGTGTAAAAGTACCACTTCATTAAGAGGATTATGAAACTCAGCATGACCTCTTAGTATAGAAGGGTGTGATACTCTAAGGTAGAACAAATAGAGACTAACCATTGCCTCTTGATCTGCGGATTACAACACTTTGACCTGGTCCTAGATATGACAAGGTACTGGAGTTTGTTTCTCCTGACATCCCGAAATGGTTTGTCATGATAGACCACAAGAGTATCTTGCATTGGAAGACTCCAATGCTCATGTACTACTTGGCTACCAACTGGTAAACAAAGGTCAGGAACAACAAGGGGAAAGAACATGCTTAGGATAGAATCCCGTGATGTGGATGCATAGATCAATAATCTTCTGAAAACCAATGCATGGAAGAGAGGAAGGTGTGGCATAGTCATGAGTATAGATATGAAACTAACGAGGAGTACTCTTTTCGTGATCTATTTGGTTCCATTAAAGAACATCTGCCATAGCTAGTGGTAGAGGAAGTCCTTAATTGTCACAATTCAATAGCGACAATAACCACAAGCTTGAAGGCTATACTTGAATTTAGCCATCCCGAGGTACTATGTGAACATTAACAATAGGGGACAATGAAATGGATCTTGGGTTAAAGATCAGCTTGATGTACAAGATTCACAACATCAGAATCCTGTACAGTCCGGGACCTTCGGATCAAGTCCAAGGGTTAAAACCCGAGAAAGAGTAACTACTGCTTAAGTGGCACAACATACACTACAAGGTAGTAACCACGAGGTAGCTTCCAAGAGAAGAAATGACTTCTGAAGTACCCAAACAAATAAAAAGGAGGCACGTGAGGCGAAAGGAAACTTCGAGGCCTAGAACATATCACTGTGGAACCATCAACATAATGTTGTGGGCCCATAAGATAGAGAGATCATGACAGAAAGGAATCTCTCAGCTGAAGCAAAGAAAATGGAACACAAAGAACACAACACACACAACTCTAAAAAACTCAACACTAGGTCAACTGGTTGAGGAACGGCATGCCCAAAAGGCACCTAAGCTTTGAAAGACTATTAGAGATATCAAAACTTTTCCAAATCAACACAAGATAAGATGACACAAAGTTAGAGCGATACCATATGAGGAGCAAAAGAAGCATACTAGAGTTAGAGCGATACCTTTAAAAAATAGTTTTCACAAATACTAGACTCAACATCAACTAATAGCAAGGTACTGCTCTAATACCAAGAACTATAACACCCCGGGATCAGGGTTAATCAAATCCCATACGTTAGTCTCACATAAGCTTAACCTAGATCTCGAGGATATACAGTGAGAAATCGGTAACACAACAGTAACCATGCGACACAAAAATTATTACAGCAAGCTCATAACTAAGCGAAGAACCAAACTATTACCAGCAGAGGTCACTGACCACAAACATAAAAAATTGAAGGCAAATTATGCTATTAAGTATAGCAAACTTAACAAATGGCCTAAGAGGCACTTATTCTACAGAAGTATCAATGTCGATGTCGATGTCATACCAAACTCGTCTTCAGGGGAACACTTATTCTACAGAAGTATCAACAAAGCAAGGGTGAGTATAGGGTGCACTCCGCAAGACTTATGGCTAGTGGGGTTGTTTTGCATAAAGCAATCTTTCTTTATAAAACAATAGGGAGAAGAAGCTCGTCTAATTAGAATATTTTAAAAGGGGATAAGAGAGCGACCTCTCCAAAGAATTGATCACCATCTTTGGATATCCGCCAAATCATCACCATCACCTATTGATGTCTATGCACTTCTATTCTTGTAGACAGTTGTTGGGCCTCCAAGTGCAGAGGTTTGTAGAACAGCAGCAAGTTTCCCTTAAGTGGATTACCCAAGGTTTATCGAACTCAGGGAGGAAGTGGTCAAAGGTATCCCTCTCAAGCAACCCTGCAATCAAGATACAAGAAGTCTCTTGTGTCCCCAACACACCCAATACACTTGTCAGGTGTATAGGTGCACTAGTTCGGCAAAGAGATAGTGAAATGCAAGTGGTATGGATAATTATAAGTGGTAACGGTGCCAGAAAAGAGCTTGACAGGTAGGAAGGGACTAAAGGAAATCTGAAATAAAGATGGAAGCAAGCAAACATGTGACAGATCTAGTTGCAAACAGTGTTTCAATGCTTAGAAACAAGGCCTAGGGATCATACTTTCACTAGTGAACACTCTCATATAAATATCTTCTCTTTATGATACTACTCTGAACTACTCTCCGGTTGGACGATGTAGGGCTATAACAGCACACCTTAAAGTTCATATTCCCCATCTAGATAACCACTCACTGTCACCTTGAGTGCTAGATGATTCCAACAAACACCACAATCTCATAAAGACATCCAACTCAAATTATACTCATGATAAGTATTTATGTAACCTTAGCCAAAGTGCCACACGATGTGCACACTGTCAACTTCACACACGTGGGGATAAGCAGAGATTAATTAAAGCACTTGAGTAGCAGAATAGATCTATAGATTACAAAGCTCATGATCTCATAAATCACGCATAGAGAGAGAGATGAACACATAGCTACCGGTAGAGCCCTTAGCCTCGAGAGAGAACTACTCCCTCATCATCATGGGAATCAGCAATGGCAATGGAGATGGCGGTGGAGTCGATGGAGATGGCTCCGGGGGCACTTCCCCGTCCCAGCAGGGTGTCGGAACAGAGACTTTCTGTCCCCCAAATCTCCCCTTCGGTGGCGGCAGCGATGTGGAGGTTTTCGTGGCTTTCTCCTAGATGATTTAGGGTTTTATCATCGGGAGGCTTCTTATAGGCGAAGAGGCGAGGCGAGGAGGCAGCCAGGGAGCCCACACCCCTGGTGGCGCCACCAGGGCTGGCCCGCGCCACCATAGGGTGTGCCCACCCTAGTTCCCTACTCCGTCTCTGCTTCATGTTTCCGTGTTGCTCCGGGAAAAATAGGCATATTGGCTTTTGTCCCGTCCAATTTCGAGAATATTCATTTTTTAGCTTTTCTGAAACCAAAAACAGCAGAAAATAGGCAACTGGCACTATGGCATCTTGTCAATAGGTTAGTTCCAGAAAGTGTATAAAAATACCTCAAAGTGTAGACAAAACATAGGACAAATGATATAAAACAAGCATGGAGCATCAAAAATTATAGATACGTTTGTGACGTATCAAGCATCCCCAAGCTTAACTCCTGCTCGTCCTCGAGTAGGTAAGTGATAAAAGGAATAATTTTTGAGGTGACATGCACCATCACAATCTTGATCAAACCATTTGCAAGCATTGAAAGATGGGATCAAAGAACTCTAAACGTGAGCATGAAAGATGAAGTTCTAACAATAAGACAAAGTAACTATGCTGTAACATGAAAGGATACAAAAAAAGGTTCTTGAATAACAATGCATTGAAAGACGTTTGTTTGTTTCACATATAGAAAACATAGTATAGTGGCATTCAGCTTGTCCCTCATGGAGTAGAAAAACATAAATACATAGGACACCTTCAAAGTTCATAAGGGTGACTAGATACAAATAGTTCAAGAACAAGTAATATCAACATTATGAATCAATCAATAAGTTTTGGGACAATGCATATAGAACTAAGAATGACAACTATGCTCTCTTAATTGGTGCCAAAGGATAGAAGGTGGATACTCAATATAAAAGTGGAAGAAAGGCCCTTCATAAAGGGAAGCAGGGATTTCAAGTCTCATAAAGAGCTTCCAAAAATTATGGTACTTGTTAGCTTTCATCTCTCATTGCCCCTATCATAAGCATCTTTAGGTGGTTAAGGTTAAAGTGAACAAAATATGGAGTATATGCTTGACAAAGTATAAGTTGGCAATCTCATGTCCCTTGAATACAAGGGCCTCTCCTCATGCTACTCAAGTTTAGTTACCGGTAAGTTCTTGTCATAGTAAGTATATGTGTATCATAGAGAACCGCCAACAGGGTACCCCTTACACATGATACAGGAGCTATCCCATAATCAAAATGACAAGGCAAGCAGACAATGAGCATCTTAGCAATCTTCTTATTTACCATGGGAAAATGGTGATTTTTGCTCTCTTTCCTCTTTTATCATCCTTTTTTTTCTCAATCTCTATCTCTTCTTTTATAAGAAGAATCCTTCATAGATTGTTCACTATGCTGATGCTGCAAGTTTCCACCATGATTAGGCATGGCTTAGGCTAGCGGCCCAGGCGTTTCTCTAACACACATACACAACTCCATGGACTTACAAGCTCCCCTTTCATTTCACACTGACGACATCCATAAACAAAAGAGCATGATACCAACTGGGTACAATGTACAAGTGCAATATTGAAAGTGTTCCCCATTACAGCATGGTTCTGCTAATCCCAACGTATAAGTGCAAGCACATACAACATAGATGACACAATGTTTCAAGTTTATTAGGGGCAAGAAAAGTAAAGTGTGCCATCAAGTTCGTGAGAGCTTTAATCCCTAATTTTCACATAACAAGTTTAATTTGGAAGGTAGATAAAAACATGAATATAGTTGGAATAGAAAATGATAATAGGTAGGTATGGTGGACTCTTTGGAATAACTTGGTTTTATTTGGAGTTGGATGCATGAGTGGAACTCATACTTGGTATGGAGGCTAGCAAAAGACTAGGAGCGACCAACTAAGAGAGCAATAATGGCCATAATCATGCAAAGCGACAAAACATCATTAATTAAAGCATAAAGTGATATTACAAGTCGAAAACTAAATGATCATAGATGCTATGGTGACTTGGTATAGTCTTAACATGGTGTGAGCATGCGCCAAGTCAACCCAAATAAAATATTAAAGGAGAATACCACAATATTATGATTTTATATGCTAAAACAACGCACGATTATTTCAAGGCACATTAAGCAATCTCAATTGTTTATAACAAGTCATGCTACAACAATAATCACTAAGCATAAAGTCAAAACAATATCAAGCATGACATGATAAAGTCTAAGTCATAGTCAAAAACAAGCTCCTTTTATACCACTTATAAGCATGAACTTTCCTACGCTTTTCCAATCCAAATCAACCTATTTGAAACTAAAGCTAGACGCAGTGCTAGCAAAGGAGAACACTCACAGAACAATAAGAGTGAAAACTAGAGTGTTCTAGGCAATGAATAACAGGGTGTGTCTCTCTCCAAAATAAGTGTGTTGGGATCCAACCAACTTATTTAAGCAAAATAAGCAAAATAAAACTAAAAACAAAGACGAAGACGCTCCAAGAACAACACAATTGTGCATGAAACAATAAAAATGAAGTGTTTGAAAGAAAACCTGAGATTTTTATTGATGAAGAAAGGGATGCCTTGGGAATCCCCAAGCTTTGACGCTTGTACTTCTTGAATATTTCTTGGGGTGACACGGGTGGCATCCCCAAGCTTGAGCTTTTGTCCATACTTCATCTTATCACATTATTCTTTCTTACACTTTAAAATTTCCTTCATACAAAACTTCACACAATCTTCATTAGCAACATTAGTATCCTTAAGACAATAAGTCTTTAGGTTCAGTTTCAACACAAGTAAAACTTACATTAAAACACAAGCTACTGTAGAAATTCCTTTCAAAAGTTCAAGTGATCAAAGAGAACTCAAAGAGAAAGAGATTAAGAGGCAAATGCAAATAATGGCAGAAATCTGTCAAAACATACCAGCGGGTAAAAACCAATTTTTTAGAAAACCTTCTGTTGCTCAAATCGAAAAGTGTTAAACTAACGAAAGTTGGATAACAACTAGGGGCAGAAGCACAAATAATTACAGCTCAATCCGACATACAGAGATTTTTCACAAATTTTCACAATGAAGCACAAAACCACACAAAAAGGATAAGTAGAGGTTATTACAGAGGCAATAACTTCCAAGACTCAAAAAAACAAAAAAAAACTGAAACTAAAAATATAATGGGTTGTCTCCCAAAAGTTCTTTCTTTATAGCCATTAAGATAGGCATGCTAGTTTTAATGATGCTCACATAAGAAATATGAATTGAAGTAAAAGAGAGCATCAAGAAGCAAATATGGAACAAATTTAAGTCTAACCCACTTCCTATGAAAAATAATCTTGTAAAGAAACAAGTCATGAAAGCACAAAGCAACAAGCATAGGAAAGCAAAACAAGTGCAACTTCAAAACTTTCAATATAAAGAGGGGAAACTTAATATTGTTGTGATGCATAAAACCATGTTTCCCTCTCTCATAATAACTTTCAGTAGAATCATGAATAAAATTAACAATATAACTATCACATAATACATTCTTATCATGAGCCACATGGATAAAATAATTATTACTCTCCCTATAAGCATAGTCATTCTTATTAATCATAGTGGGAGCAAATTCAACAAAATAGCTATCATTATTATTCTCATCACTATAATCATCAAATATAGGAGGCATATTGTAATCATAATTAATTTTCTCCTCAATAGTAGGTGGATTGAGAATATCATATTCATCATTGTAATCATCATATATTGGAGGCATAGTGTCATCAAAGTAAATTTTCTCCTCCGTGCTTGGGGGACTAAAAAGATCATTTTCATAAAAACTAGCTTCCCCAAGCTTAGAATTTTCCACAGCATTAGCAATAATGGTGTTCAAAGAATTCATACTAATAACATTGCTATTAGCACGCAAATAAAGTTCCATAGGTTTTTTAATTTTCTCTTCAAACACTTCATGTCCTAACTCAAGATAAATACTATAAAGCTCTCTAATTTTTTTTGTTTTCCATTAAGCCTAACTAGTGAAAATAAAAAAAAGAAACAAAAAGATATAATTGCAGAATCTAAAGGAAATAACTTTGAGCACTCACACACCAGCAACAGTACTAGAAGATAGCTTAGTAGCCAGATGATGTGAGTACCTTTTACTTTACCTCCCCGGCAACGGCGCCAGAAAATAGCTTGATGTCTATGCACTTCTATTCTTGTAGACAGTTGTTGGACCTCCAAGTGGAGAGGTTTGTAGAATAGCACCAAGTTTCCCTTAAGTGGATTACCCAAGGTTTATCGAACTCAGGGAGGAAGTGGTCAAAGGTATCCCTCTCAAGCAACCCTACAATCAAGATACAAGAACTCTCTTGTGTCCCCAACACACCCAATATACTTGTCAGGTGTATAGGTGCACTAGTTTGGCAAAGAGATAGTGAAATACAAGTGGTATGGATAATTATCAGTGGTAACAGTGCCAGAAAAGAGCTTGACGGGTAGGAAGAGACTAAAGGCAATATGAAATAAAGATGGAAGCAAGCAAACATGTAACATATCTAGTAGTTGCAAACAGTGTTTCAATGCTTAGAAACAAGGCCTAGGGATCATACTTTTACTAGTGAACACTCTCATATAAATATATTCTCTTTATGATACTACTCTGAACTACTCTCCGGTTGGACGATGTAGGGCTATAACAGAACACCTTAAAGTTCGTATTCTCCATCTAGATAAGCCCTCACTGTCACTGTGAGTGCTAGATGGTTCCAATAAACACCACAATCTCATAGAGACATCCAACTCAAATTATACTCATGATAAGTATTTATGTAACCTTAGCCAAAGTGCCACACGGTGTGCACACTATCAACTTCACACACGTGGGGATAAGCAGAGATTAATTAAAGCACTTGAGTAGCAGAATAGATCTATAGATTAGAAAGCTCATGATCTCATAAGATCACGAGTAGAGAGAGATGAACACATAGCTATCGGTAGAGCCCTTAGCCTCGAGAGAGAACTACTTCCTTGTCATCATGGGAATCAGCAACGGCGATGGAGATGGCGGTGGATTCGATGGCGATGGCTCCGGGGGCACTTCCCCGTCCCGGCAGGGTGCCGAAATAGAGACTTTCTGTCCCCTGAATCTCCCCTTCGATGGCGGCGGCGCTATGGTGGTTTTCGTGGCTTTCTCCTAGATGATTTAGGGTTTTCTCATCGGGAGGCTTCTTATAGGCGAAGAGGCGAGGCGAGGAGGAAGCCAGGGTGCCCACACCCCCTGGTGGCGCCACCAGGGCTGGCCCACGCCACCATAGGGTGTGCCCACCCTGGTGCCCTACTCCGTCTCTGCTTTGTGTTTCCGTGTTGCTCTAGGAAAAATAGGCATATTGGCTTTTGTCCTGTCCAATTCCGAGAATATTCATTTTTTAGCTTTTCTAAAACCAAAAACATTAGAAAACAGGGCAACTGGCACTATGGCATCTTGTCAATAGGTTAGTTCCAGAAAGTGTATAAAAATACGTCAAAGTGTAGACAAAGTATAGGACAAATGATATAAAACAATTATGGAGCATCAAAAATTATAGATACGTTTGCGACGTATCACCTATCAACTAGGATCACCCCCTCGTACCCATGAGGAAGTATCCTTAAGCACACGTTGAAACCTCCAAGTTTTACGATTAGGTTAATGTTCTCTATGATATTAGAATTCGGTCACCAAGCGTTCATAACCACGAACATGGCTTTTCAAAAAGATTTAACCCTATAGGGTTATACAATCTCACCCACACGTACTAATCGACTCTTAATGCCAGAATCATTAGCCATCTTCCTTGGAAGACTGACAGAGGGTGGTTAGACACGACATTTACCTTTCTTTCGTCGAGACCATGAATCACGCCTTAAGGATGGTTCCGCCGTAATGGGTCAAGTCCTGAAGCCGGTCCCTAGAGATGTGGGCGAGGTTGGTTTACCAGAGGAACCGCCTCAAGCAACCTTGGCCACGCTTACCTACCTGTTATGATGCACCTTCACCCGCCAAATCTTTCAAAATGTTTTCTATGCATATGTCGAATGGAACGCCCAAACTATGTGAGTCATGGAATCTACTAGGAAAGTTAGTTACTCGTGAGGTTTTCTAGGCCCGTGTGCCTATACGCTCGTCTCGGTTCCAAAGGCAAGAACTCAGTTCCTAGTGGCGGCGAGCATGGGAATATAGAAACCACATCCCATCGTGGCCTCCCATACAAGCCTTAGCATGTTTAACCTTTAACACTAATCTCACCTCATCAGTATACCTTGTTCTCCTATCATACTAGATTCTCTGCATTTGATACATCATATGGATGAACCAGCACTAACAGCTAAGCATGGATAAGCAAGACACATATAAGCTCTAGCAGTGCACACAAGCCAAACCTAGTTATGCTAGGAGCAGCGGATCAGGTAATATAAGCTCAAGGGAGTAATGCAACAGATAGGATACTCTATCTATCGATAAAAGACCACAGTAGAATCGTATGCATCATGGCAAGAATTGAAATGCTTTCGAAACCTTAGGAATGTATAATGGTGGGGCTATGCTAGCCTTTGCCTATTGATAAAAGAAAGAAGATATTCGGATATCTTGTACTTGACTTGACTGTAGTTGATCAAGAATTGTTCGTCGATCTTTGATGGTGTTAACCTTGGTCTTCAATCTCGATATCGCATTCTACCGGGAAGAAGCAAACATCAGAAAGAAAGGGGTAAACAATCAACACATGACATCGATGTAATTCTCAAGCAAGGATGATGATATGACAAGTTAGAATGTATTGAATTGAGACCCTAAAGCATGCTTGACAATTTAAGCAGTGTCCGAGGGGTGCAAACCCTAATATAGGAGAGACCCGGGAATCACCTATAGGGTTCAGTTGATTCTTCTAATTAAACTTGCAATTGAAGTTATTGAACAATGCATGATTTTTATGCTATTGTGTAGATCTCATTTTTCTGAACATTTTAATATATTATACATATTTTTCTGACTTATAAATAATTAGATATGAATTTTTGGAGTATTTAATCAATTTGTGGAATTATTTAAAACATTTACTGCGTCTGAGTGACATAGGGCTGACATCAGCACGAGCATCTATTACTTTTCTCACCCAAGACTGAGCTAGCAAGTGTCACTGACAGCTGGGCCTAGGGCCATGTTGGTTGCCACCGTGGCGGTCAACGGGGGACCCATGGCCACATTAGCGCCACGTTGGCACGACGTCACCGTGACGTCACGTCACCGGCCATCGGCGCCGGCGTTTTCGAGCATGCACGCGCGAGGTGGGCATATGGTTCGAACCGAGGCTTCACGTTGAACCATATAGGAGCGGATCCGCTAGGTTTGTGTCACCGGAGCTAGGGCTACAACGAGCGGTGGCAGCAGGGCTAGCAGATCGATAGCAAGCGGCAGATACAGCAAGAAAGCAAGACGGAGGGAGGGTGCTAGAGCACCAGGGGCTCACCTGAAGTCGCTGGGGATGACAGCGAGATGAGGCGAGCTCGGGGCAACGATGAGGCAAGCGGCAGAGCTCGTCGGTGTCAAAGAAGACACGCTTGATGCGAGCGTCTAGGAGTGTCCTAGTCTGATTCCTTCCATGGAGATGAAGCTGGCGACGAGGTGGAGCTCCAGGGATCATCCGCTTGGCTTGGGGCGACCAGAGACGGCAGGGCAACGTGGCTTCTGCAGAGCTAGGGTTCGGCTGCTAGCAAGAGAGAGAGAGATCGAGGCAGACCGCTGGGGAAGAGAGAGGTCGAGGGGAAGAGGAACATGGCACGGGGCGGTCTTATCCTGCTCTAGAGCACGATGAACAGCAATGCGCGGGCGGCACGGATCGATGGCCGGCGGCACTCCAGGCAGATGCTTGCCAGCGATGAGGAAGACGACGAACAGAAACACCGAAGGGGTATGCGGGCTTGGGCTTAGGTGGGCTGCAGGTGGGTCGCGAGCTGCTGCTCATGAGCGGCACGGAGAAGGGGAGAAGCTATGGACTGGCCTGTTTGGCTACTTGCTCCATTTCTTTAGCAAAAAAAATTTCCCTTTTTATGTTTTCTCTTTTCCCATTTGTAAACCATTTTCAAATTTGTTTTGAACCATTTCAAAAATACTAGAGGTTTACAAATATTTTGGAAAACATTCGGGGGCCCTTGTAATCCATTTGGGCTCCAAAAGTTTTGGTACATTTCAAAATATTCAAAACCTTTTGAATTGCTTTGATAGACAAAGGAAAATTAGGGTTTTAGGGTTTTGCTTTACTTTGTTTCATGCATTTTGAAAGATGATGCTCATGAATGCACAAACAAACCCTAATTTAAGATTAGCTAAAACTGGGGTGTTACAGGTGCTCCGAAAATAGTGGCACAACTTGCGTGTTGTCATGAAGACTCTGTATACTAACTTCTGGTAGTGCGGATACCTTTGCTTGGATGGGGATAGAACCTCACTTAGGAAATAAAATGGCCTCTCGACTCCATGGTTTTTTCCTTCTTCTGGTCGCTCAATGACCAGATCTGTGCTTACCACTTGATTATTAGCCGTGATGTAGAGTAGTAGTGGTCCTTTTTCTCTTAGTGACACGGTGATAGGGGATGTCGAGAGTGTTTTATTGAGGCTTTCGAAGGTTCGCTGAGCTTCGTTCGTCCACTCGAATTTTTCTGATTTTTTCATGAGTGTGTAGAATGGTAGCGCTTTCTCGCCCAAGCGAGCAATAAATCGACTGAGTGCTGCGACTCATACGGCCAACTATTGTACGCCCCAAAGGTTTTATGGCTTCTTCATCGTAAGGATTGCCTGTATTTTCTCTGGATTTTCTTCTATTCCTCTTGCCGATACAAGGTAACCAAGGAGTTGCCCCACTAGGACTCCAAAGGAGCATTTTGTCAGGTTTAGTTTAATGAAATATTTGTTGAGGTTATCGAATATTGATAAGGGTCGACCTTTGCTTTGTTGTGATGATGACATCATCGATATATACCTATACATTTGTTCCAATTTGATTTTCAAGGCAACTCTGCATCATCCGTTGATATGTGGCACCCCCATTTTTGAGTCTGAAGGGCTATGTGGTGGAGCAGATGTGGTGATCCTTTGGACAATGTTTGTTCAGCACGGTGAAGTCAATGCACATGCGTAATTCATTTGTGGTTTTTCTTCGGGATGCATATTATACTAGCGACCCACTCTGCTTTCTTGATTTCTTTGATGAATTTAGCATCCATTAGGTGATGGAGTTCTTTTCCAATGGCCTTGTGTTTGGTCTCTGCAAAACGGCAGAGTGACTATTTTACCAGCTTGGCGTCGGTATTTAAGTTAAGTGCATGCTTAGCGAGTTCCCTAGGGATTCCTGGCATGTTAGCTAGTAACCATGCAAAAATATCCCAGTGCTCACGGAGGAACTCGATGAGCGCACTTTCCTATGGGGGACCAAGGTTGGAAGCCAGAAAGGTCATCTTCTTCAGGTTTGTAGGGTGGACTTGGACTTCCTTTGTATTTTTTGCTTGTCGAAAGCTTGATCGGGGTTGACTCGTGCTGTTGTCAGAGGCGCTCTATTCGTTGACATTTTAATTGCTCGAAATCTGCTTCCAACCTGAAAGATTCAGAGATTTTATTGACTTCTCGATCACAGTTGTCGAATCGGGTGAAGCTACCTCTTACGGTTATGATTCCTTTTGGTGATGGAATTTTCATTACCAGATATGCATAGTGTAGTACTGCCATGAACCATGCAAAACCTGGATGCCCCAGGATCGCGTGGTATTGAGATGGTCAGTCCATGACTTCAAACTCGAGCTTCTCATGCCTGAAGTTTTATCTAGATCCGAAGACAATGTCAAGATAAATTTTCCCTAAAGGAATTTTAGCTTTACGTGGGACTATGTCATGGAAGGATGTGTCCGTTGGGCCCAAATTTGTCAAAGAGTAGTTCATTGCTCATAGGGTTTTGGCATAGATGAAGTTGATACTACTTCATGCATCCATGAAGACCTTTCTAATGTCGAACCCGCCAATTTGGGATTCCACTATCAGGGCCGAATGACCCGGTCATGGGACTCGTAGTGGGTGATCTGCCCTGCTGAATATAATTTCTTGTTCTGGCCAGTGGAGATATTCGGGTGTAGGTGGTGGCATTGTTACTGTCATGTTAACTTTTCGGGTGATCGGCTTCTGAATTCTATTGGATGGACGCCCATTTTGGATTATTGACATTGCACCTTTGGACCTTGGGTACTCATCTTCCTGATTTTTGTTTGTTTAGGGTTGTGGCTGCCCTGCTAGAGGTTATACTTGTGGTGGTGGTGGTGGTGCGCCAATAGCTACTGTTCTGGGTGCGGTGGCATATCCTTGATTTGCTGCTTTTATCGCTTCTACATTACATACATCATGCATTTTTAAGAAAGTGTGGCAATCCTTCATGAGGTGGTTTGATCGCCTCCTTCATGCGGAGTCGACGTAGAAGTGCATATTGCAGGGTCCTTCCAACATCTATAGCGGAGACATTGGGGGTTCCCGAGCCCTTGATTGGTATCGATGTGCTGATTGGCTTCCACCAGCGTCGTCTCTGTTGTTGTGGTGTTCGTCGCTACGATCATTGTTTCTTCGGTTGTCCTCTCCTGAAAAACCAGTCGCAACATAGCTAGATCCGTCGTATCCATCGTTGTTGTGTCTTCTCCTGTCATTATTGCACCTGTCCCGGTCTTCTTCGGATGAGCACCCTCGCTTGTTGTTTACGGCATCCTCACCATATGCCCAGTGGTTTGCCATGTCCATCAATTGCGAGATTTTTTTAGTCTTGACTCGCCCCATCTCCTCAATGAATTCTCTTTGGCAGAGGCCATCATTGAACGCGTCGATTGCCCTTTCATCGGATATAGATTTGGCTGAGTTTTTGATGATGTTCCATCGCTAGATAAATTCTCGTATTGGTTCTGCAACTTTCTATTTGCACGCCCGCAACTACTCCAAGGATGCGGGTCGCTTGAATGTAGATGTAAAATTCCAGATGAACTTATCTTCGAGGTCATTCCAACTGCTGATAGATTCTTCGGGTAGTTGCCTGAGCCACGAACGGGCGGTGCCACTTAGGTGTAACTGCAAGCTTTGCATTGCGGTAGCCTTGGAGCCACCCTGGAGTTTAATGGTTGTCAGGTAGTCTGCCAGCCAAGCTTCGGGTTCCTGGAGGCTATCATACTTTTGGAGATCATGAGGAAGTTTGAAGTCCTTGGGTACTGGGGTCTTGCGAACCCGCTGGGTAAAGCAACTAGCCCCGCATAATTCATACTCATCCTTGCTTTCACCATCGTAGTATCTACGGTTGCTACCCTCTTCCCTTGATCTATCAACTCTGGTTGTGTGATGTTGTTTCTTGCATCATTTCGTGGTTCGAAGTTCGAAAAGTGTACCCGATGTGGTGACTGTGATCGTCGGGTGTGTCCCACATGCCAAGGGTTGTTCGATGGCATGGTGATTTATTGAGTTGCCTTGAAGTTCCTTGTTTTCCCTGTGCGAGGGATGCTCCCACCATGCTGAGGTTCATGAGAGCGGAGCGATGGAGAGCCGCCCGGGGATCGTCAGGTGGGGTTGATTTGTGAGTAGGTAAGTTTGGGCGGGACAATTGTGGCTTGCGCTGTTTTTGCTTTGATGTGCCCTACTGGATCTACTAACATGAAGGACGGGTCCAGATCTCGAGTCAGCTTGTTTATTTTGGCCTCTGGGATATTCTAGAGCTGCGAGGTTCCTCTCCATAGCGCGCCTCCGGTTACGCTGCCTGGTCTGCGGGTGGAGCTTAGCTATGCCCGTCGTATTCTAGATTTGTCGGCTAACTTTTTCCTTTCATCGGGTTGCCTCTGCATCCTAAGCAGGTCCCATTTCTTGTGGTGGAGCAAGTACTGGTATGCTATTAAGTCCTCGTGTGTGGCTTCGAATGTCATACTGCATCCTTTGATCTTTGCCATGCATCTACTAGCACTCGAAGAGTTAGCCATTCGCCATCGCGTGTTCCTTCTCTTCCTTATACGATGCGATTGTTGGGCAGATCTCCTTTGTTCCTATGGTTTCCTGCATTTTCATCCGATAGAATATCATTGGGATCAAGGATCGGGTTATCGTTGGTGTCGCGTGGTGTGGATGTTCCTTCGTCGATAATGACGCACACCTGACGATGCGTCATGTATGAATTGCTGTTGTTGTCATCGGATCCACAAGAGACACTGTCTGGAAAGTCAGTGAAATCACGTGTGTTCTGTTCTGGGTAGATCTTAGCCATACTGATTCTGAAGTTGACGTTTTCGTCACTTTCCTCGGGTTCGGTGTTTTCTGGACTTGAGACACGTGCTAGAGTTAGCTGGGAGTCTAACTCGAAGGAGATACTGTCATATAGATCGACTAGCTCCCCTAGATCTGCGGAGTTTCTGGAGATTTCTTTGTTGTTTGCCGGTTGGGGTGCGGCTTCTTCAGATGAGCCGACAGAAGGTGCAGGTATCGCCGTAGGCGCTATTGTTATGAACGATGGACCTGACGAGATCGGGGCCGATGGGCAGAGAATTTTGGGTTCCTCCACCTGAAAGTGGAAGCTTCCGATGATGATATTAGATCCTCTATTGAACCTGACGAGAACCTAAACAAGGGTGGGTGGGCGTGGATCCGATGCTATTGAGCTTTTGTTTGGTGAAGAGGGGGCCGCCAAATCAATGAATCCAGCGTTCAGATTTCCCATCGACATCTCCAATTAATGAGGGGTAACCTCGGCAATGCCCATGGTGATGGACTTAGGATTTCGTGGAAAAGATGTAACACTCTCAGAATCGGCCCTATGCAAGTTTTAGCGATTCCCGCCAAAACCCGCATAGAAACGATTCAAAGGTGCCCACCAGGCACTTGCATGCGGGTGGAAAACGAAGTAATACCATTACACAATAGTCCACGATGGAACCCACAGAACAGATATATACAACCACGACTCCATGAGTCAAGAATACAGATATAACATACAAAGATCCAAATCACCTTGAAAACGATATAGCGTCCGAGTGCGGACAAGATGCAAATTGAGCTAAGAGCCCTGAAGAATAACCAATGGCGTCCATAACCCTGCCCAGGCCAAGCCGGAAGGGTAACCCTGCTAACGACGTCGATCTCAAAACCTGCTTAAACAAAAGGGTGCCAAAGGCAAAGGAAAAAGAGAGCGGTCAAGATCGAGGCCGACACGGCGAGGCTAGAATTGGCGGTCCTCGCCTACATAGGTATGGTGGATCGAGCGGCAAGGCATGCACTAAACAACCTATAGAGACTCGAGATAACCGGCTATCGAGAGGGATAAGAAAGACCTATTCGAACCAACCTGATTCTACCACCAAACATACCCATCCCGGTTTTCCCCTCGAGACCAAACGAGGAAGTCAACCGAGGAACTCACGATTGGCGCTTTATTCGTTCCATTATAGTTGCGGCAATTACTAGTCAAATATAGAAAGCATGAGTCATCCTGATATAATAAGCAGTGGGCAGTTTTAGTTAACCATTCCGTTGTAGTTGCAACACTTACTAGTCAGATACGATTAGCATGAGATATCCCAAAACCCAGCAGTTGTTGGTACTTTTATTTAGCCATTCTGTTGTAGTGGAGCTGATTACTAGTCATATCGGATACAAGTCAAATTATAACAGTAAATTTTAGTTATAGTTGTCTATGATCGAGAACTGTGCTCCAAGTCGTCCATAACCGCGGACACGGCTTTTCGAAAAGATTTAACCCTGCAGGGGTGCACCAAAGTATCCACATGCACTTCGACCCTTTCTGCCAGATCAGTTAACATACACCCATCGGTATGTCGGCGGGGCCTAAGTCATGACGTTTCCCGGACCCAAAGCAAGTACATGGGGGCCACCCCACTAAGCTACCCGCAACGAAGTCGGCCGGTCTCAAGACGGACTGTGGTTTGTAGACGGCTGTAAACGATCGGGAACCCGAAGTGTGACTGGCTTGTCGACATACGAAACGTGTCACGCCTAACAAGACAAAAAGACTCGCACAATTTTAAATAAAGCAGTAAAGCATGGCATAAGTACAGAATAGTAATAAAGCCCCAAACTACTTGTGGCCCCCGGTACAATACTTTGAAATCAGGTACTAATCGATGGGGGTGCCCACACACCCCACCTGTGGTTAGCGCGCTCGATCTCGGAACAGGTGTCAAGAACTCGGGGTCCTACGGGACACAAGTGGACGGTTAACAACCAAATAACATCTATTGCCCACCTGTGCCTCTGCATTTACCTACTTCAATTTTTAGTTATTAAACGGTAATTAAAGCCATGATCATCTCCAACACTAAACATGCGGCAACACTCCAACAACTGAGGTACTGGACGACACGCAACAGCACTTGAGCAAGCGGCTACGACGCGCAGGTCCAACTATCTACCAATCAACAGGCAATAGGATGTGTCCAAGGCAATATAAGGCTGCAAGGGATATCACGGGCACGAAAACTAGAGCATCGCAACACAAATAGCAATAGATCAACAGGAGGGAATAAATACTATAAAAGTAAGATAGGTAGAAAGGGGAAGATGCTCGCCTGAAAACATTGCTGATGGTTCATCCGAAGATCGGGTCGACACTCGCATCAACTCATCGGCCTAATCCATGAAGAAGCAAAGCACTAGAAGAAACACCGGATGGACTATTTAATACTACGGCAAAAGATCGGGCATGATGCATGTATGATGTATGACATGGCAAGATGCGATGCAATTAGGCAATATTAAGCGGAACCGGGGTCCCGACAACTAATTAATAGGTTCATGTTATTTAGATACCCTGCAATTTAAATGTTGTCTTAACAAGGCAAAAATTATATCACCGGTTCGCTACACAAATTTAAATGGAACCCATATGAGACTAGAATGTCCGCATATGGTCTCCATATTTAATTACGAGGTGAATCGGCATAATGCCCCCAAACCACAAACAAGTATGCATGCATGAACAGTTTAATATGCATCAGTTGATAATTTCATATTATAAAAATAATGGGGTCTCGGATAGGGAATCACATTAGGGTTCGGCGAACTTGGGCTCAGGGGGTCTCGGTCAGTCGGATCTGGGGTTCGGTTTCGGCGGGATCGTTCTCGGATAACGGAGGTAGATCTTGTCGCAACCGGGTCTTCGGGTTCGGTCTTCGGAGGTTGTCGAAGGACTTGGTTCGGTGTCGGCGGCTCATCGGTTTTCGCCCTGGTCGGTGTCGATCTTGTCGTCGCGAAGATCTTGTCGAATCCGCGGTCATCGGGCCATGTCATCGGTCTTGTCATTCGGGATGAAGATCTTGGCGTCCTCGAGGAAGTACTTGGCGTATCCGTGTCGACGACCTTGGCATCCGGGAAGGGAGTACTTGGCGTTCCAGGAAGAAGGTCTTGCGGTTCCCGTGTTTTCGGTTCCATGAAGGCGTGCTTGTCGTCCGTGATGGCAAACTCGATGTCCCGAGAAGAACTTGTCATACCGGCGGCAACGGATCCTCGTAGGAGGGCATGGCGTACTAGGATGGAGAACTTGTCGTTCCGAGGGTTCAACGTCGATGGTTCATCGGGTTCGGGACTCGAACTCCAGGATCGGTCTTCAGATCACCGGGATCGGGCTTCGAGGTCTCGACGCCTTCGGTTCCAAGAAGGGGATCTTGTCAAGCTCTTGTGGCATCCATGACGAAGGCCTTGAAATTCCACCTCCAGGGAGTATGGCAGACTTGATTCGAGCACCGACACACTTCGAGTTCTCGGGCTCGGTTGCCGGTCTTGGTCCTTGGACATCATCGAAGCGACAAAGAGGATTATCGATACAACCAAAGCAAGGCTCACATTTTGTAGGAGCAAACAAATCGATCCAGAGCAATCCGGCAGAAGCAATCCTGCCAGAGCAACTTGAGACGAAGGCGGCCGGTCGAAAGGAGCAAGGAAGACGGCACGAGGAGGCCTGAGAGGCAGCGTGCCTGCGACGAGGGGACCGAGGCGGGCGCCTGCTCGAGGACGAGGCGGAGGAGAGGCGAAACACGGTGGCGGACAGAGGAGATGCACGAGGAGGAAGGAGCCGGCAGGGCTCGCTGGAGGCATGTGGGAGGAGGGGGTCGCGGTAGAGGGGCTTCGGGTAAGGCGATGCAGAGAGGCGGACGGGGCGGTGGGCAGAGGAGGCCTGCAGGGCAGCCGGAGGACGTGGTCGGCGAGCGGGGCCGAGGGAGGACGGCGGAGGCGGACGCAAGGAGGAAAGGCGGCGCCAGAGAGAGGCGTTGGCGGCTCGGGGTAGAGATGGAGGGGCCGGGCTCGGCCGGAGCGGAGCGGAGGCGGAAGGCAGGCGGCTGAGGCGAGATCTGTGAGGGAGGAGGCCAGCGCCCGGAGGAGCGAGGCGCCCGGTGGCGGAGAGGCGGCCGCAGAGGGGAAGGGCCAACGGGGCGGCGACCGACGGGGTGGAGGTCGGCGGGAGGGAGCGGGGTAGGTGGCGATGCAGGGGAGAGGCGAGGCCAGGGGCCTGGGGAACACGGGGCGGTCGACGGTGGTGGGGCCAGGGCGGGTCGGCTAGTGGGGATGGGGAGTGGTTGGGCTGGGCGATGGGCGCGGGGCGCGTGCCCAGGGGGCGGCCGGTGGTGGGGTCCCGCTGCCAGGCGTGGCAGGCGGTGGGGGATGTGCAGGGGGCGGTGGCTGTGTGGGTGTGAGTGGTGTGGGTGGGGCCAGCGGGTGAGGTGGCGCGTGGTGGTTGGGTGGAGGAGGAAGGAGAGATGAGGTGGCGAACCGTGAGTGGTGGGAGTGAGGTGGAGACAGGGTGGGTAGATTGGGTTGGGGTAGGAAAAGGGTTTAGGTAGACCGGTTTTGTACTGGGGGTGGCCGACTGGGTCGGATCGGTCCGGTACGGCTGCCCCTAAAAATAAAATAAATGTTTTAATATTTAAAATGGGGTTTTTGAAAACTGTTGGTAGACAAAGCAAAATATTCCGGAGACCCGGGTTTTGTGTTTGAATAAAGACGGGGCGTTCAGAAGACAAAAGTAGATTTTTCAAAGATAGTTTTATGCAAACAAATGCAAGATGACATGACGATGCTCAAATGCAATGTGGCATGATGACATGAGCATGCGGTCATGATGATGCAATGCACAAAAACAACGCGATTTTCTAGTAGTGGTTTTTGCGGGGCGCCACAATCCGACACCACTAACAATGGATCTCGCCCTCGAGATCCGCCTCATGGTACCGGGAAGAAGGGCGGCGATTTGAATCTTCTCGCATCGTGATCCTCGCGACACCACTAACAAGAGGTCGTTGTCCGTGATCGTCGAGAGAACACTCCGGAACAAAGGGCGAAGGTAGAGGTATCCACAAATAAAGCCACCTCTAGCTTCGATAGAAAGAGGGAACCGATGCATTCTCATCCACTTCAATGTACAAAAGCGAATAGAAGGGGTAGTCGGCATGGGGGCCAATCCATCACGCACCCAAACTATTACTCTGCATAATCAGTAGAAAAGTGTGCAACCATTCTCGGAATCAGACTGAAGATCTCGACAATCGAGGTTCAGAAACAAAGGAGTGATGCAGACTCTGCATCGGATCTGGCATAGATGATGTCATCGCGTCGGAAAACACCGGAAAGCACGAGAAGGAACAAAGAGAAGTCCACCAGACGAAGGATTCCTCGGATAGCATGAAGACTAGATGTAGCATCACCGTTACCAAAGGAGGAAGCGAAACCCTGAAGGTACGATGGAACCCAACCACGAGAAATCCTGGACTCGAAGAGAGAGAAGAGAGCGGATTCAAAACACGCAGAGGTGAGAGGAGAGCAGCAGAGGGGTAAGGAGTAAAATTAGACCTAATCAGAACTATCCAACCGATTTTGCAAAAATAGTTTTGACACTCTACTTCGGCCGTTAGCTAGGTTATCCTACAGGCTGGACTTGTGGGGTATCGCAACTGCTGAGCTCTGATACCACTCTGTAACACCCTCAGAATCGGCCCTATGCAAGTTTTAGCGATTCCCGCCAAAACCCGCATAGAAACGATTCAAAGGTGCCCACCAGGCACTTGCGTGCGGGTGGAAAACGAAGTAATACCATTACACAATAGTCCACGATGGAACCCACAGAACAGATATATACAACCACGACTCCATGAGTCAAGAATACAGATATAACATACAAAGATCCAAATCACCTTGAAAATGATATAGCGTCCGAGTGCGGACAAGATGCAAATTGAGCTAAGAGCCCTGAAGAATAACCAATGGCGTCCATAACCCTGCCCAGGCCAAGCCGGAAGGGTAACCCTGCTAACGACGTCGATCTCAAAACCTGCTTAAACAAAAGGGGTGCCGACAAAGGGCAAAGGAAAAAGAGAGCGGTCAGTACTGAGGCCAGTACACGGCGAGGCTAGAATTCGGCGGTCCTCGCCTACATAGGTATGGTGGACTGAGCGGCGTGGCATGCACTAAAAACCTATAGAGACTCGAGATAAGCTGCCATCGAGAGGGATAAGAAAGACCTATTCGGAACCAACCTGATTCTACCACCAAACATACCCATCCTGGTTTTTCCCCCTCGAGACCAAACGAGGAAGTCAACCGAGGAACTCACACAGTTGGCAGTTTTATTCGTTCCATTATAGTTGCGGCAATTACTAGTCAAATATAGAAAGCATGAGTCATCCTGATATAATAAGCAGTGGGCAGTTTTAGTTAACCATTCCGTTGTAGTTGCAACACTTACTAGTCAGATACGATTAGCATGAGATATCCCAAAACCCAGCAGTTGTTGGTATTTTTATTTAGCCATTCTGTTGTAGTGGAGCTGATTACTAGTCATATCGGATACAAGTCAAATTATAACAGTAAACTTTAGTTATAGTTGTCTATGATCGAGAACTGTGCTCCAAGTCGTCCATAACCGCGACACGGCTTTTGAAAAAGATTTAACCGCAGGGTGCACCAAAGTATCCACACGCACTTCGACCCTTTACGCGGATCGATTAACATACACCCATCGGTATGTCGGCGGGGCCTAAGTCATGACGTTTCCCGGACCCAAAGCAAGTACATGGGGGCCACCCCACTAAGCTACCCGCAACGAAGTCGGCCGGTCTCCGAGACGGACTCAGGGTTTGTGTAGACGGCTGTAAACGACTGGGAACCCGAAAGTGGATCGGGCTTGTCGACACACAAAAACGTGTCACGGCCCTAAATAAAGACAGAAAGACTCGCACAATTTTAAATAAAGCAGTAAAGCATGGCATAAGTACAGAATAGTAATAAAGCCCCAAACTACTTGTGGCCCCCGGTACAATACTTTGAAATCAGGTACTAATCGATGGGGGTGCCCACACACCCCAATGTGGTTAGCTTTCGATCTCAACAGTGTCAATAACTCGGGTCCTACGGACACAAGTGGACGGTTAACAACCAAATAACATCTATTGCCCAATTGCCTCTGCATTTACCTACTTCAATTTTTAGTTATTAAACGGTAATTAAAGCCATGATCATCTCCAACACTAAACATGCGGCAACACTCCAACAACTGAGGTACTGGACGACACGCAACAGCACTTGAGCAAGCGGCTACGACGCGCAGGTCCAACTATCTACCAATCAACAGGCAATAGGATGTGTCCAAGGCAATATAAGGCTGCAAGGGATATCACGGGCACGAAAACTAGAGCATCGCAACACAAATAGCAATAGATCAACAGGAGGGAATAAATACTATAAAAGTAAGATAGGTAGAAAGGGGAAGATGCTCGCCTGAAAACATTGCTGATGGTTCATCCGAAGATCGGGTCGACACTCGCATCAACTCATCGGCCTAATCCATGAAGAAGCAAAGCACTAGAAGAAACACCGGATGGACTATTTAATACTACGACAAAAGATCGGGCATGATGCATGTATGATGTATGACATGGCAAGATGCGATGCAATTAGGCAATATTAAGCGGAACCGGGGTCCCGACAACTAATTAATAGGTTCATGTTATTTAGATACCCTGCAATTTAA
This sequence comes from Avena insularis, assembly GCA_023614405.1. Lineage (NCBI taxonomy): Eukaryota > Viridiplantae > Streptophyta > Magnoliopsida > Poales > Poaceae > Avena > Avena insularis. Next base: position 421,464,107 of record CM042686.1, on the reverse strand, counting down.
ATGTTGTCTTAACAAGGCAAAAATTATATCACCGATTCGCTACACAAATTTAAATGGAACCCATATGAGACTAGAATGTCCGCATATGGTCTCCATATTTAATTACGAGGTGAATCGGCATAATGCCCCCAAACCACAAACAAGTATGCATGCATGAACAGTTTAATATGCATCAGTTGATAATTTCATATTATAAAAATAATGGGGTCTCGGATAGGGAATCACATTAGGGTTCGGCGAACTTGGGCTCCGAGGGGTTCGGGATTGGGTCTCAGGGTCCGGATCTGGGGTTCGGTCTCGACGGGATCGTTCTCGGATAACGGAGGTAGATCTTGTCGCAACCGGGTCTTCGGGTTCGGTCTTCGGAGGTTGTCGAAGGACTTGGTTCGGTGTCGGCGGCTCATCGGTTTTCGCCCTGGTCGGTGTCGATCTTGTCGTCGCGAAGATCTTGTCGAATCCGCGGTCATCGGGCCATGTCATCGGTCTTGTCATTCGGGATGAAGATCTTGGCGTCCTTGAGGAAGTACTTGGCGTATCCGTGTCGACGACCTTGGCGTCCGGGAAGGGAGTACTTGGCGTTCCGAGAAGAAGGTCTTGCGGTTCTCGTGTTTTCGGTTCCATGAAGGCGTGCTTGTCGTCCGTGATGGCGAACTCGATGTCCCGAGAAGAACTTGTCATACCGGCGGCAATGGATCCTCGTAGGAGGGCATGGCGTACTAGGATGGAGAACTTGTCGTTCCGAGGGTTCAACGTCGATGGTTCATCGGGTTCGGGACTCGAACTCCAGGATTGGTCTTCGGATCACCAGGATCGGGCTTCGAGGTCTCGACGCCTTCGGTTCCAAGAAGGGGATCTTGTCAAGCTCTTGTGGCATCCATGACGAAGGCCTTGAAATTCCACCTCCAGGGAGTATGGCAGACTTGATTCGAGCACCGACACACTTCGAGTTCTCGGGCTCGATTGCCGGTCTTGGTCCTTGGACATCATCGAAGCGACAAAGAGGATTATCGATACAACCAAAGCAAGGCTCACATTTTGTAGGAGCAAACAATTGATCCGCAGAGGCAAGCTCCTTCGCGAGAACAACCAGCCACGGGGCAAGCACGCAGAGGAAGCAACGCTTAAGGAGTAAGGAAGCGCTGATCTGCGGCAGGAAGGCAGGAGGGAGGCTCGAGAGGCAGCGTGCCTGCAACGAGGGGACTGAAGGGCGTGGGCTCGAGGTGGAAGAGGCAGAGGAGGCGAAACATGGCGGACAGAGGAGATGCACGAGGAAGAAGGAGGCCGGCGGAGGAGGCTGAGGCGGCAAGGAGGGGCCAGAGTGAGGCGCGAGGCGAGGAGGAGGGCGGGCAGCAGAGGAGGGAGGCGATGGGCTGGAGGCGGAGGGAAGGAGGCCAGGCGGCTGGTGGGAGGCGGGGGCGGGGGAGTGGTGGGGAGAAGGGTGAGTGGCGTGAGATGGAGGCGAGGCTGGGGCACAGGGGAGGCGGTCGACGGTGGTGGGGCCAGGGCGGGTCGGCTAGTGGGGATGGGGAGTGGTTGGGCCGGGCGATGGGCGCGGGGCGCGTGCCCAGGGGGCGGCCGGTGGTGGGGTCCCGCTGCCAGGCGTGGCAGGCGGTGGGGGATGTGCAGGGGGCGGTGGCTGTGTGGGTGTGGGTGGTGTGGGTGGGGCCAGCGGGTGAGGTGGCGCGTGGTGGTTGGGTGGAGGAGGAAGGAGAGATGAGGTGGCGAACCGTGAGTGGTGGGAGTGAGGTGGAGACAGGGTGGGTAGATTGGGTTGGGGTAGGAAAAGGGTTTAGGTAGACCGGTTTTGTACTGGGGGTGGCCGACTGGGTCGGATCGGTCCGGTACGGCTGCCCCTAAAAATAAAATAAATGTTTTAATATTTAAAATGGGGTTTTTGAAAACCGTTGGTAGACAAAGCAAAATATTCCGGAGACCCGGGTTTTGTGTTTGAATAAAGACGGGGCGTTTAGAAGACAAAAATAGATTTTTCGAAGATAGTTTTATGCAAACAAATGCAAGATGACATGACGATGCTCAAATGCAATGTGGCATGATGACATGAGCATGCGGTCATGATGATGCAATGCACAAAAACAACGCGATTTTCTAGTAGTGGTTTTTGCGGGGCGCCACAAAAGAGAACGCTGGGAATTTCGTCGGCTGATCAAACAAACAAGGGAGTCAAAGTCATCTGATTACTTGTGGAAAATATGATTACATATCTCTTAAGGCTTTTCGGTACCTCTCTATTGGCTCCTCCCAGCCTTTATATATTAGGTTGGGTCTCGAGGCCGTATACGGATAGGTTTACAAGTTATAATTACAACACCAATACAATGTCAGTTCCTACTCTTACTTTGTCTAGCAAGACATGCCTTCCATCAGATGCTTGTTGGGCCTTGCGGGCTGTAAGCCTTTATATAACTAGGGTAACTAATCATAAGAACCTGGGTAATCATACCATGTTAGTTTGAATGAATGATATATCCGAAAATCTCAACAACTAACAGAACATTATATTACAATCTCTCAACAATCATAACCACAAAAACAAGTATAGTACATCATCACAACAAACATAATCATGTCAACTACAATGTACTTATGTCTTATTACAACAGTGATAGTTTCAGTGAGGGATATGTCTAGAAATCTCAACAGCTCACGGAACATTATATTGCAATCTTTCAACAAACATAATCATAGAAACATAGTTTTAATGCAATAACAATCTTTATTACAAATACAGGCAGGGGAATCTTGCGGTCCATATGACAAGCCTTGGGTAGCAGCTCTCATTAGATCTGATCAACATCGACCATCTCGTTTCGTTCAGCCACAATAGGGGCCTCTACATCCACTATAACATGTTCAACAACATCAGAAATGGCAGCCAAGAAGAACACCTTCCTGGTTTGCTTCTTTTGTCACATAATCTACATCAGATCTTTAGTATCCAAAACCTCTATGAATTACTGCTTCTTATGATGCCACCACCGGAGTCGTTCCATCTGCTCAGGGCCAATACTGATTTCCTTACCAATCATCTCTCTCATTTCATCAAGAGTTATGTTTTTTAAATCAACTGTGATCTCCGCAGTACATGACGAAATTGGCTTATTAACTCTGCCATCAAGTTTTGTCATGTATGAATCCACCTCTAAGTGTATACTGAACTTAGCTTGATCAACATCTGGTGGTCCGTAAACTCAAGCAGCAGAAGATATGGCAGCAAGATCTCCAGTATCTGCATACATATCATCAATCATCGATTCAGAACATTTCCAAACCATCTAAAGATCATGGGACTGCTCAGTTTGCATATAGGTGTCACTCAATGTTGCGCCACACCATTTTTGTTCTCTATTTGGATCCCCAAGGAATCCTAGCATGGAGCATATCTATCAGGTGCGAAACAGACATAACCTCCTTGCAGTTCACAAGCAGATGCACATCCTGCCCGAACACAACTCTCTCGCAATCAAAATCTAGTTTTGCAGTATACTGGTAGACATGAACTGTGAACTCATATAGGTCTGTTGTATCGTAGCTAGGCCTAATTTGATTAAAAAGGAGACTTTCCAGTTCATTCTATTCTACTTTGAAATAACTAATCTACTTGTAAGATAAGGCACAAATAAGAAAAATTCACCTCTTGCTCTTCTTCCGGGTGGTATTCTTCGAGATCTAGGTTACGTGACCCTGCACCGCCGCCAAACACTCCGCTGCTAGCCTAGCTTTTCTCTTCAACCCGCTGCTCATAGGTACCTTGGTAGCAGACTTTTGGCTGACCTCCTCGCTTACCTGGGCTGAAGACCTTGCCACTGCCTCGCTTCTCTGGCGTTGCACCGAGACTCTGGCTCCGGCGGACCTGAATGAGTCACCAACGTAGCTACCACCTTTGCCTTGCTATACATGTTGGGCAAGGAAAATGCGGGAGAGGGAAAAAGGGACCGCTGCCACCGGATTCAGTAGGACGGGGAGAAAAAGGACCGTCGCCGCTGCTGCCAGATTTAGTCTGTGTGGGGGGAAGGACTGTCGCCGGTGCCGGATTCAATATCGGGGGTTAGGAAAGTACATAAATGGATTTTCCCTACAACACGTGCAGGGTGGCTTAGAAGGGGCACAACGAGTACTTGTGTAACGGAATATCCTGACATAACTACGAAGATTCGAAAATATTTGGTTCACCGTTCACTCAAAATATCCCTCTCGGCAATTACTCCCGACTTTTCGAATCGCGATGATTGCAAACAACTCGGACCCCGCTATGCCTTGGCCTCTCAATTTTCGAACCGCAAATTAAAAATCTCTGATGGCGGCGCACATACCCTATAATTGTCGTGCGTGGGGCGAGCACTTGTCGACCGCGCCATGAGTGGGGCGCTCATCTCCCTCTCCCCTCATGGCTGCTCTCTCCTTAGTGGCTTCCTGCACGGGCTCCGGCATGGAGGATGCGCCTGCGGTCGGGGACAGAAGGAGGAAAACACCAAACGGTGCACGGTAGCACACGTACGTAATATGTGATTTAGTGGGAGAGAAAAACTGTTCAAAAAAAGACTGGTTGACAAAAACGCTCTTTTCTTTATTATTAGATATATAAATAGATGTATGTCTACGGTCGTTGAGAGCATGTTTTTTCCTGAAAATCACAATTTTTTTTGAAAATTCATGAAGCAATTTTCGAAATTCGTGAACAACTTTTGAAAATCTTGAACACTTTTCGAAAAATCATGAACTAATTTTCGAAATTCACGAACCAAAACGGAAACTGGGCCAGGCCCATTGTGAGTGCACTGTGTCGAGCGGTAAATAGCATTCAGCGTATTTGATATTGCCTTTGCCAGCCTATGGGGCTGGAGCTTTATCCTGTTTTGCTGCGTGGGCTTTCTTACGTGCAGAAACAATACTCGGCCTCTTTCCCAGGCAATAACACTGGCCCATTGCTTTATTGTGCGGACTCGTTATCAGTGGCAGGCAGCACAGTGCAACCCAACGATAGTTTTGCCTCCGTCGTACGAGTCGAAAGAGTCGAGTAGAGGAGACAGCGAACTGTACATCTTTCCTGATGGCAGTATACATGTGGAGTCCTTGTCGATGCAAATTGCCTGAATATGCTTTTCCGCGGAATCGAATCCGAGTACAGTACACTGTGGTAGATAGAGACGCACAGTATATGTAGGCATCCAGTCCAGAGACAGATACTAGTTCAGATAGGCAGCTCTGCCGCCGCTCATCTCATGTACACAACACTAGTAGGAGTAGTAACTTTTGTCTGTATTTTACGACCCTTGTGAATTGTGATAACAAATCTCTGTTCAAAATATTCTCTGGCACAGATTCCTCCAGCAATTCACTTCCGTGTACTAGCTTTTTTTTTAAATGGTTCCGGGTGCTAGCTAGCGAGTCCAAATCTCCTCTGGAAACCCAAGGGAGTAGTATATCACACAAGAAACTCTCTAATTGTCACTGCATATACATACGAAGTATTCTTTCCTCTAGATCTAACAAGAGCCAGTAAAACGGAGCTGAGACTTGCCATGCGAATGAATGCTCCAACCAGGACGTCTCCGTCGACGATCGATCGGTTCGCTGCGCGAGCATCCGGTAGATTCTACTACTAGCTGCTACTAGTTGCCGTCACTGTCTTGGAAGATTGGGACCATGGTTTCCATCTTATCGCACTACTTACAGACCGTACGCGTGTCTTCCAGTTTGTCCGACAATAAATTCTCGCAGCCTCAGCAGCTGTAGTACGATACCGGTCGCTGAGATGCTTTGCTTCTTAATTACCTCTGCTCATGTGCATGTGCTGGTTATGCGATTAGCTAGCGGCTTAGAATTGTACGTTCTCCTCTGCCTGGTGAAGCTAAACTGGGAATCTTGATCTACGACTACGAGAGTATCAATATGACGCGGAAATGTAAATCCTCCACTCCTCAAATTGTCATGCATGATCATGAACATTAGGAGTAGGTAGGTTCTTCTCACTGTTTCGGGTGGGGCATAAACTTTACATGTCTGCCACTACAGATTGCCTCATATGCCCGCCCTTTACACAAGATTGCACCACCTTTTCTGCTTCATCTTTCTGTTGAAAGGAACATACGTATATGCGTGCATGTAATGGATGAACTCCAATAATCCATCCATCCATGGGCTCGCTTCTCCACGACAGGTTTGACATTGCTGAATGCTAGCTGCAGAAATACCTACACACTTCATGTGTAGATAGATAGATGGCTGAAAAAGCTTGTGCACCTAGTAGATCAGAAACAAATGGGGACCAGATCCTCGATTGCTAGAAAAAGAGGAAGGAAGGAGAAGGTCAAAGCTAGTATAGGTAAAACTATATCTATCTATCTATCTATTTCCCCCACATGATCAGCAGAAAGATAAGGAGGATAAACTAATTGAGTACAGTGTTGTACAGTGCAGCCCACTGTGTTGTGTTGGCCAATATAAGTTTTCAAAAAGCAGACACACAAGACTCGTACGGTCGAGTCTCGACTCTGAAACAGTAACCACTTTCTGTCCACTTGCACTTGCCCCCTAATCTGCCTCGATCAACAACCACAGGAAGAAGAAGGGATTGATGGGGTTGGCTCTTTAGAGCATCCTGCCTTTGCCTTCAGGGCAGGGCCAGGGGCACGACTAGTAGTACTACTGTAGCTAATACAGTACTTGGCAGACTTTCGTTCCGCTCTCCACTTTTGTTTATTCTTAGAGGCATCGCGCAAAAGTCAATATATAGACCTTTCTGTGTGTTAGTGTTGGGCGCTAGGTCGTGTTCCACCACCAGAAATATTGCATGTCAGGTTTGTACTTTTCTAGGTCAAACATTGGTTAGTTTTAGCCTCTAGGTATTACTAGTAGTACTGAACAGATCATGGAAAGGATAATGAGGTGTGTGTATGAATGATGGGCCAATTAAATACATACACGAGGGAATGCATCAATGTCACTTGCCTACATGCGTTAAAACATGTTTTATGTTAATCCCATTGGTTGCAATCCTAGTAGTGTTTTCATGGGAATGTACGTGGATGCTATGATGGCCACATACAGATAAAATACAGGGCAGACAATTAGCAGGTTACATACAGTCTACACGTTTGGAGGATATATTTTTTTCCGACATGCATAGTAGCGTAATCTGCGGATTGATCTTTCATCTACCTATGCGTTTTGTTTATCAGACAATTGTATACTTTTTGTCTAGTTGTTTTTATTTTTGCTTCTCTATGGATGGTTATCGGGCTGCGTGCATCTGAGTTATGCAGAGACCGAGTATAAACGTTACTATAAATAATAAAGTGCGTCCATTTCCAAATAAACATACGGTCTAAACAAAATATGAAGCTTAGGCCAGCCAGCGTCTGCTTTGTGTGGCCATTGTGGTGTCCCCATTGTTGATCAGAGTCCCTTGTTCGAGGAGAAGTTACAACGATGACACTTGTTGCGGGCAACCTCAATGGCGGTCTTCTCTTCAAAGTGCATGTTGGTAGCCGGGTGGCCGGTGTTCCCCATGAGGTTTGAACGTTTTTAACAGTTTTCACCCGGTTTCCCAGTAATCGAGCATGCAGTTCTCTTTTGATAAAAAAAAACACACAAATTTTTACAATAAATATTGGAGCTCTCCTGTTTTTGTGATTCATTGTCAGCATGAGGCATACATAGTTATTTCAGACAATCAATCTTCGAAGGAGCAGAGAAATATCCTACAACGTTAACACAAGAGATAAAACACACCTATCATGAATTAAGGAGCATGCAGTTAATTAACAGTGTCAGCCTAACTACTAGTACCGTTCCAGTATTCTGAGACCGACATTTCACTTTTTTAACGCAAATTATATTAGAAGCCTAGTTCACAAAAAATTCTACTACTACAATATTCTGTTATCTGATTAGGCATCAATATGCATAATCATTCGAGAGATCCGGATCTTCCAAGGGGGGAGAAGTATTCTAGGACGTTGACACCAGAGAAAAACCACACGTGTAATCACCCTAAGGAGCGGGCAATTAACAAGAGCCGCCTAATTAACTAGTGCCAAGCTGCTCCAGTACTCTGAGATCGACGTTCGATTACCCACAAATTGAAATTTTTAATGGTAGTGGCTCCATCGGTCAGAAGGAGATAGAGAAAGAAAAATGCGGCATATGCCCGGTCAAACGGCGAGACTTTGTCGATCAAGAAATTCGCTGTCGAATCTTGGGGAGATATACTCCAGATTCTAGGGCTACAAGGCTTGTACTATATGTTATCTTGCCGATCGATGCGTGGAATCTTGCATCGAGATCATCTATCATATTAAGGGTTTAGCTAAGTGAGGGAATGTGGCCCAAAGAGGCGAGCAAGGGCCAATTGTGGCTAAGATGGTGATTAAACTAGTGCGGAAGAGGCATTTTCGGCCTTAGATAAGACCAAGGTTAGGTGTTCTAACATGGCAGCTAGCGTGCGTTCTGATTCTGCTGGCAGCTGGTTCTGCTGGCCAATCAGGAATCACTGGTCAGTATACCTTGGATTTAAGAACTCTGGTATTTGGTAGCACTAGAAGTATTTTGCAAGTCTCAAGAAGATCCCGGTGTTTCCTTACATAGAAGTCAGTCAAATAAATGATGAATACTGTTCTTTTTCGACATATATAGTACTCTGCAGGTCTGCAGGATAGTTTTGGGGTAGTAAAAAATAAATGGAACTATCGAATTATTTCTTTAGGCAGGCTTGCATGAAGCCTAGCCGTTGAGAAATAAATTTAATCGCCGTTTGGAATGTATTATTCAGAGAACTTTACGATAATGTGAACATGTTGAAAGATCAGGATAAAAAAATAGTCGCATATCAGGTACATGCCTTATCAGGTTCCATTGCTTCTATTCAAAGGGATTGTATATATTGTAAATACTGAACATGCTAAGGTGAATCCATTGCTAGTTGTCAACAGGAAGCTTCTCATCCCACTGGAAAAATGGTTTCTTTGTGGAAGACGACAGGCAAGAAGGGGGAGAGGGAGAGGGGAATATCGATCGAGGGGCCAACCGTACCCGTACGTTTCTTGCATAGTGATCTGAATCTGCGGGGCTTGATAACCCTTTGCCTCCTCGAAGCGGCGAGGAGCCGTTTAATCAGCTGTGGCCCGTGGCGTCTCCTGTCCTCCTGTGAAACCAAGAACACGCGATGCCACGCCATTGTCATTGCCAACCACCACCTGGCCGCGCAGCGGGTGGGTAGCGTCCATTGATTGGGTCTCTCCGGATCCCTTTCTCTTTCCCTCGTGATTCATGATCATGAATATTCCGGGGCCTGCCCGATCCGACTTGCTACTACAAATCAATTATTGCCGCCCCTCTACTGTATACTGTACTACAGTAGTATCTTAAGATGTAACGACAAATCATGGACAGCAAATTTTGTTTTAAGAGAGTGATATATGTTTTGATTTGAGAGAGTAAGAATTCCTTGGACTGCGTTTCTTTTGGAGATCCTTTTATGTATTTCGGGTGTTGGTTGGTTGGAGTGCTGCTGCCGCTGTGAGTGATTGATCACCGCGATTGAGTCTTTTTTTTCTTTTTTTTTAGTTGGGATTGTGTATCCTTGATGTTTTTTTTAGACATTTTGTTAAATGTAACGACAAATCAAGAACAACAAGTTTTGTTTCAAGAGAGTAGTATATGTTTTGTAAGAATTGCGTGAAGTATTTGGAAGCGTAGAAACGCCCTAGTGTTCAACGCAACCGGTGAACCACTTCGAGTGATTGTTCGCAACTGCCTGGAGGATGTTCAGCTCTAGGCAAACAGATGTAATACTGCTTCCTCCGCCTCTAAGTTAAAATTTTGGTGTAATAGTTATGACCCACCTTGAGCTCCCCTTCTCTGTAACCCTCTCTTCCCGCCGTAGTCACACTCAAAAAAAAATGCTACGATCTTTTTTTCATTCACAAAAAAAATGCTAGGATCTTAATTTGGTTACGCTAAATGGTCAAGAAAACACATAACTCAATTTCTTTTTTTTAGACGGAACATAACTGAATTTCTGATGCAGCCAAAAACAAAATCATATCTTAGTTAACTAAGCACGTGTAAAGTAATTATATTTCTTTTATCACACATATACATGAAACCGTATCAGTCTCCGCTTAGTCCAGATGGGAGAAGATGCACCTAGGGATGCAGGCGGACGTCCGTGAAGACGTCTCGGCCTGTCCGTATATCCAATTTGTCCCTAATCAATAATCACAGCCTTAATCAATTTGTGCCATGGACTTGATTACACGGCTGTCCGCCACGTCCGGCGGACAGGCGGACTGCATCCCTAGATGCACCGCAACATACGGTAGCTAGGTCCATCACCAGTTCATCGTATACATCAAGATTGGAATATTAATCCAAATGGAGACATGCTTGTGATGAAAGCTCCCATCAATTTGGTAACAATAATTGCTACACATGCATATATACCTTTGGCTCTCTGGAGTCCACCATTTCACCATCTATCATGCCATGTGGGGGGAGGAGAATCATCTGCACATTTGCACTAGCAAGAATGGGATCAACCCAGAGGTTGCCATCAGCACAAAGGAGGAGAAGGTATCAGAAGCCCAGAACCCAATTCAGCCATGCATGCGATGCGAGTGGAAGCATATTTTAGCTGATCTTGCATGCATGTGTGGGGGAATCTAATCCAATCCAGCACTGGTGAAAAGAAAATGATGTGTCCTTTGATTGTACTACATAGCTGCTAGCTTTCTCCTTGCATCTTCCACCTCCACCTTTTGGGTGGTGGGATGGGAGAGATTCCTCAGCCAAATGCATGCACACATCCAAAGTGGTTTGAAAGTGCTGATTTATCTCTCTCATCTCTTTGCTTGCCTTAGAATCTACCGCTACAAAAAGTGGAAAAAGATCACACATCACGTGGTGCTCTCGCAGACTCTCTCTCCAGCTTCAAGGACACTATAAATAAATTTTCTTTTTTGAACATGTTTGTAATTTTTCAATTCCCTCTAGAGTCAGGAGTCAACGTTATTTTGGACCTTAGAAATGACCGTATTGCAATAAACAATCAAGAGATTGATTTAGATATAGATAGATGAAAACACTCTTTGGGCTATTTGAATTGTAGCATTTTCAGAAGAATTTTAAATGATGTGAATGCTAAATAAAATGTTCCTTTATAAGCCCTTTGGAATAAGATTTGGGTTACAAAATTCATCCAAATAGTTCATTCGATACAAGTCTATGCATCCTCCAAAATTACTATGCCCGCATATGAATATGAACATGAGATCAAACCACACTTTGGGTTCTCTTTTAATCACGAGGTTGTAAAAACACTGGAAAAGAAAAAAAATACTCCTTCCGACCCATATTAGTTGACTCGAATTTGTCTAGATTCGAATGTATCTAAACATGTTTTAGTACTAGATATATCTAAATTTAGATAAATCCAAGTCAACTAATATGGGTCGGAGGGAGTATAAGAATTATAATGTAACGGCACGTGGAATCCTACAAGAATCGTGAAACATAGGAATTAGTAACATGAGTTGCTTGGCTGCACCACCAAAGAACGGAGGAAATTCCTATAGGTAGCTAGTATTTTCTCCGATCCGAGAACATTAATTTGGATTGGAGAGAGTATAAAAGATCTTGTGTTTTGACAATCCTATAGAAATCCATATCGTGTGGCATCTCAATCATGCGTTTGACTAGCTTGTATTCCCCTTGTTACAAAATATAAGATGTTTTAATTTATTTTTCTGAAACACATGTATATAGACTTTTTTAAGTACCCGCTCTGATTTAAATTAGTTGCTTCAGATTTATCTAGATCCAAATATATGTAGACTTATTTTAGTGCTAGATATATTTGAATCTAGACAAAACCAAGTTAACTAATTTGAATCGGTGGGAGTATATGTAGGTTCACTCATTTTAAAATGTGTATAGATACATATGTTTCAGAAAAGAAAAAAACGAAAAAAATCTTATAATTTGAAACGGAGGGAGCAGGTTTTATCGAAAACACGTACTAGTATACTTTTGCATACGAAGTGTGCTGACAGTGGTTTGTTGATTTTCCGTGTCTCGGAGTTAGTCGTGTATGTAAATGTGTGAGCAGTGGAAGTATATATAGATTGATCGATTAGTCCACAGCAAGGTCCTCCATTATTATTCGTGGCCGATCGATGTCAACATCCTTGCTAGAGTTTGGATAAGGGATAGCAGGCCTCCCCACTGTCTAGCCGAGATTGCATCCAGCTATTTGTCCAAATCCTCAATGAAGACAAACTTATCCTCCAATTTGAATACTACCGTTGCTTAGCCATCTACTAGTAGGGTTTTCGAAATTGTTTCTGCGTTGGTGGGAGAGAAAAAAAAAAGGAGCGAAGAAGATGGCGGTATGCGGAAGCTAGCGATAGACGGGTCGTCAAGAGATCTTGAGTAAATCAGAAGGAAATTACCGGGGAGAATCCGTCAGTACTCATCAGGAGAAGAGAACTGCAGCCACACGGGAGGAAGAAGACGAAGACGAAGACGGAGCACCGGGCGGGGCCCACTGCATGCGACGCGATGCGGCGAACCGAACCGATTCCGCCCACCAGAGAGCGAAAAAGGCAGAGGACGCGAGCGTTTGCCGCGTCACGCATCCACCTTCGACCGCCGCGGCGTTTGTTGCTGTACGCACCAGCCCGACCGCGTCCGCGTGGGCGCGGGCCCCGCACGGCCGCACCCCCCGCGCGCGAGAGAGAGACAACGGCTCGGCCGGCGTCGCTTCTCCTCCTCTCGTCTAGTCTCTCCCGCTACGGAACGGAATCTCGCGGCGCCACCGCATCCCGTTTTGTCCTCTTGCAAGCACATACGTGTCGTACTGTCGTCTCTAGCTGGGGCATGCATATGTACATTTTTCTTATTGCGAAATGCATATTTTTTTCTTATTGCGAAATGCATATGTACATTGTTTGAAGCGGTGAAATCATGTGTGTCCCTTTTACTTTCAGGAAACACATACACCCTAAGGAATCGCCATATTTTACACGAAAAACAAAAACAAAAATACTACTCCCTCTGTTAGACATTCTAGCCTTTTCCTAAAACAAATATACGTGGACATAGTTTAGTATCTAATTTTACTCTAACTTTAGAGTGTATCTAGTCCACTTTAAAATATCTAGTCTTGTATTATTAGTGAACGGAGGGAGTACTACTACCTCAGTTTTAATAATGAATAAGGCGCACAAGCATTTTAAGATGAACTTTGACAAAAAAAAATAAGCAACAAAATCTGAATTATACTGCACATAATTAGTATGGTTGGATTTTTTTAAAAAACACTTTATAATGATGCTAATTTTATGCCAATAATCTTTATATATTTTGAGTAATTCTTGATCAAAGAAAAATCATGCAAAATGAGGATGACTTATTCTTTGATGAAACACAGGGAATATGTTTTACCACTTTCCTTTCACTTCCACTTACCTACCGGCTACATGGATCTGGCATGTGGGCCGACCATCCGCACTACAGAAAATATTAAATCAGATAAAATTGTGACGCAATGTGAAAAACAAAGAGTAAAATCTTCGGTGTGTGCTTATATGGGGTAAAAAGTAACACAAACATACAAAATTGTGATTTTGTTCTAAAACAAAAACATAGGATTTCTACAAGATTTTTTCTTGGGCCGTAAGAACTAAATTAGGCTTCGTCTTCTTCTAACTGGTTTCCATGTAGGTGAATATCGATCAATTTCTCCACACCATCGGTTCAATTTGGAAAAATTAATTTAACATTTCATATCTTTTTATAGAAGATTAAACTCTTGTCTTTTATAAGTGTCTTTACAGCTATGTCCAAAGTTTCGACATATCCCACCAGTCAAGCAAACAACATGGATATACCTCTGTAGTTGTTGTTGTGCATTCGGTGACACACACATGAATGTTAGTTTTTATGTCTCTGATAGGTCACTGCAAGCAATACTATCAAAGATTTTGCTACTATATATATTTACAAATGTTATATATTTTTTATAGAAAGCATGGAAAATAATCGCGATTGATCACAACAAACTCAAAAACATTTGCAAACCTGACTTAATATTGCATATCTTGAAGAAAACAATGAATTTTTCTTTTACACGTGTCTTTACAACTATGTATAGTCTTTTGAGCCATCCGACCAGGCACGCAAATAACATGGATCTACCCTTGTTCTCGTTCGTCCGCATTAGGTGACGCATATATCAACCTTCAAGATGTCGGCTATTTCGATCTCCGATGGGTCACTAATGGAAGCAATATATGCTATTTTTGTATTATATTTCCAAATGCTATATGTCACAGAAAATCAGAAATAATAATCTTGATACGATCATGACAAACTCAAAAGGCTTTGCAAAACAAAATTAATAATGCATATATTATATGAATACATGAAATTATTGTGTTTACACATGTCTTTGTTGTTATGTCCAATCTTTTGATAGATCCGATCAAACATGCAAAAGTGGATTTGTTAGTTTTTTGTGTCCAGGTCACTGTTGATAGTAATATTGAGATTTTGGTACTTCCTCCGGTCCATATTAATGTTCTCAATTTTATCTAGATTTATCGTAGTATCTACTTAAGTATTTTGACTACATGCATTCGTATCTAGATAAAGTTGGAACCATTAATATGAACAGGAGGGAGTACCATATTTCAAGCGTCATATACTACCTCACCAAGGCTTAAGGTTTATATTTTTTAGAAAGTCAAACTATGTCAAGTTTGACCATTTTTTATCAAAAATCATTAACATGCAAAATACAAAATCAATATCATTAGATAGACAATGAAATATGTTTTCATATGGCATCTACAAAAATATCATACTTGTTGATAATTTTTTTCTAAAAGTTTGGTCAAACTTTACTTGGTTTGACTTTTCAGAAAAAATATAAGCATTAAGCCTTGGGATGGAGATAGTATTTACTTGGAGAATCACAAAAGGTAATCTAGATATGATCACGACAAACACAAAAAGATCCGCAAAACCAATTTAATGTTTGCATATCTTGTACGAAATCACTAAACACTTATCTATTATATGTGTCTTTATAGCTATGTACAATCTTTTGGCACATCTGCTTAGCCTCGTAGAAAACATGGATCTACCCCTTTGTTTGTGCACATCTGGTGAGACATATGTTGTCCCTTCAAGGTTTGTGTTCTTTCCATCTTTAACAGGTCACTCATGATAGAAATATTAGACATTTTGTATTCTTTTTTCAAATGTTATATATTTACAGAAATCGTAAATATAATCTGGATGCGATCATGAAAAACGCAACATAGTTTGTGAAACACTGTGTAATTTTAAATATCTTATATGAAAACACTGGACTCTTGTATTTATGCATCCAATCTCCGGACAAATCCAAGCAGACACGCAAAAGCAGATTGACCTCTACAATTGTCGCCACATATTCCACGATGTATAGTTCAATGTTTTTTTTTACCACAGCTTCTCATCCCTGGTATCTAAGATTTCGGTACTCCCTCCGATGCCATATTAATGGCGCCAACTTTATCTAGATACTTATGTACTCCTTCCGGTTCATATTAATGGTCTCAACTTTATCTAGATTCGTATATTGAGGCTATTAATATGTATTATTAATATGTATCGGAGGGAGTACTATATATTCAAATGTTATATATTTATTGTAAATCCCCAAAAGGTCTTAAAGCTTATGTATTATCATGCATATATTCATGCACGATCTATGCGGAAGATATAGTTCAAGACTATACCTTAATACGACGATTTTCTATTTGTCTACTACAACACAGTCTATTACAACAAGCTTTGTCCGGCTCCGGTGATAGTGGGGCGAGAACGGCGGCATGCCTTCGGCTCGCGCTAGTGTTTATAGTTGTCGCTAGGTGGTCCAGTGACCTATTTATATTTTTTATTACTTTTAGATCTCTTTGTACTGCTGTTGATGATTACTCATAAATAGGTGGAATTTAACGAAAAAAGAAAAGAAATCCTCAAACTCTGCCTTATTTGTGGTTGTATAGGAGACGACCAATCTTCCCTCAGTCAATCACCCAATTATTTGGTTTCATTCAACTCGTACGATGACTCAAGCATACTGTCTCTCATCACAAGATATATATCGAAACGCATGGAATAAACGTCTGCTGTGCTTTCTCTGTACAAACGTGTACAGTACTACGTATATGGCTAGATATTAGCATATATCTAAATAAAGCCAAGATATCTTATCTCATCGTACAAGGGATCGCTCATTTATTCGCAACAAACTAGCTAGTGTGTGCATGGATGGTGTGGGTGGTCGCTTGCATACGTATTTTGAGCCGTGTAGCTAGAGCCTATCTAAAAGGGTTGGCGTGCGTGTACTGGCATGCACGTAGTGATATACGTTTCATGCATATGTTCTATGGGCATGATGAAATTTCAGAGGACATCAATTTATAATACAGTACTTTCTATATATGTCAAAAAAAAGTGTTGTTGATTTGTTTAGATTCATATGTATTTATACACTAAAATATGACTAGATACACACGAATCTAGATAAATTTATGACATACTTTTGGACGGAGTGAGCATTTTAATTGCAGAGGTACCACTAATGCAATTTTTCCTCTAATAAAATCATGTTGTATCGGTCTTTGTTGTTAGGATCCGGTCTAAGCTCTTTTCGACGTACACTGATACACGAAAATAACGTAATTCTTCCATCACAAATTAACTAACGCAGATTTACGTGGATTCACACATGTTGGATAGATGCACGAATCAAGACTAATCTACGTAAGCTAATTTTGGACCGAGAGGGTAATTACAATAGGCCCCACCGGCCGATGCAGAGAGCTTATCTCTTGCACCTCTTGTGCGTTATTGCCATGCCAAAATTGCAAAAATGGAATAAAATAAATGAAAGTCCACGCTTGTGTAGCGTGACGGGCCTACATACATCAGACCAGCATGAAACGGGTGAGGTTAAGTTGCTGTCTTATCAACACACTACTAGACAGGTACGTGGCGAGCCGAACGCGCGCGTAAGCCGTCCAACGGAAACTAATCCGACGGAAATGCCCCTCACCGTTTGCACTAATCACATGAACGCCATGGAACAGAATCTTCCCGGCACCTGTTCCTCTCGTACGCACCCCCCGGCCCAGGATAGGTCTGGAAAGGCATCTCGATCGTCAAAATAATGGAGAGCATTTCCGCTAGTATACCGCTATACTAAAATTCCAACTCTTTCTCCCTCTCTAGACTTTCTCTTTCCAGGAAAAAAAATATACGCCACTATGAGACATCTCCGTATTGGATTCAAGAGAAAGGCATCGGAATCTGAATCACCAGCCGTCCACAGGCATATCCCCAAGAATCCATATTTTTTTAGCCGAAAAGATTTGGCTGTTGGCTTTGCTTGGGATGAACACCAAGGACTAGGATTGGAGTATCCTCCAGATGATAACATATTTGTGTTTTTATTTATTTTTGGCTAGGCGAGCAATGGCCGTAGTAATTTGCAGTGGGGATGGCACCGAAAAAAGAAGGAACGCAGGTGCATATTTTATTAATGGAACTGATTTTTGGTGATGTTATCCTAGAAATAGGATATCTTGTAGCTGGATATTCCAGAGCCTCCGTGTATATGCCATTTTGAAATGATGTCACTGCCCTAATGAGACAAAAGATCAACAAAGATCGAAGGGGCCAGCTATTATCTTCCAAACGAGGGGATGAATCTCCAAATTAAAAAAAAGAGACCAACCAGGACTAGTCCTTGGTGGCATATCAACCATGATATCGGTGTTATGCATGCATCTCTTTAATTTACTACTAGGTGCAACATCTCCCCGCACTCTCTCCACAAGCGGCTTGTGAGAAAGGGCCAGCTATTATCTTCCAAACGAGGGATGAATCTCCAAATTAAAAAAAAGAGACCAACCAGGACTAGTCCTTGGTGGCATATCAACCATGATATTGGTGTTATGCATGCATCTCTTTAATTTACTACTAGGTGCAACATCTCCTCAAGACCCTCTCCGCCTTGGCCAGCAATGCGCCTAGCGGCCCTTCTCCTCTTGAACCTCTTCGCCCCACGTCCGCCCGTCCGGCGGCGTCACGGCAAAGATCTGCGGCGTGGCGGCGGCGACCCTGGCCACGATCTGGCGTGGCGGTGGCGGCGCTGGCGCCGGCTGAATCCGTGCCTACGTGTCGAGATCTATTCCATTCGTCGCCGATGCCGGCGCCCAGGATCTCTGGGTCATGCTCGTGACGCTAGGGCGCTTGGGGCTACTGCCCCTGGCATGGTGGTGGTGACTTCCTTCTCCGTCGGAGTGGTCGGCCGGACGATCTTGCCGCTATGCGGTGGATCCTGCTAGTTTCCGGCGGGTAGCGTGGGGACTGCTGGCTCGGTTTCAATAAAGGGGTGGTCCTCGGATCTCTCTCGCACCAAGACAAAGATCTACTTGATGCGTGTCTCCATTGATCTGACCGGAGTGTCTGGTTCCGGAAGGCTACGCCGACGAACTCCCATGGGCGCATATGCCTGGAGTTTGCTGGATCAGAAGAAATTTCGTCATGCACACCTGTGTTTTTTGCTGGCCGTTTGGTTTCGATGGGAGTGTGGTGAATCTCTGCTACCTGTTACCATCATGCGACATGTCTTTGACGATACACATGGTGAAGTTAGATGCGGAGAATATCATGATGACAGAGACATGTGAGCGAGCTATGGTGGATTGAGTCTTTATAGCGATGAGGATCTGGCTTGGTTATCTGTGACTCGCAGCAGCGTCTGTTAGAGGAGGCGACATCACAGGAGAGTTCACAGTCTTACCTTACAGGGTGAAAACCCAAGGTCCGTCCTTCATTTGTTGTGCCTGGCAATGACCTTGCAAAAGGCATTGCTTTGCGAACGAGGACTTTCTCTAGGGTGAAAACCTAAATCTTTGATCGGGCGATGACAACGCTTGTGCATTGTTTTCTTCTTGGAGGCGTCGCTTTTGGAGGGGTTGGACTTCTGGTGTTGTTTTGGTGGTGGTAGTGTCGCTGCTGCTGAGGATCGGATTCCTGCAGCGGGACTTTTCTTTTTTGCAATTCTTCTTTTTTTCGGCTGTGTGCATCCGTATTGTCTTTAGGTTATGCGTTGTTGCAGAGACTGAGTGTAATTGGTATCTGTGTGATATTAATATATGCTTATTTCCAAAAAAAAAGTGCAACATAAATACACTTTTCATGAGACCATGCCCGTGATGCGCATTTTGCTATACGTGACAATCATGTGGCAAACAATATGCCACATTAGTTGTATAGCTTATGCAATTACGAATAATCATAGGCGAACCTTGAGCATCCCCTGGGGATCGGAACAGACGATCCACCTCCTCGCGCGCCGCCCGGTTCGACCGCTTCACACAATATCATGGAATCTCTCGTGCCATCTCCCTTGTAAAAACAAATTTATCCCTTTGTGTAATGATTGTTGCTGCATCACGGCGAAATCCCAGGCTCGCTCCATCCCCCAAAATCCTAGGCCCCTCTGATACTCCGACTGCTGCCTGTAGCAGCCATTCCCTCACACCCTCACTGCTACTCCCCGGACCCGGACGACATAGCTTGGCCATGATCTCCGCTGACCGCCGACAGGAACCGCATTGCAGCATAGGCATCCCCACACCCCGTCCCCACGGCTTTGCAGAAGCTGCATGTCTTCATCGCTTCTCCATTAATTAGACATGACCATCGTCGGAGAAGACGAACTCTAACGCCAACTTATTGCGACATCGCCTCTCTTTTTGTAGTTCTTTTGCTTGTAGCTCTAGCAGTATGGGCTGTAGCATCGGTGGATTTCGGTCGTAGCATTGGTGGTCGCCGCTTGCAGCTCTAAAAGTAGGACTTATAGCATTGGCGATGACTAGTTATTAGCACTGACGACGTCTGGTCATAGCAGCACGGGGCCGACGGAGAGTGTGATCTAGATTGCAACAACGACCGGGGATGGGGGCTCAGGCTTGGGGGACATCATAACATCAGGCTATGGAAGAGGTCTATATGGGAAGGTGCTTGTCGACTATGCGCGCTGATGGAGGGTTGAGGCGGGTTGATTTGCATGTCCCCGCTGAGTTGCGGTCGGACTTCACATGGAATTGAATCGGAATGAAGGAGTATATGGGGAGAAAAGGTAATGGTGAAGAAGAAAGACAAAGGTTAGAAAGGAAAAGAGATAAGTAATCAATTGGAGTGGTCCCACGTGGGGACGCATGGCGCACACTGGAGGCGCAGGATCTAGCGTGCGTGATCCCCGGATCATAAAGGCATGCACAATGCTTCTCTATAGCCCTCCACATCATATAATAAAGACACCAAATATAAGTTCTACAATGCAGCGTCTCTTGTTGTCATCACTTGCAATTAATAAGAATTAATTAATGTTTAGTAATAAATCTTATTGCTAAGAGAATATATGTTGTACAATGCAGAAAATAGGCTAGGCAACCTTCTCTTTCTTCTTTCTCTCTCTTCCAACTAAGAAAAATCCAACATGACAACTTTAAAGAAAAGCTAACGTCAGCCCATTGTACATGTCCTAATATCATTTTTTATAATCATATCTTCAATTATAATAACCAAGAGTTGATACATGATTGGGCGGTGATGTTCGCTCATCTAGGCTCTCATTAGGTTCCTCTTCTCTTTTATCTTCCTTCTGTTGTCATATATTTACTAGGCCGATACCTAGTTTTCTTGGCTTTCTCTTTTCTTATGGCTTTGTAACCAAACTTTGTAACTTTGTTCTTTAATATGATTGGTTCCGGCCGGCTTCTTGCCCGCCGTAGAATGCTTCAAAAAAAAATAACCAAGATATAACAAAAAAAATGTATTTATTTCTTGTACAATCGACTTTCGAGACTCCTTTCTGCACATCCAAGGCACGAATCTGAGGCATAGCGTGAGAACAACGTGTTGGTTCCTGGACAACACATGACGACAAACGATGGAGGCATCGAGTAACGCACTACCAATGATTGCTGAGCAGACCATACAACTTTAAAATAGAAATCAAAATGAATACATTACCGTGAACCGTAAAGTTCGAAGAAAAGTGACATCGATAAAATACCATTACAAGATAACTAATGTGGGCTAAATACAAAATCTTAGCACCCCGTATGCATACATATCTGAAGAAATCAATATGATATGCAAAATAATGGCACACATTAATACAATCAATTAATGATTTATATACATATCACTCGCAATAAGTATCTAACTCAAACTACCATATACACATATCTATCTAGTAATGTTGATTGTTAGTTATATCCAAAATCTTGACATATTGATAAATAATTCCAAAAATTCAAGGGTTCTAGTTGAAATATATATATGTGTAAACACCCGTTCATACCGAGCACTTGTAATAAAAACAACACAATATATTAATGTACGCAATAAGTTTCCATCAAGTTTCTTTTGGCTAAAAGAGCCTCATGAAAAACTATGGTATTTATTTTTCTATCGAAATGGACATGTGGTTAGGACATGCTATTGATAATGTTTCGTAGAGGAGTGTCTGATACACTTTTCATGGTGAAACTTTTCATGATGAAACATGTGTTACATTTTTATGAAGAATCATCACAAAAGATCGTATGAAAATGTTTTTTGTTGTAATGAACATTGTACCTTTACCTAGGTTATTGTCAGGTTATTGAAATCTTCAACTCTTCTATATATTTTACTTTTTTTAGATAGTTATACCGAGGGTACACCGGTAAATTTGATGATCACCACTAGGGTTCAATGTTGAATTTGATGATCACAAAACAAACATTTACACAAAACTAAATCAAGAGTAATCTGAAGAATAACCAATTTCATGCTTTTTTTAAGCGAGAAAACAATGGTGTGTAGGGTGCTAAACCAATACCCATAACATATTTTTGCATTTTCAAGAAGCATATTGTTAAACAGAAAAATATAGTTGGAAATTTAAATTAGAAATTAAAAGATATATTTACAGTGAACCCTAAAGTTTGTAGACATGTGAAAATGCTAACATGCCACCAAACAATCGCTACAAGCTAATTATGAAATCTCGGCACCGCATATGCATGCATATCTAGGCAAATCAATAGCTTTCGCCAAACTAAATCCAAATTATGACACACATTAATACATTTGATTGCTAATTTATATACAGATTGACTTAGCACATCTGAACCCGATCTATGTTCATATCCACACATTTCCAATTAATTCTATAAAAAAATCTAGATTTACCAATTGGTACCTCCACATATTTCCTTAGTAGAGTTTGAATAATAGAAAATTTTCTAACCCCAAGTACACGGAACTCAGGTATGATCATTATGAAGTAATCATACTATAATGTAACACACATTTTTAGTTTGCTCATATAAGTACCCATGTGTACTTAAATGTAAAATTGTAATGTGCTCTACTTAGTGCACTTGGCCCGAATCTTGGTACATATTCACGCATACAGTTAATTCGATCAGAAATCTAGATTACAACAGAACATTTTTTCTTATCTCTAACCCAAGTACACGGAAGTGAGATAAGACCTTTAAAAAGAAGTGTACTATAATGTAACACACATTTTTAGTTTGCTCACATGACTACCCATGTGTCCTTAAATGTAAAATTGATAAATTAGAAGGTGCCATTTAAAAACATTAATGCTAGGGATGTGAAAACTCGTCAATGTTGTCCTCAGACGCCGAGATTCTCCCCTCTCTTCCGAATTGTTCTGCTCCATTTCTCGTTCTATATAAAGGGTTTCCCCTCACCCACCTCCTCCCTCCAGGCTCCGGTTCACATCCATCTCAAATTTTCTCTTAGTCACAAGTGAGTAAAGATTCCGTTTGGAGAGCTCCGGTGCGGTGTATGCCCGATGGGTCTGGATGTTGGGGAGATCGGCATGGGCGCGGATTTGAGCCTGGATTTGAAGATGTTCGCCGCCAAGAGCCTGGGGCGGGTCAAGGACGTGCCGGCGGCCGCCATGGACGAATGCATCCGGAGGCTGGAGGAGGAGAAGGGAAAGATCGAGATGTTCCGGCGCGAGCTACCGCTGTGCGCGCGCCTCCTCGCCGACGGTAAGAGAGAAAGTCATCTTGCTATACTACTTGCTGTTTTTTTTTGCGCGCACGTTTCTCCTTTTTGTGGGGGCGTTTCCTGATGTACTTTGATGATTCGTGCAGTGATTGATGTGATGAAGAACGAGTTGGAGGAGAAGAAGAGAGGTGGTGAGCGGGAAATGGACAAGGAGGATGCCGGCGCTGGCGACAAGAGCAACTGGATGAGCACCGCGCAGCTCTGGACCGGAGATTCGGGCCGAGGCGACGGTGCTTCCGAGGTAGGATCCTGTGATTTACTGAATCGCGTGCTTGTCTGATGTCGATGAAGCATCCTATGATCATTAAATTGTGCGATTTTACTGCGTTTGGGGTCTAAAAGTTTGTGCCTTTACGATTGCAGAAGCGAGATGAGAGAGGGAGCTCGTCGGAGCCGAAGTCTCACGGCGGCCAGGTCTTGCCGTTCACGGCGGTGGGCTCCGGCGCGCCGGCGTTCGTGCCGCCGAGTTTGAGGAAGGATGACAGGCCTTACGAGGTGCGGATGTCGGATCTGCCGTTTCTGTCCCCGGCACCGGTCAAGGTCTCTCCGGCTCCTGCTACCGGCGGCGCCGAAGAAAGCCGCCGGCAGGTCGTGGGATTTGCGCAAGAAGCCGCGAGGGCTGCGGCCGCGCTGGCACCGACTGCCCCTGCGCTTAGCCTCCAGCCTCAGTCACAGCAAACAGCGCAGCAGCAGCAGCAAGCTAGGAAGGCGCGGCGGTGCTGGTCGCCGGAGCTGCACCGCCAGTTCGTCACTGCCCTGCACCAACTCGGCGGCCCCCAAGGTGAGAGCTGCTCAAATAAACCACACAATTTCCTGCCATTTTGAGTCTAGACCTACTACATGTACTAGCAATTAGTAATTAAATTCATAGAGGCATACTAATAAGCATCAAATTATTGAGTGCTTACATGCTTGTTTTTCTCGGCATAATTGCAGTTGCTACTCCAAAGCAAATCAGGGAGCTGATGAAGGTGGATGGGCTGACCAATGATGAAGTGAAGAGCCATCTCCAGGTGAGCAATTTACCACTAGTCCCAACACAAACTTCCATCCATCTAATGATGAAAATTATTAAAGGATTTTAATTTGTATTGCCATTGATATCAATTCTGTGTTTCTGATTGTTCAGAAGTACCGTCTTCACAACCGAAGGACGCCAGGATCTCCGATTCCCAACCGGCCGATCGTGCTCATGGGAGGACTCTGGATCACTCAGGAGCAAAGCAGTTCCCAATCAGGGGGATCACCTCCAGGGCCCCTACATTTCTCAAACTCAGGTGTAGCAGTCTCATCGGCGGCGACAGTCAGCGGCGAGGAGGAAGACGGCAGATCCGAGAGCTATGGCTGGAAATGATGGAGAAGATGCATTAGTGTTTGTTCAGAGTTCTCCAGCGCTTCAGCGAGTCATGAGAGAGGATCTGTAGTTTAGTCGGTTTTGTTGTATACAGCGAGATCAAGCCTTGAGTGCTTTGAGATGAAACTCTGGCTGTTGCTATGTACATCGGAAAAGAGGTTATACTAGTTAGAGTTTTGCGGCAAATGTCAATTGGAAAGGTTAGGGCAGAGCTACAATTTTCGCCCTGAGAATTTACCCAATGTTCAGTGTCAAAACTTGCTCTTGATGAATAATCTTCCATTTCAGTCAAGATCTTACAATAATACAGACTTTATAAAGTTTTTGCTGCTGTTCTTGCTTGATTCAACTGAAAGTCAGCTGCTGAATTTCTGCTAGTGCCTGAGTGTTTTCGACCCCTACACCAGTGTATCAATCTACAAAAATGAAGATTGAGTAAAGGAGCATATTTTTGTTATTGGTGGCCATGAGCATCCCATCAGCAAGATCGAATCTAAGGACTTGGGATAACACCAAAATATGTTTGGATTCCAACATTTGGTTAAAAAAAAAGCTTTGGATCCTCATCCTTCCCCTTGGAACTTGAGGTGGTCCTGAATCCTGGCCATAACGGGTAATACTTGCCTGCCTGTGAAGAACCTATGAGAAGCTTCACATGATCCTACCCAGCAAGCAAAGCATGTGTTTCACCTGACCATATGTATGTGTCTGCTCTGGGATCTTGAGCCACCAAGAATCCGATCACGGTCTGTTGCCTGAAACCAAGGAGTGCACACCAAGAATCTCCTTTGACTCCGATCATTTCTCCACCTGCTGCTGACTGTGCATTCTTGGCATGAAAGTCTAGGCTTCCAGGTTTCCCACACACCACTGGTTTCTTGCTGTGTGAGGCTCCCTGAACAAACCAGAAGTCAGCATCACGTTCTTCATCCTCATGCTATGCCAGGCCAGGCCCTGCTACTTTATTTGTTGCTGATAGTGGCTTTTTTTTTGTCATGCTTATCATGGTTGCGACTTGGAGTCAAGCAAATGGTGCGTGTTTGTTTGATTACCGGGTTCTGTCCATACTTATCCTGGTGGTTAGTAAAGTATATTGTGAGTTGTTGTTAGCATGCTTCTTCTTTGAACATGTCTCAGCCGTTGACTCGGCCATTCATGTCCTTGTAGCTGATCTCGCAGTGTTATCCAGATCTTGGTTGACACTAGTCTTGCACAGTTCTGGTTATGCTCTCCTGTTCACCAGAAGGCAGAAGTTTCTCGCCAACGTGGGCTGGGTTTGCTTAAACGAGGTGCTAAGATTTGTGGGATCGGTTTCTGACAGAGAGCGGAAAAAAATGCTGAGAAATCCATGCGTTCCATACGACGAGGTTGTTCGATGTCCTTGATCGATCACTACAAGATCCTCAACTTGATCGTATTTGGGTGTTGTGAGGAGCATAGGATCTCTGATGGATGTGCGTATGAATATTCCTCCATCTTTCCTTGTCTGCCGTCACCCCCAGCTGTTGTTCCTTGTCTGTCGTCACTCCCAGCCCAGCTGTTGGAAAGCGGAGACAGCGGGAAAATGCATATGCTGTTTGGAGTATATTCTTGTTGGTGCTGACTCAGAAAACTTCCTTCTTAGACTTTCAGGGAGGCAACAGCCAGACTGAAAAACTGGGTGCGATGGAGATTTGTTATACTCCCTCCAATCTACACTATATAATAAGTGTCGCTGATTTAGTATCGTAGTACCGAATGAGCGATACTTATTATTATGGATCGGAGGACGTATCTCACTTAGTTCAGTATGCTTGTTTTTCCTTTGGTCCAAACTGTCAGCATGTATATCTTTTTTTTCCCTCGTCTCAATGGAGTACATGCGAAAACAGTTCAAAAAATGTCTAATTAGCCATAGTGAAAAAAAAATTAAATTCCACATAAGTATTGCCATTGTACCAAGTTAAAATATATATTATCTACCCGCAAAAAAATCGATATTATCTAAAAGAAAAGTTAAAATCGATACGCATGCCACGTTCTAGTTCATATTTTGAGCCAGAACAAGAAGTCACCCGGGCCACATCGAGGTGGGCCGCGAGTGGTTATGCCACATGCGGAGGTGAGAGTTGCCTTATGTCCTTTTCCCATCAATAAGGGCAAGGCCCCTTTGTGTACAAAGCCAATTTGATGGGCAAGGACTATTTGTTTTTTTGTGGAAATGGGTGTTTTTTTTTTTTTTTTTTGCGAGTAAAAGGAGTTGATAATGATTTACAGAGAGTACCTCACAGAAAAGAAAATTACAGCCCAAGCCTCACTGTAACTCGACCACACCGCCGTCCATGGCGCCGTCGGTGGCGCGCCGTCGCTCCTACTCTCCTCGACGCCTTGAATCGAGAGTAGTCCCCGAGCGAGCGGGAAGTCGCCGATCGCCGACCACAAAGGTTCTACACCGGAGGACGCCGTCGTCGTCGAGCCGAACCGCATCAACCGCTTCCACGAATTATTCATATGGCGCCAGATCCGTCGTCTAGCCGCGGAATCCGGCGAGAGGAAGACGAGACCAGCAGCTCCGCAGAACCGCCAGCTCGGCAAAGGCAGAAGATCGACACCGGAGCTCCTCGGACCGCCGCCATCGAAGAAGAGGTCCGCCGCCTGCAAAACCAATCCGGCCGCGCCGCCTCTGTCTCGACGCCGCCGGCTGGATACCCTAGGTTTCCCTACACTATGTACACAACGCGAATCGGGGCTCCCCCGTCCTCCCGCCGCCGGAGCGGCCGGCGGAGGGCGAGGCAGCCGCCGATTCGGTGCCGGCGAGGTGGAAAAACTAGAGTCGCTCACAAATCGCCTCCCTGGCTACTGTAGACGAGGAAGGAGCGGTCCAAGGTCTGCTGTCTCCTAAATAAATGGGTGTTTGCTTTCACATTTCAAGACTAAATCATCTTTGTACGCAACCATTTTCTTAAGCAGCAAAACCGCCCAATTCATTTCACGCATAGGAGATGGTTTACGTGGTTCGGTGAGAGAGCACCTGGTTTAAGTTATCAAAGGTAGCCATTTTGTAGAGATTGTCAGTAATACTTGATGGAGGCCCATTTAACACTAGAAGGCCCGTTCAAAAGTCTAAATTTGTAGTATCCATACTTCGTAAAAACCAGTTCGATTCACCCTCAGAAAATAAAAACGAGTTAGATAATGAAAGTGACTGACCGTATCCTCCCTAAAAAAAAAAGACTGACAGTATCCTCCCTTGTTAAAGGCCTGCCAAAGGAAAATAAGGAGAGGAAGCTAAACAAAAATGCAACGGTGATGTAGAAGTGCACGAATGCACGAATGTACGAATGGCAGTTCTGGCCATTAAATCCATCAGAGGCTCAGGGTACGATAAAATCATCTTGGAAGTCGAATGCGCCGCGGTGGCCACGTCTCTGCGGTCGAAAGGACCTGACAGATCTGAACTATGTGCAACCTACGACGAAATAAAGGAATCTCTATTGTCTTTCTGAGAGTTTCGTGTTTGCCAAGTTAGAAGAGAGCAACAGATCGGCTGACGCCCTAGCAAAGATTGCTAAATCGGCGGGTAGCTGCTTACGGAGAAACAATCTCCCTGACCCCATTTGGGATATTATAACACAGGACTCGAGCCTTTGTACCCCTGTGATAATGTAATTGCTCCTCTTTCTCAAAAAATGCAACCATGATGTAACAATCCAGAGTAGATTCAATCGCTCTGTATTTTTAACAGAAAACAAAGCTTTATTAATCAAATAACATGAATACAAAAGGTTTTTCGATACACTTCAGACCAGAATAAAAATCCTCATTGGTGGGAACACTGACACATGATTTAGCCTGAACTGGATGTCATCAACCAAGATACCAACTGTGGATTTGTCCATAGCCGAGGAATTAAGTCGTTGGACTAGTGCGCGGCCACCTATCGTGAAGACAGCCTTGTCCATCCATCACCTAGCGAGAAAGCTCGACGCAGTGCCAAGGCCTTAGCATACTCTACTAACGATAAACTAGAGTACATGATCGCCTTGACTGTCAGTACCTCGGCAATTGTGGTGGTGGAGGTGCCATGTTTCGACATACCTATAACATCCCAACATTAGAGGTTAGAAATAAATAGAGATCCGATGTGTGCATTGCGTTCATGCATAAAAAATCTAGAGAATTTTCGTGCTTTTGATTAAAACTTGTCAAAGTGAAGTAGATCATCAAGTTGAGTGCAATAGGTTAAATCTGGAGAAACCTCACTTAAGTCGATGAAATTGAAGTAGATCATCAAGTTGAGTGCGATACATTTCAACGTGACTTTTGCTAAAACCTTATTTTTCTTAAAGGTGCTTTGATCTATGGGTTAAATCAAATGGAATAAAAATATTATAACAACACATCAATTAAGGATTAAATATGCAATCTTCCAAAGGTCATATCATGGTATTTCCTAAACACTACTTCTTAAACTTATACTAAGTAGAAAGGAAATAAAACCAAGATTTTCTATTATAGACATTATCTTGTCCGTCATCACATATGATGGACAATGTTCTAGTATTAGATAATCATCAACGTCTTATG
The DNA here is from genome assembly GCA_023614405.1 of Avena insularis. Lineage (NCBI taxonomy): Eukaryota > Viridiplantae > Streptophyta > Magnoliopsida > Poales > Poaceae > Avena > Avena insularis. The sequence goes on along the minus strand of CM042686.1, from coordinate 421,435,003 downwards.
ATTAGTTCTAGACTTTCTAACTTTCGAGCTACTATGATATTCTTTCCAAAGTATTAATTTGAAATAACGAGAAGAGAGAAACTAGTTATGTTAGAATGTGTCATCTCATCTTTAGAATGAGAATCTTAAGAGTTAACTCAAAGTTGGATGAACTAGATGAATTACCATGAGTTAAGATACATGATGGTAAGAGGGGTTCATAAGGAAGCATTTCAAGGATTAAATTACCAAGGAGTAATCCTATTGGATTAAGTCGTTCAGAGTGATCGAAAAGGAGTTTTTTATCATGAGGAAATGTTTAATATGTTTTTATTATTAATTATTTCAATTAATAATAAAATAAATATTTAAAATTAATTTTGGGGCAACTTTCTCTATTGGGCCAAATTCCCTGAAAGGAAAATGGCACAAGAGGGAGGCCACCCAAAGGGCAGCCACCGCCGCACCTAGGGCCCCCACTAGCCGGGCCGCCATGTGGGGTAGGTAGGCGGGCAGGTGGGGGCCACCCAGGGCCAGCCGCCGCCTTGGGCTGCGTCCGCGCGCGGCGGGTGGGGCTCACCCGGCCGGTCGGTGCCTCCTTGGCCGCCACCGCCCCCCTTCCCTCCTTTAGTCCCACATGTGGGGGTCCTCCTTTTCCCCTATATAAAGAGGGGAATATGATGGATTAAATACAATAATTAAAAATTCAAATTTCCTAAGGCTTTCCTTAGGGAATGTTTAACCCACTCTTTCCGTTGAATCTCGTGAGTGCGGTTCCAAGAAAAACTACGCGCATGGAAGACGACACCACCTCAGAACGCGGTCACGCTGCTGGATCCTAGTTCCAGAGGGTCTACTTTTGCATTCCGGCTAGATCAAGGAGAAAGGGAGTCATCATCGGACACCGGATGTGTGCGAAACCACAAAGGTGCTGCCACTGGTCGCACCTGGGTTGTCCTTTAAGGACCTGGGGTGACTTTCTTAGGATCTTCGCGACCTTGAGATCGGCTACGAGTTCTACTACTTCATCTATGTTCCTCTCGGGATATTAAACGCTTTCGGTCTACAAGGGTATGTCACCGAAAATTCCATCCCCATTATTGTATTAACACATAGATAGATCTTGGCAAAGGTGTTGCGATAGTTAGGAAATTTTTGTTTTCTGCTACAAACCCCTTCAGTGGTATCAGAATTGATACATGCATAGTTATGCTAGTACGGGTAGAACACATGTTTGATATGGGCATTGATCATCTAGTTGTTACCCTCACATATGTACTTGTTCATATCGCGACACTGTGAGATGAGGCGGTCTGGACCGACCTTACGTGTAAGCTTACACGGGACTGGTTCCACTCTCGACATACGACTTATACCGTATAAGTGGTTAGCGGGTGTCGTCTCGGTCACAGTGGTTGATATGGCATTTGCAAAGAAGGGCCCTAAAAAGGGGATAGTGGAGACAACTATTTGGTCAATGTTGTGGTTAAAGTTAGTAGGTATGAATGGTTCTATCTCGTAAGCCCAACAACCACATAAAATATGCAAGAGATAAAGGTAGAGTCATCTAACTTTATTTTGCAGGGGCAAGTGATGTGATATGGTCAATTTTATATTGTCATATGAAATGCACTTTCATGTAAAGCAACTAGTACGAGCCACACAATTGTTCGTTCTATTCTTACAGCCTGCATGCCGAGATCATGATGTAAAATAGTTTGCTTACTGTTGCTAGACCGTACTAGTGGTGGATCATGATGGACGACCAACTGGCGATATCGTGGACTTGTCATCATGCAGGTAGGCGCGTGATGGAGATCAAGGCGCGGTGCACGATGGTGATCAAGGCACAGAACATGAAGGACCATATTGTATCACACAAATTATGAACTGCATGTGATGTTAATCCTTTATGAATCTTATTTTGATTAGTTGTATTAGACACACAACGACATCAATAATAAGATGATCCCTAATTAATACCAATCGTAGTGTTCTCCGTAAAGTGTGTGGCACCAAGAAAATCTATCGCTATGAAGCATGTTGTGAGGATCGGGTGCTAGACATATCGATGTTTGCATACGGTGGGTGCAAGCCATGTATGCACTGCGAATACACTTAGGTTGAATTGATGAGACTAGCATGTACAAACATGGCCTAAGAACATGAGAAGATCAAAATATCAAGCATGAGTCACAAGAATAATGTGATTGACACAACGTTGTCCACCGTTGCAACTATATCAAAGGTCGTGATGATCGGGGTTGATATGGTGAATATGGATCGTGTAATCACTAAAACAACTTAGGGATGTTAGTTTTAGTGGGATATCATATAGTAATTTGATTATAAAACTTGAACTCATATTATGAACTCAGTCTTATGTCTTTGCAAATGTCTTTGTAGATCATGGAATTCAAACCTTTGAATTTCGTCTATAGAACTTTTATGAGAGATGGGGATCTTTAGCTAGATGGGTCCAACTACATAGACTGGTACCTGCGCTTAAGGAAACTCCTGACCCAAAATGACGTACCTCTACATGCTATCAGAACCACTAGGATATGTTCCTGATGATAGTGCAATTGAGGAGGAAAAGGATGAGTTTTGCAATCGTCGTGACTTGTTCATTCTCATATGTTGCATCATGCGATGGGGAATGGTGCCTAAGCTGCGAGTGCAATTTCGAGAACCCGTGCCATATGATATGATCGATGGAATAAAGGCAACGCTCATAGATCAAGTCAAGCTTTTGAAGTTTGAAGTGCTGGATAAGTTACTTTCATAGAAGATGTAAGAAAACACGTACCTGGTTAGTCACTTGGAGATCATGCGCATGCTTTATGCGCGCCTCGTGTATGAGGTTGACTACTGGATGGATGACCAATTTGCGACAAATAGGGTGTTGCGCTCGCTTCCCCCGGCTACAAAGAGGTCGTTTGAGGCTATGCTATGGGAGGGGATTCGCTCACCTTTTATCAGTTCATGTAAAAGTTGAGAACTGTCCAGGTAGAGCTTATCGTTGGAGAGATCGTCGATAGGGTAGGTATATATGATATACTGTTTATAAATGTGTTTTTTACAAAATAGTTATAGCAATTTTATCAATTATAGTGATACTTATTCTTGTTTTATGCAAATAGGGTAGTCTTCTTGAGCGTTGCATGGAGGATACGAGGAGACTAGGCATGTTGATGGCATGCAAGATGTTGATCAACGACAACGCTTCTCCTTATACATTTTATCATCTGGATTTGTCAGAATTTGAAAAAAAGTGTAATCAATTTGAGTGTGTGAATTTATTAGTGTGTATTGCATCCCGCAAGACGGTTATTCATAACGAGTTAGTGAAAAATCAGTTGTTCTATTATTATGAATGATTTCTACTATAGTTATATTTTTTGATTATGATGTGTTATTCTTATGATCCTAATAATAATGGCTTATGCATTTATAACGTTAAATCTGAAAGATATCCAAATGTGATAATGAAATGACACTATAGTTTTAAGTCATAATTGTACTGTGTACATTCGTGTTCATGAAAACATGAAGTCATGAGATGTTCAATATTTTGACACTTACAATACTATGCCCCTTAGGCAAAGATGAATAAAAACAGAATATGTTCTGGTAAAACAAAATGTGTATTAAATTGTTGAATACTCTACATAGTGATGTATCAATACAAGATTATGATGCGTTATTCTTATGATCCACTTGTATTATTTATCAATACAAGTGGATATCATTGTTCCGGTATTGTATATTTAAGTAAATAAAAGGTATTTGCTATATGAGGCGTAAACCTAAAACTGTTTGAAATTTTCAAATATTTTTAGAAGGATACGAAATGTACTAGAGAGTGCAAGTCTCTATGATTCGATCAAAATGACTTATATTCAAAGTTGAGATTTTAGCACATAAAAGACTTGTGAAAGTTGTTTCACAAATTATGATGATTAAACAGTATCAAAGCATGTTGATATGATCTAAGCATCATAATCATGATGTATTAAATACACATGGTCTAAAATAATCTCTTACTAGGTTGTCATAGAAAGTAAGATCTATGAGTCAGAGTAGAAGCAAACACTTATGAATATAGGTAATCATTCATATTCGTGGAAGCAACACCATAAGGGTTATGACACATTCGAGTTTTTAGAGACTTTGATAAAGTCGTTACGAATAAGTACAAATCTTTATAGAAGTGTTCATAGGCAACTGATAACCCCCAAGTGCAGGAGATCACCATAGTATAATTTGATTAGTATTTGATTGTCGAACCCACGAGGAGCTGAATATAAACTATCTATTCTCTAAATCCCTATAACCAACTTATATGGCCTTCTATGCAAAGTTAGGATCTAAAGTGTGTGTGTGGTTATTTTTGGTATTAACTAGAAAATAATAAAGTAGTTGATATAAATACTATAAGTAAAATAATGCAAATGAAGTGGAGCTAGTGGAGTGGATGTGGATAATCTATGGGAGCAAATGTTTAGGCAAATTGCTGTTTCATTCATTTGGTTGTCACAATTAGTGAAGCACATATATAGTCTTTTTATTGTTTCTTCTAGGAGAAGCCATAATTAGGTGTAGCCATAGAAATGAGAAAATACACCACTAGTGATTGATCCCAAGGGCAATTAAAAACAAACAAGGGAATATTAAGACATAAAGTCCAACCACCGCATTTAGATATAAGGTCCCCATGATAATACCCCCGTTGATTAACCATGAATTAATACTACATATATTTCTAAGACTTGGGATTCAACTTCTGTAAAACTCTATCTATCCGCATCCTATCAACATGCAACGGTGACAACCTTGTGCATTCCCCAACATATGTGTGCACTCATATGTTAGTGCATCAAAATCATCATAGAAGATAACATATACTTGTATGAACCCAAAACAAACTAGATCACAATTTCCATAACAATTCACTACTCAAACATTAACATAGTCATACAATAGATCATGGGAAAATAACATATTGCATCATATATCATGTTTTCCAAGAGATTATAGTGGGGGATGATGGGATCTTGCAGTAGTTGGTGATGGAGATGAGCCTCCCAAGGGGGAGAGGCGGCGCCGACATGGAGGACGTGGCCCCGATGACAGCGTAGGGCGGTGGCGCCCCGACGGCCTCCTAGGGGCGGCGGCTACCCTTGGGGGCAGCGGACCCTTGGCCTTTTTTCCTTGGAGATGGTGTAGCAATGGAGGATATTCTCCCCCTCCTTAGGGGCTGCCAAGAAGGGGGATTTTCGTGGATATGGGTGGATGCATCTAGGGTTTCCTCTCAATATATAGTGGTGGAGATGCAATCTTGGCCATAAGATGGATGTCCCTTGGATCCAAGGGGTCTTGGAAATCTCTAGAACCTTCCTAGGAGTCCCCTCTATCCTTAATGAGTCCATAAAATCGTGGTTGGGCCGAAATCATCAAAGATGAGAGGAGTTTGAGTCAACCATGTCACATATTTTTGGAGCCCCGAAACTGATTCAGTCCTCCGTTGTTATATGGCTATAAAAAATACATCCAGACCACAATTGGGGCGAATTTTGTGTCTAAATTGTTGCATATAAAATTCCCCACAACTGTAATTTCTACACTTTTTCCATTACATCATCTTCGGGGTCGTTTTTCTGGCAATCTTCAACAAGAGTTCTGTAGGGATACATTCTAGGAATTTCCAGATTTCACCATAATGAGCGATTTCCTTCCATATTTGTGTATTTCCTACACAACAAAGTGTAAACCAAGAACTTGTGTAATTTTGCAACTATTAGTAGGTTAGTACCAATAAATATAATAATGTTGCAAAATAATAATGATTTTGAAGCAATAAATGACAAAGTTCATGGATGCATTTTACATGCATCAAGCATCCCCAAGCTTAACCTATGCTCGTCCATGAGCATAAAGGTGATAAATTTAACATGGACTTTGGAGTTTGTTACTTTGCTTATTTTTAATTGACACACAAAGTTCACTAGGTTCAATCTTTAAGGAATAACAACATGCATATGAGCTATAAAGTGATATCTTTCGCACTATACAAACATGCTCAATAATAAGTAGACTTGTTTTCAAACAAATGAGAGGTAAAACAAACCTTCAAGCATAGTTAGATGAACCTATAGAATTGTTGGAAGACTCTTTCCTATCATTGGCATGTGTTTTTTATGCCTTTGGGCTACTTCTTAGTTTCATGCCCTTGACCTGGAAGACCCACTTCTTAGTTTTATGTCTTCCGTTAAGATATTTTTATATCTCGTATCGAAAGTAAGCATGGATTAAACATATGCAAAGGCCTATTTTGCTTCCAAACTATATTTCATTAAGTTTATGATTGATAAATAGTTCATCATTAGTGTTTGGTTCTATTTACCCTATCATTACCATCTTTCAAGTTCAAAGAAGAGAATAATTATAATAAGATAGACATGAAGTTCAACTTTTGTCGAACACTTTCACCATTTTTTATATGGCATCAGTTAACAGTCTTGACCTCCTAGTAACCAGTATAAACCTTATTCATGGCTATTTCAATAATGTCATATGCTCTAAAACAACCTTTGCTTTTCAATTTTTATGGCTAGCCGAATCCTCGGGTGCCTACCTTTCCAACACTTTTCCCTAGAGCATATGTATTGAAATACCCATGACCCTCAGTTTACTCGTTGATTACTAAGTAGAACAAGATTATCTCATGTCCCCTTGTTATCATTCCTTCCACATTTTACCTTACAAAACCATTTTATGTTTCATAAATCATTACCACCTTTGGTGGTTGTGCCTTCAAGTTCGTGGTCACCCCACAACTAACTTCTCTATGATAACCATAACCATAAGAGCAATATTATTTGGAAGATTGATAAAACAAGGCACATGAGAAATATACTTGGAATATCATTGATGCTATATAGGTATGTATGATATACATTGTGGGAATTGGTTTTAAGGGTATTTGGATATACAAGCTTTGCTTGTATATGAATTTTTGGGCTAGCAAAAAGACCTACAAGTATGCCATTGGGTCCATAGTGTCCAACATTTATCATCACACAATGCTCCTTAGTATTAAACATAAATGTATATGATCAAAAGGTATCACGAAATAATTCATAAATTATCAGTCATTAAAGTATTTGAGCTAGCAACACTAAGCATGACTTTGAATTTTAGATTTTTGCTTTCATTCCCTTTTCTTTTGATAGCACACAACTCATTCTCATCAAGGAATTTAATCATGGGATAGATTGTTTCAGTAGATATTTCCTAAGAATGCAAAACATCTATCATGGTGGTTTCATTTATTCTCAAGGCAACATGAAAATTAGACAAAGACGCTCTAAGTTTCTATGATCATTCTATGTTGATCAAAAAACAACGTTTAGATGTTTGCAAACTGAGAGTTAGATAGGTCCAGTGGGGTGCCTTGGGCATCCCCAAGCTTACAGTATTCATCATTCTTGGATAACTCTTAGCGTGGTGTTCTTCCATTCTCTGTCAAAAAACTTCAACACAAAACTTTCTCCCATTTCTTTTCTATGGGGTGACATTAGTGGTACAAAGATATAGTGCTAGCTATGATAAAAGCCCCAAATAAAATTTGGTTTTAAATGTACAGAGAGTTATTTAAGTGTCAAATATCCATCAAATATCAAAAGACTCAAAAAGTATCAAATCAAAACTCAAAAATTCCACTCTTGCAACAAAAGACAGATTCTATCCAGAAAAACATCAGTTGTAGAGCATATTTATTTCGCCCACTTAGACATGTCAGGAATTTTAGCCAATTTTTGTGTGTACATAGTACGAAAAGTTGTAAGTGGTGTGTAAATATGAGCACAAACAGAGTTAAAAAAATAGAAAATTCTTATACTGAATGTTGTTCTGCAGAAATTTGCTACTCCATATGTTTTAACAACTTTTAACATTCAAGATGGGTTCCACTTAGTACATTATTAAAAACTTCAAAAATCAAACTAAAAGAAAAACTCCCTTGCAATAGAAAGAGTTCAAAAAGAAAATCCAAACAAAACAAAAAGGTAATTCAAACACGGTTTCCACAAACATACAAACAAAAATATGAAGGTAAAACGAAAACATGAATTTGAAATGATATTACTTGAAATACTTGAAAGAGGAGGGGTGTGTGTGGGAATACCCAAGCTTGTGTTCTTGATAGTTCTTGTCATCCACTTCTTCCTCATCATACTATGTTACTCATCTCAAACAAAGAAATATTTTCATCTTCATGTTAGTCCAATGCCTACAAAATGGTTAGTTCTCTAAACAAATGATATAATAGTTTCTACCATGATGCAAAATTTAGTAATTATTGGGAAACCATTTTATTCAAGAAGATAATATATTACAAAATAGACACTCTTTTAGTTTTGTTTTGATGTGGATTTTTTTAATGATATAGGCTTTGCAATGGTTCCATTGGCATGAACAACACATGCTCAAGGTCGAGCCCAACTTCTCCATTGCTAATCCTTCTCATTTGCTCTACCAAATTTTATATTTAGTTAAAATATTAAACTAATTGTTAAATAACTGTAGCTAAAGTTATTTTGCATATTACATGGATATTAAGGTGTGCTCAAATAGAATAGTATTTGAAAGCATATGGAGCACACCACAAAGCACATAGACATTAACATTTGAGTCTAACTTTGTGCCTATGCATTGGCTTTTATATATGAAAAAATAACAGCAAGGTCGTGGTATCCAACACACATTATGATCAATAGCTTGCATAAATATAATGGAAACATAAAGAGGGTTTTTATCTCTTCCTCTTTCTTAATTATTGCAAGCATCAAAAGCAAACTTAATCTCATAGTTTTGAATAGATTCACCATATAAAGACAAGTCATCTAATGAGCCTAATGGATCATCTAACTCAATTATATCACTTTCATCCTCCCATATATTAGACATAATTGTTCCACATAGAGGACTACTAGGCAATGAAAGATCATCATCATTATAAGAAGAGTTGTTCATGGGAATTTGTGTGTTACCCTTGGTGGGAGTAGGAGATGGGTGGCTACTCCATTCTTCCTCCACTTTTTCTTCTTTCTCTTCTATCTCCTTTTCTTTGGGATGCATGGGCATCCCCAATCTTAGCCTTTTGTCATCTTCTTCCCTAACACTTTCATTATGATTTCTTGCATTCAAAAAGTTAGTTCCCAAGGGAATATTCAAGCTTTCAACATATTTGACAAGCATATCATACACATCATTGTGAGAATTTTCCATTATATATTTTTTGGGTTTCAATTTTATATGCAAAGATACTAAAACCAAACTAACAATACAAACAAGAATAGAAGCCTAGCGCTAGCTCCCTGGCAATAGCACCAGAAAAGTATCTTAATAACCCCCAAGTGCAGGGGATCACCATAGTACAATTTGATAAGTATTTGAGTGTCGAACCCAGCGGAGCTGAAGGTAAACTATCTATTCTATAAATCCCTATAACCCACTTATATGGACTTCTATGCAAATCTAGGATCTAAAGTGTGTGTGGTTGTTTTTGGTATTAACTAGAAAACAATAAAGTAGTTGAAATAAATACTATAAGTAAAATAATGCAAATGAAATGGAGCTAGTTGAGTGGATGTGGATAATCGATGAGATAAAATGTTTAGGCAAATTGTTTCATTCATTTGGTTGTCATATTTAGTGAAGCACATATATAGTCTTTTTTGTTTCTTCTAGGAGGAGCCATAACTAGGTGTAGCCATAGATATGAGCAAATACACCACTAGTGATTGATCCAAAGGCCAATTAAGAACAAACAAGGGAATATTAAGACATAAAGTCTAACCACCGCATTTAGATCTAAGGTCCCCATGATAATACCCCCGTTGATTAACCATGAATTAATACTACATATATTTTTAAGACTTGGGATTCAGCTTTTGTCAAACTCCATCTATCCCTCATCCTATCAACATGCAACGGTAACAACCTTGTGCATCCTCCAACATATGTGTGCACTCATATGTTAGTGCATCCAGATCATCATAGAAGATAACATATATTTGTATGCACACAAAACAAACTAGATCACAATTGCCATAACAATTCACTACTCAAATATCAACATAGTCATACAATAGATCATGGGAAAATAATATATTGCATCATATATCATGTTTGCCAAGAGATTACAGAGGGGGATGATGGGATGTTGCTGTAGTTGGTGACGGAGATGAGCCTCCCATGGGGGAGAAGCGACGTCGGTGGCCTCCTAGGGGCGGCGGCCCCTTGGCCCTTCTTCTTCCTTGGAGATGGTGCAGGAATGGAGGAGCTTCTCCCCCTCCTTGGGAGCTGCCAAGAAGGGGGATGTTCGTGGCTATGGTTGGATGCCTCCAAAAGTAGGGTTTCATCTCAATATATAGTGGTGGAGATGCAATCTTGGCCATAAGATGGATGCCCCTTAGATCAAAGGGCTCTTGGGAATATCTAGGATTCCCCTCTATCCTTAATGAGTACATCAAGTCATGGTTGGGCCGAAATTATCAAAGACGGAAGGAGTTTGAGTCAACCACGTCACATATTTTCGGAGCCCCGTAACTGCTTCAGTCCTCCGCAGTAATATGATTATAAAAAATGCATCCGTACCCTGATTGCGTCGAATTTTAAGTCTAAATTGTTGCACATAAAATTCCCCCTAACTTATCTTTCTACACTTTTTCCATTAGACGTTATCTCTATGATCGTTTCTGGCAATCTTTGAAAAGAGTTCTGCAGGGACAGATTGCAGGAATTTTCAGATTTCACCATAATGAGCAGTTTCCTTCCATATTTGTGTATTTCCTACATAACAAAGTGTAAACCAAGAACTTGTGTATTTCCTACACAACAAAGTGTAAACCAAGAACTTGTGTATTTTTGCAACTATTAGTAGGTTAGTCTCAATAAATATAATAATATTGCATAATAATAATTTTGAAGCAATAAACGACAAAGTTTATGGATGCATTTTACATGCATCAGCAACTATCAATGTGTTTGCCATAACTAAAAGAAAAACTAGCTGTTGTCCGGTACATTATCATCAAGGAAAAGCTTCTCAATAAGAATGCTAATGGAAAGAGGTGAAAGTTTAAAATCAAGATATTTGATCTTACCACAAATGTCTAGTAGTGCAGCATAATATGTTATGTGGGGCAAACCTTTACAGGAAGTGGTGAAACTAATGATAAATGATCATAACGTTTCAATTGAGTTCTTTACCAAGAAAAGGTAGGATTCAAGAAATGTGTTTCCCACTTCATGGAAATCGCATCATTGATTCACTTGTCATGTTAATCAAACAAGACATACATACAAACTACAAAGAGTTACGATAGACCTAAGTACGAGAAATGACTAAGAGTCATGAAATCTTATATTCGGATTTAAGACTGCAAAAGAAATATGATGCTTGATCTTATTGATGTCTACACACTTCTATTCTTGTAGACAGTTGTTGGGCCTCCAAGTGCAGAGGTTTGTAGAACAGCAGCAAGTTTTTGCTTAAGTGGATTACCCAAAGTTTATCGAACTCAGGGAGGAAGTAGACAATGGTATCCCTCTCAAGCAACCCTGCAATCAAGATACAAGAAGTCTCCTGTGTTCCCAACACACCCAATACACTTGTCAGATGTATATGTGCACTAGTTCGACGAAGAGATAGTGAAATACAAGTGGTATGGATAATTATAAGTGGTAACGGTGCCAGAAAAGAGCTTTAATGGTGCGTGGTTGACGTGGGAAGAGACTAAAGGCAATCTGAAATAAAGATGGAAGCAAGCAAACATGTAACAGATCTACTTGCAAATGGTGTTTCAATGCTTAGAAACAAGGCCTAGGGGTTATACTTTCGCTAGTGAACACTCTCATATAAATATCTTCTCTTCATGATACTACTCTGAACTACTCTCCGGTTCGACACTCTAATCCACGGTAGGGCTATAACAGCACTCCTCAAAGTTCGCTTTCCCCATCTAGGTAACCCCACACTGTCACCTTGAGCGCTAGATGGTTCCAACAAACACCACAATTTCATAGAGACATCCAACTCCAAATATAACCCATAACAAGTATTTGCAATCTCTAGCCTAAGTGCCACCATGGTGTGCATGCTGTCACTTTCACACACATGGGGAGAGCCAGAGATCTATTAAAGCACTTGAGTAGCAAGGTAGATCTACTTGATTACAAAGCTCATGATCACAATATGATCATGCATAGAGAGAGAGATAAACACATAACTACCGATAGAGCCCTTAGCCTCGAGGAAGAACTACTCCCTCATCATCATGGGAATGAGCAACAACGATGGAGATGGTGGTGGAGATTGATGGAGATGGCTCCGAGGGCACTTTCCCGTCCCGACAGGGTGCCAGAACAAAGACTTTCTGTCCCCCGAATCTCCCCTTCGGTGGCGGCAGCGTTGCAGAACTTTTCGTGGCTGGAGGCTTCTTATAGGCGAAGGGGCGATGTCAGAGGGTGGACCAGGGGCCCACACGACCTGGTGGCGCGGCCAGGGGGACCCGCGCCACCACATGGTGTGGCCAGCCCCTGGACCCTCTCCATCTCGTCTTCTGGCTCCGTGAGTCTTCCGGTAAAATATCGACTTTGGCTTTTGTCCGGTCCAATTCCGAGAATATTCATTTTCTAGCTTTTATGAAACCAAAAATAGTAGAAAACAGACAACTGGCACTATAGCATCTTGTTAATAGGTTAGTTCCAGAATGTGTGTAAAAATACTCCAAATTGTGGACAAAACATAAGAAAGTAGATATAAAACTAGTATGGAACATCAAAAATTATAGATACGTTAGCAACGTATCACTTATTAAGCAAAACAATTATTTAAATCTTTACCTAATAACTATAAAGTTATAAGGAAGAAATGAAACTTTAAAGAAAGACCAAAAACTCAATGTGTCTTAACAAATTCAAACCATTGACTACAATATGTAGCGATGCTTGAGTTTGTTGTATTTTCACTTAGAAATTGGATGCTACAGTGTCGTAGTGGGAAATTCTTGATTTGCTTTAAGATCAAAGGATTTTGGAATCACCAAAATATTGAGAGGACCTACACTTTTGAAGTATTTAAGTGGGAGCTAGATAGTTTCTTGATCAAATGTGTGAATGACATATTTGAGTGGGAGCTATGAGGATATCATAAAAGTCTCACATATGATAGCATATTTGAGTGGGAGCATGACAACATTCAATATGTGTATTTGACATATGATGAATGGTGCAATTGGTATTAGTGATACACTACAAGAAAAGTGTCCATCCGCAATGACTTGGCCTGTCAATCCTCGTAGAAGGCGCATCTTCCGTGACAAATTTCTTGGCTCGACCGTGGCTGATGGGAACTTCTTTTTTCTAGTTTCGTGGCCCTCTACTACGATGAAACTGCTAAAACATGGAGGAAGCTCGGTCGGTGCGTGGCAAAAGCAAGATTTTTGGTTCCTCGCGCGATGTAGACTTGTCGAAGTCTTTTGAGGCGTGTGGGTCCCGAACGTCAGTCTCTCTAGCGGACCATAGTTTTCGGTCGCGCCTCCCTGATTTGGATTTGATAACGTTGCTCGATGCGTCCACCGTTTAGTCAAGCTACCAGGTCCCACATGTCAGCATCTTATTAGAAGAATCATGTGTATGATGGATTTTTTCCTTCGCTCGCGCTTCCCTGTTCTGAACTTGATAGCGTTCCTCCATGCATCTATCGTTTAATTAGGATGCTGGGACCCACATGTCATCATCTCATTATACGAAACATGTGTATGTTATAATTTTTCCTTCGCTCGCACTACCCTGTTCCGAACTTGATAGCACTTCTCGATGCATCTACTATTTAATCACGCTGCTGGGCTCCACATGTCATCCTCTCATTAGAAGAAACGTGTGTATGATGGATTTTTTTATCTCGGTCGCGCCTTCGTGTTCCAAACTTGATAGCGTTGCTTGCTGTATTAGCCGTTTATTCAGGCTGATGGGTCTCTTATGTCAGTCTCACATTAGAAGAATAGTGAGTATGATGGAATTTTTTCTTCTCTAGCGCTACCATGTTCCGAACTAGATAGTGTTGCTTGATGAATCTACCATTTGGTCACGTTGCTGGGTCCCCCATTTCAGCCTCTCATTATAAGAAACATGTGCATGCTGAACTTTTTGTCGCTCACGCCTTCCTGTTTCGAACTGGCAACGTTGCTCGATGCAACATCTGTATAAGGTCGCGTTATTAGGTTCCACATATCAGCCTCTCTATAAATGAAACGTGCGTATGATGGAATTTTTTTTGGCCCCATCCGCTATTTTGACCATATAAGCCTCTTTGTAAATGAAACGTGCGTATGATGAACCTTTTTTTGGACGTGTCTGCTGTTTTGACCTTGGCAACTTGATGGGTCCCTGATGTAGCCCGACCTATGGTCGTTACCACATCAAGGTCTCCAACTTATGCCAAGTCGTCATGGACTCGAAAGGTGAATCCATTCATCTATATATGCGAGCCCACTTCTTACCCTATTGAATGGTATACTACTTCATACTCTGTCCTATGACCATAACAGGTTCACAACGACAAGCATAGAGACAAGGGAGGAAGCCCGAGGACTCATGACCAACAAAATGGAGGCTTGGAAGAGAAGAAGGAAGAGGCAGAGCCAAACCGGCGAGGGTTCCGGCGCCACCAAACCCACCGCCAGAATATCTGGCGCCAGAACTAGTGGACCGAATCCTGCACCGACCGAACCGGCAAACTGGAGTTCCATCTGAAAGCGCTTATAGGAAGCCATTCCAGCGATGATTGGAAATCCCGGCGCTAGATCCGGCTCCGCCGGACTTACTGCCGGAATTACCCATCTGCACGGATCTGGGTTTGATGCCCTAGAATATTCCCTTTAGTTACCCTTTTGCCTAAACTACCCCCATTCTAGTGGATGGCCTATAAATAGAGCCCCCGCACCCTCATATATCCATTAGGCATAGATGATATACTAAAGACAACACCCTTTTTGGAATCTCTAGTTTTGCCTCATCCCCTTTACCAAGGGGACCGACTATCATCACCAACTTTGTTGGAGTTTGCATCGCGCATCTATCATTGTACAAGGCCTACGTTTGCGAGTGCGTGAGCTTAGTTGTCAAGACCCTCTCCAAGGTGTTCTTCCCTCTCCGCTTGGGATCGAGGGAGCACATTGACCGATCTTTCCTTGCGAGGATTCTATTTGACCGGTGGCCGATGGCGGAAGTAATTAGCCTTGTATCATGTGAGTTTTGCGTGTGTTCATTGTATTCTTCGCGAGGCCCCATCGATTTGACCACTAGATCCGTGAAGATCGGGCCACCCTTGAGGTCACCCCTTATCAACTGGTATCAATAGCTTTTGGTTGCCACAGATTTCACATCGATTTGGTCTTTTCCCCATAAATTTGAAAATTCCACCAAAAATAGCCCCAATTTCGTGTTTTGGATCAATCTGTGATATGAGTGAGTTTTGGTAGGTTTTGATCCATGGATTACTTGCTAAACTTGTTGATCTACCTTCCGCTATGTTCCCATGGCCTAATTCCATCATTTGTCTCTCAGATATGAAGTTTTTCATCAAGTTTTTCCATAGAAATCGCGTTTTTCGTGTCCCCAAACTCATTCTAGCTCTAGGTCTGGCGAACCGAAACAATAACTGGAATTTCCGACAAGAATTCCTGTGCAACCGACCCTACGGCTGGAAATTCTGGTGCCAGTTCCGGCGCGACCGGGTTTGCTGCCAGCAGCTTCAGCTCCACACCATTTTGAGTATAACTTTTTTGCATCCGAACTCAGATTTTGGTGTTCTTTATCTCATTTCGAAGAGTACAAAGAGCTCTAAATCATCATCCAAGCAGTTTATGCTATCTACTCCATCCAAATTCCGTGAGGAAGGCAGAATCTAACAATAAAGGGTGAATATCAGCGATGAAAGGTATAAAAATTCTACGACTTCTCCCCACTTGCATCCCTTTATGAGCCACACTATATTTGCAACCAACAAATGCCTATTGAGACTAGTTACTCCTATGATTACTATGCACATTTGATACCTTGTAGAATTCCGAGGAAAAGTTGTGAGCATGCTATCTCATATAGTTATCTTGTATAGTTGTTGGCACAAGGAAGAGGCAAGTGAAAAAGAATAGAAAAAGAAAGAAAAAGAGAAAAAATAGAAAAGGAAAAAGAAAAAGAAACAAACAAACAAGTGCCTCATAGAATAGGAAGCGCAAGCTCGATGAACTTCACATAGGTAGTACTTATTGTGCATATCTTGTAGCCCACCAATTTTTGTGCAGTCGAACTAGTGTCTCTCCTTACACTTGTGCGACACGAGCTTATAGTCTTTGCTAGGTAATCATTTGGTTATTATGTCACTTTTCTCTGTCACACAAGTCCCATTTATCCCACCGTGTGTGTTTCCTTGTACATAATTCCTTTCTTGTGGATTGACTTGTTTTGCTTTGTGATCATCGCGATTCTTTACTCGCCATTACAGTATCTTGATTTCGGATTGTTCTTGGACATGCCACCTTCCACACCTATACATCATATGCTTTGTGCGTGTGTGTTTTAGTAGTTAGTTGGTTTTGGTGTGCCGTGCGAACTTCAGTTTACTTGGTTTTTATTGCTATCAAGTGTGGGCCACTTGCACGGTACTATCTTCCAAGGTAAATTAAGGTTTGATGTTGCATCCCTAATCCCCCACCACTTCTATATACACCACTTGGTCTTGTGTATCATGTCTAGGGACTCTGGAACCGGGGTTGATTTCTATGAAGAATCCACGATGAGCCACCATGCATATGCCTCCACAAGCATGGATGACATGATGGAGCACTACACCGACAATGGATCCACATGCTTGGGTGATATAGAGTACTACAACAACAATAACTACCCAAGCATGGACGACTTCAAGAACGACAACGACAAGCTCCTCAAGTCACTTCGACCAAGACAGAGCCTCCACCTCGAGAGCGCCAAGGTCCAACATCAAATGGACAAGTTCCAAAGCACCCTCAACAACTTCAAGAAGGACATGGATGGCAAATTCGCCAAGAACATGAGGATCCTCACCAAAATTAATGAGTCTACCTCAATAAGTCACCATAATCATAAGAAGTGTGCCAAGGAAAAGGATCATCGTCGCGAGCGTCATATGTATGACCACGTGCGCCACCTACATCAACCTTCAGCAAGGAATGCCAATGACCTCCATCGACACCATCATAAGGCACCTTTAACTACTAGTGCCACCACCAAGCTGGAACCAAGAGCAAGCCTTCTTCCACGCCATCAAGCTTCAACGCCAATGACCTCCATCGACACCATAATAAGGCACATTTAACTACTAGTGCCACCACCAAACTGGAACCAAGAGAAAGCCTTCTCCATGCCATCAAGCTTCAACGCCAAGACTTGACGTCCTAGAGGATGCATGCAATAACTTCATGGATGAGAAGGACGAAGACCTCTACTTCACCAAGTTGGACGAGTACGTCAAGAGGATGTCTACTCAATCCAAGGTGGCCATGGACAAGGATGAGCAAGATAAAATCCAAGAGTCTACACTTCAAGATGGAGTAAGCCATGACAACATATGTGATGAAGTCAATCCAAGCAGCGCTCTCGACAACAACATGATCCTACTTCCACCGCTTCTACAAGATGGTGACATGACGGTCGAGCATGGGATTTTCCCTTCAACCATGGAGGTGAACAATGACCATATTATGGCATCCAATTCTGAAGGCGACAAGGTCGAGAATGGTAAGCATGGGATTTTCCCTTCACCAAAGGAGGCACATGAAGTTGAGCAAACCGGGCCTATCCCTATATGCTTGAGTGATGATGTGGTACCAATCCCATCTGAGTATGAGAGCCACTTATCCCACTTGAGTGAGAGCAAGAGTGATATGAGTGACCCTACCATACGTGAGATTGAGTGCTTACACTTGGAGGGCATGAGTGATACACCAGGTGAGTTGAGAGTGGTAGTTGATAGGTCATGTGAGACCCCTTTGATTTCTAACGACTTACCCTCTACCTCTAGTGTGTTCTATCATGATGTGCTAGGTTCCATGGATCAAGAAGTGCCAAGCTTGGAGATTATGATGCCTCCGACCAAGAAGATGTACATGGTGGATGAAGATGATGCCATCCCCATAGATGATGAAGAAGTCGCCCACATGGAGGCCAATACTACCATAACACCCACTTCATATGAGAGGTATGAACAAGATAAAAATAAGGGTGTTGATGATGCCATGATCCCGCTAGTGGACATGATGACTTGTGATGATTGGCATGCTATGGATGATATTTTTGACATTACATATGACTCATTCGTATTTCCATGTGATACTTTGCCTTTGCATAATGTTGAGCATGCGAAATTATTTGATTGTGATGATGTTACCATAGACATGCCATGCTCTACACGTTACGTTGATAATATCATTGCTTGCACTTTGTTGAACAATTGCCTCTTTCTAATATTTTGCTTGCAATGATGTTAAAAACGGTACCTCTTAGACCATGCTTTGTCATGGATGTTTTATGATTTCTCCCGTTGCTAGCAATAATATGGATGATTGCTCTTTCACTTGTTTTTCTTGCAATAATAATTCTCATATGGTTTCTATCGAGATGCCCCCATAGGTTTCTCAAATTTTGGAGATTTTTATGAATTCCATGATAAGAATGTTCCCCACTTGCATAATCACCATGCATATATTTCACACTTGATTGACAATAATGGTGATGTGCACAAGAAGAGATACATTATGATGGATGATGTGTTTCTCTACCATGCACACATGTTCTTCCTTTTGTGTATGATGTTTGTAGGTACCCGCACTAAAATGTTAACCTTGATTGAGCACGAGTTGACAAAAGGAGCTCTAGAGAGCATCCCACAAGTGAGTTCAAGATCGAACCCAGCTCTGATACCTTTTGCATGCTTTGCATCTTTCATGCTGAAAAATTGCAATTTCATATGGTTTGCTTGCAAGCATGTGGATGGTATTCTTTCACTTTGTTACAATCATGTTTCTTTGCTATTGGATTTTGATGCTTTGTGTGTTGCAACAGAAATGTTGAACAATTTCCCTTTCTGATGTTTTGTGTGCAACCATATTGCCATTATGAGCATGTATTGTCATGAGAGCTTCCAAGTATCTCGTACTATTTTTGCAAAAAACATAAGGACCACTTGCTCTTTCATACGGTTTGTTTGAAAACATGTTGATTTTGCTTTCACTCGTGATACACATACGTCCATGATCTTTGCTTTGGATGATTTGTTTGTGGCATCCAACACATTGAACAATTTATCTTTAAAATGGTTGATTTGCACACTTAATGACATTGTTTTAGATATCCTTCCTCATGTGTTTTTGCTGAATTATCCTAGATTTGCATCAAATATGTCGATAAATATTTTCATCAATTGCTTTGAGTGCCACCTTGATGGCTCAATGCACGACGCCCAGAAAAATGCTTGATGGCGGTGTTGATGTAGAGCTCGTTGGGAACCCCAAGAGGAAGGTATGATGAGCACAGCAGCAAGTTTCCCTCAGTTATGAAACCAAGGTTTAATCGAACCAGTAGGAGCAAGGAAACATCTCAAAGGTGTTACTAGCTGAGCTTTGGTATGCACTACCGTGCTAGTAGCGTGGAGACCTGCACAACACAACCACGTAACTTTGTCCCCAACTTGCGATGAGGTTATCAATCTCACCGTGTTTTGGAAAACAAAGGATTAAACGACGAATGGAAAGAAGTAAAGTTTGCAGAAAGTAAACACAAAGCAGTAAAGATTGTAGATTGTATGTAAAAGACAAGGACCGGGATCCATAGTTCACTAGAGGTGGCTCTCCTTAGATAGATAACATGGGTGAACAAATTACAGCGGGCAATTGACAAACACCGAGAAAGCAATACATGCATATACTAATCATCTTGACTCCTCTGAGACTTGATTGGGCATTACAACATAATACATAGACCGCCATCCAACTGCATCTATGACTAATAATCCACCTTTAGGTTATCATCCGAACCCCCTCTAGTATTAAGTTGCAAGCAATAGATTATTGCTTTTTAACGATGTGCGTAAAAGTAAACAATACGATTGTTCTATAAACAAAGGATTGCTGTTTTCTCCCTAGTAGCAACAGCACATCTAGTACCTTAGAGATTTCTGTCACTTCCCTAGATTACCAGAGGCATGAACCCACTATCGAGCATAAATACTAACTCTTGGAGTTGCTAGCATCTACTTGGCCAAGATAGCTACTAACAACGGAAAGCATGCAAGATCTCAAATAACAAAGACATGATAGAATCAATAATCAATCTGAAATAGCATCTCAGTATCCATCGGATCCCCGCAAACACAACATGTATAATACAAATATATGATCTTGATCATGAACGGAGCTCACAAGATCTAAACAGGAAAGCACAAAGAGGAGAAACCAGCCATCTAGCTACTACATGGATCCGTAGTCCAAGGATGAACTACTCACGCATCACACCGGAGGCTTGCATGATGATGAAGAAGGCCTCCAGGGTGAATTCCCCTCTCTGGCAGGGTGCCGGGAAGAGCTTCAGATCCCTCCCGATCTAGGGATGGAGATCACGGCGGATACAGACTCTTTCGTGGATTTTTGATCCGTACTTAGGGTTTTCGTCCCGAGGGCAATATATAGGCGGAAGGAGAGGCTGAGGGTGTGCCTGGGCTGGCCACACCACCCCCTGGAGCGGGCCAGGCCTGGCCGTGCGGCCAAGTGGTGTCGCCGCCCTCTGGCCCTTCTCCGTCTCGTATTCTGGCACTTGATCCCTTCCGGAAAAATAGGCACTTTGGCTTTTGTCCCGTCCAATTCCGAGAATATTCATTTTCTGACTTTCCTGGAACCCGAAAACAGCAGAAAACAGGCAGCTGGCACTATGGCCCTTATTAATAGGTTAGTCCAAGAAATCATATGAAAAGTACTCCAAAGTTGGAACAAAACACAAGAAAGTGGATAAAACCAAGCATGGAACATAAAAAATTATAGATACATTTGCAATGTATCACACGTTAAGATATTTTATGGAGTTTTGAGTTTCCACATTTGGATGATGTTAAAATGATTTCCATGCGCATTGACCTTGCTTATGCATTCCATTTGCTATCTTATATTGTGATAATAGTGTTGTGAGCAAGAATGGACATGCCATAAATGACATGCTCATTGATCATGCACAAAAATATTTTACATGGTATCTATTGTGTGAAGGTACAATTGCTTACATGTCAACCTCTATGAACCAAGAGTTGACAACACGAATCGTAGAGAGTTACCTAAGGCTGCCCTTCAATAAGCTATCTCTACATCATAAGTCGACTTCCTTCTACTTGAGGACTCATGCTATAATATTCATGAATTGGCTACGCTTTGAGTTTTGCTTCACTTTTATGGTGAGCTTTGTAGGCTTCATGGAAGGTGAAGGAACATTGAAGTGTTGTCAAGTCAATCTTGCCGAGGACAACTATATGGTGAACCCCAGGATCAGGAATGTCTCTCGACCTATTCTACTTTGTGATGAGCATGTATAGTCGAGGATGACTCTTTTTGAAGGAGGGGCTGATGTAGCCCAACCTACGGTTGTTACCACATCAAGGTCTCCAACTTATGCCAAGTCGTCATGGACTCCAAAGGTGAATCTGTTCCTCTATGCAAGCCCACTTCCTACGCTATTCAATGGTATACTACTTCATACTCCGTCCTATGACCATGACAGGTTCACACCGACAAGCATGGAGTCAAGGGAGGAAGCCCGAGGACTCATGCCCGACAAGATGGAGGTTTGGAAGAGAAGAAGGAAGAGGCAGAGCCATACCGGCGTGGGTTCTGGTGCCGCCGAACCCACCGCCAGAATATTCGGCACCAGAATCGGCGGACCGGATCCCGCGTTGACCAAACCGGCGAACAAACCGGTGAACCAGAGTTCTGGATGAAAGCGCATACAGAAAGCCATTCTGCGGAACGACCAGAAATCCCGGTGCCAGATCCGGCGCCGCATGACTTACTGTCGGAATTATCCATCTACGCACGGATCTGGGTTTGATGCCCTGGAATATTTCCTTTACTTGCCATTTTTCCTAAACTACCCCCAATCCCCATTCTAGTGGCTGGCCTATAAATAGAGCCCCCACACCCTCATGTATTCCTTAGGCATAGATGATAGACTAAAGACAACCTTCTTTGTGGAATCTCTAGTTTTGCCTCATCCCCTTTACCAAGGGGACCGACTATCGTCACCAACCTCATTGGAGTTTGCATCGTGCATCCATCATTGTACAAGGCCTATGTTTGCGAGTGTGTGAGCGTAGTTGTAAAGACCCTCTCCAAGGTGTTCTTCTCTCTCCGCTTGGGATCGAGAGAGCATGTTGACCGATATTTTCTTGTGAGGATTCTATCAGACCGATGGCCGCTGACGAGAGCAATTGGCCTTGTATCGTGTGAGTTTTTCATGGTTTCATCGTGTTCTTCGTGAGGTGTGCATCTACTTCCGCTACCTTCTCCATTCCCCTTGTTTTCCCATCCATTTGACCACGAGATCCATGAAGATCGGGCCACCCTTGAGGTGACCCCTTATCAGTCCCAGATGTCAACCTCCTCTATGCAGGAAACATGTCTATGCTGGGTCCCAGATGATAGCCTCTATTTAAAAGAAATGTGTGTATGTTGAACCGTTCTTTCGGGTCCTAGATGTCAGCCTTAGAGTACAAAAAAATGCTCATAAAGGCCGAATTAAAAAGCTTCTGGGCTAACTCAAGGCGGATGCCCTATTCTTCATGGGCTATATTCTATGGGCTTACTCCTAAATTGAATGGGCTATGGTCAGTGGCCACAAGACCACGAAAAGGCCAAATTAGAAGGTTTTGGGCTATGCTTGGGGCTAATATGCTAATTTAATGATCTATGCTTGGGCCTGCTGGTTCCGACATGTTAGTTTGTCTATAAGTGGAACCTGTGTATGATGGACTTTTTTTTCGGTCGTGTCCGCTGTTTTGACCATGACAGCTGTGTATTGTCTTACTACTGGGGCCCCTATGTTAGCCTCTCTGGTATGTTCTGCCTTGTGGGTCCTTGATGCAACCTTGTATGTTCTGTCTGGTGGGTCCCTGATACCGGCCTCTCTATACAAGTATTTAAACTTTTTTCAAACCCACCCTAAAAAACTCGAGGGACGCTGCAGGATGGTAGGTTCGTGATGTCAGGCTCTCCATAATGCGATATTGATAGAAAAA
The DNA here is from genome assembly GCA_023614405.1 of Avena insularis. Taxonomy (NCBI): domain Eukaryota; kingdom Viridiplantae; phylum Streptophyta; class Magnoliopsida; order Poales; family Poaceae; genus Avena; species Avena insularis. The sequence goes on along the minus strand of CM042686.1, from coordinate 421,411,644 downwards.
ATGTAAACCCAAGATATATATAGCTCGGTTATTCTACAACCGGTTTTAGATTAATAATCCACAACAGGTCAAGAACTTACTAGAATATATTGACTAAACTTATCTCTGTATAGCGCATGAACTATCCTCGCTGTAGCACGTCCGATCTACAGTAATTTTCTTTGAGTTTTTAACTATTTTTTGGAATTGCATAAATGATATACCATTGGAAAGCTACAGAAATTCTGTAAATTTTTCGTATTATAACTTTTTCAAATCTATTACTGTTTAAATTTAATTTTAAAAATACTGAACCATGTTCAAAAGTGCTGTACGTGAATTTATGATGCTATTTTTCAACCGTTTGTCGGAATGATGCAAATAATATGGCGTTGGATAGATACTGAAAGTTCGTAACTTTTTGTGTTGTAAGTTTTTCCAAATTTGTCACGGTTTTAAAAAAATTGAAAATACTAAATTTCAGAAGTATTCAAAACACGGACAGACGCCATTTAGTTGATTTTTTTTCAACCGTAGATCGGAATGATGCAAATGATATGTCATTGGAAATATATGGAGTAGACGCATGTTATTCATTCGGATCATTTTTGGTAATTGTTTTTAGTTTAGGCGTAATTTTTAAATTACTATCCGCTCCTCACAAACGTAGTTAAAATGCCTACGATTTTCTAAATTGCCCGCGAAGCGCACCTGAACTTTTCCCGCGAGGGCACCTGAAATTTTCCCACGAGCGCACATGAACTGTCCGCGATAGCACGGCTGAACTTTTCCCGCGAGCGCACCTAAAATGTCCATGTATTTTACTGAACTTTCTATGATATCGCACCTGAACTTTTTATCACCGACTTACTAAACTGCCCACGATATCACACCTGAACTTTTCCCGCGAGCACAGTTGAAGTGCATGCGAAGATCTTATGCTGCCCAGAGTCAATGGTTATACTCCCTGAAGACACTGCTTATGTTGTCCGGTGTCAGTGCCTGAACTACCTCGGAGTCACTACTTGAACTGCTCGAAGGCACTACATGAACTTACCAATAGACACTGGTTGTACTTCCTAGAATCAATGGTTATACTTCCCAAAGACACTGCTTATGCTGCCCGGATTCACCGCCTAAACTGTCTCGGAGGCACTACATGAACTTACCGGGAGGCACTATCTATGTTGTGCGAAGTCAAATGGTATACTCTCCGAGGACAATGCTTATGTTGTCCAGAGTTACTACTTGAACTGCCTCAGAGTCACGACCTGAACTGATCGTATGCACTTTCTAAACTATCAGCGATATCGCACGTGAACTTCTCATGCACTTCTCCATGAGTGCATCTAAAATTCCCATGTATTTTCTGAACTACTCGCAGTAGGGCATTTGAACTGCTCGTTCATCAGGGGTGAACTTAACAAAAGAAAGTACATCGAGTGAGAGACAAAGGGTGAACTCAGAGTAAGATAAACTAGTTCACAAAAAAAAATCTTGGCATCCACAAAATCATGCAACAATTTTTTTAGCGGTGATATACAACATAGAAATGAGTAGAAAATAGTAGTATCAAAAAACACTATTCTACATCAGAACACACCACGAGAGATAAATTCAGAAAAGAAAATTAATCAGGAGACGTGCAAATAGAGCTAGCTATCTACCCAGAGTAGCAACGCCATTTGTTTCTGCCTCCGCGTGTGCTACAGAGATGGGGCTAGCTAGTTAGATGATGTGATAGCAGTAGCACATGCATCCGCGGATAAGAAAAGCAACAACGCCGGCAGACTGGTATGGATCATAGAGACACGATAAAGATGAGGGAATTTGTCAACACCCGGATTTTTAATTCCAAATACCTGTTACGTCATATATCGCAATCCAGGGATTACTATTTTTGCGAGACATAACAGATTGGATATTATAGTACATCATCCATTACAAACCATAATAAGGTCTTACACAAATAAAGGATCTCATAATCCAGTCTTAATACAAACAAGCAGTGGAATAATAAAGCGTAGTAGTGGGCTCCATCTTCAGTGTCACAGACAATACTAACGATGGGAGATGATTCTGGTTGTCGTAGCCGTCCTGTTGTCCATCTTCCTGATAGTCCTCCTCATAGTTTGGCCACGGGACTAGCCAGGGACAAAGCCATGAAAACTCTTTAAGTACTCACAAACTATCACTAACAATTATAACCCTGAATCATCATACTTAGTATGCGGATAATCAATTATAACCTTTCAATTACACACTCTAGTATATGCACCTCCCCTATGAGCCTGGCCTACTAGCCATGGCCATCTGCCATCCTGGGCACTGCATAGGTGGACATCATCAAGAGTGAGCCTCAGCTCAAACCTATCCCGCGAGGGAACCCATACTAATGCATATAAACTTCCGGCTAAGCCCTACCCAATTCAGGTATTGTGGTTGTACGGTAAACTTGGAATGGTATCGCATCTAAACCCAACCATCAGGTTTTTTATAAAGGGGTAAGGCTCATGCCTCAACATTTTCATCATCAAATTCACTTGTGTTTCTCAACACATTTCAATAGAATAACTCATCATTCCAAGGTTTTCATAATCATTTTCACCAAGTAGTACCATCTAAAGTGATCAAGTTTTATGCTTAGCACTAGCCACTAAGGTTAAGAGTGTTCACTACCGAGGGATGCTAATATCAATTTCATGCCATAGAATGACATCTAAGTGTAACTAGGTAGGCCTAGTTTTATACTCTTTATGCTATCTATTTTAAAAGTAAAGAACTTTAGTAAAGTAAAAGAAGTAAAGCTTGCAAGTAAAACTTGGGATGGGTATTAATCAAAATATACAACCCAAGCATGCCTAATGCATCTTACTTAGGTTAACTTGTATCTAGTGATGGCTTGCAAGTATTAGCTTCCCAACAATAGCTTGCCTTGATTGGTGCAGTGATTGAAGTTTTCTTCGTCTTCTTTGGGGTAGAACTCCTCCTCCTCGTAGACTTGGTCGGTACTATCGTCTATAAAAGAATACGGGGTACACAATCACCAAACAATACTTAACTAAGTCTATTTAGCACACTAAGGCACACACTTGATGCTCTAGTATCATCACAATCATCACATGATTTAAAGAACTAGTTTCATTTATTTGATTTGAGAAAAGTAATTTCTACTCATTGAAATTAATTAAGATTTAATATTCTCCAATTAAAATATGGGATCATGTGGACACATGTCATCACCACATATTCTAATACATGGAAATGTGATTTAAAGCGTTGGCCACATTTTATAAAGTTTAAGATTAGTATTTAAATGATTTAAAGTGACTAGAAATGCCCTAATAGCATTATTTGGTACTAGTCCAATGTCACTGCCTGTAAACCTAAATATTTTTACATATTCATGTAGGTATTATCAAATGTGATTTTTGAGAGTTGTAATCAACTCAAAAGCTATTATGGTTGATTTTTGAAAAATGTTTGAAGTTGCAAAAGTCTCTGTTTTGTTATTTTTGCTATAGATTATCTCTAACTCCAAATGATTTAAATCCAACGGGCTTGGATAGATAATTTAATTTCCTTTCTAGAAAAATTGGAATCATGCAATTTGGTTAACTGAAACTCTCTGGATTGATTTTTGAATAAGTGGACAGAAACTAGTTTAAACTAAAAAGGAAAAATCATATTTGAATACCCTGGGCTGCGCGGGAAAGCTAAACAGGCCGGCCCAGTGGCACTCCATGGCGCAGTGGTCTACTGACAGCACGGACCCACTGGTCAGCGAAACTAACTAAGCGAAACGGTATGGGCGAATCTGAGACGTGCGATCAAATTCTAATCTAACGTCCGAGAGTCATCATCGACGACGAACAGCTCCGACGAGGAACTAGACCTAGCGCGACGGTGGGGGTCTCGTGGGGTGCACCTGGGCTCCAGCTAGGCTCGGCGACAAGGGCAAATGGCGTGGTAGACGATGACGAGGCGAGGCGTGGTCACGACAGGGCTGGGGGTGGTCGCAATCGACGGCGCCCTTCTCCTCCAGCAGCGGCGGACTCTGGTGGAATTCCGGCACGGTGGTGCTCACCTTGCTCTGGGAAGAGGTGGGGAAGGTCAGTGAGGAGAGGGGAGTCGAATGGTGTGAGGATTGGAGGCTGGGATGGCCTCCTTTTATAGCTCGACGAGGGGACGGAATGGTGCTGGCTGGTGTCTCTGGCGAGGGCGGCACAGACAGCTAAGGGCATGGATGGGGTAGGTGGACGGTGCGGTGTCTCCTGGCGGTTCTCACGGACTTAATGGCGCGATGTGGGGCGGTGTGGAACGGTCGGGTGCGTGCGGTGCTCTGGGCGGAGGCAGAGATGTTTGCGGTGGCGTGCGGCTGCTAGGGGTCACGCGGCGGCGAACGGGGGTGTTTGCCGGGGTAGCGTGATCATGGCAAGGCTGCGTGTGCGAGGTGAGGGCAAGGCGCGATGCGTGTAAGCTGGTAGAGCGCGGCGCACTGGCGCGCTCTGGACACGGCGCAGAGAGGCGGTGCACGGTGCAGAGAGGCGGTGCACGGAGGTGCTACTGTGGTCCAGGGCTGGGCTTCGACCGTGGGGTGGACATGGGGTGGAGGTAGGAGCTCGCGTGTCTGGTGCGCGTCTTGGGCGATGCAGGCGTGGCTCCTGGCATGCTGCCCACTGTCGGCCGACAACGACCAAGAATGGGCGGCGCTCCACTGTGCCAGCGGCGAAGGGGGGAGCTGGTCTGGGGATGGGTTAGGCTTAGAGGGAACATGGTAGTAACTAGGGAACCATTTGGTCGATGATCACTATACCAAACAGTAAAGTTAGGCTAGAGCTTTTTCTATGCATGCCAAGTATTTGATGAAATGGCCGCATGAAAATTATTTTTGAATTTTTGATTCAAAATTTTTGAGTGGCTTGTATTAAGCTTGAGAGACTAGGTTTGCTTGGGATTGCCAAGGTGAATTCATTTGATGTGTTTTTGAAAAAGTGTGATCTTAACACATACACTTGATTTAATTTTCAAATGTCCTTTAAATTGAGTGGCTAAATGTTTTTGTAAGTTTGTAAAGTGGGCCTTGATACATCTTTGCTTGGTCTAGCAAGGGGTGAAAAGAGTTGGAAATGTTTCTGTTAGAAATCTTCTCCTAGGAACACCTAAAGTGGCCTAGTGGTTTAAAATGGTCAAAATGACCACTTGCCTTATTTAATCTTATTTGATTTCTTTCTCTTTGGATTTTGTTTGTAAATGGTCTAGATGATGTGGCATTCACCTTTAAACCATTCCATATCATTTGTATGGCAATATACACTCAATTCTATACTAATGCAAACACACATGCATTCATACGCTTTTTCTTAATAAAAGTTTTTGTTAACCCTAAATTGGGTGATTAGAATTGGATAATATTGATTATAAGATTTAGGGTGTTACAAACCTTCCCTACTTAAACAAAATCTCGTCCCGAGATTTAAGAAAAACTAGGAACTAAAGAGATCTGGAAACTCAGTCCTAATATAATCTTGTCGCTCCCAGGTAGCTTCTTCTTCGGTATGGTTGCTCCATTGGATCTTGAGAAACTTGATACTCCGGGTCCTGGTGGTTCTGAAAGCTTCCTCCAAGATACGAGATGGGCACTTCACGATACATCAGATCCTTGTTGATATCAATGGCTCGGTGATCGATGTTTTTGAACACTTCGGTCTTCTCCGGAACTTCTAGGCATTTGCGAAGTAACGAGATGTGGAACACATTATGGATGGATGACATCTCCTCTGGCAGTTCCAGTTGATACAATACTTCTCCTCGGTGATTCAAAATCTTGAAGGGTCCAATATATCCGGGGGCTAACTTTCCTTTCAGCTGAAAATGCTGCATTCCTTTCAACGGCGACACTTTGAGATACACAAAATCTCCGACATTGAAAGTCAGGTCTCTACGTCTCTTGTCGGCATAACTCTTCTGTCTAGATTGGGCAGTCTTGAGGTGCTCAAGGACTTTGTGAACCTTCTCTTCGGCTTCTCGTAGGATGTCAGGTCCGAAAATCTGTCTCTCTCCTACTTGCGACCAATTCAAGGGGGTACGACACTTTCTTCCATATAGAAATTCAAATGGGGCCATTTGCAAATTAGCTTGATAACTGTTGTTGTATGAGAATTCTGCGAAAGGCAGACAATCTTCCCATTTTGATCCATACTCTAACACACAAGCTCTCAACATATCTTCCAAGATTTGGTTGACTCTCTCAGTTTGTCCATCAGTCTGCGGGTGATAAGCTGTGCTGAAATTCAACTTGGTTCCTAATCCTTCTTGGACTTTCTACCAAAATCTCGAGGTAATTTGGGTTCCTTGATCCGACACTATGGTCTTGGGGGTTCCATGCAAACTGACAATTCTAGCAATGTACAACTCTGCTAGCTTCGAACTTGGGTAGGTTGTCTTGGCAGGTATAAAATGGGCTACCTTGGACAGTCTATCAACTATGACCCAGATAGAGTCATTTCCCCTACTAGAAGTAGGCAAACCGGTGATAAAGTCCATTCCGACGGAATCCCATTTCCATTTCGGAATATGCAATGGTTGCAATAGTCCCGTGGGTCTCTGATGTTCCGCCTTGTCTCTCTGACAGATATCACACTTGGCTATGTAGCTTCCGATCTCTCTCTTCATCTTGTGCCACCAAAATTTCTCCTTCAAATCCGGATACATCTTTGTTCCTCCGGGGTGGATAGAATAAAGAGTATCATGAGCTTCTTGCATGATAACTTGCTTCAGCTCTAAATCTGCTGGCACACAGATACGTCATTTGTACCACAAAACTCCTTCTTCATCTTCGGTGAATCCAGGTACCTTCCCTGACTGATACGACACTTGATTCTGTTGATACTTGCATTTCCTTTTTTCTCCTTCTTGATCTGACTGATCAAAGTGGGTTGAAGTTCAATGCTAGCTAAAAATCCTTTGCTAACTAGCTCTGTTCTAAACTGCTCCAACTCTTCATGCAACCTTGGCTGTGCTTCTTTGATCATGGTGTTTAATCTACACGGCAATCTTCTAAGAGCATCCGCTACCACATTGGCTTTGCCGGGGTGATAGTAAATGTCAAGGTCATAATCCTTGATTAACTCTATCCATCTCCTTTGCCTCATATTCAGCTCCTTCTGAGTGAAAATATACTTCAGACTCTTTGATTCGAATAAATCTCACAGCGGTTACCCATCAGGTAATGACGCCATGTCTTCAAAGCTAAAACTACAACTACTAATTCAAGATCATGGGTAGGGTAGTTTTGCTCATGCTGCTTCAGTTGTCTTGACAAATATGCTATGACTTTGCCTTCTTGCATCAACACACATCCGAGAACAATCTTGGATGCATCACAATACACATCAAAAGGCTTCTTGATATCCGACATGATCAGTATTGGGGCTGAAATCAATCTCTTCTTGAGCTCTTGAAAACTTGCTTCACATTTGTTGGTCCATTCAAACTTCTTATCTTTTTTCAGCAATTGGGTCATCGGTCTTGCGATGCTCGAAAATCCTTCAACAAACTTGCGGTAGTATCCCGCTAATCCGAGAAATGCACGGACTTGAGTTTGAGTGGTTGGGGCTTCCCATTCTTCAACATCTTTGATCTTGGAGAGATCAATAGCGACTCCTCCTGCCGACACAATATGTCTGAGGAATCCTACTTCTTTCAGCCATAACTCACATTTGCTAAACTTGGCATACAACTAATGCTCTCTCAGGGTTTCAAGGACGATTCTCAGATATTGCTCATGGTCTTCTTCTGACTTGGAATAGGTAATAATATCATCGATAAAAACAATGACAAACTTATCGAGAAAGTTCATAAAAATCTTATTCATGAGATTCATGAAATAAGCGAGGGCATTGGTTAATCCAAAAGACATGACCGTATACTCATATAATCCATATCTGGTGGTAAAGGCGGTCTTTGGAATATCCGTTGCATGAATCTTGAGTTGATGATAACCAGTTCTAAGATCAATCTTAGAAAACACTCTAGCACCAGTCAACTGATCAAACAGATCCTCTATCTTGGGCAGTGGGTACTTGTTCTTGATGGTGACATCATTTATCTTCCGGTAATCTATGCACAAACGGTTACCTCCATCTTTCTTGTCGACAAACAGTATAGGTGATCTCCATGGCGATGCGCTCCGTTGAATCAAACCTTTCGCCATCATAGCATCAAGTTGCTTCTTCAGCTCCACTAGTTCAGATGGGTTCATGCTATAGGGTCTGTGAGATATGGGTCCAGTTCCAGGAATTAGTTCAATGATGAACTCGATATCCCGATCTAGGGGCATACCGGGAAATTCATCTGGGAATACGTCGGGGTATTCACAGACTACTCTGACTTGGTCTATGGTTGGTAGGGCTAGACTCTTGTTGCATTTGAACTGACGGTGCAAGGTTTCAAAAATATGCTCTACTGATACTCCAGAGCTACTGGTCATGGTTATGGCTTTCTTGGCACAGTCGATCAATCCTTTATGTTTTGACATCCAATCTAGTCCTAGTACTACTTCCAAACCTTTGGTTCCAAGTACTATTAGATTGGCATAAACATCTATTCCATGGATTCTGATAGGTATAGCCTTGCAATTTTTTCTAGCTTTGGTGGTTGAACCAGGTATTTGAACTATCATAACATGCTTCAATTTTGTTGGTTGAATCTTACTAGTGCATGCAAATTCTTCTGTAACAAACGAGTGTGATGCTCTAGAATCAAACAACACTCTTGCTAATACTGAGTTAACAAAAAACATACCCAGCATGACATCTAGCGCTTCCTGGGCTACTTCAGCATTCACGTGGAACAAACGACCGTTGCGGTTAAGCGAATTCCCTGGGGCGAATATTCTTCCAGGCCGAACACGGCGTTGCTGCTGAGCTGGGGCATTCACATTGGTGGCTGCCGCAAGCTTCTTGGGACACTCGTTGGAGTAGTGACCCTTCACTCCACATTCAAAGCAAGTAATCTGGGACTTGTCTTTGGCTGCAACAGGCATGGCACTGCTTCCAGTCCTTGGGGCAGTATTGTTGTTGTTGTTGGACTTAGGCGGTGCACGGTTGAAGTTTTTGGAGTTGTCGGGGTTGTTGTGGTTTCCTCCGGACTTCTCGTTTCCTCCACTATGATTGGGGTAGCTTGGACGAGACATTGGGGGTCTATTGTTTCTTGGGGCATATCCTGCAGATGGTTGGGACGATACTTCTGGGCATTGTGGGACCCAGTCTGGTGCATCATTCTGCGTTTGTGGTTGTCATTGGCTTGGTTTACTTTCCTTCCATCTGGATGGCGGAGTCAATTAGCTCTTCTAGGTCATCGAAATGGATGTTGACTAACATAGTCTGCATCTGCAGTCCATTTAGGAATCTTTCCTTCTTTTTGGCTTCATCATTGATCTCATCCGGGGCATATCTAGCTAGCGACAAAAATCTATCACGGTACTCAACTACCATCATCCTACCTTGCTTCAGTTCTCTAAACTCATCTCTCATCCAGGTGACTAAACCTTGTGGCACATGGGTGCGGCTAAACTTGATCTTGAAAGCTTCCCATGTCATCACTTGACCGTGGTTCATAGTATGAGTGCTATTCCACCAGGCTCTTGCATCTCTGATACGTCCATTTTGCATCACTATTCTATGTCATAATTCACTGTTATTCATTGATATATTTCATATTAAGAGATGATACTTATGTTATTTCATCTGTTTTTGCATGGTTGATGACTTTTGGAGCATGGACCGCTGCAGTCAGGATTCTGATGGAAAAGGTGGTGTTTGGAGGCAAAATTCGCGAAGATCAGAAAATCAGGGAAAATATACGGAAATCCTATTTTTCCAGAAGACGAAGGAAGCCAGAAGAGGGAGTGATGATGGGCCACAGGGGGCCCACACCACCTGGCCACCTAGGCCGCGCCACTGTGGTGTGGCCGCCTGCCCACCTTCTCTCTCCTCGGCATATATTCCTCCCAAAACCCTAAGACTCGGGGGCAACCACAGAAAGATTCCTCCGCCTCTGTGGGGCGGAAAACACCGAGAGAGAAAGATCTCTCCGGCAGACAGATTTCTGCCAGGGGAATTCCTTCCCGGAGAGGGAAGATCGTCGCCATCAACACCACCATCAAGTTGAACTTCATCGGGATCATCATCATCATCACCACCATCATCACCATCAGCACCCTCATCACCATCTCCATATTGCTGTAACAATTGGGTTGAATCTTGCATAGTTCTTAGGGGAAACTTTCCCGGTGTTGATTACTCCTTGTAGTTGATGCTATTGAGTGAACCGTTGAATTATTGTTTATGTTCAGATTGTTATACAACATTATTCCATCTCTGATCAAGATCCATATGATGTCTTGTGAGTAGTTCGTTTTGTTCTTGAGGACATGGGAGAAGTCATGTTGTTACTAGTGGAGTTGTGTTGAGAAAGATTCAATAGTTTGATATTTAAGTTGTGGTGTACTTCTTCTAGTGGTGTCATGTGAACGTCGACTACATGACACTTCACCTATATGTGCCTAGGGGAATGCATTGTGTATTTGGCTACTAATCGTAGGGGTTGCCGGAGTGACAGAAACCTGAACCCCCGTTAGGAAACCATTGCACAAGGGACGTAAGGGTCTTAGAGTTTAAAGCTATGGTTAGGTTTCTACCTTAATTACTTTCTTGTACTTACGGATGTTTGCAAGGGGTATAATCACAAGTATGTATTAGTCCTAGGAAGGTCGGTACATTAGCACAGGTTCACCCACACAACACTTAGTAAGCTAAAGAAGATTAATCAACTATATGAAGCTTAAAGCACTGATGCCTTCCCATGTGTCCTCAAGAACGTTTGGTCATCTTAAGTAATACAATTGGCTTGTCCTTTGCTGCATAAAGGATTGGGCCACTTGTTGCATTTATTCCTACTGTCTTTTGTTTACTCGTATTTCGTTTACTTGCTTTATCAAAACCCCTAAAAATCCGTTTGCTAAGTATTTGCAGAGAATTCCTGATCCATACCACTAGCCAACACGTTCTGCTCCTTGTTGGGTTCGACACTCTTACTTATTGAAAATACTGCGATACACCCCCTATACTTATGGGTCATCAAGACTATTTTCTAGCGTTGTTGCCAGGGAGTGAAGCGCTATTGGAGATTGGAACTGGTAAAGGAAACTTCTACTGTGAGTATTGTTTACTTATGTTAGTTGCTTTATTTTTGTTATGGATAATTCACTGAGTTTCTTATTTGGTAATTCTACTACCACTACTAAGCTAGTAGATGAACCACCACCTGCTGAGAATGATGCTTTTAAAATACCTACAAGAATTATTGACCGTGTTATGGATAACTACTATGTTGGGGATGGAACAGTCCATCCTGGTGATTATTTACTCTTTATACACGAATTATGCGGGTTGTTCAAGTGTGCAGGTATCACTACAGATCAAGTTAAGGAGAAGTTATTCTCATTATCACTGAAAGGAAGAGCTAAGGAATGGTATAAGCTACTGAAGAATGGTTAAGCTCTGGAATGGGAGGAAATAGTACCTCTCTTTTATTCAAAGTTTTATCCTCCTAGTGAGATTCATAAAGATCGGAATCAAATATACAACTTTTGGCCTCTTGATGGAGAGAGTACAGCTCAAGCTTGGGGGAGATTGAAGTTACTAATGCTCAAATGTCCCATTCATGAGCTCCCCAACAATATTATTATCAATAACTTTTTTGCAAGGCTTTCTCTTCATGATAAGGATTTATTGGATGCTTCTTGTGCTGGATCATTCACTCGCATGGAAGAAGAAGCTAAATGGGATCTCCTGGACCGTATTCAAGACAATGCTGAAGCTTGGGAGAATGACAAAGGTAGAAAGTCAGGTATAAATTATGATTATGAATGCATTGAATCTTTTATGGGAACTGATGACTTTCAAAACATCAAAAGTGCTTATGGTCTAGACTCTCAAGCTATTGCTTCTTATTTTAAGGCTTTTGCTTCCTATATTGAAGTGCCTAAAAAGAAGTGGAATAAGTATCATGAACCTTATAAAGATATTGCTAAGAGTGTTCCTGCAAGAAATATTGAAGTTTATACTACTAATCATGTTTTACCTGAACCTTATATTGAGAAAATGCCTTTCCTAGTTAAGATAAAGGAGCATTCTATGATAGCTAGTATGGTTAATGAAAGTACAAATGAAGCTGTTGAACCTGATAAACAAATGGATGATGAACCTATAATAGAAAATGTGAAAGACTTTGTTACTAAATATGTAGAAGAGGGACACACTATCCTTTGTAAGGATACCTCTAATACTGTCTCACAAAGTAGTATTATGAGAGCTAGTATTCCTGTGTTTTCTGTTAAAATAAGTGATCATTGCTATGATGGTTCTTGTGATAGTTATATTTTTAAGTTTATGCATGATACTGAAAGCTACTATGAGAGAGGGAAAGGTGTTCTTATGTATATCAATAATATCAAGTTTCCTCGTTTTATGCTGAAAGTTTTTATGTTGCACTTCTTTTGCCTTCCTATGCTAGTAGTTTCTGGTTTCAACAACTTGTTTGTTTACAAAATTCCCTTGCATAGGAAGTGGGTTAGACTTAAACGTGTGTATTTTTGCTTCTTAATGCTCTCTTTCACTTCAATTCATATTCCTGAGTGAGCATCTTCAAAATTATCATGCCCATCTTAATGGCTATAAAGAAAGAACTTTTTGGGAGACAACCCAATTTATTTTTGCTATCAGTTTGTTTTTGTTTCTTTGAGTCTTGCAAGTTATTACTTCGGTAATAACCTCTCCTTATCCTTTTTGTTTGATTTTTGTGTCAAGATCAACCTCTAATGAGAGAGAAGTAATATTTGGGGAAGTTGCTGTCCCAAAACAGATTTTTGTGCTTCACCGTAAAAATTCGTGAGATCTCTGTATGTCGGTTTGAGCTGTAATTTTTTGTGCTTCTGCCCCAGGTTGTTATTTAACTTTCATTAGGTTTGCACTTTTTGATTTGAGCAACATAAGATTTCCGAAAAAATTGATATTTACCTGCTGGTCTGTTTTGACAGATTTTGCCACTCTTGCATTTGCTTCTTTATTCGATTCCTTTTTGAATTCTTTTTGGGTTTTCGGAAGGAGTTGCTACAGTAGCTTATGTTTTGATGGTTTTCAGTTAAAATTGGACTCAAAAGGTTTTATCACTTCACTTGCACTAATGTTGCTAATGAGAACTATGTGAAGTTTTGTGTGGAAGAAATTTCCAGGTAGTAGAGATAATGGTGTAATAAGGAAGAGAAGGGTTTTATGACTCAAGTAATAAGTGTATGAAGATGAAGATATTGATGTTATTCAAGTGGTGACTCCAGAAGAATCTACTAAATACCAAATTCAGAGACCTGCAGAGTCCGTTTTCAAATAGGTAACAGTTCTGGTAAGAAAAGTTCCGTGAAAATACTATCCAGCTATATTTTTGCAGTTTTTAGACAATAAGGGAAGCTACGAAGCGAAAGAGGGACGGAAACGGAGCCAGGGTGGCTCACACCACCCTGTGGCATGGGCCCACCCCTGGCCGCGCCATCAGGTGGTGAGTCCACCCCGGATTCCGTCTCCGACCCGTTTTTCTCCCAGTACCTTTCTTTTGTTACGAAACTTCGTAATATATAATCCCCTGGATCCCCCGAGGTTCGTATATCATGTTCTCGTCGTGTTTTCATTTCGATCTGTTTTTGCCAGGAACTATCTTTGAAAGCTTAGAAGCACAATGGTGTCAGCCAAGGATAAAGGAAAGGAGCCCATGGAGGAAGATTTCCAAGACCCCGAGCAAGAGAAGGAGATCAAGAGTGAAGATGAAGAGGAGGCAAATCACACCGGCACTACCGTTGCAAGCATTGGAGTGGTGGAAAACCCTGCCAGGACTATGTTAATTGGAGGGAAGCCTCCTCATCATCGTTCAGATCCCATGACACCTTATCCAAGCACCAAGAGTCCCTTCCATACCTTTATCCATAACCATGCAGGAAAAGAAGACTCCAAGAGGGAAGAATAGAAAAAGAATCAAAAGAGCTAGGATCCACAATCTGACATGATCATACACCACATCGAGCACAACTCGGAGTTGATTCGTACTCTCACCTTCGAGATTGAGGACTTCGGGAAATTGGTCAAGAAGCCCATCGAGAGGATACCACCACCACCACCAAAGGAGTAATTCTTCATCAGGTTTGGCATCCCCTTGGTTTGTTCCAAGCTTGGGGGAGTGTCGCGGTATCACATCACTATCTTCTATCTTTTTACCTTTTTAGTAGAGTCATATCATGAATAGAGAAGTTATTATGTAGGATGGTTTGCATTATGGAAGTGTCCCCTCTCTCGTTAGATATGTATCCCTTGTCGTGAGTTGCCGTTATGGATTATTAATGAGAAGTTCTATCATTTACTCTTTTGCATAGCTTATATTAGTTTTCAATTCATGGTTATATGATTGATCTTGTTGTTACTATTGGTATCACTTTGGGATCATTAAGTTAATTTAGTTGGTTTTGGCAAACCTGGCTCGGTCAGTAGTAACACTATTTTTGAGAGTTGAATGAAAAGATAAAAGTACTCTAAAGAAAAATAATTTCATCATCTTTCTTTCTTGATTTGCTCATAAGTTTAGTATTCTCTAGTTAAGATCTTTTGTGCTTCCAAGGAAGATCGCATGTTTGTCTTTATCACTTGTATGTTTGTTTGTTTCCTTCAACTCTTATACTTGCTACCCAACCTTGCTAGCCAAAAACCTGTACTGAGAGGGAATTCTTCTTGTGCATCCACTCCTTAAAACCAAAACCTTTGCCATTTGTGTCCACCATACCTACCTATTAGCATTATTGCTATTCCAAGTAAATTCTTGTTTTTATCTACCTTCCAAATTAAACTTGTTATGTAGAAATTAGTGATTAAAGCTCTCACGAACTTGATGGCACACTTTAATTTCTTGCACCTAATAAACTTGAACCATTGTGCTCACCTATGCTGCGTATATGCTTGCGCTTTGTAAGTTGTGAATTAGCAGAACCATGCTGTCATGGGGAACGCTTTCAACATTGCACTGGTACTTTGTACCTAGCTGATATCATGTTCTTTTGTCTATGGATGTCGTCGGTGTGAAATGAAAGGGGAGCTTGTAAGTCCATGGAGTTATGCATGTGTGTTAGAGAAACGCCTGGGCCACTGGTCTAATCCATGCTGACATGGTGGAAACCTACAGCGTAACCATAATGAGCATCTATGAAGCATTCTTCTTATAAAAAAAGAGAGTCCGATATTGAGAAAAAAGAGAAAAGAAAAAAAGATTATGAAAATAGGAAAGAGAGAAAAAAGCACCATATTCCCATGGTAAATAAGAAGATTGCTGAGATACTTGTTGTCTGCTTGCCTTGTCATTTTGATATGGGGATTCTTCCATATCATCGGGCAAGGGGTACCCCGTTGGCGGTTCTCTATGATATACATGTTCTTACGATGACAAGAACTTACCGGTGACTAAACTTGAGTAGCATGAGGAGCGGCCCTCGTATTCAAGGGACATGAGATTCTCAATTTAAAACTTGTCAATGCATATCCTCATATTTGATCACTTTAACCTTAATCACCTAAAGATGCCTATGATAGGGGCAATGAGAGCTGAAAGCTAGTAAGTATCATAATTTTTGGGATCTCTTTATGAGACTTGCAATCCTGCTTCCCTCTCAAGGGCCTTTGTTTTACTTTTTAGTTGAGTCAGTAAACCTACTCCCTTCTATCTCAGCAAGTATTTTGAGTTGTTGTGTTTCATTCATTCATATGATGATTTATTCAATCATGTTTCTTATGTTCCTTGTTTTGCACATTGCTCTTATCTGGGTGTTTACTACTTTGAAAGCTATCATTGAAAATCAGTTATTTGTGAACTCCAGCAAATTATCAACTATTCTTCAACCAAGAGCTAAGTTTGCCATTACCAATTATGATTTACTTTATGTATCTTTATTGTGTTTCCTTTACTTATTGCAAGTTAAGTTATATAATAGTGAGTTGTCTTCTATTATGATCTATGTATTGATGAATGTGATGCTTCTTGTCCGTATTCTTTTATTGACTCTTCACTCCATAAACCCGAGGTCATGTTTATTGAGCTCAGTTTCGCTTGGTGACAAGCGAAGTCTAAGCTTGGGGGGAGTTGATACGTCCATTTTGCATCACTATTCTATATCATAATTCACTGTTATTCATTGATATATTTCATATTAAGAGATGATACTTATGTTATTTCATCTGTCTTTGCATGATTGATGAATTTTGGAGCATGGACCGCTGCAATCAGGATTCTGATGGAAAAGGTGCTATTTGGAGGCAAAATTCGCGAAGATCAGAAAATCAGGGAAAATATATGGAAAATCCTATTTTTCCAGAAGACGAAGGAAGCCAGAAGATGGAGTGGAGATGGGCCACAGGGGGCCCACACCACCCCCTAGCGCGGGCCACCCTAGGCCGTGCCACCAGGTGGTGTGGCCGCCCTGGCCCACCTATGGCTCTCCCCTCTGGCGTATATATTCCTCCCAAAACCCTAACACTCAGGGGGCAACCACAGAAAGATTTCGCCGCCTATGCGGGGTGGAAAACACCGAGAGAGAAAGACCTCTCCGGCAGACAGATTTCTGCCAGGGGAATTCCTTCCCGGAAAGGGAAGATCGTCGCCATCAACACCACCATCAAGCTGGACTTCATCGGGATCATCATCATCATCACCACCATCATCACCATCAGCACCCTCATCACCATCTCCATATTGCTGTAACAATTGGGTTGAATCTTGCATAGTTCTTAGGGGAAACTTTCCCGGTGTTGATTACTCCTTGTAGTTGATGCTATTGAGTGAACCGTTGAATTATTGTTTATGTTCAGATTGTTATACATCATTATTCCATCTCTGATTATGATCCATATGATGTCTTGGGAGTAGTTCATTTTGTTCTTGAGGACATGGGAGAAGTCATGTTGTTAGTAGTGGAGTTGTGTCGAGAAAGATTCAATAGTTTGATATTTAAGTTGTGGTGTACTTCTTCTAGTGGTGTCATGTGAACGTCGACTACATGAAACTTCACCTATATGGGCCTATGGGAATGCATTGTGTATTTGGCTACTAATAGTAGAGGTTGCGAGAGTGACAGAAACCTGAACCCCCATTAGGAAACCATTGCACAAGGGACGTAAGGGTCTTAGAGTTTAAAGCTGTGGTTAGGTTTCTACCTTAATTACTTTCTTGTACTTACAGATGTTTGCAAGGGGTATAATCACAAGTATGTATTAGTCCTAGGAAGGTCGGTACATTAGCACAGGTTCAACCACACAACACTTAGCAAGCTAAAGAATATTAATAAACTATATGAAGCGAAAGCACTTGATAGTCTTCCCATGTGTCCTCAAGAACGTTTGGTCATCTTAAGTAATACAACCGGCTTGTCCTTTGCTGCATAAAGGATTGGGCCACTTGCTGCATTTATTCCTACTGTCTTTTGTTTACTCGTATTTCATTTACTTGCTTTATCAAAAACCCCTAAAAATCTGTCTGCTAAGTATTTGCAGAGAATTCCTGATCCATACCACTAGCCAGCACCTTCTGCTCCTCGTTGGGTTCGACACTCTTACTTATCAAAAATACTGCGATACACCCCCTATACTTGTGGGTCATCAATCTCCTGCTAGATAGTGGGTGGCAAACAATACCTTCTCGTTGGCTTCAACTCCTGCTACTTCTAGGTTGTTCTCCATGGTTTGTAACCAATCATCAGCATCTAGAGGGTCTTCAGACTTGCTAAAGATAGGGGGATTGGTATTCTGAAAGTTCTTAAGCTTGGATCCATGATGATCCTGATTTCCATGACCTTGATTATTGTGGGCCATCTGAGCTATCTATTGAAGAGTGGCTATGTTGGCTTGGCGCTCGGCTCTACTAGCTTCACGGTCAGAAACTAGCATCTGCAGAATCTGCAACATCGGGTCCTGCGATGAGCTGCTTCCTCCTTGGTTTCCACGAGTCATCTGAAGATTGAGATAGATAAATGGGTAAGAGGGAAAGTTCTAAGGTTCATGGTTTTGTTTTCAAAAGCTTTAGACTTTGAGTTTGAACTTAGGTTTTGCAACTAACTTCTTCTCATTCATTCATTCAAGCACACAATACAAACACACACATCACAACACAAAAGGCAAACAGATGGTTTTAAGAACCATTCTATGAACTAAGATACAGTGGGACCGATACAACTCATTCCTACAGTAGTGATCAAGTGCATCTACTCATCATCAATGAAGTCAGAGTCATCATCATCGGTGTAGAAATCCATGACATCATCCTCCAGATAGTCATTGTCATCACTGAGGTACGAGTGAATATCTCCCTGGATGTCTTCACCTTCTTCCTCTTCTTATTTTGCTACCAACTGGGATTCTTGCTCATGTATGGTCTTCTCGAGGTCGGCCACTTCTTGTGAAGACGAGCGATGGTGCGATCCTTCTTCTCGGGTTGACGACAAAGTTATTGATGATCCTTGACGAGCATGGCGAGAGTCTGGTCCTTCTTGGCGGCAATGGCAAGGTTGTGGTTGGCGTAAGCTTGGGCATTGTCCAATTCCTTTTGCCTATCATACAGCAGGAAGTCATGGTTCTCCACTTGGCGCTTCATCTCTGGGTGACTTGGTATCTCCAAAGGCATTCCCATAGAATCACGCCTTGCGTAGTGTGCAAAGAGAGTTCCCTGGATCAAGTTGATGTTTTTCCCACACAGACAGGCAAGAGCTTCATGCATGGCCCTGGCTAATCCATCTAGCCAGTTGTTCTCTCGCACAGTGAATTGAATCTTCTCAGAAAGGGGTGCTTCCATGTTGCCTCGAAGATCTGCAACTATCAGCCATTGTAGATCTCCTCCAGGGAAATCCTTGAGTTGAGCTCCGAAGAATTCCGGATGCGGGCGCTCAAGGTACCCTGACAGTGCATCAAGATCCCTCTCAAAGATCAATTGGCCTCCATTTCCCAATTGGTAGAACTTGCAATACTGAACTTCCATCTATAAGAATTTAGGATGAGTAAGTTAGTGAGGTGATCAAGTGTGTCAAATTTTATGTAGTAATGTAAGAATTGTTGAGGAACATGATTTTTTTGAAAGAATCTCAAGGATAAGAGGGGAAATAGGTTTTCATAAATACTCACTTCTTTTGTTTTGAAACTAAGTTTTGGTCGGACGTCCATTCTAACTAGGGTCTCCTATGGTCAGGATGGCTCTAATACCAACTTGTCAACATCCGGATTTTTAATCCCAGATACCTGTTATGCCATACATCGCAATCCCAGGTTTACCATTTTTGCGAGACATAACAGATTGGATATCACAGTACATCATACATTACAAACCATAATAAGGTCTTACACAAATAAAGGATCTCATGATCCAGTCTTAATACAAACAAGCAGCGGAATAATAAAACATAGTAGTGGGCTCCATCTTCAGTGTCACAGGCAATGCTGACGATGGGAGATGATCCTAGTTGTCGTAGCCGTCCTGCTGTCCATCTTCCTGATAGTCCTCCTCGTAGTCTGGCCACGGGAATAGCCAGGAACAAAGCCATGAGTACTCTTTAAGTACTCGCAAACTATCACTAACAAGTAAGGTAGTTCTAGTAGGAAAGCTAAGCTCTAAGTTTATTTGCAGAAGCTAGATTTATCTTAAGCTGAGTTCAGAAGTAAAGAAAGCTAATTTAATGTTCTAAATCACCTAAGTGGGAACTTAGTTTTCATAGTCATAACCCTGTTGTGGTCAAGTCAAGGTCACAATTCATTTCACAAGTCATTTTGAAAACATCTGACGATGGAACAGTATGGCCACTCCAACTGTCCATGAACGTGGACGCGGCTATTCGAATAGTTTGATACTCTGCAGAGGTGGTACACTGTCACCACAAAATTTGATACATCCGTCAGGGATAAACCTGAATCATCATACTTAGTATGCGGATAATCAATTATAACCTTTCAATTACACACTCTAGTATAGGAACCTCCCCTATGAGCTTGGCCTCCCAGCCATGGCCATCTGCCATCCTGGGCACTGCATAGGTGGACATCATCAAGAGGTAGCCTCAGCTCAAACCTCTCCCGCGAGGGAACCCATACTAATGCATATAAACTTCCGGCTAAGCCCTACCCAATTCAGGTATTGTGGCTGTACGGTAAACTTGGAATGGTATCGCATCCGAACCCAACCATCAATTGTTTTATAAAGGGCTAAGGCTCATGCCTCAACATTTTTATCATCAAATTCATTTGTGTTTATCAACACATGTCAAAACATTTCAATAGAATGACTCATCATTCCAAGGTTTTCATAATCATTTTCACCAAGTAGTCCCATCTAAAGTGATCAAGTTTTATGCTTAGCACTAGCCACTAAGGTTAAGAGTGTTCACTAATGAGGGATGCTAATATCAATTTCATGCCATAGAATGACATCTAAGTGTAACTAGGTAGGCCTAGTTTTATACTCTTTATGCTATCTATTTTAAAAGTAAAGAACTTTAGTAAAGTAAAAGAAGTAAAGCTTGCAAGTAAAACTTGGGATGGGTATTAGTCAAAATATACAACCCAAGCATTCCTAATGCATCTTACTTAGGTTAACTTGCATCTAGTGATGGCTTTCAAGTATTAGCTTGCCAATAATAGCTTGCCTTGATTGGTGCAGTGATTGAAGTTTTCTTCGTCTTCTTTAGGGTAGAACTCCTCCTCCTCGTAGACTTGGTCGGTACTATCGTCTATAAAAGAATACGGGGTACACAATCACCAAACAATACTTAACTAAGTCTATTTAGCACACTAAGGCACACACTTGATGATCTAGTATCATCACAATCATCACATGATTTAAAGAACTAGTTTCATTTATTTGATTTGAGAAAAGTAATTTCTACTCATTGAAATTAATTAAGATTTAATATTCTCAAATTAAAATATGGGATCACCACATATTCTAATACATGGTAATATGATTTAAAGGGTTGGTCACATTTTATAAAGTTTAAGATTAGTATTTAAATGATTTAAAGTGACTAGAAATGCCCTAATAGCATTATTTTGGTACTAGTCCAATGTCACTGCCTGTAAACCTAAATATTTTTACGTATTCAGATAGGTATTATCAAATGTGATTTTTGAGAGTTAGAATCAACTCAAAAGCTATTATTGTTGATTTTTGAAAAATGTTTGAAGTTGCAAAAGTCTCTATCTTGTTATTTTTGCTATAGATTATCTCTAACTCCAAATGATTTAAATCCAACGGGCTTGGATAGATAATTTAATTTCCTTTCTAGCAAAAATTGGAATCATGCAATTTGGTTAAGTGAAACTCTCTGGATTGATTTTTGAATAAGTGGACAGAAACTAGTTTAAACTAAAAAGGAAAAATCATATTTGAATTCCCTGGGCTGCGCGGGAAAGCTAAACGGGCTGGCCCAGTGTTACTCCGCGGCGCAGTGGTTTGCTGACAGCACGGACCTACTGGTCAGTGAAACTAACTAAGCAAAATGGTACGTGCGAATCTGAGACGAGCGATCAAATCCTAATCTAACGGCCGAGAGTCATCGTCGACGACGAACAGCTCCGGCGAGAACTAGACCTAGCGCGACGGTGGGGGTCTCGTGGGGCTCACCTGGGCTCCAGCTAGGCTCGGCAACAAGGGCAAACGACGTGGTAGACGACGGTGAGGCAAGGTGCGGTCACGACATGGCTCGGGGTGGTCGCAATCGACGACGCCCTTCTCCTCCAGCAGCGGCGGACTCCGGTGGAATTCCGGCACAGTGGTGCTTGCCTTGCTCCAGGAAGAGGTGGGGAGGGTCAGTGAGGAGAGGGGAGTCGAATGGTGTGAGGATTGGAGGCTAGGGTGGCCTCCTTTTATAGCTCGACGAGGAGACAGAACGGTGCGGGCTGGCGTCTCCGGCGAGGGCGGCATAGATAGCTAAGGGCATGGCTGGGGTAGGTGGACGGTGCGGTGTATCCTGGCGGTTCTCACAGACTTAATGGTGCGGCGTGGGGTGGTGTGGAATGGTCGGGCGCGTGCGGTTCTCTGGGCGGAGGCAGAGATGTTTGTGGCGGCGTGCGACTGCTGCGGGTCACGCGGCGGCGAATGAGGTTGTCTGCCGGGGTGGCATGATCATGGAGAGGCTGCGCGTGCGAGGTGAGGGCAAGGCGCGGCGCAGGCAAGCTGGTCGGGTGCGGCGCACTGGCGCACTCTAGACATGGCGCAGAGAGGCGGTGTGTGGCGGTGCTAGTGTGGTCCAGGGCTAGGTTCGACCTTGGGATGGATAGGGGTGGCGGTAGGAGCTCACGTGTCTGGTGCGCGTCTTGGGCGAGGCTGGCGTGGCTCCTGGCGTGCTGCCCACTTTCGGCCAACGACGACTAAGAACGGGCGGTGCTCCACTGTGCCAGCAGCGAAGGGGGGAGCTAGTCTGGGGCTGGGTTAGGCTGAGAGGGAACAGGGTAGTAACTAGGGAACCATTTGGTCGATGATCACTATACCAAACAGCGAAGTTAGGCTAGAGATTTTTTTGTGCATGCCAAGTGTTTGATGAAATAGCCGCATGAAAATTATTTTTAAATTTTTTATTCAAATTTTTTGAGTGGTCTTGTATTAAGCTTGAGAGACTAGGTTTGCTTGGGATTGGCAAGGTGAATTCATTTGATGTGTTTTTGAAAAAGTGTGATCTTAACACATACACTTGATTCAATTTTCAAATGTCCTTTAAATTGAGTGGCTAAATGATTTGGTAAGTTTGTAAAGTGGGCATTGATACATCTTTGCTTGGTCTAGCAAGGGGTGAAAAGAGTTGGAAATGTTTATATTAGAAATCTTCTCCTAAGAACACCTAAAGTGGACTAGTGGTTTAAAATGGTCAAAATGACCATTTGCCTTATTTAATCTTATTTGATTTCTTTCTCTTTGGATTTTGTTTGTAAATGGTCTAGATGATGTGGCATTCACCTTTAAACCATTCCATATCATTTGTTACAATCAAGCATGACAATATACACTTAATTCTATACTAATGCAAACACACATGCATTCATATGATTTTTCTTAATAAAAGTTTTTGTTAACCCTAAATTGGGTGATTAGAATTGGATAATATTGATTATAGGATTTGGGGTGTTACAGAATTGGAGAAAGAGCTTCGCTGAATTCACGCGTGTACTGCCGATTTAGAGGAAGCATGGTGCTGGCCTGATCCAGAGGCCGATATCGATAGCTCAATACACATCAGGGTTGTCGTGCATCGGCTAGCTCCCTTTCCCAAGCAGCGGCCAGTCCTCCGGTGGCGGCACCCAACCTGCAAGGAGGCTTCTTCCTCACCAGCAAACACGGAAATGGGAGGCTCTAGAGAGTTCGTGGCTAAGTAAATGGGCGGTGCCGGTGAGGAAGTCATGGAGCGGCGGCCAGGTGCAGCACCGGACTGAGCAGCCACAAGGGCCTATGGTAGCGGCACATTTACCATATCCATATTCTGGAGCGGAGAAGCAACATGCGGCTGGCAGAGGGGAAGCAGCGTGCGGCTGGTGGAGGGGAAGCAGCATGCGGCCGACGTTGGGAGAGATGCGCACGAACGGTGCGGGGAAGCAGATAGGGCGGGCGACAACGGGAGCAGCGCGTGGTTGGTCGCGGTAATGATATAGTGGGAGGTCAAGGGCAATGGGTGCGGTGGGATTTTCTTTGGAACCAATTATATTCGGTTTCCACTGAAATCGCCCCTTATAGGGCTCCGATTGTAGATTAATATTCTACAACCAGTTTTAGAATATATGTTATATATATATGCACCTACAGGCGATTCAAATAAAAGACCTTCAAATCAAATAGACGTAAACTGAGTGTGTTGCCACTATAACAAAAATATTTATAAAAAAATATTATTAAACTTCTATTAGTACTACAACTTATGTATTAGTCTTTTTAAAAATATTTTTTGTGTCTATGTTTATCTCTTTTAAAATATAAAAGGGCAGCGCTCCTAGCATCTCAATTTATAAAATGTCACATAATGAAATATTTTCTTAAAAACATGGGTCAGCAGAGTTTTTTTATTTTAAGAGGTGGGGGCAATGCCCAAAAGGCAGAATTAAAAAGAGTTTGGCTATTCTACATAGGCTGCTCTACGTGGGTTATACTCCATAGACTATGCTCCATGGACTTCTTTCTCAAATTTTACTGGGATGTGCTCAGCAGTCCCCTGACCCCTAAAAGGCCAAATTAATATGTTCTCGTCTATGCTCCGTGGGATCCTTTCTCAAATTTCACTGGGCTATGGTCAGCAGTCTCTTGACCCCGAAAAGACCGAATTAAAATATTCTGGGCTACAGAGGGGCCGAATGAGCTAGATTTTTTCTCCTAGTTAATAAAAATTGCATTATGATGTGGCTCGGCAAGATTCGAAACAAAGACCTCAGAGAGGGAGGGGAAAAGGCAATAATTCTTTTTGGCAGATATTCATCTAAAAATTAAGTAGTACAGAATAAGATAGAAAAATTATCGACGGATTCACAGTTCATATTCAACAGCACTTGACAAATTCAGCGGCATTTCAAAGTGACCGATTTAGCAATACATACACTAAAATACAATAGCAGTATAGAGAGAACTAGTTCTTGTTTCAGCTCTAAAAACCTTATCGCATGGTCAGTGTGCCGTTTTCTCCAAACACACTCGACCATTGGAGCAAGCAAAATTAACGACCAAGTTTGCTTTGAGTACCTTCCTCTCACATCAATGCGTGTGTGACCACATATGCAACCCGAAATGCCCAAGTCTCATCTAGATTGTGAAAGGCCATGTTTCAAAAGAAAAGTAAGACTATCTATTGTCCTTGATTTAAACAAGTACTAGTATATTAGTATTAGTTCCACAAAATGTTTCTAGTAATAGCAACGACAGAATATTTGAGAGACTCAGTAGCTTTCCTGCTTGAAATTCAATAGCAGTATCGAGAGAATCAGTTTTTTATCCAGCTCAAAAAACAGACTCGATCATTGGAGCAAGAAAAACTAACGATCAAGTCTGCTTCTGTGTGAATACCTCCTTCTAATGTCAACGCCTGTGTGACCCCCCATATGCAACCCAAAATGCCCAAGGCTCATCTAGATAATTGTGACAATCCTAACTTTCAAAAGAAAAGCAAGATAGACTACTGGACTTGATCTAAACAAGTAATAGTATATCACTATTAGTTCAACAAAATACTTTAGTAATATCAATGACAGAATAAAGTAAAAGCAGGACCATCTCTTGTCTTTGACCTAAACAAGTACTACCAATATATAGTACTCTCTCTGTTTCAAAATATAAGATGTTTTAGCTTTGCGAAAGGAATGCATCTAGACTCCTTTCAATGGTGTAGGTTCATGTAGGTTTAGAGTGAACCTACACACTAAATGTGGTCTAGATACACTTCTTTCACGAAGCTAAAACATCTTAAATTTTGAAACGGAGGGAGTACAAAATACTCTGAAGTACAAGAACTAGTACTACTCTACATTCAAAATCCAACCTCCAATACACGTAAGTCCGCTGTATGTAGTGAAAGTGGAATAAAAATTATGAGGTAGCAGAATGGTTAATTGGAAATTCTCCCTCCCGACGGATGCATATTGAGTAAAGCAAGTCCCAGGTAGTAAACTAAGATGTTTCATGGTACACCAACATGCAATGATTTTCCTTCTGCATGATGCCATGCACCGCCCTGCTCCTAGGAGTGAAGGAATTGCGCATTCCACCCTCCCAAAACCCTGCCTCTGTTGTCGAGTGATAGACGGTGAACTCCACATTATACAAGGGCGACGAGCACCCGTTCGGCCTGACACACACGACAGATACGATGATGCCGCCGACTCATGCATGTCAAATAGCATAGAGAACACCGTACCATCATCCCCAGATCCGATGTTCTCTAGTATCTATGAGCGCGGTGCCGACAGCGAATGAGAGATGTACCTGTAATTTCTAAAGAAAGTAAGAATCAGCAGACTAAATTGCAGCATGCTAAAAATCATAAGAAAAAAATGATCAAGTAAATATGACTAACAAACTGACTGCGATAAAACATCTGTAGTACGTACAGAGTACATGTGCAAGACCATGTTTTGAAGAAAAAGCGACTTGATCTAAGAAAGTAGTCATAGCTACTAGTACAGAGCCATGTTTCAAAGGAAATGCTAGATCATCTCCAGTGTTTGACCTAAAAAAATTTGAACGACATATATTCATCAGAATCAAGACGGCCATGTTTTCTATCGCCCACCTTGTGGATGCAAAATGAGTAATCCAATGTGAACCTATCATGTTTCTTAATCAGAAAATTTCACAAATCTTCAGTAATCCTGATGGTGGCCGGTGACATGCTGCTCTTCGGCTCAAAAACAGGCTATCTTCAGAGAACTCCTCCAGGTCTTCTCCTATCATTGATGGTTTATAAAAGTGCAAGTCCACCACGTATCGTGAAAACAAGCATGCCGCCGACCTGACGCACTGGACGGATACGACGAGGCCATAGTTGAGCATGTCAAATCACACGGCAAACATCGTACAATCATCCCTAGATATTACGGTCTCTACTCTCTATGAGCTAGGTGCCAATAAAGGCTGAGAGATGTACCTGTGTTCCTCGCCATAGTGTAAACTCTGCACTTCCATCGAGTGGACTTTTTCGAGGTGAGCGAGAAGCACTATGGACAGGGCGTTGAACTCGCAACCAGGCTCAGTGTAGTTGTATGGGCCGTGCGGGCATGCCATCTTGTGGTTGAGGAAGTCGTGGAAGGCGACCAATGTCATGCAGCCATCATTGGAGCATCTGCTTCCTTTTCCGCCAGCGACTTGGCAGCGCAACTCCTTGGAAATTGTAATGCTCAAAAAATTATAAATTTGATCGACATCAATAAAATGTGGGTATATATTTGATTCTTATACTTTGTATCATGTAGAAGTCAACGTTTATTAGCTATACCTAATACTCTAAAATTTTGGTAACATGGTCTAGAGAAACGACAGAAAAGATTCTAGAATGATGGAGAAGTAGGTTTTGAGGTTTATGCATATCGTTCAGTGTGCTAAAGACTATCAATAGTATCTTCTAGATGCTAGAATGGAAAATAAGATCGAACGGCTCACAATGTTGGGATTCACTAGTCTTGATCCAATGGTTAATATTCAAAGCTAATAAACATTGACTTTTATGTTGACACACTTTGCAAAGCCTAACTTTGACAATTGTGGCAGCCAGAAAAGTGTGGCTTAGAAATCAAAGCCACAAAGTGTGGCAAAACTTGGCAATAAATTCACTCTATGACCGACGGACCATATGTTTAATAAAGTGTGGCAAGCCAAACTATGGCAAAAAACCAAACACATACCAAATTGCCAAACTTTGGCTTGGAAAATTGTGGCTAGTAACCAAACACTTCCAAAGTACTAGAAGCAAATATACACCCATACTTTATAGATGTCGATCAAATTTATTCATTTTTGAGCTTTACCTATTATATAATCTTACAACTATGTATTGTATGAATAACTTTGAACATTGATTATTCGATCAAGACTAGAAAATCCCTACATTGCAAACCATTAGATCTTCTATCCATTCTAGCATCTAAAAGATTCTATTGATAGTCTTTAGCACAATGAATGCTATGCGCACAAGCCTCAAAACACTTCTCCATCATTATTCTAGAATCTTCTCAGACATATCCCTAGACCGTGTTACCAAAATTTTCAAGTATTAGGTATAGCTAACAAACATTGACTTCTACATGATATAAAGTACAAGAACCAAATATGCACCCATACTTTATAGATGTCCATCAAATTTAAAACTTTTTGAGATTAACCTATTATATAATCTTATCTTACCACTATATATAGGGTACAGATAACTTCGAACTTTGACTATTGGATCAATACTGGCAAATACCAATACTACTAAAGTTAAGTTGGATCGACGATCTTCTATCATTCTAGCATCTAGAAGATTCTATTGATGCTCTTTAGCACAATGAACGCAATGCACAAACTTCAAAACACACTTCTCGGTAATTCTAGAATCATCTTTGTCATTTCTCTAGATAATTTCAAGTATTAGGTAACTAATACTAGGTTGATTTCTACATGATACAAAGTACAAGAACCAAATACACACCTAGTACTTTATGGACGTGGCTCGAAATTATAGTTATTTTTTGAGCTTTACCTATTATAATTTTATATAAAAAATGATATGGAATACTTCTACTATTTGATTCTCATGTGCAAGGCATGTGCAACTTACTAGTAAGATATATAACATGAATAACTTTGAACATCGATTGTCGGATATAGATTGATAGATTCCAACATTGCTGAATGTTTGATCTCTTGCAAATTCAAAAAAGAACCTATCATGCTTACTTATAGTTCAAATTTGAATTAATTTATTTCAATCGACATAAAGTTATTTAAGTGCATGGGTGTAGTTAGCTAATATATAGGGAATCTTGAAATGTTCTAAGACTAGGAAATTGTAACAAAACATGGTCTGCTTTTTCTGAAAAACGAGTGGTGGCACTTTATTCTTTTTTGACTAGGGTATGTCATGAAGGAGTGAGATGCTTCAATAATTAACATAGTTAGTGGATGTGTACATGTTACACCAAGGACCTTATAAAAGTGAAAATTACATCCAAGTCCATACATTTAACCCAAAGGACCCTGCAATCAAGCAATGAAAATTAGTAGTCGGGTCCTGCTCCTCGACCGTGGAGCTGAGCGATGCTCTTCGTAGTAGTACTAGTAAGCTGCACATGCCTTTCACGTGAGACTCACATAATATATAGAAGTATGGCATGTCATCAGTA
Organism: Avena insularis; assembly: GCA_023614405.1. Taxonomy (NCBI): domain Eukaryota; kingdom Viridiplantae; phylum Streptophyta; class Magnoliopsida; order Poales; family Poaceae; genus Avena; species Avena insularis. Next base: position 421,382,695 of record CM042686.1, on the reverse strand, counting down.
TATAACATTATAATAGGTAAAGCCCGAAACATTTATATATTTGAGCCACATCTCTAAAGTATGAGTATATATTTGGTTCTTGCACTTTATATCATATAGAAATAAACGTTTATTAGCTATCTAATAATTGAAAAGTCTAGAACCATGGTCTAGAGAAATAACCGAGAAGATTCTACAATGATGGATAAGTGTGTTTTGAGGTTTTTCTACATATATAGCATTCATTGTGCTAAAGACTATTAACAGAATCTTGTAGATGCTAGAATGGAAAAGAAGATCCAACGGTTGGCAATGTTCGGATTTGTGAGTCTTGATCCAACAGTCAATATTCCAAGTAACTCATACACTATATAGTGGTAATGGTAAGTCTAGTACCTGCTTCTCATTTTTCAAGGCAAGTACTACACATAAGAGGATGTCACGGGATAGTATTTTGCTTTTTCTTTGTTTTACTTGAGTGTTTGCAAAATGGGATCAAATTCGTTGGCATGCAGATTCTTAGCACGAAGTTAGTTGCATTTTTTAAAAATCTCGGTGGTGCTTGATATATAGACATCGTGGGTCCCTTCAGACGACGTTTGGAAAATTCAAGAGGAATCTACCACGCTTACTTGTAGTTCAAATTTGACCTAATTTTTTTAAATCAACATAAAGTCATTTAAGTGGGCGTAGTTAGCTAATGGAATCTTGAAATGTGCTAATACTAGGGGATTGTAAGAAAACATGGTCCCCACTTTTTCTGAAAACCGGCGGATGTTTTTTACTAGGGTATGTCCTGAGGGAGCGAGATTCTCTTCAATTAATTAACACGGTAAGTGGATGTGTACATGTTACAAGGACCTCAAAAAATGAAAATTACATTCAAATCCATACATTTAGCACAAAGGACCCTAAAATCAAGCAATGAGAAGTAGTTATGTCCTTCTCCTTCTCCACCGTGGAGCTAATAGGCCATGTTCTTCCTAGTAGTACCACTAAGTTGCACGTGCCTTGCATGTGAGACTCACATAATATACAGAAGTATGACATATCATCACTATATAAAATTATAATAGGTAAAGCTCAAAATAATTATAAAAGCGAGCCACGTCTATAAAGTAATGGTGTATATTTGGTTATTGCACTTTATATCATCATGTGGAAATAAATTTTTATTAGCTACCTAATTCTTGAAAATTCTCGCACCATGGTCTAAAGAAATGCCAGAGAAGATTCTAGAATGATGGATAAGTGTGTTTTGAGATTTTTGCATATATATCATTAACTGTGCTAAAGACTATCAATAGAATCTTGTAGATACTAGAATGGAAAAGAAGATCCAACGGTTGGCAATGTAGGGATTTGCGAGTCTTGATCCGGCCAAGGGTCAATATTCAATGTTATTCATACACCATATAGTGGTAATGGTAAGACTAGTACCTGCTTAACAAAAGAAAACATCGCACTGCTCACTTTCGACAGATCTTGTTGAAGAAGATGCACGAATCTACCAGATGTGGGAACTGTATCATAAACTATATATGATGTCGATATGGTCATGACCCTGGCCATTCGGCTCTAAACTAGGAATGTTCATACACCATAGGCCAATATTGTGAAGTAGACCAAAGCATTTTTTTCTATTCAAAGCTGTCAAAACACATCTTTATTTTTCTTGAAGGAAAGTAGTACACATAAGAGGACACCATGGCGAAATATTTTAAATAGTGGACAAGAATGCAGTTTTTTCACACAAATTTAGTTGTATTTTTCAAAACTCTCGGTGGTGCTTGATATATATATATTGACATTGTGGGTACCTTTTGACGACATTTGGAAAAATCAAGTCTATCGTGCTTACTTGTAGTTCAAATTTGACCTAATTTCTTTAAATCTAAGTATAAAGTCATTTAAGTTGGCATGGTTAGATAGGGAAGCTTGAAATGTGCTAATACTACAGGAATTGTAAGAAAACATCGTCCATTTTTTTTGAAAACCGGGTGGTGGCACTTTATTTTTCTAACTGGGGTATGTCTCGAGGGAGTGACATGCTTCAATTAACACGATCAGAGGATGTGTACATATATGTTACACCAAGGACCTCAAAAAATATAAAAATATATCCAAGTCCATAGATTTAGCACAAAGGACCCTAAAATCAAACAAGGAGAAGTAGTCGGGTACTACTCCTTCTCCACCGTAGAGCTGAGCCATGCTATTCCTAGTAGGATGAGTAAGTTGCACATGCCTTTGCACGTAAGACTCACGTGATATATAGAAGTATGCCATATCATCAGTATGTGAAATTATAATAGGTAAGACTAGTACCGGCTTAATAACAAAAGAAAACAACGCGCTGCTCACTTTCGGCAGATCTTGTTGATGAAATGCATCAAATGAGATGGGACATATCAAATAATGTATCCCTTGTCCACTGTTTAGTTGTAACGCGAGTGGTGATCCTTTGAATAACCTTCATTCCCGATGTTTGGGAAGGAAGAGAAAAATTCCTAAGTGTGAATTCTACTGTTTTTTGCTGCCAATGCCCTAAGTGGTTCCTTCCTATGTACACCAACGAACATGCTGAAGACACAACTGAGCCACCATACCAAGACACACGTGCACAGCGCTGTGGACGAGGGAGTGCCGAGGAGATATGGATGGTGAGAGGCAGCAAATGAGAGAGAAAAAACAAATTTGTTTTGTGTGCATGTAAGTCCTCAAATTTACTACTACTGGTAGAGGTGTGTACGCTATAAAGGCTGTAGTAGTACCTTATATCAGGAACCCATCATAACTCTGCTCTGACATCGCACCGCCTTCAACTACCGTGTCATGCTGCCCTCTCGTGCTGCCTCCCTTTTATTCTCTGAGCTCATAGTATCCTCTTGCTCTTATGTTTTTCCCTCTATTTCTAGCCATGTACTACTCCTCCATCCCAAAGCTTAAGGCTTTTTTTGTGAAAAGTCAAGCTACGAAAAGTTTGACCAAACTTCTAAAAAACTATCAAGAACTACTATATGATATTAGTAGATACCATGTGAATATATGTTTCATGATGTATCAAAGGGTATGTATTTCATATTCTAAATATTAATATATTTTTCTACAAACTTGGTCGAACTTTGCATAGTTTGAGTTTTAAAAAAATAGGCCTTAAGCCTTGGATGGAGGTACTACTGTTTAGTAATCCATCCCGAAGCTTAAGGCTTGATATATAGACATTGTGGGTCCCTTCAGATGACGTTTGAAAATTTTAAGAGGAATCTATCGCGCTTACTTGTTGTTCAAATTTGACCTAATTTCTTTAAATCGACATAAATTTATTTAAGTGGGCGCAGTTTTCGAGGGAATCTTGAAATATGCTAAGACTAGGGAATTATAAGAAAACATGGTCCCCACTTTTTCTGAAAAACAGGTGGTGGTACTTTTTTTTGAATAGGGTATGTCCCAAGGGAGTGAGATTCTTCAATTAATTAACACGGTAAGTGGATGTGTACATGTTACACCAAGGATCTCAAAAAAATGAAAATTACATCCAAGTCCATACATTTAGCACAAAGGACCCTAAAATCAAGCAATGAGAAGTAGTCAGGTCCTTCTCCTTCTCCACTACGAAGCTAAGTCATGTTCTTCCTAGTAGTACCAGTAAGTTGCATGTGCCTTGCACGTGGGACTCAGTAATATACAAAAGTATGACATATCATCATGGTGTATATAAAATTATAATAGGTTTAGCTCAAAATAATTACAAAACCGAGCCACGTCTATAAAATATATGGTGTATATTTGGTTCTTGCACTTTATATCATCATGTAGAAATAAACGTGTATTAGCTGCCTAATACTTAAAAACCCTCGTACCATGGTCTAAAGAAATGACAGAGAAGATTATAGAATGATGGATAAGTGTGTTTTGAGGTTTCTGAATATATAGTGTTAATTGTGCTAAAGATTATCAACCGAATATTGTAGATCCTAGAATGTAAAATAAGATTCAATGGTTGGCAATGTTGGGATTTCTAAGTCTTGATCCAAGGGTCAATATTCAATGTTATTCATATACTATATATACTAGTAAGTTGCACGTGAGACTTAGACAATATATGTCTAACATATCATCATTATATAAAATTATAATAGGTAAAGTAGAAAAAATTATAAATTTGATCAACATCTATAAAGTATGGGTGTATATTTGGTTCTTGTACTTTGTATATCATGTAGAAGTCAACGATTATTAGCTATCTAACACTTAAATTTTTGGTAACATGGTCTATAGAAGTGAGGGAGAAGATTCTAGAATAATGGAGAAGTGTGTTTTGAGGTTTGTGCATAGCATTCATTGTGATGAAGACTATTAATAAAATCTTCTAGATGCTAGAATGGAAAATAAGATCCAACGGCTGGAAATGTTGGTATTCGCGAGTCTTGATCCAATAATCAATATTCAAAGTTATTCGTATACTATATAGTGGTAAGATAGTGGTAATGGTAAGACTAGTACTTGCTAAACAAAAGAAAACAACACACTGCTAACTTTGTGCAGATCTTGTTGAAAAGATGCACGTATCTACCAGATGTGGAAATTGTATCATAAACTATATATGATATCGATATGGTCATGACCTTGGCAGTTTGGGTCAAAACCAGGAATGTCCATACACTATAGGCCTATATATTGTGAAGCGGCCAGAGCATTTTTTGTATTCAAAGCTATCAAAACACATGTTTCTCATCTTTTCTTACCACTATATAGTGTACGAATAATTTTGAATATTGACCCTTAGATCAAGACTCTTGAATCCCAACATTCCCAGCTGTTGGATCTTCCTTTCCATTTTAGCATTGATAAGATACTATTGATAGTCTTTATTTTCTTATCTTACCACTATTATATATAGTGTACGGATAACTTTGAATATCCACTGCTGAATCATGACCCGCGAATCCCAACTTGCTGCTAGCTATTGGATCCTCTTTTCCATTCCATCATCTAGAAGATTCTATTGATAGTCTTTGTTATCTTATCTTACCACTATATAATGTACGAATAACTTTGAATATTGACTGTTGGATCAAGACTCATGAATCCCAACATTGCTAGCCGTTGGATCAAGACTCATGAATCCCAACATTGCTAGCCGTTGGATCATCTTTTCCATTCTATCATCTATTCTTAGTCTTTCTTACCTTATCTTACCACTATATAGTTTACGAATAACTTTGAATATTGACCGTTGGCTCGATCAAGATTCGCGAATCCAACATTGATAGTCATTAGATCTTCTTTTCCATTCTAGCATCTTGAAGATACTATTGATAGTCTTTTTTATTTTATCTTACCACTACTAGTAAGTTGCATGTGCCCTTCATGTGAGACTCAGATAATAAACGTATGACATATCATCACTATATAAAATTGTAATAGGTAAAGCACAGAAAATTACAAATTTGATTAACATCTATAAAGTATGGGTGTATATTTGGTTCTTGTACTTTTTATCATCATGTAGAAGTCAAAGATTATTAGCTACCTAACACTTGAAATTTTTGGTAACATGGTCTAGAGAAACGAGGGAGAAGAGTATGATGGAGAAGTGTGTTTTGAGGTTTGTGCATATCATTCATTATGCTGAAGACTATCAATAGAATATTCTAGATGCTAGAACGAAAAATAAGATCCAACGGCTAGAAATGTTGGGATTGACGAGTCTTGATCCAATGGTCAAGATTCAAAGTTATTTGTTGGGGGGATACCCCCGGGTAGGGTCACTCCGGGGTATAAGGGCCGAGTTAGCCAAGGTTCGGCAAGGTCAAAGCGGATGCTGGCCAAGTCACCTCAAGGCAGGCCGGATCACGGAGTAACCCGGACCAGGGAGGGGGGGGTCGCCTCACGTAGTCTCGTCCGACTCAAGGAGTAAGTCGGAAATGCTTGTCTAACTTATATGCAGGAACAGGTGTGGCCGGATCTACTGTGATCTGGATCCTCGCTTGGCTTCTAGAAGAAGGAAGGAATCTCTTTGGTCAAAAAGGAGGGTCCGGTACGTACTGGCTGAGCGGATAAAGCAAGGGAAGGACCACCGGACCGTCGCTGACAAGGGTGAAGACGCTCACGTCGGCTTACGTCGCTAAAGCAAGTGTGACGCGGGGGAAAAGCACCCCTGTCGGGTTACTACTTTGGGAGGGGGCATATTCTTAGGAATATGCCTCCACGTATGCCCTAGGCAAGGACCGAGCCACCCCTATATAAGGGGGGCAAGGGTTCCTGAAGAAGGGGTTGGCTGGTTGGGAGAATTCTAGTTGGTTGAGTACTAGTGGATCTAGGGTTCTTGGGCTAGATAGTAGGCAAGAGTAAGAGAGTTTCTTCTTCCTCCTCTCGTCAATACAGCTCAAGGAGCACTTGTAATCTTGGAGATAGAACATCAATACAAAGCTTCTGTGTAGAGAATCACTCTACTATCCCTCCCTGGATTCCCCTAGCGCATATTAGTCCCCACCTTTAGCCTATCCATGGCATCTGCCGTGACACCACCACGACAGTTGGCGCCCACCGTGGGGCTAGCAGCGCTAGCAGGGGTGAAGATCCAGACGGGAAACCTCATCGGCACCGGCGAACGCATCGTCTCCAGGATCGTTCAGCCCTTTGGGGCGCTGGACTTCGTCAGCGACAACGCAGGCTGCTTCGGCACGCGCCCCCTTCCGCGCAACAGCATCTTCGTCAAGCTCGGTGCGTACAAGGTCTACGTTGCTGTGGACGTGTCTTGCGTTCATCCTCGCCGCGTCATCGATGCGGGGGAACCACCCCTCACTATGGCTCGTGCGGCGCGTATCGCTTGCTCCACGGACCATGCAGAGGTGATGATGACTGCGCCAGGCACGGGCGCGAGCAAGGATCCAGCACCAGACCCGGAGGTAACACCTAAGGCACCAAGGAAAGCTAGGGGTCCTCCACTAGAGAGGCCTGAGAACGTGCTGAGGGAAGCTATGGATAGCTTGGCAAACCCGGTGGCAGCAGTGGTAGATCCGGCTCAGGCACAGGCCGAGCTAGAGGAAACTTGGCAAAAGATACTGGAGGGCGCAAAGAAAATAGCAGCGGCCCAGCAGTCGTTGAACATGACGCTGCGTGAATACGCAAAGGCAAACAAAGTGGACATGGTAAAAGTAAAAGGGAGAAATCTCATAAACGAGATGAACAGAGATGGTGATGATGGACCAGAAGGGTCGAAAAATTATCTGTCTGTGGGGTTGCCGAAGTATAGTACCCCGACGAAGAACCTCAGAGCAGCAGATGCGGCTACGTCCGAATTAGAGGGTCTGACGGGTGAGGCCCGTCAAAGACAGCAAAACCGGGTTAACGAGTTGGTTCGGATCGCGAACAGACAAAACGAAGAACTGCTCAGAGGTAACCCAGAGAGAGTTGGAGCTTCCAAAATCGTCTATTCGGCGATGGTTAACCCAGAAAAATCCGCTGGAGCCGCGTCGTCACCTCATGGTGGCCAAAGGAGAGAAGAGGTAGTAACCTCGGCCAAACGGAACAAGCAGATCGTCCCGTACGACCCAACGCGTGCGGGAAAAGACAAAGAAATGCGGAAGAATGATGATCGACGGAGTGTGAGCAGAGGTGAAGCTGGCCGAGGTAATCACGACCAAGGCAATGCCGGTCAAGGGATTGCTGCCAACGGCAATGCCGGACAGCGCAACTCCGTAGGAGGAGGACAACCGCAGCAGCGGAATATACCGAGGCAAGAGCAAAGCGCGGCGGTATATGCAGAAGGCGTCTGACGAGCAAAACCGATACAACGACGGTGATTCGGAGATGGTGAACGAGGATACCCAGACGGACTACCATGTAATAGGGTCAAGATTGGGGAGCAGGATTTGATGCGGATGGCCTTGAGTTAAAACTGGATCGCCTGTATAGGTCGGAACAGATCGAATGTCAAGGTCCTCCGGGTCCAGCGTGCTTTGGACCCCGGATCATGAAGGAACCTCCGGTACCAAACTTCTAGTTACCAAGGGGCACGAAGACGTATGACGGCAGCACCAAGCCAGAGGATTGGATGATAAACTATGCTACAACGGTGAAAATTGTGACAGGCAACTTGAGATGGGCTGTACGATATGTACCCCAAATGTTGGAAGGTCCGGCTAGAGTATGGCTGAACAATTTACCACCCGGAAGCATCAACTGTTGGATAGATTTTGAAGAAATGTTTATCAGCAACTTCTCAAGTACATACCAGAGACCGAATAGACCGCAGACCCTGGCAATGTGCAAGCAGAGATCTAATGAAACGGATCGTGAGTTCTTGACTCGATGGTGTACCGTCAGAAACTCGTGTGAGGGAGTCATAGAGTCACAGGCCATAGCATGGTTTGCACAAGGGTGCAGATATGGCAGCGAGTTGTGGGTGAAATTGCAAAGGAAAATGCCAATCACGTTGGCAGAGATGATCCGGATTGCGGATTCATATGCTTTGGGTGATCCGACTCAACCCAGGATCGCGTCGAACGAGTCAAATGAGGAGTACTATCAGAGGGACAGAGTCGGGTCATCCCGGAGGAACGATTACAGGGAAAAAGGAGAGACGATAGACCGGATCATCGGTATAGTTCGCAACAAGTTGCAGCAGTGAATCAAGATCAACCCGGAGCAGGGAGCAACCAATGCCAGAAAACGGGAGGGCAATGGACTCCTCGAAACGATGGCAAGAAAACATGGACTCCGGAGCAGAAGAAGCAATGGCAAGAGAAGAAAGACCGTCCGAGGTATACCTATGAGTCAATGTTGGACCAGCCATGTAAGTTTCACATGCCAAATCCGAACAGCCTGGCGGGTCACACAACGAGGCAATGTGAGTGGATGCGTAAGATAGAACAAGGTGGTTCGGGGAATGCTCAGGCACCCCGGAATGATCAACCTCGGCAGGAGTTACCCCGGCAGCAATTGCTCTTCGGAGCAAACACGCAACAACTAATGTTGCCTCCCCCTCCGCCGAGGTATGACAACAATGAGAGAAGGGATGCAGTGCATCAGGTGGAAAACCAGCAACAACCGGATCAGAGATACTCCGGAAACGAGGGAAGGAATGAGTACAGGGAACATCACCAGAGCTATTGTGTGTTCACAACAGAAGAAACAGATAGGAAAAGCTTGCAGCGCCGACATATGGAAGTTAACGCGGTTATGCCTGCAGTGACGAGGTACATGCCTTGGTCGGACCAGGAAATCACCTGGAGCGTCAAAGATCATCCCAAGCTTATGCCAAGTCCAGGCCCTTATGCACTAGTGTTAGATCCGACATTCATTGGACCGAACATCAATGTGAGGTTCTCCAAGGTACTGATCGACAATGGCAGTAACATTAACATCATGTATGCGGATACGATGCGCAAGTTGGGCATCTCGGAGAACATGCTCCAGGCTACAAGAACAACTTTCCATGGCATTGTACCAGGCATCTCCTGTGAGCCCATAGGCAAAGTCCGGGTCGACGTGCTATTCGGCACGAGGGATAACTGCCGGACTGAGAATCTGGAGTTTGAGGTGGTGAACTTGGAAAGCGCGTATCACACATTACTCGGGAGACCAGCACTGAACAAGTTCATGGCAAGTTGCCACATTAGTTATCTGAAGATGAAGTTGCCCGGGCCAAATGGAGCGATTACTATTGCTAGAGATTTCCGACGTTCTATTGAGTGCGCCTCAGCCGGGTCTAACCTAGCCGAGTCACTCGTAATTGCGCAAGAGAAAAGAAAAATCCAAGAGGTGGCGGCATTAGCTCAGTCCGCGCAGTAGTATATGCCGGCGTTAAGTAACCCGCATGGAAGCGTTCCGTTTCAAGCCGCAAAGGACACCAAGAAGATTCCAGTGGATAACATGTTTCTGGAGCGTACCGTAACAATTGGTGCCGGGTTAACTGACAAATAGGAAAGCGAGCTCGTCAACTTCCTCCGTGAGAATCGGGATATTTTTGCTTGGTCTACACAGGACTTGCAAGGTGTTCCGAGGGAGTTGGCCGAGCACTCTTTAAACGTAAGACCCGGAGCAAAGCCGGTGAAGAAACCTCTCCGACGCTTCGCCGAGGATAGGAGAAAGTTCATTGGTGACGAGATAGCTCGGTTGCTAGCAGCTGGATTTATCATGGAAGTGCTGTATCCGGATTGGCTCTCTAATCCGGTGTTGGTAGAAAAGAAGAAGGATGATCCGAACGTGGCAGTGGTTTGGCGTATGTGTATCGATTACACGAACCTGAACAAGGCGTGTCCAAAAGATCCATTTCCACTGCCGAGGATAGATCAGGTCATCGATTCAACCGCCGGATGTGAACTATTTTCATTCATTAACGCATATTCTGGTTCCACCAGATACCTCTGAACCCGGATGATCAAATAAAAACTGCGTTTATTACCCCGTACGGGGCTTATTGCTATCGCACTATGCCGTTTGGTTTATGAAATGCAGGTACAACGTACCAAAGATGTATGCAAAATTTTTTGCACGATCAAATAGGTCAAAACGTACAAGTCTACGTGGATGATGTGGTTATTAAGACCAAGGAAAGCACAACGCTCCTTGACGACATAAGGCAAACATTCGCGAACTTGAGGAGATTCCGGATGAAGCTTAATCCGGAGAAATGTACCTTCGGTGTCCCGGCTGGGAAATTACTCGGATTTCTCGTCTCTAGCCGAGGTATCGAAGTTAATCCAACTAAGATCCGAGCCATCGAACGAATGGAGCCGCCGAAGTGTCTCAACGATGTCCAGAAGTTCACTGGGTGCCTGGCCTCGTTGAGTCGGTTTGTATGTCGGTTGGAAGAAAAGGCACTGCCTCTCTACCAACTCATGAGAAAGTTAGATAAATTCGTTTGTACGCCACAGGCCGATGAAGCTTTTCCCCACTTAAAAAAGATGTTGGCCACTGCACCAGTATTAGCTTCTCCACTATCAAAGGAGCCAATGTTGCTCTACATAGCCGCAACCAACCGAGTTGTAAGTGCAGTGATCGTAGTGGAACGCAATGAAGAGGGTAAGTCGGTGCAGAGGCCAGTGTATTACCTGAGCGAGGTATTGTCTGCCTCAAAACAGAACTACCCGCACTTTCAAAAGGTGGCATACGGTGTCTATATGGCAGCGAAGAAGTTAAAGAATTACTTTGAGGAGCACCCCATCAAAGTAATATGTGAAGCTCCCATATCCGAGATAATGGGTAACAAGGATGCAAGCGGCAGAATCGCAAAATGGGCAATTGAGCTAGCCCCTTATGCGCCCCAATACGACAGAAGAGAAGCGATCAAATCTCAGGCTGTGGCGGACTTTTTCATGGATTGGGCCGAGGTACAATACGAACCACCGCCACCGGATCCGAATTACTGGAGGATGCACTTTGACGGATCGAAAACCAAAACCGGATTAGGCGTCGGGGTCGTGCTTACCTCGCCAAAGAAGGATCAGCTCAAGTACGTATTGCAGATCCATTTCGCGGCATCGAACAATGTCGCTGAGTATGAGGCTCTTGTGCATGGGCTCAAAGTGGCAAAGGAGATTGGCATACGTCGGATAATATGCTTCGGCGACTCGGACCTGGTGGTGCAGCAGGTGTCCGGAGTGTGGGACGCCCTGGATCCAAACATGGCACTATACAGATTTCATGTGCAGAAGATCTCGGGTTACTTTGAGGGATGCGAATTTCACCATGTACCCCGCGTGGAAAACAAAGCTGCCGACATGCTGTCAAAGCTCGGATCGACCCGACAAGCAATTCCACCAGGCGTAGCATTGGAGCACCTCAGAAAACCATCTATCAGGCCATCCCCAGGAACCGAATCAATCTATGTCCCGGAAAACACGGAATCCGGAGCTGAGCCCATGGATATTGACATGGGAGGTAACACGCCGAACCCGGGACTACCTCTCTAGACCCGGGGACTGTTCAGCGTGACCCGGCTGAAGTTATGCCGGTGGATCATATGGAAATTGATGAGGAGATGTTCCCTACGCGAGCGATACCAGCTTGGGCACTGCCTATATACCAATTCTTGAAAGATGGAACGTTACCCACTGAGGAAGTGCTAGCCAGGCAAACTCAGAGGAGAGCCAAAGCTTACACAATCATCAATTCCGAGCTGTACAAACGGAGTGTAACCAACGTCCTCCAGCGGTGTGTTGACCCTGAAGAAGGACTTAACATCCTCCGAGATATACACCAAGGAGAATGCGGGCATCATGCCTCATCCCGGGCCTTAGTGGAAAAGGCATTCCGGCACGGATTCTACTAGCCAAGTGCCTTGGAACAAGCAGAAGATCTGGTGAGAAAGTGCAATGGTTGTCAGAGGTACGCCACCAAGACACATATGCCTATGTCGGAACTCAAGACCATACCAATTACATGGCCATTTGCTGTATGGTGCTTAGACATGGTTGGCCCATTCAAACCCGCGAGAGGAAACATGACACACATTTTGGTCATGGTGGATAAGTTCACAAAATGGATTGAAGTGAAACCTATAAGAAAATGTGATGGAAATACGGCCGTGACATTTATCAAAGACATCATCTTGAGATACGGTTATCCACACAGTATTATAACTGATAATGGAACAAATTTTGCGGAAGGAGCATTTGCGCGCTTCTGCCGAGATAAGAAGATCCGACTCGACATCGCCTCGGTAGCCCACTCCGCATCGAACGGACAAGTGGGAAGATCCAATGGATTAGTGTTATCCGGGATAAAACCCCGGCTCATTGAGCCGCTGCAAAGATCAGCGGGGTGCTGGATAGAAGAACTACCAGCGGTACTATGGAGCTTAAGAACAACTCCGAATCGATCAACAGGCTATACGCCATTTTTTCTGGTATATAGGGCAGAAGCTGTATTACCAGCCGACATAGAGCATGATTCGCCTAGGGTCACCCAATACACAGAAGCCGAAGTGCAAGAAGCCCGGCAAAATGATGTTGATCTGCTGGAAGAAGCGAGAGAACTGGCACTGTCCAGATCTGCCATATATCAGCAAAACCTCCGACGCTATCATAGCCAGAAAGTGTGCCCCCGAGTCTTCTGGGAAGGCGATCTGGTGCTCCGGTTAGTACAACGTACTGCTGGCATGCATAAACTATCCCCCCATGGGAAGGGTCGTTCATTGTGAGCAAAGCATTGCACAATGATTCTTACTATCTTATAGATGCAAAGCCACAGGAAAAGAACAAGGCGGACAGGTCCGGAGAGGAATCCAAGCGACCGTGGAATGTAGCACTACTTCGTCCCTTCTACACTTAGCTAAGAAGTGTATGTATCCGAGTCCTCTCATATGTCGGTATGTATGTCGGCAATGAGCTTATCAATGAAATAGCGGCGCCTCGGCGATAACTTCGAACTGCCTTAACAATGTTTGTCGTAGTTTCTTATGCGGTAGCTGGAATGAGTCGTTTTACTTAACCCGGATTAGTAATGTGTGAGCACCAAAAACCCAACCCTTCGACTCGCTGCTGTCCAACAAGAATTGGCTTCATGGCAAGCAAGGGAACAAGTTTGGAATTGCGTAGCACATGAAAAACGGCTAAGGAAACGAAGTTATTCGAGTTAACGTTTGTTTTTTCGGACTAGCCCTATTTTTATTTTCAAGTTATTATGCTGAATTATTTTGAGCCAAACCTCAAAAGTTTCTAAGTATTGTTAAGACAATTTTTGAAGCTCGGATTCGTAAGTCGTAAAACCGAATCAAGGTAGACACGGACCGAGCCAAGGAATTGGACGAACAAGAAAATGAAACTCGGGGACTACGCCCAAGTCAATCCGGCATAAAAACGTAGTAGCAAAATATCACTTATCCAGCATACAATTGCACCCGGCATATCGGGGATCTGATAAATTTTCAAGTTTTAAGGAGCAGCAGGAGGAGCAGGTTTGGCGTCGTCGTCGATGTCTTCAATATCTGAAGCATCATCTTCCCCGTCCTCATCCGACCCATCTTCGACATTCTCATTAGGCTCATCCCCATCGGACTCCAGAAAGCTCGGTCCCTCAACCCAGTCATGGATCGGAGAATATTCGACGAGGCTGTAGGCGCAAGCCTGGCGCCGAGCAACCCACTCCGGATCATCGGTCCATCTGGATCCGGTGCGCCGGCGTGTGAGGAGGCTCAGGTCGATCTTCTTGTACCATGTGAGAATATGATGGAGGGTATCTGCTGCGGCACGCCCGGCGGACTCCCTCTAGTGGTCAAGCTGAGTCTCAACTTCCAACAGCTTTTTGGCAAGGAGTCTGATCCTCTCCGGAGCGCTCTCGCTTGGCCAGAAGGTGTTGTAGATCCGGACCACAACGTCGAGGAGATCTTTCCCATAGTTCTTGATGGTTTCCACGCGAGCTGACACGCTGACCAATAGGTCCTCCATGTCTAAGGGGATGCTCTCACCATCAGGAGCGACGGGAGTACCCCTTTCTCGGAGGAATTTGGCAACAACAGCACTAGCAATGGGAGTACCCTCGGGAAAGTGATCTGGAAACAAGGAAAGCGAAGATGCTGAAGCAAAGGCATATGCGCTAACCCGGAAAGGCATATGAGCAAAGGCACATGTCGGATAAGGGAAAGAAACTTACGTGAGATATGGCGGTGGATCCGGGTCAACTCCTTGATGCAGTTGTCGCGTCTCTGGTGAAGTTGTTCAAGTTCAGCGAGCGCTGACCCAAGCTAGACCTCGGATTCCTTAAGAAGGTCCTGGTCCTTGGAGATCTGGAGAGCAAGGCGCTCGCGCTCTTCGGTGAAGTTCTGGCCAACTTTTTGGAGCTCGGCTTTGTGTTGGGCCTTCATTTTCTCCATCTCAGCTTTGAGCTTAGCTATCTCGTCGTCCTTGGTCCGGAGGAGGGCAAGCTCTTCATTCTTCTTCTTCAGCTCAGCTTGATGCTGTCCTGCTTGTTCGAGAAAATGCAGCATCATATCAGGCACGGGCACACTATCCTCAAGCAATGCTGAAATAATGTGTTGACCCGGCAGAGCCGAGGAGTGAATGTTTGCCGAGCCAAGGAGAAGAAGAAATGGAAAACACAACAAGGTACAACGAAATAGGACATACCTCGGATTTCCTCCAAGTTCTTCCGCATAATTTTGTTTTCAGCCTCCACCCTAGCTGCAAAAAACCGAATGAGGAGATTAGTCCGGCGGAAACAAGTAAAGAAAAACGGAGAAGTGCTGAGGGAGAAAATTACCCCTCTTTTCATGCTCTGCGCCAAGTGCAACATGTTTTGCCCGCAGGATCTTGTGGGTATCAAGCAGGCATTGAAATTCGGCGCTCCGGCGGTTGGTGGTCACCTGAAAGGAGCACAGAAGTGTGACATTAACTTGATGAATATTCGAAGTGTGCAAGATCCGGGCCAAGTGCAACTTAACCGGCTCTAGGTGTGTGCATATTCGAAGTATGTAAGATCTGGGCCAAGTGGAACTTAACCCGGCTCTAGGTGTGTGCATATTCGAAGTATGTAAGATCCGGGCCAAGTGGAACTTAACCCGGCTCTAGGTCTGTGCATATTCGAAGTATGTAAGATCCGGGCCAAGTGGAACTTAACCCGGCTCTAGGTGTGTGCATATTCGAAGTGTATAAGATCCGGGCCAAGTGGAACTTAACCCGGCTCTAGGTAGGTGCATATTTGAAGTTTACATGCAGCTATGTTAATTTTCTAAGGAGCATCCGGCCGAGTAACAAGTTACTCCGCCGGAGGCTCGGGGACTAACGGTTATTATCTACAGCATGTAAAGGGGAAACGACATACCTCCATCATTCGCCCCACGAGGTTAATTGCCTTGGCAGCAATGTTCATCTGGGCAGAAAATTCTGCAGGGTCGAATTTTTCCGGGAGATCGTCGTTGTAGACGAACTCCGCCTTGTTCCAGTTCATGACGAACTCGATAAGGCTCGGAGGGTACCGTTCGCCAGTGGGCATGTGGGGTGCCACCAAGCCCTTCGCATGAGCTTCCTTCCTCTCAATTGGAGCAAGAGCTGGGCTGGTGTGAAGAACCATCTGCTGCGTATTGGTTGGCTCGACAGGAGGATCCGTCGCTGCTGGTGATTTCTTCGGAAGCATTGACGACAAGGTTCGCTGCCCGGCCTCGACAGATGTAGACTTGGCACCATCCGGAGCCTTCTTGCCTTTAGCGGGCTGGGAAGAGGTAACCACGACGGATTTCCCTTTGGAAGCTGCTGGAATGGTCCCTCGCCGGGGCTGAGATGACTCGGAAGAGGCAGAGGAACTTGGTACTGGAGCTGCGGTGGGTTTCCTGGCTGCCGGGACAGGTGCTGGTTCGGAAGCTGGTACTGGAGCTGCTGCTGGTGCTGGAGTTGCGGTAGACTTGGTGGTTGCTGGTTGCGGCAATGCCGAAGTGGCGGATGCCGTTGCCTTGGCCGAACTGACCCCTCCCGATCCGAGGTCGCGTTCCTCTTGAGGAGGTACTACGGAACCCGGAGCAGCCGCGGAGCCCTCTGGAATAGGGCTCAGCGCGCGTGACTCGTCGTCACGAGGAGGAGAAGGGTCGGGCCGAAGAGGTGAGGAGATGCTGGATCCGCTCTGAGGGACCTCCACAGGAGCCCTGAAGAAGAGAATAATGTCAGAAGAAAAAGTACTGTGATGCAGGGAAAAATGAGTCACGCAGTGAAAAGTGACTTACGCATCCGAGGTTTCGGCCTCCTTGGGTTTCCGAGCCCTCCGTGTCGGGGCTTTGCCTGCCCGCTTGGAGGCAGTCTTGTCTCTGGCCTTCTTTTGCCTCTTAGGGGGCTGAGAAGGTCCATAAGAAGAACTTGACGCAGATCCGCGCTTCTTCTTCGATGCCACCGGAACCGGCTCGCCCATGGCAAGTGGAGGATCCTCGTGGATATGCCCACCGGGGTTAGCTGA
This sequence comes from Avena insularis, assembly GCA_023614405.1. Lineage (NCBI taxonomy): Eukaryota > Viridiplantae > Streptophyta > Magnoliopsida > Poales > Poaceae > Avena > Avena insularis. The sequence continues at coordinate 421,365,826 of CM042686.1, read as the reverse complement.
TGCCGGAAAGGCAAAAGAAAGAGGGACAGCCTCAACGGGTTCAATCATGTCGATATCCGAGTCATCCTCATCATCAGGCCAATCTCTAAGAGAAGAGAATTTACCACTGGGTCATTTGGTGGCATCGGTCATGGGGAGGAACATCTCCTGGTCCGGCTCCTCCTCGTCCGGGATCTCTCGGTCCGGCGCCCACTTAAGGGTCAGATCCATGCCATCCTCGAGAGTTTGCTGGAGAAACAGCTGAGAAAAAGCACAAAGAGCAGAGTCAAAAATATGATAAAAACCGACACGTAATTGATCCGAAATAAGTTTACCCCGTGAAGCTTACTGCGGGAGGGAGCCTATCACGACAGTAATGCTCGATTCCCCACGTCCATTCGGCGGAGAAATCCTTATGGGTGGTGAAAAGAGCCTTGACCCGGCGAAAGATCTTCGTGTTGCTCAACTCGAACGAGGAGGTTCGGTTGGGGTCACGGCTGAAGCTCATGTGGCACAACTTGTGAGTGCGCCTCTGGAGGGGAGAGATTCGGTTGCGCACGAATGTGATCATGGCATCCTCGTTGCACAATCCGAGCTTCTTCAGCTCCGCGAACCTTTTGTTGACTTGGTTGGCCAGAGCTGTAGGTTTCTTGGCGACCTCCTCCCAGAAATCCATGTCAGGGGGACCCGGAGCGTAGGGAAGCAACCGAATCAAGTCTTCGGTACCCTCGTTCCGGACGTAGAAGAAGGTCCGGGCCCATCCTTTGCAGGAGTCAAGCTCGGTGACCCGGGGGAAAATTGAAAATCTTCGGGGCGAGATCGAGGCAGCACCGAACTGGGTGAGCTGCTTGTCCTCCGACTCAACGTGGATGTTGGGGACAACGTTGCGACGGAGGCCGAAGAACCGGATCCACAGCTCCTTCGTGGGCCATAGTCTGGTGTAGCCCTCGATCGTAGAGGCGAAAGCGGACAGAGAGGTGATGGCGTTTGCTGGGAGATGGTGTGGCTGCAGATGGTACGTCCGAACCCAGTCCCGGAAGAAGTCGCTCACCGGGAGACCAAATCCCCGTTGGAAATGCGATAGGAATACGACGAACTCACCCGGATTGGGTGAGGGGGACAATTCCGAGGAGGGGAGACGAGCGGCGACGCTGGTGGGAATACGCCTGGTCCGGTAGAGCCAGTCGATGTTGTCTTGGCAGACCCACAAACCAGCCCACGCGCCGCGGTCCGCGGCGGCGGCGTCCTCCTCCATCTTCTGCTCGACGACGATGAGCTCCTCTTCAGTCATTTCGTATCCGCTGTCCACACTGGAGCAAGCGGCGGCGGGGGTCTGGGGTCTAGATTGACGGGGACCCGTGGCTAAGCAACTGCACAGCGGGGGCTGCGGTGTGGAGGCACGAAGAAGGTGCGGCGGCGGCGCTGCTGCTACAAGCACTGGCGGCGGCACAGTCGCGAGGAAGACGAAGGAGAAGAAGAGGAACGGGCAAAGGGGCGCGGAGATGGAAAAATGCAAAGGGACGCCCCCTCCCCTATTTAACTGCCCGTAGTGATCGATGAGTGGGATCGCTCTGCGCCCGCGAGCCACGCGATGTGGCCGTGTATTACCGGCATCAGCCAATCACAGAGAAGCCACACAGGGGGCCACATGGTGGACGAGATCCCATGACGCGACGTGCCGTTGCGGTAAACGAGGAGACATGCATGACGTAACCCGTGCACAATAAAACTGACAATTACTGCGGCGGTTACTGTGCAGGCCCTTAAAATGAGGCAACATAATGATTAGTCTCCACGTGGGTTGGCGTATGAGAGAAGGAAGCAAGGCTCGGATCCGAGCCACAATGGTAACCCGGCCGGCAAGTGAAAACATGAAATGTGCAGAGGGAAAGTAAAACCGTGGGATCCGAGGCAAAGTGGTGACCCGGCCGGCAAGTGAAAACTTGGAACGTGCGAAGGGAACATAAATCCATGTAATCCGAGATAAGGAGCTGGCCCGGAAGTAAACGTCTGAGGCTCAGACATAAATGAACCTGATGTGGCCTTAGCGGCCGAGGCAGCTAAGACCGCACCAGCTTCGGGGACTAATGTTGGGGGGATACCCCCGGGTAGGGTCACTCCGGGGTATAAGGGCCGAGTTAGCCGAGGTTCGGCAAGGTCAAAGCGGATGCTGGCCAAGTCACCTCAAGGCAGGCCGGATCACGGAGTAACCCGGACCAGGGGGGTCGCCTCACGTAGTCTCGTCCGACTCAAGGAGTAAGTCGGAAATGCTTGTCTAACTTATATGCAGGAACAGGTGTGGCCGGATCTACTGTGATCCGGATCCTCGCTTGGCTTCTAGGAGAAGGAAGGAATCTCTCTAGTAAAAAAGGAGGGTCCGGTACGTACTGGCTGAGCGGATAAAGCAAGGGCAGGACCACCGGACCGTCACCGACAAGGGTGACGACGCTCACGTCGGCTTACGTCGCTAAAGCAAGTGTGACGCGGGGGAAAAGCACCCCTGTCGGGTTACTACTTTGGGAGGGGGCATATTCTTAGGAATATGCCTCCACGTATGCCCTAGGCAAGGACCGAGCCACCCCTATATAAGGGGGGCAAGGGTTCCTAAAGAAGGGGTTGGCTGGTTGGGAGAATTCTAGTTGGTTGAGTACTAGTGGATCTAGGGTTCTTGGGCTAGATAGTAGGCAAGAGTAAGAGAGTTTCTTCTTCCTCCTCTCGTCAATACAGCTCAAGGAGCACTTGTAATCTTGGAGATAGAACATCAATACAAAGCTTCTGTATAGAGAATCACTCTACTATCCCTCCCTGGATTCCCCTAGCGCATATTAGTCCCCACCTTTAGCCTATCCATGGCATCTGCCATGACACCACCATGACATTATTCGTACACTATATAGTGGTAAGATCAAATTTTCAAACTTGTCCAGTTTCAAAATTAATTTCACACCTTGCGATAATCTATTCAATGGACCCACCAGGTAGTCAATGTATCGAGAACAAGTGAGAGTTTGGAAAGATTAAACTTCTTCCTAAGAATATTAATGCCTAGAAATTTGATCATGTTTTAAAAACAATCAAAAAGACTATGACTCACCGTGTTTTGAAATTTTGGCTGTGTTTCGAATTTAACTTCACACCTTGCGATAATTTGTTCAATAGACCCACCAGGCAGTCAATTTATCAAGAACAAGTGAGAGTTTGGAAAGATTCAACTTCTTGCTAAGAATATGCATGCCTAGAAATTTGACCGTGTTTTGAAAACAATCAAAGAGACTATGACTCACAGTGTTTTGAAATTTTGGTTGTGTTTCGAAATTAACTTCACACCTTGCAATAATCTATTCATTGGACCCACCAGCCAGTCAATGTATCGAGAATGACTGAGAGTTTGGAAAGATTCAACTTCTTGCTAAGAATATGCATGCCTAGAAATTTGACCGTGTTTTCAAAACAATCAAAGAGACTATGACTCACCATGTTTTGAAATTTTGGCTGTGTTTCCAAATTAATTTCACACCTTGGGAATCTGTTCAATGGACCCACCAGGAAGTCAATGTATCTAGAACAAGTGATAGTTTGGAAAGATTCACACTTCTTGCTAAAAATATGCATGCCTGGTAATTTGACTGTGTTTTGAAAATAATCAAAAAGACTATGACTCACCGTGTTTTGAAATTTTTGCTGTCTTTCAAAATTAACTTCATACCTTGTGATAATCTGTTCAATACACCCACCAGGAAGTCAATGTATCGAGAACGAGTGAGAGTTTGGAAAGATTCACACTTCTTGCTAAGAATATACATGCCTAGAAATTTGACTGTGTTTTGAAAACAATCAAAGAGACTATGACTCACCCTGTTTTTGAAATATTGGTTGTGTTTCGAAATTAACTTCACACTTTGCGATAATCTGTTCAATGGACCCACACTTTGCGATAATCTGTTCAATGGGCCCCCTGATACATTGCAAATGTATCTATAATTTTTGATGTTCCATGCTTGGTTTTATCTACTTTCTTGTGTTTTGTCCACACTTTGGAGTACTTTTCATATGATTTCTTGGAATAACTTATTACCAAGAGCCACAGTGCCAGCTGCTTGTTTTCTGCTGTTTTTGGTTCCAGGAAAGTCAGAAAATGAATATTCTCGGAATTGGACGGGACAAAAGCCAAAGTCATTATTTTACCGGGGGACACCTGGAGCCAGAATACAAGACAAAGAGGGGCTGGGGCCCGACCACACCGGCGTGGCGTGCAGCCCACGCCAGTAGTGTGTGGCTGCAGCACCCCCTCGCCTCCTTATGCCTATATATTGCCTCTGATATAGAAACCCTAAGTACCCAATCAAAATTCCACGAAAGAGTCTGTAGCCACCGTCATCTCCATCCCTAGATCAGGAGGGATCTGCAGCTCTTCCCGGCACCCTGCCGGAGAGGGGAATTCACCCTGGAGGCCTTTTTCATCATCATGCAAGCCTCCAGTGTGATGCGTGAGTAGTTCATCTATGGACTACGGGTCCATGTAGTAGCTAGATGGCTGGTTCTCCTCCTTTGTGCTTTCATGTCTAGATCTTGTGAGCTCCGTTCATGATCAAGATCATCTATTTGTAATTTTGCATGTTGTGTTTGCGGGTATCCGATGGATATTGAGATGCTATTTCAGATTGATTATTCATTCTATCATGTCTTTGTTATTTGTGATCTTGCATGATTTCCGTTGTTAGTAGCTATCTTGGCCAAGTAGATGCTAGCAACTCCAAGAGTTAGTATTTATGCTCGATAGTGGGTTCATGCCTCTGGTAATCTGGGGAAGTGATAGAAATCTCTAAGGTACTAGATGTGTTGTTACTACTTAGGAGAAAACAACAATCCTTTGTTCATAGAACAATCGTATTATTTACTTTACACGCAATTTGTAAGGCAATTATCCGTTGCTTGCAACTTAATACTGGAGGGGGTTCGAATGATAACCTGAAGGTGGATTATTAGTCATAGATGCAGTTGGATGGCGGTCTATGTATAATGTTGTAATACCCTATCGAATCTCAAAGGAGTCAAGATGATTAGTATATGCTTGTATGCTTTCTCGATGTTTGTCAATTGCCCCGCTGTAATTTGTTCACCCAACATGTCATCTATCTTAAGGAGAGCCACCTCTAGTGAACTATGGACCCCGGTCCTTTCTTTTACAATCAATCTACAAATTGTTTACTGCTTTGTGTTTACTTTCTGCAAACTATTACTTCCTTCCATTCGATACATTTAATCCTTTGTTTTCAGCAAAACCGGTGAGATTGACAACCTCATCGCAAGTTGGGGAAAGAGTTCTGTGGTTGTCTTTTGCAGGTCTCCACGTTCTTCTTGGCACCGTAGTGCGCATACGCGTTCACTAGCTACACCTTTGGGTGTTTCCTTGCTCCTACTGGATTGATAACCTTGGTTTCGTACTGAGGGAAAACTTGTTGTTGTGCTCATCATACCTTCCTCTTGGGATTCCCCAACGAGCTCGATATATTTTGGGTCATCAAGCATATTTTCTGGCGTCGTTGCCGGGGAGTCAAGAATCTCTTCACAAGGGGAGTCCCTCATAACCAATCTCTTTACTTTGTTTTATTTGTTTTGCTTAGTTTATTTTTGCTTTGTTTGCTTGTTTCTTTACCAAAAACACAAAAAATTAGTTGTACTAAGTTTGCTTTCTTTATTAAAACACACAAAAATGACTACTCTTGAAAACACTAAGTTGTGTGACTTAACTAGCACCAACAACAATGATTTCATGTGCACACCTATTGCTCCACCTATTCCTGAAGCTACTTTCTTTGAAATTAAACCTACTTTACTCAATCTTGTTATGAGAGAATAATTTTTTGGAATTGGTACTGAAGATGCTGCTGCTCATCTAAATAACTTTGTTGAACTTTGTGAGATGCAAAAGCATAGGGATATAGATGGGGATACTATTAATCTTAAACTGTTTCCTTTCTCTTTGATAGGAAAAGCTAAAGAATGGTTGCAATCCCTAACTAGAAATAGTATTGATTCATGGACTAAATGCAAAGATACTTTCATTGGAAAATATTATCCTCCTGCTAAGATTATATCTACAGAAGTGAAATAATGAAATTTAAACAATCTGATAATGAACATGTTGCTCAAGCTTGGGAAAAAATGAAATCTTTGGTAAGAATTGTCCCACTCATGGATTGACTGCTTGGATGATTATCCAAACCTTTTATGCAGGATTGAATTATTCTTCAAGAAATCTACTGGATTCTGCTGCTGGAGGTACCTTTATGACCATTACTTTGGGTGCTGCAACAAAGCTTCTGGATAATATGATGGTTAACTATTCTGAATGGCACACTGAAAGAGCTCCACAAGGTAAGAAGGTAAATTCTGTTGAAGAGACCTCTTCCTTGAGTGATAAAATTGATATTATTATGTCTATGCTTGTTAATGGGATAACTCATATTGATCCAAATCATGTTCCCTTAGCCTCTTTGGTTGCTCAAGAAGAGCAAGTTGATGTGAACTTTATAAGAAATAATAATTTTAGTAACAATGCCTACAGGAATAATTTTGGTAACAACAATTATAGGCCATACCCTCCCAATAATGGTAATGCTTATGGAAATTCCTACAACAATAATAGGAGTGCACCCTCTGAACTTGAAGTTATGCTTAAAGATTTTATTAGTAAACAAACTACTTTCAATAAAACTATTGAGGAAAAACTCTCTAATGCTGAAAGAAATATAGCATCATTGGCTGAAGCACAATCTTCTTTTAATAAAATGGCTGCTAAACCTGAAACTATTGAAAATCCCTTTGCTGCTACTAATGCCATACAAGTTAGAATTGTTGAAAATGTTAGATTATTAGCTGAATTGCATGCTAAGTGGGAAAGAGAAGATGAAATTGCTAGAAATATTAGTGTTTCTACTATCACTACCACTAATGTTGAAGCTAGTAAACCAAATGGAACCTTTTCTAATAAAAATGCTGAAATTCTTCAAAATATGAGAAAAAAATAGCTCCACTACTTTAGATGATAATTATGATTTTGATCTTGATGGTTGCAATATCTTGAAGTAATTAAGTTCCGACAAAAGCTTTCTAAAAGTCCTAATGCTAGTGCTATGAATATGGCCTTTACAAAAAACATTACTAATGCTCTCATAAAAATTAAAGAAGAAAAGATGAAACATTAAGCTTCTATTCCTATGAAACTAGAACATGGTTGGGAACCCGTCATTAATATGAAAGTGAATGATTTTGATTTCAAAGCTTTATGTGATCTTGATAGTAGTGTTTCTATTATGCCTAGAAGGATTTATGATATGCTTGATTTGCCACCATTGGAAGATTGTTATTTAAATTTCCCACTTGATGATAATGCTAAAAAGAAACTCATGGGGAGTATTAATGATGTTCTTATTATGGTTAACAATGCCTATGTCCCTGTTTATTTCTATGTTTTGGATGTTGAATGCAATGCTTCTTGTCCTATTACTTTGGGAAGACCTTTTCTTAGAACTGTTGGTGCCATTATTGATATGAAAGAAGGCACCATTAAATATCAACTCCCACTCAAGAAAGGTATAGAACACTTCCCTAAGAAGATAGAGAAGATTCCTTTTGCCTCTCCTATGAAAACAAAATTTGCTTTTAATGCTTTTTCATTTGAGAATACTTGATTCTTTTCTTGCTTCTTATGCCTAACTTAAAGGCGTTAAAAAAATACTTATTGGGAGATAACCCAAAATTTTTAGATGAGTTTTGGAAGTTATTACCTCTGTAATAAATGCTCCTTATCCTTTTTATTTGCTTTTTGTGCCAAGAGTAACCTCTAATGAGAGAGAAGTAATGCTTGGGAAAGTTGTTGTCCTAAAACAGATTTTGTGCTTCACTGTAAAAATTCGTGTAAAATATATGTACTTGTTTTGAGGCGTGATTTTTCGTGCTTCTGCCCCAGATTGTTATCTAACTTTCGTTAGTTCAACACTTTTCTATTTGAGCAACATAAGATCTTCAAAAAAATTGGTTTCTACCTACTGGTCTGTTTTGACAGATTTCTGCCATTATTTGCATTTGCTTCTTGTTGATTCCTTTTTGAGTTCTTTTTGGGGAATTGAGCTTTTTGAGGGAATTGCTACAGTAGCTTGTGTTTAAATGGAAGTTTTATTGGTGTTGAAACTGAACCCAAAGACTTATTATCTTGAGTACACTAATGTTGCTAGTAAAGATTGTCTGAAGTTTTGTATGAAGGAAAAAATTTCAGGTGTGAGGAAAGATTGATGTAATGAGATGAAGAATGGACTAAATCTCAAGATTGGGGATGCCACACGTGTTACCCCAAGAAATATCCAAGAAGTACAGGCGTCAAAACTTAGGGATGCCCAAGGCATCCCCTTCTTCATCAATAAAAATCTCAGGTTCTTCCAAACACTTCATTTTTATTGTTTCATGCACAATTGTGTTGTTCTTTGAGCATCTTCATTTTGGTTTTTGGTTTTCGTTAGGTTGGTTTTCTTAGTTTGCTTGAATAAATTGGTTGGACCCCCTCTTTCATACATTAGTTTTCAAATAAGATTGGTTTGGATTGGAAAAGAGTAGGAAAAGTTCATGCTTAAGTGGTAAAAGGAGCTTGTTTTTGACTATGGCCTATGCTTTGTCATGCTTGCTTGATATTGTTTTGGCTTTATGCTTAGTAATTTTTTCTGTAGCATGACATGTTATAAACAATTGAGATTGCTTAATGTGCCTTGAAAGAATCATGCGTTGTTTTAGCATATTAAAGCATAGTATTGTGGTATTCTCCTTTGATGCTTTATTTGGGTTGACTTGGCACATGCTCACACCATGTTATGACTATCCCAAGTCACCATAGCCTCTATGATCCTTTAGTTTTTGACTTGTAATATCACTTTATGCTTTAATTAATGATGTTTTGTCGCTTTGCGTGATTATGGCCATTATTGCTCTCTTAGTTGGTCGCTCCCAGTCTTGCTAGCCTCCATAACAAAGTATGAGTTCCACTCATGCATCCAACTCCAAATAAAACCAAGTTATTCCAAAGTTTCCAACATACCTACCTATTAGCATTTGCTATTCCAAGTATATTCATGTTTTTATCTACCTTCCGAATTAAACTTGTTATGAGAAAACTAGTGATTAAAGCTCTCACGAACTTGCTGGCACACTTTACTTTTCTTACCCTTAATAAACTTGAACCATTGTGTCATCTATGTTGTATATGCTTGCACTTATATGTTGGGGATTAGCAGAACCATGATGTCATGGGGAACGCTTTCAACATTGCACTTGTACAATGTACCTAGTTGATATCCTGCTCTTTTGTCTATGGATGTCGTCGGTGTGAAATGAAAGGGGAGCATGTAAGTCCATGGAACCTGAATCCTGCAGCATAACCATAATGAGCAATCTGTGAAGCATTCTTCTTATAAAAAAAGAGATAGATATTGAAAAAAAAGAGAAAAGAAAAAAAGAGACGAGAAAAGAGGAAAGAGAGAAAAAAGCACCATTTTCCCATGGTAAATAAGAAGATTGCTGAGATGCTCGTTGTCTGCTTGCCTTGTCATTTTGATATGGGGATTCTTCTGTATCATCGGGCAAGGGGTACCCCGTTGGCGTTTCTCTATGATACACATGTATTTACTATGACAAGAACTTACCAGTAACTAAACTTGAGTAGCATGAGGAGCGGCCCTCGTATTCAAGGGACATGAGATTTCCAACTTATACTTTGTCAAGCATATACTCCATGGTTTGTTCACTTTAGCCTTAATCACTTCAAGATGCTAATGATAGGGGCAATGAGAGCTGAAAGCTAATAAGTACCATAATTTTTGGAAGCTCTTTATGAGACTTGAATCCCTGCTTCCTTCTATGAAGGCCTTTCTTTTACTTTTATGTTGAGTCTCCATCTTCTATCTTTATGCACCTATTGAGAGATCATAGTGACCATTCTTAGTTTAATGTGCATTGTCCCAAGACTTGTTGATTGATGCATAACTTTGAAGGTGTCATATGCATTTATGTTTGCTACACTATGAGGGACAAGCTGAATACTATTCTCATTATGCTTTCTTTATGTGAGACAAACAAACATCTTGCAAAGCATTGTTATTCATGAATCTTTTGTTTGTGCCTTTCCATGTTGCAACATAGTTTCTTTGTCTTATTGCTAGAACTTTGTATTTCATGTTATGATTGAAGTACTATGATCCCAGCTTTGAATGTTTTACAAAATACTTTGATCAAGTTTATGATGGTGCATGTCACCTCAAAAATTATTCTTTCTTTTTATCACTTACCTACTCGAGGACGAGCGGGAGTTAAGGTTGGGGATGTTGATACATTGCAAATGTATCTATAATTTTTTATGTTCCATGCTTGGTTTTATCTACTTTCTTATGTTTTGTCCACACTTTGGAGTACTTTTTATACACTTTCTTGGACTAACCTATTAACAAGATGCCATAGTGCCAGCTGCCTATTTTCTGCTATTTTTGGTTCCAGGAAAGTCATAAAATGAATATTCTCAGAATTGGACGGAACAAAAGCCAAAGTCAATATTTCACCGAGGGGGACACGGAGCCAGAATACGAGACGGAGAGGGGCCAGGGGCCGGCCACACCACCTGGCCGCGCGGCCAGGCCTGGCCCACGCCAGGGGGTGGTGCGGCCGCCTAGGGCACCCCCTCGGCCTCCCCTTTCGCCTATATATTGCCTCCGATACAGAAACCCTAAGTACCCGATGAGAAAATCCACGAAAGAGTCTGTAGCCACTGTCATCTCCATCCCTAGATCGGGAGGGATCTGAAGCTCTTCCTGGCACCCTGCCGGAGGGGAGAATTCACCCTGGAGGCCTTCTTCATCACCATGCAAGCCTCCGGTTGGATGCGTGAGTAGTTCATCCTTGGACTACGGGTCCATGTAGTAGCTAGATGGTTGGTTCTTCTCCTTTGTGCTACCATGTTTAGATCTTGTGAGCTCCGTTCGTGATAAAGATCATCTATTTGTAACCATACATGTTGTGTTTGCAGGTATCCGATGGATATTGAGATGCTATTTCAGATTGATTATTGATTCTATCATGTCTTTGTTATTTGTGATCTTGCATGCTCTTTGTTGTTAGTAGCTATCTTGGCTGAGTAGATGCTAGCAACTCCAAGAGGGAGTATTTATGCTCGATAGTGGGTTCATGCCTCTAGTAATCTGGGGAAGTGACAGAAATCTCTAAGGTACTAGATGTGTTGTTGCTACTAGGGAGAAAACAACAATCCTTTGTTCATAGAACAATCATATTGTTTACTTTACACACAATGCGTAATGCAATTATTTATTGCTTGCAACTTAATACGGGAGGGGGTTCGGATGATAACCTGAAGGTGGATTATTAGTCATAGATGTAGTTGGATTATGGTCTATGTATAATGTTGTAATGCCCAATCAAATCTCATAGGAGTCAAGGTGATTAGTATATGCATGTATGCTTTCTCGATGTTTGTCAATTGCCCCGCTGTAATTTTTTCACCCAACATGTCATCTATCTTAAGGAGAATCACCACTAGTGAACTATGGACCCCGGTCCTTTCTTTTACCATCAATCTACAATTGTTTACTGTTTTCTGTTTACTTTCTGCAAGCTATTACTTTCTTCCACACAATACGTTTAATCCTTTGTTTTTAGCAAAACCGGTGAGATTGACAGCCTCAATGTAAGTTGGGGGCAAAGTTCTATGGTTGTGTTGTGCATGATTCCAAGTTGGAAACAACACCTTGGAGGTGTTTCCTTGCTCCTACTGGTTCGATAACCTTGGTTTCATAACTAAGGGAAAACTTGCCGTTGTGCTCATCATACCTTCCTCTTGGGGTTCCCCAACGAGCTCGATATCAACCACGAGCCAACAGTTACATGCAGTCTCTAGAAAGGCTTGGCTACCCCATTAGCGAAGAGTTCGCTACAGACATAATTCTGATCTCTCTTCCTAGTGCATATGGTCAGCTCATATCGAACTACCACATGCATGGTATGGATAAGAAGCTCACAGAATTACATGGGATGCTCAAGCAGGCTGAGGCGGATCTCAAGAAAGGCGCCAGTCAAGTGTTGATGGTACAAAATAAGGCTAAATTCAAGAAGAGTTCTTGGACTAAGAAGAAGAAGGCTAAGTCAGGAGGTAAGGCTGAGGACCCGGTCCAAAGCGCTTCCTCAGGGACTTAGCCATCTCCTGCAGCCGGATCCACTTGCTTCTAGTGCAAGGCGAATGGCCACTAGAAGAGGAATTGCAGCAAGTATCTGGCTGACAAATCCAAGAGTGGAGGTATGACTTTTGGCTCAGGTACGCTTGTTTGCAATGTTATAGACATCTATCGTGCAGATGCACCTAATAGTTCTTGGGTATATGATACCGGATCAGGTATTCACATCTGCAACTCGTTGTAGGGACTGGAAAGAACTAGGAGCGTGGCGAGAGGCGAGGTTGACATTTGAGTCAGCAACAAAGCAAGAGTCGCCGCGTTGGAAGTCGGCACGATGCAACTTCGTTTACCTTCTAGATTCTTAATGGAGCTAAATAATTGTTATTATGTTCTAGTGCTCAGTCCAAACATTATTTCTGCGTCATGTTTGATGAGACAAGGCTATGAGTCGAATATTAAGAATAATGGTTGTTCTTTATATTTGAATGATATGTTTCACGGCTTTGCACCCGTCCAGGACGGGTTATTTATTTTGAATCTTGATGGTGAATCTGTCTATAATATAAATGTGAAAAGGTTAAAACCAAATGATCTGAATATGACTTACTTTTGGCATTGTCGGCTTGGTCATATAAGTTGGAAACGCATGAAGAAGATCCATGATGATGGACTCCTAACTTTTTTCGACTTGGAGTCGTTCGAGACATGTGAATCCTGCCTACTCGGCAAGATGAACAAGACACCTTTTGCAAAGAGTTGTGAAAGGGCATCTGACTTGTAGGAACTAGTACATAGTGATGTATGTGGCCCAATGAGCACGACAACTATAGGTGGTTATGAGTACTTCATTACCTTCACTGATGACTTGAGTAGGTATGGATATATCTACTTGATGAAACATAAGTCAGAAGCCTTTGAAAAGTTCAAGGAATTCCAGAATGAGGTACATAATCAACTCGACAAGAAAATAAAGTTTCTTTGGTCAGACCGAGGAGGCGAGTACATGAGCCATGAGTTTGATGACCATCTGAAGAGTTGTGGAATAGTTCCCTAGCTCACTCCTCCAGGAACACCGCAGAGAAACGGTGTGTCGGAAAGGCGGAATTAGACTTTGTTAGACATGGTACGATCAATGATGAGTCAGACAGATCTGCCTTTATCATTTTGGGGTTATTGTCTAGAAATTGCAGCGTTCACACTAAACAGAGTACCATCAAATTCAGTAGAGAAGACACCGCATGAGATGTGGACTGGCAAGAAGCCGAGTTTGTCTTTCCTTAAGATTTGGGGTTGTGAAGCATTTTTCAAGCGACTTTAATCGGACAAGCTTACGGCCAAGTTAGATAATGTATTTTCGTGGGGTATCCGAGGGAAACCTTGGGCTACTACTTCTACAACCGAGAGGAGGGCAAAGTGTTTGTCACTCGAAACGGTGTCTTCCCTAAGAAAGATTTTCTTAGTTGGGGAGTCAGTGGGAGCATGGTGCAGCTCGAAGAAATTCGAGAGGTACCGGCCAGCAGCAAGTCGGCAAAAACCTTGGAGGTTGAGCCAGTCGTGGTACCTGAGTCAGCAACTGCACCGACACTGCGAAGATCGGCCAAATTGCGAAGTGTTCGTGATGTGTTACTGTTGGACAGTGATGAGCCGGTAACTTATTCGGAAGCGATGGTGGGTTCTGATTCCGAGTCATGGCTTGAAGCCATGAGATCCAAGTTAAAGTCCATGGATGAAAATCAAGTTTGGAACTTGGTTGATCTGCCAGACGGTGCAAGACCCGTCGAGTGCAAATGGGTCTTTAAGAAGAAAACTGATATGGATGGAAATGTTTCTATCTATAAAGCACGACTTGTCGAAAAAGGGTTCCGACAAGTTCAAGGAGTTGACGACGATGAGACTTTCTCTCCTGTGGCGATGCTTAAGTCAGTTTGGATCATGTTAGCTATAGCAGCCTATTTCAACTATGAGATATGGCAGATGGATGTCAAGACGACTTTCCTTAATGGAAATTTAACTGAGGACATGTATATGATACAACACGAGGGTTTTGTCAATCCGGCTAATGCTGACAAGGTATGCAAGCTTCAGAAATCCATTTATGGGTTGAAGCAAGCATCTCGGAGTTGGAATATTCGCTCTGATGATCTAGTCAAATCGTTTGGCTTTATCAAGAGTGATCATGATTCTTGTTTATACAAGAAGTTTAGTCGGAGCAAAGTAAACTTTCTGATCTTATATGTGGATGACATATTACTGATTGGAAATGATGTCCAGATGTTGCAAGAAACCAAGGAATCATTGGAAAAGAGTTTTTTCAATGAAAGACTTGGGTGAGGCGACTTACATACTAGGAATTTGGACCTATAGAGATAGATCAAGGCAGCTCATTGGATTGAGTCAGAGTACATATTTGGACAAAGTGCTGGAGAAGTTCAACATGGAATCGTCTAAGAAGGGGTTCTTATCGATGTCCCATGGCGTAAAACTTAGCAAGACTCAGTGTCCTTCGATAACTGATGATCGGAGTCGGATGAGTGCGATTCCGTATGCTTCTGCAGTCGGATCCATCATGTACGAGATGATTTGTACTAGGCCAGATGTTTCCTATGCTCTAAGTGTTGTGAGCAGATACTAGGCTGACCCTGGAGAGATCCACTAGGCAGCGGCTAAAAATATCCTTAAATACTTGAGAAGGACTAAGGATATGTTCCTGGTTTATGGAGGTGAGGATGAACTCAGTGTAAGGGGTTACACAGATGCGAGTTATCTCACTAACTCGGATGATTCTCGTTCGCAATCCGGATATGTGTTTGTGTTAAACGGAGGGGCTGTGAGCTGGAAGAGTTCCAAGCAAGAGACGGTGTCTGCGTCTACGACAGAGGCTAAGTATATTGCTGCCTCAGAGGCGGCAAAAGAAGCCGTTTGGATGAGGAATTTCGTCATGGTGTGGTTCTGGGCTCGTCCAATCCATTAGACGTGTATTGTGACAACAATGGTGCTATCGCACAAGCCAAGGAACCTAGACAACACCAGAAGAACAAACATAAACTCATGCGGTACCACCTTATTCGCCAGTTCGTGGATCAAGGTGATATCAAGTTATGCAAGGTACACACAGATGCAAACATTGTGGATCCATTGACAAAGCCACTTCCATAGCCTAAGCATGAGGCGTACCTAAGAGCTATGGGCATTAGATGCCTAAACATGTGATGTCGGATGATTGGCTCTAGTGCAAGTGGGAGACTGTTGGGAATATGCCCTAGAGGCAATCATGTATGATGTTATTTCCAATGTATTCATAAATTTATTGTCCATGTATGAACTACTGATATGTATCATTGAATATGTGATTCGATTGTGGAACTATATATTCATGTTGTTCATACTATTTGTCCTTGGTCATCGAGGTTGTGTTGGACACACAACTTAGACCAATGTGAAAGTTGGCAGATGACTCGGTTCCACTTGTCATGGGCATGGAGATGCTATTCCGACTTATACGGGTTCGGCTAAAGATTTTAGCGAGTCGGACTGACCCATATTGAGATGCAACGAACAAGTCGTCATTTGCATGTCTCAATCAATGTAATCCTTACACCTGAGGTTATTGCACAATCTGAGTTGAGGATCACCAACTTAGGTTCTGTCAAACGTTGTTCCATCACTGGGCAGTTATAAAGGCGGAGTTCGGGTTGACTGAGAGTCAAGCTGCGTGATGTGAATAACCAAGATGGGATTTTGCCCCTCCGTCTGAAGAGACATTCTCTGGGACCTCTCGGAAGATATGATTCAGAAAGCATGACCATGCATGACTCGGTTAAGTGTTAACCGAGGCTATCTACTAAGAGTTAGTCAGATGAATCACTTATTTCGGATCGAGAAAGAGAGTCGAACTAGTTAAGGGATGACGATTATTCCCCTATAGTTCGACAAGGTATATCGTGAGGCAAAAGGGACTCAGACGAAAGTCGCATTAGAAGGTATGTCGTCATGACTCTTTGGTACTTGGGAGTCGGCACGTTCTGCTAGGAGGCGCTATCGACTGATCGGTCCCGAGTGAGACTCGGATCGTGTCCGGGTCACCATGAGCCTGTCGGGTCACACACTTAAGAGCGGGAGCAAGTTTGGGTTATACCCAAACAGGAAATCTATTTGGGTTGGACCCAAATAGAGACATGGACTTAGTTAGTGAGTTGGACTCGTAGTGACTAATATAGGCCTTTTAGTGAATGGGCCACAAGTGAGTGGATCCCACTTTCACTCCCTATATAAGATGGGGCGTAGGTGCTTAGAGTACAAGGTTAGGTCACTCCATGTGTTGGAAACCCTAGACCTAGTCCAGTCCTATCGCCACCGTACCGGACCTATCAGTCCACCGCCGACGCTCCTCCTAGTACGTGTGGATACTGGCGGAGGTGTTGTACATTCAGCACTTCGACGATCGTGGATCAGAATGGATCGTGAGGACTGCACTGCATCAAGCGACGTGCTACATCGATTCCGCAACCGCGTGTCTAGTGGTAATTCTTGTAGCCTACTACCTCAGCTAGATCTTGGGATCATTACGTAGGGTAAAAGTTTTGTTTATCTCTTCGTGGCCCAACAAGTCCTGGCCAGTGGTACCGTGCCACCACGGTAGTACCGCCTGGGTAGGCCGGTACTAACGGGCTGGTCCACTCCTGACACCCAGCTCCCAGCCGCTCGCCCAGCCTGGCCTTGCACGCGCAAGTCACTGGCTCACTTCGCCTCGCTCCCGCTTCGCTGCCACTGATCCCCTTCTGTGTCGATCGCTTCCCTCACCAGCTCGCTCGCTCACCCAGCCGCCACTCTCCTCCATTCGCTGGGCCAGCCCAGCACGCGTTGCTCGCTCCCACCACAGCGCTCCTTCTCACTCGCGAGCGCATGTGAATCTGCCGGATCCCCTTCCCTGCTGATCCCTTTGCTCGCTCGCTGTGCTGGCTGCGTGCGCTCGCGTTGACCTCGATCAGTCGCTGGTGCCTATGATGCTGGCTCCCTGGGCGGTAGTACCGCCAGTGGGCCGGTACTAGCGGCCGAGGCCGGTTCTGGCCCCAACGGGAAGAAATCCTTGGCCCCCTTTTAAGGCATCTCTTTCTCTCCTTTTTCTCACTTCTTCTTGCTCTATTTTTCTCTTGAGCTTTTCCCTATTTGAGTCTAATCTCTTGAGCTTATTTCTTTCTCCCTCCTCCATTGATTCTTGCCAATATTTGAGGGGAAGATAGAGAAGATCTAGATCTACAACTTGACCAATCCAAATCATCTCTTTGTGTGTGAATCTTTGGAATCTAGATCTTGGGGGATTTTGTGTTCCCCTTTGTGTTCTTCCTCTCTTGTTCCCCCAATTGCTTTAGTAGCTTTGTTGGATCTTGAGAGTGAAGGATTGGGGCATCTTTGTGGTGTTCTTGCCATTTGCATTAGGTGCATCGGTTTGTGTTCTCCCGGAGGATTTGGTTGGTGGTATTCAAGAAGCCTGTATCTCTTGGGTTCTTGGAACCCTAGATGGTTGTGTGGCCTTTGTGGCATGTTATTGGGGCCTTCAATTAAGTTGTGAAGCTCTCCCCCAGATTAAGGCCTTGGTGGCGATTATTGGAAGCCTCCAATTAAGTTGTGGAGATAGCCCCAATCTTGTACATGTTTGGTGACCTCCCTCAAGTGTCCCATAGTGGAACGGGTGCTTGCCGCGTGGTGGGTGCTCGGGAGAATAGGTTGAGGCCTCTTGTGGCGTTGGTGGTCTTAGTACCGCCCACCCCTCCAACAAGACGTACTCCCTTGTTGGGAGAAACTCGATAAAATATCATCGTCCCCATGTGCCTATGTTATCTCTATACTCGAGCTCTTTCCTTATGCACTTTACATTGTGATAGCCTTCGTGCTTGAATTAATCTATCTTGCTATCACATCGTTGCTTGTCCTGCTTAGCATAAGTTGTTGGTGCACATAGGTGAACCTTAGTATATCTAGGCTTTGTGCTTAACAAAATAAGACACTAGTTTTATTCTGCCATTGTTAAGCTCATCGTGTAAAAGTTTGAAACCGCCTATTCACCCCTCCTCTAGGCGACATCCGTGATCTTTCAATTGGTATCAGAGCGAGGTCTCTCGCTTTTAGGCTTCACCGCCTTGAGAGTAAAGATGTCGACTAGGGGAGTAGTGCACGATTCCTTTTATATATTCGATGGCACAAAATATGGGTTTATCTTCTCCTATGGATCCCCAAAACGAATCTTTAGTGGAGAATATGAACTCTTATATAGATGCTCAAGCTACTAAAATGCTTTTACTTATTGTGAGCAATGTAGTTATTTTTTCAATCATGCCTTATCGGAGTGCTCATGAGATATGGACCAAACTTCAAGATAAATATAATGGGTCCAAAATTATTGAGGATGATTGTTTTCCCTCCACCTCCGGCCGTGATGAGTTCTCATCTTCTACCACTTCACCTACATGTGATTTTTCACAAGGTAATGATATGGTGAGTGGTGATAGAAATTGCAATATGGATAGTGTGCTTACTATTTGTAATCCTTCATCTCTATCTAGTTGCAATGGTCTATCTTTGGACTCTAACACTTGTAGCACTCAAAACTCCTCATATGCTAGCATTGGTAGTCCTTGCGTATCATGTATAAATATTCACATGATGATATGCTTGCTTTGTCTTGTTGCCATGATAAAAATGCTTCTGTTTCCTCTAGTGCTTGTATTGCTAACCATGTAGAGGAAAACAAATATTTTATGAGCCAAGACAAGGTTTTGAATGGAGCTGCAAATGCAATCTCATCATCACCTTCTTTCGGTTCTCACATATGCCTTATGGCTAAGGGAACAAAGGTAACATTTTTGGATCCCACTATATCTCATCATGTTTTTGATGATGCTGATGATGATGTTGATGGTTGTGATGATGATAATGATGATAATGTTGATGGTAGTGATGATAATGATCATATTGTTGATTATGATATTGCATCTATTCAAGAGATGGGACAGATTGTCGTTCCCACTCTTCATAAAAATAAAATTGCTTGGTCCAACTTTGTTGAAATTATGGCTTGTGCTATTGAGGGCAAGAAACTTATTGAGGAGAAAGTAAATATCATATTTCAAAAGAATGAACATGAGCGTGAGTATGCTAATGAGATTGCTTATCTAAAAATCTCCCTTGAAGAAGAATAAACCACCGAGGAATCTCTTGAGGAGACTGTTACTCTAGAATTATCTAGAGGAAAGGAAAACCATGATAGAGAACTTGTGGTGGCAAATGTTCTCAAAACTAAAAATGATGAACTCTTAGTTGCACATGCTAAACTTGTTGAGGATATTAAGCACCTCGAAAATTGATCTCAGGTTGTTAAGAGTGAGCTCATCAAACTCACGGAGTCACATGAGCAACTTAAAGCTTCATATTCAAAAGAGATTTCCAAGTTGCCCTCACCTCTTGCAATTAATAATGATGCTTGTGCTACTAACTCTATTTCTTGTGAAGCATCCATTTTGAAGGAGAATGTTGAGCTAAAGGCTCAACTTGCTTTGCTAACTAGCAAATATGGGATATTGGAAGAAAGTCATGTTAAGCTCTCAAGCTTGCATGGGGATCTTCTAGTCTCCCATGATAGGCTAAAGTTAGCTCATGAGGCCATTGTGTCAAAGGTAACATCTAGTGGGCCTCATGTGGACATTAGCACTACTTCTACTTCTAATGTGATATTGTCATGTTCTAGTCCTTGTAATACATCCACTCATGCTATTGCTACATCTTGTGATGAATTACATTCTTTGCCTTGTTTCTCTAACAATGTAGACTCTACTTCCTGTACTACTATTGTTGTTGACACTAACCATGTACAGGAAATTAAAGAACTCAAGGCTCAAGTCACTTATTTGAAGAATGACTTGAAAATGGGTCATAAAGGGAAGACCACACTCAACCACATCTTGAGTGTGCAAAAATCCCCAATGACAAGAGTGGACATGGATTCAACTCCAATATCAAGAACAAGTCCACTATCAAGTTGAAGCACAAGGGAAACAATAAGAATGGGCATGATCAAGTCAAGAATCCGGCCAACATTATTTGCTTCAAGTGCAAGGAAGAAGGGCATCGTGTTAGATATTGCCAATTAAAGAAGAAGCCTCTTGGTGTGAAGCAACAAATGAAGCAGCCTCAACCTCTACGTCAAGTTGTAGATGGGCCTCTTCCTAATAGGACTACCCGAGCTCTTCCTCAATTTGTGGCATCACCTAAGAAGAAAGCCATCAAGACAAAAACTTGCTACATTTGCCATGAGAATGGGCACATTTCTTCCTCATGCACTAGTGGTATCTCCTCATCCAACCCTATCTTCATTAATGATGATTATTCTCTTTGTAAGGATGAGGTTGGCAATGTGTTTGCCAAATTTGTTGCTACCCAAAGTGGTGTCAAGAAAAGAACTATTTGGGTTGTCAAGCCTATTGTGACTAAGTTCTTAGGACCCAACTTGGTTGGGGACCAACAAGCCAAAACTTGATCAATAGGTGTTTTGGAGAGCATTGGAGATTTGGCTACATCATGAAGAATTGAGGGATCTTCATCCATTATATTTATTAAGCCAAGTCATATGGATTATATTGCCTCCATTATATTTCCAATGTTCCTCCTTGCGGTAACATGTGCTTAACTCATTACATTGAAAGTTACTCGCCCCTTATGCATGTGTTGGTTTTGTACCTTGCATGTTTGTTATATATGGTGTGCTTACCATTTTCTTATCTTGAGTTATCAAGTATATTTTTTTGTTGGTTTGCACTCCATGTATGAATGTATCGTGTGTTGGAGCTATTATTGAATTCAATTGATATATTTTTGGCTCTTGTGAGAGATTAATGGACTATCCCATTTTTGGGGAAGTGTTATGATTAGGCATTCCACAATCCTAAAAATGTGTGTACATGAGGAATACCACTTAGTAGTGATTTTGCAAGATTATCTAGTCTCTATGTGGTATGTCATCCTCATGAGAAATTTAAGTTCTATAGTGTCCATTAATTATCTCTATGTTGGATTTTGTTGCCTCGTGTTGAGATTTCTATGGTTTATCACATTATGGAGGAGTCATATGATTAGTGCATATTACAAGCCTAGAAAATGTGAAAAGTCGAGGTTGTGTCACTTAGAATTGATATGGAATTATCTAGCTCCTATGTGACACATGTGCTCAAACAAGTTCATTTTTTCTTGAATGGCTTTGCCTCTCGTCTTTTGAATCTTGTTTGTGTGAGTGTTTCTTGGTATGTGTTTCCTCATATTTGGATTCCTATATCCTCATGGAAACCATTAGCTTCAAGTCACTCTAATCACTAGTGATTGTGTAACTATTGGAACCTACCAAGAATCTCTTTTGAAGCATCAAGCTTAATTCTTATACTTTGTTATACGCTTCTTTGTGTGAATATGATCTTGGATATCCGTGTGAACTACCTCGGGAAGATTATTCCCAATACTTCTTGTCCTTGGACAATTAGTACTAGATATATGGTAGAATTTATCGATCATATTCACTTTGGCCTGGGTTTATTGTGTCCTATCATTGGCCAAGAAAATGTTTCTGTTTCTTCCAAGCTTTCCTTGCCTCTTATGGATCTTTTTATTTTTTATTGGTATCCTCTTGTGTTTTATTTAATGTAGGTTATAGTGATTATCTCATTTGTGTGCATTTTGCATTAAAAATCAAAATTCTATGTAATGTACTACTTATGGGTGAGCTCTCCTATATTATTTAGAACACTCCTATTTATGCTTCTTGTTTTGTTCCATATCATGTTTTATGTGCTTGGAAGTTCAATCTTTTTGTTTTGGTATTTTATGCCATCATAAAAAGGGTTGAGAGTTTGGTTTATGTGTTGGAACCTTTCTCTTTTGGGAGTTGGTTTTTTCTCATTCCTTTTTTCATGTTTTGACCTTTTAGAATGAGATAAATCCTTGAGCATTTGTGTTTTTATCTATCTTTCGCTCTTTGGCTTTTGCCTAGTTCATTTGTTGAACTTGTGATCTTTCATGTGTTTATTTGGTTCTTTGATATAATTTGAACAATCTTTTGTTGTATCCCACTTTGGTGTGCCTTCTTGGTTTACTTGGTGTTTTATTCAAATTGTATCTTTGTTTGGTTCTTGAAAGTTACTTGCATGCATAGTTACTATTTGTATATATTATGGCATGCTTGCGTTTCTTGATCCAATATATAGGGGAAACTCCACCAAATCCTATTGGCTAAGATGTGCATGAAATTCAATTTCATATCTATAGGCACATATTTATGTGGAGTCTCTCCTATGTATTGTAGTTTCTCTAACTACCTTGGACCTAATTTGTTTGGGGACCATTTTGTACTTAAATGTGTTTTAGGTACATTGGAGATATATTGGATGCTTGTCTCTCAAAGTTTGAAGAAGTGGTGCGTTCATGGAAATTGGAGGCAAGCTATAGGATGACCAACGAATTCATATCCTCTACATCCTACCAATTATATCTCGGTAACAGGTATCTCTCTCTCATGCTCATACATCTTGCTTCCAAACTTTTGTGGGTTGCCTTATAGCATGAATTTTTGTATTTGTTCTGGCTCTAGCTTTGGTTATAAGAGAACTCCCTATTGCAAATGTTTGAAAGTTGAGATGAGTTCATATAATTGGGACTATTAAAAATCATGCATATGATTCACCAATCCCAAATATGTCAATCTAGCAATTTTATTGCCTATCCTTTCCTCAAATTCTCTCATGTACAATAGTGAGATTTTTCTAATTGTTTTTTTTGTGATACTTGTTGCTTCCCTTCATATATTCCAACTATCTCCGTTTCCCTTGGTGATAATTGTAATGTATGTGGGGTGTTGGTGTTTGAAGCTCATTAATGAACAATAAGATAAAATTGTGCCTTTGGCCATGCTTACAAGCAAAAATCTTATTGGTATATGTTATGACTTCATTTTGGTTTTCATGTGCTTTCTTGAGTATCTCGTTTATGTGTGCATGTTTCTTTGTGGACATATGTCTTTGTGATGCATTCCACTTAGATATTTATACACATAAGAGAAGATAATTTTAGTTGATATTTTTATTCCTTGGATACCTCCTTTTATTCCTTTATGATTCTTCGGTGGCTTCCAAATTTGTTTGCCTATGAGTGCTTGTTCCTTTTGTTTGCATCTCCGGGCACTCATATTTGTTCTGTCATGCCTTGTATTTTTAAATGAATTTGGATGAGTGAGGATTCCATGATCATGAAATTTGTTCCCAAATATAATTGGTGCATAATCTTTGGGGAGCTCCTCTAATTCATTTAATAATGCTCATTTGTCTTCTTTCTCATTTGTTGTGTTTTAAATGCTTATGGGGGAGCGAGGATTCCATGTTTGTGCATTGTGTATTCTAAATGCAATTATTCTAATGTGCACAAACCTTGGGGCGCTTCTCTATTTTCATTTAAAACACTCTTTTGCTCATATTGTAGTATCTTGTTGTTTCCATTTGGAATCGTTTGTTGTCTTCAATTGGTTTGTCGGACCTTGAGATTGCTTGCATCATTTGTTGATGCTACTCTTATTTTATTTCTTTGGTAATCTTCAGGTCCTCAATATAGTCCTACGTCCTCCCAATATTCATCATTGGATATGTGTGAATGCACACCTTTGGAGAATTTATCACTATATTGTCCTCCTAGAACTTGTCACCCATTCCGGCAATCGATGCCAATGGGGGAGAAGTTTTAGAGGGTTTAAGGTAAGTTGGTTTATGCTTTGAGTTTGATCTTAAGCATTGCCTTTCATGCTCTTGCATCTTTGTTATTTCTTATCATGTGGTATATATAGAAGAAACTCCACCAATGATAATGATTGGCAATATATGCAATGAAATTCAAGTTCATCACACATGCATAGATTGTGGGGGAGTTTGCTCTATATATTATGGTGGTACCAATATCACATACTTGTGTAGTTTGATATTGGTGCTACTATTTTATTTGTTAAATTCATTATATAAACCCTCTCAAAGGGATTGTCATCCATTACCAAAATGGGTTAGATTGAAAGAGCATGTGGCCCCCCATGTGTGGTTTTGGTAATTAATGACAATCTTTATGGACTAATGTTTTAGTAAATTCTTTCTCTATTTTTCTCTTGAGCTTTGCCCTATTTGAGTCTCATATCTTGATCTTATTTATTTCTCCCCCCTCCAATGATTCTTGCCAATATTTGAGGGGAAGATAGGGAAGATCTAGATCTACAATTTGACCAATCCAAATAATCTCTTTGTGAGTGAATCTTTGGGATCTAGATCTTAGGGGATTTTGTGTTACCCTTTGTGTTCATCCTCTCTTGTTCACCCAATTTATTTAGTAGCTTTGTTGGAGCTTGAGAGTGAAGGATTGGGGCATATTTGTGGTGTTCTTGCCATTTGCATTAGGTGCATCGGTTTGTGTTCTCCCCGGAGGATTTGGTTGGTGATATTCAAGAAGCTTGTCCCTCTTGGGTTCTTGGAAGCCTAGACGGTTGTGTGGCCTTTGTGGTGTGTTCTTGGGGCCTTCAATTAAGTTGTGAAGCTCTCCCCAAGATTGAGGCCTTGGTGGCGATTATTGGGAGCCTCCAATTAAGTTCTGGAGATAGCCTCAATCTTGTACGGGTTTCGTGACCGCCCTCAAGTGTCCGATAGTGGAACAGGTGCTTGCCACGTCATGGGTTCTCGTGATAATAGGGTGAGGCCTCTTGTGGTGTTGGTGGTCTTAGTACCGCCCACCCCTCCAACAAGATGTACTCCCTTGTTGGGAGGAACTCGGTAAAATATCATTGTCCCCGCGTGCCTCGGTTATCTCTATATATCCGAGGTCTTTACTTATGCACTTTACATTGTGATAGCCTTCGTGCTTGAAGCAATCTATCTTTCTATCACATCGTTGTTTGTCTTGCTTAGCATAAGTTGTTGCTGCACATAGGTGAACCTTAGTATATCTAGGCTTTATCCTTAACAAAAGAAAATGCTGGCTTTATTTTCGCCATTGTTAAGCCCATCGCGTAAAAGTTTTAAACCGCCTATTCACCCCCTTTAGGCGACATCCGTGATCTTTCAATGTTTTAAAAACAATCAAAGAGACTATGACTCGCCGTGTTTTGAAATTCTGTTTGTGTTTCGAAATTAACTTCACACCCTGCAACAATCTATTCAATGGACCCACCAGGAAGTCGATGTATCGAGAATGAGTGATAGTTTGGAAAGATACATACTTCGAGCTAATAATATGCATGCCTAGAAATTTGACCGTGTTTTGAAAACAATCAATGAGATTTTGACTCACCGTGTTTTGAAATTTTGGCTGTGTTTTGAAATTAACTTCACACCTTGAGATAATATGTTCAATGGACCCACCAGGTAGTCATTGTATCAAGAATGAGTGATAGTTTGGAAAGATTCACACTTCTTGCTAAGAATATGCATGGCTATAAATTTGACCATGTTTTGAAAACAATCAAAGAGACTATGACTCACCGTGCTTTTAAATTTTGGCTGTGTTTCGAAATGAACTTCACACCTTGCGATAATCTATTTAATGGACCCACCAGACAGTCAATGTATCAAGAACGAGTGATAGTTTGGAAAGATTCACACTTCTTGCTAAGAATATGCATGCCTAGAAATTTGATCGTGTTTTGAAAACAATCAAAGAGACTATGACTCACCGTGTTTTTGAAATTTTGGTTGTGTTTCGAAATTAACTTCACACTTTGCGATAATCTATTCAATGGACCCACCAGACAATCAATGTATCGAGAACGAGTGATAGTTTAGAAAGATTCACAATTCTTGCTAAGAATATGCATGCCTAGAAATTTGACCATGTTTTAAAAACAATCAAAGACACTATGACTCACCATGTTTTGAAATTTTGGCTGTGTTTTGATATTAACTTCACACCTTGCAACAATCTGTTAATGGACTGATGACTACAAGTGTACAGACCAATTGTAGCTAGTTTTGAAGTAAAGATATTGAACCCACAGAGAGATATTGGTAAAGGTCTTTATGCCCCTCGTTACTATCTACCCAGGAATACTTTGTTGGGGGGATAACCCTGGGTAGGGTCACTCCGGGGTATAAAAGCCGAGTTAGCCTAGGTTCGGCAAGGCCAAAGCGGATGCTGGCCGGGTCACCTCCAGGCCGGCCGGATCACGGAGTAACCCGGACCGGGGGGGTCGCCTAACATTATGTCAGCCGACTTAAGGAGTAAGTCAGAAGTGCTTGTCTAACTTGTATGCAGGAATAGGTATAGCCGGGTCTACCATGACCCGGGTCCCGTTTAGCTTCTGGGAGAAGGAAGGAATCTCTCTGGTCAAAAAGAAGGCCCGGTACACACTGCATGAGCGATGCAAGCAAGAGCAGGACCACCGGGTCATGGCCGACAAGGGTGTCGACGCCCGTGTCGGCTGGCGCGGGCGCCGCAGAGGCTCACGTAGCTAAAGCATGTATGACGCGGGGGAAAAGCACCCCGGTAGGGTTACCACTTTGAGAGGAGGCAGATACCCGGCCGCCTCTATATAAGGGGCGCTAGGGTTTCAGTAGAGGGAGTTGGGTTTTCTTCTATACCGATTTGGCTAAGGTTCAAGGAGTGAACTGTAGGATAGAGTAAGAGAGCTCCTTCTTCCTCCTCTCGCCAACACAGCTCTAGGAGCACTTGTAATCTTGAAAGGAAAGCAATACAATCTTCTGTGTGGAGAATCACTCCACTATCCCTCCCTGGATTCCCCTAGCGTGTATTAGTCCCCACCTTTAGCCTATCCATGGCATCTGCCGTGACACCACCACGACAGTTGGCGCCCACCGTGGGGCTAGCGGCGCTAGCAGGGGTGAAGATCCGAATGGGAAACCTCATCGGCACCGGCGAACACATCGTCTCCGGGCTCGTTTAGCGCTTTGGAGCGCTGGACTTCGTCAGCGACAATGCTGGCTGCTTCGACACGCGCCCGCTTCCGCGCAACGACCTCTTCGTCAAGTTGGGTGTGCACAAGGTCTACGTTGCTGTGGACATATCATGCGTTCATCCGCGGTGCATCGTCGAGGCAGGGGAACCACCCCTTAGCGTGGTTCACGGGGCGCATATCACTCGCTCCCCGGACCATGCTGAAGTGATGATGACTGCGCCGGGTGCAGGCACAAGCAAGGATCCAACACCGGACCCAGAGGTAACACCTAAGGCACCGAGGAAAGGTAGAGGACCCCCACTAGAGAGGCCTGAGAATGTACTGAGAGAAGCTATGGATAGCTTGGCAAACCCGGTAGCAGCAGTGGCAGGTCCGGCTCAGGCACAGGCCGAGCTAGAGGAAACTAGGCAAAAAATACTAGAAGGCGCGAAGAAAATAGCCGCGGCTCAGCAGTCGTTGAACATGACACTGCGTAAGTATGCAAAAGCAAACAAAGTTGATACGGTAAAGGTAAAAGGAAGAAATCTCATGAGCGAGATGAACAAAGAAGGTGATACTAGAGCCGAGGAATCGGAAAACTGTTTGTCCGTGGGGCTGCCGAAGTACAGTACCCCGGCGAAGAACCTCAGAGCAGCGGATGCGGCTGCATCCGAGTTAGAGGGTCTGACAGGTGAGGCCCGTCAAAGACAACAAGATAGGGTTAACGAGTTAGTTCTGATCGCGAATAGACAGAACGAAGAGCTACTCAGAGCTAACCCGGAGAGAGTTGGAGCTTCCAAAATCGTCCATTCGGCGATGGGTAACCCGGAGAAATCCGTTGGAGCCGCATCGTCACCTCATGGTGGTCCAAGGAGAGAAGAGGTAGTAACCTCGGCCAAACGGAACAAACAGATCGTCATGTACGACCCGACGCGGGCAGGAAAAGGAAAAGAGGCACAGAAAAATGATGATCGACGAAGTGTGAGACGAGGTGAAGCTGGCCGAGGTAACCACGACCAAGGAAATGTCGGTCAAGGGAATGCTGCCAATGGCAATGCCGGACAGCGAAACTCGGCAGGAGCAGGACAACCGCAGTAACAGAATATACCAAGGCAAGAGCAAGACGCCGGCCGAGGTATGCAACAGAGAGTTGCGCCACAGGAGCAAAACCGGTATAACGACAGTGATTCGGAGATGGTGAACGCGGGATACCCAAGACCGGACTACCGTGTGATAGGGTCAAGATTGGGAAGCAGGGATTTGATGCCAGATGACGCCAGATTGAAACTAGATCGCCAGTATAGGTCGGAACAGATCGAATGTCAAGGTCCACCGGGTCCAGCGTGCTTTGGACCCCGGATCATGAAGGAGCCACCGGTACCTAACTTCCAGCTGCCCAGGGGCACGAAGACGAATAATGGCGGAGGATTGGCTGATAAACTATGCTACGGCTGTGAAAATTGCCACTCGCAACTTGAGATGGGCTGTACGATACATACCCCAGATGTTAGAAGGTCCGGCCAGAGTATGGCTGAATAATTTGCCACCCGGAAGCATCAACTGCTGGATAGATTTTGAAGAAATTTTTATCAGCAGCTTCTCAAGTACATATCAGAGGCCGAATAGGCCGCAGACCCTAGCAATGTGCAAGCAAAGACCTAATGAGATAGACCGTGAATTCTTGACCCGGTGGTGTACCATGAGAAACTCGTGTGAGGGTGTCATAGAGTCACAGGCTATAGCGTGGTTTGCGCAAGGGTGCAGATATGGCAGCGAGCTGTGGATGAAGTTGCAAAGGAAAATGCCAATTACGTTGGCAGAGATGATCCGGATTTCCAATTCGTATGCTTTGGGTGATTCGACTCAACCTAGACACGCGTCAAACGAGTCAAACGAGGAATACTATCAGAGGGACGGAGCCGGGTCATCTCGGAGGACTGACTATAGAGGAAAAAGAAGAGATGATAGACTAGATCATCGCTATGGTTCGCAACAAGTTGCAGCTGTGAATCAAGATCAACCCGGAGTAGGGAGCAACCAGCGCCAGAAAACTAGAGGGCAATGGACTCCAAGAAATGATGGCAAGAAAACATGGACGCCGGAGCAAAAGAAACAATGGCAAGAAAAGAAAGACCGTCCGAGGTATACTTATGAGTCGATGTTGGACCATCCGTGTAAGTTTCACACGCCAAATCCGAGTAGCCCGGCGGGTCACACAACGAGGCAATGTGAGTGGATGCGTAAGATAGAACAAGGTGGTTCAGGGAATGCTCAGGCACCCCGAAATGATCAACCTCGGCAAGAGTTACCCCGGCAGCAATTGCTCTCCGGAGAGAACACGCAACAGCTAATGTTGCCTCCCCTCCGCCGAGGTATGACAACAATGAGAGAAGGGATGCAGTGCATCAGGTGGAAAATCAGCACTAGCCGGATCAGAGGTACCCCGGAAACAAGGGGAGGAATGAGTACAGAGAACATCACCAGAGTTATTGTGTGTTCTGGCGAGAAACAGATATAAAGAGCTTGCAGCGCCGACATATGGAGGTCAATGCGGTTATGCCAGCAGTGACGAGGTACATGCCTTGGTCGGACCAGGAAATCACCTGGAACATCAAAGACCATCCCAAGCTTATGCCGAGTCCAGGTTCATATGCGCTAGTGCTGGACCCGACATTCATTGGGCCGAACATCAATGTGAGGTTCTCCAAGGTACTGATTGACAATGGCAGTAGCATTAACATCATGTATGCGGATACAATGCGCAAGTTGGGTATCTCGGAGAACATGCTCCAGGCTACAAGGAAAACTTTCCATGGTATTGTACCGGGTATTTCTTGTGAGCCCATAGGCAAAGTCCGGGTTGACGTGCTATTTGGCACGAGAGATAATTTTCGAACTGAGAATCTGGAGTTTGAGGTGGTGAACTTGGAAAGTGCGCATCACGCGTTACTCGGAAGACCAACATTGAACAAGTTCATGGCAAGCTGCCACATCAGTTATCTGAAGATGAAATTGCCCGGGCCAAATGGAGTGATTACCATTGCTGGAGATTTCCGACGTTCCATTGAGTGTGCCTCAGCTGGGTCTAACCTAGCCGAGTCACTCGTGATTCATAAGAAAAGAAAAATCCAAGAGGTGGCGGCATTAGCTCGGTCGGTAGCGATATATGCGGCGTTGAGTAACCCGCATGGTAGTGTTTCATTCAAGCAAAGGATACCAAGAAGGTTCCATTTGATGACATGTTCGGGCGCTTACCGTAACAATTGGTGCGGGTTAAGCGATAAATAGGAAGCGAGCTCGTCAACTTCCTCCGTGAGAATCGGGACATTTTTGCTTGGTCCACAGGATTTGCAAGGTGTTCGAGGAGTTGGCGAGCACTCTTTGACGTAAGACCGAAGCAAGGCCGGTGAAGCAACCTCTCCGCCGCTTCGCTGAGGATAGGAGAAAAGTCATTGGAGACGAGATAGCTCGGTTGCTAGCAGCAGGATTTATCATGGAAGTACTGTATCCGGATTGGCTCTCTAATCTGGTGCTGGTAGAAAAGAAGAAGGATGATCCGAACGTGGCAGTGGTTTGGCGTATGTGTATCGATTACACGAACCTGAATAAGGCGTGTCCAAAAGATCCATTTCCACTGTCGAGGATAGATCAGGTCATAGACTCAACTGCGGATGTGAACTGTTGTCATTCATTGATGCATATTCTGGTTTCCACCCGATACCTCTGAATCCGGATGATCAAATAAAGACCGCGTTTATCACCCCGTACGGGGCTTATTGCTATCGCACTATGCCGTTTGGTTTATGTAATGCAGGTGCAACGTACCAAAGATATATGCAAAAATGTTTGCACGACCAAATAGGTCAAAACGTACAAGTATACGTGGATGATGTGGTTATCAAGACCAAGGAAAGCAAAACGCTCCTTGACGACATCAGGCAGACATTCGCGAACTTGAGAAGGTTTTGGATGAAGCTTAACCCGGAAAAATGTACCTTCGGTGTCTCGGCAGGAAAATTACTCGGATTTCTCGTCTCCAGCCGAGGTATCGAAGTTAATCCAACTAAGATTCGGGCCATTGAACGAATGGAGCCGCCGAAGTGTCTTAACGATGTCCATAAGTTCACTGGGTGCCTAGCATCGTTGAGTCGGTTTGTATGTCGGTTGGGAGAAAAGGCATTGCCTCTCTACCAACTCATGAAAAAGTCGGATAAGTTTGTTTGGACACCACAGGCCGATGAAGCCTTTGCCCACTTAAAAAAGATGTTGGCCACTGCACCAGTGTTAGCCTCTCCACTATCAAAGGATCCAATGTTGCTCTACATAGCCGCAACCAACCGAGTTGTAAGTGCAGTGATTGTAGTAGAGCGCAATGAAGAGGGCAAGTCGGTGCAGAGGCCATTGTATTACTTGAGCGAGGTATTATCTGCCTCAAAACAGAACTACCCGCACTTTCAAAAGGTGGCATATGGTGTCTATATGGCGGCAAAGAAGTTAAAGCATTACTTTGAGGAGCACCCCATCAAAGTGATATGTGAAGCTCCCATATCCGAGATAATGGGTAACAAGGATGCGAGTGGCAAAATTGCAAAATGGGCAATTGAGCTAGCTCCTTATGTGCCCCAATACGACAAAAGAGAAGCAATCAAGTCTCAGGCTGTGGCGGACTTTTTTGTAGATTGGGCCGAGGTACAATATGAACCACCGCCACCTGATCCGAACTACTGGAGGATGCACTTTGACGGGTCGAAAACCAAAACCGGATTAGGCGCCGGGGTTGTGCTTACCTCGCCAAAGAAGGACCAGCTAAAATACGTATTACAGATCCATTTCACGGCATCAAACAATGTCGCTGAGTACGAGGTTCTTATTCATGGGCTCAAAGTGGCAAAAGAGATTGGCATACGTCGGATAATATGCTTTGGCGACTCGGATTTGGTGGTGCAGCAAGTGTCCGGAGTGTGGGACGCCCTGGATCCAAACATGGCACTGTACAAGTTTCATGTGCAGAAGATATCTGGTTACTTTGAGGGGTGTGAATTTCACCATGTACCCCGAGTGGAAAACGAGGCCGCCGACACACTATCGAAGCTCGGATCAACCTGATAGGCAATTCCACCGGGTGTAGCATTGGAACACCTCAGAAAACCATCTATCAGGCCATCCCTAGGAACCGACTCGATCTATGTCACGGAAGATACAAAGTCCGTAGCTGAGCCCATGGACATTGACACGGGAGGTAGTACGCGAGACCCGGGGACTGCCTCAGCAAACCCGGGGACTACCTCGCTCGACCCAAGGACTGCTCAGCGTGATCCGGCTGAAGTTATGCCGGTAGATCAAATGGAAATTGATGAGGACGTGTTCCCTGCACGAGCAATACCAGCTTGGGCACTGCCTATAGTCCAATTCCTGAAAGATGGAACGTTACCCACTGAGGAGGTGTTAGCCAGGCAAACTCAGAGGAGAGCAAAAGCATACACAATCATCAATTTCGAACTGTACAAACGGAGTGTAACCAATGTCCTCTAGCGATGCGTTGACCCGGAAGAAGGGCTTGGCATCCTCCGGGATATACACCAAGGAGAATGCGGGCATCATGCCTCATCCCGAGCCTTGGTGGCAAAAGCGTTCCGGCATGGGTTCTACTGGCCAAGTGCCTTAGAACAAGCAGAAGATATGGTGAGAAAATGCAATGGTTGTCAGAGGTACGCTACCAAGACACATATGCCGATGTCGGAACTCAAGACCATACCAATTACGTGGCCATTTGCCATATGGTGCTTGGATATGGTTGGCCCGTTCAAACCAGCAAGGGGAAACATGACACACATTTTGGTCATGGTGGATAAGTTTACAAAATGGATTGAAGTGAAGCCTATAAGAAAATGTGATGGAGCTACGGCCGTAACATTTCTCAAAGACATTATATTGAGATACGGTTATCCTCACAGTATCATAACTAACAATGGCACCAATTTTGCGGAAGGAGCATTTGCGCGCTTCTGCCGGGACAAGAAGATCCGACTCGACATAGCCTCGGTAGCCCACCCCGCATCGAACGGACAAGTGGAAAGATCCAACGGATTAGTATTATCCGGGATAAAACCCCGGCTCATTGAGCCGCTGCAAAGATCAGCGGGGTGCTAGATAGAAGAACTACCAGCGGTACTGTGGAGTTTAAGAACAACTCCGAATCGATCAACAGGCTATACGCAGTTTTTTCTGGTATACGGGGCAGAAGCTATACTACCAGCCGACATAGAGCATGATTCACCTAGGGTCACCCAATACACAGAAGCCGAAGTGCAAGAAGCCCAGCAAAATGATGTTGATCTGCTGGAAGAAGCGAGAGAACTGGCACTGTCCAGATCCGCCATATATCAGCAAAATCTCCGACGCTACCATAGCCGGAAAGTGTGCCCCCGAGTCTTTCGGGAGGGCGGCCTGGTGCTGGTTGGTACAACGTACTACTGGCATGCATAAATTATCCCCCCCGTGGGAAGGGCCATTCATTGTGAGCAAAGCATTGCACAATGATTCTTACTATCTTATAGATGCAAAGCCGCAGGAAAAGAACAAGGCGGACAGGTCCGAAGAGGAATCTAAGCGACCGTGGAATGTAGCACTACTTCGTCCTTTCTACACTTAGCTAAGAAGTGTATGTATCCGAGTCGTTTCATATGTCGGTATGTATGTCGACAATGAGCTTATCAATGAGATAGTAGCGCCTCGAGCAGTAACTCGGGGACTGCCTTAATAATTATTGTTGTTGTCTCTTGTGCGTTAGCTGGAATAAGTTGTTCTACTTAACCCGGATTAGTAACGTGTGAGCACCAAAAACCCAACTCTTCGACTTGCTGCTGTCCAACAAGAATTGGCTTCATGGCAAGCAAGAGAACAAGTTTGGAATTGCGTAGCACATGAAAAGCGACTAAGAAAACGAATTTATTCGAGCTACCGTTTGTGTTTCAGACTAACCCTTTATTTATTTTCGAGTTATTATGCAGCTTTATTTTTTGAGTTAAGTCTTAAAGTTTCTTAGTATTGTTAAGACGATTTTTAAAGCTCGGATTCGTAAGTCATAAAACCGAATTAAGGTATACACGATCCGAGCCAAAAGATTGGACGAACAAGAAAAAGAAACTCGGGGATTACGCCCTACTTAACCCGGCATAAGAACTTATTAGCAAAATATCACATATACACAGCTTACAGTTGCACCCGGCATACCGGGGATCTGATAAATTTTCAAGTTTTTTGACCTAAGGAGCAGCAGGAGGAGGAAGTTCGGCGTCATCTTCGCTATCTTCAATGTCTGAGGCATCGCCTTCTTCGTCCTCATCTAACCCGTCTTCAGCGTTCTCAGCGTTCTCGTCCCCAGCGGATTCCAGGAAGCTCGGTCCTTCAACCCATTCATGGATAGGAGAATATTCGATGAGGCTGTAGGCGCAAGCCTGGCGCCGAGCTACCCACTCCGGGTCATCAGTCCATCTGGATCTGGTGCGCCGGCGTGTAAGGAGGCTGAGGTCGATCTTCTCATACCATGTGAGTATGTGGTGAAGGATAGTATTAGCTGTGGCACGCCCAGCGGACTCCCTCCAGAGGTCGAGCTGGGTCTCGATATCTGACAGCTTTTCAGCAAGAAGTGTGATTCTCTTCGGAGCGCTCTCACCGGGCCAGAACATGTTGAAAACTCGGACTGAAACGTCGAGGAGATCCTTGCCGTAGTTCTTGATGATTTCCACGCGAGATGACAGGCTGACCAATAGGTCCTCCATGTCTAAGGGAATGCTCTCACCGTCAAGAGCGACGGGAGTACCCCTCTCTTGGCGGAAATTGGCAATAGTAGCGCTCGCAATAGGAGTACCCTCTGGAAAGTGGCCTGGAAACAAGGCAAAGGAAGAAGCTAAAGAAAAGACGTATGAAGTAACCCGGAGAATTATGTCGGATAAGGGAAAGGAACTTACGTGAAATGTGGCTATGAATCCGGGTCAACTCCTTGATGCAGTTATCGCGTCTCCTGCGAAGTTGCTCAAGCTCAGCGCTTGCCGATCCAAGCTGGATGTCAGATTCTTTGAGTAGGTCCTGGTCCTTGGAGATCTGGAGAGTAAGGCGCTCGCGCTCTTCTGTGAAGTTCTGGCCAACCTTTTGGAGCTCGGTTTGGTGCTGGGCCTTCATCTTCTCCATCTCAGCCTTGAGCCTGGCAATCTCATTATCCTTGGTCCGGAGGAGAGCGAGCTCATCATTTTTTTTTCTTCAGCTCGGCTTGATGCTGCCCTGCTTGTTCGAGAAAATGCAGCATCATATCAGGCACGGGCACACTATCCTCAAGCGATGCTGAAATAGTGTGTTCACACGGCAGAGCCGAGGAATGAATGTTTGCCGAGCCAAGAAGAAAAGAAGATGGAAAGCAAAGCAGGGTCGGACAAAAAGGGCTTACCCTTGATCTGCTCCAGGTTCTTTCGCATGATCTTGTTCTCAGCCTCCACCCCAGCTGCAGAAACCGAATAAGGAGGTTAGTTCGGCAGAAGAAGATGAAGAGAAACAGAAAAGCACCAAGGGAGAAACTTACCCCTTTTTTCATGTTCTGCAATAAGTGCAACGTGCTTTACGCATAGCATCTTGTGGGTATCCAGCAGGCGTTGGAATTCAGCACTCCGGCGATTGGTGGTTACCTGAAAAAAGTACAGAAGCGTAAAATTAGCTTGGTGCATATTCGAAGTGTACAAAATCCGGGCCAAGTGGAATTTAACCCGGCTCTAGGTGTGTGCATATTCGAAGTGTAGAAGATCCGGGCCAAGTGGAATTTAACCCGGCTCTAGGTGTGTGCATATTCGAAGTGTACAAGATCCGGGCCAAGTGGAACTTAACCCGGCTCTAGGTGTGTGCATATTCGAAGTGCGCAAGATCCGGGCCAAGTGAAACTTAACCCGGCTCTAGGTGTGTGCATATTCGAAGTGTAGAAGATCCGGGCCAAGTGGAATTTAACCCGGCTCTAGGTGTGTGCATATTCGAAGTGTACAAGATCCGGGCCAAGTGGAACTTAACCCGACTCTAGGTGTGTGCATATTCGAAGTGCGCAAGATCCGGGCCAAGTGGAACTTAACCTGGCTCTAGGTGTGTGCATATTCGAAGTGCGCAAGATCCGGGCCAAGTGGAACTTAACCCGGCTCTAGGTGTGTGCATATTCGAAGTGTACAAGATCCGGGCCAAGTGGAACTTAACCCGGCTCTAGGTGTGTGCATATTCGAGTCATGAAGATCCGGGCCAAGTGGAACTTAACCCGGCTCTAGGTGTGTGCATATTCGGAGTGTACAAAATCCGGGCCAAGTGGAACTTAACCCGGCTCTAGGTGTGTGCATATTCGAAGTGTACAAAATCCGGGCCAAGTGGAACTCAACCCGGCTCTAGGTGTGTGCATATTCGAAGTTCACATGGAGCTACGTTATTTTTCTAATGAGCATCCGGCCGAGTAACAAGTTACTCCACCGGAGGCTCGGGGACTAATGGTTACTATCTACAACATGTAAAGGAGAAGCGACATACCTCCATCATCCGCCCCGCGAGGTTAATTGCCTTAGCGGCTGTATTCATTTGGGTGGAAAATTCTGCGGGGCCGAACTTTTCCGGGAGATCGTCGTTGTGGACGAACTCCGCCTTGTTCCAGTTCATGACGAACTCAATCAGGCTCGGAGGGTACCGCTCACCGGTGGGCATATGGGGTGCCGCCAAGCCCTTCGCGTGCGCTTCTTTCCTCTCAACCAAGGCAAGGGTTGGGCTGGTATGCAGAACCATTTGCTGCGTCGATTGGCTCGCAGAGCATCCTTCGCTGCTGGAGCTTTCTTGGGAAGCATCGACGCTAGGGTTCGCTGCCCAGCCTCGATGAATGCAGACTTGGTAGCATCCAGAGCCTTTTTGCCCTTGGCTTGCTGAGAAGAAGTAACTGCAGCGGATTTCCCCTTAGGAGCTGCTGGGGTAGTTCCTCGCCGAGGTTGAGATGACTCGGACGAGGCGGAAGAACTTGGCGCTGGAGCTCTTATAGCTGGACTTGGAGCGGTTGTTGATTTTCCTGGTACTGGAACTACTACTGGTGCTGGGGCCAGTGCTGGTGTCGAGGTAGTCTCGGTGGCTACTAGTTGCGGCGATGCTGAAGTTGTGGACGCCGCGCCTCGGATGGGCCAGCCCCTCCTGCTCCGAGGTTGCATTCCTCTCGACGAGGTAGTGCGGAACCCGGAGCAGCCGTGGAACCCTCTGGAATAGGGCTCAACGGACGTGACTCGTCGTCACGAGGAGGAGAAGGGCCAGATTGAAGTGGTGAAGAGATGCTAGATCCGCTCTGAGGGACCTCCACCGGAGCCCTGAAGAAGAGAATAATGTTAGAAGAGAAATTACCACGATGCAAGGAGAAGTGAGTTGCGCAACGAAAAATGACTTGTGCATCCGAGGTTTGGGCCTCCTTGGGTTTCCGAGCCCTTTGTGCAGGGGCTTTGCCTGCCGGCTTGGAGGCAGTCTTGTCTCCGGCCTTCTTTCGCCTTTTTGTGGGCTGAGAAGGTTCGGAGGAGGAACTTGGTGCGGCTCCGCGCCTCTTCTTCGACACCACCGGAACCGGTTCGCCCGTAGCAAGCGGAGGATCCTCGTGGATATGCCCACCGGGGTTAGCTGATGCCGAAAAGGCAAAAGAAAGAGGGACAGCCTCAACAGGTTCAATCACGTCGACATCCGAGTCATCCTCATCATTGGGCCAGTCTCTAAGAGAAGAGAATTTACCGCTGGGTTGTTTTGTAGCGTCGGTCATAGGGAGAAACATCTCCTGGTCCGGCTCCTCCTCATCCGGGGTTTCTCGGTCCGGCGCCCACTTAAGGGTCGGATCCGTACCATCCTCAAGGGTTTGCTAAAGGAATAGCTGAGAGAAAGCATGAAGAACAGTCAAAAATACAACAAAAACCGACATATATTTAATCCGAAGTAAGTTTGCCCCGCGAAGCTTATCGCGGGAGGGAGCCTGTCACGACAGAAGTGCTCAATTCCCCACATCCATTCAGCGGAGAAATCCTTGTGGGTGGTGAAGAGAGCCTTAACCCGGCGGAAAATCTCCGTGTTGCTCAGCTCGAAGGAGGAGGTTCGGTTGGGGTCGCGGTCGAAACTCATGTGGCACACCTTGTGGGTGCGCTTCTAGAGGGGAGAGATTCGGTTGCGCACGAAAGTGATCATAGCATCCTCGTTGCGCAATCCGAGTTTCTTCAGTTCCACGAACCTCTTGTTAACCTGGTTGGCCAGAGCCGTGGGCTTCTTGGAGACCTCCTCCCAGAATTCCGGATCAGGTGGACCCGGAGTATAGGGGAGCAACCGAATCAAATCTTCGGTGCCCGCGTTCCGGACATAGAAGAAGGTCCGGGTCCATCCTTTGCAGGAGTCAAGCCCGGTGACCCGGGGGAAAACGGAAGTCCTCCGGGCGAGATGGACGCAGCTCCGAATTGGGTGAGCTGCTTATCCTCCGACTCAACTTGGATGTTGGGGATGACGTTACGATGAAGGCCGAAAAACCAGATCCACAGCTCCTTCGTGGGCCATAATCCAGTGTAGCCCTCGATCGTAGAAGCAAAAGCAGAGAGAGAGGTGATAGCGTTGGCTGGAAGATGGTGTGGCTGCAGGTGGTAGGTGCTAAGCCAATCCCAGAAGAAGTCACTCACCGGCAAGCCGAACCCCCGTTGGAAGTGGGACAAGAACACGACGAACTCACCCGGATTGGGTGAGGGGGCCAGTTCGGCGGAGGAGAGACGAGCGACGATGCCGGCAGGGATGCGTCTGGTCCGGTAGAGCTAGTCAAGGTCATCTTGACAGACCCATGACCCAGCCCACGCGCCACGGTCCACCGCAGCGGTGTCCTCCTCCATTTCTTGCTCGACGACGACGAGCTCCTCCTCCGTCATCTCGTACTCGCTACCCTTGCTGGCGCTAGCGGCGGCGGGGATCTGAGGCCTGGATTAGCGAGGACCCGTGGCAAGGAAGTCGCGCAGCGGTGGCTGCGACACAGAGGCATGGGGAAAAGTGTGGCGGCGGCGCTGCTATCAGGAGCACTGGCGGCGGCGTGGTCGCGAGGAAGATGAATAAGAAGAGCAACGGGCAGAGGGGCACGGAAGAGGAAAAAATCCTAAGAGGTGCGCCCCTCCGCTATTTAACCACCCCCTGAGAGCGTGAGTGGGATCGCGCCCTGCAAATGAGCCACATGGTGTGGTCGTGTATCACCGGCCTCGGCCAATCAGTGAGGAGCCATACGGAGGGCCACAGGGCAGAGGCGACCCCATGACGTGACGCACTGATGCGGTAAACGAGAAGGCAGGCACGACGTGACCCTCGCACAGTGATAACAAATAATTACTGCAGTGGTTACTGTGCAGGCCCTTAAAATAAGACAACGTAATGATTAGTCTCCACATGGGTTGGCGTATGAAAGAAGGAAACAAGGCCCGGATAGAGCCATGGTAGCCCGGACAGCAGGTAAAAACTTAGAATGTGCAGAGGGAACGTAAATCCATGAAATCCGAGTCAAAGTGGTAACCCGGCCGACAAGTGAAAACTTGGAACGTGCGAAGGGAACGTAAATCCATGTAATCTGAGATAAAGAGCTAAATCGGAAATAACGTCCGAGGCTCGAACATAAATGAACCTAATGTGGCCTTAGCGGCCAAGGCGGCTAAGACCGCACCAGCTTCGGGGACTAATGTTGGGGGGATAACCCCGGGTAGGGTCACTCCGGGGTATAAAAGCCGAGTTAGCCTAGGTTCGGCAAGGGCAAAGCGGATGCTGGCCGGGTCACCTCCAGGCAGGCCGGATCACGGAGTAACCCGGACCGGGGGGGTCGCCTAACATTATGTCAGCCGACTTAAGGAGTAAGTCGGAAGTGCTTGTCCAACTTGTATGCAGGAATAGGTATAGCCGGGTCTACCATGACCAGGGTCCCGTTTAGCTTCTTGGAGAAGGAAGGAATCTCTCTGGTAAAAAAGAAGGCCCGGTACGCACTGCATGAGCGATGCAAGCAAGAGCAGGACCACCGGGTCATGGCCGAGAAGGGTGACGACGCCCGTGTCGGCTGACGTGGGCGCCGCAGAGGCTCACGTAGCTAAAGCATGTATGACGCGGGGGAAAAGCACCCCGGTCGGGTTACCACTTTGAGAGGAGGCATATTCTTAGGAATATGCCGTATGCCCTAGGCAGAGACCCGGCCGCCTCTATATAAGGGGGGCTAGGGTTTCAATAGAGGGAGTTGGGTTTTCTTCTATACCGATTTGGCTAAGGTTCAAGGAGTGAACTGTAGGTGAGAGTAAGAGAGCTCCTTCTTCCTCCTCTCGCCAACACATCTCTAGGAGCACTTGTAATCTTGAAAGGAAAGCAATACAATCTTCTGTGTGGAGAATCACTCCACTATCCCTCCCTGGATTCCCCTAGCGTGTATTAGTCCCCACCTTTAGCCTATCCATGGCATCTGCCGTGACACCACCATGACATACTTGTAAGTTGTCTTTAATCTCATGTATAGGGTGTTTGAATGGTTTATGTGTTGGAGATATGCCCAAGAGGCAATAATAAAGTGGTTATTATTATATCTTTATGTTTATGATAAATGTTTACATCCCATGCTATAATTGTATTAACAGGAAACATTAATACTTGTGTGTTTTGTAAACATAAAATAGTCCCTAGTAAGCCTCTTGTTAAGCTAGCTTGTTGATTAATGGATGATCATGGTTTCCTGATCATGGACATTGGATGTCGTTAATAACAAGATCATATCATTAGGAGAATGATGTGATGGACACACACCCATAGTAAGCATAGCATAAGATCAAGTCATTAAGTTCATTTTGCTATAAGCTTTCAAATGCATAGTAGCCTAATCCTTCGACCATGAGGTTATGTTAATCACCATCACTGGATGGGTACTTTGATGACATCAAACACCGCTTCGTAATTGGGTGGTTATAAAGGTGTCATTGGGTATTCTGAAAGTATGTGTTGAAGCGCATGAACCAAAATTGGGATTTGTCCATCCATATGAC
Organism: Avena insularis; assembly: GCA_023614405.1. NCBI lineage: Eukaryota > Viridiplantae > Streptophyta > Magnoliopsida > Poales > Poaceae > Avena > Avena insularis. The sequence goes on along the minus strand of CM042686.1, from coordinate 421,324,613 downwards.
GGATAGATATGCTCTAGGCCCTCTTGGTGGAATGTCATCTAGTTAGCTTGCAAGCATGTGACTAGGTCACAAGGGATGACATATCATGGAATGAGTAAAGAGTACTTATCAGTAACGAGGTAGAACTAGGTATGGAGATACCGACGATCAAACTTCGGATAAGTAGAATATCGCGTGACAAAAGGAATTGGTTTCGTCTGTTAAATGGTTCTATCGATCACAAAGTCATCGTTGAGTATGTGGGAGCTGTTATGGATCTCCAGATCCCGCTAATGGTTATTGATCAGAGATGTGTCTCCATCATGTCTACATGTTCACGAACCATAGGGTGACACACTTAAGGTTCGAAGTTGTTTTAAGTAGATATGGAATGTGCGTTGGAGACCGAATGTTGTTTGGAGTCTCGGATTGGATCCGGGACATCACGAGGAGATCCAGAATTGTCCAGAGAATAAGATTCATATATTGGGGATCATTTTCTAAGTTATGAAATGTTCCGAAGTATTTGTATGGGGATTCTAGAAGGTTTCGGAATGTTCCAGAAGGTTCTAGAAGATTTCTTGGAGTTTACTTGAAAACCAAGAAAGGATCAAGGAATCCTTGTGGGGTAAGACAAGGATTCGTGGGGGAGTAGGACTCTCCCCCCACCTCCTTGATCCGCCGGCCAAGGGAGAGGGGAGTCCTACAAGGACTCCACCTCCCCATGGCGCCTCCCTCCTTTAAATAGAGGGGTGGAGGCACAAGCCCCCTTGCCCCTTCTATTCTCTAGATCTCAAGTTGCCTCTCTCCTCCTTCCCTCTGCTCTGGCTTAGGTGAAGCCCTGCAGAATTCTCTACTCCACCACCACCACCACGCCGGCGTGCTGCTGGATTCCGTGGAGAGATCTACTACCTCCGCTGCTCGCTGGAACAGGGAGAGGAAGGTCTGCTTCGACTCCGCAGTGTGACCGACTGCGGAAGCTCTGCCGGAACACGGTGCCGGAAGGATCGTCTACTCAATCTTGAGATCGGCAAGTGATCGACTACATCAACCACGAGATCCGATCTTGTAACGCTTTCGGGTCTACAAGGGTTAGTACAGATCTATCTCGTTGCACATGTCTAATAGATTAGATCTTGGCTTTTATCTAGATTAGATCTGGGTTTTGTTCGTTCTTGCGGTAGAAATTTTTTGTTTTCCATGCTACGAACCCATCAATGGTATCAGAGTCGTGGTTATGCGTAGATCTGTTGCACGAGTAGAACACAATGGTTTTGTGGGCATTGGTGCTCGTGCCGTCTTTTGCTTTGTGTACTTTGCATCTTGCGGTATGGTGGGATGAAGCGGCTCGAGCTAACCTTACATGTCATCGCACATGAGACTTGCTCCACGCTTGACGTGTAACTTGCTTTGCACAAGTGGCTTTGCAGGTGTCTGTCTCTCTCACCATAGTATAGATCCAATCTACACTTTGCACTTGATAGCACTTGTATCAACGTTGTGGATCAGTTTCGTAGGTAAGATCCGTTCTTATTCGAAAGACCCAAACCACGTAAAACATGCAAAGAAAATTAGAGGCGTCTAACTTGTTTTTGCAGGGTTTTGTGATGTGATATGGCTATCATGTGATTGTGATTATATTTGATGTATGCAATGATCCTTGTTGTAATATGGCAACCGGCAGGAGCCTAATGGTTGTGTTTAATTCTGTTAAGACCTGCGTGTCTATTCATCTTGTAATGGCTTTATTCCAAGTAGTTGTAATAGTTGCTAGTGATGATGGACAACCATGAAGCGGCGCCACTGACCTTGACGCAATGCTGGTGATGATGGAGATCATGTTCGTGCTTTGGAGATGGAGATCAAAGGCATACGAAGAAAGGGCCATATCATATCACACTAATTATGAATTGCCTGTGATGTTAATCCTTTATGCATCTTGTATTGCTTAGATCATGATGGTAGCATTATTATATGATCCCTCTCACTAAATATCAAGTAATAAAGTGTTCGTCCTTAGTAGGCACCGTTGCTAAGACTCGTCGTTTTGAAGCATCTCGTGATGATCGGGTGTGATAGATTCTACGTGTGCATACGACGGGTGCAAGCCAAATTTTCACATGCGGATACTAAGGTTAACCTTGACGAGCCTAGCATGTACAGACATGGTCTTGGAACACGGAATACCGAAAGATAAAGCATGAGTCATATGGATGATATGATGAACATGTTGATTGTTCGCCTTTAAAGCTACATCATCTTACATGATGATCGGACTTGGTGTAGTGGATTTGGTTCGTGTAATCACTAAAACAACTGGAGGGATGTTGTTTTGAGTGGGAGTTCATTTGTAATTTGGATTAGTCGAACTCAATTTATCATAAACACAATCAAAGTGAATTTGCATAGTTTGTTGTAGTCATTGGCATCCGTTCACCACCTTACACTTAGTTATAGTTGAGATAGTGGAACTATAGAAATTCTGGATATTTGCTTTACGAACTGGTATCATATTGTTTTGAGTGTCAATCTAAAGTTTAAAAGTCCTGTTGCAAACCTTCAGCAAACTCCGTTTACTCTGTGAAGTTTAATAAACAGTATTAAATCAAGAGTAACAATTCTAGTGTTAGTATCTAATGTATCATGTTTGCCTCCATGATTCTTGATACTCAAAAGATTGTTTTTAATATCAAGTTTATCTAAGAGCTGAAAGCAATGTTTCAGAAACCATCATATGTGAAAGGTATTGCGATATCTAAAACAATGTGTTGGTTACAACATGATAGAGTATATGTCCTCATATTTGATGAGAATTTGTGAAGGTTGGAGACGCTAGTCGTCCTAATCCTCCAAAAGGTTTTGGAAAAGAAACATTATACTCGCAATTCACCTTTATAAGCTATAACAGCTTGATCATGAAAGTTGTCATGATAAGGATGAATAGAAGATGTAAGTAAAATGTTTAGTACACTAAAAGATTACTAAAGAATGGAATTTTGAAAGAATGCCAAACATTTGATGAAGGTGATCCACTTCAAAGTGCAAGTTCAAAGGTATTAGTATTTGACTATACACACTTTGTACTATGGGTCATATGAATGACACCACTATTGATGTTGATAGATTCTTTTAAAAGAAAAGGAATTGTTGAAAGAGAATCTATAAAATATTTGGCAGAAAAGAAAAGATTGGAGATATCCAACTTAGGTATATAGAAGATACATGTTATGGCTGTATTCCTTGGTTGTTAAACAATGTGGTTCTGCGGTATTGGATACCGAATTGGTTGGTATGAAGTGTCATACAGGACAACACAATTCATGAACTGCAATGGCCTAAGTAACTAGCAAGAGAATATGTGATGATGTTCATCGAAAACAAACAAAGGGTTGTTGTGTTGCTCGTTAACATCAAAGCTTGCCTTCAAGATTTGTTTCAATAATTGTTATTTTGATCAGGTATTATGACGACAAAAGGTTGTTCAAATAATTGCCGTATTCCATAATAGATGGATGATATACAAGTCTGGTTGGAGAAATAACGACCATAAAACTAATGCTAAAATGTCGCAAGACAAATAATTGAAAGATCACTTGCGAAGTGACATCGCCGTTTAAATTATATTGAAAGGGATACATGAAGAACCTCCATGTTGATGGATTTTTTGGAGTCTTTGATTTTGATCAAATGACGCTTGTGATACTTTCCTGGAGATAATTAAAACTCCGTTCGTAGGCCAAAAGAGGAACGGACGACTAACTGATTGGAATTTGTACATATTGATGTATATAGTTCATTATGTGTAGTCGTGGGCGATGGATTTCAACATCATATGCTTTCTCCGAAGATTTGAGTGAATATATGTATATACTTACTCAATAAGGAAGAAGTATGAAACATTTGAAAATGTTCAAAGACTTTCAAGATGAAGTGGAAAATCATTGTAACAAGAAAATAAAAAGTTTATGATTGGATCATAAAGAAAGATGTTTGAGTTACAAGTTTAGCAAAACACCTAAGATTTGAGGAATCGTTCCATGGATTTGCATTTCCCAAAACACCATAGGAGTATGGAGTGTTCGAGATATGTAATGAAACCTTGTTTGACATGGTAAGATCAAAGGTGTCATTTATAAAACTGCCATTATATTTTAAAGATTAAAGCTTTAGTGACTATCGCTTTTACACTGAAAAGAGCTCCATCGTGATCCGTTGAAATGACACCATATAAGTCATGGTTTGGGATAAAACCCAGGTTGTCCTTTCTTAAATTTTTGGTATGCTAGGCATAAGTAAAGTGTTTACAACCAAAGTCGGATGAGCATGTCTTTGTAGGTTATTTCGAATAACCATTGGGTATTCCTCCATAACACCGAAGACAAAAGTGTTTGTCACTTAGAATGTCGAGTTTCTTGAGAAGGAATTTTTGGTGAAAAGTTAAGTGGGAGGACAATAGAAATTTGACAAGGTTGTTGAACCTTGGCTAGAAGCTGCTGAGTTGTGCAGCGTCGGTAAGTGTCCCGGAGGCAGCAACAATGCTCATGGCTCACGTGCCTCAAAGGTTGTGGTCATGGAGATCTAAGTTACTATTGAACCAAGTAGGTCGGGTAAGTAATCAAATGCCAAGATTTGAGAGTTAAATCATTGTTGTTTGACAATGATGAACCAACTACATGCAAATAATCAATGATGGGCCCTGACTTCGTTAAGTGGCTTGAAGCCATAAAATCCATGATAATTCCATACACGAGAAATCAAGCTTTGAATTTGAAAGACCCTCTGGAAAGGTGTAAGACCTTACAGTCGTATATGGATCTATAAAGAAATATACATGGATGTTTCACATCTATGAAATAGTCGACATGTCGGAAAGAGTTTACGACAATGTTCAAGGAATTGACTATGATAAGATTTGATCTTTCATAGCGATATTTAGTCTGGACGGAATAATGTAGCAACCACTACATATATTTTGGTATATGGTAGTTGAACAAACAAAACAAGTTCTTCTAATAGAATGGTTACCTAGGACGTGTACATGACACGATCCAAAGGGTTTGTTAATTCAAAGGATGCTAAAAGAGTATGCAAAACTTCAATGGTTGAAGTGAGCATCGCGGAGTTGGAATCTTCACCGTGATGAAACCGTTAAAAGGTTTAATTTCATCAAAGACGATGAAGATGTTTGCATTTTGCAAGAAATTAAGTGGGAGCGCTAAGACATATTTCTAATACATTATGTAAAGACATATTGTTGATTAGAAATGATGTATCTTTTATTGACATGGGTTAAGAATTTCATTTCGATGAAAGACTTAGGCATAACCCAAGAATTAGGCATCAATGTCTATATGGATAGATTGAGGCGCTAATATGGTTTTGCCAAATGTACATAGATAAGATGTTGAATGAGTTCAATATGGAAACAACAAGAAAGGTTCTTGACGCACGGAAAGGACTGAATCAAGATTCAAGTGTGTTGACACGAGATTCAAGTGTTTTGACACTTGGTAAAATCACAAGAATATTTTGATCAATCATTCTTTGAGATGTACACATCCAAATATGTCCTATGCTCTAAATGTTATGAGCATATACCAGAATGACTCATAAGATGATCATTGAACAATAGTAGGGATATTCCTATGATCTTTGGAAGAACTAAGAATATATTATTTATATAGTGGTGACAAATAGTTCATTGTAAATTGTTACATTGATACTAGTTTTGTCACAAAATTAAGTTTATCTCAATTTAAACTATGGGTGGCACAATGTAATGGAAAGGAAGTTCCATAACGGATTTGGTTGAGTACCAAAGTTAAAACATTGTGACAGATACTACAACAAAAGGCTAAGTATATGACTACTATTGTAGCAGCAAATGAGGGCATTTGCGTCAAGTAGTTTGTTATCAAACTAGGTGTGGTTCATGGCGGGATAATACTATGAAGATACATTTTACGAGAATTGTATCAACATAATTTAATCCCAAGGAACTAAAGGTCTCACCAAAGGACCAAATTTATACAATGCCATCTCATTGGAGAATGAGTAATGCGTAGAGACGCAAGGACATGCAAATACACACGGACCTGGAAGTGTCAGATCCGAAGATTATGTTTACCACTAGTAATAGTGTCTATACAACACCAGAAAGCCATAGGTGTTGAATGCACAAGTTTTAACTAGATTATTGAATCTAGTGCAAGTGGGAGACTGTTGGAGATATGCCCAAGAGGCAATAATAAAGTGGTTATTATTATATCTTTATGTTTATGATAAATGTTTACATCCCATGCTATAATTGTATTAACAGGAAACGTTAATACTTGTGTGTTTTGTAAACATAAAAGAGTCCCTGGTAAGCCTCTTGTTAAGCTAGCTTGTTGATTAATGGATGATCATGGACATTGGATGTCGTTAATAACAAGATCATATCATTAGGAGAATGATGTGATGGACACACACCCATAGTAAGCATAGCATAATATCAAGTCATTAAGTTCGTTTTGCTACAAGCTTTCAAATGCATAGTAACCTAATCCTTCGACCATGAGGTTATGTTAATCACCATCACCGGATGGGTACTTTGATGACATCAAATGCCGCTTCGTAACTGGGTGGTTATAAAGGTGTCATTGGGTATTCTGAAAGTATGTGTTGAAGCGCATGGACCAAGATTGGGATTTTTCCATCCATATGACGGATAGATATGCTCTGGGCCCTCTCGGTGGAATGTCATCTAGTTAGCTTGCAAGCATGTGACTAGGTCACAAGGGATGACATATCATGGAACGAGTAAAGAGTACTTATCAGTAACGAGGTAGAACTAGGTATGGAGATACCGACGATCAAACTTCGGATAAGTAGAATATCGCATGACAAAGCGAATTGGTTTCGTATGTTAAATGGTTCTATCGATCACAAAGTCATCGTTGAGTATGTGGGAGCTGTTATGGATCTCCAGATCCCGCTAATGGTTATTGATCGGAGATGTGTCTCCATCATGTCTACATGTTCACGAACCGTAGGGTGACACACTTAAGGTTCAAAGTTGTTTTAAGTAGATATGGAATGTGCGTTGGAGACCGAATGTTGTTTGGAGTCTCGGATTGGATCCGGGACATCACGAGGAGATCCGGAATTGTCCGGAGAATAAGATTCATATATTGGGGATCATTTTCTAAGTTAGGAAATGTTCCAGAGTATTTGTATGGGGATTTTAGAAGGTTTCGGAATGTTCCAGAAGGTTCTAGAAGATTTCTTGGAGTTTACTTGAAAACCAAGAAAGGATCAAGGAATCTTGTGGGGTAAGACAAGGATTCGTGGGGGAGTAGGACTCTCCCCCCACCTCCTTGATCTGCCGGCCAAGGGAGAGGGGAGTCCTACAAGGACTCCACCTCCCCCTGGCGCCTCCCTCCTATAAGTAGAGGGGTGGAGGCACAAGCCCCCTTGCCCCTTCTATTCTCTAGATCTCAAGTTGCCTCTCTCCTCCTCCTTCCCTCTGCTCTGGCTTAGGCGAAGCCCTGCAGAATTCTCTACTCCACAACCACCACCACGCCGTCGTGCTGCTGGATTCCGTGGAGAGATCTACTACCTCATTGCTTCACCATGGAACAGGAGAGGAAGGTCTGCCGACTCGCACGTGTGACCCGGCTGAAGCGCTGCGCAGCGGAAGGATCGTCTACTCGATCTTGACATCGGCAAGTGATCGACTACATCAACCACGAGATCCGATCTCGTAACGCTTTCGGGTCTACAAGGGTTAGTACAGATCTATATCATTGCACATGTCTAATAGATTAGATCTTGGATTTTATCTAGATTAGATCTCGGTTTTGTTCGTTCTTGCGGTAGAAATTTTTTGTTTTCCATGCTACGAACCCATCATTATGGTTGTTTGTGGAAAAGTAATTAAAACAAGTAAAAAGGAAACATGTAACAAGATTGTATGAAAGCGTTGTTGAACCCAATAGGACTAAAACGTTCTCGAGGATGTAGGGTACACCACTAGCATAGTATTATTGTTATATGTAATCAAGATAACATACTTATTATGTCATGATATGTGTGGAGAGATCCCCATAATAAGATGTTCATGATAAGGCTTGTAGGAAGCCACTTTGTTGATCCAAGTGTGGGGTCACCTCTAAATAACCACTGCGATGTCTGAGAGCAATCACCCATACAGACCACCACAATTAAGGGTTTCCCCATGGATATTGTAATTAGCTTAGGGAGTCCCTCTTTAATACCCCTTTGACCGTGTAGGTTACGAGCCGATGCTAATCTGTCACGGGGCATTCTGGGTATGCTTCCAAAACACGTCCAAAGGGTTTCTTCCTCCCTTTAGTCCCGAAGGCAAATGATACGTGGTCGACTTCACATATCATCTAAAGAGAGAAATCAAACACAAGTCATAATTATATCATAGACAAGCAAGTCATATGGACACAAGAATAGATCATCTTTATTACAAGTTCATAGTGGTGCTAGGGTTTCTCCATCTCCCCAATAACAAAGGAACTACTCACTCAGGGAAACAATCAACAACATCATCATAATCAAATGGATGGATAAAAGTACGATGGAAGATCTAATGCAAACCAAAATTGCATCTGGAATTATAAAGAGATCTAATAGATGAAAAGATGGGAGTGATGGTGGTGACAAAGATGCAGCGGTTGATGATGAAGGGGGTGATGTGTTGTCCTCCAATGATCCGTGAAGCGTCCGAGATTTTACTACAGGCAAGTTCCTCCTTCAGATCCCTCTCAGACATGGTGTTGTGGTTTCTGGTGGCTGTGAATGTCAGATCTCCCTCTTGTCTTTGCCAGGAGAAACTATTTGATGAGCTGGTCGCGATGACGCCTGGTACAGGCGGACAATATGAGCGGGCTCCACCCGTACTAGTGGTCGTTAACGATATAGGTGCCTCCTCCTTGTTTATTATTCTTCCAAGTGCGAAGGTAAATTCATAAAATGACTTTTATCCCCAAGAAATATCATATAATTACACAATATGACAACTCTAATTGGTATGTTCATATATGACCCCATGATTTGGGATCCTGTTGAAACAAGACAAAAATAGCGCACAAAGGCGCAGTGAAATACAAAAATCCCTACTATATTTATGCAAAAACAAAAGGTAAATATGTTGCAATTTTGGACGCATCATGGAACCACCAGGCAGTCAATGTATCGAGAATGAGTGATAGTTTGGAAAGATTCACACTTCTTGCCAAGAATATGCATGCCTAGAAATTTGACCGTGTTTTGAAAACAGTCAATGAGATTTTGACTCACTGTGTTTTGAAATTTTGGCTATGTTTTCAAATTAACTTCACACCTTGTGATAGTATGTTCAATGGACCCACCAGGTAGTCAATGTATCAAGAACGAGTGATAGTTTGGAAATATTCACACTTCTTGCTAGGAATATGCATGGCTAGAAATTTGAACATGTTTTGAAAACAATCAAAGTGACTATGACTCATCATGTTTTTAAATTTTGGCTATGTTTTGAAATTAACTTCACACCTTGCGATGATCTATTTAGTGGACCCACCAGGAAGTCAATGTATCTAAATTGAGTGATAGTTTGGAAAGATTCACACTTATTACTAAGAATATGAGTGCCTAGAAATTTTTCCATGTTTTGAAAACAATCAAAGAGACTATGTCTCACCGTGTTTTTAAATTTTGGCTGTGTTTCGAAATTAACTTCACGCCTTGTGATAATCTATTCAATGGACCCACCAGGCAGTTAATGTATCGAGAACGAGTGATAGTTTGGAATGACTCACACTTCTTGCTAAGAGTATGCATTCCTAGAAATTTGACCGTGTTTTAAAAACAATCAAAGAGACTATGACTCACCGTGTTTTGAATTTTGTTTGTGTTTCGAAATTAACTTCACACCTTGGGATAATCTGTTTAATGGACCCCCCAGGCAGTCAATGCATCGAGCAGGAGAGATAGTTTGGAAAGATTCACACTTCTTGATGAAAATATGCATGCCTAGAAATTTGACCGTGTTTTGAAAACAATGAAAGAGACTATGACTCACCGTGTTTTGAAATTTGGGCTATGTTTCGAAATTAACTTCACACCTTGCGATAATATATTCAATGGACCCGCCAGACAATCAATATATCGAGAACGAGTGATAATTTGGAAAGATTCAATCTTCTTACTAAAAATATGCATGCCTAGAAATTTGATCTTGTTTTGAAAACAATCAAAGAGACTACGACGCACCGTGTTTTGAAATTTTGGCTCTGTTTCAAAATTAACTTCGCACCTTGCGATAATTTGTTTAATGGACCCACTAGGCAGTTAATGTATCAGGAACGAGTGAAAGTTTGTAAATATTCACACTTCTTGCTAAGAATATGCATGCCTAGAAATTTGTCCGTGTTTTGAAAACAATCAAAGAGACTATGACTCACCGTGTTTTTGAAATTTTGCTTTTGTTTCAAAATTAAATTAACACTTTGCGATAATTGATACATTGCAAATGTATCTATAATTTTTGATGTTCCATGCTCGGTTTTATCTACTTTCTTGTGTTTTGTCCTCACTTTGGAGTACTTTTCATATGATTTCTTGGACTAACCTATTAACAAGAGCCACAGTGCCAGCTACCTGTTTTCTGCTATTTTTGGTTCCAGGAAGTCAGAAAATGAATATTCTCGGAATTGGATGGGACAAAAGCCAACGTTACTATTTTACCGGGGGACACTTGGAGCCAGAATACGAGACGGAGAGGGGCTGGGGCCTGGCCACACCACCTGGCCGCGCGACTAGGCCTGGCCCGCGCCAGGGGGTGGTCTGGCCGACCCCAGCACCCCCTCGGCCTCTCCTTCCGCATGTATATTGCCTCTGATACGGAAACCCTAAGTAACCGATCAAAAATCCACGAAAGAGTCTGTAGCCGCCGTCATCTCCATCCCTAGATCGGGAGGGATCTGAAGCTCTTCCCGGTACCCTGCCGGAGAGGGGAATTCACCCTGGAGGCCTTCTTCATCATCATGCAAGCCTCCGGTGTGATGCGTGAGTAGTTCATCTCTGGACTACGGGTCCAAGTAGTATCTAGATGGCTGGTTCTCCTCCTTTGTGCTATCATGTTTAGATCTTGTGAGCTCCGTTCATGATCAAGATCATCTATTTGTAATTCTGCATGTTGTGTTTGCGGGGATCCGATGGATATTGAGATGCTATTTCAGATTGATTATTGATCCTATCATGTCTTTGTTATTTGTGATCTTGCATGCTTTCTGTTGTTAGTAGCTATCTTGGCCAAGTAGATGCTAGCACCTCCAAGAGTTAGTATTTATGCTCGATAGTGGGTTCATGCCTCTGGTAATCTAGGGAAGTGACAGAAATATCTAAGGTACTAGATGTGTTGTTGCTACTAGGGAGAAAACAACAATCCTTTGTTCATAGAACAATCGTATTGTTTACTTTACACGCAATTCGTAAAGCAATAATCGGTTGCTTGCAACTTAATACTGGAGGGGGTTCGGATGATAACCGAAGGTGGATTATTAGTCATAGATGCAGCTGGATGACGGTCTATGTATAATGTTGTAATGCCCAATCGAATCTCAAAGGAGTCAAGATGATTAGTATATGCTTGTATGCTTTCTCGATGTTTGTCAATTGCCCCGCTATAATTTGTTCACCCAGCATGTTATCTATCGTAAGGAGAGCCACCTCTAGTAAACTATGGACCCCGGTCCTTTCTTTTACATACAATCTACAAATTGTTTACTACTTTGTGTTTACTTTCTGCAAACTATTACTTCCTTCCATTCGATACGTTTAATCCTTTGTTTTCAGCAAAACCGGTGAGATTGACAACCTCATCGCAAGTTGGGGACAGAGTTCTGTGGTTGTGTTGTGCAGGTCTCCACGATGCTGCTGGCACCGTTAGTGCGTCCTGCCAACGTTCAGCTAGCTACACCTTTGGGGTGTTTCCTTGCCCCTACTAGATTGATAACCTTGGTTTCATAACTGAGGGAAACTTACTGTTGTGCTCATCATACCTTCCTCTTGGGGTCCCCCAACGAGCTCGCTAATACACGAGTCAGCAAGTATTTTTCTGGCGCCGTTGCCGGGGATTCAAGGACATCTTCACAAGGGGAGTCCCTCATAATCAATCTCTTTACTTTGTTGTTTTTGTTTTGCTTAGTTTATTTTTGCCTTGTTTGCTTTTCTCTTTATCAAAAACACAAAAAAATTAGTTTTACTAGTTTGCTTTCTTTATCAAAAACACAAAAAATGACTACTCTTGAAAACACTAAGTTGTGTGACTTCACTAGCACCAACAACAATGATTTTATGAGCACATCTATTGCTCCACATGTTCCTGAAGCTACTTTCTTTGAGATAAAACCTGCTTTACTCAATCTTGTTACGAGAGAACAATTTTCTGGTATTGGTAGTGATGATGCTGCTGCCCATCTAAATAACTTTGTTGAACTTTGTGAGATGCAAAAGCATAGGGATATAGATGGTGATATTATTAAGCTTAAATTGTTTCCTTTCTCTTTTGGAGGAAAAGCTAAAGAATGGTTGAATTCCTTAACTAGGAATAGTATTGATTCTTGGACTAAGTGCAAAGATGCTTTCATTGGAAAATACTATCCTCCTGCTAAGATTATATCTATGAGAAGTGAAATAATGAAGTTTAAACAATCTAATAATGAACATGTTTCTCAAGCTTGGGAAAGAATGAAATCTTTGGTTAAGAATTGTCCCACTCATGGACTGACTGCTTGGATGATCATCCAAACTTTTTATGCAGGATTGAACTATTCTTCAAGGAATCTATTGGATTCTGCTGCTGGAGGTACCTTTATGACCATCACTTTGGGTGCTGCAACAAAGCTTCTGGATAATATGATGGTTAATTACTCTGAATGGCATACTGAGAGAGCTCCACAAGGTAAGAAGGTAAATTCTGTTGAGGAAACCTCCTCCTTGAGTGATAAAATTGATATTATTATGTCTATGCTTGTTAATGGGAAAGCCCATATTGATCCAAATAATGTTCCTTTAGCCTCTTTGGTTGCTCAAGAAGAGCAAGTTGATGTGAACTTCATAAGAAATAACAATTTTGGCAATAATGCTTATAGGAATAATTTTGGTAACAACAATTATAAGCCATATCCTCCCAACAACGGTAATACTTATGGAAGTTCTTACAACAATAATAGGCGTGCTCCCTCTGAACTTGAAGTTATGCTTAAAGACTTTATTAGTAAACAAACTGCTTTCAATAAAACTTTGGCTGAAGCTCAATCTTCTTTGAATAAAATGGTTGCTAAACCTAAAACTAATGATAATCCCTTTCCAGCTCCCAATGCTATACAAGTTAGAATTGAAGAAAATGTTATACTATTAGTTGAATTACATGCTAAGTGGGAAAGAGAAGATGAAATTGCTAGAAACATTAGTGTTTCTACTATCACTACCACTAGTGTTAAGGCTAGTAACAGTTCTACTACTTTAGATGGCAATTATGATTTTGATCTTAATGGTTGCAATATCTCTGAAGTTATTAAGTTCCTACAAAAGCTTGCTAAAAGTCCTAATGCTAGTGTTATGAACATGGCCTTTACAAAACACATTACTGATGCTCTCATAAAGATTAAAGAAGAAAAGATGAAACATAAAGCTTCTATTCCTATAAAACAAGAAGATGGTTGGGAACCCATCATTAATATGAAAGTGAATGATTTTGATGTCAAAGCTTCATGTGATCTTGATACTAGTGTTTCTATTATGCCTGGAAAGATTTATGATATGCTTGATTTCCCTCCACTTGAAGATTGTTATTTGAATGTCCCACTTGATGATAATGCTAAAAAGAAACTCATGGGGAGTATTAATTATGTTATTATTATGGTTAACAATGCCTATGTCCCCGTTGATTTCTATGTTTTGGATGTTGAATACAATGCTTCTTGTCCTATTACTTTGGGAAGACCTTTTCTTAGAACTGTTGGTGCCATTATTGATATGAAAGAAGACACCATTAAATATCAACTCCCACTCAAGAAAGGTATAGAACACTTCCCTAATAAAAGAGATAGGATTTCTTTTGCCTCTCCTATGAAAACAAAATTTGGTTTTAATTCTTGTTCATTTGAGAACACTTGATTCTTTTTCTCGCTTCTTATGCCTAACTTAAAGGCGTTAAAGAAAAGTAGTTATTGGGAGATAACCCAAAAGTTTTATATGAGTCTTGGAAGTTATTACATCAGTAATAACCGCTTCTTATCCTTTTTACTTGCTTTTTGTACCAAGAGTAACCTCTAATGAGAGAGAAATAATGATTGGGAAAGTTGCTGTCCCGAAACAGATTTCTGTGCTTCACCGTAAAAATTCGTGTAAAATCTCTGAACGTCTGTTTGAGGCGTGAATTTTTGTTCTTCTTCCCCAGGTTGTTATCTAACTTTCTTAGTTCAACACTTTTTGATTTGAGAAACAGAAGGTCTTCGAAAAAATTCGTCTTTACCTGCTGGTATGTTTTGACAGATTTCTGCCATTTCCTGCATTTGCTTCTTGTTGGTTCCTTTTTGAGTTCTTTTGGGGAATTGAGCTTTTTGAGGGAAGTGCTGCAGTATCTAGTGTTTTAATGGAAGTTTATTGGTGTTAGAACTGAACCTAAAGACTTATTATCTTGAGTGCACTAATGTTGCTAATAAAGATTGTGTGAAGTTTTGTATGAAGGAAAAAATTTCAGGTGTATGGAGGGAATGAGTGTTGGGTCCGCAGCATAGAAAACAAAAAATTTCCTACGGTGTGAACTACACGCCAAGATCTATCTATTAGGTACAAAGCAACGGGTGGACATACATCCAAAGAGAACTTACCCTCGTAGACAACGAGCTTTGTTAACGAGTAGGAACTCGTGGTTGATGTAGTCGTACACTTGCCGATCTCAAGATCGTGATGAAGTCCAGCAGGTCCGGCTCCAGCACGTCCATCAGATCCAGCTCCAGCACCACCAAGTCCAGCACCGCAAAGCAGCGGTGCATCCGTGATCGCACACACGTCCGGTACCGCGACAACCTTCGTCCCTCGCTCCAGCAAAGGGCCAGCAAGAACTCCTTTCCAGATAAAGCCACCGGGAACATGTATCTCGCTAATCTGAGACCATGGGGGAATAATACTAGAGGGGGAGAGAGATCCTTCACAAGGAGGTGTGTGAGAGAAGTGAGGAGGGGTGGACTTTTATAGGAGGAGGGGGGTGCCCCTCCTTCATGGTCGGCGCATGGAGGAGGTGTCTCTTCACCTCCTCCATTCATGTGGTGGTAACTCCCTCCGCATAAATTTGCCCCTTCACATTCTCTTTTAAAGTCTTCACTTTAAATGCATTAAATTTCTCCAAATTTAATGCTCTCTCATTTAATAAAACTCTTTTATTAATTTTATTCAGAATTTTGTTAATTACTTTAACTAACAAACATTCACATAAAAACCCCTGCAACATTTCAATATTACATGCAGAACCAATTTTAGCAATTTCACCCGAAACAGTTTCGGTGTCTATTGAAATAATTCCAACGCTTTCTTAGATCTTTATCTGAAACATATTTGCTCCAAATGGTGTCGGTATCCCTTAAGTGTGTCACCCTACGGTTCGCGAATAATGCAGACATGATCGAGACCCCTCTCCGATCAATAATCAGCAGCGGGACCTGGAGATCCATACTGACTCCTACACATTCAACGATGACTTCTGTGATCGTGAGAACCTTTAACGCTAGTAACTAAATCCCTTTGTCCCACGATATATTACATGTCCGAGATTCGATCATGGGTATCTCCATACCTAGTTTGATCTCGTTACCGACATGCACTCTTTTCTCGTTCCCGTGATATAACATTCTAGTGATCACATCACTTTCTTGCAAGCTATTTCAATGTGATATCACCGAGAGGGCCCAGAGTATATCTATCCGTCATCGGGATGGAGAAATCCCACTCTTGATCCATGAGCCTCAACATAACACCTTCGTAGCACTGAACCCACCTTTATAGTCACCCTGTTACGGTGTGACGTTTGATGTTATCAAGATACTCTTCCAATGTTAGCAATTAACATGATCTCATGGTCTAAGGACTAAGATTACTTCGTATGATGTTATAGCAATATAAACATAATGACTTTGATCGTAATGCTATACTTCGGATGAATGTTCATCACATCATTCCACCAATGGTGTGACCTTGTTATTAACAACATTCAATGTCCATGATCAGGAAACCTTGATCATCTTGTTAATCAACAAGCTAGTCTATAAGAGAGGCATAACTAGGAACCCTTTTTGTTTATTAAACACACATGTATTGATGTTTCCGATCAATACAATTCTAGCATGTAAAATAAACAATTATCATAAACATGGAATAAGATAATAACCACTTTATTATTGCCTCTCGGGCATATTCCCTTCAATGAGTAATGAGATGAAGGATGGACTAAAGCTCAAGCTTGGGGATGCTACGCGTGTCACCCCAAGAAATATCCAAGAAGTACAAGCGTCAAATCTTGGGGATGCCCAAGGCATTCCCCTCTTCATCAATAAAAATCTCAGGTTTCTTCCAAACGCTTCATTTTTATTGTTTCATGCACAGTTGTGTTGTTCTTGGAGCATCTTCTTTTTCGTTTTTGTTTTGGTTTTTCGTTTGCTTTGTTTGCTTTGTTTGCTGAATAAATTGGTTGGACCCCCTCTTTCATACATTGGTTTTCAAATAGTTTGATTTGGTTTGGAAAAGAGTAGGAAAGTTCATGCTTAAGTGTTAAAGTGAGCTTGTTTTTAACTGTGGCCTATGCTTTGTCATGCCATGCTTGATATTGTTTTGTCTTTATGCTTAGTATTATTTTCTCTAGCATGACTTGTTATAAACAATTGAGATTGCTTAATGTGCCTTTGATGAATCATGTGTTGTTTTAGCATATTAAAGCTTGGTATAGTGGTATTCTCCTTTGATGCTTTATTTGGGTTGACTTGGCACATGCTCACACCATGTTATGACTATCCTAAGTCATCATAAGCCTTGATGCTCGTTTAGTTTTCAACTCGTAGTATCACTTTATGCTTTGATCAATGATGTTTTGTCGCTCTGCATGATTATGGCCATTATTGCTCTCTTAGTTTGTCACTCCCAGTGTTTTGCTAGCCTCCGCAACCAAGTATGAGTTCCACTCATGCATCCAACTCCCTAAACCAAGTTATCCCAAAGAGTCCACCATACCTACCTATTAGCATATGCTATTCCAAGTATATTCATGCTTTTGTTTACCTTCCAAATTAAATGAGAAAACTAGTGATTAAAGCTCTCACGAACTTGATGGCACACTTTACTTTTCTTTCCCTTAATAAACTCGAACCATTGTGTCGTCTATGTTGTATATGCTTGCACTTATTTGTTGGGGATTAGCAGAACCATGTTGTCATGGGGAACACTTTCAACATTGCACGGGTACTTTGTACCTAGTTGATATCATGCTCTTTTGTATATGGATGTCGTCGGTGTGAAATGAAAGGTGAGCTTGTAAGTCCATGGAGTTATGTATATGTGTTAGAGAAACGCCTGGGCCACTGGTCTAATCCATGCCGACATGGTGGAAACCTGCAACGTAACCATAATGAGCTGTCTATGAAGCATTCTTCTTATAAAAAAGAGTCCTATATTGAGAAAAAAGAGAAAAAGAGAAAAAAGAGAGATTATGAAAAGAGGAAATAGAGAAAAAAGCACCATATTCCCATGGTAAATAAGAAGATTGCTGAGATCCTCGTTGTCTTCTTGCCTTGTCATTTTGATATGGGGATTCTTCCGTATCATCGGGCAAGGGGTACCCCGTTGGCGGTTCTCTATGATACACATGTACTTACGATGACAAGAACTTACCGGTGACTAAACTTGAGTAGCATGAGGAGCGGCCCTCGTATACAAGGGACATGAGATTCCTAACTTATAGTTCGTCAAGCATATACACCATAGTTTGTTCACTTTAACCTTAGTCACTTCAAGATGCTTATGATAGGGGCAATGAGAGCTGAAAGCTATAAGTACCATAATTTTTGGAAGCTCTTTATGAGACTGGAATCCCTACTTCCTTTTATGAAGGCCTTTCTTCTACCATATATATTGAGTCTCCACCTTCTACCTTTATGCACCTACTTTGAGAGCATAGTGGCCATTCTTAGTTCTATGTGCATTGTCCCAAGACTAGTTGATTGATGCATATCTTGATATTGCTTGCTTTAAACTATTTGTATCTAGTCACTCTTATGAACTTTGAAGGTGTCATATGCATTTATATTTGCTACTCTATGAGGGACAAGCTGAATTCTATTATGCTATGTTTTCTTTATGTGAAACAAACAAACGTCTTGCAAAGCATTGTTATTCGTGAATCTTTTGTTTGTGCCTTTTCATGTTGCATCATAGTTTCCTTGTCTTATTGCTAGAACTTTGTCTTTCATGTTATGATTTAAGTACTATGATCCTAGCTTCGAATGTTTTACAAATACTTTGATCAAGTTTATGATGGTGCATGTCACCTCAAAAATTATTCTTTCTTTTTATCACTTACCTACTTGAGGAAGAGCAGGAGTTGAGCTTGGGGATGTTGATAGATTGCAAATGTATCTATAATTTTTGATGTTCCATGCTCAGTTTTATCTACTTTCTTGTGTTTTGTCCTCACTTTGGAGTACTTTTCATATGATTTCTTGGACTAACCTATTAACAAGAGCCATAGTACCAGCTGCCTGTTTTCTGCTGTTTTTGGTTCCAGGAAGTCAGAAAATGAATATTCTCAGAATTGGACGGGACAAAATCCAAAGTTACTATTTTACCGGGGGACACTTGGAGCCAGAATACGAGACGGAGAGGGGCTGGGGCCTGGCCACACCACCTGGCCGTGCGGCCAGGCCTGGCCCGCGCCAGGGGGTGGTCTGGCCGACCCCAGCACCCCCTCGGCCTCTCCTTTCGCCTATATATTGCCTCTGATACGGAAACCCTAAGTACCCGATCAAAAATCCACGAAAGAGTCTGTAGCCGCCGTCATCTCCATCCCTGGATCGGGAGAGATCTGAAGCTCTTCCTAGCACCCTGCGGGAGAGGGGAATTCACCCTGAAGGCCTTCTTCATCATCATGCAAGCCTCCGGTGTGATGCGTGAGTAGTTCATCTCTTGACTACGGGTCCATGTAGTAGCTAAATGGCGGGTTCTCCTCCTTTGTGCTTTCATGTCTAGATCTTGTGAGCTCCATTCATGATCAAGATCATCTATTTGTAATTCTGCATGTTGTGTTTGCGGGGATCCGATGGATATTGAGATGCTATTTTAGATTGATTATTGATTCTATCATGTCTTTGTTATTTGTGATCTTTCATGCTTTCCATTGTTAGTAGCTATCTTGGCTAAGTAGGTGCTAGAACTCCAAGAGTTAGTATTTATGCTCGATAGTGGGTTCATGCCTCTGGTAATCTGGGGAAGTGACAGAAATCTCTAAGGTACTAGATGTGTTGTTGCTACTAGGGAGAAAACAACAATCCCTTGTTCATAGAACAATCGTATTGTTTACTTTACACGCAATTCATAAAGCAATAATCTGTTGTTTGCAACTTAATACTGGAGGGGGTTCGGATGATAACCTGAAGGTGGATTATTAGTCATAGATGCAGTTGAATGATGGTCTATGTATAATGTTGTAATGCCCAATCGAATCTCAAAGGAGTCAAGACGATTAGTATATGCGTGTATGCTTTCTCAATGTTTGTCAATTGCCCGGCTGTAATTTGTTCACCCAGCATGTTATCTATCTTAAGCAGAGCCACCTCTAGTGAACTATGGACCCTGGTCCTTTCTTTTACATACAATCTACAAACTGTTTACTGCTTTGTGTTTACTTTCTGCAAACTATTACTTCCTTCCATTTGATACGTTTAATCCTTTGTTTTCAGTAAAACCGGTGAGATTGACAACCTCATCGCAAGTTGGGGACAGAGTTCTATGGTCCTTTCTTTTACATACAATCTATAAACTGTTTACTGCTTTGTGTTTACTTTCTGCAAACTATTACTTCCTTCCATTTGATACGTTTAATCCTTTGTTTTCAGTAAAACCGGTGAGATTGACAACCTCATCGCAAGTTGGGGACAGAGTTCTATGGTCCTTTCTTTTACATACAATCTATAAACTGTTTACTGCTTTGTGTTTACTTTCTGCAAACTATTACTTCCTTCCATTTGATACGTTTAATCCTTTGTTTTCAGCAAAACCGGTGAGATTGACAACCTCATCGCAAGTTGGGGACAAAGTTCTGTGGTTGTGTTGTGCAGGTCTCCACGTTGTCAGCTGTAGTGCGCATACGCCAACGTTCAGCTAGCTACACCTTTGGGGTGTTTCCTTGCTCCTACTGGACTGATAACCTTGGTTTCATAACTGAGGGAAACTTACTACTGTGCTCATCATACCTTCCTCTTGGGGTTCCCCAACGAGCTCGTTAATACACGAGTCAGCAATAATCTGTTCAATGGACCCACTAGGTAGTCAATATATCGAGAACAAGTGATAGTTCGGAAAGATTCACACTTCTTGCTAAGAATATGCATGCCTAGAAATTTGACCGTGTTTTAAAAACAATCAAAGAGAGTATGAGTCATCGTGTTTTGAAATTTTGGCCATATTTCGAAATTAACTTCACACCTTGCGATAATTTGTTCAATGGACCCACCAGGCAGTCAATGTATCGAGAACAAATGATAGTTTGGAAAGATTAAGACTTCTTGTTAAGAATATGCATGCCTAGAAATTTGACCGTGTATTAAAAACAATCAATGAGACTATGACTCACCGTGTTTTGAAATTTTGGCTATGTTCTGAAATTAACTTCACACCTTGCGATAATATGTTCAATGGACCCACCAGGTAGTCAATGTACCAGGAACAAGTGATAGTTTGAAAAGTTTCACACTTCTTGCCAAAAATATGCATGCCTAGAAATTTGACCACGTTTTGAAAACAATCAAAGAGACTATGACTCACCATGTTTTTAAATTTTGGTTGTGTTTCAAAATTAACTTCACAACTTGCGATAATATGTTCAATGTACCCAGCAGATAGTCAATGTATCAAGAATGAGTGATAGTTTGGAAAGATTCACACTTCTTGCTAAGAATATGCATGCCTAGAAATTTCACCGTGTTTTGAAAACAATCAAAGAGACTATGACTCACTGTGTTTTGAAATTTTGTCAGTGTTTCGAAATTAACTTCACACCTTGCAATAATCTATTCAATGGACCCACCAGTAAGTTAGTGTATAAAAAAAGAGTGAGAGTTTGGTAAGATTCACACTTCCTACTAAGAATATGCATGCCTAGAAATTTGTCCGTGTTTTGAAAACAATCAAAGAGACTATGACTCACCGTGTTTTGAAATTTTGGTTGTGTTTTGATATGAACTTCACACCTTGCGATAACCTATTCAATGGACCCACCAGGTAGTCAATGTATCTAAAATGAGTGATAGTTTGGAAAGATTCACTCTTCTTGCTAAGAATATGCATGCCTAGAAATTTGACCATGTTTTGAAAACAATCAAAGAGACTATGTCTCAACTTGTTTTGAAATTTTGGCTATGTTTCGAAGTTAACTGCACACCTTGCGATAATGTGTTCAATGGACCCACCAGCTAGTCAATGTATCAAGAATGAGTGATATTTTGTAATGATTCACACTTCTTGCTAAGAATATGCATTCCTAGAAATTCGATCGTGTTTTAAAAACAATCAAAGAGACTATGACTCACTGTGTTTTGAAATTTTGGCTGTGTTTTGAAATTAACTTCACACCTTGGGATAATCTGTTCAATGGACCCACCAGGCAGTCAATGTATCGAGAACGAGTGATAGTTTGGAAAGATTCACACTTCTTGTTGAAAATATGCATGACTAGAAGTTTGACCGTGTTTTGAAAACAATCAAAGATATGATGACTCACCGTGTTTTGAACTTTTGGCTATGTGTCAAAATTAACTTCACACCTTGCGATAATCTATTCAATGGACCTACTAGGTAGTCAATGTATCGAGAGCGAGTGATAGTTTGGAAAGATTCACACTTCTTGCTAAAAATATGCATGCCTAGAAATTTTACCGTGCTTTGAATCAATCAAAGAGACTATGACTCATCGTGTTTTGAAATTTTGGGCTGTGTTTCGGAATTAACTTCACACCTTGCGATAATCTATTCAATGGACCAACCAAGCAGTTAATGCATCAAGAATGAGTGAGAGTTTGGAAAGATTCACACTTCTTGCTAAGAATATGCATGCCTAGAAATTTGCCCGTGTTTTGAAAACAATCAAAGACACCATGACTAACCTTGTTTTGAAATTTTGGCTGTGTTTTGAAATTAAGTTCACACCTTGCGATAATATTTTCAATGGACCCACTAGGCAGTCAATGTATCGAGAACGAGTGATTTGGAAAGATTCACACTTCTTGCAAAAATATGCATGCCTACAAATTTGACCGTGTTTCAAAAACAATCAAAGAGAATATGACTCACCGTGTTTTGGCATTTTGGCTGCGTTTCAAAATTAACTTCACACCTTGCATTAATCTATCCAATGGACCCACCAGGAAATCAATGTATCTAGAACGAGTGATAGTTTGGTAAGATTCAGAAACTTGCTAAGAATATGCATGACTAGAAATTTGATCGTGTTTTGAAAATAATCAAGGAGACTATGACTCACCGTGTTTTGAAAATTTGGCGGTTTTCGAAATTAACTTCACACCTTGCGATAATCTGTTCAATGGACCCACCATGAAGTCAATGTATCAAGAACAAGTGAGAGTTTGGAAAGATTCACACTTCTTGCTAAGAATATGCATGCCTAGAAAATTTGACCGTGTTTTGAAAACAATCAAAGAGACTATGAATCACCGTGTTTTGAAATTTTGGCTGTGTTTTTAAATTAACTTCACACCTTGCGATAATCTGTTCAATGGACCCACCAGGCAGTCAATGTATGGAGAACGAGTGATAGCTCGGAAAGATTCACACTTCTTGCTAAGAATATGCATGCCTAGAAAATTGATCATGTTTTAAAAACAATCAAAGAGACTATGACTCACCGTGTTTTGAAATTTTGACTGTGTTTCGAAATTAACTTCACACCTTGCAATAATCTATTCAATGGACCCTCTAGGCATTCAATATATCGAGAACGAGTGATAGTTTGGAAAGATTCACACTTCTTGATAAGAATATGCATGCCTAGAAATTTGTCCATGTTCTGAAAACAATCAAAGAGACTATGACTCATCATGTTTTGAAATTTTGGCCATGTTTAGAAATTAACTTCACACCTTGCGATAATCTGTTCAATGGACCTACTAGGCAGTCAATGTACCGAGAACAAGTGAGAGTTTGAAAAGATACAACATCTTGCTAAGAATATGCATACCAAGATATTTGAATGTGTTTTGAAAACAATCAAAGAGACTATGACTCACCGTGTTTTGAAATTTTGCCTGTGTTTCAAAATTAACTTCATACCTTGCGATAATCTGTTCAATGGACCTACCAGGCAGTCAATGTATCGAGAACGAGTGAGAGTTTGGAAAGATTCAACTTCTTGCTAAGAATATACATGCCTAGAAATTTGATTTTGTTTTGAAAACAATCAAAAAGACTATGACTCACTATGTTTTGAAATTTTGGCAGTGTTTCAAAATTAACTTCACTCCTTGTGAAAATCTGTTCAATGGACCCACCAGGCAGTCAATGTATCGAGAACGAGTGAGGGTTTGGAAAGATTCAACTTCTTGCAAAGAATATGCATGCCTAAGAATTTGACCATGTTTTAAAAACAATCAAATAGACTATAAGCTTAGAGAATACTAGTAAAAGGCATGTGCTACACACGTATATATGCTGTATGAAATGTGATTTATTAACAAACATTAATTTGTTGTTAACCGACAATCTTGTTCGAGAAAAAAATACATACACTAAGTCTATTAATAATAACTATCTACACATATTGAGAATACATCCTAAAGTGCTATGGATTGTTTTGGGGAGGGGTGTGACATGATGGTTCTAGAACATGTGGAGTTTGCTCTATATATAGTTCAACATGAATCTAGCCACTCTGAACCATTGGATCTAATAGTCCAACAGTCGGGATTGGTGCTATGTATTCAATTGAAAACCACTCCATTATAGTAGTGGAGAAATTTGGGGCAACGCGAGAGCAGCGAAGAGGAGTTGAATGCAGTGCGATGTTAGAGGAAATTTAAGATGTGTTACTAATACGAGGTATAGTTTAGTAAAATACATGACCTAGTATATACTAGTAAGTTGCACGTGTCCTGCATGTGAACTCGGATAATAGACGTATAACATATCATCACTATATAAAATTATAATAGGTAAAGCACAAAAATTTACAAATTTGATCAACATCTATAAAGTATGGGTGTATATTTGGTTCTTGTACTTTGTATCATCCTATAGAAGTCAAATATTATTAGCTACCTAACACTTGAAATTTTTGGTAGCATGGTCTAGAAATACAAGGGAGAAGATTCTAGTATGATAGAGAAATGTGTTTTGAGGTTTATGCATTATTCATTATGCGGAAGACTATCAATAGAATATTCTAGATGCTAGAATAATGGAAAAGAAGATCCAATGGCTAGAAATGTTGGGATTCATGAGTCTTGATCCAACGATCAACACTCAAAGTTATTCATACACTATATAGTGGTAAGATCAAACATTCAAACTTGTCCAGTTTCGAAATTAATTTCACACCTTGCGATAATCTGTTCAATGGACCCACCAGGCAGTCAATGTATCGAGAGCGAGTTAGAGTTTGAAAAGATTCAACTTCTTGCAAAGAATATGCATGCCTAGAAATTTGACCGTGTTTTGAAAACAATCAAAGAGACTATGACTCACCAAGTTTTAAAATTTTGGTTGTGTTTCGAAATTAACTTCACACCTTGCAATAATCTGTTCAATGGACCCACCAGGCAGTTAATGTATCGAGAATGAGTGAGAGTTTGGAATGATTCAACTTCTTGCTAAGAATATGCATGCCTAAAAAATTGACCGTGTTTTAAAAACAATCAAAAAGATGACGAATCACCGTGTTTTGAAATTTCGGCTGTGTTTCGAAATTAACTTCACTCCTTTGCGAAAATCTATTCAATGGACCCACTAAGAAGTCAATGTATCAAGAACGAGTGAGAGTTTGGAAAGATTCAAATTTTTGCTAAGAATATGCATGCCTAGAAATTTTACCGTGTTTTGAAAACAATCAAATAGACCATGACTCACTGTGTTTTGAAATTTTAGCTGTGTTTCGAAATTAACTTCACTCCTTCTAAAAATATGTTCAATGGACCCACCAGGAAGTCAATGTATCAAGAACGAGTGAAAGTTTGGAAAGATTCAACCTTCAAAAAGAATATGGATGCCTAGAAATTTGACCATGTTTTGAAAACAATCAAAGAGACTATGAGCTTAGAGAATACTAGTAAAAGGCACATACAACACACATATATATACTGTATGAAATGTGCTTTATTAACAAACATTAAGTTGTTGTTAACCAACATTCTTGTTAGAGAAAAAAACATACATTAAGTCTATTAATAATAACTATCTACACATATTGAGAATACATCCTAAAGTGCTATGGATTTTTTTGGGGAGGGGTGATGGATCAGAATGTGATGAGCTCGTTGGGAACCCCAAGAGGAAGGTATGATGAGCACAACAGCAAATTTTCCCTTAGTTATGAAACCAAGGTTATCGAACCAGTAGGATCAAGGAAACAACCCCAAGGTGTTGTTTCCAACTTGGAATCCTGCACAACACAACCACAGAACTTTGCCCCAACTTATAGTGAGGTTGTCAATCTCACCGGTTTTGCTGAAACAAAGGATTAAACGTATTGTATGGAAGATAGTAATTGCTTGAAGAAAGTAAACAGTAAACAGTAAATAGTAGATTGTAGATTGATGGTAAAAGAATGAACCGGGGTCCATAGTTCACTAGTGGTTATTCTCCTTAAGATAGATGACATGTTGGGTGAACAAATTACAGCGGGGCAATTGACAGACACCGAGAAAGCATACAAGCATATACTAATCATCTTGACTCCTATGAGATTTGATTGGGCATTGCAACATTATACATAGACCGTAATCCAACTGCATCTATGACTAATAATCCACCTTCAGGTTATCATCAGACCCCCCTCTAGTATTAAGTTGCAAGCAACAGATAATTGCATTAAGCAAAGTGTGTAAAGTAAACAGTACGATTGCCCTATGGACAAAGGATTGCTATTTTCTCCCTAGTAGCAACAGCACATCAAGTACCTTAGAGATTGCTGTCACTTCCCCAGATTACTAGAGGCATGAACCCACTATCGAGCATAAATACTCCCTCTTGGAGTTTCTAGCATCTACTCTGCCAAGATAGCTACTAACAACGGAAAGCATCCAAGATCACAAATAACAAAGACATGATAGAATCAATAATCAATCTGAAATAGCATCTTAATATCCATTGGATCCCTGCAAACACAACATGTAAGATTACAAATAGATGATCTTGATCATGAACGGAGCTCACAAGATCTAAACATGGTAGCACAAAGGAGGAGAACCAACCATCTAGATACTACATGGACCCGTAGTCTAGGGATGAACTACTCACGCATCACACCGGAGGCAGGCATGGTGATGAAGAAGGCCTACAGGGTGATCTCTTCCCTCTGGCAGGGTGCCAGGAAGAGCTTCAGATCCCTCCCGATCTTGGGATGGAGATGACGGCGGCTATAGACTCTTTCGTCGAATTTTGATAGGGTCCTTAGGGTTTTTGTCCCGAGGGGTCTTTATAGGCGAAGGGGCAAGGTCGGTGGAGCACCAGGGGGCCCACACCCCTGGTGGCGCGGCCCCTAGGATGCGCCGCCACCAGGTGTGGCCGCCCTGGTGCGCCACTTCATCTCCCCTCCAGACTCTGTGTTGCTTCGGGTAAAATATTGACTTTGGCTTTTGTTCGGTCCAATTCTGAGAATATTTCCTTACTAGCTTTTCTGAAACCAAAACCAACAAAAAATAGGCAACTGGAACTGTGGCATCTTGTTAATAGGTTAGTTCCAGAAAAAGTGTAAAAATACTCCAAAGTGTGGACAAAACATAAGAAAGTAGATATAAAACAAGCATGGAACATCAAAAATTATAGATACATTTACAACGTATCAAGGGGTGTGACATGATGGTTCTAGAACATGGTGGAGTTTTCTCTATGTACTGTTCAACATGAATCCATCTGCTCTAAACAACTAGATCTAATAGTCCAATGGTCAGGATTGATCCTATGTATCCAATTCAAAACTTCTTCATTATAGTAGTAGAGAAGTCGGGGGCAATGCAAGAGCGGTGTAGAGATGTTGAAGACGGTGCGATGTCAGAGAAAATTTAAGATGTGTTAATGAGACAAGGTATAGTTTAGTAAAATTCATGACCTAGTATATACTAGTAAGTTGCACATGCCCTGCATGTGAGACTCAGATAATAGACATATGACATATCATCACTATATAAAATTATAATAGGTAAAGCACAAAAATTTACAAATTTGATCAACATCTATAAAGTATGGGTATATGTTTGGTTCTTGTACTTTGTATCATCATGTAGAATTCAAAGATTATTAGCTATCTAACACTTGAAATTTTTGGTAACATGGTCTAGAGAAACGAGGGAGAAGATTCTAGTATGATGGAGAAATGTGTTTTCAAGTCACACGCTACTTCCTACTAGTAAAAGGCATGTGGCACACACGTATATACTGTATGAAATGTGATTTAACAAACATTAAGTTACTATTAACCAATAGTATTGTTAGAGAAAAAGGCATACATTAAGTCTATTAATAATAACTATCTACACATATTGAGAATATAACCTACTGTGCAATTGAATTGGGGGGTGTGACATCATGGTTCTAGAACATGGTGGAGTTCGCTCTAGGTAATGTTCAACACGAATCCAGCTGCTCTGAACCATTGGATCTAACAGCCCAATGGTCAGGATTGGTGCTATGGATCCAATTCAAAACTGCTCCATTATAGTAGTAGAGATAATTCTAAAACATGTTCCTCTCAAGGATCTAACAGCACAATGGTGATGATGCTATATGTGTGTGACCGAACTACTTTCGGATAATCTCAAGGATAAACATGGCCACATGTATCAATGAGCGTGAATGGACAATAACAGTTGTGTGGATAGAATACTTGTGGGGCCAAGCAACTCCGCATTTTTTCTTGTTTTTGAATGAAAACATTGTCGTTGCTTACCTTATGGGTGCCCTTGATGTTGTTGCTCAGGCGCACTAGATTATTCACATTAGCGGAATAGTGGGTTCTCAAAATTTTCTTTAAACATAAGGTTGAATACTTCCAGCCATAGTGATTCAAAATTTATCGATAAAGGGCGCTTTATTTATTGGGTGGACAAGTGGTTGACTCCACATGCCATTGTCATGTAGACACGATTTTTGCTAGGAAGGGCAAACCCTAATAAATGTTTATAGGAAGGCTAGGAAAATGGAAATTGTGTTCCATTGATAAGCCTTCATGTTCCTCTTCATATAGTCAGATTTTAGCAATTCAAACAGAAAGGTTGTTGGACATGCTCTAAAACCCAATAATTCTTTCATTTTAAATAAGAATAATAGTGATTAGCTCGACTAATCAATTGCGGTCTACTTATGTTGTACTAATGTACTTCATAGAATATGCTATGTGTACATGACCGAACAACTTTCGAAAAATCTGAAGGAAAACATGGTTGCATTAATCAATGAGCGTGAAGTAAGGATGGCAATGGGTAGGGTATGAGCAGGATAGAGCAATATCATACCCACTCCCGTTTAGTCAATGGGTAGAAAATTTATCCATATCCGTACTCGCGGGTATAAACTTTACCCATGCCCATACCTGATGGGTACCCATACCCGTTGGGTAGGTACCCGACGTGTAGATCCAATGGTACACAAGTTATTCATAAATTTATGTTCACCGATAGCATATTTGACAAAAAATAACTATCTCTATTCAATAGTAGGTACGAAAGTACATGAAAATTATCGAAGTTTAGAAGTCACAGTATCATACTCTTCCCTAGGTTGCTCGACCCCATAGGTTGAAACTCTATAGGTAAATTTTACTATGTCAGTTTAAATATGTAGGGTATGGGTATACTCACGGGTATAGATTTATACCTGTGCTCGTACCCATGACTTCACATGTTAGGGTATGGGTATTACCCATGGGTATAAAAGTGTGATCAGACCCTACCTATGCGGGTACGGTACCCGCGGGTACCCATACCCATGGGTAAAATTGTCATCCTTAGCGCGAAGGGACAATAAGACTTGTGAGAACAAAGTACTTATGGGGCCTGGCAACTTTCATATTTTTTTCAATGAAAACACTATCACTACATACTTTATAGATGGTTTGATATTGTCGCTCAGGCGCTAGATTATTCACGTTAGCGAAATAGTGGGTTCCCAAATTTTTGATTAAAATAGAAGTCTGAATACTCCTAACCATAGTGATTTAAAATTTATCGAAAAATGGCGCTTTATTTTTTAAAGCTCAGGGTGCTTTATTATTACACCTGATTCCCCATCGCCACCGGCCTACCAATATACTATTATCACTTGGACTATGGATAAATTCAAATTTAGTCGAGTTAATTGGGGATTTAATTGTAATTTTCAGGCTCACTACTTGTCTTGGTGACAACATCTTCATACGCATCATCATGTGATGAATGGATATAATATGGAAATATATCAATGCCATAGTATTTTAGGTGCCTACCAAAGCAATACTTTAGTTTTTATCTTTTCTCAATTTCTTAAAAAAGGGGTCTGACCTCTTTCTCAAATTTAAAAAAAACATAGTTTTGGAGAATACTTCAGTTTAAAACCGTATTATTTTTTAGAACCAAACACTGAAAGGTATTTAATAGTTCAGTTTATTCAGAAACCAAAATATTTTCTAAATAATTTAAAAATACTTTGATGCCAAACGGGGCCTTAATATCTGAACCGAGCCAATCTAGGCCATGGATGATCAATAATTAGATGCCAAAGGGGGCCTTAATTTCTAAACTGAGGCAGTATGGGCCATGGATGATCAGCGATATGCCTGTCGGCCTTTGATTCTAGAGAGTACGGCTTACCAATTTACTACTACTTGGACTATACATAAATCTGAATTTAGCTAAGCGGGAAAATCTCCCGCTAACCCCAAAATATTTTGCTCCCCAATGTTTCAAACATATTGAAATTCCCCTTCGACCCCTATGAAGTCGGTTAGTTGGGGTTTCAATCGTAATTTCCTGGTTCACTACTTCTATAGCCCTGCCCCTCCCACCGCCACTCCACCCACATACACAATCCTCGCCCCCAGCTGTGCAAGCCCTGCAGAAAATCCTAGATCTAACTTCACAATCTTAGATCCGATTCACCGTCGTTGTTGCGCACTACACCAGATTTGCTTCACCGAGCCACTCTTCTGGCGCGCCGAACACATTCCCATCGCCAGGAATCTGCTTCTTCGCCGTTGTCGTCCAACGCTTGGAGGAACCCTGTTCTGCTTCACATTCGCCCACAAGCACCACAACCGCAGCACCCTCGGTAACCTCGACGTCACCACCCAGGATTCGCAGGATACCTAAATGTCGTCCCGACCGAGGTAACCAGATCTCCTTGGATTTTGGTATGATAAATATATAGCAGTTAACTGTATTTTGTATCGGTGCTACTTTTGTAGTAACTTACAAGTGCTATACTTGTTACCCATATCTTTCTAAATAAATTCTTTGTAGTCAAGTTTAATCGTAAGGGATTGAACTGCGATTTTGTATGTCATAGAGAAATATGAGTCAGTGAACAGTGAACACATTTGTTTCCATTGTCTACTTTATTAAGTGCCCATAAGTGATGTGGTTATAATTTCTCTCTGGCTTGGCGTAGGATATGGCACTAACTGTTATTTTCTACTTGATAATGTTCTCTTATCCGCGCAGTACACGTTTAAAATCGTTATACTGCTTTCACTAATATGTCTGTTTTATTTACTTCTGCTTACCCGACGATTCCTAACAGTTTGCTATTGTTATGCAATGAATAGGTGAAGTTTACACTACAAATCTTAGAATAAATGGCCCCTATAATCTTGTAAGTATCTATTGTGTTTGTATCACTTCATGCTAACATCTGTCAGATTGGAACCTTTTTGTGTTTACTATTCGCTACACCATTTTGCAGAGGCCCAACACTGAGTTATGGATGTTGGGTCCGCAGCATAGAAAACAAAAAAATTCCTACGGTGTGAACTACACGCCAAGATCTATCTACTAGGTACAAAGCAACAGGTGGACATACATCCAATGAGAACTTACCCTCGTAGACAACGAGCTTTGTTAACGAGTAGGAACTCGTGGTTGAAGTAGTCGTACACTTGCCGATCTCAAGATCGTGATGAAGTCTAGCAGGTCCGGCTCCAGCACCACCAAGTCCAGCACCGCAAAGCAGTGGTGCATCCGTGATCGCACACACGTCCGGTACCCCGACAACCTCTGTCCCTCGCTCCAGCAAAGCAGCGGAAGCAGCAACTCCTTTCCAGATAAAGCCACCGGAAACATGTATCTCGCTAATCTGAGACCATGGGGGAATAATACTAGAGGGGAGAGAGATCCTTCACAAGGAGGTGTTGGTGAGAAGTGAGGAGGGGGTGACCTTTTATAGGAGGAGGGGGGTGCCCCTCCTTCATGGCCGGCGCATGGAGGGGGTGACCCTTCACCTCCTCCATTCATGTGGTGGTAACCCCTCCACATTAAAATGCCCCTTCACATTCTCTTTTAAAGTCTCCACTTTAAATGCATTAAATTTCTCCAAATTTAATGCTCTCTCATTTAATAAAACTCTTTTATTATTTTTATTCAGAATTTTGTTAATTACTTTAATTAACAAACATTCACATAAAACCCCCTGCAACATTTCAATATTACATGCAGAACCAATTTCAGCATTTTCACCCGAAACAGTTTCGGTGTCTATTGAAATAATTCCAGCGCTTTCTTAAATCTTTATCTGAAACATATTTGCTCCAAATGGTGTCGGTATCCCTTAAGTGTGTCACCCTACGGTTCGCGAATAATGCAGA
The DNA here is from genome assembly GCA_023614405.1 of Avena insularis. Taxonomy (NCBI): domain Eukaryota; kingdom Viridiplantae; phylum Streptophyta; class Magnoliopsida; order Poales; family Poaceae; genus Avena; species Avena insularis. The sequence continues at coordinate 421,292,317 of CM042686.1, read as the reverse complement.
CATGATCGAGACCCCTCTCCGATCAATAATCAGCAGCGGGACCTGGAGATCCATACTGACTCCTACACATTCAACGATGACTTCTGTGATCGTGAGAACCTTTAACGCTAGTAACTAAATCCCTTTGTCCCGCAATATATTACATGTCCGAGATTCGATCATCGGTATCTCCATACCTAGTTTGATCTCATTACCGACATGCACTCTTTTCTTGTTCCCGTGATATAACATTCTAGTGATCACATCACTTGCTTGCAAGCTATTTCAATGTGATATCACCGAGAGGGCCTAGAGTATATCTATCCATCATCGGGATGGACAAATCCCACTCTTGATCCATGAGCCTCAACATAACACCTTCGTAAGATCGAACCCACCTTTATAGTCACCATTACGGTGTGACGTTTGATGTTATCAAGATACTCTTCCGGTGTTAGCAATTAACATGATCTCATGGTCTAAGGATAAAGATTACTTCGTATGATGTTATAGAAATATAAACATAATGACTTTGATCGTAATACTATACTTTGGATGAATGTTCATCAAATCATTCTACCAATGGTGTGACCTTGTTATTAACAACATCCAATGTCCATGATCAGGAAACCTTGATCATCTTGTTAATCAACAAGCTAGTCTATAAGAGAGGCATAACTAGGAACCCTTTTTGTTTATTAAACACACATGTATTGATGTTTCCTATCAATACAATTCTAGCATGTAAAATAAACATTTATCATAAACATGGAATAAGATTATAACCACTTTATTATTGCCTCTCGGGCATATTCCCTTCAGTCTCCCACTTGCACTAGAGTCAATAGTCTAGTTTGAAAAACTTTGCGTATTGAACACCTATGGCTTTCTGGTGTTGCATATACGCTATTTCTAGTGGTTAACATAATCTCTGGATCTGACAGTTTCAGGTCCATGTGTATTTGTATGTCTCTGCATCTCTACGCATCACTCATTCTCAAATGAGATGGCATTGTATAGATTTGGTCCTTTGGTGAGACCTTTAGTTCGTTCGGCTCAAAATATGTTGATATTATTGTCACACAATATATCTTCATAGTATTAGCCCACTTTGAACCACACCTAGTTTGATAACAAACTACTTAACACAAATGCCCTCCTTTGCTGCTACTATAGCAGTCATATACTTAGCCTTTTGTTGTAGTATCTGTCACAATGTCTCAACTTTGGAACTCATCCAAATCCATCATGGAACATCCTTTCCATTACATTGTGCCACCCATAGTCTAAATTGAGATAAATTTAATTTGTATCTTGTGACAAAACTAGTATCAATGTAACACTTTACAATGAACTATCTTTAACTATTTGTCACTTATACATTATATATTATTAGTTCTTCCAAAGCTCATAAGAATATCTTTACTATTGTACAATGATCATCTTATGAATCATTCTGGTATATGCTCATACCATTTGGAGCATAGGACATTCTGGATATATACATATCATGGTATAATCGATCAAAATCTTCATGTGATTTTACTCACCAAGTGTTGAAACACTTGAATTTTGATACAATCCTTTCCATGCAGCAAGAACCTTTCTTGTTGTTTCCATATTGAACCCTTTCAATATCTCATATATGTATGTCTGGCACAACCATATTAGCGCCTTAATATATCCATATAGATATTGATGCCTAATATTCCAGGTTTGCCCAAGTCTTTCATCGAAATCTTATTTTAATGAAATTCTTAACTTGTGTCAATACAAGATACATCATTTCCAATCAACAATATGTCCTCTACATAATGTATTAGAAATATGTCTCAGCGCTCCCACTTAATTTCTTGCAAATGCAAGCATCTTCATCATCTCCGATGAATTTAAACTCTTTTAACAGTTTCATCATGGTGAAGATTCCAACTCCGCTATGCTTACTTCAACTATTGAAGTTTACATGCCCTTTTAGCACCCTTTGAATTAACAAAACCCTTCGGACCATGTCATGTACATGTCCTAGGTTACCGTTCTATTAGAAGAACCTTGTTTTGTTTATTCAACTACCATATACCAAATTATATGTAGTGGTTGCTACATTAATCCGTCAAGACTATATATCGCTATGAAAGATCAAATCTTGTCATAGTCAACTCCTTGAACATTGTCGTAAACTTATTTCCGACATGTCGACTATTTCATAGATGTTAAACATCCATGTCTTATTTCTTTATAGATCCAAACACGACCGATAGGCTTCACGCCTTTCCGGGGGGTCTTCCAAGTTCAGAAACTTGTTTTCTCGTGTATGGATACTATCACGGATTCTATGACTCCTAGTCATTTTATGGAGTCACGGCCCATCATCGCTTCTTTGCATGTAGTCGGTTCATCATTGTCAAAACAATAACGACTTTCTTATCAAATCTTACTATTTGATTCTTACCGACCCACACGGTTCTATAGGAACTCTAATGTTCGAGATCACACCTTTTGTAATCACGAGAGCCATGAGCATTGTGGCCGCCACCGGGACACTTTCTGGCGCTGCGCTACTTAGCACATATAGCTAAGGTTCAACAACCTTATCAAAGTTCTATTGTCCTCCCACTTAACTTTTCACGAAAAATTCCTTCTCAAGAAACTTGACGTTCCAAGTAACAAACTCTTTTGTCCTCGGTGTTATGGAGAAATTCCCAACAAATTCTTTGGGATAACCTACAAAGACGTGCTTATCCGACTTTGGTTGTAAACATTTTACTTATGCATAGCATACCAAAATTTAAGAAAAGACAATTCGGGTTTTATCCCAAACCATAACTCATATGGTGTCATTTCAATGGATCACGATGGTGCTCTTTTCAGTGTAAAAGCGGTAGTCTCTAAAGCTTCAATCCTTAAAACATAATGATAGTTTTATAAATGACACCCTTGATCTTACCATGTCAAACATGGTTTGACTTTATCTCTCGAATATGCCATACTCCTATGGTTTATCGGGAAACACAAATCATGGAACAATTCCTCAAGTCTTAGGTGTTTTTGCTAAACATGTAACTCAAATATCTTCCTTTATGATCGAATCATAAACTCTTTATTTTCTTGTTACAATGATTTTCCACTTCATCTTAAAAGTCTTTGAACAATTTTCAAATGTTTCATACTTCTTCCTTGTTAAGTAAATATACAGATATATTCACTCAAATTTTCGAAGAAAGCATATGAAGCAAAAAGATCCATCGCATATGGCTACACATAATGGACTATGCACATCAGCATGCACAATTTCCAATAAGCTAGTCATCCGTTCCTCTCTGGCCTATGGATGGAGTTTCAATTATCTCGAGGAAAGTCTCACATGCGTCAATTGATCAAAATCAAAGACTCCAAAAATCCATCAACATGGAGTTTCTTCATGTTTTCTTTCAAATATAATTTAAACAGCGATATCACTTCATAAGTGATCTTTCAATCATTTGTCTTGCAACATTTTAGCAATAGTGTTTATGGATGTGATTTCTCCAACTAGACTTGTAAAAGTTCATCCATCATTTATGGAATATGGTAATTATTTGAACAACCATTGTTCTCATGATACCGGAACAAAATAACAATTATTTAAACAAATCTTGAAGGCTTGGTTTGATGACAATGAAAAACACAATAACACTTTATTTGTTTTCGATGAACATCATCACTCATTCTCTTGCTGGTTTACTTAGGCCATTGTAGTTCATGAATTGCGTTGTCCTGTATGACACTTCATACCAACCAATTCGGTATCCAATACCGGTATCCAATACCTAAGAACCACAGTTTTTTAACAAGCAAGGAATACAACCATAACATGTACATCTTCTATATACCCAAGTTGGACATCTCCAAACTTATATTTTCTGCCAAATATTTTATAGATTCTCTTTCAGCAATTCCTTTTTCTTTTAAAAGAATCTATCAACATCAATAGTGGTGTCATTCACATGACACATAGTACAAAGCGTATATAGTCAAATACTAATACCTTTGGACTTGCACTTTGAAGTGGATCACCATCATCAAATGTTTGGCATTCTTTCAAAAATCCATTCTTTAGTAATCTATTAGTGTAGTAAACATTTTACTTGCATCTTCTGTTCATCCTTATCATGACAACTTTCATGATCAAGCTACTATAGCTTATAAGGAAGAATCACGAGTATAATATCAGTTCCCAAAACCTTTTTGGTAGATTCGGATGCCTAGCATCTCCATCCTTCACAAATTCTCATACAATATGAGAACATGTATTTTGCTAAATTATACTCTATCATTATGCAACCAAAAACATTGTTTCAGATATCACAATATCTTTCACACATGATGGTTTCTGAAACAATTTCCAGCTCCAATATAATCTTGATATTAAAACAACTTTTTGAATATCAATAATCATGGAGGCAAACATGATACTTTAGATACTAACATTGGAATTCTTACTCTTGATTTAATACTACTTATTAAACTTCATGGAGTAAATAGAGTTTGCTGAAAGTTTGCAATAGGACTTATAAACTTTAAATTGACATTCAAAACAATACGATACCAGTTCGTAAAGTAAATATCCAGAATTCTATAGTTCTATTATCTCAAATAAAAACTAAGCATAAGGTAGAAAACGAATGACAATGACTACAACAAACTATGCAAATTCACTTTGATTTAATTTATGACAAATTTGGTTCGACTAATCCAAATTAGAAATGAACTCGCACTCAAAAACAACATCCCTTGTGCCTTTTTGGTGATTACATGAACCAAATCCACTACACCAAGTCCGATCATCACGTGAGTTGATGTAGCTTCAAAGGCGAGCATCTATATGGGCATCATATCAACTATATGACTCATGCTTAACCTTTCGGTCCGTGTTCCGAGGCCATGTCTGTACATGCTAGGCTCGCCAAGTAAGAACCTTAGTACTCGCATGTGTAAAACTGTCTTACACCCGTTTGTATGAAAGCGTAGAGTCAAGTACACCCGATCATCACGTGATGTCTCGAAATACGATCCACAAAACGGTGCATACTTAAGGAAGGACACATTCTTATCTTGATATCTAAAAGAGGGATCATCTTACAATGCTACAGAAAGCGCCAAACTAGCAGTATAAGATGCTAACATCTAATGTGTAAAGTGAGATGATATGGTCCATGCATTTGATCTCTATCACTTGCATCGTGGTATGATCTCTATCATTCCTTTGTGTGTAAGGCCAACGTCTATGGAACTTACACGTTGTGTGTGTTGTAAGAGTATCTATCATACATCTACTTACAACAATACCATATCAATACACTAGCCCAGCAACGATCTAAACTATACGCCTCTAATTTATCAATTGCAAGTTTTACGTGGCTTAGGGCTTTCGGAGATAGAACCGTTCTTACCTACGAACATGAACCACAACGAGGATAACTATGTTATTAGCAACTCGTTGTAAATCAGATATTGACTATAGTAGGAGAGACAGACACCCGCCAGCCACTTATGCAAAACAAGTTGCATATCAGTCGTGGAACCGGTCTCATGTACAATGACATGTAAGGTTGGTCCGGGCCGCTTCATCCCACTATGCCACCAATATCCAAAATACATAGAAGATGCAATAACATGATCATCATCGCCCACATATCAACATATGTGTACTACCCGTGCTAAGCACCTATGCATAGATCAGGCTCTGATACCACTCTTGGGTCCGGAGCATAGAAAACAAAAAAATTCCTATGGTGTGAACTACATGCCAAGATCTATCTACTAGGTACAAAGCAACGGGTGGACATACATCCAATGAGAACTTACCCTCATAGACAACGAGATTTGTTAATGAGTAGGAACTCATGGTTGATGTAGTCGTACACTTGCCGATCTCAAGATCGTGATGAAGTCCAGCAGGACCGGCTCCAGCACCACCAAGTCCAGCACCACAAAGAAGCGGTGTATCCGTGATCGCACACACGTCTGGTACCCCGACAACCTCCATCCCTCGCTCCAGCAAAGCAGCGGAAGCAGCGACTCCTTTCCAGATAAAGCCACCGGGAACATGTATCTCGCTAATCCGAGACCATGGGGGAATAATACTAGAGGGGGAGAGACATCCTTCACAAGGAGGTGTTGGTGAGAAGTGAGGAGGGGGTGGCCTTTTATAGGAGGAGGGGGGTGCCCCTCCTTCATGGCCGGCGCATGGAGGGGGTGACCCTTCACCTCCTCCATTCATGTGGTGGTAACCCCTCCACATTAAAATGCCCCTTCACATTCTCTTTTAAAGTCTCCACTTTAAATGCATTAAATTTCTCCAAATTTAATGCTCTCTCATTTAATAAAACTCTTTTATTATTTTTATTCAGAATTTTGTTAATTACTTTAATTAACAAACATTCACATAAAACCCCCTGCAACATTTCAATATTACATGCAGAACCAATTTCAGCATTTTCACCCGAAACAGTTTCGGTGTCTATTGAAATAATTCCAGCGCTTTCTTAAATCTTTATCTGAAACATATTTGCTCCAAATGGTGTCAGTATACCTTAAGTGTGTCACCCTACGGTTCGCGAATAATGCAGACATGATCGAGACCCCTCTCCGATCAATAATCAGCAGCGGGACCTAGAGATCCATACTGACTCCTACACATTCAACGATGACTTCTGTGATCATGAGAACCTTTAACGCTAGTAACTAAATCCCTTTGTCCCGTGATATATTACATGTCCGAGATTCGATCATCGGTATCTCCATACCTAGTTTGATCTCGTTACCGACATGCACTCTTTTCTCGTTCCCGTGATATAACATTCTAGTGATCACATCACTTGCTTGCAAGCTATTTCAATGTGATATCACCGAGAGGGCCCGGAGTATATCTATCTGTCATCGGGATGGACAAATCCCACTCTTGATCCATGAGCCTCAACATAACACCTTCAGTAATCGAACCCACCTTTATAGTCACCCTGTTACGGTGTGACGTTTGATGTTATCAAGATACTCTTCCAGTGTTAGCAATTAACATGATCTCATGGTCTAAGGACTAAGATTACTTCGTATGATGTTATAGCAATATAAACATAATGACTTTGATCGTAATGCTATACTTCGAATGAATGTTCATCACATCATTCCACCAATGGTGTGACCTTGTTATTAACAACATCCAATGTCCATGATCAGGAAACCTTGATCATCTTGTTAATCAACAAGCTAGTCTATAAGAGAGGCATAACTAGGAACCCTTTTTGTTTATTAAACACACATGTATTGATGTTTCCGATCAATACAATTCTAGCATGTAAAATAAACAATTATCATAAACATGGAATAAGATAATAACCACTTTATTATTGCCTCTCGAGCATATTCCCTTCAATGAGTAATGAGATGAAGGATGGACTAAAGCTCAAGCTTGGGGATGCTACGCGTGTCACCCCAAGCTAGAGGATATGATATAAGATAATGGAAAAAACAGGAGTTGGAATTCCGACTTACATATTGCTCGCGGGTGAGTTTATCCAAACCCGCGTTCAGTTCAGCAGCCACCTTCTCGGCGAGAGTCAGAGGAATCACTAGGGCTGTTGGAAGCTCACCAGTCCTAATCCTCTCGTCATGAGGCAGACTCGGGCAAGAAGGTCGGAGAACTTGACATCCTCTGCTTCTTGCGCTTCTTCTTCGGCAGATAAAGTAATTTTATCCAAGCATTGCTTGGCTAGCTGCTGGATTTCTTCAGTAGATTTCGGGGACAAGCCAAACTTGGCAAGACCCGGATTTCTCATGAGGTTTTTGGCGAAGGTTTCTGCCGAGGGATCATTACCCAAAGAGGGTTCACCCTTATCTAGATCTGATGCACCCATGGTGACCTCAGTTTGCGACACAAGGTTCGCAGGCTCCGTTGAAGGAGCCGGATCTTCTGCAACAACTGGGGAAGGAATGGTCGCTGGCGTTGCAGAAGGTTGAGGTGTTGGGTCTGCAGCATAGAAAACAAAAAAATTCCTACGGTGTGAACTACACGCCAAGATCTATCTACTAGGTACAAAGCAAACGGGTGGACATAAATCCATAGAGAACTTACCCTCGAAGACAACGAGATTTGTTAACGAGTAGGAACTCGTGGTTGATGTAGTCGTCCACTTGCCGATCTCAAGATCGTGAGGAAGTCCGAGCGCCGCAACTCAGCAGCAAGATCCGCACTGCACACACGCTCAAGCCACCGGACAACCTCCACCTCCTCGCTCCAGCGATCCAAATGAAGCAAGAACTCCTTCCAGATGAAATGCCACCGGGAACATGTATCTCGCTAATCCGAGACCATGGGGGAATAATTCTAGAGGGGGAGAGTGATCCTTCACAAGGAGGTGTGAGGATGAAGGAGAGAATGGGTGGCCTTTTATAGGAGGAGGGGGGTGCCCCCTCTCTCCATGGACGGCGCATGGGGGGGTGACCCCTCACCTCCCCCATTCATGTGGTGGTAACTCCTCCACATTAAAATGCCTCTTCACATTCCCTTTTAAAGTCTCCACTTTAAATGCATTAAGTTTCTCCAAATTTAATGCTCTCTCATTTAATAAAACTCTTTTATTAAATTTATTCAGAATTTTGTTAATTAATTTAATTAACAAACATTCACATATAGCCCCTTGCAATATTTCAATATCACATGCAGAACCACCTTCTGCAATTTCACCCGAAACAATTTCCGGTTTCTATTGAAACAATTCCTGCGCTTTGCAATTCTTTCGTCTGAAACATATGTGCTCCAACATGGTGTCAGTTACTCTTAAGTGTGCCACCCTACGGTTCGCGAATAATGCAGACATGATCGAGACCCTTCTCCGATCAATAATCAGCAGCGGGACCTGGAGATCCGTACTGACTCCTACACATTCAACGATGACTCCTGTGATCGTGAGAACCTTTAACGCTTGTAACTAAATCCCTTTGTCTCTCGATATATTACATGTCCGAGATTCGATCATCGGTATCTCCATACCTAGTTTGATCTCGTTACCTACATGCACTCTTTTCTTGTTCCCGTGATATAACATTCTAGTGATCACATCACTTGCTTGCAAGCTATCCTAATGTGATATCATCGAGAGGGCCCAGAGTATATCTATCCGTCATCTGGATTGACAAATTCCACTCTTGATCCATGAGCCTCAACATAACACCTTCAGTAATCGAACCCATGTTTATAGTCACCCTGTTATGGTGTGACGTTTGATGTTGTCAAGATACTCTTCCGGTGTTAGCAATTAACATGATCTCATGGTCTAAGGATAAAGATTACTTCGTATGATGTTATAGCAATATAAACATAATGACTTGATCGTAATGCTATACTTCGGATGAATGTTCATCACATCATTCCACCAATGGTGTGACCTTGTTATTAACAACATCCAATGTCCATGATCAGGAAAGCTTGATCATCTTGTTAATCAACAAGCTAGTCTATAAGAGAGGCATAACTAGGAACCCTTTTTGTTTATTAAACACACATGTATTGATGTTTCTGATCAATACAATTCTAGCATGTAAAATAAACATTTATCATAAACATGGAATAAGATAATAACCACTTTATTATTGCCTCTCGGGCATATTCCCTTCAATGGAGACCACCAGTCCAATTACTTGATGTTGTGGACATCATCGACGAACATACCTATAACCAGATCAACAACCCTAAGACTCTACATAGATCTACTATAAGCACACCCCCTTTTTTAAGGTTTAAGTCCCCTAGTTTCATGCCATTTACTCTAGTTCAGTTTTTTTGTCGGAAGCATTAGGATGATTATAACAAGGTCAGCCATACAACTGAATGCAATATAATAGAAACAGAAGGATCATAAGAAACTGTGCATTTCAAATCTCACTCTCGTATCTGCCACGTGTATGGTTATTTAATACGAGGCACATGATAGTACACTTTGTCTTTGGGCAGAAAATCAAAAAAATTAAACAATCTGACTGCTTGATAGATTGTTTCACCATTTCTCTGAAATGATTTGGCTAGTCTATTAGAGGCACACGTCTATTTCTAATTTGACTGAGGCACTATAATAGTTTGTCGATGATTACAATAATACCACCTACCTAAGTTTCTGATGCAACAACACATTGAGTATGCTAGTTAATATCAGCCACACTGTTTAAATGCTTATTTTGTTTTTTGGTAAATGCTTGTCTATCGGTTTAAGAAGCTTTAGGGAGGGCATGCACTTCTTTTTGACTGTATTTGCTAGATTTCTGTTGTCTTGTGCCTACCTAGTTATGCTCTGAGTTGCCGAAATCATTACATTTATAATTCATGCATTCTACTTTGATCAGTCTGCATGAGGTCCTTGTGTTGAGTGCTTACATTGCTATATCAGACCAAATAATCTTTTGAAATTATTTGAGAATGAACATGGTAGTTTTGTTCCTTTGTGTGATTTTGTAACTTCTTTTATCGTAGTTTCAGCCTTGATCAAGTAGAGCAGTCATTTCACAGAGCAGAAGTAACATTTGCACATGATCTCATCCCTCTATAAAGTCTACTGTCCTAGATATTCCAGAAGAAAGAGATATATGAGGCCCTGTTGTTACTAATTTCTTTCTTCCTTTTAACAAAAGGACTGCTTTGAAATTCTTTGGTTTTTGTTTTCCTTGGTAATGATGTTATATGACGTTTTTTTATTTTAGGTGGCAAATATAAATATGAAGGCAGAACAGAAAACAACTATCTCAAGTGTAGATCTATTTGGATAGAGAAGTAGTGACAGTGCGTATTGCTCACGTAGGTACACGATCTCGACTGCTCCATACATTCCAGCAGAAAGAATTTTTTGTGTTGCACTCTGATACGTTGCTAACGTATCCATAATTTTTGATGTTCCATGCTTGATTTTTATCTACTTTCTTATGTTTTACCCACTTTGGAATATTTTTATACACTTTCTTGGACTAACCTATTAACAAGATGCCACAGTGCCAGCTGCCTGTTTTCTGCTGCTTTTGGTTCTAGGAAAGTCAAAAAAATGAATATTCTCGGAATTGGACGGGACAAAAGCCAAAGTCAGTTTTTCACCGAGGGGGACACGGAGCCAGAAGACGAGACGGAGAGGGTCCAGGGGCTAGCCACACCATGTGATGGCGCGGGATAGCCTTGGCTGCGCCACCAGGTGGTGTGGGCCCCTCTAGCCACCACCGACCTTGCCTCTTCGCCTATAAGAAGCCTCCCGATGCATAAACCCTAAATCGAACAACCTCCAGCCACAAAAAGTTCCACAGCACCGCCGCCACCGAAGGGGAGATTCGGGGGACAGAAAGTCTCTATTCTGGCACCCTGCCGGGACGGAGAAGTGCCCCCGGAGCCATCTCCATCGATCTGCACCACCATCTCCATCGCCATTGCTGATTCCCATGATGAGGAGGGAGTAGTTCTCTCTCGAGGCTAAGGTTTCTACCGGTAGCTATGTGTTCATCTCTCTCTCTCTATTCATGATCATATTGTGATCATGAGCTTTGTAATCAAGTAGATCTACCTTGCTACTCAAGTGCTTTAATAGATCTCTACTCTCCCCATGTGTGTGAAAGTGACAACATGCACACCATGGTGGCACTTAGGCTAGAGATTACAAATATTTATTATGAGTTATATTTGGAGTTGGATGTCTCTATAAAATTGTGGTGTTTGTTGGAACCATCTAGTGCTCAAGGTGACAGTGTGGGGTTATCTAGATGGGAAAGGTTTACTTTGAGGTGTGTTGTTATAGCCCTACCATGGATTAGAGTGTCCAATCGGAGAGTAGTTTAGAGTAGTATCATAAAGAGAAGATATTTATATGAGAGTGTTCACTAGTGAAAGTATGATCCCTAGGCCTTGTTTCTAAGCATTGAAACACCGCTTGCAACTAGATCTGTTACATGTTTGCTTGTTGCCATCTTTATTTTAGTTTGCCTTTAGTCTCTTCCACGCCATCAAGCTATTTTCTAGCACAATTTTCTTTTATCTATACCACTTGTATTTCACTATCTCTTCGCCGAACTAGTGCACCTATACACCTGACAAGTGTATTGGGTGTGTTGGGTACACAAGAGACTTCTTGTATCTTGATTGCAGGGTTGCTTGAGAGGGATACCTTTGACCACTTCCTCCCTGAGTTCGATAAACCTTGGGTAATCCACTTAAGGGAAAACTTGCAGTTGTTCTACAAACCTCTGCACTTGGAGGCCGAACAACTTCCTACAAGAATAGAAGTGCGTAGACATCACACTCCAAGATACACTTGATGTAGTTGGATAGGAAGCCAACAAAACAGACGTAGTAGTCTCTATAAAAAGGAAGGAGTTATATGAGTTGAAGAACATGCAAGATTTGATGGAAAATCTACTTAATAATATCCTCAAAAAATCTCGTGGTAAGCCCGTCGTTACATGTGAGACGATACGAGCTTTGAAGGAACATTTTGAAACTTATATTATGTTGTTTATCAGCTGTGTTGTACTCTGGTGATGCTTTATGAGCTACAGAATTTTTTAGGACTGTAATAATTTACAATTTTTCTAGTTATAAGTTTTTTTATAGTTCTAGAGTTTATTTAGCATTCTAGAGAACTTGTGTTCTCTATTTATCCACTTTTATGTACTGGTAATGGATCTAAGTTAGATAGGCTTAAACAGTAGTAGGCCCATCAACGGTTGTACCAGTCCTTGATGGGATGCCAATCAAGTTAGATAGGCTTAAGCAGTAGCAGGCCCATCAATGGTCGTACCAGTCCTTGATGGGTCGCCAATCAACAGTGACGGGCCTACCCTGATACCATTAAGCTGTGAAATTTTGCCAGTACTTAGTAAACACTAAAAATCTATAACAGTAAAAGGGTAGGAAACTAAAGCACCAGAACAGTAACAGACCGGAATAGTAACATACTAGAACAGTAAGAGACCAAAACTTTAGCAGGCAAGAACAGTAATAGGCCAGAACAGTAGCGGGCTAAAACTGGAAAACGCCAAAAAGTTTATCAGGCCAGAGCTATACCAGGCCGGAAAAAACTAGGCCAGAACAGTACCATGCAAGAAACTTAGCAGCCCGCTTATGAGACTGAAGCTTATGAGACTGAATAGTAGAAGGTCCGAATAGTGAAATGCTAGAATAGTAAAAGTCCATAAGGTGGCCCACAATGGGCTGCGAGAAAATTGATGGGCCGACCGCAAGCCTTAACAGTAACAGGCCGACTTGTCACAAGTCGGTAATGGGCCGCATAGTATTGGACCAAGGTGGTCCTACTGTAGGCCAAAACTTTTTCAGGCCTAAAAGTTCACGGGTCATGGCTAGCTGCACTAATGGGCCCATTTTAAATAGTGTAGAACAAAACAATAACGGGCCATTTTCTTATTGGGCTCTTGTAATGGGTCGGCCCACTTAATAATTAGCAGGCATTGGCTGGGTCTGGCTTCTACCACGGTTTCTATGACCGTTAATGGTGGTAGGACGTTAACAGTGTTTTCCATGTTGCAGTTTGCATGATGTCAGTAGTTAACACGGCTGGCAAACATACGACGGAACAAGTTTTCGTGGCTGAAGGGTGCGATCCGCCACGGCCAGAAAACATCGTGGTAGATTCATTTATGACGAGGCTTTTACCACGAAGTCCATCTGTCATAGGAGACTTTTTAACCACGAAAAACAGGAATTTGTAACACCCCGGCCTCTTCGGACCAACGGCTATCACTCCTAGAAGCTCAATAGGATCTCTAGACTACTCACACAGACCAACACTAGTCTTTTTTGCGCACTTTGTCCTCACTCGTGCGCACCTGGTACCCACTTCCTGGTCAGTCACCCATCCTCAAATTACTCTAGGCCAAGCACGCTTACCCTTAGAGTTCTTTTCAGATGATCTTCCGAAAAAGAAGTTGCAACTTGTTGGTATGGGTATAAAATCAATTCTATTAAGCCATGCACCAGGATCTCACATACACCCACCCTTAGAAGATTGACGCCCTCGTCGATCAACCACAAGCCAGGAATATCCCCTCTTGGGATACATCTATGTGTCTAGTGCCAGCACATGTGCCATTTCGTGTCCACTCCAGGCCACACGCACCATGCTCCACATGTCCGCCACTAACCCGCACACTCCCGTGTAACCGCAAGGGTCGGCTCTGATACCACTTGTAACACCCCGTCCACTGGACCCCCGGGGGTATCACTCCTGGCAGCTTAATAGGATATCTAGACTACTCGCATAGACCAACACTAGTCTTTTCTGCGTACTTTATCCTCACTTGTGCGCACCTGGTATCCACTTCCCGGTCGGTCACCCATCCTCAAATTACTCTAGACCAAGCACACTTAACCTTAGAGTTCTTTTTATATGAGCTTCCAGAAAACAAGTTGCAACTTGTTGGTATGGGTATACTATCAATCATATTAAGCCATGCGCCAGGGTCTCATGGCCTTCAACCACGAAAATCATCCGTTGTAAAAAACTTTTCTTGTAGTGATATTTGTATATTCTGTAAATGAAGTTGAATGATACATTAAACGTTGAAATCTATCGAGATAGATTGACATATGTAATGAACAATATTGTAAAAATGTTTATGTTCAGATTCTGAAGAAATTTCAGAATGTCCTAGATTGGACCTAGGAGAAATTCAAAGTAAATCAAGCAAAGAAATATGTTCTTACTTTTAAAACTAGGAGAAACATTGGATATATGCAACAATAGGTGAAAATGAGAGAAAGGGATGACTATCATGCCACATGTATCTAACATATGCCTCTTTTACAAAACCATGTTGCATACTTGACTAAAATGTGACCCATGTTCTTAAGTGAAAGAACATGTTCTAAGATGATTCTAAATCACTGAACCAAGATTGAGTATAGCATCGGACCTTAGAAAAGGAAAGGATCCACATTGATATTGAAGTAGGAAACTACTTTAGGAATAGCAAGTATGATAATTTTGGCTAATGAAGTTCGACTGAGTGTGTTTCTAATGTATACACGACAACTTTCAAAGTTCTCATGACTGATAGACCGTCATTTTAAGTACCAAGAAACAAAGTCTCACTCTATCGCCAAATGAATACTTTGACACATTATGTGATAATGATGTAAATGCCAATATTATGAAGACATTAACGATTTGCAAAAAACATAAAATCTGGTAATATAGATCAAAGACAAGACGTTTCTCATAAGCAAGCATGATCAAAACACAAGTGTTAATGATCGGTAAAATATGCAACTAGATTATTTGTAATGTAGTGCAAGTGGGAGACTGGAAGAGATATGTCATAGAGGCAAATAATAAATAGGTTTATTATTGTATCACGATTAGTTCATAATAGTTTTGTACCATGCTATAACTGCATCAAGTGGAAACATTGATAAATGTGTGATACATAAACAAACCATAGTCCCTAGTAGCCTTTATACAACGAGTTTGTTGGGCAACCGATGATCAAGGTTTCCTGGTCATGGAGCATTTATGACATTTGACAATAAAATCACATCATTGATGAATGATGTGATATATATTGCTCACATAAGTATTGCAACATGATCAAAGTCACACGGTTTATCGTTACAATAATTAGAAACAAAGTGACGTTCTTCTCATACCGTGAGATCATATTTAATCACTATCACCTGTGGCTGTTTTGACTGTATCAAATGTCACATGTAATAGGCTAACCATAAAGGTGCATGTTGGGTATTCTAGAGGAACACAATGAGGCGTATGCATCAAGATCGGGATTTCTTCACCCGTGTGATGGGAAGATACAATGAGCCCACTCGGTGACATTGTATCCAATAAGCTACAGCATATGACTAGGTCATGGGGTACAATATCACGATAGAAATATAAGTAGACTTGTCAGTAACGAGATTGGTATGTTGTACCGATAATCAAATCTTGGACAAGTCATGTATTGAGGCAACAAAAGGAATCAAACACAGAGTTTATAGTTCAAACGACAAAGCATGGTGTAATGCAGGAGGGTCATTATGGGCATCCTAGGCCCGCTATTGATCATTGATATGAAAGAGATCTCGATCATGTTTGTGACATTCCCGAACCGTAGGATAACACACTTAAAGGTCATACGATGTTCTGAGATTATTATGGAAACATTGGGATCATAGATGGAAAGAAGAGAGAAAGCCGGAAATATTTCAGGTAAAGTTCGATGTCGTTCGAACTGATCGAAAGGGAGTTTTTGATCATGGGGAAATGTTTAAATATGTTTTTTAATATTAATTATTGAAATCAATAATAAAATAAATATTTAAAATTAATTTTGGGGCAACTTTCTCCATTGGTCCAAATTCCCCAAAGGGAAAAGGGCCCAAGAGGGAGGCCACCCAAAGGGCAGCCGCCGCCGTGCCTAGGGATCCCACTGGCCGCGTCGCCGGGCGGGGCAGGTGGGGCCCATCTCGGGCTAGCCGCCACCGCCGCCTTGGGCCGTGTGTGCGCAGGATGGGTGGGGCCCACCCGGCCGGTCGGTGCCTCCTTCCCTCCTTTAGTCCCACATTGCCAGTTGGCAATGTGGGGGTCCTCCTTTTTCCCTATGTAAAGAGGGGAATATGATGGATTAAATACAACAATTAAAAAGAGGAATTTTCTAAGCCATTTTCCTTAGGGAATTTTCCCCACTCTCTTCGTTGAATCTCGCGAGTGCGGATCCAAGAAGAAGTGTGCACGTGGGAGATGACACCACCCCGACATGTCGTCGTGCTGCTAGATCCTAGTTCCAGAGGGTCTACTTCCGCATCCCGGTTGGATCAAGGAGAACGGGAGTCATCCTCGGACACTAGACGTGTGTGCGAAACCACGGAGGCGCTGCCACTAGTGGCACCTGAGTTGTCGTGCAAGGACTAGGGTGACTTGTGAGGAGCTTCGCGACCTTGAGGTAGGCTATGAGTTCGACTATTTCATCCACGTTCCTCTCGGGATGTTAAACGCTTTCGTCTATAAGGGTATGTCATCGAAACCTCCATCCCGTTACTGTATTAACACATAGATAGATCTTGGCAGTGGTGTTGCGATAGTTAGGATTTTTTTTGTTTTCTGCTACAAACCCCTTCAGAGAGTTCCGGCTGCCGCCGGTTCTACCCAAACAAAGCCAAACAATGGCTATGGGGAGGGAGTTTGGTGAGCGGTCGGCGGTAGGAGGATTGGAGATCCCCTAAGTCCCTCCATGGGGAACGCGGGAACACGAGGGACACGGCTGCGATGGGAAAGGATGCGTGTAGTAGCAAGTAGAATAACATATAGGAATGTTTACTTTTCTCATTACTTGCCGTTCACGATGGCCGGTGCGGGTTTTATACATCCAACCCGTCTCCTGGCTATTGCCCGATGGGTAGCAGCTAGGGTGGCATGGCAGAGGCCCCATTGCTATGAAATTGATGCACTATGTGTTGTGGTGGACCCAGAAATTTGTCGAAGTCTGGGCGCGCCGCAAGGCGATAAAAAAATTCTCAAAAAATTATAAGCATTAGAAAATATTTCTTCACAACGGTTCAAATGCATTCGCATGGTATCATTGGTTTGTTTTCTAGGAGCAGGATCACACACTATTTTATCCGGATTAAATGCATCCTCCTCTTTATGTTCCTATTCCTCCTCATTTGCCACATTTTTTATGATGGTGGTTGTTGATAAGCTTATTGTATCAACATATAAACCACCTAATTATTAAATTAGAGCAAATTTATTAATGATTAATCAATACATCAAGGTTCAAGCCATGTCATTCAACTATTTAAGAACTTATGAACAAATGCAATTCAAGTAAAATTGAGCAAACCATGTTCGATGGTTCTAAATTAGGTTAAAAACAGAAATTGAACTAAAATTGAGGCATTGATCCATGACATTACAAATTTGTCTTCTTCTTGGTGAATTCGAGCCTAATGAGCCTACTAGAGTCAGAGTCGTCGATCGACTGGTCGCCTCGTCGGGGCTTGAGGCCACCAGATGCAGCTGGCCCCTGGCCGTTGCTGTCTAGGATGCCTGCTACTGCTCGAAGGATCAGCAGGAGGCGGTCCACCTGCTGGGCCTCCGCCGTCCATGGTCTTCCTAGCCGCCTACTGATCTGTTGCCATCGTGGGCTTGCCTAGGCTAGGTTGGGAAAACGGGACAATCTTGTCTTTTTTCGCTAATTCTAGAATTATTTTTGAGTTAATAAAAAAATGTATTCGTATCATAGTTATGAGAATTTTGTTAATCCAGCTATCAGATTTTTTCCATGAGAAATAAATTTGCATTCTACTTAGTGTAAAACAATATTCGAGTAGTAGTGTTTTTTTTCATTTCTAGTCTTGCCTAAGTGTTGAAATTTTCTCAAAGAAGTTGAACCATGTCCGTGGACAGAAAGTAGCAATATTGTTCCCCTAGGAGAAAGCCACGCTACAAAAGAACTAGGAAAAAGAATAGCAACAGTCAGACGCAAACGTCCGAACAGATTTAAATATTATACTCTCTCTAGATGTTGCATATTTGTTAAAATTTAAATGAATCTAGACGCTGTTTAAAATATATATATATTTATCTAAATTTTGACAAATCTCTACATCTATTTTAACACTGAGGGAGTACACCCTGTTGCCTGGACCCCGTCTTTTCCAGAACGAAGCAAAGTAGCTAGCTCGCTGCGCGAGGGACAATTCCAGGCCGGCACGGCACACATGATTTATGATTTTACCCTTGGTCGATCAGGTTTTCTTGGCTGGAATATCGTTCTCGTGCCTGAGGCGCGTGGCAGCGAAGCCCGGCGAGCGCCGGGGAAAAGGGACGCTGCGTCCGTCCATGACTATGTGGGCAGTAGTTGAGAGCCTACTAACGGCTACTGGATGTCTTGTCCCTGGCATTTAGCAGTGATGGCGCAGCACAGAGAAATGCATGCGCGTGCTAATCATAATCGTGCTAAAGTTAGGCAAATAAATCTATTCGTTAGACCATCTTCGAATCGAAAAATGTTGGAAGAAAGTAAGTAAAGTGAACCATCGCGCGAGTCGGTGGCGTTCATCCTGGAATGCACACCAAACTAAGATGCTGGTTCGCCATTTATTCTCGGACGCACGAAATCGACAAGGTCAAGGTGCATTATATTGAGCCTGTTCCAAAGGAATCGAGATTATGGTAGCATCCTGATCTGTAAAATGGTCTTGGTGGACTTTTTTTTTTTGCTATCGTCTTTAGTGGTTAGTATAGTGGTTTGCTAAACAAGCAGATGTCGAGCTGGAGAAGTTCTGGTATATGTACGTGCCACGGCGACAGATTTGGACTTGGAGCATTACTGTCCTTTTATCTTTATATAAAATGACACTCTGTTTGTTTTGACCAAACAATGGCCCTCTGACTTCCAGCTGAAAAGAGTTCAATTCGTCGGGAACCTTAAAATTAGCTTCTTTTCTTCAAAAAAGATGGCTTAATTTGCTCATACTCCGTAAGCGGCAGAAATCACGGGCCGGCGGGATTGGAGTGCAGTCCGGACGCGGAAAGAAAAAGGCGCCCAAAAAGCAATCAGGTGAGTTTTAATAATGGCGCGCGCGGTGGGGGCAGGGGTGTCACTTACCGTACCACGCGACACGGTTCAGCGATCACATGCATATGGTGGTCGTTTTCGTGATTTGGTCAAACGGTACTTATGTTTTTCACGCGTCATTATTGTGTACGCCAACGCTGCCATATTTAGAACAGCCATGTTGCTTTTCGTCACGGTAATAGGCAGCAACCATTTTTTTTTGCCGTGAAGAAACTTTGTCAGGAGTACAACTCCAACCGGACAGGACAAGGCCCAACATCGTCGTGCAAATGGACCGCCGCTGTCCGTGCAGTTTCCCAGTATTTTCGCCACAAATTTGAACCGACTTTGTGGTCCAGCGAATGTAACGGACCCGCTTGGTAGCCTGCAGTTCCTCCGGACAGGTCGAGTTAGACATAAATTGGTCTGTTTGGTTGTCTGCAGCCTCTCCATGTTGTGACCCGCGCGCGTCTTAAAGCAAGCAAAAGCCAGGTCTAGGGACAACACTCGAATCAGCCGTTTTTCTGGGGCCTGGCTTGGGCCAACAAAAAAGCGCTTATGGTGCACTGGTGGAAGACGAGGAGGGAGACGCCGCGTCGCTTCTCGCCCACCACCATAAATCCCCTCACCGCCCACTTTTCTCGCTCACTCTCTTCTGTGCGCTGCGGTGACTCTCCCCCCACTCGACGGTGCCGTTCCGGGAAGTGGCGGTGAAGGGCTTAGAGGGAGGAAACTCCGATGGTGAAGGGCTTGGAGGGAGGAGACTCCAGCGTCGAGGCTGTCGCTCACCATCAGAGGCGGCGGTCTTCGTTCGAGAAACTGCGGCGAATCCAAACCATGGCGGTAAGCTTTTCCCCGAGACATCTAGACGAGTAGATCTGCTCGTAGAAGGTCTTGGCTAGGGTTCTAGATGGCATACGTTGTAGATCTGCTCGGATATGCCCTACTCAAGGTTTTTTCCCTGATTTCGGGGGTTTACTGTTGTAACATTATCGAGACTAGGTCGTCTGCTTTGTGCTACATTTCTTCGGTAGTATTGAACCTAGATCTGATAAAGGGGCCTAGATGACCATTTGCCAATGATTACAATGGCCAAGGGCACTTTTAGGGCGAGGTGATTAAACCAGGATGAGTGTTCAATGGTTTGTGCATTACTCCTGGTTCACTCACCCCGTCCCTAAAACCGGTGTTCGTCCCTTGCCACATGCAGTCATAGTTAGGGTTATACCTGAGGCAATCTTTCCACCTTTATGAATTGCCAATGATTAGGATAGTTCCACATGCAACAACTTTCTACATATGGGCTTTAGCACCTTGTATTTTTGCCAAAAGAGGAAATTTTGTGCAGGATCCTTGGTACTAAGGGATCATCTATGAAGACATGTTAGATTGTTGTGATCTTATGTCCCTGGTATGTGTGCTACGCCGGTGATTACACTTTTTACACAATCTAACTTCAGAGATGTCTGATCGAACCTTGTTGTATGTACAAACCCTGTATTTGTGCATATGATTTGGTTCGCTCACGCCACCCCTAAAGGTGACATGCAATTGGCACATTATGTGTGATCAACATTTCCAAATATGAGGCACCGAATTTCTGACTCATTGCTTTGCTTTCTGTTCATTGCTTTGGATTGCGTTCATTGCTTTGGATTGTGTTCATTACTTTGGATCGTGTTCATTTCTTTGGATTGTGTTCATTACTTTGGATTGTGTTCATTTATTTGCATTGTGTTTATTGCTTATCTTTGTGAGTCATTGCAGGCGGTCAACGTCGATGGTCGGGGAAAGGAGCCTGCCGATGGCTCCAACAAGAGGGCCAAGAAATCTGGGATGCCTCCCAATGTTGGCAACTGGGATGAGGCAGTGAGCCCTACCCAGCTCTGCAATGTGTTGGTAGCACCTACACTAGGATTGCTTCCTATCCCAGACGCATTCAGGCCACACTTGGACAGTGTACCTGACACGGTCACTCTCAAGCTGACGACTGGATGCCAATGGGACACCACGATCTCAGATGTCAACGGTAAAGCTTGCTTCGATCAAGGTTGGGCCACTTTTGTAGTAGCTCATGACCTGAAGATCGGTTACTTGCTGACCTTTAAGAAGATCTACCCAAAGGTTTACAAGGTGGTCATCTACGACTACAGTCAAGCCGAGATTGCCAAGAGGAGCCTTGAGCACCCTAAAGCTTTCAGGAGGATCGTGGAGCAGCGATGACTTTTGTCTACATGAAAAGTAGTTCTGATTTTTGTGTAGCCGATGAGCTAGACCTTTTCCGTGCACTGTCGTGAACTATCGTTGATCAACGTTTGTGTTTATGTTTGTGTTTATGTGGTATCCTCACCTCTCTCCAAAAAAAGGAAACCCTATCAGCAACGCTGCAGGAAACCAAACGCATGGCTTGCTTGTGTTTATAGATGCATGCATGCAAGCAAATAGGCATATTTCTGTTTTTCGTGGATGCAGAAAAAAACATGCAGACTACCAAACGGGCTGCCATTCATGGCCCGAGGCCTGTATGAGGCTGGCAGTGTGAGCCACAACACTGCCAGGCTGGGCCAAAATATGGACGCAGGCTACCAAGCACGTCCAATGCGTGTCTGGAGAAAGCATCTACTTGTATGGCTCGAGCCCCCAAGCAGGGCACACACAGGCAACACTAGCCCCATTCACATCTCGCCCCTCTACATTCACACAGCTGTCACCCGCCGCCGCCAAACCCTAGATACATGGACGTGGGGCGCGACCTTGCCTCCCGGAGGCCGGATATCGGTCCCTCCCTGGGGCCGGAGAATGGGCCTCCGTCCCAGCATGGCGGCGAGGACCCGTCTCCTGAACCATCGGCCGCCCCCTTCGGGTGCGACATCCTGGATGGCGTCTTCCTGTTGGAGATGAAATGCATGTGAGCCCTCGACGAGGCCCTATTGGAGCACATCTGCGAGGTGCGAGCGAACCCCAACGACGCGGCCACTGCCTTGAAGAAGCTACAGCGGAGCTCGACAGGCAGAAGGAAGTCTACCACTCTCTCAAGAAAGAGTGGGACCTCATTCGATTGCAGGACCAGCATGACGATGCTCTTTTCCGCTACCTCGGCAACCGAGGACGTGCTCTCCAGCGATGATGAATAGCGATGACTTCCGCTACCTCGGCATCCGAGGGCCTGATATCCGGCACGATGAATATCTCTGCCATCTAGGATTATTGGGTTGTAGAACTAGTGGACCAAGATCCACCTTGTAGTGGTACTTTTAGTTTGCGTTTTTACTAGATTTCAATCTTGTAGCGCAAGATCTACCTTGTAATGTTGCCATTTTAATTAAATTAGAATTGTATTTGCTATAAAACATGACTATCCGCGGATAATTGGGGGCGCCATTGGGCGTAGTTGCCCGTCCTAGGAAAACATGGGCCTCCGGCCTGTCCGCGGGCCACCACAAATGGATAAGATCGGATACTTTCGGTTTGTAAAATGGGGGACGCCGTTGGATTTGCCCTGAATGAAAAACACGTGATTACATTGTCCATTGAATCCCGCAAGATTTTGGTGTCCTTGATCGTGTCATAAGGAAAACAACAATTATTTTCAAGAGGTTTAAATGGATGCAAAAAATTCCATAAAAGGTAGTGTGTATGTATATCACATATTTTTATACTAGGATTATATCCCACTCAAACAACCAACATAGAAAATACACCTAACATGAAGCTCGAGCGCTAGCGCTTATAGACGCCGAGGAACAACCCAAATCACCGCGCTCACGCTGGCACAGCAAAAAAAGCCAGGGATAACTGCATCGGGAATTGTGCAACGGCGACATATTTTTGGCGCGGCACAACGTGATCTACCGAGCTAGACCTTCCGCGGTGTGACAAAGTATGCATCTCATTATATTATGGAAGACGACGGAACTATAGTGTCGTATAACTGCAAGGTGCGGCGCATTACTGTGTCGTGTTTGGTACCTTCCAACAGCACAATAGTTAATGGCAATTAGTGATTAATAAATACGATTTCTCACTAAATTCAGAATTTACTAAATACACATTAACATATAAAATTATATTTATTTACACAATAAAACAGATTACATACATTTACATGATCCAAAATTAACTATCGCAATTGCTACTAATATTATAATGCAAAAGGTTATATGTTGCAAATTGTTTGCGTTTTTTAGAGCAAATTTTCTAATTCTTTTTATCTTCAATCTATCTACTTCTGTCTTTATCTTATGTGCAGTGTATATCAGCCAGCTGCAACTCCAGCTGCCTCTTGTTTTCTTCTATGATTTTCTTCTCTTATAGAATTTTCTTGCTGTCTTCCTTTAATTCCCTTTTCCCTTTTTAAAACGAGCTTCATGTCTTCGATATTTCTCAAACGAACCTACAAATAAGGAAAATATATCAAATCAGTAAAAAAATCACTCAAATTCCAATCGATCAGATCGCAAAAAACAGATTAGTGGAAGGATACTTACCGTATTTTCCGTTGAGGACGAACATATCTGGCACCAGATCTTACAGGAGGCAAGACAGACAGATCCGACATGAGATCTCACGGGAAGGGGCACGAGGGACAGATCCGGCTCGAGATCTCACGGTGAGTGCGACGAGAAACATATGTGGCTCAAGATCTCACGAGAAGTGGTACGAGGGATGTATCTATTTAAGTGCAGGTGTGCGTCGGTTGGGCGTTGGAGTCTCGGCGAGAGTGAGGCTCATCTGCTGAATGTGTTTGGGTTGTGCGTGAACCGGAGGTGGGTGGTGGATTGGTGGGCATATATCGAGTGTCTTGGTGCGCTTGGTGGGATTGCTGTATGTTTTAGCCTTATAATCGGAAAGGAGGCATTAAACAATACAAATATTAGTTATTACAGATTTGGTAAAGCAGTCGATGCAAATAAACATTCAATTTTTTGGTAGGAATTACAAATATACATACACGGTAAATGGCACCGGTATTACTTATTACATATGCTCAACTAAGTCGGTTAGTTCACTCCTAATCAACAGTAAATCTTTAAAAATACTGTTGAACTGCTTCTTAATCAAGTTTAGATCTTTTTTCTTAGTACATCTTTTCTTGCATACTTTTTTTCGTGGCGTGTTCAAATCTTCATTTGCTTTGACCTTGCACCACATATGAATTAAAGTGCACTGAAGTACTATGGATTCGTGCTCTTCATCAACCCATGTCACGAAATCACATGTCATTTTCTCATGGCAGCACATGTAGAACTTGCGGCCGGTGTCCTTGGCCTCATTCTGTCGCACACCACATAACGATGTGGTGGTAAACTGCACTTGCAACTCCATTCCAATCCGGATCATAGATATCCACAGATACATTGGGTGAATCTTCAAAAGGAAAACAGCCATACGTAAGATCAAAAAATCCTCAAATCAGATCTTGATCAAACAAACGGCAAGCATGGTGCAATCTAATTGTAAACGGAGGGAGTATAATCGATGCATGTATCGACATCTCGCAATCTAGCTCTCTACCCGACGTCCGATGAGGCTATCACTGGGTGCCTCCATAGTCTATGTTTCCGCCACTCACAAGCTGAAGTTTCGTCCCGAGGGAGGTTTCAGAGAGGAGAGCCAGATATGAAGACAAGGCTCGGCTCGGTGGTGGTCCAGCCAAGTCAGTGACACAAACCAAACTATTCAATGGGATGTTCTTGACCATTTTCCACTATTAGACACTTAGTTAACGGCGCTTGCAACGGACGGTGCATATCGCAATGCCTACATCCATATACCGCGGCATTAAAATACGCCGGCCAACTTAGACACCAACCACGACAATAAAATCCACCGGTACCCTATGTGTCACGGCGTCTAATTGGCTGCCGTGAAAAAATGGTGTCACGATAGTTCATCCGTCATGTAGCCAACTTTTGCTGGTTCTTTTTTACTTATGCCGCCCTAAAAATTCGCCGTCTATGGAGGATATTTTTGTATTGTAAGGATCAAAACCCTCCAAACTTTTTGTAAACATTATTTGAATCAAAGAGGTCCAGCACTTTTCGAGTAAGGTTGAATGCTATATAAAATATGGTACACAACACCCATGTACAACATCAACCCAGCCTACCCTTGTAGAAGTAAAGTATAACATGCGCGGTCGATTTGAATGGGACCTTAAGCTTAGCGCGGTTTTTTATGTAATAAGTTTTTTAATGAATTTGAGAAGTGTTGCACGAATTTAGGATTTTACAGATTTAGGGGGTTTTTCGGCTTCGGCCAGGCCGATTCGGATCCATTCGGCCACGCCCTGACCGAGTAGCCTAATCGGTGTGGGCTAGGTCGATTCATCGATACTCAACGATGATGTGACCGAATGCATGTAGCTTTGTGGGGCCGCGGGGCCCATGCTGGTCGATTTGCCCACTCGGCGACGCCCTAGCTGATAGCCCTATTCAGCCACGCCCTGGCCGAAAAGAGCCTCCGAGGACCACGCCACGTGAGCCCATCCCGTACAGCTCTTTCTTCCTTGCGTTGTTCGCTGCGTCCTCTCTCTCCAGCCGACGAACCTCACATTTCCTGCACCAAATTTCTCTGATTTAGCCCAGATTAACCACCAAATCTTCTGTCTAAAACCACTAGATAGGTAGATGAAGCCCGATCTACTGATGGGTTAGCTTGGGACTCGGTTTGGTGTGGTTTTTTTGGAGGAATGGTGGTGGTGCTGTGGTGGAGCAATGGTAATGGTGGTGATTCGGTGGAGGTTGGAACTAGGGGTTGTATGAACTACGTCGTGTTGCTTGTCTAGTGAACCGAGGTTGTTGTACCGAGTGGCTTATTATGCTTCAAGGGTAAACTCGAATCCCTCGTTAATCACAGTTAGTGTATATGGTTATGCGGCTACTCGGGCTGTGGTTAAGAGGCTATTAGAATAATTGGGATTTGGATTAGTGTTCAAATTTAGTCTGGTGGTTTAGTTAGTATTTTTGGTCATTCTAAGATTTGGCAGGTGGATTTGTAGGAATATTAGGAAGGCTATTATTATATTATTTAGAATATTTGCGGATAGTTATACATGTATTTACGCACTGTCGATAATTAAGTATTTAGTTTAATTTTTTATGTCAGTAGAGATGTCGAATGTAGTGAAGTTCGTGTTTTACTACGGTCCTGGTAATATTCAATACTATGATTATGGAGCATATTTGTGTGACTTTCATTCCATGGAATTGGATTTGACTGCCCCTCAAACCTAGAGTGTTAGTCAGTTAAAGGAATGGTTGACAGACGGTTAGGATATAATCTTAAAACATACACCATGAGTGTCTAAGCATTATGGACAAAGTCGACCAAGAATATTTTCTGGATTTTAAAGCATGTAGATCATAAGGGAGACTGGTTTAAGTGGTTAAAAGGTTGTTAGGATAGGCACATACACCCTGTTGCACTAGTGCTTCCTGTCTTGAAGAAGATCGATCCGCAAGCATCAGAAGGTGGACACGGTGCTGGCCATAGTGTTGAATCTAGTGGCGGGATATACTCTATATCCAATGCTGAAGATGGTGGTTATGAATCAGAGCAGAATAGTCAGATAGGAGGAGGAGGAGGTGGTTACGAACTAGGGCAGAGCAGTCATGATGTAGGTGGAGGATATGATAGTGGAGATGTAGATGCGGACGAGGAAGGTGGGCACATGCAGGACTTGATGGAGGATGAGGATTACATGGATGATGAAAATGGTGATTCTGATGATTCAGATGGTTCTGATGAAGAAGGCAACAGAGAGAACATGTCGATTCCTGCATCCTGAAATCAAAACATCTCGGATGTCATGACCGTTAACGACGGTCATGATTATGCGTGGGAATATCACAAGAATAAAATTGTGCAGGGTGCCAGATATCCAGACAAGAAATATTTGCAAGATGCAGTCATTGTTTGGGAATTGTTTACACAGAGGGTTCTCAGTACAAATTGTCCAGCTAGGGTGCATGTGAAATAAAAAATATTTTACAACGGAATGCGTGGATATAAATTATCTAGCTAGGGTGCATGGATATCTTCCTAAATATAACACAAATTTGTTGGTGAGCGACATGGTGATGCACATGTGTCAGCTTTCATCTATCCCTACAGATCATTATAATCTCTCGTTCACGCTTCTGGATCGGTTGTAATACACGGAGATAGTGGAGAGCAAAGCGGTGGAAGTGAAGGCTATAATAAATAAAGTAAGGGTCAGGTTTAATTACAACATTTCTTACGGCAAGACTTGGAGGGAAAAACAAATGGCTCTTGAGGACAGGTTTGGTTCATTCATAGACGTGTATGACTATGTAGTCAGACAACTCCTTACACTGCAGGCTAGGAACCTAGGCACCTATATCAACATCCAACACTATGTGATACCAGAGGATCCATCCATAAAGGTGCTTCATCAAGTGTTCTTCTCATTCTCTGTATGTATCCAAGCTTTAACTTATTATTGACCAGTTATATATATAGACGGTACGTTTCTCACTGACAAGTATAAGGGTCAGATCCTTACCATCATTGGTCAAGACGACAACAACCGAATTGTCCCACTCACCTTTGCTTTTGTTGAGGGAAAAAACACTAAAAGCTGGACATGGTTTTTCAGGCAGCTCAAGATAGCAGTTGTGAAAGATAAGCCTAATGTGTGCACCATTCATGATAGGCATGCATGTATACTAAATGCGTCAAGCGTTTGACACAGCCAGAGCCTGAAGAACAAACACCTTGGCTCGACATGCAGAGCTGTTGGTGCATGCGTCATTTGGGAGCTAATTTTTTCTCATAGTTCAGGAACAAGAACCTGATGAATCTTTTCAAAAGTTGTGCAAGCAGAACCAAGAATGGAAGTATGATTTTATATGTGCACATCTCGATGACTTCACTCAGAAACATATCAGAGCGAGAAAAGCGGGCCAAATCGCAGCTATAGCTGCACATCAAACAACAATGGCTACCCAGGCTGCTACTAGAGAAGCCCATGTGGAGGAAGATCCTGTAGGGCTTTGTGACTTGCCAGGATTTGATCCGCCTGGTACTAGGAGAAGGCACGGGAGACAGATTAAAAACTTCCAACAGTGGATAGAGCACGAGCCTTTCGAGAGGTGGTCTTTGCTACATGACACCCATGGAGCTAGGTATGGTGTCATGACTACAAACCTAGCTGAGTCATATAACTTTGTCCTTAGTAGCAGGGCTCTGCCACTTACAGCCATTGTCGAGGGTATTTTGTATGGCACGATCAAATATTTCAGAGACAGACGACAGAGAGCTCAGTTGCATATCTTGAACAATCCGATCACATGTTTCTGTGAAAATATTATGGAGTACATGGATAAAAACATGGAAAAATCTCGGACACACACTATCGTGGCCATCGATAATGAAGAAAGAAGGTTTGAGGTGCGGTTATCCACAAATAAGTTTGGGTGTGGTAGTGACCTAAGGACGCATGAGGTGAAGATTGGAAATGAGCAATAATCATCCTTTCGGCACGTTCCTCTTTGTGAAAGGCAGCCCACACAGCTCGGTTCCTATCATGACACTCTTTCGCGGCCCAAGCTAGCTGCTCCGTGTCAATCCAATGGTACCACTTGCAAAGTGGAGGAGGAGACTCCAAGCAAATCAATGGAATGAATAAAAGAACACATAATAACGTGAATGGTTCATATTACAGAAATATGCACCGGAGGTCCTAAAAGTTTAGATAAAACCGTATGTAGGTCCTAAAAGTTTGGACTCATGTACCGGACGTCCTAATTATCAGATTCATGTGCACTGTAGCCAGACTGTAGCTGAGAATTAGGACCTGCAGTGCACAACTAACTGAGAATTAGGACCTGCAGCGCATAACTAAGTAAGAATTAGGACCTCCGGTACACGAGTTGAAACTTTTAGGACCTGCATACGGTGTCCTCCAAACTTTTAGGACCTCCGGTGCATATTACTCTTCATATTAACCATGCTCTGGAAACATACCGGTGGCCTCTCGTACGACGAACTTGCTTGCCGGGGCAGGCTTGCATCGTAGTTGGGACACTTGAAAAACTTCATGCCCATGTAGGTGGAGAAATTGATCGACTCCTTGACCTTAGCGAAATGGCCGCACCAACATCGCTTGTGTGTCACCCCTTGTGGCAACCTAGCATCTTTTATCTTTCTAGGCCTATACTCTGGGTCCAAACAAGGCACACTCATGATGGAGAGGAGAAGAAATGCGAGAAAAAGAGGAGGAACTGATGAACTGGGTGAAGAGAGAACATCTCGGTGCACGGATTTATAGAGGCAATGGGAAGAATAGGCGGGAAAAACAGTGGGAGATAGTGGTAGGAATCGGCTGGCGGGAGAAAATATGGTGGGAAATAGTGGCGGGAATCGGCTAGCGGGAGATAAACGGTGGGAACCGAAAATTGGTGCATTGATCATGCAGGATTTAGTCAGGGGTAAGCCGAATTAGGTGCACTCAGCCTGGGTCTGGCCGATTAATCCATTTGGTCTAGGCCACGCCGACTGATCCATTTGGCCTCGGCCTGACCGAATGGAACAGTCGGCTTCGGCCTGGATGATTGGACCAGCCCCAGTCGGCAACGCCCTGACCGAATGGACTAATGGTCTACCACCTGGCCGATATCAGTTTGCACGTCAGTCGAGAGCCCATTCGGCGTGGCCCAGGCCGACTGGCTCCACTCGGCGAGGCCCAGGCCGACAAAGCCCTAGATATGTAAAATCCTAAATTCGTACAACATTTCTCAAATTCATTAAAAAATGTATTATTTTAAAAAAATCGCAAGCTTAGCAATGTCTTACACTTTGCATTAAGACTTAAGAGGAGCCATGGAGAAACACTAGATCAAACCACTCGCAGTTTAAGTTTCGTCACGTTTCCTCCTCTGTGAGTTCGACGGCCCGGAGAAACTTGCATAGCGGCGGGCCGGGCTAGGCCGAGTTTTTAGGCCTGACAGCCAGGCCAGGCTAGGCTCGGGCCTGGGATTTGTACGGACGGGCTTTGTTAGGCCCAGATCAGAACATGCCCAGGTATATATGTCACTGGAAGCCTCGTGTCTCCGAGCAAGGTTCTAGCGCCATGTCAAATGTGTCCCAAAAATAAGATCAAAGCATTTCTCTTCTGCATGTCTATGGATTTTTGCAAAATCCAAACACCTTAGTGATACTCCCTCCGATCCAAATTAATTGACTTGGATTTGCCTATATTCGGATGTATCTAGCCCTAAAATATGTCTAGATACATCTGAATCTAGACAAATCGAAGTCAATTAATTTGGATCGGAGGGAGTAGATATAAAGATAGAAATTTATAGAACGGACGTTGGTTTGCTATCTTCTTTGTTAGGTTTATATTTTATTAGTGACGATAGAGGAGTGACGACTAAAAGCAAATCTTATGGAGTAAAGATGTAATGGTTCTATCCCTATACTAGTGTTAGGAAACCATTGCTTCTCAAGACTTGATGTCTTCTTTTGGTATTCTTCGCTAGTGGAGATTTAGTGCGCGTGGGCAGTTTGTATTGTGGAGTAGCGATAACGACGCGAAGCTCGCTCAGGCGATAGTGGTTGTTAGATGGTCCAAGAATCTTGTAATTTTTATTATGTTTTACATGGAGGTACCCCAATCACGCCGCCAAACGGTCCTCTCCCCTGGACCCATCTGCCGCCAGGAGTATCCTCTTCCCTGGCACCCATCTGTCGCCACAGCTGCTGGCCTTGCCGCAGTGGCGGTAGCCCTGGCCTCCAAGGTGGCCCACGGGGAGCTCGGGGTTGCGGCGGCTCTAACCTACAAAGGTGGTCCAGGGGAGATTGCAGTGGGTGTGATGAGCGATGCGGCCTGACTCCTCTCTCGTTGTGGATAGGGCTGCGGCGACGACGAGCTGCAGAGCTTCTGGAGGGGCGAGGCGCGGCGAAGTGGCTAGGAGCGGAGTGGTGCAGCAAGTGGTGGAGGTGGCCACTTGGCGTAGGTGCGCAACTGCTTCCGGCGACCAAGGTCTGATATGGGTCGGGCAGCTATGGTCGTGCACGACTATTCCGTGCGTCACATTGTCCTAGTGCTGTGTGTGGTGGTTCTGCATTGCTACTATGATGGTGTGCTTACTAGGGGCTGTAGGTGCCGGTCTTCTTGTTGCTTGGAGGAAGCCAGGGCAGCGGCCTCGGGGTTGATGTCCAGCAAGGAGGTCGTGGCTTTGGTCGTCGCAGCTTGAGGTTTTGTGGCAGGTGAGTCGCAATGTGATGCTTGGTGGGCCTCGATGGAGAAACGATGTGCAACGGGAGTGCCCTGGTAATTTAGGCGTTTTTGTGTCCAAAAATCCGTTCAGATTTTCTTTGTTCTCGGTTGGGCGAGGTAGAGATCCGGAGGTAAGTCGAGCCTCGATATTTGGTTGGTGCCGACAACGGTGGCACCTTGACATCTTTCCCCTCCTTGGAGACATTGTCGTGGAGCTTTGTTTCCTCCTTCCATGGGAATTTTGGATCTTTGGGAGAAATCCCTATCTCCGGCTTGTGGAGTTGACGGCGACGACAGTCGCTACCTTCTTGGAGGACTACAATCAGTTGTTTTCCATATGCTTCTCTGGTGTTAGGTTGGTGGATTTCGGGACAACTACTCCGAGTGGATGATGGTTGTGAGTCAAGGTGGCGGTCTCGGCAACCATGGTGGGCAGCAGATTCATGGCGTGGGGTCGTTGCTTGGCTTGGCTTGGGTGGCAATCTTCTGTCGCCAGGGCGGTGAGTTTCTCGGCTCGGCCGACACGTCTCAGCAGAGGCGATTTGACTTTTAGGCCGGGACGGTGACCCTAGATGTTGGTGCGTCGGCCATTGTATGGGAGCAATCGTCCCTATGCGGCTAGGGCTATGAGTGGATAAGTCGTGTGGCGTCGTGACTTGAGTGCGAGCAGTGGCATTGTCAGGATAATGGTCTCCTAAGATGGTGTTGGCGGTCCGCTGGACATGTCAGAGCAGCTGGATGTCAAGGCGGTGGCCCCGAGTCCTTGGCAGCGTTGAGGGCATCGACCTCGTGTCGTGCAAACGACGAGGTTGCCCTCGATGTTGGTCGTCAATGTCACTTTGGCACAACTCCTCGGAGGGTTGGCTTCTTCATCTGCATTCGAGCGTTCCATGTCACAGCAGGCACGAGCATTCCATGTCATGGCAGGCACGACTTCTTGTCTCTGGCGGTGGTGAAAGGTCACGTGGTGTTGCCGGAGTGGTGTTTTGAGTTTGACTTTGGTTTTCCAGGCGAGCTTGGCTTTGTGGCGAGTGTGGGTGTGGTCCCTGGTGTTTGCGTTGTTGTATGGTTTCACCCGGCTGTTAGATAATTAACTAGACACCTTATTTTTAAATAATGTGTAAGTCAAAACTTCTAACTTTGAAATATATCTTAATCCTTCTCGAAAAAGTGATTATAATTAAACTACATGACTATACTTGTTAAGTCACGTGCTATGCATGTGCTTTCTTCCTCTTAATCTATGGTCCCTTCCACAAACGACGACGCTACGCTGAAACATTCCTCCTCGTGTAGTATTGGTTATTCTAACAGAAAGCATATCCATGTCTAGCTAATCATACGTGTTCTATTCCGTTGCATAGAGAAGGTGTTAGGCCCATCAAAAGAGACCGGGTTCCTTTTTCTTTTAACTGCCGGGGTACATGATATGTGGACACTATGATTTCTTCCAGGCTAAGGTACCTTAAGATAACAAGTCTGTACCTTGCAACGTTAATTCGTACTTTGAACTGCCAGGCGGTTGCACTAACCCTGTTAATTTGAATTCGAAGGCCTTCACAAAGTTGGAAGTAGGAACGAAGCGTGCCAGGCAAATGCACGTTCTGTTTCCTGGAAAAAACCGGATCGAGAAGGCCATCACTATCAAATCTTCTACAGATCATCAAGGAGTAAGAGCATCTCCAGCCGCCAGCCTAAAGGGCTCTCTAAGCTGATATTGGATCATTCCTAGCCATGTTCCCAACACCGAGTTCTGTCTATCGCGCTCAGCCGTCCTTGAGCTACTCGGAGCCATTTGGGCACGCCGGACATAAAGCACATGTCATTAGCCAGCCTTCGCAGCAACACATTAATATCATTGTGCGTCTATTTTTTCCCCTCACTCCAATTTATTTCTCCCGTCCCATCACTCTAGTTTTCTGACTTTCTCCCATAGAGCCGCCGCCTCCGCGTTCGCCAAGCCACGCCGTCGTTGCCATGCTGCCGAAGGCGCCGAAGAGCTGGCGTCCACCATCGAGTAGTATCGCACTATGCATTTTGCTGCTTAAATATGTGGCCGGACTTAAACGGTGTTTTGGTGGCTAGGATTTTGAATGTCCGAGACTTTATTATTTTGTCAGAATTAGCCATGAAAAATTGAAAATCACATAGGCAGCCCATTTGGAGGCTCGCGGCTAGGGAGAGACGCGCCTCAAAGGCGTGCTCTCGTGCTAGCGCTACCCAAACGATCGAACGGGCACCCTTATCGGTCGTTGTTTCGAGCTCTTGGCAGAGGGACGTTGTTGGGACTCTTCCAGGACGTCGTTTGGAGATGCTCTTAGATCAGAGCATCTACACCAGCGCTCCCTGGCCCGGAGCCCAACGGCCGTTGGGAGCTACGAACAAAAAAGGCATGCGCCGGTAGGCCCCAACTATTGCCCGGCAACTCGGGCAACCCAAGAAACCATCTGATAGTTCCATGCAGCCCTAGCCACACATGGGCTAGGCCGACGGCACCAGGAACGCGCGCCACGTTGGATTTCAAGATGGCAATGGGGACGGGGATTGTCGGGGATGACTCAACGGTCCCCGCCTCAACCCCCGCTAGTCCCCGTCCCCGCTATGCTACCGGGGGGAGGGGGAGGAACACCCCCGTCCCTGCTAACAACGGGTACCCGATACTCGATGGGGACTCCACGGGGATGCGCCCAATGCGGCAGCCTGATGCAGGAGAAAACCGGCGACAAGCTAATGCATGCGAGAAGATTGCTGACTCGTGGTTGATATCGAGCTCGTTCGGGAACCCAAAGAGGAAGGTATGATGAGCACAGCAGTAAGTTTCCCTCAATTATGAAACCAAGGTTATCGAACCAGTAGAAGCAAGGAAACACCTCCAAGGTGTTGTTTCCAACTTCGAATCCCGCACAACACAACCACAGAACTTTGCCCCCAACTTATAGTGAGGTTGTCAATCTCACCGGTTTTGCTGAAAACAAAGGATTAAACGTATTGTGTGGAAAAAAGTAATAGCTTGCAGAAAGTAAACAGAAAATAGTAAACAGTTATAGATTGATGGTAAAAGAAAGGACCGGGGTCCATAGTTCACTAGTGGTGATTCTCCTTAAGATAGATGACATGTTGGGTGAACAAATTACAGCGGGGCAATTGACAAATATCGAGAAAGCATACATGCATATACTAATCATCTTGACTCCTATGAGATTTGATTGGGCATTACAATATTATACATAGACCATAATCCAACTGCATCTATGACTAATAATCCACCTTCAGGTTATCATCCGAACCCCCTCCAGTATTAAGTTGCAAGCAACAAATAATTGCATTACGCATTGCGTGTAAACTAAACAATACGATCGTTCTATGAACAAAGGATTGTTGTTTTCTCCCTAGTAGCAATAGCACATCTAGTACCTTAGAGATTTTTGTCACTTCCCCAGATTACTAGAGACATGAACCCACTATCGAGCATAAATACTCCCTCTTGGAGTTGCTAGCATCTACTCGGCCAAGATATCTACTAACAACGAAGAGCATCCAAGATCACAAATAATAAAGACATGATAGAATCAATAATCAATCTGAAATAGCATCTCAATATCCATCGGATCCCCGCAAACACAACATGTAAGATTACAAATAGATGATATTGATCATGAACGGAGCTCACAAGATCTAAACATGGTAGCACAAAGGAGAAGAACCAACCATCTATGTAGCATCCCAATTGTCTAACAATTGCAATGCTACTAGCCTAGTCTATATAAATGCTACTTCCTACTTATAATTAGTTGCATCATCATTATATCATGCCACCTTGCATTTTAGCATCATATAAAACCTTTTTCATTTGGTTCTTTTCCCATATGCCTTTATTAATTGTATTTGCCTCTTGATACATTGTAGTTGGTTCTTGATATAGTGTTTAATGCCCAAATTGAGTTGGGGGCATATCTCTTTCAACTCCACCACCTTAACCTTGTCACCACCTTATAATTCCACCATCCAACTAAATATGAGCTTTGCACTTTATTGGGATTTTACCTCTAGCTCATGTGGGTTGGGATGGATCCAATTCTATTTCCACATGCTCTCACAATGGCATCATGTTGTTTTCACATTAGTGATATGTGGAGCCACCTTTGCATGCCTTGGGAGTGGAACCTCTTTCTAGCCCCCATATGGGTTGTTTTGGGGTTATTCTCATGTTGGGATATTTTTGGGCTTACTAAATACCTAGTGGCACATACACACTAGCAAGTCCCATTTTTATTCAAATATGGTCACCTCCATCTACTCCACATGGGGCATCCTTTTAATTCTTTTTGCTTGGCTTTATTCCACTTTTGGGAATGCATAAGAATAATGCCATGTTAATATTATTGTTCTCACAAGAATAAATATGGCATTAATTATTTTGCATGGGCCATGCAAGTACCACCACATTCTAGTCTTTTGGATTCTATTTGAATCTTTGAGTGGATCATTCCCCCATATCTCCATCTACCCTCTTCATGCTTGCTTGTTTGGTTCATGCTAAAAACCCTACACCCATCTCCATCTATCCCATCACCCCTTTATCTCACCCTTATCTTTTTCTTTTAATTAAAACTCTTATGCATGATCATATGAGGCTTATTCTTTTCTTTCTCTCTTTTCTCTCCTAGCCTAGTTCTTCTAAACCCTAATCTCCTTCTACCCCCCACTCTCTTTTTCTATCTCTAAACCCTACCACCATGATCTACCCCAACCCTAAACCAAACCCTAACCCGATGCCCTCTCTAGCTAACCCTAGCTACCCACATACCCTCTCTCTCGGCCTCTCTCCTCTCTCTGCCTTGCAGGCCCCACCTGGCCACCCTGGCCCCACCTAGCTACCACCCACCCCAAGCCCTAACCGAGCCCCTCTAGCACCGAGCCTCTCCCTCCTCTTTCTCTTTCTCTCTGCCAGCAGCCCCACCCGAGCCTACCCTCCTTGGACGCTCCCTGGTCCCACCTGTAGCCTCTCCACGACCTACCTGCCCTGCCCGAGCAAGCACGTGAGGAGGAGGGAAAAAGGTGGCACCCGAGCCACCTTATCTACCCCTGCCTCGGCTGCTCCTCCTCTCTCTCCCTCCCTTTTCCCCCTTCCCCACGTCTCCTCTGGCCTCTCCAGATCTACCCCAGGGCCTTGCCTCTCCTCTACTTCCTCCCCACCAATGGCACCCTCCCTCTCTGTCGTCGGCGCCCACCGTCGGTGTCCACCACCGATCCCTCGAACCAGCAGGCGGGCGTGGCGTGGAGGTTGTCGAGGGAGCCGAGGAGGTCCCCCTGTATCGACCAGTACCCGCCAGCGAGGAGGAGAAGGACCAGAGCCGAAGATCACCGCCGCCACCGACGCCAAACCCTAGCTCCGCTGGCCTCTGCTTCCTCGCCGATCCGTCGTCTCCCAGCCCGATCCAACACCACCAACCAAACCACGGTGAGCTCCTCTACCTCCTGGACACGCTCTGCCTCACCGTACCGCCCTAGCCCCGCCGTCCTTTTCGTCGAACGCCCACCGTGCGCGCCGTCCGTTGTAGTCTGCAACCTCCCCGCGCCGCGCCAGCCTCTTCTAGCCTGCGTCCACCCTCCTAACACCAAGCCTAGCCTACCGCAGTGGCTGCCGCCTCCGCGCGCGAGCCTCAGGTCCCCGGATCGAATCCCCCACGCGCCTGCGTCGGTCGCGCACCGATCGGTCATCAGCGCAGAGAAGATCCACAGTGGCCGCGAACCTTTTGCGCTTAGCCCCCTCTGTTTTCTCCCGCTCAACCCGCGCTCCTCGAGACCCCACCTGTCCGTGCCTGTGGCGTTTTTGCAAAAACGTACTCGCAGTTTCGAACCCTTAACCCGCGCTCCAGCACGCTACCCACCTGTCAGCCTCTGCCTGTTCACCCACTGGCATCTGGGCCCTAGCCAGCTGGTCCCACTTGTCATTCACAGAGACTAGTAAGCGCCGCGGTGAGAAAAACCTGTTCTGCCACTGTGTCGCCCAGTCAGCAGCTGGCCCACCTGTCGGTGGCTCGGGCTAGCACTGGGCTGGGTGTAAAAAGTAGTTCTGGTTTTCTGTTTTGTTTTAAACTTTTCAAATTTGATTTAAATTCAAATTCAAATCTGTTTTAAAATAACTTTTAATTTTCAAATCCAAATAATACCAATAATATATGTTTTGAAATAAGAAAAATGTGAGGAATTCAAATATTCTATTCAAAGTAATGTTTGAACACTTTAATTTTTTAAGTTGTTTAAAATTACAATAAAATGCCCTTTTTCTTAATTATTTAATAACTTTTGTTTTATAACTCCAAATTTAACAAATAATATGTCTAAATCGATCAGCGCGACGAGACCTTTCTGTTTATGCATTCCATGTTCTGAATTGCAGCATGCATCATATAAATATAGAGTATACAGCAACTTATTTGAGGTTAAAAGGTGATTAAAACTCAATAAAAGGCTTTATTCTCGTATTCCACACCTCACCCATGCCATGCTACTTTATGCCATGCAAATTGTGCATCATTCATCATGGCATGATTGTTTGCTTGTCGCATTTTATTCATATGCTTGTGCACTTTATTTATGTTGGCCCTTGTTTGTTTGGTTCTTCTTTGAATAGACGCTGAGCAGGGGATTTACCAAGAAAACCAGGAGAACTACCCAGATCCTTCTCTCGCTTCAACTGAGCTGCCAGGCAAGCACTACCACATGCTTGCATACATACAGTACCTATTGCCTCTATCTTATTCTTGCATCATTGAGTCGCGATTGCATTAATCTGAATCCCAAGTACTGCATAGCCTTTACTTTTAAACCCACGAGCTTGTTCCTCCATCCCATGAGCCATTACTACAGGAGTTGTTTGAGCCATGCGGGTTAGAGAACAGAATGTGTAGGGTATGTTAGTGTCTGATGGATAACGAGGTACCTATACAACTAAACAAGAGTAGTAATGGGATAACTAAAGAAAGTGGCACAGGTTAGAAATATCTGCTATTTGTTTTTTCATGCTCACTTGTGTCCGTGGGACCCCGAGTACTTGATTCCTGTTCCTTGAATATTCGCGCTATCCACATCCGGAGGCCTATGGACCCCCTGAGCGAGCTTGATTCATTCTTATTTCTTGGGGACACAAAGTAGTTTGGGGCTTTATTACTATTCTACTTATGCCATGCTTTTTGCTTTATTTAAGATTGTGCGTGGAGCACCTGACTGTTAGGTCCGTGACATTTTCCTTTGTCGACAAGCCCAGTCACACTTTGGGTTCCCGGGCTT
Organism: Avena insularis; assembly: GCA_023614405.1. Lineage (NCBI taxonomy): Eukaryota > Viridiplantae > Streptophyta > Magnoliopsida > Poales > Poaceae > Avena > Avena insularis. The sequence continues at coordinate 421,253,223 of CM042686.1, read as the reverse complement.
AAACCGTCCACACAAACCTTGAGTCCGTCACGGAGCCCGCCCACTTCGTCCCGGGTAGCTTAATGGGGTGGCCCCCGGAAAAAATTCAGAATCCGGTGATCGCTTTGTCGTGAATGCCTCGTTGGGTTTTGAGTTGGTTTTTCGAGGTTGATCGAGTGTGTTTGCTATTTGTGCACCCTGCAGGTAAAACTTTCAAAGCCGTGTCGCGGTTATGGACGACTTGGAGCACGCTTTCGATCATAGACAAGTATAACTAAAGTACCGCTTTTAATTTGACTAAGTACGACTAGTAAATAGTGCAACACTCATGGAATGGATAATAAAACTGCCAGCGGATGGGGGTTGTTCGTCCGCTTCCTCGTTAGTAGCGAGGAGGATGGATCTGTTAATATTACCGGTATAACTGTTGTTATTAATTCACGGACATCCGTCTATCTTTGGTTAGGCGGATGGTTAGCGAGTATCTATAGAATTGTTAGGTATTATCTTTTGCTGCAATTGCGTCACCCCAGGTTGTGTCCCCTTTAGAGGCATAAAGACTTGCTGAGTACCCCTAGGGTCTCACACGATAAATTGTTTGATTCAGATGAGCAGTAAGCTCGCAAGGCGGATCTTTGGGTGGAGGAGACGGACGATGTGGGCAACGATCACTTGGTGTAGAGATTCCGGGAACGGGGATCCGTGAGATCTGTGGGCGGGATGTGTTTATTTATGGGGCATCTTATGCCGATTTGCTTCTTATCCGTACTCGGATCTTGTCTTCCGCTTCCGCCTGATGCTCTGATGTTTGATGTATGAGGAGATATCCTAAACTATTATATCTATCTAGGATATTTGGATCTTGCCGTATGGCGTTGCGATATTTCTATTTCTTTTAGATGGAATGGCTCTGAGGACTGTTGTATGGTGGCTTGCATACATACTCATTTGTGTATGTAGTTGATCCCTTCGCCTGCCGATTACGCCGCTCGTTCTTGTCCCGTTGTTCTGGAAATAGTTAGGACGGCCGAAAGGTCTACCTGTGAGTGGCATTTGGCCCCACCGTACTATTTTAACCATTTTCCGCTCATCCAGGCTTGTAACTAAGAGCGTAGTTCACCGAGGTAGTTACAATCTAGCTACTACATGGCCCCGTAGTCCAAGGATGAACTACTCACGCATCACACCGGAGGCTTGCATGGTGATGAAGAAGGCCTTGATACATTGCAAATGTATCTAGAATTTTTGATGTTCCATGCTTGGTTTTATCTACTTTCTTGTGTTTTGTTCCAACTTTGGAGTAATTTTCATATGATTTCTTGGACTATCCTATTAACAAGATGCCACAGTGTCGATTTGCTGTTTTACTGTTTTTGGTTTGAAGTCAGAAAATGAATATTCTCAATTGGACGGGACAAAAGCCAAAGTTCCTATTTTACGGAAGACTCACGGGCAGAATCACGAGGCGGAGGAGGGCAGGCAGCCACACCATGTGGTGGCGCGGGCTAGCCCTGGCCACGCCACCAGGTGGTGTGGGCCCCCTGGCCGCCCACCGACCTTGCCTCCTTCGCCTATAAGAGCCTCCCGATACCAAAACCCTAGGTCGTCCAGCCTCCAGCCACGAAAAGTTCCGCAGCACGGCCGCCACCAAAGGGGAGATTCGGGGGACAGAAAGTCTCTGTTCCGGCACCCTGTCGGGACGGGGAAGTTCCCTCGGAGCCATCTCCATCGATCTCCACTGTCATCTCCATCACCATTGCCGATTCCCATGATGAGGAGGGAGTAGTTCTCTCTCGAGGCTAAGGGTTCTACCGGTAGCTATGTGTTCATCTCTCTCTATGCATGATCATATTGTGATCATGAGATTTGTAATCAAGTAGATCTACCTTGCTACTCAAGTGCTTTAATAGATCTCTGCTCTCTCCATGTGTGTGAAAGTGACAGCGTGCACACCATGGTGGCACTTAGGCTAGAGATTACAAATACTTGTTATGAGTTATATTTGGAGTTGGATGTCTTTATGAAATTGTGGTGTTTGTTGGACTCATCTAGTACTCAAGGTGACAGTGTGGGGTTTTCTAGATGGGAAAATGAACTTTGAGGTGTGCTGTTATAGCCCTACCATGGATTAGAGTGTCCAACCGGAGAGTAGTTCAGCGTAGTATCATAAAGATGATATATTTATATGAGAGTGTTCACTAGTGAAAGTATGATCCCTAGGCCTTGTTTCTAAGCATTGAAACACCATTTGCTATTAGATCTATTGCATGTTTGCTTGCTGCTATCTTTATTCCAGTTTTACTTTAGTCTTTTCTACGCCTTCAAGCTATTTTCTATCACCGTTACCACTTATAATTATCCATACCACTTGTATTTCACTATCTCTTCGCCGAACTAGTGCACCTATACACCTGACAAGTGTATTGGGTGTGTTGGGGACACAAGAGACTTATTGTATCTTGATTGCAGGGTTGCTTGAGAGGGGATACCTTTGACCACTTCCTCCCTGAGTTCGATAAACCTTGGGTGATCCACTTAAGGGAAAACTTGCTGCTGTTCTACAAACCTCTTCACTTAGAGGCCCAACAACTGTCTACAAGAATAGAAGTGCATAGACATCAAGCTATTTTCTGGCGCTGTTGCCGGGGAACGAAGAAGAAGAAACTCCCACGTCAACACTGCACCAGAAAAGCTATTTTCTGGCGTCGTTGCCGGGGAGGTAAGGTAAAAGGTATTCACACCGGAGGATTAAAGAAGAAGAACCTTCCACGGCAAATGCCTATTTTCTGGTGTGAGTGCTCGAAGTTATTTCCTTTAGATTCTACAATTTTGTCTTTTTGTTTCTTGTTTTCACTAGTTAGGCTTAATGGAAAACAACAACAAAATTAGAGAGCATTATAGTATTTATCTTGAGTTAGGACATGAAGTGTTTGAAGAGAAAAATAAAAAACCTATGGAACTTTATTTGCATGCTAATAGCAATGTTGTTAGTATGAATTCTTTGGACACCATTATTGCTAATGCTATGGAAAAGTCTAAGCTTGGGGAAGCTAGTTTTTATGAAAATGATCCTTTTAGTTCCCCAGCTTTGGAAGATAGCTATTCTATTGCTTATGATGATACCAAACCTCCAATATATGATGATTACAATGATGAATATGATATTTTCAGTCCACCTACTATTGAGGAGGAAATTAATTATGATTACAATATTCCTCCTATATTTGATGATTATGGTGATGAGAATAATAATGATAGCTATTTTGTTGAATTTGCTCCCACTACAATCAATAAGAATGACAATGTTTATGTGGGGAGTATTAATTCTTTTATGCATATGGCTCATGATAAGAATGTTTCTTGTGATAGTTATATTGTTACTTTTATTCATGATGCTACTGAAAGTTACTATGAGAGAGGGAAACATGGTCTTATGTATCTCAACATTATTAAGTTTCCCCTCTTTATGTTTAAAGTCTTGAAGTTGCACTTGTTTTGCTTTCCTATGCTTGTTGATTTGTGCTTTCATGACTTGTTTCTTTACAAGATTTCTATGCATAGGAAGTGGGTTAGACTTAAATGTGTTTTGAATTTGCTTCTTGATGCTCTCTTTTACTTCAATTCATATTTCCTATGTGAGCATCTTCTCAAACTATCATGCCTAACTTAAAGGCGTTAAAGAAAAGTACTTATTGGGAGATAACCCAAAAGTTTTAGATGAGTCTTGGAAGTTATTACCTCACTAATTACCTCTCCTTATCCTTTTTATTTGCTTTTTGTGCCAAGAGTAACCTCTAATGAGAGAGAAGTAATGATTGGGAAAGTTGCTGTCCCGAAACAGATTTATGTGCTTCACCGTAAAAATTCATGTAAAATCTCTGTACGTCCGTTTGAGGAGTAAATTTTTGTGCTTCTGACCCAGGTTGTTATCTAACTTTCGTTAGTTCAACACTTTTTGATTTGAGCAACATAAGGTCTTCGAAAAAATTCGTCTTTACCTGTTGGTCTATTTTGACAGATTTCTGCCATTTTATGCATTTGCTTCTTGTTGGTTCCTTTTTTAGTTCTTTTGGGGAATTGAGCTTTTTGAGGGAAGTGCTACAGTAGATAGTGTTCTAATGGAAGTTTATTTGGTCTTAGAACTGAAACTTGAGACTTTTTTATCTTAAGTGCACTAATGTTGCTAATGAGATTGTGTGAAGTTTTGTATGAAGGAAAAATTTCAGGTGTATGGAAGGAATGAGTAATGAGATGAAGAATGGACAAAAGCTCAAGCTTGGGGATGCCACGCGTGTCACCCAAGAAATATCCAAGAAGTACAAGTGTCAAAGCTTGGAGATTCCCAAGGCATCCCCTTCTTCATCAATAAAAATCTCAGGTTTCTTCCAAACATTTCATTTTTATTGTTTCATGCACAGTTGTGTTGTTCTTGGAGCGTCTTCTTTTTTGTTTTTGTTTTGGTTTTTAGTTTGCTTGGTTTGCTTAGTTTTCTGAATAAATTTGTTGGACCCCCTCTTTCATACATTGGTTTTCAAATAGTTTGGTTTAGATTGGAAAAGAGTAGGAAAGTTCATGCTTATGTGGTAAAAAGAGCTCGTTTTTGACTATGGCCTATTCTTTGTCGTGCCATGCTTGATATTGTTTTAGCTTTATGCTTAGTATTATTTGCTGTACCATGACTTGTTATAAACAATTGAGATTGCTTAATGTGCCTTGGATGAATCATGCGTTGTTTTAGCATATTAAAGCATAGTATAGTGGTATTCTCCTTTGATGCTTTATTTGGGTTGACTTGGCACATGCTCACACCATGTTATGACTATCTCAAGTCACCATAAGCCTTTATGATCCTTTAGTTTTCAACTTGTAGTATCACTTTATGCTTTGATCAATGATGTTTTGTCGCTCTGCATGATTATGGCCATTATTGCTCTCTTAGTTTGTCGCTCCCAGTCTTTTGCTAGCCTCCGTAACCAAGTATGAGTTCCACTCATGCATCCAACTCCCTAAACCAAGTTATTCCAAAGAGTCCACCATGCCTACCTACTAGCTTATGTTATTCCAAGTATATTCATGCTTTTGTTTACCTTCCAAATTAAACTTGTTATGAGAAAACTAGTGATTAAATCTATCACGAACTTGATGGCACACTTTACTTTTCTTGCCCTTAATAAACTTGAACCATTGTGTCGTCTATGTTGTATATGCTTGAACTTATTTGTTGGGAATTAGCAGAACCATGCTTTCATGGGGAACGCTTTCAACATTGCACTTGGTACTTGTACCTAGTTGATATCATGCTCTTTTGTATATGGATGTCGTCGGTGTGAAATGAAAGGGGAGCTTGTAAGTCCATGTAGTTATGTATATGTGTTAGAGAAACGCCTGGGCCGCTGGTCTAATCCATGCTGACATGGTGGAAACCTGTATCGTAACCATAATGAGCTGTCTATGAAGCATTCTTCTTATAAAAAAAGAGTCCTATATTGAGAAAAAAGAGAAAAAGAGAAAAAAAATGAGATTATGAAAAGAGGAAAGAGAGAAAAGGCACCATATTCCCATGGTAAATAAGAAGAATGCTGAGATGCTTGTTGTCTGCTTGCCTTGTCATTTTGATATGGGGATTCTTCCGTATCATCGGGCAAGGGGTACCCCGTTGGCGGTTCTCTATGATACACATGTACTTACGATGACAAGAACTTACCGGTGACTAAACTTGAGTAGCATGAGGAGCGGCCCTCGTATACAAGGGACATGAGATTTCTGACTTATACTTCGTCAAGCATGTACACCATAGTTTGTTCACTTTAACCTTAATCACTTCAAGATGCTTATGATAGGGGCAATGAGAGCTGAAAGCTATAATTACCATAATTTTTGGAAGCTCTTTATGAGACTTGAATCCCTACTTCCTTCTATGAAGGCCTTTCTTCCACTTTTATATTGAGTCTCCACCTTCTACCTTTATGCACCTACTTTGAGAGCATAGTGGCCATTCTTAGTTCTATGTGCATTGTCCCAAGACTAGTTGATTGATGCATAACTTGTTATTGCTTGTTTTAAACTATTTGTATCTAGTCACTCTTATGAACTTTGAAGGTGTCCTATGCATTTATATTTGCTACTCTATGAGGGACAAGCTGAATGCTACTATGTTATGTTTTCTTTATGTGAAACAAACAAATGTCTTGCAAAGCATTATTATTCATGAATCTTTTGTTTATGCCTTTTCATGTTGCATCATAGTGTCTTTGTCTTATTGTTAGAACTTTGTCTTTCATGTTATGATTGAAGTACTATGATCCCAGCTTTGAATGTTTTACAAATACTTTGATCAAATCTTTGATGGTGCATGTCACCTCAAAAATTATTCTTTCTTTTTATCACATACCTACTCGAGGACGAGCAGGAGTTAAGCTTGGGGATGTTGATATATTGCAAATGTATCTAAAATTTTTGATGTTCCATGCTTGGTTTTATCTACTTTCTTGTGTTTTGTTCCAACTTTGGAGTACTTTTCATATGATTTCTTGGACTAACCTATTAACAAGATGCCACAGTGCCAGTTGCCTGTTTTCTGCTGTTTTTGGTTCCAGGAAGTCAGAAAATGAATATTCTCGGAATTGGACGGGACAAAAGCCAAAGTTCCTATTTTACCGGAAGACTCACGGAGCCAGAATACGAGACGGAGGAGGGCCAGGGCCTGGCCACACCATGTGGTGGCGCGGGCTAGCCCTGGCCGCGCCACCAGGTGGTGTGGGCCCCCTAGCCACCCACCGACCTTGCCTCCTTCGCCTATAAGAGCCTCCTGATACCAAAACCCTAGGTCGTCCAGCCTCCAGCCACGAAAAGTTCCGCAGCATGGCCGCCACCAAAGGGGAGATTCGGGGGACAGAAAGTCTCTGTTCCGGCACCCTGTCGGGACGGGGAAGTTCCCCCGGAGCCATCTCCATCGATCTCCACTGCCATCTCCATCACCATTGCTGATTCCCATGATGAGGAGGGAGTAGTTCTCTCTCGAGGCTAAGGGTTCTACCGGTAGCTATGTGTTCATCTCTCTCTATGCATGATCATATTGTGATCATGAGATTTGTAATCAAGTAGATCTACCTTGCTACTCAAGTGCTTTAATAGATCTCTGCTCTCCCCATGTGTGTGAAAGTGACAGCGTGCACACCATGGTGGCACTTAGGCTAGAGATTACAAATACTTGTTATGAGTTATATTTTGAGTTGGATGTCTTTATGAAATTGTGGTGTTTGTTGGACTCATCTAGTACTCAAGGTGACAGTGTGGGGTTTTCTAGATGGGAAAATGAACTTTGAGGTGTGCTGTTATAGCCCTACCATGGATTAGAGTGTCCAACCGGCGAGTAGTTCAGCGTAGTATCATAAAGATGATATATTTATATGAGAGTGTTCACTAGTGAAAGTATGATCCCTAGGCCTTGTTTCTAAGCATTGAAACACCATTTGCTATTAGATCTATTGCATGTTTGCTTGCTGCTATCTTTATTCCAGTTTTACTTTAGTCTTTTCTACGCCTTCAAGCTATTTTCTATCACCGTTACCACTTATAATTATCCATACCACTTGTATTTCACTATCTCTTCGCCGAACTAGTGCACCTATACACCTGGCAAGTGTATTGGGTGTGTTGGGGACACAAGAGACTTATTGTATTTTGATTGCAGGATTGCTTGAGAGGGGATACCTTTGACCACTTCCTCCCTGAGTTCGATAAACCTTGGGTGATCCACTTAAGGGAAAACTTGCTGCTGTTCTACAAACCTCTGCACTTGGAGGCCCAACAACTGTCTACAAGAATAGAAGTGCGTAGACATCAGGCCTCCAGGGTGAATTCTCCCCTCTGACAGGGTGCCGGAAAGAGCTTTAGATCCCTCCCAATCTAGGGATGGAGATGACCGCGGATATAGACTCTTTCGTGGAATTTTGATCAGGTTCTTAGGGTTTCTGTATCGGAGGCCATATATAGGCAAAAGGGGAGGCCGAGGGGGTGCCCTAGGCAGCCACACCACCCCCTGGCGCGGGCCAGGCCTAGCCGCGTGGCTAGGTGGTGTGGGCGGCCCCTAGCCCCTCTCTGTCTCGTATTCTGGCTCTGTGTCCCCCTCGGTGAAATATTGACATTGGCTTTTGTCCCGTCCAATTCTGAGAATATTCATTTTCTGACTTTCCTAGAACCAAAAACAGCAGAAAACTGGCAGCTGGCACTGTGGCATCTTGTTAATAGGTTAGTCCAAGAAAGTGTATAAAAAGTACTCCAAAGTGTGGACAAAACATAAGAAAGTAGATATAAACCAAGCATGGAACAAAAAAAATTATAGATATGTTTGCAACGTATCAACATCCCCAAGCTTAACTCCTGCTCGTCCTCGAGTAGGTAAGTGATAAAAACAAAGAATATTTTTTAGGTGACATGCACCATCATAAACTTGATCAAAGTATTTGTAAAACATTGATAGCTGGGATCATAGTATTTCAACATAGCATGAAAGATAAAGTTCTAACAATAAGACATAGCAACTATGTTGTAACATGAAAAGGCACAAACAAAAGATTCATGAATAACAATGCTTTGCAAGACGTTTGTTTGTTTCACATAAAGAAAACATAGCATAGTGGCATTCAGCTTGTCCCTCATGGAGTAGCAAAACATAAATGCATAGGACACCTTCAAAGGTCATAAGGGTGACTAGATACAAATAGTTTAAGAACAAGCAATATCAAAGTTATGCATCAATCAACAAGTCTTGGGACAATGCACATTAAACTAAGAATGTCCACTATGCTCTCTCAATAGGTGCATAAAGATAGAAGATGGAGACTCAACATAAAAGTAAAAGAAAGGCCTTCATAGAAGGAAGCTGTGATTCAAGTCTCATAAAGAGCTTACAAAAATTATGGTACTTATCAGCTTTCAGCTCTCATTGCCCCTATCATAAGCATCTTGAAGTGATTAAGGTTAAAGTGAACAAACTATGGAGTATATGCTTGACAAAGTATATGTTGGAAATCTCATGTCCCTTGAATACGAGGGCCGCTCCTCATGCTACTCAAGTTTAGGTACCGGTAAGTTCTTATCATAGTAAGTACATGTGTATCATAGAGAACCGCCAACGGGGAACCCCTTGCCCGATGATACGAAAGAATCCCCATATCAAAATGACAAGGCAAGCAGACAACGAGCATCTCAGCAATGTTCTTATTTACCATGGGAAAATGGTGCTTTTTTCTCTCTTTCCTCTTTTCTCATCTCTTTTTTTCTTTTTCTCTTTTTCTCAATCTTTTTTTATAAGAAGAATGCTTCATAGATTGCTCATTATGATTACGCTGCAGGTTTCCACCATGATTAGGCATGGATTAGACCGGCGCCCCAGGTGTTTCTCTAACACACATACATAACTCCATGGACTTACAAGCTCCCCTTTCATTTCACACCGACGACATCCATAGACAAAAGAGCATGATATCAACTAGGTATAATGTATAAGTGCAATGTTGAAAGCGTTCCCCATGACAGTATGGTTCTGCTAATCCCCAACATATAAGTGCAAGCATATACAACATAGACGACACAATGGTTCAAGTTTATTAGGGGCAAGAAAAGTAAAGTGTGCCATCAAGTTCCTGAGAGCTTTAATCACTAGTTTTCTCATAACATGTTTAATTCGGAAGGTAGATAAAAACATGAATATACTTGGAATAGCAAATGCTAATAGGTAGGTATGGTGGAATCTTTGGAATAACTTGGTTTTATTTGGAGTTGGATGCATGAGTGGAACTCATACTCGGTTATGGAGGCTAGCAAAAGACTGGGAGCGACCAACTAAGAGAGCAATAATGGCCATAATCATGCAAAGCGACAAAACATCATTAATTAAAGCATAAAGTGATATTACAAGTCGAAAACTAAAGGATCATAGAGGCTATGGTGACTTGGGATAATCATAACATGGTGTGAGCATGTGCCAAGTCAACCCAAATAAAGCATCAAAGGAGAATACCACAATACTAGGCTTTAATATGCTAAAACAACGCATGATTCTTTCAAGGCACATTAAGAAATATCGATTGTTTATAACATGTGATGCTACAGCAATAAATCACTAAGCATAAAGCCAAAACAATATCAAGCATGACATGACAAAGCATAGGCCACAGTCAAAAACAAGCTCCTTTTACCACTTAAGCATGAACTTTTCCTACTCTTTTCCAATCCAAGCCAAACTATTTGAAAACTAATGTATGAAAGAGGGGTCCAACCAATTTATTCAAGCAAACTAAGAAAACCAAGCAAATGAAAACTAAAAACTAAAACGAAGACTCTCCAAGAACAACACAACTGTGCATGAAACAATAAAAATGAAGTGTTTGGAAGAAACCTGAGATTTTTATTGATGAAGAAGGGGATGCCTTGGGCATCCTCCAGCTTTGACGCTTGTACTTCTTGGATATTTTCTTGGGGTGACACGCGTGGCATCCCCAATCTTGAGATTTAGTCCATTCTTCATCTCATTACATCATTCTCTCTATATACCTGAAAATTTTCCTTCATGCAAAACTTCACACAAACTTTATTAGCAACATTAGTGTACTCAAGATAATAAGTCTTTGGGTTCAGCTTCAACACCAATAAAACATCCATTAAAACACAAGCTACTGTAGCACTTCCCTCAAAAAGCTCAATTCCCCAAAGAGAACTCAAAAAGGAATCAACAAGAAGCAAATGCAAATAATGGCAGAAATCTTTCAAAATAGACCAGCAGGTAAAAACTAATTTTTTTCGAAGATCTTCTGCTGCTCAAATCGAAAAGTGTTGAACTAACGAAAGTTAGATAACAACCTGGGGCAGAAGCAAAAAAAAATTCACGCCTCAAAAATACGTACATAGATTTTACACGAATTTGTATGGTGAAGCACAAAAATCTGTTTCGGGACAACAACTTTCCCAAGCATTTCTTCTCTCTCACTAGAGGTTACTCTTGGCACAAAAAGCAAATAAAAAGAACAAGGAGCGGTTATTACAGAGGTAATAACTTCAAAAAATCATCTAAAACTTTTGGGTTATCTCCCAATAAGTACTTTTCTTTAACGCCTTTAAGTTAGGCATAAGAACCAAGAAAAGCATCAAGTGTTCTCAAATGATGAAGCATTAAAACCAAATTTCTTGCCCTTATCTCTCTTACTTTTATTCTTAACCTTGGGGAACATATGATTGTTTGGTGGATAAGAAAAATGCATGGTGCCCTTTTCCACATCTATTATTGCTCCAAGAAATTTTAATAGGGATCTTCCAAGTGTAATTTGTCCTTTTCGTACACATTCAATAACAAGATAATCAGTAGAAACCATTTTCCCTAGGATCTTTGTAAACACTCCTTCAGCTATTCCAATGGGTAATATTGTGCCATTATTAGCAAGAAATATTTCTCATCCTCCTTTAGTAGTCCCCAGAGATTCAAAGATTCATAGGTATCTTTAGGCATAAGACAGAATTCAGACATGATATCACAGCGAGCATGAAAAGTTTCATTATTTATAGCAATCTTTACTGTGGGAAGCCATTTTGAGGGTTCAGAATTTATTGGAACATAGTCATGATGCTCTCTAAGCATATTATAGCAATCTTTTAAACTAGCAGTGTTGGTCTCAAGAGTGTTCAATCTAGCAAATATGTTTATAAAGGAAGAATCATATTTGCTAGGCAAGTTGTAAGTAAAGACCAACTTCTTTATGGCATTAAAAGCATCATCCTCATTGCATTAGAGGAAATATCCTCCCACCACAGCATGCAAAGCATATCTATAGCAAAGAGCAATTCCAAGATAAAAACTGCTAAGGAACAAGCTTTGAGTCATTTTAGGTTCAGTTTTTTCATGTAAATCAGAGATTCTAGACCAAGCTTCTTTGAAACTCTCTTCAATTCCTTGTTTGAAAGTGAAAATCATTTCCTCAGGTGACATAGTGACTGGAGCAATGCTAGACATGATGGCAACTTAAGATAGGAACTAATAATATTTTTTTTGTGTTTTTAATAAATAAAGCAAACTTAGTACAACTATTTTTTGGTGTGTTTTTGATAAGCAAACAAAGCAAAAATAAACTAAGCAAAACAAATAAAACAAAGTAAAGAGATTGGTTATAAGGGATTCCCCTTGTGAAGATGTCCGTGACTCCCCGGCAACTATGCCAGAAAAGTACTTGCTGACTCGTGGTTGATATCGAGCTCGTTGGGGAACCCTAAGAGGAAGGTATGATGAGCACATCAGTAAGTTTCCCTCAGTTATGAAACCAAGGTTATCGAACCAGTAGTAGCAAGGAAACACCTCCAAGGTGTTGTTTCCAACTTGGAATCCTGCACAACATAACCACGGAACTTTGCCCCAACTTACAATGAGGTTGTCAATCTCACCGGTTTTGCTGAAAACAAAGGATTAAACGTATTGTGAAGAAGAAAGTAATAGGTTGCAGAAAGTAAACAGAAAATAGTAAACAGTTGTAGATTGATGATAAAAGAAAGTACCGGGGTCCATAGTTCACTAGTGGTGGTTCTCCTTAAGATAGATGACATGTTGGGTGAACAAATTACAGCGGGGCAATTGAAAAACATCGAGATAGCATACATGCATATACTAATCATCTTGACTCCTATGAGATTTGATTGGGCATTACAACATTATACATAGACCATAATCCAACTGCATCTATGACTAATAATCCACCTTCAGGTTATCATCCAAACCGCCTCCAGTATTAAGTTGCAAGCAACAGATAATTGCATTACGCATTGCGTGTAAAGTAAACAATACGATTGTTCTATGAACAAAGGATTGCTGTTTTCTCCCTAGTAGCAAAACCACATCTAGTACCTTAGAGATTTTTGTCACTTCCCCAGATTACTAGAGGCATGAACCCAATATCGAGCATAAATACTCCCTCTTGGAGTTGCTAGCATCTACTCGGCCAAGATATCTACTAACAACGGAGAGCATGCAGATCACAAATAACAAAGACATGATAGAATCAATAATCAATCTGAAATAGCATCTCAATATCCATCGGATCTCCGCAAACACAATATGTAAGATTACAAATAGATGATCTTGATCATGAACGGAGCTCACAAGGTCTAAACATGGTAGCACAAAGGAGAAGAACCAACCATCTAGCTACTACATGGACCCATAGTCCAAGGATGAACTACTCACACATCACACCGGAGGCTTGCATTGTGATGAAGAAGGCCTCTATGGTGAATTCTCCCCTCCGACAGGGTGCCGAGAAGAGCTTCAAATCCCTCCCGATCTAGGGATGAAGATGACGGTGGCTACAGACTCTTCCGTGGAATTTTGATCGGGTACTTAGGGTTTCTATATCAGAGGCCATATATAGGCGAAAGGGGAGGCCGAGGGGGTGCCCTAGGCGGCCACACCACCCCCTGGCGCGGGCCAGGCCTGGTTGCATAGCTAGGTGGTGTGGGTGGCCCTGGCCCCTCTATGTCTGGTATTCTGGCTCCGTGTCCCCCTCGGTGAAATATGGACTTTGGCTTTTGTCCCATCCAATTCCGAGAATATTCATTTTCTAACTTTCCTGGAACCAAAAATAGCAGAAAACATGCAGCTGACACTATGGCATCTTGTTAAAAGGTTAGTCCAAGAAAGTGTATAAAAAGTACTCCAAAGTGTGGACAAAACATAAGAAAGTAGATATAAACCAAGCATGGAACATAAAAAATTATAGATATGTTTGTAGAGGAATCCCACAACAAGCTGATGCAGGGGAATCCCACAACAAGCTGATGCAGGGGACGCCCACAACGAGGAGATCCAGGGGACACGAGTGACTAGCTTCTCCTTGCATCGGATGGAAGTGCACTGGCTGTCGTTGCCGATGTGAATCTTGAGTGGAGAAAGGAGGGGTTAGGTGTCGTGGGTTAATTGAGTCGTGGGATAGGGGTGCGTGAACTGGCAGCGGCTCATGTGGGATGGGATCATGGGAGTTGAGAGACGAGGGGAAAAGAATGGAACGGTTCGATGGTGAGGTTTATTAGACTGACAGATGGGATTCGGGTATCCATAGAGCTCGGAATTCCCCCCCCCCCCCATGCCTGCCACGCCAGCTTATCGGGTACCCTCCCGCTATCCCCACGGGATTAATCTTTTCCCCATCCCTGGTTCTTGATGGGTATATGCCCGCGGCTACCCGACTCCACGGGGAAAGATTGGCCATGCCCCCTTGCCAGGCACTAAACAAGCGGTCACCAACATTTAAGACATCTGTGCTAGTTCTGTATTTGTCCTCGCTACGTGCTTCGCCGATTTCAGACTCCATACGCGCAATTGGCGATGATTGAAGGCTCGTCTCCTCACGAGCCGGAGTTTATGGCGCTGGTGGGCGTTCAGCCTACTCTCCTCTGCTCGAATAAAAAGGAGAGTGCCCATATATCACTAGTGCACTCCTCCCATTTCCCTCCTCCTTGTTTCCTCACCTCACCTACGCAAGCCTCGCCATCATCCCCTTTCCTCCATGGGCCGCAACAACCACAAGGCGAGCGACAATAGGAGAGGCATCGGCAAGCACGCCGCACGAGCACGCAACCTCACAGTCGACGAGGTGACGGTCCTGACCGAAAACAATCTTCACGTGCCATCAGACTGGCGCCTCTCGTCCGGGTGGAACATCAGCAATGGTAGCTACGCTATCCTACCCCTCCCTGCAATGGCAATCTCGAGGAGATGATCCAGTACCGCATCTTGCTGATGCCATCGAAACAACAGGCGGACCTAGCCTAGTACGACGGGGCTGTTGGTTTGTGGTCATCCATCAGGAGCGCGAGGACACAGTGTCCCATAAGGCAGGCCATGGAACCTCAACGGGTGGCATGCCTACTAAGACGGCATCGACGTCGACACCGACCTCGTGGAGCGTGGCTACTGCTTGAGGTCCTGTTGTTCAGTGTCGCAGTGACATGCGGTCTTTGGTGTTCCCTCGAGGATAGAGATACCATCATATCCACCGCAACACGCGGCCTTGTTTTCCGTCATTCGCCGCTGTCACACATGCAGCCACCACGTCGGGCTCATGACATCGTCATGCGTTCGCCGCTGCCGGAGCCAGAGGTTAAGTAGGAGGAGGGGGTTATTCAACGGCGAAGACATTCCCAACGAGGAGGTGAGGTATAGCATCCCAATTGTCTAACATTGTAATGCTACATTGTTCAATCAATATAATGCTACCTCTTGTAAATAAATATTGCATCATCACAATATCATGCTCATGTCATCATGCCACATTGCATTTGAGCATCATATTAAACCTTGTACTTGGTTCCTGATGGAAACCATGAATCTTCAGCCACCTCGCCTCCTGATGGCAACAAACGTGGCCACTTTTTTGTTGGGACTCGAAGTGCGGAGTATTGTAGAAAGCTTCTTTTCCCTACAAGGGTGACTCGAGGGTTTATATCGAACTCTCAAGGAATTGGTTATGGAAGGATGTTTGTCTTCTCCTCTTCAAGCAACGTGTAAAGCAAATAATTTGTCTTGTGTCCCCAACTACACAAAGTGGTTGTCAAGCACAAGTTTTCGTATTAGTAATATGAAATAAAATAAAATGTAAACTGAAATAAAAGCAGTAAATAAAGTAAAGTAATGCAAACTAGATGATATGGAAGATAGTAGACTTGTTTTGGGGTTTTTATAAGTGATTACAAGTAGAGAAAATATTTTTTGTATTTTCAAAATAATAAATTGAAAAATTAGAAAGGATAGTAGATGCAATGGAAATGTGTTTCTTATGATAAAAATTGGACCGAGGTTCATGGGTTCACTTGTCTACTCTCTTCTTAGATGGTAGTGATCATAAAATAATTCATCAATGATAAATATTCATGGAAATTCTAATATTCATGTGGAATACATCTCTCTCTTATACTCCTCAAGGAAGGGAAATCTCCAGGCAATCGTGATTTAAGAACAAATCAGAGTATAGCTTTAAGCAATATTATATGATGTTTGAAATACAAATATGCTACCTTGATTTAACAAGGTCATCACACTATCACGTGATAACTATAGCACATGATTTCACTTTACCCCTAGTGTTGCAGTAGAAGAAAGGTAAAAACCAAAGTAGATTTTGAATATTATGTGTCATAATTTAATCTCCACCCCCATGCTACTCCATCTAATACACACTTCTCCCATACAAGTTCTTGCATACAAGTTGGATCAAAACAAGCAATAAAGAACGGGGTGCATGATATGCATCTATTAAAACAACTTACGCAAAATAGATTCCAATCTCAAATAACAAATCATAGAACAAAAGATCCACCACGTAGGAATTATAAATATGACCATAATCATGTTGGGCAGCTCATATGGTACTAGATCTATGAAGAACAAGAGAGAAATAGATCAAGCTACTGCCACAAACCCATAGCCCGGAGGTGGACTACTCCCTCTTCATAGTGGTGATGAAGATGGAGATGTTAGCGAGGGTGGAGATCTCCCCGGAGGTGGCTCCGGCGGAGTTCGCCCCTCCAATCTTCGCTGGATCTGGTGGTGTTTTTGTCTCTAGTGGCTCTCGTCGCTTCCCATCGCTTCTATTTTGAGGATGCCCTAGGGGGTCCTTATATAGGGATTTTTAGATCAAGAGAACTCCATGGGTGAAAGAATCAAGGCGATCAGACGGTCGAGGAGGGAAAGAGCATGGGTGGCGTGCCCACCAGGCCTGGGCATGCCACCTGGGATCTTTTGGCCCTCCTGGTGAGATTCCAGTGCTCTAGATGCTTCTCGTAGATAAATATTGGCATTCCCAAAAGTGCATGTCCATTTTACTTTGTATAGGTCCTGAAACATCAAAAACATGGAAAACGTGGTTTTTACTGCCCTACAGGGTTATAACCAAAATAAAGGGGATCATTGGTAAATCCCAAAAAATCAATATAAAATAGGGATATAACATTATATATGATGCAAATATGTGGGAAAACATGTTAACAAACTACAAAGTTCATGTATGCATTTTACATGCATAAACATCCCCAAGCTTAACCTATGCTCGTCCTCGAGCATGAAGGTGATAAAACTAAACATGGACTTTGGATTGTGTTACCTTTGCTTCCTTCATTATCATGTAGAGTTCATAGGTTCAATTCCTTTCAATGAAACATAATATGCAAGTGTACTATCAAGTTGTATCTTTTACACATTCATAAATATTCTAAACAATAAGTGATGGTGTGATAAAACAAATGATGAACACAATAAACCTTCAAGCACACTTTGATATAGAATAAGAGACTCTTTCCATGATTGGCATCGGTGTTCATGCCTTTATTTTTGGGCTACTTCTTAGTTTCATGCCCTTGACTGGAAGACTCACTTCTTAGTTTTATGTCTTCCCTTGACTAGAAGACTCACTTATTAGTTTTATATCTTCCCTTGAGATGTTTTGCATCCCGTACCTAAAATAAGCATTGAATACATATGTTAATCCTACATAAAGAATTAAAAATAGAATTTTGAGCTATGTAACTCATGTCAACAATACTAATAAGGAGGAGGTTCCCAGTAGCTTTTTATTTTCACTTTGTTTTAAAGCATCGTATGGTTTTATGTGCTAAACATCTTACAAGTTGATTGTTTCATGCACTTTCTCTATGAACTTGCACTCCTCATGTTACTCAACTTAGGCATGTCATTGTATACTCATATTGGTCTTGTGAAACCGCATCATAGAAGTACTTCTTGCCCCTGTGTAGCTATATGCCCCCCTTTTTGGCATTTACTTATTTGCTTATATTTGCATAAAAGATAATATAATTCCTTGATTGTGTTTAACGTGGGAGGGGGTTAGTATATCTACTCAGAAGACGAGAAAAACATACATATGAATCATACCAACAAGCATCATCATGCTGTAAGTTTCCACCATGTCATGCATGGCTTTGGCTAGCGGTTCAGGAGCATTTCTACCAACATGCCTACTCCAGTGTGCACATTTCATTTCACATCATTGAAATCCATAGGTAGAACTTAAACTTGATTGATATTCAACATTTAATATTGAAAGCTTTGTGCCATGTCAGTCATGGTTTAGCTAACAACCACTAATAAGATGTGAAGCACAAAAATTTCCATAGTGGTATCACCCCAAACCTTACTTTCTTATGAGCTTTAAAATACATGAAAAGGGTGTTTTTAAGAGTGTTTGGAGGATTAACATACATACTATACTTCAAAGTATCTTTTTCTACAAGTAGGTGGGTATGCTAGTCTAGTTTTAAGGGGCTTGGAATAAGTCTCAGCTTGTGCAGAAAAGGCTTAGCAAAAAGAGATCTAAGGAATGTGCCATCTAGTTCATAATGTCAACATTTACTTTCTCACTTTGATTCTTAATGTTGAACATAAATATGCACAAGCAAAGGATACAATTTAATAGGCATAAAACAGATCATACTTCATATAAAACACTTGAACTTAAGAACTAGACACAACACGAATTTCAGCTTTTGTTTTTATCTCCCCTTTTCTTTTGTTCCATGGCATTATTTTTCAGTTTTAATATCATCAAGGTAAAGTTTATTTTTAGTAACTAATCATAAGAATTTATAATAATGTTGGTGGTGGTCTTTCTAATGCAAAAATAAAATAAAATGACAAAACAGACGCTCCAAGTTTCTACGATAGTTCTATGTTACTCAAAAAACAAAGTTTAGAGGTTTGCAAACCAAGAGTTGAGTTCGTCTAGTGGGGTGCCTTGGGAATCACCAAGCTTATGGAATGCACCATCCTTAGATTGCTCTTAGTGTGGTGTTCCTCTATTCCCTGTCAAAAAACTTCAACACAAAACTTTTTCTCCCATCTCTTTTCTGAGAGGTGACATTAGTGACACAAGAATATAATAGTTGCTGCCTATATATCTAAGAAAAATTCTTTATAAATTTTCCAGCAAGCATATAATGTTCCTACATATCCCTATCATATAATATGACTCATAAAAATCATCTTAGGACAGTTGGGAATGGTTATAACAAAGCATGGCAGATCTATCCAGATTTTCAGCAACATCAAAACAAATTGTTTCCATCCACTTAGACATGTTAAGAATTTTAGCCAATTTTTATGCATATACAGGATGAAAAGTTGTAAATTCTGTATGAATATGAGCACAATCAGAGTTACATAAACAATCAGAAAATTCACGCACTAAAAACTGTTCTGTAGAAATTTGCTACTCCATATGTTTAGCAATTTTTAAAACATCCAAAATGGGTTCCACTTTGTAATTTATTAAAAACTTTAGAATGAAAACAAAAACACAACTCTCTTTCTACATAAAGAGTTCCAAACAAAAATCTAAAATAGAAATAACCGGGTTGCCTCCCGCAAAGCGCTTTCTTTATAGCCATATAGCTAGGCTTTACTTACTTGGTATAGGTGATGTGGAACTCATGGGATAGTTTGTGCTTCTTAGCTACCTTCTTCTTCCTTGGAAAGTGTTGCACGCACTTCTTGAGGAAATTGAAACTTCACGTTTCCTTCTTTTGTATCAATGACTGCACCAGTGGTTCTCAAAAAAGGTCTACCAAGTATTATAGGACTTGAGGTATTGCTCCCCATATCCATGGCAATAAAATCAACAGGTACAAATATCATATGTAATTCAACCATAATATATTGAACTTTTCCTAGAGCATGTTTAGTTTAATAATCAGCTAGTAAAATATCTATTGAGCATTTTTTCCATAGGATTCAATTCAAGTAAGTCATATAGATCTTTAGATAAAACTGAGACACTAGATCCTAAATCTAGAATAGCATGATCTGTCTCTTTTCCAATAGTGATTAATACCTTGGGATCCATACATCCCCAAGCTTAGATGGTATCATAGATTCTCTATTGTATCTTTCAATCTTTTCTTTTATAACATAATTTGCTAGGTAGTAACCAAATCATGCTTTATAACCATTAAAGGCTGGATCGTTAGAATTTTTTTGCAACAAGTTAATGAGTTCATGCAAGCTACATTTATCAAGATCAAGTAGAGGTTATTTTGTTTCACTTAGCATTTTGACTTCTTCTACTTGTTTATCATTTATTGGTTCTTTATCATTTTCAATCACAAAATTTCTTCCCTTTTTCTTTTTAATGACTCTAAATTTTTGTCCCCAAAGATCATGCTGGAATCTTTTAAGTTTTCCACTTATACTTTGTTTTCACCACAAGTTCTCCTAAGGGCAAAATTGGGGTTGAGTTCACTTAAGCTCTTGTTGATACTAGTTTCTACTAGAATTTCATCTAACAACGTAAATGCTTCATGGGGATTTAGATATAAAAAGGATTTTTTGGTTTCGTTATCTAGGGACTGCTTAGATTCATGTGTAAGGCCTTCATAAAAACTTGTTGCAAGCAACCAATCCTTCAACCCATGTTCTATTTTATGTGTGATTTGTTCAAACCTTACCCAAGAACTAGTGAGAGGTTCATTTTCATATTGCTTGGAATCACATATCATTTTTTTGCAATGAAGGGTCTTTTTACCAAAAAAAATCTAGAAAGGACACTTCCATATTGTACCATGTTTGTAAATCTCTTTTAGGTGCATAATCATACCATCTTTTAGCTATTCCTTTTAAGGAGTGCGAAAATAATTTTGCTTTCACTATTTCAGGATCAATGTTTGGGGCCCCTAGGGTTTTTGCATGAATCTTCAAAGATTTTAAGATGCCAATGAGCAGCTTCTACATTCCCATTAAAAATTATTACAGACTATGGCCCCCAACACCTTAGGATCAATGTTGCAATCAAACTTGTTTGCGAATAGACTTGTTCCCAACTTAACTTTTTATTTTTCCTAGTCATGTTTAATAAAAGGTTGAAATTAACTTTTATGTGTTTTTGTGTTTTGAAAAAAACTTAAAGGACTAAAAACAATACAAAATGAAATACTTTAAAAATCTAAAAGGAGAATAAAAAGCTCACACTGGTGCAACCTCCCCAAGCTTGGGTTATTGCACAAGTTGATGAACATGACGGTGCCGGAAAATAAGCAGTTGTCGTGGGAGTTACCTTGCTCTTCAAACTTGATGAGGATGCAGTTGTGATGTACCTCCGCTAATTCCTCGGCAACGACACCAGAAAATAGTCTTGATGGCAACAAACGTGGCCACATTTTGTTGGGACTCCAAGTGCAGAGTGTTGTAGCAATCTTATTTTCCCCACAAGGGTGACTCGAGGGTTTATATCAAACTCTCGAGGAATTGGTTATGAAGGATATGTGTCTTCTCCTCTTCGATCAACCTATAAAGCAAAATAATTTGTCTTGTGTCCCTAACTCCACCAAGTGGTTGTCAAACACAAGGTTTCGTACCAGTAATATGAAATAAAATAAAATGTAAACTGAAATTAAAATAGTAAATAAAGTAAAGTAATGCAAACTAGATGATATGGAAGATAGTAGAGTTGTTTTGGGGTTTTATAAGTGATTGCAAGTAGAGAAAATATTTTTGTATTTTCGAAATTATAAATTGCATAAATTATAAAGGATAGTAGATGCAATGGAAAGGTGTTTCTTATGATAAAAATCAGACCGGGGTTCATGGGTTCACTTGTATACTCTCTTTTTAGGTTGTAGTGATCACAAAACAATTTATCAATGATAAAGATTCATGGAAATTCTATAGGTTCTTGATAAAATGAATTAATATGGGCATGCCATTCTAATATTGAGATGGAATACATCTCTCTCTTATACTCCTCAAGAAAAGGAAATCTCCATGCAATCTTGAGTTAAGAACAAATCATAGTATAGCTTTAAGCAATATTATATGATGTTTGAAATACAAATATGCTACCTTGATTTAACAAGGTCATCACACTGTCACGTGATAACCATAGCACATGATTTTACTTTACCCCTAGTGATGCAGCAGAAGAAAGGTAAAAACCAAAGTAGATCTTGAATATTAATTGTCACAATTCAATCTCCACCCCCATGCTAATCCATCTAACACACGCATCTCCCATACAAGTTCTTGCATACAAGTTGGATCAAAACAAGCAATGAAGAACAGGGTGCATGATATGCATTTATTAAAACATCTTACACAAAATAGATTCCAATCTCAAATATCAAATCTGAGAACAAAAGATCCACCACATAGAAATTACAAATATGACCATAATCATGTGGGGCATCTCATATGGTACTCATACGTTGCTAATGTATCTATAATTTTTGATGTTCCATGCTTGTTTTATATCTACGTTCTTATGTTTTGTCCACACTTTGGAGTATTTTTATACAATTTCTTGGACTAACCTATTGACAAGATGCCACAGTGCCAGTTGCCTGTTTTCTGCTGTTTTTGGTTCCAAGAAAGTCAGAAAATGAATATTCTCGGAAAAAGCCAAATTCGATATTTTACCGGAATACTCATGGAGCCAGAATACGAGATGGAGAGGGGCCACAGGGTGGCCATACCATGTGGTGGCATGGGTCCACCCTGGCCGCGCCACCTGGTGGTGTGGGTGTCAACTCCCGGATTTTTAATCCCATATGCCTATTATGCCATACCTTGCAATGACAAGATTACCATTTTTGCGAGACATAACGGATTGGATATAACAGTACATCATCCATTACAAACCATACATAAGGTCTTACACAAATAAGGATCTCATGATCCAGTCTTAATACAACAAGCAGCGGAAATAAAAGATAAGCGTAGCGGTGGGGTCCATCTTCAGGGGCACAGGCAATGCTGATGAAGGCAGATAGTCCTAGTTATCATAACCATCCTGCTGTCCATCATCTTGATAGTCTCCTTCATAGTCTGGCCATGAGAATAGCCAGGGACAAAAGCCATGAGTACTATTTAAGTACTCGCAAACTACCACTAACAAGTAGTATAGTTCTAAGTTAAAGTGCTAAGTCTAAGTTTAACTATAAAGTTAAGTTTGAAACCTAAGATGAGTTTAGAATCAAAGAAAGATAAAATAAAGTTCTAGAATCACTTAAGTTGGGAAGCTATTGTCATAAACACAACCCTGTTGTGGTTAAGTCCAGATTCATCATTCATTTCATAAGTCATTTTGAAAACATCTGACAACGAAACAGTATGGCCATTCCAACTGTCCATAACCACGGACGCGGCTATTCGAATAGTTTGACACTCTACAGAGGTGGTACACTTTCACCACAAGATTCGATACATACATGGGGATAACCCTGAATCATCATACTTAGTATGCAGATAATCAAACATAACCTTCCCTTTACACACCCTAGTATAAGCACCTATCCTATGAGCATGGCCTCCCAACCATGAGCATCTGTCATCTTGGGCACTGCATAGGTGGACAACATTGAGAGGTAGCCTCAGCTCAAACCTCTCCTGAGAACTAATACTAATGCATATAAACTTCCGGCTAAGCCTTACCCAATTTAGGTAATGTGGTTGTACGATAAATTTGGAATGGTATCGCATCCGAATCCAACCATCAGTTTTATAAAAGGGTTAAGGCTCATGCCTCAACATTCTCATCATCATAAACCATTTGTGTTTCTCAACACATGTCAAAACATCTCAATAGAATGACTCATCATTCCAAGGTTTTCACAATTCATTTTCACCCATTGTTCCCATCTATAGTGACTCAAGTTTTTATCTACTCTAAACTACTAAGTTAAGAGTGTTCACTAAGGTGGAATTGATAGGTTCAATCTCATGCCATAGAATGACATCTAAAGGTTTCTAAATAAGTCAAGTTTTATACTCTTTATGCTACCTTCAAAACAAGTAAAGAACTTTGGGTAAATTAAAGGAAGTAAAGCTTGAAACTAAGACTTGGGGTAACTAATAGTCAAGGTAGTGTAACCAAAGCATGCCTAAAGCATCTTCACTAAACCATCTAGTTTAATCCTAGCTTGCTAAGCATTATACTTGCAAGTGTTAGCTTGCATTGTTAATGGTGGATTTCCTTGTGCACTGCAGTGGTTAAAGTTTTCTTCTTCTTCTTGGTAGAACTCCTCCTTCTCGAAAGCTTGGTCGGTACTATCGTCTATAAATACATACGGAGTACACAATCACCAAACAATACTTAACTAGTCTAATAAGCACTCTAAGGCATATAGTTGCTGATCTATTATCATCACAAGCATCACAAGTTTAATTCAATAGTTTCATCCTTTTTATTTTAAAAGTAATTTCTACTCATTGAAAAATTAACTAAGATTTAATATTCCCACTTAAAATATGGGATCATGTGGACACATGTCATCACCACATATTCTAACATGTGGGAATGTGATTTAAGGGTTGGATCAAAATTACTTTGGTTTAAGTTCATTATTTAATGATTTAAAGTGACTAGAAATGCCTATATAGCATTATTTTGGTACTAGTCCAAAGTTACTGCATGTGAACTTTAATATTATTACATATTCAGATAGATATGGTGAAATGTGATTTTTGAGAGTTGGAATCAACTCAAAAGCTATCTTGGTTGATTTTATAAAAATGTTGCAAGGTGCAAAAGCTTTTGTCTTATTATTTTTACTAGGAGAGATCTATAGATCTAATTGAATTAAATCCAATGGTCTTGGATAGATCATTTCAATACCTTTCATGTAAAATTGGTTTCATGCAATTTGGATTTGTAAATCTCTCTGAATTGATTTTCAAACTCAGAGACAGAACTAGGTTTAAACTAAAAAGAAAAATCCTAATTCAAACTAACTGGGTCGCGCGGGAAACGCTAACGGGCCGGCCCAGTGTCACTCCGCAGCGCGGGGCTCAGCTGACAGGGGGGTCCACCAGTCAGCGGCTCATAACGCGCGAAGCGGTACGGGGCGATGTGGGACGTTGGATTAGAGTGGGGATCAACAGTCGTGGATCATCGTCGACGACGGACCTGTCGCCGGCGAGCTCTAACCCTAGCGGCTCGGTGGGGGTGCATAGGGGGCGTACCAGGGCTCTAGCAACAACGGCGAGGCGGGCAAACGGACTGGTGGTCGACGACGAGCTCAGGGACGGTCGAGGCAGCTCCAGGGGTGGTCGCAATCAGCAGCACCCTTCTCCTCCAGAGGCGGCCTGCTCCGATGCAATTTCGGTGAGCTGCTGCTCCCCTTGCTCCGGCTAGAGGTGTGGGACGATCAGATAGGTGAGGGCAGTGGAGTGGTGTGCTGCAAATGGCTGGGGGTGTCCTCCTTTTATAGGCTCGACGGCGAGACCGAGAGGGATGGGCAGGCGACGGTGGTGACATGGCTACGGGCTTCTAGCGGCATGACTGCGGACGGCGATCGACGCGCGATCTCCTGGTGGTGCTCTAGGAAGTGAATGCAGGCTTAGGGGCGGTGGTATGCGGTCGGGGGAAGCTGGCGCTCTGAGCGGCAGAGGCGGCGGTGTCCACGGCGAGCGGTGGCTGTGTTGCGTTGGGCGGCAAACGGGCATGTCCGACGTGTTCCCTGGGTCATGGCGAAGCGGTGGGCGCGGGGGCTGCGGTCGAGCGACGGCTTGTGCACGCGTGTCGGGCGTGGTGCTCTGGCGCGTGCTCGGCATGGTAAAGTGGCACTGGGCGCGGGGATTGCTCAGTGGTCCACGGCTTGGCCTGGCTCGGGGAGGGGACAGTGGGCGATGGTGAGGTGCTGGCTAGCTGCTAGACATGGAGAGAGAGGGGGAGCTGGACTGCTGCAGCGGGGCAAGGTGTGGCCAGCGAGTTGGTGCTCGGCATGGCCTTGCATTGCTACTAGGGTGGTAGGAGATGGGGTTTAAAGGCTATGGTTAGATCATTTGGGGACAGAGGGAGGGTTTTGAGGAAATTTGGGTGCAAAACCCTGTTGCAAATAGTGAGCTAGGTTTAGAGTTTAATCCTGCCTGCCAAGTGTTTGATAAAATGGCCGCAAGAAATAAACTTTGGAATTTTGGGTTCAAAAATTTTGAGTGGTCTCCACTAGTACTAGGTAGTCTCTGGTTGCAAGGGTTTTGAAAATGGAGTTCATTTGGATGGTTTTTGAAATAGGGGTGATCTAGGCATATGCATTGAATTCAATTTTAAACTGTCATTTAAAATTAGCATTTGAATGTTTTTAGCAGATCACAAGGTGGGCCTTGGTATCTCATTATGTGTACAAAGATCCAGAATTATTTCTGTTAAGTTTTGAGTACTAGGAATAGCCAAAGTAGGCATGATAGTTAATTTGGCCAAAATGACCGTTCAATTCATTTATTCATTTTGAGTTGTTTTTCTTTGGGAAAAGTTTGGGAATGATTTAGATGATTTTTATTTCACCTAAGAATCATTTTACAAGCAATGAATCACAGAACCATGGCAATTCAAATCAACTCCTAATCTAAATGCACATACACATGAATGCTTTCATATTTTTAATTGGAAAAGTTTTTGTTAACCCCAAATTTGATGATTTGGATCTTAATAACCTTGGATTAAAGTTTTGGGATGTTACAAACCTTCCCTCCTTAAACAAAATCTCGTCCCGAGATTTACAAGGAAAACTAGGAACTAAAGAGATCTGGGAACTCTGTCCTAATGTAATCTTCTCGCTCCCAAGTGGCTTCCTCCTCTATATGATTGCTCCACTGAATCTTGAGAAACTTGATACTCCGGGTCCTGGTGGTTCTGTAAGCTTCCTCTAGGATACGGATGGGCACTTCACGATATGTCAGGTCATTGTTGATTTCTACAGCTCTGTGATCGATGTTCTTGAAAACTTCAGTCTTCTCGGGCACTTCCAAACATTTGAGAAGTAACGAGACATGGAACACAGTGTGGATGGCTGACATCTCTTCAGGTAGATCCAGCTGATACGATACTTCTCCTCGACGGTTCAGAATTTTGAAGGGCCCGATATATCTGGGGGCTAACTTTCCTTTCAGACTAAAGTGTTGGGTTCCTTTCAATGGTGAAACCTTGAGATATAAAAAATCTCTTACTTTGAAAGTCAGGTCTCTCCTTCTCTTGTCAGCATAACTCTTCTATCTGGATTGGGTGGTCTTGAGGTGCTCACGCACTTTGTGAACCTTCTCTTCGGCTTCTCGAAGAATGTCGGGTCCAAAGATCTGACTCTCTCCTACTTGCGACCAATTCAAAGGGGTGTGACACTTCCTTCCGTATAGGAATTCAAATGGTTCCATTTGCAAATTAGCTTGATAACTGTTGTTATATGAGAATTCTGGGAAAGGCAGGCAGTCTTCCCATTTTGATCTGTATTCCAACACACAAGCTCTAAGCATATCCTCTAGGATATAGTTGACTCTCTCAGTCTGTCCATCAGTTTGCGGGTGATAAGCGGTACTGAAGTTCAACTTCCCAAGTTGAACTGGACTTTCTACAAAAATCTTGAGGTAACTAGGTTCCTCGGTCTGATACTATGGTCTTGGGTGTTCCATGCAGACTAACAATCCTAGCAATGTACAACTCTGCTAGCTTCGCACTCTGGTATGTAGTCTTCACAGGTATAAAGTGGGCTACCTTGGACAGTCTATCAACTATGACCAAGATTGAGTCATTTCCCCTACTGGAAGTAGGCAAACCGGTGATAAAGTCCATTCCGACGGAATCCCATTTCCATTCCAGAATCTGCAATGGTTGCAACAGTCTTGCAGGTCTCTGATGCTTTGCTTTGACTCTTTGACAGATATCACACTTGGCGATATAGCTTCCGATTTCTCTCTTCATCTTGTGCCACCAAAATTGATCTTTCAAATCCTGATACATCTTCGTTCCTCCAGGGTGGACAGAATAAAGAGTACCATGAGCTTTCGTCATGATAACTTGCTTCAGCTCTGAATCTGCTGGCACACAGATACGTCCCTTGTACCACAGTACGCCTTCTTCGTCTTCAGTGAATCCAGGTACCTTTCCTGTACTAATACGACGTTTGATTCTGTCGATGCTTTCATTCCCCTTCTGGGCTTCCTTGATTTGGCTAATCAAAGTGGGTTGAAGTTCAATGCTAGCTAAGAATCCTTTGCTAACTAACTCAGTTCTGAATTTCTCCAACTCTTCATACAAACTTGGTTGCTTCTCCTTGATCATGGTGTTTATCCTACACGGCAATCTGCTAAGAGCATCCGCTGCCACATTGGCTTTGCCAGGGTGATAGTGAATGTCAAGGTCATAATCCTTGATTAACTCTATCCATCTCATTTGCCTCATATTTAGCTCTTTCTGAGTGAAAATTACTTCAAGCTCTTGTGATATGAGTAAATCTCACAGCGATTACCCATCAGATAATGACGCCATGTCTTCAATGCTAGAACCATAGCTGCTAGCTCAAGATCATGGGTCGGATAGTTCTGCTCATGCTGATTTAGTTGTCGAGACAGATACGCGATGACTTTGCCTTCTTGCATCAATACACATCCTAGACCAATCTTGGATGCGTCACAATACACATCAAACGGCTTCTTGATGTCTGGCATGACCAATATTGGGGCTGATATCAATCTCTTCTTTAGCTCCTGAAAACTGGCTCCATTCAAACTTCTTGTCCTTCTTCAACAATTGGGTCATGGGTCTGGCGATGCTCGAGAATCCTTTTACGAACTTGCGGTAATATCCCGCTAATCCGAGAAATGCACGGACTTGGGTTTGAGTGGTTGGGGCTTCCCATTCTTCGACATCTTTGATCTTGGCGGGATCAATAGAGACTCCTCCGGCAGACACAATATGTCCTAGGAATCCTACTTCTTTCAACCAAAACTCACACTTGCTGAACTTGGCATATAGTTGATGCTCTCTCAGGGTTTCTAGAATGATTCTCAGATGTTGCTCATGCTCTTCTTCTGACTTGGAGTACATAAGAATGTCGTCGATAAACACAACTATAAACTTATCTAGGAAATTCATAAAGATCTTAATCATGAGATTCATGAAATAAGCAGGGGCATTGGTTAATCCAAAAGACATAACCATATACTCGTATAAACCATAGCGAGTAGTAAAGGCGGTCTTCAGAATATCAATTGCACGAATCTTAAGTTGGTGATAACCAGTCCTAAGATCAATCTTTGAGAATACCTGGGCTCTAGTCAACTGATCAAATAGATCCTCTATCTTTGGCAAAGGGTACTTGTTCTTGATGGTGACATCATTCAACTTTCTGTAATCTGTGCACAAACGATTGCCTCCATCTTTCTTGTCGACGAATAACACTAGTGATCTCCATGGCAAAGCACTTGGTTGAATCAAGCATTTCTCTAACATGGCATCCAACTGCTTCTTCAGTTCCACTAACTCTGAGGGGTTCATGCTATAGGGTCTCTGGGCTATGGGTCCGGTTCCAGGGATTAGTTCGATGATGAACTCAATATCCCTATCCGGGGGCATACCTGGCAATTCATCTGGGAATACGTCGGGGTATTCACAGACTACTCTGACTTGGTCAATGGTGGGCAGGGCTACACTCTTGTTGCACTTGAATTGACGGGGTAAGGTTTCCGAGATATGCTCTATTGTTACTCTAGAGCTACTGGTCATGGTGATTGCTTTCTTAGCATAGTCTATCAGTCCTTTATGTCTTGACATCCAATCCATACCTAGTACTACTTCCAATCCTTTGGTTCCAAGTACAATTAGGTTGGCATAAAAATCTATCCCATGTATTCTGATAGGCACAGCTTTGCAAATTTTTCTAGCTTTGGTTGTTGAACCAGGGATTTGAACTATCATGACATGCTTCAGGTTGGTTGGGTGAATCTTACTAGTGCATGCAAATTCTTCAGTGACAAATGAATGCGATGCTCCCGAATCAAACAACACTCTTGCTAAAACTTAGTTGACAGAAAACATACCCAGCACTATATCTGGCGCTTCCAGAGCTTCTTCTGCGTTCATGTGGAAGAGACGACCGTTGCGGCTGTGAGGATTCCCTGGGGCAAACCTTCTCCCTGGTTGAACACGACGCTACTGCTGAGCTGGGGCATTCACATTGGCATTGGCGGCAGTCTTCTTAGGACACTCATTGGAGTAGTGACCCTTCACTCCACACTCGAAACAAGTGATCTGGGACTTGTCCTTTGCTGCGACAGGCACAACATTGCTGCCAGTTCTGGGTGCAGTGTTGTTGTTGTTGTTGCTCTTGGGAGGTGCACGGTTGAAATTGTTGGTGTTGCTGGAGTTGTGATTGTTTCCTCCGGACTTCACATTGCCTCTGCTATGGTTGGGGTAGCTTGGGCGAGACATTGGGGGTCGATTGTTCCTTGGTGCATATCCCAGTGAGGGGTTGGGACGGTACTTCTGGTGACTACTGGATCCAGACTGCTGCATCATACGACGCTTGCGGTTGTCGTTTGCCTGGTTAATCTTCCCTTCCATCTGAATGGCAGAGTCGACTAGCTCTTCGAGATCCTCGAAATGGATGTTGACGAGGACTGTCTGCATCTCATCATGCAGTCTGTTCAAGAATCTCTCCTTCTTCTTGGCCTCTGTGTTGATCTCATCAGGTGCATATCTGGTAAGTGACAGTAATTTGTCACGGTACTCCACCACCGTCATTCTTCCTTGCTTCAATTCGCGGAACTCATCCCTCATTCGGTTGACTAGACCTTGCGGTACGTGGGTGCGGCTAAACTTGACTTTGAAAGCTTCCCATGTCATCACTTGACCATGGTTCATCAGGTGGATATTGTTCCACCAAGCTCTTGCATCTCCTGCCAGATAGTGAGTGGCGAATAGAACTTTCTCATTTTCATCAACTCTTGCAACTTCTAAGTTGTTTTCCATTGTCTACAACCAGTCATCGGCATCTAATGGGTTTTCTGACGTGCTAAAGATTGGGGGATTGGTATTCTGGAAGTTCTTCAGCTTGGATCCTTGATGATCCTGATTTCCATGCCCTTGGTTATTGAGAGCCATCTGGGCGATCTATTGCAGTGTTGCTAAGTTGGCTTGGCATTCGACCCTGCTTGCTTCTCTGTCTGCGATGAGATTCTGCAAGATCTGCAGCATTGGGTCTTGCGACGAGCTGCTCCCTCCTTGGTTTCCACGAGTCATCTGAAGATTGAGGTAGATACGGGGGTAAGAGGGAAATTTCTAAGGTTCAGGGTTTTGGTTTCAAAGCTAAAACTTTGAGTTTAACTCAGGTTTTGCAACTAACTCCATTTCATTCATGCAAACAAGCACACGACACAACACACACCACAATAAACAAAGGAAACAGATGGTTTGAAGAACCATTCTGCAAGCTATGATATAGTGGGACCGATACATCTCCTGCTACAACAGTGATCTAGTGCATCTACTCATCGTCGATGAAGTCGGATTCATCATCGTTAGTGTAGAAGTCCACAGCATCCTCCTCCAGAAAGTCATCATCGTTGCTGAGGTAAGAATCCATGTCTCCCTGGATGTCTTCACCCTCCTCTTCTTCCTCCTTTGCTGCAAGCTGAGCTTCCTGCTCCTTTACGGTCTTCTCGAGGTCGGCCACCTTCTTGCAAAGACGGGCGATGGTGTGATCCTTCTTTGCACGCTGGCGGCGGAGAGACTGGCGATCCTGGACGAGCAGTGCGAAAGTCTGGGCCTTCTGGTCGGCAATGGCACGGTTTTGGTTGGCTAACTCTCTAGCATTGTCCAGCTCCTTCTAACGGTCATACAACAGGAAGTCGAGGTTCTCCACTTGGCGCTTCAGTGCTGGATGACTTGGCATCTCCATCGGCATTCCCATGAAGTCACCTCTTGTATAGTGAGCAAAACGGGTTCCTTGGATTTGATTGACGCTGAGGGCACATAGACGTGCGAGAGCTTCATGCATTGCCCTGGCTAATCCATCTAGCCAGTTGTTCTCTCTCACGGATAACTGAATTCTCCCAGAAGTTGGTGCTTCGATGCTTCCTCTAAGATCCGCGGTGACTAGCCACTGTAAGTCTCCTCCTGGGAGTCCTGGAAGTTGAGCTCCAAGAAACTCCGGATGTGGGTGTCCCAGTAACTCTGACAGTGAATCCAGATCCCTCTCAAAGATCAGCTGACCTCCATTTCCCAACTGGTAGAACTTGCTAAACTGAGACTCCATCTACAAGAATTTAGGATGAGGAAGTTAGTGAAGTGATCAAGTGTGTCAAATTTTAAGTAGTAATGTAAGAATTTTGAGGCATATGAATTTTTGAGAAAGAATGAGTTCTCAAGGAAAAGAGAGGAGATAGTTTTTCATAAATACTCACTTTGGTTTTGAAACTAAGTTTTTGTTCGGACGTCCATTCTAACTAGGGTCTCCTATGGTCAGGATGGCTCTGATACCAACTTGTCAACACCCGGATTTTTAATACCAGATGCCCGTTATGCCATACCTCGCAATCCCAGGATTACCATTTTTGCGAGACATAACGGATTGGATATCACACTACATCATCCATTACAAACCATACATAAGGTCTTACACAAATAAGGATCTCATGATCTAGTCTTAATACAACAAGCAGCGGAAATAAAAGATAAGCGTAGCGGTGGGGTCCATCTTCAGGGGCACAGGCAATGCTGACGAAGGCAGATAGTCCTAGTTATCATAACCGTCCTGCTGGCCATCATCTTGATAGTCTCCTTCATAGTCTGGCCATGAGAATAGCCAGGGACAAAAGCCATGAGTACTCTTTAAGTACTCGCAAACTACCACTAACAAGTAGTATAGTTCTAAGTTAAAGTGCTAAGTCTAAGTTTAACTATAAAGTTAAGTTTGAAACCTAAGCTGAGTTCAGAAGCAAAGAAAGATAAAATAAAGTTCTAGAATCACTTAAGTTGGGAAGCTATTGTCATAAACACAACCCTGTTGTGGTCAAGTCAAGATTCATCATTCATTTCATAAGTCATTTTGAAAACATCTGACAACGATACAATATGGCCATTCCAACTGTCCATAACCACGGACGCGGCTATTCGAATAGTTTGACACTCTACAGAGGTGGTACACTTTCACCACAAGATTCGATACATCTGTCAGGGATAACCCTGAATCATCATACTTAGTATGTAGATAATCAAACATAACCTTCCCTTTACACACCCTAGTATAAGCACCTCTCCTATGAGCATGGCCTCCCAACCATGAGCATCTGTCATCTTGGACACTGCATAGGTGGACAACATTGAGAGGTAGCCTCATCTCAAACCTCTCCCGCGAGGGAACTAATACTAATGCATATAAACTTCCGGCTAAGCCCTACCCAATTCAGGTAATGTGGTTGTACAATAAATTTGGAATGGTATCGCATCCGAATCCAACCATCAGTTTTATAAAAGGGTTAAGGCTCATGCCTCAACATTCTCATCATCATAAACCATTTGTGTTTCTCAACACATGTCAAAACATCTCAATAGAATGACTCATCATTCCAAGGTTTTCACAATTCATTTTCACCAATTGTTCCCATCTATAGTGACTCAAGTTTTTATCTACTCTAAACTACTAAGTTAAGAGTGTTCACTAAGGTGGAATTGATAGGTTCAATCTCATGCCATAGAATGACATCTAAAGGTTTCTAAATAAGTCAAGTTTTATACTCTTTATGCTACCTTCAAAACAAGTAAAGAACTTTGGGTAAAGTAAAGGAAGTAAAGCTTGAAACTAAGACTTGGGGTAACTAATAGTCAAGGTAGTGTAACCAAAGCATGCCTAAAGCATCTTCGCTAAACCATCTAGTTTAATCCTAGCTTGCTAAGCATTATACTTGCAAGTGTTAGCTTGCATTGTTAATGGTGGCTTTCCTTGTGCACTGCAGTGGTTGAAGTTTTCTTCTTCTTCTTGGTAGAACTCCTCCTTCTCGAAAGCTTGGTCGGTACTATCGTCTATAAATACATATGGAGTACACAATCACCAAACAATACTTAACTAGTCTAATTAGCACTCTAAGGCATATAGTTGATGATCTATTATCATCACAAGCATCACAAGTTTAATTCAATAGTTTCATCCTTTTTATTTTAAAAGTAATTTCTACTCATTGAAAAATTAACTAAGATTTAATATTCCCACTTAAAATATGGCATCATGTGGACACATGTCATCACCACATATTCTAACATGTGGGAATGTGATTTAAGGGTTGGATCATAATTACTTTCATTTAAGTTCATAATTTAATGATTTAAAGTGACTAGAAATGCCTATATAGCATTATTTTGGTACTAGTCCAAAGTTACTGCATGTGAACTTTAATATTATTACATATTCAGATAGATATGGTGAAATGTGATTTTTGAGAGTTGGAATCAACTCAAAAGCTATCTTGGTTGATTTTATAAAAATGTTGCAAGGTGCAAAAGCTTTTGTCTTATTATTTTTACTAGGAGAGATCTATAACTCTAATTGAATTACACCCAACAGGCTTGGATAGATCATTTCAATACCTTTCGGGCAAAGTTGGTTTCATGCAATTTGGATTTGTAAATCTCTCTGAATTGACTTTCAAACTCAGAGACATAACTAGGTTTAAACTAAAAAGAAAAATCCTAATTCAAACTAATTGGATCACGCGGGAAACGCTAACGGGCCGGCCCAGTGTCACTCTGCAGCGCGGGGCTCAGCTGACAGGGGGTTCACCAGTGAGCGGCTCATAACACGCGAAGCGGTACGGGGCGATGTGGGACGTTGGATTAGAGTGGGGATCAACGGCTATGGATCGTCATCGACGACGGACCTATCGCTGGCGAGCTCTAACCCTAGCGGCTCGGTGGGGGTGCAGAGGGGGTGTACCAGGGCTCCAGCAACGACGGCGAGGCGGGCAAACAGACTGGTGATCGACGGCGAGCTCAGGAACGGTTGAGGCAGCTCCGGGGGTGGTCGCAATCAGTGGCGCCCTTCTCCTCTAGAGGCGGCCTGCTCCGGTGCAATTCCGGCGAGCTGCTGCTCCCCTTCTTCCGGCTAGAGGTGTAGGACGATCAAAGAGGTGAGGGGAGTGGAGTGGTGTGCTGCAAATGGCTGGGGGTGCCCTCCTTTTATAGGCTCGACGGCGAGACCGAGAGGGATGGGCAGGCAACGGTGGCAACATGGCTACGGGCTGCTAGCGGCATGGCTGCGGGCGGCGATCGACACGCGGTCTCCTGGCGGTGCTCTAGGAAGTGAATGCGGGCTTAGGGGCGGTGGTATGCGGTCGGGGGCAGCTGACGCTCTAAGCGGCAAAGGCGGTGGTGTCCACGGCGAGCGGTGGCTGTGGTACGTTGGGCGGCGAACGGGCATGTCCGGCGTGTTCCTTTGGTCGTGGCGAAGCGGTGGGCGCGGGCTGCGGTCTAGCGGCAGCTTGTGCACGCGGCTCGGCATGGTACTGGCAACCGTGGCGCAGGGATTGCTCGGTGGTCCACGGCTTGGCCTGGCTCGGGGAGGGGACAGTGGGTGGCGTGAGGTGCTGGCTAGCTGCTAGACATGGAGAGAGAGGGGGAGGTGGTCTGCTGCAGCGGGGCAAGGTGTGGCCGGTGAGTTGGTGCTCGGCATGGCCTTGCATTGCTACTAGGGTGGTAGGAGATGGGGTTTAAAGGCTGTGGTTAGATCATTTGGGGACATAGGGAGGGTTTTGAGGAAATTTGGGTGCAAAACCCTGTTGCAAATTGTGAGCTAGGTTTAGAGTTTAACCCTGCCTGCCAAGTGTTTGATAAAATGGCCGCAAGAAATAAACTTTGGAATTTTGGGTTCAAAAATTTTGAGTGATCTCCACTAGTACTAGGTAGTCTCTGGTTGCAAGGGTTTTGAAAATGGAGTTCATTTGGATGGTTTTTGAAATAGGGGTGATCTTGGCATATGCATTGAATTCAATTTTAAATTGTCATTTAAAATTAGCATTTTAATGTTTTTAGCAGATCACAAGGTGGGCCTTGGTACCTCATTATGTGTACTAGCAAGGGGTGCAAAGATCCAGAATTATTTCTGTTAAGTTTTGAGTACTAGGAATAGCCAAAATAGGCATGATAGTTAATTTGGCCAAAATGACCATTCAATTCATTTATTCATTTTGAGTTGTTTTTCTTTGGGAAAAGTTTGGGAATGATTTAGATGATGTTTATTTCACCTAAGAATCATTTTACAAGCAATGAATCACAGAACCATGGCAATTCAAATCAACTCCTAATCTAAATGCACATACACATGAATGCTTTCATATTTTTAATTGGAAAAGTTTTTGATGACCCCAAATTTGATGATTTGGATCTTAATAACCTTGGATTAAAGTTTTGGGATGTTACAGTGGGCCCCCTGGCCGCCCACCGACCTTGCATCTTCGCTTATAAGATGCCTCCCGATGCAAAAACCCTAGATCGTCCAGCCTCGAGCCATGAAAAGTTCCACAGCGCCGCCGCCACCGAAGGGGAGATTCGGGGGACAAAAAATCTCTGTTCCAGCACCCTGCCGAGACAGGGAAGTGCCCCCGGAGCCATCTCCATCGATCTCCACCACCATCTCCATCACCGTTGCTGATTCCCATGATGATGAGGGAGTAGTTCTTCCTCGAGGCTAAGGGCTCTACAGGTAGCTATGTGTTCATCTCTCTCTATGCGTGATCATATTGTGATCATAAGCTTTGTAATCAAGTATATCTACCTTGCTACTCAAGTGCTTTATTAGATCTCTGCTCTCTCCATGTGTGTGAAGTTGATAGTGTGCACACCATGGTGGCACTTAGGCTAGAGATTACAAATACTTGTTATGAGTTATATTTGGAGTTGGATGTCTTTATGAAATTTTGGTGTTTGTTGGAACCATCTAGTGCTCAAGGTGATAGTGTGAGGTTATCTAGATGGGAAAGGCTTACTTTGAGGAGTGCTATTATAGCCCTACCATGGATTAGAGTGTCCAACCAGAGAGTAGTTCAGAGTAGTATCATAAAGAGAAGATATTTATATGAGAGTGTTCACTAGCGAAAGTATCATCCCTAGGCCTTGTTTCTAAGCATTGAAACACCGTTTGCAACTAGATTTGTTACATGTTTGCTTGCTTCCATCTTTATTTCAGTTTGCCTTTAATCTCTTCCACGCCATCAAGCTATTTTCTGGCACCGTTGTCTTATATCTATACCAGTTGTATTTCACTATCTCTTCGCCGAACTAGTGCACCTATACACCTGACAAGTGTATTGGGTGTGTTGGGGACACAAGAGACTTCTTGTATCTTGATTGCAGGGTTTCTTGAGAGGGATACCTTTGACCACTTCCTCCCTAAGTTCGATAAACCTTGGGTGATCCACTTAAGGGAAACTTGTTGTTGTTCTACAAACCTCTACACTTGGAGGCCCAACAATTGTCTACAAGAATAGAAGTGCGTAGACATCAAGCTATTTTCTGGCACCGTTGCCGGGGAGGTAAGGTAAAAGGTACTCACATCCTCCGGTGTGAGTGCTCGAAGTTATTTCCTTTAGATTCTGCAATTTTGTCTTTTTTGTTTCTTGTTTTCACTAGTTAGGCTTAATGGAAAACAACAAAAATATTAGAGAGCTTTTTAGTATTTTTCCTAAGTTAGAACATGAATGGTCCTAAAAGAAAATTAAAAAACCCACGGAACTTTCTTTGCATGCTAATAGCAATGTTATTAGTATGAATCTTTTGAACACCTTTGTTACTAATGCTATGGAAACGTCTAAGCTTGGGGAAGTTAGTTTTTATGAAAAGGATCTTTTTAATTCCCCAGCTTTAAAGAAGAAAATTTGCTCTGATGATACTTTATCGCCCACATGTGGTAATTCTAATGATACTTGTGATATTTTAAATCCACATACTGAAAGCATCCCTTTTAAAATACCTATAAAAATTATTGAACGTGTTATGAATAACTGTTATTTTGGAGATGGAACTGTCCATCCAGGTGATCATTTACTCTTTATACACGAATTATGCGAGTTGTTCAAGTGTACAGGTATTTCAATGAACCAAGTTAATAGGAAGCTATTCCCTTTTTCACTTAAGGGCAAAGCAAGGGAGTAGTATAAGCTACTAGATGATCCTCATCATTTGGAGTGGAAGGAACTTGAATCTCTCTTTTACTCTAAATTTTATCCTCCTCATGAAATTCATAAAGATAGGAATTACATTTATAATTTTCATCCACATGATGGAGAAAGTATTGCCCAAGCATGGGGAAGATTGAAGTCACTAATGCTTAAATGTCCCATTCATGAGCTCCCTGGTAATATTGTTATTAATAATTTCTATGCGAGGCTTTCAGGACATTACAAGGACTATCTAGATACTTGTTTAGAGGGATCCTTCACGAGTAAGGAGGTCAAAGCTAAGTGGGATCTTCTTGAAACAATTCAAAGCAATACCAAAGATTGGGATAACAACAAAGGTAAAGAACCAGGTATAAACTATGAGTATGATTGCATTAAGTATTTCGTTGAAACTGCTGATTTTCAAGAGCTTAGTGCTAAATATGGTCTTGATCCTAAAATTCTTATTGATTGTTTTAGAACCTTTGCTTCTCATATTAATGCTCCAAAAGAAAAATGGGACATGTATCATGAGCCTTTTAAAGACAATTGCAGGGAAAATGAAATTGTTATTAATGATAGCAATAAACATGCTCAAACCTCTGAAAGTACTATTTCTTATAAGCATGTTAATTTTTGTGGAATACATAGACCTTGTGAGAATAATCAAATTGAAGAAGAATATTGTATCACCCACAGGAATGAAAAAACTAGAACATGGTATAGGGCTCTAAATGATCTTGGTAAAAAAGTGTGTGCCCTCTATCCTTTTATTTGTGAACTTTGCTTTGAAGTGGGTCATTTTCATTTTTAATTCTCAGGCCATAATAATATCCCTTCTAATCCAATGAGTACTGAAACTTCGTATTGTGATGACATGATCACTCCTAATCAGCATGATGAACTTACATTATTTTGGGTGTGTGAAGAATTATCAAGAAAAACTTCTTTGGTAGATATGAGTGCTTTTGATATGAATGGCGTCCTGCATGGTTATCATCTTTATTTTTTTGATAATTGTCACACAAATACTTACATACAAAATATTATAGAAGATGAGATTTCACTAAAATATGACAGGACTAATATGTGTTTTGATCTTATTAATGAAAAGAAGGAATCCTCCAAAGTTTCTTCTATTGTCTCTAACAATAAACTAGGGTATATGTAGAAGCTTCCTTTCAATCCTCTCCCTCCTAAAGAGAAGAAGAAAAAAAGAAAAGAAGGAGTAAAAGAAGAGAGGAAACGGTATTTTCCCCTAAGCATGTTGCTCCTATTATAGTTTTTGATGAGTCTAAACTCGATAATGTTCCTATGCCTATTACCTATAGTAGTGATCAGGATTTGGAAAAGCACACTACTTTTGATATTGAAAATCTCTTTGGTACCAATTCTGAAAATGATGATATTAATAATTTCTATACTATTAGTGTTATCCACGTTCCTTCCAATGATGATATGTTTACAAATGAACACACTTTGGAAGATAACTATTCTATTGCTTATGATGGTACTATACCTCCAATATATGATGATTGCAATGATGAATATGATATTTTCAGTCCACCCACTATTGAGGAGAAAATTAATTATGACTATAATATGCCTCCTATATTTGATGATTATGGTGATGAGAATAATAATGATAGCTATTTTGTTGAATTTGCTACCACTACAATTAATAAGAATGACTATGTTTAGTGGGGAGTATTAATTCTTTTATGCATGTGGCTCATGATAAGAATGTTTCATGTGATAGTTATATTGTTAATTTTATTCATGATGCTACTGAGAGTTATTATGAGAGAGGGAAACATGGTTTTATGTGTCTCAATAATATTAAGTTTCCCCTCTTTATGTTGAAAGTCTTGAAGTTGCACTTGTTTTGCTTTCCTATGCTTGTTGCTTTGTGCTTTCATGACTTGTTTCTTTACAAGATTCCTATGCATAGGAAGTGGATTAGACTTAAATGTTCTTTGAATTTGCTTCTTCATGCTCTCTTTTACTTCAATTCATATTTCCTATGTGAGCTTAAGGGAATATGCCCTGAGAGGCAATAATAAAGTTGTTATTATACATATTCCAAGTATATGATAGATGTTTATTTTACATGCTATAATTGTATCAATTTGGAAACGTTAATACATGTGTGTTTAATAAACAAAAGGAAAGTTCCTAGTTATGTCTCTCTTATAAACTAGCTCGTTGATTAACAAGATGATCCAGGTTTCCTGATCATGGACATTGGATGTTGTTAATAATGAGGTCACAACATTAGTGGAATGATGTGATGAACATTCATCTGAAGTATAGCCTTATGATCAAATTCATTGTGTTTATATTGCTATAACATCTAACAAAGTAATCCTAGTCCTTAGACCATGAGATCATGTTAATCACTAACACTGGAAGAGTATCTTAATAACATCAAACGTCACACCGTGAAGGGGTGATTATAAATGTGGGTTCAGTGCTACGAAAGTGTTATGTAGAGGCTCATGGATCAAGAGTGGGATTTGTCCATCCCGATGATGGATAGATATTCTCTGGGCTTTCTCGGTTATATCACATTGGTTAGCTTGCAAGCAAGTCATAAGATCAATAGAATGTTATATCACAGGAACGAGAAAAGAGTACATGTCGGTAACGAGATTAAACTAGGTATGGAGATACCAAAGATCGAATCTCGGACATGTAATATATCGCGAGACAAAGGGATTTAGTTACTAGTGTTAAAGGTTCTCACGATCAGAGAAGTCATCGTAGAATGTGTAGGAGTCAGTATGGATCTTCAGGTCCCGCTTCTGATTATTGATCTGAGAGGGGTCTCGATCATGTCTACATTATTCATGAACCATAGGGTGACACACTTAAGGGACACCAACACCATTTGGAGCAAATATGTTTTAGACGAATGAATTGGAAAGCGCTGGAATTATTTCAATAGACACCGAAACTGTTTCGGGTGAAATTGTAGAAATTGGTTCTGCATGTAATATTGAAATGTTGCAGGGGGTCTTATGTGAATGTTTGTTAATTAAAGTAATTAACAAAATTCTGAATAAATTTAATAAAAGAGTTTTATTAAATGAGAGAGCTTTAAATTTGTAGAAATTTAATGCATTTAAAGTGGAGACTTTAAAAGAGAATGTTAAGGGTCACTTTTATGTGGAGGGGGTTACCACCACATGAATGGGGAGGTGAGGGGTCGCCCCCCATGGGGCGCCGGCCATGGGGAGGGGTACCCCCCTCCTCCTATAAAAGGCCACCCTCTCACCCTTCTTCCTCACACCTCCTCGTGAAATATCTCTCTCCCCCTCTAGAATTATTCCCCCATGGTCTCAGATTAGCGAGATACATGTTACCGGTGGCATTTCGTCTGGAAGGAGTTGTTGCTTCCGCTGCATCGCTGGAGCAAGGAGGCGGAGGTTGTTTGGTGGCTTGAACGTGTGTGCGAGTGCGGATGCGCTGCTGGTTTGCGCTGCTAGGACTTCCACACGATCTTGAGATCGGCAAGCGAACGACTACATTATCCACGAGTTCCTACTCGTTAACAAAACTTTGTTGTCTTTGAGGGTAAGTTATCTATGGATGTATATCCACCCGTTTCTTGTACCTAGTAGATAGATCTTGGCGTATAGTTCCCAACGTAGGATTTTTTTGTTTTCTATGCTGCGAACCCTTCAGTGGTATCAGAGCCTGATCTATGCGTAGGTGCTTTGCATGGGTAGAACACATAAGAGTATGTGGGCGGTGATGATCATGTTATTGCTTCTTATATGTACTTTGGATATTGGTGGCATAGTGGGATGAAGCGGCCCGGGCCAACCTTACATGTCATCGCACATGAGACCGGTTCCACGACTGACATGCAACTAGTTTTGCATAAGTGGCTGGCGGGTGTCTGTCTCTCCTACTATAGTCAATATCTGATTTACAACGAGTTGCTAATAATTTGGTTATCATCGTTGTGGTTCCATGTTCGTAGGTAAGAACAGTTCTATCTTCCAAAGCCCTAAGCCACGTAAAACTTGCAATTGATAAATTAGTGGCGTCTAGTTTAGATCGCTGCTGGGCTTGTGTCATGATATGGTAATGTTGTAAGTTGATGTATAGTTGATATTCTTTCAACACACCCAACGTGTAAGTTCCATAGACCTTGGTCTTACACACAAAGGAATGGTAAAGATCATACCACGATGCA
This sequence comes from Avena insularis, assembly GCA_023614405.1. NCBI lineage: Eukaryota > Viridiplantae > Streptophyta > Magnoliopsida > Poales > Poaceae > Avena > Avena insularis. The sequence goes on along the minus strand of CM042686.1, from coordinate 421,211,089 downwards.
TATGATAGTGATCAAATGCAAGAACCATATCATTTCACTTTACACATATGATGTTTGCATCTTATATTGCTTGTTTGGCGTTTTAGTAGCATTATAAGATGATCCCTCATTTAAATATCAAGATAAAAATGTGTTCTTCCTTAAGTATGCACCATTCTATGGATCGTGTTTTGAGACACCACGCGATGATCGAGTGTACTCGACTCTGTGCTTTCATACAACGGGTGTAAGATAGTTTTACACACGCGAGTACTAAGGATCTTACTTGGCGAGCCTAGCATGTACAGACATGGCCTCGGAACACGGACCGAAAGGTTAAGCATGAGTCATATAGTTGATATGATGCCCATATAGATGCTCGCCCTTGAAGCTACATCGATTCACGTGATGATCGGACTTGGTGTAGTGAATTTGGTTCATGTAATCACCAAAAAGACACGAGGGGTGTTGTTTTTGAGTGGGAGTTTAGTTGAACTCAATCTATCATAAACTTAGTCTAAATAAACTTTACAAATTCTGTTGTACATGGCACCACCTGCTTTTAATTTCAATGTGTTCATGGAGAAAGAGAAACTTGTTGCGAATGGTAGCAACTTCACCAACTAGGCTATGAATTTGAGGATTCTCCTCTCTGCTGCTAGAAGCGCCGCTAGGCCCCCCACCAGCTCCTGATTCCCTTGACGAGGAAAAGAATGTCTATATAACTCGTCAGGAGGACCACAACTTAGTAAATTGCAGCATACTGTATGGGCTAGAGCCAGAACTTCGAAAGCATTCCGAAAATGGAAATGCCTTTGATACCATGGGTGAATTGAAAATGATTTTCGATACCCATGCTGCCTTAGAGAGTTATAATGCTTCAGAAAAGTTCTTTAGCTGCATGATGGAAGAGAATAGCTCCGTAAGTGAGCACGTACTCAAAATGTCTGGGTACGCCGATAAGCTTGTGTCCTTGGGAATAACGATTCCCATTGACTTAGACATACATCGGTTCTCCAATCTCTGCCACCTAGCTACAAGAGCTTCGTGATGAACTATAACATGCAAGGCATGAAGAAGACTCTCCCCGAGCTTCTGTCAATGCTTAAGACTGCAGATGTGGAGATTAGGAAAGAGTGTTGATGGTCAATAGAACCATCGGTTTCAAAAAAGACAAGAAGGGTAAACAGAAGGGAAAGAAGGGCGGCAAATCTGTTGTTGCGCCTGAAAGGAAATCCCGGGTTGGCCCTAAATCTAATACTGAGTGCTACTATTGTAAGGGGACTGGCCATTGGAAGCGCAACTGTCCCAAGTATTTGGTGGACAAGAAGGCCAGCAAGGCAAACAAAGGTATATGTGATATACATGTTATTGATGTGTACTTGACTAGTACTCGCAGTAGAACCTGGGTATTTGATACCGGATTAGTTGCTAATATATGTAACTCGATACAGGGGATGTGGAACAAGCGACAGCTAGCAAGGGATAAGGTCACGATGCGTGTCGGCAATGGATCAAGAGTTGATGTGATCGCCGTCGGAACGCCGCCTCTCCATATACCATCGGGATTAGTGATAAACTTAAATAATTGTTATTTGGTGCTTGCGCTGAGCATGAACATTGTATCCGGATCGTGTTTATTGCAAAGCGGTTATTCGTTTAAATCAGAAAACAATGGTTGTTCGATTTATATGGATAATATCTTTTATGGTCATGCACCCGTGATGAATGGTTTATTTCTGTTGAATCTCGATAGTACTCATACACACATCCATAATGTTGATGCTAAAAGAATTAAATTTAATGATGATATATCGGCATATATGTGGCACTACCGTCTAGGTCATATTGGCGTTAAACGCATGAAGAAACTCCATTATGATGGAATTTTGGAATCACTTGATTTTGAATCATTTGCTACATGTGAGCCATGCCTTATGGGCAAGATGACTAGAACGCCATTTTCTGGTTCAATGGAACGGGCGGCAGATTTATTGGAAATCATAAATAAGTGTGTTGGCGCGAGGTAGATATCGTTATTTTGTTACTTTCACCGATGATTTGAGTAGATATGGGTATATCTATTTGATGAAACACAAATCTGAAACCTTTGAAAAGTTCAAAGAATTTCAGAATGAAGTGGAAAATCATCGTAATAGAAAGATCAAATTTCTACGGTCTGGCTGTAGAGGTGAGTATCTAAGTTACGAGTTTAGCACACACATGAAAGAGTGTGGAATAGTTTCACAACTCACGCCTGCCGGAACACCACAACGTAATGGTATGTCAGAACGTCGTAATCATACTCTATTGCATATGGTTTGATCTATGATGTCTCTGACTGACTTGCCACTGTCATTTGGGGGTTATGCACTGGAAACCGTTGCATTCACTTCTCAGGCACCGTCTAAATCCGTTGAAACGACACCGTATGAATTATGGTTTGGAAACAAACCTAAGCTGTCATTTCTTAAAGTTTGGGGATGCGTTGTTTATGTGAAGAAACTTCAGCCTGATAAACTCGAACCCAAAGCGGAAAAATGCGTCTTCATAGGATACCCTAAAGAAACAATTGGGTATTCCTTCTATCACAGATCCGAGGGCAAGGTTTTCGTTGCCAAGAATGGATCCTTTCTAGAGAAAGAGTTTCTCGCGAAAGGTGTGAGTAGTCGAAAGGTAGAACTCGTAGAGGTTATTGAACCTTCTCTTCATGGAATGGCGAGTGGCGCAGCGCTGAAGGTTGTTCTGGAGTTAGCTTCACCAAATGAAGAAGGAACTAATGATAATGATCATGAAACTCCGAAAGAGGACACTACCGAACCTCGCAGGTCAAGCAGGACACGTGCAGCTCCTGAGCTGTATGGGAATCCTGTTGTGAATTTCATGGTTGATGAAATGGATGACCCTGCGACATATGAAGAAGCGATGATGAGCCTGGATTCCAATAAATGGCTAGAAGCCATGAAATCCGAGATGGAATCCATGTACGAAAACCAGGTTTGGACCTTGGTGGACTTACCTCATGACTGAAAGGCCGTTGAGAATAAATGGATTTTTAAAAGAAAAACTGATGCTGATGGTAATGTAACCGTCTATAAAGCTCGACTTGTTGCAAAAGGGTTTAGACAAATTCAAGGAGTTGACTACGATGAGACATTCTCTCTCGTAGCGATGCTAAAATCAGTTAGGATTATGTTAGCAATTGCTGCATATTTCGATTATGAAATATGGCAGATGGCTATCAAAACTGCTTTTCTTAATGGTAACATTGAAGAAGAGTTGTATATGATACAACCAAAGGGTTTTGTCGATCCTAAGGATACTAACAAGGTGTGCAAGCTTCAGTGATCCATCTATGGACTGAAGCAAGCATCGCGGAGTTGGAATCTCCGCTTTGATGAGGTGATCAAAGAGTTTGGATTTGTCCAAACTTATGGAGAGGCTTGTATTTATAAGAAAGTGAGTGGGAGCAATGTGGCATTTCTGATATTATATGTGGATGACATATTATTGATTGGAAATGATATAGATCTTTTAAACAGTGTTAAAAGTTATCTAAACAACAAATTTTCTATGAAAGACCTTGGTGAAGCGTCATATATATTAGGCATAAAGATCTATAGAGATAGATCGAGACACCTGATAGGGCTATTGCAAAGTACATACCTTGATAAGATTTTAAAGAAGTTTAAAATGGACGAAAGTAAGAAGGGGTTCTTACCTATGTTGCAAGGCAAGACATTGAGTAAGACTCAAAGTCCGGCTACGGCGGAAGAAAGAGAGATAATGGATAATATCCCCTATGCTTCAGCCATAGGCTCTATAATGTACGCCATGCTATATACAAGACCGGATGTGGCACATGCTATTAGTTTGACTAGTAGGTACCAATATGATCCAGGTTTGGAACACTGTATAGCGGTCAAGAATATCCTTAAGTACTTGAGAAGGACTAAGGAAATGTTTCTTGTATACGGAGGTGAAGAGGAGCTGGTCGCTAATTGTTATGTCGACGCTAGCTTTGACACTGATCCGGATGACTCTAAGTCTCAATCCGGATACGTATTTCTCATGAACGGAGCAATAGTTAGTTGGAGGAGCTCCAAACAACCCGTGGTAACAAGGGCAACAACGGAGGCGGAATATATTGTTGCTTCAGAAGCAGCACAAGAAGCAGTTTGGATGAAGGAGTTCATTACTGAACTGGGTGTGGTTCCTAGTGCGTTGTATCCAATGGTGATCTATTGTGACAACAATGGAGCCATAGCCAACGCAAAGGAACCAAGGTCTCACAAGAATTCCAAACATATTAAGCGTCGGTTTCACTCCATCCGTGAGCATCTCAAGGATGGAGATATAAAGATTTGTAAAGTACATATGGATCTCAATGTAGCAGATCCGTTGACTAAAACTCTCCCTAGAGCAAAACATGATCAACACCAGAACTCCATGGGTGTTAGATTTATCACCATGTAACTAGATTATTGTCTCTAGTGCAAGTGGGAGACTGAAGGGAATATGCCCTGAGAGGCAATAATAAAGTTGTTATTATACATATTCCAAGTATATGATAGATGTTTATTTTACATGTTATAATTGTATTAATTTGGAAACGTTAATACATGTGTGTTTAATAAACAAAAGGAAAGTTTATAGTTATGCCTCTCTTATAAACTAGCTCGTTGATTAACAAGATGATCAAGGTTTCCTGATCATGGACATTGGATGTTGTTAATAACGAGGTCACAACATTAGTGAAATGATGTGATGAACATTCATCTGAAGTATAGCATTACGATCAAAATCATTGTGTTTATATTGCTATAACATCTAACAAAGTAATCCTAGTCCTTAGACCATGAGATCATGTTAATCACTAACACTAGAAGAGTATCTTGATAACATCAAACGTCACACCGTGAAAGGGTGATTATAAAGGTGGGTTCAGTGCTACAAAAGTGTTATGTAGAGGCTCATGGATCAAGAGTGGGATTTGTCCATCCCGATGACGGATAGATATTCTCTGGGCCCTCTCGGTGATATCACATTGGTTAGCTTGCAAGCAAGTGATAAGATCACTAGAATGTTATATCACGAGAACGAGAAAACAGTACATGTTGGTAACAAGATCAAACTAGGTATGGAGATACCGATGATCGAATCTCGGACATGTAATATATCGCGAGACAAAGGGATTTAGTTACTAGCGTTAAAGGTTCTCACGATCACAGAAGTCATCGTAGAATGTGTAGGAGTCAGTATGGATCTCCAGGTTCCGCTTCTGATTATTGATCTGAGAGGGGTCTCGATCATGTCTGCATTATTCATGAACCATAGGGTGACACACTTAAGGGACACCAACACCATTTTGAGAAAATATGTTTCAGACGAATGAATTGCAAAGCGCTGGAATTATTTCAATAGACACCGAAACTGTTTCGGGTGAAATTGCAGAAATTGGTTCTGCATGTATTGAAATGTTGCAGGGGTTTTATGTGAATGTTTGTTAATTAAAGTAATTAACAAAATTCTGAATAAATTTAATAAAAGAGTTTTATTAAATAAGAGAGCATTAAATTTGGAGAAATTTAATGCATTTAAAGTGGAGACCTTAAAACAGAATGTTAAGGGTCACTTTTATGTGGAGGGAGTTACCGCCACATGAATAGGGGAGGTGAGGGGTCACCCCCATGGGGCGCCGGCCATGGGGAGGGGTACCCCCTCCTCCTATAAAAGGCCACCCCTCTCACCCTTCTTCCTCACACCTCCTCGTGAAGGATCTCTCTCCCCCTCTAGAATTATTCCCCCATGGTCTCGGATTAGCGAGATACATGTTCCCGGTGGCATTTCGTCTGGAAAGAGTTGCTGCTTCCGTTGCATCGCTGGAGCGAGGAGGCGGAGGTTGTTTGGTGGCCTGAACATGTGTGCGAGTGCGGATGCACTGCTGGTTTCGGTGCTAGGACTTCCACACGATCTTGAGATCGGCAAGCGAACGACTACATCATCCACGAGTTCCTACTCATTAACAAAACTTTGTTGTCTTTGAGGGTAAGTTCTCTATGGATGTATATCCACCCGTTGCTTGTACCTAGTAGATAAATCTTGGCGTATAGTTCCCAACGTAGGAAATTTTTTGTTTTCTATGCTGTGAACCCTTCATGAGCATCTTCTCAAACTATCATGCTTAACTTAAAGGCGTTAAAAAAGTACTTATTGGGAGATAACCCAAAAGTTTTAGATGAGTCTTGGAAGTTGTTTCCTCTGTAATAACCACTCCTTATCCTTTTTATTTGCTTTTTGTGCCAAGAGTAACCTCTAATGAGAGAGAAGTAATGCTTGGAAAAGTTGCTGTCCCGAAACAGATTTCTGTGCTTCACTGTAAAATATTCGTGTAAAATCTCCGTACGTCGTTTTGAGGCGTGAATTTTTGTGCTTCTGACCCAGGTTGTTATCTAACTTTTGTTAGTTCAACACTTTTTGATTTGAGCAATATAAGGTCTTCGAAAAAAATCGTCTTTACCTGCTGGTCTGTTTTGACAGATTTCTGCCATTATTTGCATTCGCTTCTTGTTGGTTCCTTTTTTAGTTCTCTTTGGGGAATTGACCTTTTCAAGGGAAGTGCTACAGTAGCTTGTGTTTTAATGGAAGTTTTATTAGTGTTGAAACTGAACCCAAAGACTTGTTATCTTGAGTGCACTAATGTTGCTAATAAAGATTGTGTGAAGTTTTGTATGAAGGAAAAATTTCAGGTGTATGGAGAGAATGATGTAATGAGATGAAGAATGGACTAAAGCTCAAGCTTGGGGATGCCACGCGTGTCACCCCAAGAAATATCCAAGAAGTACAAGCGTCAAAACTTGGGAATTCCCAAGGCATCCCCTTCTTCATTAATAAAAATATTAGCTTTCTTCCAAACACTTCATTTTTATTGTTTCATGCACAGTTGTGTTGTTCTTGGAGCGTCTTCATTTTCGTTTTTGTTTTTGTTTTTTGTTTGCTTGGTTTTCTTAGTTTTCTGAATAAATTGGTTGGACCCCCTCTTTCATACATTGGTTTTCAAATAGTTTGGTTTGGATTGGAAAAGAGTAGGAAAGTTCATGCTTAAGTGGTAAAGAGAGCTTGTTTTTGACTGTGGCCTATGCTTTGTCATGCCATGCTTGATATTGTTTTGGATTTATGCTTAGTATTCTTTGCTGTAGCATGACTTGTTATAAACAATTGAGATTGCTTAATGAGCCTTTGAAGAATCATGCGTTGTTTTAGCATATTAAAGCATAGTATTGTGGTATTCTCCTTTTATGCTTTATTTGGGTTGACTTGGCACATGCTCACACCATGTTATGACTATAACAAGTCACCATAGCCTTTATGATCTTTTATTTTTTGACTTGTAGTATCACTTTATGCTTTTATTAATTTTTTTTGTCGCTCTGCATGATTATGGCCATTATTGCTCTCTTAGTTGGTCGCTCCTAGTCTTTTGCTAGCCTCCATAACCAAGTATGAGTTCCACTAATGCATCTAACTCCAAATAAAACCATGTTATTCCAAAGAGTCCACCATACCTACCTATTAGCATTTGCTAGTCCAAGTATATTCATGTTTTTATCTACCTTACGAATTAAACTTGTTATGAGAAAACTAGTGATTAAAGCTCTCACGAACTGGATGGCACACTTTACTTTTCTTGCCCATAATAAACTTGAACCATTGTGTCATCTATGTTGTATATGCTTGCACTTATATGTTGGGGATTAGCAGAACCATGTTGTCATGGGGAACGCTTTCAGCATTGCACTTGTACTTTGTACCTAGTTGATATCATGCTCTTTTGTCTTTGGATGTCGTCGGTGTGAAATGAAAGGGGAGCTTGTAAGTCCATGGAGTTATGTATGTGTGTTAGAGAAACGCCTGTGCCGCTGGTCTAATCCATGTTGTCATGGTGGAAACCTGTAGCGTAACCATAATGAGCTGTCTATGAAGCATTCTTCTTATAAAAAAAGAGTCAGATATTGAGAAAAAACAAGAGAAAAAGAAAAAAAAAGAGATATGAGAAAATAGGAAAGAGAGAAAAAAGCACCATTTTCCCATGGTAAATAAGAAGATTGTTGAGATGCTCGTTGTCTGCTTGCCTTGTCATTTTGATATGGGGATTCTTCCGTATCATCGGGCAAGGGGTACCCCGTTGGCGGTTCTCTATGATACACATGTACTTACTATGACTAGAACCTACCGATAACTAAACTTGAGTAGCATGAGGAGCAGCCCTCGTATTCAAGGGACATGAGATTTCCAACTTATACTTCATCAAGTATATACTCCATAGTTTGTTCACTTTAACCTTAATCACTTCAAGATGCTTATGATAGGGTCAATGAGAGCTGAAAGCTAATAAGTACCATAATTTTTGGAAGCTCTTTATGAAATCTCTACTGCCTTCTATGAAGGTCTTTCTTTTACTTTTATGTTGAGTCTCCACCTTCTACCTTTATGCACCTACTTTGAGAGCATAGTGGCCATTCTTAGTTCTATGTGCATTGTCCCAAGACTTGTTGATTGATGCATAACTTTGATATTGCTTGTTCTTAAACTATTTGTATCTAGTCACCCTTATGAACTTTGAAGGTGTCCTATGCAATTATGATTTGCTACATTATGAGGGACAAGCTGAATGCCACTATGCTATGTTTTCTTTATGTGAAACAAACAAACGTCTTGCAAAGCATTGTTATTCATGAATCTTTTGTTTGTGCCTTTTCATGTTACAACATAGTTGCTATGTCTTATTGTTAGAACTTTATCTTTCATGCTATGATTGAAGTACTGTGATCCTAGCTATCAATGTTTTACAAATACTTTGATCAAGTTTATGATGGTGCATGTCACCTCAAAAATTATTCTTTCTTTTTATCACTTACCTACTCGAGGACGAGCAAGAGTTAAGCTTGGGGATGTTGATATGTTGCTAACGTATCTATAATTTTTGATGTTCCATGCTTGTTTTATATCTACTTTCTTATGTTTTGTCCACACTTTGGAGTATTTTTATACACTTTTTATGCCGCAGTGCAAGTTGCCTGTTTTTGGTTCCAGGAAAGTCAGAAAATGAATATTCTCAGAATTGGACCGGACAAAAGCCAAAGTCGATATTTTACCGGAAGACTCACCGAGCCAGAAGACGAGACGGAGAGGGGCCACAGGGCGGCCACACAATGTGGTGGCACGGGTCCACATCATTGAGTCACAATTGCATTAAATTGGAATCCCAAGTACTACATAGCCTTTGCTTTTAAAACCCACCAAAACTTATACCTCAATCTTGTGAGCTATTACTATAGGAGTTGTTGGAGCCATGCGTGTCGTAGAATTGCATGTGTAGGGTTTCTGCGAGTATTTGGATAATAAGGTATCGAAACAACTTAAACTGTGTAGTAATGGGATAACTAAAGAAAGAGTCATCGATGGGAAATAACTGTTATTTGGTTCTTCCATGCTCACCTGTGTCCCATAGGACCCGAGTACTTGATACATGTTCCTTGATTATTCACACTATCTACTGGTGGGAGACTCTATGGATCCCCCTTCGCTTGAGCTTCATTCACACTTTATTTCTTGGGGCCGCAAATTAGTTTGGGGCTTTATTACTATCATGTACTTATGTCATGCTTTACTGCTTTATTTACTATTTCACGTGGAGCGCCTATACTATTTTGGAATGCGGAGTGTTTTCATGGTATCGACAAGCCCAATCACACTTTTGGGTTCCCAATCGTTTACAGCCATTAACACAAACCCTGGGTCCATCTCGGAGCCGGCCAACTTCGTTGCGGCAGCTTAGTGGGGTGGATCCTTGAAATAATTTTTGAATCCTGTGAATGCATTATTGTCAGGCCTTGTTGCTTTTATTTTCTTATTCCCAAGATTGATCGTGGGTGTGTTGCTAATTGTGCACCTCTGCAGGGTAAATATTTCTGAAAGCCGTGTCCGCGGTTATGGATGACTTGGAGCATAATTTATCGATCATAGATAACTATAACTAAAGTACCGCCTTTAATTTGACTAAAGCATGACTAGTAAATAGTGCAACACTTTCGAATGGTTAATAAAATTGCCAACATATGGGATGTTCTTCTGCCTTCTCGTCAGTAAGCAAGAAGGAGGGCGAGAGATGTTTATTTATGTTACTTATATAACTTTTATTACTAATTAACGAGCGTCCGACCATCTGTGGTTTGGCGAATATTGTAGCATGTCTCTATAGAACTATTTAGATATTATCTTTCGCTGCAATTGCGTCACCCCAGGTTATTCCCATTAGATTCATTAAGACTTGCTGAGTACTCCTAGGGTCTCATACGATAAATATTTGATTCAGATAGACAGGTCTACTCACAAGAAGGTTACTGGGTCGAGGAGACCGATGATGGTGGCAACGACTGTCAGATGTAGATATTTCGGGGATGGAGATCCGTGAGATCTGTGGACGGGGTGTGCTTATTTCAGAGGCGTCTTATGCCAATTTGGTTCTTGTTCGTACTCAGATCTTGTTTTCCGCTTCCACTTGATACTCTGATATGTGATGTATGAGAATGTATCCTAAACTATTATCTCTATCTAGGATATTTGGATCTTGCAGTATGGCGTTGAATATTTCTATTCTATTGTTTTAGATGGTCTTTCTCTGATGTACTATTATATGTTGCTGGCATACACACTTGTGTATGTTTTGTTCACATACCTATCGACTACGCTGCTCGCTCTTGTCATGAAGTTCTTGATAGTGGGTAGGGTGGTTGGCCGGTACCGTGTCCTGCTCGCTTCTACGAGCCTACACGTGGGTGGCCTTGGGCCTCCACGGTAGAATTCCTTATCCACTTTTGGGTTCATCCTGGCTTGTTGCTTAGAGCATAGGGTCCGAGGTATTACAATTGGTATCAGAGCCATCCCGTGCTCCAGGGTCTCAACCAAGGTGGTCGTTGTCAGTCTAGAAATATTTTGGTAGCTATATATACTAGGGGAAAACTAAACGTGAGAATAGGACCGCTTTTATTTTTCTTCTTATCCACCATATTCTGGTAAGGAAGTGTAACATTTATCTATCCTCTTCTAAAAATTCAAACTAGCATTCACGTGTTCGGGGTATCTGTAGTACCATAGGATGTGTTAATCCTTTGTTGATTTGTTGCATCTAACCTTGCTTCGCAATCTGCCTTTGGTTATCAATCATTGGTACATTCCATACCGACAGGCTTATGTGTAACCCGACGCGATCTATCCAACTTTTTTTAACCTACGTGATATTGTTAAGGGTGTTCATTCTTTAGTAAGCTTTCACACAATGTGGAGTGCTAATATCTATCCGTTAAGTTGTTTTCGCATCTAGTTGGTATTTTAATGCCGAAAAATAGGGAAAATTTTCTTTGATACATCTATGTTTTCACACTCCTTTTCAGTCGTGTGTGATACACTATTCACCTTATTTTTGCCGGCATGTCTATGCTAACTCGATCTTTTGCTACTGGCGCTTCAATGTGAAGTTTTTACTTCATCTTCAATTATTTTGGGCTAAATGCATAACTTGCAATGATCTGATGCTTGCGATTGTAATTTGGTTCTCGGTATAGCTATATGACACTTATCATGAGTGGAATATGCCAATGCTATTAATCTAATTCTCTAAATCATGGTGGTTATCTCTTATGATTTTGAGTTCTACCGCAATCATATACCTATATCATACTCAAGTATCTTTGGCAATCCGGAGGTTTCTTAAGGCACTATGGTGGATTATGATCCATTTATCATGCTTCACATCTTTTTGAACTCCTTATCCGCAAAGGTTCTCTTCGATACAGGAGAATCTCATCCTTTCATCTCTGGTGGTTTTGCTTAAATGTATGAGTTACAGTCGCTTCTTTATCCAAGATCTCCTTATCTTTTCAGTCGGTGATCCGATCAACTATGTGGACAACTCGACATGTCTGCTATCATCCGAAGGGCTAGATAATCTATTCGTCCAATGGAAGGACATCTTCTTCTTTTTCTCTCTAGCTTCGTGAACATCGCCTGTGTGCAAACTTCTCAAAATATGAATTCCGACTTTTCAAAGTCGTCGATCTCGGCCACGTCGTTCTACTAAAGACATTGCTACAATTCTAGAATCATCAAGTCAGTTGTTAATTCCATCCTCCACCTGTAACCAAATACAGAGCTTGACTTGTTTGGCAAGTTATCATTTTCATTCCACTAAAGTTTCCTCAAGACTGCTAAATCTCATCTTCTCAAGAAGGACACGAAATTCTTTGGTATTCCACTCATCAAGAAACCTTTTGGAACCTTCTCGCTTTATCTTCTATCCTTAATCCACCGGATGCCATGAAGACTTTTCGGATCTTTTGTAATCCTTATATTCTAGTTGGTGTTATCTTTTTTTCTGCTATTGGATCTTGCATATATTCTCTGTAATCTTCCTTCATATGTTTCCGATGGCTTGGGACTTCCGACACGACGACAACATCATCATATTTATCTGTTTTGGATCCGACAAAGTGTTTGTACCACATCTTTGAAGCTTCATGAATTCTGTTTGTCAAGATCTTTAGTCTAAATTTCTGAGAGTTGGGTTGCACAATTTTCCTATGCATGTGCGGAGTAATGCTTTGAGTGTGGTATAGAGTCATTACCATACCACTACTCTTATCATTATCTCTTGTACATTGGATTGGTGGATCAATGCGATTTTACTCATTCCATGGAAGTTAGAAGTGGCTATTATCTCTTGATACCTTTACTTCCGTCCTTGTTTTTTCGGAGTGTTCTCTTGATGACCGTGAGCAACAATATCTTGATGGTGGTCTATATTTCAAGATAAAACAAATCTTCAACGATCTGGTGGAAAAAATGCAAAATCTTCTCCGTTCCTCTTCTTTCTATCGGAGCTCGATGTCGTCAAACAAGATGGATGGAAGATATCTCTGACTTCAATTCACATCCTGTTGGTAAAGACAACTATGAACGATGCCATAAATCGTAAAATCTATTGCAATAACCTCATGGTTAAGGAAAGCAATAAGCATCTCTACAATAAACTCCAAATACTCAACATTCACCCTCAGGGTTCCTCCATAAACTCGTGTCACTCTTTCTCGTGGAGATAACTCGGCACACCTCAATTGCGTGATCCTTTGGTTCTTACCGGTGCAAGAAGAAGCTAATCCGAGAAGTCCTCAATCCTAATCTTATTCTATTGATATCAAGGAACTCTATTGTTTGAAGGAAATAGCGTTTCTCCAAACTTCATTTCTTAATCTAAGGGAAGAAACAATGTTGTTTTCATAGTGGTTGATAACTTCTCCAAGTCGTTCTTTTCTTCCAGCAATATCCTAATGATGTGTCTTTTCTTTCTCTTCTTAGGTCATCATCTTTTCAAAATTCTTTCAATTAGTCGTTCTTTTCCTTTATCATGTTCATCAAGGCACCTGAGCTATGTTTGTCCTACCTTCCTTGTTTCACAACAATCCTCCTTGTCTTCAAATCCTTTCTTTTCAAGAAGTAGAAAACAAGACTCGCAACAAGTCTATCAAGTTTTGCAAGGTGTAGTGGTCGCACCATTCCGTTGAAAAGCCACTTGGGAATGTGAGGATCACCTTCATTTCAAACACCCGCCTATCTTTCTGTCTTTTTCTTTTTCCTAGGAATATCGGGGCAAGATTCTTGTTAAGTAGGGGAGAGTTGCAGCATCCTAATTGTCTAACATTGTAATGCTACATGGTTCAATCAATATAATGCTTCCTCTAGTAAATAAATATTGCCTCATCACAATATCATGCTCATGTCATCATGCCACATTGCATTTGAGCATCATATTAAACCTTGTACTTGGTTCTTATCCCTTATTCTTTCCCCTTGTATTTTGTCCCAGTTAAACGTATTTGCTTCTTGATGCCATGTATTTGATTCTTGATACATGAAAATAGTGCCCAATTTGAGTTGAGGGCATATCTCTTATTCTTATTCCCACCTCTAACATGTTAACTTCATGCCCTACTTAATTCCATCATATTATATGTAGGCTTCTTTGGTTTATTTTCATTTTAGTTCTTAGCCCATATATAATTATGGTTCCTCTCACACATATATCCCCTTCACACTTTTAAGGCATGCATTAAATGCCCTTGCATGGCCCATGCAACATATCACTCCATATAATCTTCTTCTCCCTTTTATTTAGAATTGTGAGAGTTTTGCATTTTGAGTTCCTTCTAAATCATGTGTTAATATAATTAAAGCACCACACATTTACACATTTTACTTCACATCCTCTATCTCTCTCTTGTCTCATCTAGTCATATGTATTTGTAACACACACACACAAAGCTAGATAAATTCCTAGGTAGCTTGTAATTTATCCTAGTCGTGTTGTAAACACACAAACTCCACTTTCTATCCAAATGTGTGTATCCCTACACATATACATGCACACACACACACCTCAATATTAGTTAGTTTAGCTAGCAAACCTAAAATGCATGTTGCAATCTAGTGTCTAGCTACCTAATCTATCAACCCCAGCCGGACCGAAACCTTGCTCCTAGCTACACCTGTGACTGAATCCCTGACCCAGCCGTGCACCTCTCCTCTGACCTGAACCCTACACCCGATCAACCACACCCTGGTCTGAACCCTCCATCCATCTGGTGCACCAAGCAGCCCACACTGTTTTTCTTCCTCAGGGCTAGCACGTGATCGCCAGCCGTGCTATCGTGGTCCCTTCCTCCTATCCCTACAAAAAAGTTGGCCAGTAGAGCCATTCGTTCTCATCCTCCCAACCACTCCCAGATCAATATTTGGGAGGGCACCTACCTCCTCTCCAAGCAAACCATCGGCCATGTCCTAAAACCTAGCTTGCATCTTCGGCCACCTCGCCTCCCCGCAAACCTACTGCTTACCGAGGACAGCCACTAGCTTCTGGAACTTCCTCACCATCGCCTACAATGTCCAGACTTGGATCCCGCCCCTAGAACGTGATGTAACACCCGTCGCTGAGCCGCACACGCCATAGATGCCTGCGCCAGCCACAGTCGTGCCTCCTCCCACTTGGCCTAGCTGGGCTATCCATGAGAGCTCTAAGCCGAGCAAGGGAACTATCAAGAGAACCAAGAGTACTACCCGGATCCCGGTTACCCTACTGTTGATCCGATAGGCAAGCAATTTCCATGGTTGCATACATATAACACATATGCTTCTATCTTATTCTTGCATCATTGAGTCACGATTGTATTAAATTGGAATCTCAAGTACTACATAGACTTTGGTTTTAAACCCCACTGAAACTTGTACCTCAATACTATGATCCATTACTACAGGAGTTGTTTGAGCCATGTGAGTCATAGAATTGCATGTGTAGGGTTTGTGCGAGTCTTCGGATAATGAGGTACCTAAACAACTTAAACTGTGTAGTAATGGGATAACTAAAGAAAGATGCACCTATGGGTAATAGATTTATTTGGTTCTTCCACGCTCACTTGTGTCCCGTAGGACCCGAGTACTTGATATTTGTTCCTTGACTATACGCACTATCCACATGTGGGAGACTCTATGGATCCCCCTTCGCCTGAGCTTGATTCGCACTTTATTTGTTGGGGCCACAAATTAGTTGGAGGCTTTATTACTATCTTGTACTTATGCCATGCTTGATTGCTTTATTTACTATTGTGCGTGGAGTGCATGTACTGTTTTGGAATGCGGAGTGTTTTCACGGTATCGACAATCCTAGTCACACTTTCGGGTTCCCAGTTGTTTGCAACCATTGACGCAAACCCTGGGTCTATCTCGAAGCCGGCCAACTTCGTTGCGGGGATCTTAGTGGGGTGCCCCCCTGAAATAATTTTTGAATCCTGTGAATGCATTGTCGTGAGGCCCCGTTGCCTTTTATTTTTTCTTCCCGAGGTTGATCGTGCGTGTGTTGCTTTTTGTGCACCCCTGCAGGGTAGATCTGTCTGAAAGCCGTGTCCGCGGTTATGGACGACTTGGAGCATATTTTCTCAATAATACATAACTATATTAAAGAATTGCCTTTAATTTGACTAAAGCATGACTAGTAAATAGTGCAATATTCATGGAATGGTTAATAAAATTGCTAACAGATGGGATGTTCTTCCGCCTTCTCGTCGGTAAGCGAGAAGGAGGGCGAGCGATATTTATTTATGTTACTTATATAGCTTTTATTACTAATTAACGAGCGTCCGTTTATCTCTGGTTGGGCAAATGTTGTAGCGTGTCTCTATAAAACTGTTTAGATATTATCTTTCACTGCAATTGCATCACCCCCTAGGTTGTTCCCTTTAGATGCATTAAGACTTGCTGAGTACCACTAGGTCTCACGCAATAAATATTTGATTCATATGGACAGGTTTACTCACAAGAAGTTTACTGGGTCGAGGATACTGATGATGGTGGCAACGACTGTCAGGTGTAGAGATTCCGGGAATGGAGATCCGTGAGCGGGATGTGCTTATTTTAGAGGCATCTTATGCCAATTTTCTTCTTGTTCGTACGTGGATCTTGTTTTCCGTTTCCACTTGATACTCTGATGTGTGATGTATAAGGATGTATACTAAACTATTATCTCTATCTAGGATATTTGGATCTTGCTGTACAACATTGAATATTTCTGTTTCTATTGTTTTAGATGGTCTGTCTCTGATGTACTGTTGTATGTCGCTGGCATACACACTTGTGTATGTTTTGTTCGCATACCTGTCGACTATGTCGCTCATTCTTGTCACAAAGTTCTTGAAAGTGGGTAGGGTGGTTGGCCGGTACCATGCCCTGCTCCGCTTCTACGGGCCTACACGTCGGTGGCCTTGGGCCTTCGCTGTAGAATCCCTTATCCACTTTTGCGTTCATCCTGGCTTGTTGCTTAGAGCGTAGGATCCGAGGTATTACATAAGGGACGACACCGCTGACTACGAGGCCCTCCTCACCTACATGGCGGATTCCAAGCATGAGGTGGAGGAGGTGCCCCTCATGCCACCAAGCCTTGGTGAGGAGGAGATGTGCCTCACCCTTGCAGTCCTAGGACCAGGTGCACTTTGACGAGGAGGCACTCTGGGCGGGCACGTTCAATGCCATGTGCGAGTCCACGCTAACCTAGGGGAGTCCTCCTCTGTCGCTGAGAATGTTGCCGCCACTTGTCCAGCACCATCAGGCCTGGATATTCCCTTGGTCGGCGCTAGAGTGGATCAATCTCGCCTTCGACGATAACTTCTCCACCGCCGTCGTGAGTGGTAGTTTTATTTAGTTTAATTTTTTAGATCAAAGGCTCCAAGAGCCCGACTTTGAATTAACAAAGCCCTTAATCGGCCAGAGTACAAACAACGGACCGGCTGGGGATACCAGCTTACAATGGAAGTACACGAAAGAAGAACAACGCCTAAAAAACAGAGAGAAAGACTACAACAAACACAAGGCTTGACATCAGGCTCTACACTTTAAGACCTAAGGACGTTGCCGGATCAAGCCCCCACCTTCACAGGGATCACCAAGGCGTCGTCCGAGCATTTCCACCGGTACACGAAGACGACCAGAAGTGTATAGCAGCATCGTCGTGAGTCTAGGTTTCAAGGGGACGCCTCTCAGGCACCAAAGTGCCATCGTCGCCCGCCCCAGAAGGGACGAGGTTTTCGCCTAGAAATGCTAGACCAATAGAGAGAGCTAAGCGGAGGCACCTCAACAATGCCTCCAAGAAGGGGAATGGCACACATGGATGTCATTGTCTCTAGCACCAGACTAGTTGGGCAAGAATTTCGTTTGGGCCACCCGCCGCTCCACTCTCACACCTTGCCAAGGCGCTGCTTTAAACCAGTCCTCAACCATCCACTCAGTGGCAAGCCCCCTGGCTGCCAGAGAGGATTTGGAGGAGCTACAGACAAAGCAAAAGTTGCCCGGAGATGCACGACCAACAGAAGATACTTCGGGAGATGAAATCAGTACCACGACAAATGCCGAGAGAGACAAAGCACACCAAGGGACCATCTTGTCCCTGGATCCAACGAACTTCGAAAGGGCAGAGGAGGGAGACAGAGGTTGGGAACCGCCCGAACTCGCCACCACACCACCAACTGCAAGAGGCACCGCCGCCGAACCCGACAACCGCCACCACCTACACACGAAGTAGCACCAAGAACGGGTCTGGCAAGGCCAAGACCACACCCGTACACCATCGACAAGAAGCACAACCCACGAAGCCTGCCGTCGTTGACTGCAACCACCAGGCGGCGCCAGCACCCTGGCCGCACACACACCCACCTTGAGGAAGGCCCGGCCTTGCTGATGCCTACCACTCCGCCCTGGCGCAGAGGCAGCAAGCTAAGGCAGCATTAGCTCGCGGTGGCCCGGGGAGACGTAGAGACCGGCGACCCGGCCGGATCCCCGCCAGGGCGAAGCCATGGCGACGCCCAGCCGATAGATATTGGGCGAGGAAGAGGAGACGGCGACGGGGTCGAGGAAGAGACTCACGCGAATAGGAGCGACCGGGGCACCGTCACGAAGTGGAGGTGGACCAGTGTCGCAGGCGGCGGCTAGCAGGGCGGCAGCGCAGACGACGGCCTCCGGTCCCCAACCCGATGACCTCCCTCCTAGCCACTGAGCCAGGAGCCCAGAGGCGCTGGAACCCTGTCGTCCCCTTCACTGGCAGTGTCGGCTTTGTCCGGCGGCGGGCCTTGGGGAGCGACGAGGTGGTGGAGCAGGGGAGGAGGGGCGGTTAGGGTTTTCGCCCCGCGGTCGTCTTGGAGGAGGTAGAACGTATACTAGCCACTGGATCCATGTACCATTTAGTTTAAATTTCGTCCAAACTATGTAATTTTTTCTGAGTTTGAAGGTTTAATTGAAAATTGCTGGCCACCGCCGAGACACTGGCCTGCCAAGGGCGCCGGTGGAGATGGTCTAATCTCCGTCATCTCGGCCTCACACGGGGCAGACAGTACTCGAGCATGGGATACTGATGACCAGCGCCACCATTGCCGTGCAGTGGACTGAAAAGAGGCAGAGCCAGGACTGGAAGAGGGGGACAGCTCGGCCCAGGCTGTCTTCTTCTTCCTCGCCACC
Organism: Avena insularis; assembly: GCA_023614405.1. Lineage (NCBI taxonomy): Eukaryota > Viridiplantae > Streptophyta > Magnoliopsida > Poales > Poaceae > Avena > Avena insularis. Next base: position 421,192,003 of record CM042686.1, on the reverse strand, counting down.
TGTACTCCCTTCAATCGTTCCATTCCTCTGCCGCCGCAGCTCAACGCGGTGAGCCCGCATTCCCCGCTCGCTTTACTCCCGCCCGCCCCCTCCATTTATACACCTTCCTCCCTCCAACTTGCGCGTATGCCTCCGCTCCTCCCCCTTTCCCTCCCATTTGTTAATGCAAAGGCAAAGCGCGAGCACAGCTGCGACCGCCCAAAGCAAAGCCAGCGGCTCCAGCTATAAAAGCCATCTCTGTCGCTCTCACTCTCTGCGGCTCGCGCACTGGTTTCGGATCTAGAAATTCGTCCCGGGCAGGCGTGGTGTGGTCGGAACGGAGCGCTAGCCATGGCAACAAGGGCTCTGCCGTGGTGGTGGGTGCTCCTCCTGGCGGCGGCGGCGGCGAGGCTCGCCGGCGCCGATGACCCGTACCGCTACTTCGACTGGACTGTCACGTATGGCCCCATCAACCCGCTCGGCACCACCCAGCAGGTACTGAAAATGTGGCCTCCTCCCTGAATTTTGGCGCTTCTTCCCAAATGCCAAATGCTGCTCATGATTGTGATTCTTGCTCGCCAAATTGGAGCACCGAGTTGCTTGATGCCAGTTTCGTTACAAAATTTTGTTCACTTTCTTACTGAATTTACAGTTACCCCCAAAAATTACTAGTGCTAGTAGAATTAGTTCACACTTCATGACCGGTAAGGAGATTCTATCTTGGACTGACATGCCATTATCTGGTTTCTCTTCAAGGGCATCCTGATCAACGGGCAGTTCCCGGGCCCTCGCATCGACTGCGTCACCAACGACAACCTCATCGTCAACGTCGTCAACAACCTCGACGAGCCATTCCTCATCACATGGTCAGTATATATTCAATTCACTTCCTCCTGTCGCTCGCTCCCAAATGTCGGACAAGGTTCCCTGGCCGAGCTCACTCTGAAAATGTGGATGCAGGAACGGGATCAAGCAGCGGAAGAACTCATGGCAGGACGGCGTCGCGGGCACCAATTGCCCCATCCCGCCGGGCGCCAACTACACCTACAAGTTCCAGGCCAAGGACCAGATCGGCACATTCACATACTTCCCCTCCGTCGCGCTGCACCGCGCCGCCGGCGGGTTCGGTGCCCTCAACGTCTACCAGCGCCCCGCCATCCCCGTCCCTTACCCGCAACCTGACGGCGATTTCACCCTCCTCGTTGGTGACTGGTACCTCGCCGGCCACGACCAGCTCCGCCAGACACTCGACTCCGGCTCGCCCCTCCCGTTCCCTGACGCTCTACTCATCAATGGCATGCCGGCCGACACTTTCGTTGGTGACCAAGGTAGGCAGCACTCTCCCAACCTCTGTTCCCAGACCGCCTTTGTAACAAAAGCCTTGCTGATAATTCTTGGTTTTGTTCTTCAGGGAAGAAGTATCTGTTCAGGGTGTCCAATGTCGGGATGAAGACGTCGATCAACTTCAGAATCCAGGGCCATTCTCTGAGGCTGGCGGAGGTGGAAGGCACGCACCCGGTGCAGAACGTCTACGACTCCCTCGACGTGCACGTGGGCCAGTCTGTGGCGTTCCTCGTCGCCCTCGACCAGCCGCCCATGGACTACGCCGTCGTGGCGTCGACGCGATTCAACCCGGATAGCACGAGCGCCATGACGGCGGTCGGGACACTGCATTACAGCAGCGCCACCACCAGAGCGCCCGGCCCGCTCCCGGCAGGGCCGCCAGAAGAGACGGCAGACTGGTCGATGAACCAGGCAAGGTCGTTCCGGTGGAACCTGACCGCCAGCGCCGCGCGGCCCAACCCACAGGGGTCGTTCCACTACGGCACGATCCAGACGTCGAGGACCATGGTGTTCGCTAGCTCAGCGCCAGTCGTTGTGGCCGGGCAGAATCGGTACACCGTCAACGGCGTCTCCTTCGTCGTCCCTGACACGCCTCTGAAGCTCGTGGACACCTACAACATCGCGAACGTGATTGGCTGGGACAGCGTCCCGCCGAGGCCCGACGGCGGGGCAGCACAGCTGGGGACGCCAGTTGTGAGGCTCAACCTGCACGAGTTCGTCGAGGTCGTGTTCCAGAACACCGAGAACGAGATGCAGTCCTGGCATCTTGATGGATATGATTTCTGGGTTGTCGGGTAAGCTACAAGCCTACAGCAGCTTCCATTACCACCTGAAACTTTGCTACGCTCCAAAACATGTCTGACATCTTCTCACTTGATTCAGGTACGGCAATGGCCAGTGGACTGAGATTGAGCGGCACAACTACAACCTAGTAGACGCCCAAGCTAGACATACAGTTCAGGTATATTTATAGCATAACCAATTCGATTAATTCTTTGAACCACCTTTGCTCAGAGTAAACCAAGAACCAGCTCTGAAGCCTCAACTCTGAACATATGTGATTGCTTCATCAGGTGTACCCGAATGGATGGTCGGCTATCTTGGTGTCGCTGGACAACCAAGGGATGTGGAACCTGCGGTCGGCAAACTGGGATCGGCAATACCTCGGCCAGCAGCTGTATCTAAGGGTCTGGACGCCGGAGCAGAGCTTCTCCAATGAATACAGCATCCCAACGAACGCCATATTGTGCGGCAGAGCTGCTGGCCTTGCACACTGAGGAAGAAGAACAACAAGCCTATACTACTACTATATTATATATAGCTGAAATGAAGATCATAATTATGATTTTTCGGACATATGTGTGCTCTACCTATAAACTGAGGAACTATCATTCTTTGATGATGTCACTATGTCATCTCCTTATGTTTGGCCTGTGGACAAAGACCTCAGGCTCCGTAGATGCTGGTCAGTGCTCTTGTTTCTGGAAATTAATCTGATGTGTTGTGTCACTGGGACTAGCGCTCTTGTTTCTGGAAATTAATCTGATGTATTGAGTCAAGCCTTGTTTATGAAATACAGTTGAGATATCTTCAATTCGACTTCTAAGTGGCATTAACCCAGACAATCAGTGCAAACCCATGGAACAAAAAGGCGCAAGTTTAAGATGCAGAAAATGTAGGGTACAACACGATAAGTGCTCTCTCTCCCTCTCTCTCTCCCCGCTTTATAAATAAAGCACACAGCTGAGACCGCTGCTGGATCAGATAGCACAACGCCCAAGGGACAAACCGGTACAACAAAGCGAAGAGAAACAAAAGAGAAAATAATGCCAACAACGGAGATCGACTACATGAAGATGGTTCGCAACTGTTGCGCCCACCGAAGAAGTCCCACCACGCGCCTAGAACTCCGAAACATCGCGTAACAAGCAACACCTTCAAGAAGGAGAGCGACGAGGACGACGCTGCTGCCCGGACCTGTCCTAAGGTTTCCCCCGTGCGCGGAGGTGAGTGGGAAGGGGGTACACTCGACGACCTCCAAGAAGGAATGGCGACACCCGCAGCGTCACCCCGTCGGTGTCGGAATAACGACCAAGATTTCTCCCGACCCCTAAAGAACCACTACCCCGAATGCTCCATAGTCCGCCACCCAACAATGCCGCCCACCAACATGCGCCAACACGGTCTTGACACCACCAATGTCGTCTTACTGTGACCACCACCACGAGGCCTAGAGGGCGGACGAAGGGAGCACAACGAAACCGGTGTGGCAGCCCCGAAGCCGCGTGGGAGGGAACTGCCTCCACCGCCATAGCGGTAGCCGACCGTAGGAGCACACCAGGCCTCCTGGCCCGGCCGAACCCATACGGGCCCGTAAAGCTCCCGTCGCCATGTTGCAACAAGCCGGCGACAGTGCCGCCACAACCGGACCCCCACCTCCACCTCCAAGGAGCAGCGTCAGCGCCAGCTGCGCCGACGGCCCGCACAAGCCCATCTAGGACCCGAACGGGCCTAGATCTGGGCCTCACGGGCACAGCCGCCGCCAGCCATCACCTCCACGCCGCCCCACCGCCAAGAGCTGCACCACCGCGTCAATGGCCACCCGAGCCCGCGCCAGGTCGTTCGGCCGCTTCGCCGGACCGCCGCGCTCACTGAGAGCACCGCCACCGATACCGCCTGGCTGGCTCCGAGAGGGGAGAGGCAGAAGGCCGGCGCCGCCGACGCCGTCTGGGCTTTGCCCGGCAACGCGTATGCCGGCGACGCCGGGGGAGAGGAGGAGGCGGGGGTCTCGAGTTGGTTGGAGCGGCGGCGCAGTCGCCCGCAGGGGATGATGGGTCGCGGGAGCGTTTTTTTCTCGTGATGTTGTTTTGGCCTACGATGAGTGTTAGACCCAAAACAAAAATTACTATGCAGACTCAAATCTTGCACCGTGAGGACTTGAAACTGTTACCTTGACGCACAGGTGAGGCTCACATAGCTAAACCATGTCAGTTCCAAGTCCCATTGTCTGTTCAAAATCTTCTCCAGGTTTTCCAGTATTCGAAAACCTCGCTTATTTGGTCACTTGTAAAATAGGATGAAACTAGTATTTGGTACAACCTCATTTCTGAAATGAAACCTCCGAGCCAGAAAAAATAACTTTCCAGAAGAAGAAAAGAGAAGAGAACTAGTACTACTATATCTTGGCCTCCAAACTGCCTTGTTGTCTACTTAGTTAATCAGGTACCTGATTTTGCAGGTTTAAAAGATTTTGAGTCTGGGTTCATGTCTAATGTAGATTCGCCACGTCTCAAGTGAAATGCAGTCATTTTCATGGCGCTCAATTTAACAAAAACCGATTTGGATATAGTATCATGCACTCATTCATGAGCATGGATAATTTGGGAAATGTCCTGGCTTTTCATTGAAGCTAACATCTCTGAGCTAGAGGTTGAGGAGGGTTATATATATATATACTGGGGTACCAGTTTACATACAAGGCACTGTGAAATTGACACTTAACAAGCTATATAGAATCCCTTAAACAAAGTTCCAAAAAACCAAGACTAAGGCCAGTAGTATTTCATTGGTTCAAGGTCACACTTCTGCAATATCTAACTTACTAGCTACAACCTTTCCCTTCATCGAGAAGCCGTCTAGAGTTCGGCACACTCCGATACAGATTCATTTCCCCTGGTGTGTAGAAGCTGTTCCATTGCTGCAAAAATTCAGAAAATAAAATCAGCTGATTGATAAATCAGTTTCGCCTGAATGTAAATTTTGTTTCTCACCAATCACAAGGACCGACAAGTTGAATTAACCCGTAAATCTCCACAGGCACAATATCAATAACACGAGATGTATTTGTACTCAAGAGGAACACCTCTTATTCTTGAGAACTTGTAAGTTGCATCATCATCCGCAAGGTTACTTCCTAAGTATCATACTTTCATGTTGCGTAGTGACACTAACAGATCACAGCAAAGCAACATACAAAGGTTTAAAGTTATATATGCACATAACTGAGTAATACCTGGCATGTAGAAGCTCATGTAGGGGAAGACTTTTATGCTGTAGCCAGGCATCTTCTTGACTCGTCCTGACTTGAGTTCGAGCATGTATAAATGGATTGGTGAGGATACAAAGATGACCTGCGTGCCCTCGGCGAAGCCACTAACGAATGTAGCAGGCCGGAACCATGATTATAATGTCGAAAAGGCACCGTCAGGGAGCAGTATCTTGAGATCGATTACCCTGAGTTTTGACCATCCCACCACGGGATCGATTTTTCTTGCCCACAGGGTTAGGCTTGTGCCATCCATGGCAGCGAATCCCAGCCCGCCGTCTTCCGTCGTCATGAGACGCCCCTTGGACATGGTGTTAGGCTTCTTGAAGGCGGACAAGCAGAGCGTACCTAGTTGGTACTTGATGATTGTACCCGGTTGCCTCATGCTGCTGCGAGTGACGCTGAAGTAGAGTGCATCGTCCACGAGGAGGCTGGGTAAATTCTCGTAGTCGTCATAAGTACCAGGGTGATAAAGGGAATGGGTGAACTGGCTCCACGCGCCAGTCTCAGATGAGTACAAGCAGGCCTTCGTTACTTCTTGAATCTCGTTAGTGAACACCATGGCTATGCGGAAGGGCCCTCCTTGGCAACGGCGGTGATCGCAGCCTTGGGTAGCGCAGAGCACCGCCGCATTGAAGTCGTCACGGAAGTACTTCAAGGGTGAGGGCACGCGCTGCTGCTCGCGCTTCATAGGGTCCCATACGAGGAGTTCCAAGGGGTTATTCCAGTGGTGCTTAGAGGTGGTGAAGAGAGCGCGGCCGTGGCGGCAATCCATGGCGATCCAGCCAGGCTGGTCGGGCGCGGGTGGGCGGAAGGCGGAGGTGGGGACGAAGTCGGGCTCGTTCGTTCCGGGGTTTCGGAGGAGTCCCAGGACGGGATTGGGGGTTGTTCCGTGGAAGTCGCGGTAGCGGCCGCGGAAGCCGGGGTCGGCGAGGATGCGGCGCCATGGCTTGCAGACGAGGGAGGCGCGGACGAGGTGCTCTGGCTCGTCCGGCGAAAGGAGGAGGAGGATGCTCTCGACGAGATCGTCAATCAGCGCCGGGGGAGGGGGCGATGACATGGTGTGCGGCCTGCGGAGTGCGGCCTGCGGCGAGGGTTTTGGATTGGGGATGGACTACGTGGTTCGGTTAAGCCAGCTGATTTGTCCATCTCCATCTGACTGACGGACAGAGAATATATCCGACCAGATGACAAAGTGAGCTTCGCCTCGCCTCGTGGAATCGTGTGACAAAGTTGGCGCTGTTGCACGGAGGGTAAGAGCGACTCCAACGCACAAGCTGCAAATTTTGGTGCTGTAAAAATGCGTATGCACCGCGTGTGATCCGGATTTTCACGCGCCACGCGCAAATTTTGTCCGACAGACGCTAAACATGCACGCTAAGTTTGTAACCCAAACCCTTCTAACATACGTGCTAAATTAGAACACGTGCAAATAAGTTTTTGCAACAAATGTGACAGAAAATAGATCTAAAATTTAGACGAAAATATATTACACAGAACACGAAAAAAACTAGATACTACTACTAGAACCTAGTCCTAGTTGCTCTCATCATCGAACGAGGCCGGTACACTGGCGTCGACGACCAATAGTCCTCCCAACGGGGATCGTAGTCGGAGATGGTCGTCAGCCCGGCCATCTGTGCCTCGATGAAGGCGCACCTCCGTGCCTTGTCTGCCCGGCGCTCGAGACGGTCCTCGTGCTTCGCCGCCCTCTGCGCCGTCCTGTTCGCGGCCTGCTCATCGTCGTGCTTGCGCTGCGCATCGACGTCCTCGGGAAAGTGGCGGCACCACTCCTACCGCAGGCGCTCGTCGCGCTCGACGACGAGCAGGCGGCGCTATGTGTCGCGCTAGCGGCGGCGCTCCTCCTCCTTCACGAGGCGAGGCAGCGACGCGAGTGCCTCGGCCTGCTCGCGCGTCCACATGTTGTGAAAGTTCATAGTCGCGCGCGGGTGGCCCAGCCACCACACCAGGTATCGTAGGCGCGCGCCGCTTCGTGCGCCGTCTCGAACGTCCCGAGGCCGATGCGATCGTCGCCGAACCGTAGCTCCGAGTAGAACGTCCCGTTCGGGCGCGCGCGGACACCACGGTAGCCAGAGCTTCCCCGGAGTGGAGGCATACTGACGGTGGGCAATGTGCTGGAGCGCGGCGGCGGCGCGGGCGCTGCGCGAGGGCGGTATAGAAAGGGACGCGAAGGGGAAGGGAAAAGTGGCGCGCTGAAGCGATGGGCGGTTGGCTTTGCTTGCGGCGCGCCCGCGCGCGCTCAGCAGCGCGGCAAGAAAGGGCGCGCGCGGGAAAATGCAGCGACTGCTGGAGGCGCTGAAAGGGAAATGGACGTCGCCTAGAGGGAGGGGGGTGAATAGGCGTTTTAAAAATATTATGATTTAGGCTCTAATAAATGTGGAATAAAACTTAACGTTTAATTTATCAAGTCAAAACCTATATCCACTAGTTTCACTAAGTGCACCAACAACCTATGCTAAGCAAGACAAGCAACAAGGCAATAGCAAGATAATATACTTCAAGCACGAAGACTATCACAATGTAAATTGCATAAGTAAAGGTCTCGGTTGAGAGATAACCGATGGACGCGGAGACGATGATTTGTTTACCGAAGTTCACTTCCAAAGAAGCTACGTCTCCGTTGGAGAGGTGCGGGGGCGCAATGTACTTCGAACGTCACAAATGGCTCACCTCAAGGTGTGGTGGCTCGATGCACCCAACGCCACACAAGGCCTCACCCCAAGATGCGAAGGCACGCAACCTACCGACGCCATAAAAGGCTCACCCTATTTTCCCGTGAGCTCGCCACAAAGGCCTACTCACGTTCCACTATGGGACACTTGAGGGCGGTCACCGAACCTGTACAAGATTGGGACAATCTCCACAACTCAATTGGAGGCTCCCAACAACAATGCCACAAAGGCTACAAAGCCACAAAAGACAACAAAGCCACAAAAGGCTACAAGACCACAAAAGGTCAATCAATCCAACCACACAACCGTCTAGGGTTCCAAGAACCCAAGAGAAACAATCCAAAGGGCTTGAACTCGCCGAATCTCCGAGGAGAACTCAAACCTATGCACCAAATGCAAGAGGCAAGTTCTTCACTCTCAAATTCCACCAAAGCTACAAAAGCTATTGGAAGAATAAGGGAGGAAGAACACAAGAGGAGAACACAAAACTCTCTAAGATATAGATCCCAAGGATTCCTTCACAAAGAAGGGATTTGGTTTGGTGGGGATTGTAGATCTAGATCTCCTCTCTCAAATCCCTCAAAGAGATGCAAGAATCATGGGAGGGAGAAGGGAAGAGGACAAGATTTTGAAGGTCAACAATGGAGGAGAGAGAGTGGAAGAGCTTGCAAAAATGACCTCCAAAGTTGGGGAAACTTTTGGGAAGAGGGGGGGCCCTTAAATAGGGCAAGAGAAATCTGCCCAGATTCGCTACCATCGAACTACCGGTGCCCCACCGGTACTACCTCTAAATAGAAACACAAGATACAGAAGAAAAACGAGATTTACCGGAACTTTGGCCGGAACTTGGGCCGGTACTACCGCTCAAGCAAAAACGTTGGACAGCATTGCACGAAAACTTCAATAACTTTTGACTCTGGACTCCGATTTCGATGATCTTGGCCTCGTTTTGAAGAGAACAAAAATCTCTATAAGATTATGCAAAGAAACATCATAGTCCAACAAGAGAGGATAAAAATAAAATGGAGAAAGGTATGACCTCTCAGAAGCGACGAACCGATAAAACCTCCAGAACCCAAAATGCAAGAAGTTGAGCTTGGAAACTCTAATTGGGATGAAACCAATTTTGTTGGAAAGATAAGAGTAGAATCCAACAAAAGGTGAAATATTGGGTATCACCAAGGGAAAAAATACAGTGAATATATATGTGAGATACCTCCCAAGGTGTGGAGCCGGAAAAACCCGCAAGATCAAAAACACAATAAGATATGCAAGAAAAATCCGTTTTTGACGAACTAGAGCTTGTTATGAAGATAACCACAAGATCTAGATCCTCACATGGACAAGAACCAAACAACAACCAAGAAAGATGATGCTATGTATGCAAAGATTTGAGCTCTCTTCGAAAGATACGAACGAGTCACCCACTCGATAGCCCCTCTTGATAGTACGGCTATCTATCCTAAACCCGGTTTCCCAACACTACAAGAACACTACAAGAGACCGGTAAAATAGAAACCCTATCACAATCATACCTTTGCCTTGAGCATCCCACTTGAGTTTGATGTAGACGATCTTGTCACCTTCAAGATGGAACACCTTTCTTGATTGCACTTGCTTGATGAAGTTTTGAGAAATGCTCCCCCATACTCCATGGGGAAGCCTCTTCTTCGAACTTGTATTCATCATTTCATGATTGCCGAGGATGGCAAGCTTCAAGAATGAAATCTTCTAGAGATGACGCATCTTGAGCTTGCACTTCAAGTCTTGATGATGTCTTGAAGATTGCCATGAGGAACTCCATATTCTTCTTCTTCTTCAAGACATACTTGATCTTCTTCTTCTACTTGATTCCAATAGGCACAAAGCCCTTGGACATTGCTTCTTATTTTTCATCCTTGAAACCAACACATGGTCCAAGCGATGCCAATGGACAAACCTACAAGTGAAACTCAATTTGCACATTAGTCCATAGGGATTGTCATTAATTACCAAAACCACACATGGGGCATACATGCCCTTTCAATCTCCCCCATTTTGGTAATTGATGACAATCCCTTTGAGAGGGTTTAAATATGGAATTTAACGAACAAAATGGTTGCCCCAACATCAAATACTACACAAGTATGTGATGTTGGTACAACCACAATATATAGAGCAAACTCCCCCACAATCTATGCACGTGTGATGAACTTGAATTTCATTGCATAGATTGCCAACCATTATCGGTGGTTGAGTTTCCTCTATATATTAAACATGCAAAGGAGCAACAAAGATGCAAGAGTATGCAAGGCTAAAGCATAATAACCAACTCAAATCATAAACCAACTTCCCTTAAACCCTCTAAAACTTCTCCCCCATTGGCATCGATTGCCAAAATGGGTGAAAAGTTCTAGATGGCCAATGTAGTGAGAATTCCTCACAAGGTGTGCATATGCACATATCCAATGATGAATACTTGGGAGGAAGTAACACTATATTGAGGACCCAAAGATTGCAAAAAGAAAAGAAAAAAGAATGAAGCTTCAACAAATGAAGTGAGCAACCAAAAGATCCAAAAGGACCAATTGACAACAACAATTGATACCAAAAGAAAAACACAAGATATTATGATACGATCAAATGAGTGTTTAGATGTAATAGGGAGGCTCCCCAATATTTGTGCACAAATTAGAATCATTGATTTGAATACATCATGCACAAGTATGGAATCCTCACTCCCCCATAGACATTTAAACCTCAAACAAAGAGAAAGGCAAATTAGCATTCTTAAGTGAGTTAGAGAAGCTCCCCAAGGATTATGCACCAATTATAATAATTATATTTGGAAACAAAGTGCACAATCATGAAATCCTCACTTCTACAAACTCATTTAATAATACACGGCAAGAGAGATCAAATTATGAGTGCTCGGAGATGCAAGCAAATGGGACAAGCACTCATAGGCAAATAACTTTGGAAGCCACCAAAGAGTCACAAAGAGATAAAGGGTGGTATCTAAGGGAAACAAACACAATCAAAGATTTATCTTCTATTGTGTGTATAAGTTTCTCGGTGGCGAATATCACATAGACATATGCCCACAAAGAAACATGCACACACAAAATAGATACTCAAGAAAGCACATGAAAAACAAGAGGAAGTCATATAATATACGAATAAGATTTTTGCTTGAAAGCATGGCCAAAGGCTCAAATATATCTTATTGTACATCAATGGGCTTCAAGCACCAACACACTACATACATTGCAACTATTACCAAGGGAAAAGGGAATAGTTGGAATATATGGAGAAAGGCAACAAGTCACAAAAATAAATCAACTTGGCAAAATACTCATTATTGCACATGAGAGAAAATGAGGAAGACATATACAATAAAATTGCTAGATTGACATATTTGGGATTGGTGAATCATGAACATGATTTTGTATAGTCCCACTTATATGCACTCATCTCACCATACTCACATTTGCAATAGAGGAGAACTTGCAGAAACCAAAATAAGAACCACAAAAATTGTACAAACACAAATTCATGCCAACAAGCAACCTACAAAAGGTTGGAAACAAGATATGTATGCATGAGAGAGATACTTGTTACCGAGATATAATTGGTAGGATGTAGAGGATAAGAATTTGTTGATCATCCTAGCTTGCGTCCAATTGACCTGAAAACATCACTTCTTCCTTGTTCAAGATACAAGCACCCAATATATCTCCAATGTACCTAAAACACAATTAAGTACACTAGGTTCCCAAACAAATTGGGTCCAAAGTAGTTAGTGCAACTACAATATATAGGAGAAGCTCCACATAAATATGTGCATATTAATATGAAATTGAATTTCATGCACATCTTAGCCAATAGGATTTGGTGGAGTTTCCCCTATACATTGGATCATAGAAAGAAAGCATGTCATACTATATACAAGAAGTAAATATGCATGCACTAGACTTTCAAGAACCAAAAAGGAGATACAATTTGAACTAAAACACCAAGTAAACCAAGAAGTAGCACACAAGAGTGTGACATGACAAAAGGTGTCCAAATTGTATCAAAGAGCCAAATCAACACATGAAAGGACACAAATTCAACAAATGAACAAGGCAAAAGCCAAAGAGCGAAAGATGCACAAAACACACAATGCTCAAGGATTTATCTCATCCTAAAAGATCACACAAGTAAAGAGGATGAGAAAAAACCAACTCCCAAAATAGAGCAAGGTTCCAACACACAAACCCACACTCTCTACACTTTTCATGATGGCACAAAGTACCAAGAGAAAAGATCAAGCTTCCAAGCACAAGAAACACTATATGGAACAAAATAAGAAGCATAAAAGGAGTGTTCTAGATAATATAGGAGAGCTCCCCCAAGAATGGTGCATTATATAGAATTTTGCTTTTGAATGCAAAATGCACACAAATGAGATCATCACTACTACCTACATTAAATAAAACACAAGCGAATACTAATAAACTAAAAGATCCACAAGAGGCGAGGAAGACATGGGAGTAAAATGAACCAATCTCATGGCCAAAGATAGGACAAAGAAAAGCAAAGGCCAAAGTGAATATGATCAACAAATTCTACCACATGTGGAGTATTGTCCAATGACAATAGTCATAGGGAAATTTTTTCCGAGGTAGTTTGCAAGGAAATCATGATCATATTCACACAAAGAAGCATGTAACACGATATAAAAATTATGCTTGACGCTTAGAGAGAGATTCTTGATAGCTCCAAATAGTCACACAATCATCAAAGATTAAAGTAACTTGAGGCGAATGGTTTCCAAGGAGGATATGGAGGTCCAAATATGAGGAAACACATATCAAGAAAAACTCTCACAAACAAGATCCAAAAGATGAGCAATAAAATCAATCCAAAGTAGTTGGAACTTGTTTAAGCTAAATGTGCCACTTAGGAGTTAGATAAATATCAATATCAATTCTAAGTGACACTACCTCAAATGTCCACATTTTCTAGGTTTGTAATATGCACAAAGCATATGACTCCCCCATAATGTGATAAAACAAGAAAACTCAACAAGGTAAAAACATCCAAATGGAGAGGATTAATGGACATTATGGAATTCTAATTCTTCATGAGAATGACATACCACATAGAGACAATATAAACATGTAATGTCAACACTAAGTGGTATTACTCATGTACACACATTTTAGGATTGTGGAATGCCTAAGCATAACACTCCCCCAAAATGGGATAGTCCATTAATTTCTCGAAAGAGCCCAAAAAGATACCAAAAAATTCAACGAAGGCTCAAACACAAGAACACAAATACATGATGTGCCAACCAACATACACAAATATACTTGACGACTCAATATAAGTATGAGAGAAGCACAACATATACAAACGCATATAATGGTACAAAACCAACACATGCACAAGGGAGCAAGTAACTTTCAATGTAAAGAGTTGAGCACATGTTACCGCAAGGAGGAACATTGGATATGAGATAGAGGCAAGATAATCCAATTGGCTTGACTTGACAAAAATAAATAATGAAGATCCCTCAATTCTTCATAATGTAGCCAAGCCTCCAATTCCCTCCAACCAACACCTATTGATCAAGTTTTAGCTTGTTGGTCCCCAACCAAGTTGGGTCCTAAGAGGTTAGTCACAATAGGCTTGGCCACCCAAATGGTTCTTTTCTTGACACCACTTTGGGCACCAACATATTTGGCAAACACATTGCCCACCTCATCCTTACCAAGAGAATATGCATCATATATCAAGATAGGCTTGGATGAAGAGTTACCCATGGTGCATGAGGAAGAAAGGTGCCCCTTCTCGCGGCAAATGTAGCAAGTTCTTCTCTTGCTATCTTTCTTCTTAGAAGATGCCACCCCTTCAGGAAGAGCTTGAGTCTTGGGAAGGGGCCCGCTTCTAGCTTGAGGTGGAGCTTGACGTGGAGCTTGAGGCCGCTTCCCTTGTTGCTTCTTCTTCAATGGGCAACATCTCACATGATGGCCTTCTTCCTTGCACTTGAAGCACACAATGTTGGCCGGATTCTTCACTTGACCTTGGCCATTCTTCTTGTTGCCCTTGTGCTTCAACAAGTTGGTGGGCTTGTTCTTGATGTTGGAGTTATATCCAAGCCCACTCTTGTCATTTGGGGATCTTCGCACACCCAAGATGTTCTTGAGTGTGGTCTTCCCTTCATGACACTTCTTCAAGTTATTCTTCAAAGAATTGACTTGAGCCTTGAGCTTCTTGTTTTCCTCTACATGGTTAGTATCAACAACAATACTAGGGGAAGTAGATGCTATGTTGTTAGAGCAACAAGGCAAGGGATGCAATTCATCACAAGATATATGTGAGACCAGGCACATGGCTTAATAGGATTGATAGAATACTCATACCAACAAGTTGCAACTTCTTTTCAGGAAGCTCATTCGAAAAGAACTCTAAGGTTAAGCGTGCTTGGCCTAGAGCAATTCTAGGATGGGTGACCGACCGGGAAGTGGGTAACCAGGTGCGCACGAGTGAGGACAAAGTGCGCAGAAAAGACTAGTGTTGGTCTGTGGGGTCAGTCTAGATATCCTATTAAGCTGCCAGGAGTGACACCCCCCGGGCCCAGGAGTGGACGGGGTGTTACAATATAGCAATAGCATGAGTGGATGAATTACAAGGACTAGCACATGGCAATATAATACTAGGAGTAGATATAGTGCTAATGTCCACATGAGACATACTTGATGTTACCTTTGACAAAATAGCCTCATGAGCCAACTTTAGACTACCATGGGAAACTAGAAGATCCTCATGTGAGCTTGAGAGCTTAGCATGACTCTCTTCCAATTTCCCATAGTTGCTAGTTAGCAAAGCAAGTTGAGCATGTAACTCAACATTCTCCTTCACAATAGATGCTTCACAAGAGATAGAGTTAGTAGCACAAGCATCATCAATAGTAGTAAGAGGTGAGGGCAACTTGGAAAGCTCTTTAGAGTATGAAGCTTTAAGTTTCTCATGTGACTCGGTGAGTTTGATGAGCTCCCCCTTGATGACCCTAGAGCCATTGTTGAGGTGCTCAAAATCCTCAAGGAGTTTGGCATAAGCAACTTCAAGCTCATCATTCTTTTTTTTTGAGGAACTACAACAGGAGAGGCTCCTACTGCTCTTAAATTAAAACAATAAAGAAGTTACATCATATTTACAAAGGGTAAGGAGTTTCCTTCCCCCCTCAAAGAATCAGCTAAGAGACTCTCAACTCACTTACAAAACTTTTTAGTTGATCACTGAGATCAGGCTTCAACCTAGCTCCTAACAGATCTATGTCGGAGGAGAATTGAACCAGCCAGCAAGGAATATTGGGATTTACACTATCAAAGTACTTTCTGTTACGTTGCTTCCAAATATTCCATGCACCGAGAATAACACATTCAAAAAATAGTGGTCTCTGCCACAGCCTCTGCGCACTATGAAACCTTGAGCTTAGATTCAAATCCATGTCCCATGAGATACCCAAAAGTGCCCAACAGTCACGGCTGAAATGACAGGAGAAAAAGAGATGATCACTCGTTTCCCTATGCTGTTGACAAATGACACAGTTGACATCTGCTATCGGGCAATGTCTGCGCTGGAGCATATCTCTAGTGTTTAGTTTATCCATGACTAGTAACCACGCAAACACCTTATGTTTCATCATGCACTTGGTTTTCCAAATTTTTGGAAGGGTAGCAATTGGCCTAAGATCCCTGAAAAAATATTTGTAGAATCGCTGGGCACTATACTCCTTGGATCCCCAAACATAAACCCATTCGTCTGGCAACGATTGATCTCTACTAAGATTGTCAATGTGACCCTCAAGGATGCTTAATTCAGCATTCGCATCTGAGGAAATTGGGAGAGCAAAGTTACTTGATAAATCATTAGCTGCAGTAAAGGCGGCGACCGAGATATCTTCATGTACCGAGAAAGAAAATAGCCTTGGGAGAGTGTTCTGTAAGATGTCATTTCCAACCCAAAGGTCCTTCCAAAGTAGGACCGAATCCCCTTTGTTGACTATGCATGAAGAAATCCCTCTAAAAATATCTGAGAGGTGACAAACATCCTTCCACCAAGCTCATCATTCTTAATTTGGAGGGCACTTACCACCTCAAATTCTCTATCATGAGATTTCTTCACTCTAGATAGCTCTAGAGCAAAGGTCTCCTCAAGAGATTCCTTAGTGGTCTATTCCTCTTCAAGAGCTTAATTTAGGTTAGCAATGTCATTAGCATACTCACGCTCAAGACTACCCATTTTTTCAATTGTGTCCTCATGCTCATAAATTAGTTGCTTACTTTCAATGGCAAAGTTCAATATTTCAATGAAAGTGGAGCAAGCATTTTTATTTTTGTGTAGAGCACGAAGGACTAGCTCCCGCTTCTCTTTTAGAGAAGCAACATCATCATCTACTTCATCTAAGTCAACATTCACATCATCAAGAGGTGCATTGGGGTCCAAAGGAGAATTTACCTTTGATTCCTTAGCCATGAGGCATAAGTGAATGTTGGAAGAAGGTGATGATGGGGGAACACTTGAAGCTCCAATAGCAACCTTGCCTTGGCCCACACATTCTTCGATTTCCTCTACATGGTTAGAAACACAAGTACTAGAGGAAATAGAAGCACATTTATCATGGCAACAAGGCAAATCAAACATATCATCATGAGATATATTCAATCCATTTCTACATGATATGCAAGGGCAATCACCACTAGGATGTAAATCACATATGGTCCTACATGTGTTCATGCCCAAAGATACAACATTGCAATGAGATAGATATGAAGAATCATCAATGACAAGCTCACTATCCACATTGCAAGTTCTATCACCACTCACCATGTCATTACCTTGTGACAACTCACATGTAGGTGAAGTGGAGGAAGATGAGAACTCATCACGGCTGGAGGTGGAGGGAACACAATCATCCTCAATAATCTTGGACACATCATATTTTGCTTGAAGCTTGGTCCAACTATCATGAGCATTCCAAAAATGCATGATTGAGGAAAGAACTACAAAGCTCACAACATTAACAAGCAAATTAGATGCTTGAGCTTCGAGATAAGAGTTTATCTCCTCCTCCAAAGATAGATTTTGGGGATCCTTAGGAGGAGACAAGCCCATATCTAGAATTCGCTCAATATTTGGGTCAATGACCCGGAAATGACTAAGCATGCGAATATGCCAAACATCATAATTTGTGCCATCAAAAGTAAATGTGTGAGAGTGCACTAAACCCCTAGGAGACATCCTTACTCTCGAGGCGGTGAAGCCTAAGAAGCGAGAGACCTCGCTCTGATACCAATTGAAAGGGAAATGTACATCGCCTAGAGGGGGGGTGAATAGGCATTTTAAAAATATTATGGTTTAGGCTCTAATAAATGCGGAATAAAACTTAACGTTTAATTTATCAAGCCAAAACCTATATCCACTATTTTCACTAAGTGCACCAACAACCTATGCTAAGCAAGACAAGCAACAAGGCAATAGCAAGATAATATACTTCAAGCACGAAGGCTATCACAATGTAAATTGCATAAGTAAAGGGCTCGGTTGAGAGATAACCGATGGACGCGGAGACAATGATTTGTTTCCCGAAGTTCACTTCCAAAGAAGCTACATCTCTGTTGGAGAGGTGCGGGGGCGCAATGTACTTCGAACGCCACAAATGGCTCACCTCAAGGTGTGGTGGCTCGATGCTCACCCAACGCCACACAAGGCCTCACCCCAAGATGCGAAGGCACGCAACCTACCGACGCCACAAAAGGCTCACCCTATTATCCCGTGAGCTCGCCACAAAGGCCTACTCACGTTCCACTATGGGACACTTGAGGGCGGTCACCGAACCTGTACAAGATTGGGGCAATCTCCACAACTCAATTGGAGGCTCCCAACAATAATGCCACAAAGGCTACAAAGCCACAAAAGGCAACAAGGCCACAAAAGGCTACAAGACCACAAAAGGTCAATCAATCCAACCACACAACCGTCTAGGGTTCCAAGAACCAAAGAGAAACAAGCCCAAGGGCTTGAACTCGCCGAATCTCCGAGGAGAACTCAAACCTATGCACCAAATGCAAGAGGCAAGTCCTTCACTCTCAAATTCCACCAAAGCTACAAAAGCTATTGGGGGAATAAGGGAGTAAGAACACAAGAGGAGAACATAAAACTCTCCAAGATCTAGATCCCAAGGATTCCTTCACAAAGAAGGGATTTGGTTTGGTGGGGATTGTAGATCTAGATCTCATCTCTCAAATCCCTTAAAGAGATGCAAGAATCATGGGAGGGAGAAGGGAAGAGGGCAAGATTTTGAAGGTCAACAATGGAGGAGAGAGAGTGGAAGAGCTAGCAAAAATGACCTCCAAAGTTGGGGAAACTTTTGGGAAGAGGGGGGCCTTAAATTGGGCAAGAGAAATCTGCCCGTTTGGGCCAGATTCGCGCCCCATCGGAACTACCGGTGCCCCACCGGTACTACCTCTAAATAGAAACACAAGATACAGAAGAAAAACGAGATTTACCGGAACTTTGGCCAGAACTTGGGCCGGTACTACCGCTCAAGCAAAAACGTTGGACATCATTGCACGAAAACTTCAATAACTTTTGACTCCGGACTCCGATTTCGATGATCTTGAGCTTGTTTTGAAGAGAACAAAAATCTCTACAAGATTATGCAAAGAAACATCATAGTCCAACGAGAGAGGATAAAAATAAAATGGAGAAAGGTATGACCTCTCAGAAGCGACGAACCGGTAAAACCTCCAGAACCCAAAATGCAAGAAGTTGAGCTTGGAAACTCTAATTGGGATGAAACCAATTTTGTTGGAAAGATAATAAAGAGTAGAATCCAACAAAAGGTGAACTATTGGGTATAACCAAGGGAGAAAATACCATGAATATATATGTGAGATACCTCCCAAGGTGTGGAGCCGAAAAACCCGCAAGATTAAAAACGCAATAAGATATGCAAGGAAAATCCGTTTTTGACGAACTAGAGCTTGTTATGAAGATAACAACAAGCTCTAGATCCTCACATGGACAAGAACCAAACAACAACCAAGAAAGATGATGCTATGTATGCAAAGGTTTGAGCTCTCTTCGAAAGATACGAATGAGTCACCCACTCGAGAGCCCCTCTTGATAGTACGGCTATCTATCCTAAACCCGGTTTCCCAACTCTACAAGAACACTACAAGAGACCAGTAAAATAGAAACCCTATCACGATCATACCTTCGCCTTGAGCATCCCACTTGAGCTTGATGTAGACGATCTTGTCACCTTCAAGATGGAACACCTTTCTTGATTGCACTTGCTTGATGAAGTTTTGAGAAATGCTCCCCCATACTCCATGGGGAAGCCTCTTCTTCGAACTTGTCTTCATCATTCCATGATTGCCGAGGATGGCAAGCTTCAAGAATGAGATCTTCTAGAGATGACGCATCTTGAGCTTGCACTTCAATTCTTGATGATGTCTTGAAGATTGCCATGAGGAACTCCATATTCTTATTCTTCTTTAAGACATACTTGATCTTCTTCTTCTACTTGATTCCAATAGGCACAAAGCCCTTGGACATTGCTTCTTATTTTTCATCCTTGAAACCAACACATGGTCCAAGCGATGCCAATGGACAAACCTACAAGTGAAACTCAATTTGCACATTAGCCCATAGGGATTGTCATTAATTACCAAAACCACACATGGGGCATACATGCCCTTTCAGGCGCGCACGCGGGATTTGGCATTGTAAACGAGCGGTTATTTTAGCATGCGGCCCATTTACAGCGCCTGTTGGAGTTGATCTAAGCGGTGCAAGTGTGTGGTACAGCATGGCTGCTTTATTTGTTCTCTGTGTTTTAGCAAAGCATGGTGGATATGAGACCTAAATTTTTATTTTACTTCTTGTATGAAGATGTTCATTACAAGCGCTCCACGTGTTGGGCGAAAGCCTTTGGTGCTGCGTAGGTGCTCCATGGGGGTAGGCTTGCAGAGGTTGATTTTGCTGGTGGTGTTGTGAGGGCGCAGTCGGCCCCCTAGCGCGAAGCGCCTGAGCCCCCCAGCCATGGGATGCCAGGCGAGCGTGAGGGTCTGCTTGGCGCGATCTTGGTGCTCGTTGAGCTGCTTGGAGTTGTCTTTTTGGTGCGGCTTGGTGACGCAAGGTGATGTTTTCTTCACGTGGATCCTTGGTAAGGAGTGGCCCCTCTGCCATGCTTGCGGCGATGCCTGCGTAGTATGTATTGACGTGGCCGGTATTGCGCCCGGTACCGGTGGTGGTAATTCCGCTTGAGTGCTTGTACGGTGTCCTTCCGCTGTAGCCCTGGTGGAAGCCACATGGCTCCTCGATTGTAGCATGGATCTTTTTCCCTTCCTCTTGGTGCTATGTTGAGCTTTGATCCTTGCTGAGGCCTGACTGTTGTTTAGTGACTTGAGGTGTGTCTTCTGCTTCATTGTACACACTGTCATTTTGTGCTCGACCGTTCTCCTAGAGGTGTTGAAGGCATCTAGCGTTGTCCGCCGGGCTCCATAAGCTCCCCTTCGCAGAAAATCGACGAGCACGCCTTCCTATTTGTGGTGGAGGATGCCACCGATGCTGGAGGAAGCCCCCGAGCCACCAGCGCGCTTTGCCATCTTCTCGATCGAGCTCCACTTCAGGAGGGTTTCCTGCTTCTTCCCCACGGGCTGCTCCACGACGTCTTCGTCAGCTAGATGTGTTGTAGCGGTGGCCTTGTAGGCTTGCTCGACTGAGCATCTCACATCCTTCTTGTCTCCATGAATGGTGATGGTACCACTGCTGCCTAGGAGCTTAACGAGGTTGTATGCATGGTGCACCACCGCCATGAACTTTGCCAGCGCGGGGTAGCTAAGGATGATTTTGTATGGTAGGTATATGCATGCCACATCGAAGGTGATGTGCTCCGTGCAGTAGTTGTTGTGGGACCCAAATGTGACAGGGAGTGTCACCTGCCCTAGGGGAACGATTGCTCTTTTGTCACCCCCAAGAAGGGTCTTGTAGGCGCCAAGTTCTTGTAGGCCACTTAGAGCTTCTCGAAAGTTCCCACTGAGATGAAGTTGAGGCCTACGCCCTCATCAATGAGGGTGTTGTTGATGGCGACGTTGTTGATGGTGAGTGTGCACACCAAAGGTAGGTTACCCGCATTTCTTATTGACCTGGGGTGGTCATCACTGTTGAATATGACGTGGAACTGAGACCACCTGAGATTCTTCTCACCTGGCGTGGGGAGCGCCGCTAGTATTTCACGTGTCAGTTGCTTAATTTGATGATTGGAGAGTGGTGCTTGCGTGCCGCCTAGGATGCATGCGACCGCCCTTGGTTCCTAGTATCCCCATGTGACCTCCCTGGTGCAGGTGACCTCATGGACCCTCTCGGCTTGTGCGCACTTGTTAGCCATGTCAAAGAGTTTTTCCGATGAGGCTAGTATGCCATTCTTGGTGAGTTTCTTGAGCATTTCTGTGTTTGTGACCCCTGCGAGGAAGATGGAGACAATTGATGTCTCAGTTTCCTGGGGAGCTTGCTGCGCACTGAGCAGAACTGCTGGATGTATTCATGAAGCCTTTCTCTAGGTTGCTGGCAGATGGCACGAAGGTCCTCCATCGTGACTGAGGTTGGGGCTCTGTATAACATGCATGCCACTGCCTGTGGGCCTTGGTTGTTTTCTGGATTATCCTCGGGGATATTGTTGTTTTCCTCGGCGAGGCCCTCCTGGCCAACTATTGCTTGTGGAGCTGGTGGTGGACCGCTGAACTTGGCAATGAACTTGTCCCCCAGATCCTTCTAGGAGGGGATTGACTCATCGGGGAGCTCATTCATGAGCCATTGGCAAGCCGTGCCTATGAGGACCATGGGCAACCAATTTTCCATGACCTTCTCGTCGCCTCATGTTCCTCGAATCTCTTCGGTGTAGAGTTGCAAGAAATCATCTGGATTCATCTCTCCGCCATCGCTGAAGCGCAATGGCATGGCTGTCTTGAACTTGGGTGGCCATGTGACTTTGCGTATCTCTTGAGTGAATGTGAGGCAACCACCCATGTTGGCGGCCTTGGCGAGGTCGTGCTCCTCGTCTTTGCGCTGCCGCTTTGTCGCTGCCCGAGTTTTTGCTGGGGCTCACTTGGGGGCCTTGATGCTTGACGTATCGCCACTAGTTTCCTTTTGTGGTGGTGGCACGTCGTGAGGGTGAAGCATCACCTTGCCTTGTGCTTGCTCAGTGTGGCCTTTTCCTGTTCCTTCGATGGCGATTGGCGGGGACGGCGGTGGTTGGAGAGCATTGTGTGCATTTTGCCCTGCGCGCGGAGGCTGTGCCAGTGGTGGCATCTTGGAGCGTGAGGTTGCCGGGCCACGCTGGTGATGCCTCGCTCAGATGCTGATGTCGCGAATCGCGAAGTTGTCGGTGCGACGCATGCGGTGTCAATGAGCTGCGCGATGCGTAGGATCCATGCATCTTGCCAGCCGCGTCACAGGCGGGTGACGCAGTAGCTCCGTGTCGTATGCAACGCTGCTGGTAGGATGCGATTGGTGCCAGACCCTTCGCCGGGGATGGCAGGGGCACCTGAGGTGCCTTTTGGCAGTACCACGGGAGCTGGTCTCTTCGCGCTTCCCTTCCTGCTCCTTAAGAGTGGTGTCGTTGTCGACACGAGGAGTGTTGTCGTGGTTCGTCACCGTGATTGTGGCTGGTGTGGCCTAGTGCTGGACGGACTTGCCAAGGTTTGAACCAGCCATGTCGATGAGGAGGTTGGAGATACGCCTTAACCCCCTACCTAGCACGGTAGATGTCGGAGATTGTCCTAGTAGGGTATCTCTCGAAGTAGGTCGAATCGAACACATGGGGCCAAACACGATCTCTCCAAGTTACCTCTAGGACCTTGGCGAGGAATAGTAGAATCACGGCAGGGATGACATAAGGATATTACCTAGGTTAAGGCCACTGTGCGGTGTAAAACCCTACTTCATGTGTTGCTTGTATTGCTTGGTGAGATTACAAGTACAAGAAGTTGATCGCGCGATCAGAACAAGAGCTCCTGGGAGGAGAACGCTAGGGTTTCCTTGGTGGAAGAAGATCCCCTTCCTATGGTGCCTTTCCCCTCCTTTTATAGGCACCCTGGTCCTCTTCTCGCTGATGTGGCGGGAAGGGTTTCCACATGGCGACAAAGGAGAGAGTGGGTGGGTCAAAGATGTTTCTTTCGTCACACCCTTCACGTTTCCACTAAGAGAGGGAGGTGGTTCCCCATGTCGAGGCCTTATCGGCCAATCTTGGCTTGAGGAAGGGGGAAACCCCCTCGGCTTGGGGGGGAGTTGATGACTTCTATCTTTCTCTTGGAGTGCAAGTGTTCCTGCTTGGCTCCCGTGCCCAAGTGTTGGACTGCGGGAGTGCCCTAGGCTGGGGGCTCGCCGAGAAGGTTTCAACTATGTGGAGTCTTTCTTGGAAGGAGACTTGTTTCAGTGGCATCGTGGAGGCCTTACCTAACGCTTTACGAGGGTGCCTCTTCAAGGCTATATGAAGTCCTTGACGCGGAGGCCTAGCAACAGATGGGTCAGGGTACCCTGGTTACCCATGGCCCGACAACATTGCCTAAAGACTCATTCGTTCCGAAGAATAGTGTCAGATGGCGTCATGTCTCGTGAAACGATTGCCAAGGTAGCACTGTTGCTGTCGCCGCGAGATAAAGTAGAATTAATGGTTTCTTTGGTGCCATTGGCTTGTTGCTGCCAGACGGGTAAAGGCGACGGCGAGCGCATTATGTCGCGTCCGCCAATAATGCACATATATCACGAGTTAGCGATGGATCGAAGAGTGCAGAAACACAGATTGACAGCTATAGAAGAACCCCAGCTAGTTGATTACTGAGATCCAAATGTGAGTGCAACCCATCTAATCATCGTACACCCATGGCAATCCATCAGTAAACAGTCACGCTCGCTAGACATAATGGTTTGTAGTAGTAATCATAATATCATCCTGATGAGATGATGACATGGATTGCTCTCTTCACTTGTGAAATGCTGCTCCTCCTCCTCCCATGCACCTCTCTCACCTGCATTCATTCAGTAAACAAAAAGTAACAGTAACATTCAGACTTGACACAGATTCAATCAAGCAATCAAGAACAAGCATGTACAGTACGCAATAGTACTAATCATGATACTTGTGCGCTGAGCAAGACCTTGGCGCGCAGTTCGGCGAGCAGCACGCCGTCGTCCGATGATGCCTGGACGGCGGTGACATCCAGCCGGAGCTGCTCCTGGAGCGCCTGCATGATCCTCACCAGCAGGCCCCGCCGGTCGGGACACCTCAGCTCCAGCAGCGCGTCGCTCTCGATGATGGACACCTGCACGTCCGTGGAATGCTGCGCGACGGCCACGGGATCGGTGCTGCTGCTGCTGCTGCTCCCTTCCAGGGCCGTCAGCTTCCGCTTCTCAGACGACGCGGAAGCACGAACCTGCCTGGCATCGGACAATTCGAGTTCCTGGATGCGCTTCCTCAGCTGCTTCAGGTACTCGATAGTGTCGCCCAGTATCGAGGCCTTGTCCATCTGCATCGTTACAA
The DNA here is from genome assembly GCA_023614405.1 of Avena insularis. Taxonomy (NCBI): domain Eukaryota; kingdom Viridiplantae; phylum Streptophyta; class Magnoliopsida; order Poales; family Poaceae; genus Avena; species Avena insularis. The sequence goes on along the minus strand of CM042686.1, from coordinate 421,167,363 downwards.
GATACGTATAAAATAACTGAATTTCTGCTTAGCGATCCAGGAAAACATTATCGTTACAGAAAAGTCTGAAGCAAAGATAACTGAATATTGGTTAGCGGATCCATGCAAAGTTCCAGCTGATTACTGATTTTTTTTCTTAAAGCAAAGATAGCTGACCATTTATTAAGCAAAGATAACGTAGCTGAGTTTTTACTCCTCATTCTGAACACATTGTGTACCTTGGTCACGAAGGGTACCAGGGATCTGAGGATAATGAACCTCTCGTTCAGCTTCTCTCTTCGTTTCCCCTCCTGCAGGACATGATTGGCGCTGAAATCGGCCTCTCTTCGCGGCCCAGCCATGCCGACGTTGTCACACGTCGGATCGTCAGGTGGCTTGCAGGCAGCACCGAGCAGGAGGAGACGCTTGAGCAACCTCTGTGGCTGTGGGGTGGCTCCTTTAGTGACCGTGCGTCCCTGAGTGTTGGGATACCATTTGGAAAATGATGATTGGTGTGAGACTACCAGGTAGGATCTCATGTTCGGCTCGGCGGCTTGTCGACGCGTGTTGAGATGCAGGATCGACAAGACTGTTTCTGTGTAATGAGCATTTTCAGGTGAGAGTACAGCTTGGTTTTCACCTGCACAAAGAAAAATAGGGACAGACAGATCAGATCAGATGTTAGCCATCTTTGAAGGGGTGAACTTGAGGCACCTCTTTTCCCGACAATAAAATCTCTTCTGGCTAAAGCTATGAATTGCCTATGTGTTGTTGATGGGGGATTAAACCTTTTCATATCAATCTAAATCGTTGTGAGTGGACTACTAAAAACCAAGTTGATCATATTTTGTCTGTCCATATACAATGTGTTATGTCAACACAGAGGCTACCTATGCATGCAACCCCTTCAATAAATCAAGAGAATGAAACAGGGAAATACCTGACGATTGAGGGTAGCCACTGCATAACTCCTCATACAGAAAATGCCAGGATTGGCAAGGCTCATCTTGCGCTTGCAAACTGGACTGGTTATTAATGTTCTGGCAAACCATTACCGTTTGGTTTTCATCACCCAAGTTGCTTGAGCAGCCATCTCTCACCCTTTCTGACATCTCAAGCTGCATCAACACACTCCTCCCTATATTCTGTGTTGCATGATCATCATTGCTCACCATGTCCGGCGGAGCATTCCGGCAGTAATCCACTACAGTGTTTGTCTCTGAACCCGACGCCCACTCCTCATCGATCTCCTCATCGCCGTCTTCCATTTCATCGTCCTCAAATTTTGGGCTGAACTTGTTGGGCTGCTCCTTTGCCTGACAAGCACGTATCTCCCTCTGTGCTTGGAACTGCTGATGATCAATGTGTCTCATTTGGTTGGAAGTTGAGTGGTCCGACATAGTAGGGATCATGTGCTTCTGTTGTTGATCCATGAACATGCTTATTGCATACTGAACTAGCCCGATGTCTTCCTCCACCTGAAATATGTATGGAGCAGCCAGACCCGCTATAATCCTCAGTGTAATTAATTATGGAATCGTGCAATGCAGTGTGAATTCACCTTCTCTGTTGTCCCGATTTCCAGGACACCGTCGACAATCGGAATGCACACCACTGTCTGCAATATATTTGAAGTAAAATGCCAGGATATAAGGTGAAGTTTCAAAGTAGAATTCATAATTATAAGTAGCTTTTCTTAGTAGGAAAATACCTGGATTCCTGCACTCTGCAATCCATTGCCGCCAAAATTTGTTTGCGCCACAGGAAAAGAGAACCGAAAAAGGAAGAAGGAAAATTTTGTTTGTTAAGAGGTAAGGAGTTGTACTTTTTCACTGTTTCTACTTTCTCCATCTAGTTTCTGTCATGCTGAACTGACTATATTTGAACAAACTGCAGATTAAGTACTGACTACTGACTACTGACTAACCAATAGTTCACGGGAAAATAAGAAAAGAGAAGTGCCTTGGCAAGTATTGCTCTTGAGAAGACCTTGCTGTCAACTTCATTTGCTCTACTAAGCCATACATGCCCTCCCCTTGCAAATGCCCTTCCAGGTAACCTGTAAAAAGAACACATGTATCAGCAATAACAACATGATTCGTGCATGGTAATATGCAGTTACCTACATTACGAACTGTTATAACAAATTGTTCAGGTCACCCGTCCAAGACTCTTTCCTGGTAGAAGAGGCTATTGAGGATATAGAACATTTTTCTCCTGAGGTGAATGTCATTTTTGTTGCTGACTTCACGGAGGAGGTCCGAGAAAAAAAAATGCCTTTGGAGGACGGGCTCTGTAGCATCCCAATTGTCTAACAATTGCAATGCTACTAGCCTAGTCTATATAATGCTACCTTCCTATATATAATTGTTGCATCATTATTATTTCATGCTCATGTCATCATGCCACCTTGCATTTGAGCATCATATAAAATCCTTTTCCATTTGGTTCTTATCTCATATGCATTATTAATTGTATTTGTCTCTTGATATTGTATTTGGTTGTTGATATATTGTTTAAATGCCCAAGTTGAGTTGGGGGCATATCTTTTATTTAACTCCACCACCTTTCTTGTCATCACCCCAACTTTCCACCATTCCATTATTCATGAGCTTGCAATTGTTTTCTTTTGGGTTTTGCCTCTAGCTCATATGGGTTGGGATGGATCCAATTCTATTTCCACATGCTCTCATCTTAGCATCATGTTGTTTTCACATTATTGATATATGAGAGCCACATGGCCACCTTTGCATGCCTTGTGAGTGGAACCCTTTTTCCTAGCTTCCATATGGATTATTATGGATTTATGCTCATGTGGGAATATTTTTGGGACTAGTAGGCATCTAGTGGAATATACACACTAGCAAGTCCCAATTATAATCAAATGTGATCATCTCCATCTACTCCACTTGGAACTTTCTTTTAAATTCTTTTGCTTGGCTTAATTCCACTTTTGGAAATGCATAAGAATAATGCCATGTGTGTTGTTTTGTTTCACAAGGTTAAAACATGGTATTAATTATTTATGCATGGCCCATGCAAGAACCACCTTTTTCTAGCCTTTTGGTTTTATTTGAATCTTTGAGTGGATCTTCCCCATATCTCTCTCTACCCTTATGCTTGATCTTGCTTGATGCATGCAAGCATCTAAAACCCCATCACCATCTCCATCCATGCCATCACCACCTTTTCTTCTCTTCTCTCTTTTGGCTATATCTTGCTTGAGCTTGTCATGATCATGCTTGATCTTGCCAAAAGAGAACCACTCCATCTAATCTCTCTCTTTAAACCCTAAACCATACACTCATCTCTCCTCTCTCTTTACCATCCTCTCTAAACCACACCCCCATCTAACCTAACCCTAGCTCCACCCTCTCTCTCTGCCTCTCTCCTCTCTCACCTATCTGGCCCCTCCTTGCCACCCTGGACCACCTAGCTACCACCACCTCAAGCCCCAACCCTAGTACCAAACCCTAACCCGAGGCTCCCCCAACCTAGCCCGAGCCTACCCCCCTCTCGCTCGCTAGCTCTCTCTGCCCGGAGGGCCCGAGCCCGAGCCGCCCCACCCACCCGCCGTCCCCCCCTGCCCCATGCACTGCCCCTGCCCTAGTCCCCTGACCCAAGCACGTGAGGAGGGGAAGGAGAGAAAGGTGGCACCGAGGCCACCTTTTCCATCTACCCCACCTCCCCACGGCATCTCCCTCTCCCCCTCTGCTTTACCTCCGCCCCACGAACCCTCTGCACTCCCAGATCCACCCCAGGTCCCTGCCTCTCCCCCTCCTTTCCTCCGCCGCCACCGTCTACACCATCACCACCCATACCGTCGGCCTCCTCTCGACTACACTGTACCAGGCGGCGGGCGCGGTGTCCAGGTGTCGAGGAAGAACGAGTCGACCACCTGCACCGCTCCTGTACCCGCAGACGTGAAGGAGGAGTCCCAGGTTGATCTGCACGCCGACGCGCCGGCCGAAACCCTAGCTCCGCCCGGCCTCTGCCTCGTCATCGATCCGCTACCCCTCTGCCCGATCCGACGCCACCGACCGCCCCACGGTGAGCCCTTGGACCCCCCAGACATCCTCTCCCTCTCCGACGCTTGCTGTCCTCGCCGCGCGTTTAGCCGAACACACTGCGTGCGCCGGCGGCGCTATCGTCTGCTCAAGCGCTGCAGACGGCTTAACCAGCCATCCGCCCCTCCGCCACCTCCCTACCCATACTGCTGGCTAGCCCAGACGACCTGCACGACCAGGTTGAACCTGCAAGGCGCCGTCCATTGTCACAAGACCGACCCGTCGTGGTTCAGAGAAAACAACGAGAGCTGCGACCACTTTGCACTTCCCCCCCCAAACCTTTTCGCTCCTAACCCGCGGTCCGCCCGAGCCCACCTGTCAGCCGTAGTACCGCTTTGCAGTTAGGCCCTCCTGTTTCTCCAGCATCAACCCGCAGTACCCTGGATCTACCACGTGTCGCGTCCCCGCTGGCGCGCCCGCGTGTGGCCCTGAGGTTGCTGTGGCCCCACCTGTCATTCGCTTAGGCTAGATTAGCTCGCGGTGATAAAAGCTTTTCTGCGCGTGTGATGCCCAGTCAGCACCTGGCCCCACTTGTCTGTGTCTTTGGCTAGGAGCGGCTGAGTAACAAAAGACTTTCTGTTTTCTGTTTTAATTTAAAACTTTTTCAAATTAATTCAAATTCAAATTTTTAAATCTGTTTTCAAATAACTTTTAAAATACAAATCCAAATTAAACAAATAATATATGTTTTGGAATAACAAAAATATGAGGAATTCAAATATGCCCTTCAAAATATATTTTGGACACTTTATTTTCCAAGTTGATTAAAATTACAACAAAATGCCCTTTTACCTTAATTAATTAATAACTTTTGTTTTATAACTCCAAATTTGACAAATAATATGTCTAAAATGATTAGCTCGACGAGACCTTTCTGTTTATGCATTCCTTGTTCTGTTTTGCAGCATGCATCATATAAATATAATGTATACAGCAACTTAATTGAGGTTGAAACATGATTAAAACTCAACAAAATGTTTTATCCTTGTATTCCACACCTCACCCATGCCATGCTACTTATTGCCATGCAAATTGTGCATCATTCATCATGGCATGATTGTTTGCTTGATGCATTTTATTCATATGCTTGTGCACTTTATTTATGTTGGCCCTTGTTTGTTTGGTTCTTCTCCGAATAGACGCTGAGCAGGGGATATATCAAGAAACCCAGGAGCACTACCCAGATCCTTCTCTCGCTTCAACTGAGCTGCCAGGCAAGCACTACCACGTGCTTGCATACATATAGTACCTATTGTCTCTATCTTTTTCTTGCATCATTGAGTCGCGATTGCATTAATCTGAATCCCAGGTATTGCATAGCCTTTACTTTTAAACCCCACCGAAGCTTGTTCCTCTATCCCTTGAGCCATTACTACAGGAGTTGCTTGAGCCATGCGAGTCGTAGAACAGCATGTGTAGGGTATGTGAGTGTCGGATGGATAACGAGGTACCTAAACAACTTAACCGGAGTAGTAATGGGATAACTAATGAAAGTGGCATCGGTGAGCCATATTTGCTATTTGGTTTTTCAGGCTCACTTGTGTCCGTGGGACCCGAGTACTTGATTCCTGTTCCTTGAATATTCGCGCTATCCACATCCGGAGGCTTATGAACCCCGAGCGAGCTTGATTCATTCTTATTCCTTGGGGCCACAAACTAGTTTGAGGTTTTATTTACTATCCTGTACTTATGCCATGCTTTCTTTGCTTTATTTAAAATTGTGCGAGTAATCGCACTGTCTTTATTTAGGTAAGCGGAGTGTTTTCACGGTATCGACAAGCCCAGTCACATTTTCGGGTTCCCAGTCGTCTACCGCCATTGGCGCAAACCTTGAGTCCGTCTCGGAGTCGGCCAACTTCGTCGCGGATAGCTTAATGGGGTGGCCCCCTGAAATATTTCTGAATCCTGTGATCGCTTTGTCGTGACTGCCTCGTTGGGTTTTGATTTGGTTTTTCGAGGTTGATCGAGTGTGTGTTGCTATTTGTGCACCCCTGCAGGGTAAAACTTTCTGAAAGCCGTGTCCGTGGTTATGGACGACTTGGAGCACAGTTTCTCGATCATAGACAAGTATAACTAAAGTACCGCCTTTAATTTGACTAAGTAACTGACTAGTAAATAGTGCAACACTCATGGAATGGTTAATAAAACTGCCAACGGATGGGGGGTTGTTCGTCCGCTTCCTTGTCGGTAAGCGAGGAGGAGGATGGATCTGTTAATATTACCGTTATAACTGTTGTTATTAATTCACGGACATCCGTCTATCTCTGGTTAGGCGGATGGTTAGCGAGTATCTATAGAATTGTTAGGGTTTATCTTTTGCTGCAATTGCGTCACCCCAGGTTGTGTCCCCTTTAGAGGCATAAAGACTTGCTGAGTACCCCTAGGGTCTCACACGATAAATTGTTTGATTCAGATGAACAGGAAAGCTCGCAAGATGGATCTTTGGGTGGAGGAGACGGACGATGTGGGCAACGATCATTCGGTGTAGAGATTCCGGGAACGGGGATCCGTGAGATCTGTGGGCGGGATGTGTTTATTTATGGGGCATCTTATGCCGATTTGCTTCTTATCCGTACTCGGATTTTGTCTTCCGCTTCCGCCTGATACTCTGATATTTGATGTATGAGGAGATATCCTAAACTATTATATCTATCTAGGATATTTGGATCTTGCCGTATGGCGTTGCAATATTTCCTTTCTTTTTAGATGGAATGACTCTGAGAACCATTGTATGGTGGCTTGCATACATACTCATTTGTGTATGTAGTTGATCCCTTCGTCTGTCGATTACGCCGTCCGTTCTTGTCCCGATGTTTGGAAATGGTTGGGACGGCCGAAAGGTCTACCTGTGAGTGGCATTTGGGCCCCACCGTACTATTTCAACCATTTCTGCTCATCCAGGCTTGTAACTAGGAGCGTAATTCACCGAGGTAGTTACAGCTCCATGGAGCCTGTTTTTGATTTTTCTTTTTTGAAATCGACACTTCGAATTTTTCAAAAATTGAAAACAAAATCCTACATGTTGAAAATAACGTGTTCTACAGCCCTACTAAATCTCAACTGGAAATTTGTATTTCAGCCTACACAAAATAGAAATTTTTTTGACAAATTGGAACTTTTCAAATATTGCACTGTTCACATCTCAGATCTAGAAATTTGTCATTTTTACACATGCCGGAATAGAGAATATTTCGCATTGATTTTTTTCACACAGGTAGAAGTCATCATTCTAGATCTAAGTTTTTTTAGATTTTTTGAAACTTTAAAATGTCGATTTAAAAAGATACAAAAATCAGGCTCCATGGAGCCCCGGCTCCAAATTGATGCACTCGCCCAAGAGGCACTATCTCAAATATGGAGCATATTAAGGCTCTAGGACCAAATGGGTTTCCTGCAAGTTTTACCAAAGGTTCTAAGATATTATAAAAAAAGATCGATCACATGTCTTTGTTTGTACAGATCCAAGAAGGGGAGTTGCCCTTGTTTTGTTGAACTTTGGGATTATTACCCTTCTACATAAGAAGGAAGATAGTAATAAAAGGCTGCATGTATCAATCGATGCAGAGCCCGGGACTAGGTTCCCAATAAAAAAACATAAGAAGGAAGATGTGGTACAAATCCAGTAGTATCATCTGATTTGCCTCCTAAATGTGAGTTCTCAATTTTTCACCAGGTTGGGACCAACTTATTCAACCAACACAAAGAAGGTGAGGTTGTCTTACATAAAACTATCCATGGATTTTTCATAGACCAAAGTTTGATGAGTTAATCTTTAAAATGGACTTTGAGAAAGCCTATGATAAAATAAAATGGTATTTTTTCAGAAACCCAATGTATGAAATAATTTGCACCGGAGTGTTGTCTATGGATTATGCAACTTGTGCAAGGTGGAAGTGTTGGTATTAAAGTTAATGACGACCGGGTTGAGGCAAGGTGATCTGAAGTTGCCGACCTTTTCAATATTGTTGATGACATGTTGGTCACTCTTATTGCTAGAACAAATAATTGAGGCAAGGTGATCCGACGTATCCAATCAATTTCAATGTTGTGTTATCCTATTCCGCATTTGGTACATGGTGGATAATAAATCTTACAACATGTGTATGATACCATCATTTTTTCGGAACATGACCTGAAAAAAGCTATTAACATGAATCTTATTGTATATATTTTTTAGAAGTTAGTTGGCTTAAGGACTAACTTCAATGAGAGTGAGATATTCTGCTTTAGTATGGGCTCGTTCATGGTCAACAATGGATCAGACACTCTCTCGGACGACACGTGGCTTGGTGATAGAACTCTGTGTCAAGAATACCCATCGTTCTAATAACAATGTGCAGTAGAAACAAGTTTCATTTGCTAGTGTGATATATGAAGCATGTGGTATTGAACATTGCTTTCCGGCGGACCTTGACAGGAACAAATGGACATCTTGGTTACATTTGGTCCCGTAGGTGAGACGGTCAATTTGTCGCACAAAAATAACGTCTTCAGACAGAGAGATGTGTACTCCTTGTGTTTTCTCCGCACACAAAAAAAAAACATTTGAAAACTCACAGTGCCACTCAAGATAGAGATTTTCATTTGGTTCCTTTATAAGAGGATATTTTTAACAAATGATAATATTTCAAAACATAAATAAAATAAGAATAAGAAATGTTGTTTTTGTGACTAGGAAACAATCCAACACTTTTTTCTTTCGGTTTTGTCGGGAAACAATCCAACACCTAGTTTGGCAAACAATTCAAGTTCCGCCACCTCCAACTAGCATATAGAGAATATGTCAGGAAACTGGTTGAATAGGGCTAGTGCACAGTTTATAGCTGAAACCTTGGGTGTGACTATATGATGTGTGTTAGGCAAACCGAATATGCCAGTATATTCGGTTATATCCTGCCATACTTAGCGCTTGATATCTTGCATATAAGCAGGCCATTATGGTTAGTATTAGCGTCGATTGTTTCCATGTATATCTTGTAATTGTCTGTATATATGAGATAGAAGGAATCCTACCATCGTGTGGTCAATCAATCTCTTCCTCTTATTCTATCATGGTATTAGTCAAGCGATAAGATTCTGCCCCTCTCCACTACCACCGTTGCCCTAGGATCCCATGCCGCCCTGGCGCCCTCCTCTCCCTCCTTCGCCGCCACAGCTATACCTACCGCCACCGCAGCCATGCATGCTGCCGGCGTCATGTTCATTTACCTTTTTCTGCTTCTAAAACTTGTACTCTTAGACCCTTTGAATTAATACATTATAATTTGTGAACAGTGTTTCTGGCTATAAATACTTTCTCGTCATTTTAGATGATTTCACTCATTACTCATGGACGTCCCTATGCCAAAAATCTGAAGCATTCTCTCTTTTATCTAACTTTCGTGCTTATGTCGCCACACAACTCTCTCTCTCTCTCTCCAAGCCATTCAATGCAACAACGGATGTGAATTCAACCGCACCCTTCAGGAACTCTCCATCAAACATGGGGTTCTCTTGCGTTTCTCGTGTCCATACATTTCCTGAATGCATCATTCACACCATTAACGACATAGTATATACCCTTTTATTTCAAGCAAGCATGCTTAAAATTTTGAGTCGAAGCTCTTCATGCGTCTACCTATCTTCTCAATGGACTACCCGCCAAAACTCTGATCGCTCCATGCCCCTTCTTCACTCTTTTTTCTAAACCACCCGACTACACTCTCCTTTATACGTTTGGTTGTTTATGATACCCAATCCTCTCGGCCACCATGTCTCACAAACTGTAGCACAGTTCATACGTTCGAGGTTACCGTTTCATGGATCCCAAGTCTCATCGTTCTCGTTATGTGATTTTTGCAAGGATTTGGTTATCGGTCGGTTACCGGCCGGTAAGTCCGGTAACCGGATATCCCGAGCACCTCCGGGAAACCGAGTAACCGACCAAAAAAATTCGAGATTTTTTGAATTTAAATTCCTTAATATGTATAAATACGTAATGTGTCGCAGGATTTATCTGTACAAGGTGTGGCGCAGTGGTTCGTTAGCAGGGACACGTCTGTGGGACCGAAAGATCCCAGGCTCGAGGCTTGCCTTCGCCCATATTTCATTTTTTGAAAATTATGTAATAACTACTGAAATTAATTCTGTAAAACCACAAAAAGGATGGTCAGTAGGAATCGAACCCGCGACCAGAGACTGCTGCATAGTTGCAGTAAGGACAGGCCACTGAGATAGATCAGTTTATGTGTTAAAGTTGAGTTTAAATCCTATAAGACAGATCTGACAAAAATTTGAATTCAAAATTTATTTTTGAAATTTGTCCGATAACCACTCGGGATTTCTCGGTAACCGCGGTAACCAAGAATCCCGAGCCCCCTCGGGATTTTTTTCTGTTCGGGAACCAAAATCTTGGATTTTTGACGAAAATTGGTTTGCCTTTGCACCAGATGTCGCCTCCTCCTCCGGTGTCCCCACCCCGGTTCAGATGGTTAACCCCGGTTGAGACCGGTAATTCTTTTATACTCTCTCCGTTCAGAAATATAAGATGTTTTAGCTTTGTGAATCGAATGTATCTAGCGTGTTTTAGTTTATAGATTTATAGAGGTTCGGAGTGAACCTATACATAAAAAGCGTCTAGATATATTTATTTCACAAAAGCTTAAATGTCTTATATTTTTGAACGGAGCAAGTAGGTTTCTTCAGACGTTGTCAAAATGTGAGACGGACCACCGGCCGAAGCTCTCTCAATTAGCTAGGAGTATTTTGCTGGAATTAATGTCTTTGCCGCACATGCTCTATATGAATGAATATGATGAGGTGCTTTAAAAAAAAATGAATATGACGAGGTACTAAGAAAACGCTGCAAATGTAGACACGTACGTACCCAACGGCGGGAGGGAAGGAGTAGGAGGCACACATAAGGTAAAACCACTCCGTCTCCGTGAGGTCCTCCGGCGCCAGGGCCGCGCTGGGCCGCCGCACCGCCGCCTCGTGCGCGCCGGCACCACCGTGGACGTCCCTGAAGCCTGTCCCACCGGCCGCGGCTTCTCTGGCCAGGGAGTCGAAAAGCTCCCGCAGCTGCCGGCTGCGGTGGTGGTCGGCTGCTTCCGCCGGAGGCGGCGCCGGCGCCTGCGCGATGGCTGGCTGCACCGTCTTCCGCGTCTTGATGGCGCCGTTGTAGTGCCCCTCCGCCCACACCAGCGCGCTGCCATTTCCGTGTGGATCAAAGCAAAAGAAATGAGAAAACTTGTGTTTAGTTGAAGTGAGAGAGCTAGGTGAAGACTGCGACGATCGACCGAGGAGCTAGAAGAAGTTAGTGGTCACCCTTGGTCGGGGCGGAGCTGCCAGAGGAGGGCGTACGTCCACCGCAGCCCCTGCGCCACCGCCTGCAGCGAATCTTGCACCTCGCCGCAGCTCGCCATGGCCACCGTACAGAGTCTTGTTTTGAGAGAGAGAGAGAGAGAGAGAGAGAGAGAGAGAGAGAGAGAGAGAGAGAGAGAGAGAGAGAGATTGGAGGCATTTAGAAGCTTGACCGGTGGCTGCACCAGACGGGACGGCTCAGCTCAGCGCGAGGTCGATCACGTGGGGTAGAAGGAGCACCCGTTTTGGTCAGTTATCTCTTTTCTTCTCAGTTGTGCAGAGACATGTTCACACAACACACATGCATCATCACAAACGCGCACACGCGTACTATATTTATTTATATGCAGTAATAATGCACGAATTAATCCTATAAAGGTATTATGTACGTATGTTTTTCCCACAGGACTAAGAGAGGAAGATGTGATGATTTTCCACAATGAATGTAGGGCTGCAGGCAGGAGGAGTAAAAGGCAAAGCAGCAGGCCTGCCTCCTCGCCTTGCCAGATGGGGTCAAAGAGAATGTCACTACTAGATTCTAGCCCTTGGCAGATTCCTCAGCCTTCCATTTCTGTAGGGCACGAAACTGGTGCCTTCTGAGCCCAATCTTTGCACAAAATGCAACAGCACATTTCTTCCTTTCTTTTTGCGTCGCACCTCTGCTGCTTGTCCACCGCCACCGGGGTGGGGTGGTTGGGAAAAAAAAACCATAGTAGCATCTTGCAATTGGCACCATGCTCTTGGAGTGCTAGATTCTGGTAAAACTTGTCAAGTTAATGTGCAGGCACGACACTTTAGGCTTCAGCCTTTCATAGTAAGAAGAATACATCTGCTCAAAATATCCAATAATCTTCATACAGTACAGACGCCACGAGTACGTAAGACGTCTTGGTAAAACTAAATGGATTTAGAGGTGCGCCTGGCGCACGGCCCCGTAAAATTCGTACTCGTTCCATCTCAAAACAGATGTCGCGGATTGTCAAAATTCGGATGAATCTAGATACTATTTAGTACTCTCTCTATTTTAAAATATAAAATGTTTTAGCTTTGTGAAAAGAGTGTATCTAGACTATTTTAGTGTTTAGGTTCATGCAGGTTTGAAATGACCCTACACACTAAAAGGGGTCTAGATACATTCTTTTCATAAAACTAAAACATTCTCTATTTTTAAACGGAGGGAGTACATAGATACATCCAAATTTTAATAAATTTCCGACATCTATTTTGACACAGAGGAACCATGTTTATGTTGGAATATTAGGCAATTTCTCCATGAGATTAATTACCGAAATTATTATTATGTAAGCACTAGCAGATCTAAACACATGTAGCCAAACAACCACATCTAGTAGATCTGAAAATCTAGCAAAAACTAGTGCATACAAAGAGAAGAATAGCACGTACAGGTTGACCGAGAAGGTCGTCACCGCAGCAGCACCTTGGTCATTGTTGTTGTCGCCCATGGTGCTGATGAGGTCATCTGTTGCTGAAGAAGAACACACGAACAGAGGCGAGCAGTCACGCCGAGACGCTCCCCAAAAACCTTATCGCTCGTCTCCCGGTGTAGGATCTCAAAGGACGGAGTTTCGGTGGCCTGCTCTCCCGGACAGCAGTGCACGCAGCTGCCAGGATGAGGAAGCCTAGAGAGCAGCGCAGCAAGAGGAACACACAGCGAGAGAGACTGAGAAAAGAACTGGATACGTCTAGATCTATCTGTCTCTCGCTCTATAGCCTAGGACGTGAGCCGACCGAGTCGCCACGCGTCAAACATGCACACGAATGTTGACATGTACCCAACAGCTGGTGCACCAAGCAAAAAATTAGTCTTTCACAAAACGAGTTTCTAACTCGAACTCGATTCACGAAACGCGACGCGCGTGCGGGCGAGGCAGGCGGCGGAGGAGGAGTGCGCGTGGACTCTTTCTCTTCTCACTCACTTAGTGGATGTGAAACAGCTCACCTTATAAGCTGGTCAAACTCTCTCCCAGCTAGCAATGCGGGACTAAATTTTGTCTCCCACAGAGCTCCCAAGCTGCTATAGTAGATGGGCCTTGAGATTTCAGGATTTATTAGACTAAATGGGTTGCCTATATGGCCGCGACCCATATAAATCTAACAATCCCCCATCAGATCTCAGAGGCACATCATATGGCTCATTAGTTCTAATCACTGTTCAATATACATGCAGTTCAGTGGAGACTATTAAGTTGAACTTTCACCTAGACAAAGAGATACGCTTACTACAACCGAACAATGGACTATGCCTTCAATTGCCAGTCTTGCGCAGCAAGTTTCACTCAATACCGTTACCGGTACTTGGCTGCCATAGGCTACCCCTCGGGTGGAGCTTATAAGTCACACTCCTCGGCCTTTTATGTTCGTAAGAGCTTTGATCACTAATTTTCACATAACAAGTTTAATTCGGAAGGTAGCTAAAATTATGAATATAATTGGAATAGCAAATGCTAATAGGTAGGTATGGTGGACTCTTTTGAATAACTTGGTTTTATTTGGAGTTGGATGCATGAGTGGAACTCATACTTGGTTATGGAGGCTAGCAAAAGACTGGGAGCGACCAACTAAGAGAGCAATAATGGCCATAATCATGCAAAGCGACAAAACATTATTACTTAAAGCATAAAGTGATATTACAAGTCGAAAACTAAAGGATCATAGAGGCTATGGTGACTTGGGATAGTCTTAACATGGTGTGAGCATGCGCCAAGTCAACCCAAATAAAGCATTAAAGGAGAATACCACAATATTATGCTTTTATATGCTGAAACAACGCATGATTCTTTCAAGGCACATTAAGCAATCTCAATTGTTTATAACATTTCATGCTACAGCAATAATCACTAAGCATAAAGCCTAAACAATATCAAGCATGACATGATAAAGTCTAAGTCACAGTAAAAAACAAGAACCTTTTATACCACTATAAGCATGAAACTTCCTACTCTTTTCCAACACCAATCAAAAACTAAAGCTAAATACAGTGCTAGCAAAGGAGAACACTCGCAGAACAATAAGAGGGAAAACTAGAGTATTCTAGGCAATGAATAACGAGGTGTATCTCTCTCCAAAAGAAGTGTGTTGGGATCCAACCAACTTACTTAAGCAAACCAAATAAAAGAAAACTAAAAACAAAGACGATGACGCTCCAAGAACAACACAATTGTGTATGAAACAATAAAAATGAAGTATTTGGAAGAAACCTGTGATTTTTATTGATGAAGAAGGGGATGCCTTGGGCATCCCTAAGCTTTGACGCTTGTACTTCTTGAATATTTATTGGGGTGATACGGGTGGAATACCCAAGCTTGAGCTTTATTCCATCTTCATCTTATCACATTACTCTTCTCTACACTTTAGAATTTTCTACATACAAAACTTCACACAATCTTTATTAGCAACATTAGTGTACTCAATATAATAAGTCTTTTGGTTCAGTTTCAACACAAGTAAAACTTACATTAAAACAAAGCTAATGTAGCACTTCCTTTAAAAAGTTCAAATGATCAAAGAGAACTCAAAGAGAAAGAGATTAAGAGGCAAATGCAAATAATGACAGAAATCTTTCAAAATAGACCAGCAGGTAAAAACCAATTTTTTCGAAGACCTTCTGTTGCTCAAATCGAAACGTGTTGAACTAACAAAAGTTGGATAACAACCTGGGGCAGAAGCACAAAAAATTACAGCTCAAACCGACGTACAGAGTTTTTCACGAATTTTTACAGCGAAGGACAAAAATCTGTTTCGGGACAACAACTTCCCCAAATCTTACTTCCCTCTCATTAGAGGTTATTATTGGCACAAAAATCAAACAAAAAGGATAAGGAGAGGTTATTACAGAGGTAATAACTTCCAAGACTCAACTAAAACTTTTGGGTTATCTCCTAATAAGTACTTTTCTTTAACGCCTTTAAGTTAGGCTTGATAGTTTGAGAAGATGCTCACATAAGAAATATGAATTGAAGTAAAAGAGAGCATCAAGAAGCAAATTTAAAACACATCTAAGTCTATCCCACTTCCTATGCATAGGAATCTTGTAAAGAAACAAGTCATGAAAGCACAAAGCAACAAGCATAGGAAAGCAAAAAAAGTGTAACTTTAAGACTTTCAACATAAAGAGGGGAAACTTAATAATGTTGAGATACATAAGACCATGTTTCCCTCTCTCATAATAACTTTCAATAGCAACACGAATAAAATTAACAGTATAACTATCGCATAAAACATTCTTATCATGAGCCACATGCATAAAATGATTATTACTCTCCACATAAGCGTAGTCATTCTTATTAATTGTGGTGGGAGCAAATTCAAAAAAATAGCTATCATTATTATTATCATCACCATAATCATCAAATATAGGAGGCATATTGTAATCATTAATTTTCTCCTCAATAATAGGTGGACTAAAAATACCATATTCATCATTGTAATCATCATATATTGGAGGTTTTTATCATCATAAGCAATAGAATAGCTATCTTCCAAAGATGGGGAACTAAAAAGATCATTTTCATAAAAACTACTTTCCCCAAGCTTAGGCTTTTCCATAGCATTAGCAATAATGGTGTCCAAATAATTCATACTAACAACATTGCTATTAGCATGCAAATAAAGTTCCATAGGTTTTTTAATTTTCTCTTCAAACACTTCATGTCCTAACTGAAGATAAATACTATAAAGCTCTCTAATTTTGTTGTTGTTTTCCATTAAGCCTAACTAGTGAAAATAAAAACAAGAAACAAAAAGATATAATTGAGAATCTAAAGGAAATAACTTCGAGCACTCACACACCAGCTACAGTACTAGAAGATAGCTTAGTAGCCAGAGGATGTGAGTACCTTTCATCTTACCTCCCCGATAACGGCGCCAAAAAATAGCTTGATGTCTACGCACTTCTATTCTTGTAGACAGTTGTTGGGCCTCCAAGTGCAGAGGTTTGTAGAACAGCAGCAAGTTTCCCTTAAGTGGATCAACCAAGGTTTATCGAACTCAGGGAGGAAGTGGTCAAAGGTATCCCTCTCAAGCAACCCTGCAATCAAGATAGAAGAAGACTCTTGTGTTCCCAACACACCCAATACACTTGTCAGGTGTATAGGTGCACTAGTTCAGCAAAGAGATAGTGAAATACAAGTGATATGGATAATTATAAATGGTAACTGTACCAGAAAAGAGCTTGACGGGTAGGAAGAGACTAAAGGCAATCTTAAATAAAGATGGAAGCAAGCAAACATGTAACAGATCTAGTTGCAAATGGTGTTTCAATGCTTAGAAACAAGGCCTAGGGATCATACTTTCACTAGTGAACACTCTCATATAAATATCTTCTCTTTATGATACTACTCTGAACTACTCTCCGGTTGGACACTCTAATCCTTGGTAGGGCTATAACAGCACTCCTCAAAGTTCGCTTTCCCCATCTGGATAACCCCTCACTATCACCTTGAGCGCTAGATGGTTCCAACAAATACCATAATTTCATAGAGACATCCAACTCCAAATATAACTCATAATAAGTATTTGTAATCTCTAGCCTAAGTGCCCCATGATGTGCACGCTATCACTTTCAGACACGTGGGGAGAGCCAGAGATCTATTAAAGCACTTGAGTAGCAAGGTAGATCTACTTCATTACAAAGCTCATGATCACAATATGATCATGCATAGAGAGATATGAACACATAGCTACCGGTAGAACCATTAACCTCGAGAGAGAACAACTCCCTCCTCATCATGGGAGTCAGCAACGACGATGGAGATGGCGGTGGAGATCGATGGAGATGGCTCCGGGGGCACTGCCCCGTCCCGGCAGTGGTGGCGGCACTGCGGAACTTTTCGTGGTTGGAGGCTGGATTATTTAGGGTTTCTGCATCGGAGGCTTCTTATAGGCGAAGGGGCGATGTCAGAGGGTGGACTAGGGGCCCACACCACCTGGTGGCGCGACCAGGGGGACACGCGCCATCACATGGTGTGGCCGACCCCTAGCCCCTTTCTATCTCGTCTTCTGGCTCCGTTAGTCTTCCGGTAAAATATCGACTGGCTTTTGTCCGGTCCAATTCCGAGAATATTCATTTTCTAGCTTTTCTGGAACCAAAAATAGCAGACAACAAGCAACTGGCATTGTGGCATCTTGTTAATAGGTTAGTCCCAGAAAGTGTATAAAAATACTCCAAAGTGTGGACAAAACATAAGAAAGTAGATATAAAACAAGCATGGAACATCAAAAATTATAGATTTGTTTGCAACGTATCACCCACCAGGCCTGATTGTTGATGATGTGTATTCGTGCGTCAATCGACTGACCTTTGGTAGCGACCGTGTTGTTCGCCGGTCGCGGCCCGTTGATTGAGAGCGGGGTGCGCGACCTATGGTTGGAGCTGCAGGGGCTCGGGCGGTGGGCAGTTGAGGGCGTTGGCGACCATCAGGTGGCCGCTCGAGGCCGCCCTGCTTTCGGATGAGCAGGAGTACATCCATCCCTGCGGGTCGACTCTCACGGCTTGTTGGTCAACGACCCTGGCGAGTAGGGCCTCGGCGTACTTGACTTGTAGCGCACCTTCCCCCATGATGTTGAGGTTGGCGACTACGGCTTGCCCCGCGATGACATTGTTCATCAGGGTGGAGTACAATGGGAGCCCGTTGGCATCGTGGGCTTGCGGAGAGATGATGATCCACGGCTGGTCGGGAGGAGGCGTGTGGCCGATGGGTGGTGGTGGAGCTCTAGTCGCCGATGCACCAGGCGGTGGGTGATTGCTTCCTCCAGGCGGCGCGTTCGTGCAGATCTCACGATCGGCCGCGTGGGCAGGGTCGCTGTCGTTGTTGAAGTTCAGGGCGTGGCCCTGAATGCTGGAGTTCAGGCGGGTCCTGATGCGGTGCTAGTGGTAGAGCGACAGCTCTTGCGCCGTTTCCCGCTCGAGGCGAAACTTCTCGCGCTCGGCCTGCTCCTTGCGTGTTGCCTCCTCGAGTCATAGGCGGGCTTCTTCGACCTCCATTGCCGTCATGGTCGGCGGGATCGTCATGGAGAAGGGGTCTGGCGGGGCACTCGCGCTACCTACCATGTAGATCGCGTTGAAGCGATTGGATCTGGCATGGAAGTCGTCTGGGGACTCCGACCTGGAGTCGAAGTCGAAGATCCCGAGGATGGAAGAGTTCTCGAAGTCCTCGGTGTTGGAGACTCACGTGATGGAGTCTTCACGCGACGCGGCGGTGATGGATCCAGCGACCGAGGAAGGGGTCACCAAGTCGGCATCATCATGGAGGGCCGCGTCGTCCGCGGCAGAGTCAGTCCCGAATGCATTGCTGGCAGTCGAGTCATACTCGGAGGCGGGGTGGCTGGTGGAGCGGATCTGGCCTCCCGAGAACAGATCGTGGCATGGCAGCGACCTGCCGCCGATCGCCATCTCCGCCGGGTCGACGATGTCGGTGAAGCCGACGAACAGATTGATGGTGCCGACCGGCATCACCGCGCTGTGCAAGATCGGGCGCGACACCGGGATGTAGCTGCTGGGCAGGATCTGGAGGATCCCACCGCTGGCGACCATGCGGCCGGTGGCGATCGGCCGATCGATTGGCGAATAGGGTCTCGTCGCAGAACTCAGGTCGGACCGGCTATGCCCCACGGTAGGCGCCACTATCGTGGGAATGACCACGCTAGTCGCTACCAGGGGTAGCGATTGATAGGATTGGGGGCAAGAGAGGGCAGCCATCTGCGGAGCGACATGAGGGCTGAGACACACGAGTTTACCCAGGTTCGCCCCCCAGAGGATAAAGACCTACTCCTACTAGATTGTATTATCGATGAGTGAGTTACAGGGGTGACGAGCTCGGCGGCTAGGCAGCAAGTTTCTTGGATGGGGTGTATGATGGAACATGAGTACAAAGAGTACCCTAGGGAGGTTTATACAGGGGGTACCTCACTAGGGTTTATAGATATCCCACTGAATCAGATAAGGACTCGGAGGTTTTTACCTAATCCGACTTGGCTTCAGCTACGCTTCTAGGCCTCCAACTTCTAGTCGCTAGGCTCCCTCTCAGTCGCATTCCAGTCGCCGTCCTGTAGGCCCGCTCGCAAGGCCCTTGGTCCAGTCGAAATGTCCTGCTGGGCATACCCCATTCGGCATATCCCCATCATAGAGTCTATCACAGCCGATCATCACGTGGTGTCTTGAAACGATGAACTTTCTTAACGGTGCATACTAAAGGAAGAACCCATTTTTATCGTTATATTTAAAAGAGGGATCATCTTATAATGCTACTAACGCTCCATAGAAGCAAAATAAGATGCAAACAAACATCATATGCAAAATGTGATATGATATGGATCTTGCACTTGATCACTATCTTGTGTATCATGGTATGATCTTCATCATTCCATTTGTGTAAACTAAGGTCTATGGTGTTTACACTTTGATATGTTATAATTTCCAAGAGTATTCAACCATACTTAAAATTATAATATTGTCATATCATGACACTTTCCCAATAAAAATAAAAAAACTAGACACCTCTATTTTATCTTTTGCATATTTTACGTGGCTTAGGGCTTTCGGAGATAGAACCATGCTTACCTACGAACATAGTACCACAACAATGATAACCAAATTATTAGCAATCCTTTGTAAATCAAATATTAACTATAGTGGGAGAGACATACCACATAGAGCCTATTTGGCAACATAAAACCATGCCGACCGCGGTTTCCCACGGACGTGCGGACCGTCTAGGACTGATGTGGTGACGTAGACTCTGTCCATGAGCGGTTTCTCGCGGCTCTAGGGCCCGCCCTTAGCCAACCTGGCGCAATAAGCTAATGTCAGCCACGTTTTCTCACGGACATGGGTCCGTCCAATGCCAAAGTGCCGACGTAAAACCATGTCTCCGTCAGCGTACATCTTGGACTACGCGGGTTCTCGTGGGTGTAGAGCCAAGCTGGTAGCGTTGTCGCGCGTGGGAGAGCATGTCTGGCAGCATGATCTGTCTCGCCGCTGATAGACTAGGTGTTAGCATAGATTCTAGCCGTACGCGGGTTCTTGCGACAGAAAGAGTATAAGACGCTTGTTCCTATATTTTCTTCAAGAAATGCATTAGATAAGTCCTCTCCTCTTTACACCTCCATATTTTTTCATCTCGCTATCATCGTCGTTGTCGTGTGCATCGAGCCTGTGAACACGCCTCAATTCGACGCGCTGCCGACGGTCGTGAGCTGACATGGCACGCTAGCGCTTTGGAAGCGATTCGACATGCAGCGAACGCCTGGTTCCTGCACTTTGGTACAGTTGTAGTCTGGGCCTCACTCAGTAATACTCGAGATCACAGCGATTACGTGGCCTCCTGCACCAAGTAGCTTGGGTCTCGCTTAGTGATACCTGAGATCACGACAAGCTTCCTCCTTTTCTTTTTCGCTATATTTGATTTTTTAGTGTTCTGATGTCTTTTCGCCTATTTTTTCTTGATTCTATCATTTTTGTCTTTTGCATTTTCTGGAATTTTCTTACCTCTTCACGTTCTTGTGCGCTTCTTTGGTTCTTAAAGAATTCATATGCAAAAACGTGAAATGTAAAAACATTGAAAAGCAATCGTTGAAAAGCGGATATGTTGAAAAGTGAAAAATATCTAGACCAAGCATCGTCGTGGAAAGAAAATAAAATGCAAAGGTTTTCCATGTGAAAAGGCATGTATGCCCCCATATGTAGTTTTGGTAATTAATGACAATCTCTATGGATTAATGTGTAAATTGAGTTTCACTTGTAGCTTTGTCCATTGGCATCGCTTGGACCATGTGTTGGTTTCAAAGAAGAAGAAGAAGAATAAGATCAAGAGCGTCTTGAAGAAGAAGATGGATTTCATCATGGCCATCTTCAAGACATCATCAATAAATAAAGTGCAAGCTCAAGATACGCCATCTCTAGAAGATATCATGCTTACAGCTTGCCATCCTCAGTGGTCATGGAGTGATAAAGACAAGTTCAAAGAAGAAGTTTCCCCATAGAGTATTGGGGAGCATTTCACAAGTATTCATCAAGTAAGAGCAAGCACGAGCAATCAAGAAAGGCGATACATCTTGAGAAGTACAAGATGGTCTACATCAAGCTCAAGTGAAATTCTCAAGGCAAAGGTATGATCTTGATACGCTCTCTATTTTATCGGTCTCTTGTAGTGTTGGGACACTGGGTTTAGGATAGTGATAGCTCCAAATTTCAGCACAATTATCATTGTTTTCCCTCCTGTTTATTGTCAGATTTCACTGAAGATTACCCTTTCTACTAACATTAACATTGCAATTATCGAGTCCTTGGTTTCTTGTGATGGTTTTCAGGAAATGGACATTTATGGAAGATCTAATAGCATTTATGGGCTAATTACACCTAAAGAAGCAAATCCCCAATTGGAGCCCCTTTCATTGGAGGCATTCAGAGTGCATAATGACCACTGGTATGGTCGGGGTGCGGATGTACTGTCCGCCTGTACTACCTGCCGCCGACTCCGTTATATCAATACAAGAAACTTTCGTGAAGGGGAGACGACGAAAAACTGAACACAACCGCGTCAAACTCATCAAGGGGAGAGATCAGATCTAGAGAAGGAGAAGAACACCGTCTCATTCTTCGATAATCTCTAGCCTCCACACCATCCACTCCACCATCATCTCCATTGTTACTTAAAGAGGTAGATTGGCACTTGTGAGATTAGGGTTTGATACTTTGATCTACCTTTGGTTTGTATTTGATTCAATCTTCAACTAGTATCATGGCTTACTACAATAACTCTAAGATGATTTCCATTTGCAATACAACTATGACTTTGATTTATGTTCCTCTCATGTCTGAGTAAATCCCCATAGGTGTGGGAAATGTAGGGGATTGGTGAGATGTGTTGTGCCTTCTTTAATTCCATCGATTCGTGAGTATTGTAGTTTTATTAAATTGTGAGAATGATTATCTATGTTCGCCTAATGCTTGTTATCTTATTTAAGGGCCCATGTAACATGATCCAGAGATCTTATAGGTATGAACTTGTATGCTAGTGAATCGGCGATCCCCGAGTGACACGGCCGATATCAATGAGGAGCTAGTACTACTCGAGGACAACTGTCAACACCCGGATTTTTAACCCCAGATGCATGTTATGTCATACATCGCAGTCCTAGGATTACCATTTTTGCGAGACATAACAGATTGGATATCACAGTACATCATCCATTACAAACCATAATAAGGTCTTACACGAATAAAGGATCTCATGATCCAGTCTTAATACAACAAGAAGCGGAATAAATAATAAGCATAGCGGTGGGCTCCATCTTCAGAGTCACAGGCAATGCTGACGATGGGAGATAGTCCTTGTTATCATAGTCGTCCTGCTGTCCTTCATCTTGGTAGTCTCCTTCATAGTCTGGCCATGAGAATAGCCAGGGACAAAAGCCATGAGTACTCTTTAAGTACTCGCAAATTACCACTAACAATAAGATAGTTCTAGTGGGAAATGCTAACTCTAGGTTTATTTGTAAAGTTAAGTTTGAAAACTAAACTGAGTTCACAAACAAAGAAAGATAAAACAAAGTTCTAGAATCACTTAAGTTGGGAAGCTAGTGTCATAGTCACAACCCCGTTGTGGTCAAGTCAAGATTCATCATTCATTTCATAAGTCATTTTGAAAATATCTGACAACGAAACAGTATGGCCACTCCAACTGTCCATAACCACAGACGTGGCTATTCGAATAGTTTGACACTCTGCAGAGGTGGTACACTTTCACCACAAGATTCGATACATCTGTTAGGGATAACCCTGAATCATCATACTTAGTATGCAGATAATCAAACATAACCTTCCCTTTACACACCCTAGTATAAGCACCTCTCCTATGAGCATGGCCTCCCAACCATGACCATCTGTCATCTTGGGCACTGCATAGGTGGACAACATCGAGAGGTAGCCTCAGCTCAAACCTCTCCCGCGAGGGAACTAATACTAATGCATATAAACTTCTGGCTAAGCCTTACCCAATTCAGGTATTGTGGTTGTACGGTAAAATTGGAATGGTATCGCATCCGAATACAACCATCAGTTTTTGTAAAAGGGCTAAGGCTCATGCCTCAACATTTTCATCATCATAAACCATTTGTGTTTCTCAACACATGTCAAAACATCTCAATAGAATGACTCATCATTCCAAGGTTTTCACAATTCATTTTCACCATGTGTTCCCATTTAAAGTGACCCAGGTTTTGATTTAGCTCTAAGCTACTAAGTTAAGAGTGTTCACTAAGGTGGGATGCTAATCTCAATCTCATGCCATAAAATGACATCTAAGGTTATCTAGATAGGTCAAGTTTTATACTTTTTATGCTACCTTTAAAACAAGTAAAGGACTTTAATAAAGTAAAGAAGTAAAAGCTTGGAAATAAAACTTGGGGTAGGTAATAGTCAAGTGGTATAACCAAAGCATGCCTAATGCCATTGCTTAGGTTATCTAGATTGCAATGGTTAGCTTGCAAGGGTTCACTGGTATAGTGCTAGCTTGCCTTGGTTGGTGCAGTGGTTGAAGTTTTCTTCCTCCTCTTCTTGGTAGAACTCCTCCTCCTCGCAAGCTTGGTCGATACTATCGTCTATAAATACATACGGAGTACACAATCACCAAACAATACTTAACTAGTCTACTTAGCACATTATGGCACACATTTGATGATCTATTATCATCACAAGCATCACCAGGTTTAATGAACTAGTTTCATTCTTTTTATTTGAGAAAAGTAATTTCTACTCATTGAAATTAAATAAGATTTAATATTCTCCAATTAAAATATGGGATCATGTGGACACATGTCATCACCACATATTCTAACATATGGGAATGTGATTTAAATGTTGGATCATATTTTAATAAGTTTAAGTTTAATATTTAATGATTTAAAGTGACTAGAAATGCCTATATAGCATTATTTTGGTACTAGTCCAAAGTCACTGCATGTAAACCTTAATATAATTACATATTCAGATAGGTATGGTGAAATGTGAATTTTGAGAGTTGGAATCAACTCAAAAGCTATTATAGTTGATTTTATAAAAATGTTTGAATGTGCAAATGCTTCTGTCTTGTTATTTTTACTAGGAGAGATCTCTAACTCTAAATGAATTAAATCCAACTGGCTTGGATAGATATTTTCAGAGGCTTTCCAACAAAATTGGAATCACTCAATTTGGTTCAGGAAATCTTCCTGAATTAATTTCTGAACTAAGGGACATAATTGAGTTTAAACCTAAATAGAAAAATCTATATTTGAATTAACTGGGTCGCGCGGGAAAGGAAATGGGCCAGCCCAGTGGTGCTCCGCGGCGTAGAGGGCAACTGACAGTGGGGTCCTACATGTCAGCGACTAATTCTAACCGAAGCGGTACGGAGCAATCTCAGCCGTGCGATTAGACGACAGATCGACGGCTGGCGTGCATCGTCTCTGGTGAACAGCTCCGGCGAGAACTAACCCTAACGCGACACGGCGGGGGTACATGGGGGCTTACCAGGGCTCTAGCTAGACGTGGCGATGGGGGTGATCAAGCTGGTGGACGACGGCGGTTCTAAGCATGGTCACGGCGGCTCCTGGGACAGTCACAATCAACGGCGCCTCTCCTCCTCTGCTACGGCAAGCTCCGGCAAAATTCCGGCAAACGGCGGCCCGCCTTGCTCCGGGGATGGGGTGGAAGGATCAGTGGAGAGAGGGGAGTGAGATGGTGTGCAGAATGAGGCTAGGGTGGCCTTTATTTATAGTTCGACGAAGCGACCGAACGGGATGGGCTGGCGTCTCCAGCAAGGGCGGTACAGCGTGCTATCATCATGGCTGGAGGTAGGGGGCGATGCACGGTCTGATGGCGGTCATCTACAGCGTAAAGGCGCGGCTAGGGGCAGTGGCATTTGGTCGGGTGTGGCTGGTGCTCTGCATGGCGAGTGACGTTCGGCGCGCGCGGGGGTTGCGAAAGGCGGTGAGCGGGCATGTCCAGCGGTTCACAGGGTCGTGTGGCGGTGTCGCGCGGTATGGTCGAGGCGCGTGTGCAGCTTGTCGGGCACGACGCCGCGCTGGGGCGCTGCCACATGGTGCAACGCGGCCTTCCATGGCGCGGCTCGGGTGGCTCGGCACTGTTGCCCTAAGCCATTGGGTAGGTCTTTGATGGCTTGGTTGGGTCTGGGGGAGACAAGGGACTTGAACTGGGTTCAAATGGCTCGACCAAATTTGATCAAAAACAGTATAAGTTAGGTCATTTTGATTACACTTTGCCGGTGTTCGACACAATGGCATAAGAAGTTTAAATTCGAATTTTGAAAAGATTTTTGGTGTGTGATCTGATCTTATGCTTGGCAGTCTCTGGTTGCTGGGAATTGTCAAGGTGAATTGGTTTGGTTGGTTTTTGCACAAGTGAGATCTTCTCATATGATTTGGATTCCATTTTCAAATGCCATTTAAATTTAGTGTTTGAAAGTTTTTGGGATGAAACAAATGGGCCTTGGTACATCACTACTTGTACTAGCAAGGGGTGCAAAGAACCAGAATTGTTTCTGTTAGGATTTGAGTTCTAGGAATAGCTAAAGTAGGCATGGTGATTAAAATGGCAAAAGTGACCATTTCCTTATTTTATTATTTTTGATTTGTTTTTCTTTGGGATTTGTTTGGGAATGATCTAGATGATGTTTAATTCATCTTAGAATCATTTTACAACCAATGGATCACTTAAACATGGCAATTCAAAACAACTCCTAATTTAAATGCACACACATATGAATGCTTAATTATTTTTAAATGGAAAAGTTTTTGTTAACTCTAAATTTGATGATTTGGATCTTAATAACCTTGGATTAGAGTTTTGGGATGTTACAAACCTTCCCCTCTTAAACAAAAATCTTGTCCTGAGATTTACGAAAGAAAACTAGGAACTAAAGAGATCTGGGAACTCAGTCCTAATGTAATCTTCTCGCTCCCAAGTGGCTTACTCTTCGGTATGGTTGCTCCATTGAATCTTGAGAAACTTGATACTCCTGGTCCTTGTGGTTCTGTAGGCTTTCTCTAAGATATGGATGGGCACTTCATGATACGTCAGGTCCTTGTTGATCTCAACGGCTCGGTGATCGATGTTCTTGAAAACTTCAGTATTCTCTGGCACTTCTAGGCATTTGCGAAGTAACAAGATATGGAACGCATTATGGATGGCTGACATCTCCTCTGGTAGTTCCAGTTGATACGATACTTCTCCTCGACGGTTCAGAATCTTGAAGGGTCCGATATATCTGAGGGCTAACTTCCCTTTCAGACTAAAATGTTGGGTTCCCTTCAATGGAGAAACCTTGAGATATACAAAATCTCCGACATTGAAAGTCAGGTCTCTCCTTCTCTTGTCAGCATAACTCTTTTGTCTGGATTGGATGGTCTTGAGGTGCTCACGGACTTTGTGAACCTTCTCTTCAGCTTCTCGGAGAATGTCGGGTCCAAAGATCTAACTCTCTCCTACTTGCGACCAATTCAAAGGGGTGCGACACTTTCTTCCGTATAGGAACTCAAATGGTGCCATTTGCAAACTAGCTTGATAACTGTTGTTATATGAGAATTCTGCGAAAGGCAGGCAGTCTTCCCATTTTGATTCGTACTCCAAAACACAAGCCCTCAACATATCCTCTAAGATTTGGTTGACTCTTTCAGTCTGTCCATCCGTTTACGGGTGATAAGCTGTGCTGAAGTTCAACTTGGTTCCTAATCCTTCCTGGACTTTCTGCCAAAATCTCGAGGTAAATTGGGTTCCTCGATCTGATACTATGGTCTTGGGGGGGGGGTCCATGCAGACTAACAATCCTAGCAATATACAGCTCTGCTAGCTTCGAACTCTGATAGGTTGTCTTGACAGGTATAAAGTGAGCTACTTTGGATAGTCTATCAACGATGACCCAGATTGAGTCATTTCCCCTACTCAAAGTAGGCAAACCAGTAATAAAGTCCATTCCGACGGAATCCCATTTCCATTCCAAAATCTGCAATGGTTGCAATAGTCCCGCGGGTCTCTGATGCTCTACTTTGACTCTTTGACAGATGTCACACTTGGCGATGTAGCTTCTGATTTCTCTCTTCATCTTGTGCCACCAAAATTGCTCTTTCAAATCTTGATACATCTTCGTTCCTACGGGGTGGATAGAATAAAGAGTATCATGAGCTTCCCGCATGATAACCTACTTCAGCTCCGAATCTGCTGGCACACAGATACAGCCTTTGTACCACAAAACTCCTTCGTCTTCAGTGAATCCAGGTACCTTTCCTGTACCAATACGACGTTTGATTCTATCGATACTTTGATTTCCCTTCCGGGCTTCCTTGATTTGGATAATCAAAGTGGGTTGAAGTTCAATGCTAGCTAGAAATCCTTTGCCAACTAGCTCAGCCTGAACTGCTCCAACTCTTCATACAAACTTGGCTGCTTCTCCTTGATCATGGTGTTTAGCCTACACGGCAATCTGCTAAGAGCATCCGCTACCACATTGGCTTTGCCGGGGTGATAGTGAATGTCAAGGTCATAATCCTTGATTAACTCTATCCATCTTCTTTGCCTCATATTCAGCTCCTTCTGAGTGAAAATATATTTCAATCTTTTGTGATCTGAGTAAATCTCACAGCGATTACCCATAAGATAATGACGCCATGTCTTCAATGCCAACACTACGGCTGCTAACTCAAGATCATGGGTAGGGTAGTTCTGCTCATGCTGCTTCAGTTGTCGAGATAGATAAGCGATGACTTTGCCTTCTTGCATCAGTACACATCCGAGACCGATCTTGGATGAATCACAATACACATCAACCGACTTCTTGATATCTGTCATGATCAATATTAGGGCTGAAATCAATCTCTTCTTCAGCTCTCGGAAACTGCCTTCACATTTGTCGGTTCATTCAAACTTCTTGTCATTCTTCAACAATTGGGTCATGGGTCTGGTGTAGAGCTCGGCCATATGACGCGCCTAAACCCCTAGACGATATAACCCCACTACAAGGTTATAGCTTCTAGAGTGAGCACGCGCCGTCCCGGTAATCGCGCCTCAGCGTACAAAAGTGAGTATGTACGCCGACGACATACAAGACACATATCAGAGCACGCCATGTACAAAGAAAGGAAATATATAGTCAACAAGATCCAAATATATAGATAGGTAGCACATAGCGGACAGAGGTCCCAACAATACATCATACATCAAGCAGAAAACATGATATAACGTCCGAGTACGGACAAGACCCAAATGGGCATAAGATGCCAAGAAATAAGTAAGTGAGTTCCATGCCCACACGTCTCAGGACTTCCTGGTAGGATCCCGGCTACTGCTCGTAGTAGTCCTCATCAGCGTAATCAACATAGTAAGAGCCAGACTCATCCACCGGGTCACACGTACCTGTACGGCAGTAAAGATCCAACACGAAAGAAGAAACAAGAAAAACAGGAGCGTCAGTACTGAGGCCAGTACATGGCGAGACTAGAATTCAGCGGTCCTCGCCTACGGGGATATATGGTGTACTGAGCGCCGGCAAAGCTTGCAACTAGCTAACTTATAGAGACACGCTACAACTTCGGCTATTAGAGCGAGATAAGAGAGTAGTAATCGGTTGTAATAATATAACACCAAGCATAACCCATCAGAGGCTTCCCCCCTCGAAACCAGTCGAGAAGTAGTCACACGGGACACACACATTGCAGTTTAATTAAGCAGTTGTTTAGTTGGTAAGACTAATTACTAGTCATATCATTAGGCAAAGTAAAAGTGGTGTTGTCTATGATCATGACACTGTACTCCTGAGGCGTCCATAACCGTGGACACACGACTTCTCAAAAAATTTACCCTGCAGGGGTGCACAACTGTACCCAAACGCATGTTCAAGCACTAAAACGCAAATAGACGTGTCATCCAAGTCTCACAACAAGAACTGTCCCATAACTACACGCATATCCAGGGGTATCACCTACTGAGTTTGACCCACACTAGAGATATAGCTGATTCTCTAGGTGGCACATCGTTTGAGTCTACGGTCGGTCGATGATCGGAAGATAACTTGTAGAGCTCCATCCCACCTCCGACACGGTATCCCGGTTTATGCAATGCAAGCCATGGCAATCCACCAAAATCATATCACAACTCAACCCATGTCCGAGGACATATTATGCGTATGCACCAAATGAAAAACCAATTTTGTAACCTCCTGGATATACGAATAGCGCCGGTAGTTGAGGGGGGATCCCAGGGGGCCCATGTTTGGTTAGCGCGATCAACTCAAAATTAGTATTGTAGAACGAATGGTTCCTAGGTCGACTCAAACAGTCCCCAAAGGTGGTCGCTGTCGGGGCCTTATCATTAGGTGAAACCATAACCATAGCCACATCAGATTAATAAACATATCAACAACACTATCCAGATATCAAATTCCACCTGTATGAGAGCAGTACTAAGCATGCCTACTCGCAAGGGCAAAGCTATCTAAACAATCAAGACAATAGGATAACCAAGGCAGTACAATTGAGCAGGTAAATTAAAGGAACAGTACTAAAGCATCGACAATAAGGATAGCAATAGATCAAGAGGAGAAAGTAAAGTCTATAAATGCAAAATAGGTAGAAGAGGGGGAGATGCTCGCCTGACTGATCAAAGGACGGAGTCGGTTCAAGCTCGAGAGGGTACTCGTAAGACTGTTCAAACTCCTGCTGGTACTCGTCGGGCTCGCCTTCTACCGAGAAGAACCAAATGCCATACATAAAAGAAAATAACACAATCAACACATGAACGATGCAATGCAATCAATAATGTAGCATGGCAGCATATGATGCGATATGTTTAATGATTCAAGTTTAAGTGGCCGAGGGACAAGGGCATAGTAGTAAAGTAAATCGGCCACATGTTACTTAGGTGTACGGGTGCAAATTTCATTAGGAAATGATGATGCATGCTGCAAAAGAACAAACTAATACCACGGTTGGCTTCGTATCGTCGAGCTGGTCGATTTGGACATATCATTTGTCAAATTTAGAATTACGAGTAAAAAGTTATTAAATTGCATTTTAGGGTCAAAAGGGTAAAAATATCAATATTGTAATAGTTGGGGGTGTTTCTGTAAAAATTTCACTTATGCAATTTTATTCATATCCGAAAATCATTTACTTTTCATGTTTAAATTATATAAAAAATCAAAGTCGTTTGGAAAATATTTGAGTTTGAAAGAATTTGAATTGATTTAAATAAAAAGAAAAGAAAAAGGAAAAGGGAGTGGAAGATGGGCTGACGGGATGGATCTTGACCCATGGGAGTTGCTAGGCGCTGCTCACATGCGGCGCGAAGGGGATCTGGGCCGGCCCAACTGGTGCCGGTCGGTTGGACTATGGTTTGAGGTCCGAAATCTATCAGGGCTTGATTGCAAAAGTACAGAAACACATCGGGATGGATTTAGATCATATCTAAAATTGACAGATAAAACGTTCGGAGTTCAACTGATGATGGCGACGATTCTGTGAGGAATTTGGAGATTTCATAAAAACGGAAGTCGTAGATCTCGCGAAGATCTATAACTTTGCAGGAGGAAATTTCTTCAACTAGGGCCTATATGCGCCGGAAAACATGGAGATACAGAATGGGTTCAGGGTTTTGGACGAAAATCACAGAATACGTTCCCGACTTCAGATCAAGATTCCAGCGAAACTAGCGAGAAATTGGATAATCTACAAAAACGAAAGATGGAGTTATACTCGAGATCTGCAACTTTGATGAAGGGTGTTTCCTCAGATGAAGACCGTGAACACCAGAAACCTAGAAGGAACAGAGCAGATTCAGTTTTTGACAGGAAAACAGATAAACGAATTATTTTTGTCCTGACTTCAACAGATGATTTCTTTGTCTGTGAAACTCCAAATCGAGCACCGTTTCTTGCATTGGAAAGATGGTTCTCAAGAGAACAAGTTTGGTGTTCGGAGCTTTCGCAAAGGATCAACAAGGGTGCCGGGAAAAATTGAGGAAGGCGACACAGGAGAGGTACGTCTTGTCGTCTTCTTTGTCGAGCAGCGTTCAGCTGGCTGGCGAGCGATGGCGCTGCGTGGCGAGGGACAGCGGGGAAGGACAAGGGACAGAGAGGGGAAGGCGGCGACTCACCGCGGGGTGGTCGGAGGAGGTGGCTCGACGGCGAGGCAACGACGGCGAGGGAGGAGAGCGCGGCAACGGTGGCGAGCAGCGTGCGTCTGGCCTGCTCCTCCTGCTCTTGTCTGCTCCGACGAGCTCCAGCTAGCGGTGGTCGATGGCGAGGTTGGTGGTTGGACTAGGAAGGAGAAGGGGACAACGACGAGGCGGCCATGGCGTGGGCTCTCTTGCTTGGAGAAAAAGAAGGAGGAGATGAGGACAAGGTGCCAACTGCTGCTGCTTTATCTGAAGAGAGAGAGAGGGTTCACGCGAGCTGGGGCGTGCGTTGCTGCTGCGCATGCGTGTGCGTTAGTGCTAGCTGCTGTTAGCTAGGTTGCTTGCTACTAGGTAGGATTAGGTCTAGTTAGATGGTTAGTTAGATCAGGAATATGTGGGGTTTTAGGAGGATTAAAAAGATTAGAGAGATTAATATGTGTATATGGGTATATACACACATGGAAGAATAGGTAGGATAAAAAGAAAGATCAACAAGAAAACACAAACAAAATGCAATAATAGAACAATGGGGATTATGTATAGATGTATAGGTGCAAAGAATTAAAATGCAAATAATTCCAACAAAAAGCCCACATATATAAGATGGAATAAAAGGAGATGATGATGATCAAATGTTAGTGGTAGGAAGGAAATAAAGAGAGATGCCCACAACTCCAATTGGGCATTATATCAACTTTAATAAAAGCCAAATACAGTTATATCAAGAACCAAGTCAAATGCCAACAAATAAATATGATGCATGCATGATGAAGGTAAGAAATGCACAAACATGATCAAAAGGTGGGGATTGAAACCTTGGGATGTCACAACACGCCCCTCCTTGAAGGAATCGCGTCCCGAGATTCTAAGAAGAGGTGAATAGAGTGGGATACTCGGATCTCAAGTGATCTTCGCGCTCCAAGTTGCTTCTTTATCGGAGTGATGTGACCACTAAACTTTGAAGAACTTGATGGTTTTGTTTCTTGTCTTTCGTTCGGCCTCATCCAGAATGCGAATGGGATGCTCATGGTAAGAAAGGTCTTCCTTAATCTCAATAGAGGAATGATCCACGGCTCTACCGGGATCCTTGAAACACTGCCTCAACTGTGACACATGGAAGGTGGGGTGAACATTTTTTAGATTCTCAGGCAACTCCAAGACATAAGCAAGAGGACCCGATCTTGACAGAATCTTGAAAGGACCGATGTATCACGGGGCAAGCTTCCCTTTGATACCAAAGCGGTGTGTGCCTCTCATCGGGGTCACACGGAGATAAGCAAGATCACCCACTTTGTACACCATATCACGGTGCTTTCCATCATAGTAGGCTTTCTGCCGATTTTGAGCAATTTTCAAGTTGTCACGAACAATCTAACACTTTTCTTCTGCTTCTTTGATGATATCCGGACACATTTCAGGATCTAGAGGATCTTTGTTTCTCAAGATCTTCCTTTCACCAGCTTCTGACCAGTAAAGAGGGGTACGACACTTGCGGCCATAGAGAACTTCAAATGGCGACATGTCCAGACTTGATTGATGATTGTTGTTGTAAGAGAATTCGGCAAAAGGAAGGCATTCTTCCCATTTCATGCCAAAGGAGATGACACAAGATCTGAGCATATCTTCAAGAATTTGATTTACTCTTTCCACTTGGCCTTGAGACTGAGGGTGATACGCAGTGCTGAACTTGATGTTAGTTCCCATGTACTGCTGAAATTATTCCCAGAATCTTGAAGTGAACAAGCTTCCACGATCAGATGTGATTTCTTTAGGAACACCATGGAGGCTTACAATCCTCGCAACATAGAGTTCTGCCAATTGACTAGCTGTAATAGTTTCTTTGACAGGCAAGAAGTGAGCCACTTTAGAGAAGTGATCAATCACCACAAAGATGGCATTGTTGCCCTTCTGAGATTTTGGAACACGGTGATAAAATCCATCTCAATTTTATCCCACTTCCACTCAGGAATCTGAAGAGGTTGAAGGAGACCAGCGGCTCTTTGATGTTCTGCTTTCACTCTTCTGCAAACATCACACTCAGCAACATACTTGGCAATTTCGCGCTTCATGCGCGTCCACCAATAGTAAGGCTTTAGATCATGGTACATCTTTGAGCTACCGGGGTGAATAGCAAGAAGAGTTTCATGAGCTTCTTTGAGAATTATATTCTTGAGTGCTTGCACTTTTGGTACAACAATGCGCCCTTCGAATCTGAGAGTTCCATTAGCATCAATGGAATAGGATTTGTACTTGGAAACACCCAATTCCAGATTTTTCTTGACTTTGAGGACCATAACATCAGTCAACTGGGCCTCACGAATTTTCTCTTCAAGATTAGGAGCCAAGCATAAATTTGCAAGATGCCCCTAAGGACCAATCTCAAGATTATACAGCTGAATTTCTTTGAAGAGATGCTTATTGTTGTCCTTGATCATGAGGTTATTGCAATAGACTTTTCGACTAAGGGCATCATCCATTACATTAGCTTTCCCTGGAGTGTAATCAATAGAGACATCAAAGTCTGAGATGGTTTCCATCCATCTTCTCTGTCGCATGTTCAGGTCAGGCTATGTGAAGATGTACTTTATACTTTTGTGATCAGTGAAGATTTCACAACGGTTGCCAAGCAAATAGTGTCTCCATGTTTTCAACGCATGAACAACTACTGCAAGCTCAAGATCATGAGTAGGATAGTTTATCTCATGTGGACGCAACTATCGGGATGCATAAGCCACGACTTTTCTTTCTTGCATAAGAACAGCACCAAGACCTTGGATGGAAGCATCACAAAATATCTGGAAAGGCTTGGTTGTATCTGGAGGAGTCAGAATATGAGCTGAAGTGAGCTTTTTCTTCAGAGTTTCAAAACTCTCTTGACAAGCTAGAGACCAACAGAATTTCTTATCCTTCTTCAGAATCACAGAAAGAGGTTTTGCTATCTTGGAGAAATTCTCAACGAATCAGCGACAATAATTTGCCAACCTGAGGAAGCTTTGGACTTCCTTGACATTCTTTGGAGGAACCCAATCAACGATAGCCTTGATTGTTTCAGGATTGGTTGCGATGCCTTTATCAGAAATAACATGGCCCAGATAGACAACTTCAGAAAGCCAGAACTCACACTTGGAAAACTTAGCATACAAGCGATGCTCACGAAGCTTGGAAAGGATAAGCCGAAGGTGTTCTTCATGTTCTTCCTTCGACTTGGAGTAGACAAGAATATCATCAAGATATACCACGATGAACTTGTCGAGATATTCCATGAAAATCGAGTTCATGAGGCGAGAGAATGTTGCAGGAGCATTTGTGAGACCAAAGGACATAACGGTGTACTCATACAAGCTATATCTGGTGGTGAAAGCTGTTTTAGGAATATCCTCTTTTCTGATTTTGATTTGGTGGTATCCACTTCTCAAATCAAGCTTAGAGAATACTTTTGCTCCAGCGAGCTGATCAAAGAGGTCTGTGATGCGGGGTAGAGGATACTTATTTTTGATTGTCTTTGCGTTGAGAC
Organism: Avena insularis; assembly: GCA_023614405.1. NCBI lineage: Eukaryota > Viridiplantae > Streptophyta > Magnoliopsida > Poales > Poaceae > Avena > Avena insularis. Next base: position 421,132,280 of record CM042686.1, on the reverse strand, counting down.
CACGATAGTCGACAACTAGGCGATCGGTTTTATCTTTCTTTTTGACAAAGATGGTGGGGCTTCCCCACGAAGAAGTGCTATGATGAATATGGCCTTTACTTTCAAGTTCATCAAGTTGCTTCTTGAGCTCGGACATTTCATTAGGACCCATCTTATATGGACGCTTGGAAATTGGAGCTGTTCCGGGTTCCAATTCAATCACGAATTCAACGGCCCGGTTAGGTGGCATTCCTGACAGCTCTTCAGGAAACACATCTGGAAATTCACACACCACAGGTACATTTTCCAGTGTTGGCAAAGGATCAACATTGAGGGCAAAGACTCGTGTTGAAGGAGTTGCACTTGGAGCATAGATTATGTGGCCACTTGGATGTGAAAGAGATACCGACTTGCTCACACAGTCGATAGTTGCACCATTAGCTTTTAGCCAATCCATGCCCAGAATGACATCAATGTTAGATGGACCAAGAACAATTAGATCAGCAAGGAATTGACGACCTCCAATGAGAATTTGATTCCCATAACTCATCATAGAGGACATCATCTTGGCACTGGGAGATTTAACCCAAAGGCTCATTTGAAGAATTTCCAATGGAAGATCATGCATTTGTGCATAATTTTGTGAAACAAACGAATGAGATGCACCAGTATCAAAAAGAACTTTTGCAAGAGTAGAGTTAACAGGTAGTGTACCGATGACAACATCAGGCGCCTGCTCTGCTTCTTCTGCCAGGACATTGTTCACCATGACATTTCTTTGAGTAGGACTATTATTACCGTTGGAGGCCTTTTGCTGTGGAGGAGGAACTCTCACCAAAGCTTTGGAAGCATGAGGAGGGGGAGGTGGAGGAAGCATCTCTTGGTTTGGGCATGCTGGAGACTTGTGACCAGGTTCTCCACACTTGAAGCAAGTTACAGTTCGAGGTGCATACGGCCTCTAAGGAGCACTAAAAGGAGCACGAGGTTGCTGCTTCTTGACTATTGCTGATGTGGCTGAGCGCCCTGCCTGATATAACCTTGAGGAGGCCTTTGCTGAATCATCTGAGGACAAGGAGAAGCTTGTGGTTGCCTCTGTTGATAGAAGCTCCTAGCAGGTTGGGGAGCTTCCTGCTGGTAGACACGACGCCTTTGAGGTGGGCCAGAGTGAGAGGCTGGGCCACTCTCACGAGCATGTTTCAGGGTTCTTTCATACTCATGTCTGCCAGTTTCAGCCTTGATTTCCTAATTAACCAACTCTTCAAAGTTCTTGCAAGTTGTGAGGTTTAAGCTGAACTTGATGGAAGGCTCAAGACCATTTCTGAATCGGGCTTGCTTCTTTTCATCAGTTGAAATTTCATCACCAGCATAGCGAGCCAAGAGGGTGAATTGCTTGCTATAAGTCGAGACATCATTAGAGCCCTGAGTCAACTTCATGAACTCCTCTTTCATTTTGTCCAATTCACCTTGAGGTATGTGATGAGTCCGGAACAATTTTTGGAATTCTTCCCAAGAGAAAGGAACATTTGGATCTCTGACATTCTAGACAATTTCCCACCAGGCTGCTGATTCACCAGTAAGCATATAGGAAGCAAAAGACACTTTGTCTTCATCAGCGACTTTGGCATTAACCAGCGTGAGATTGATACTGTGGAGCCAATCATCTGCGTCAAGAGGTTTCTTCGGAGTGTCAAAGTTCTTCGGGTTGAGACTGAGAAAATTCCTGAGCGTCACCCTTGGAACAAAGTCCTGCTAAGCAAAACGAGCCTCGGTCTGCTGCTGACCACGAACAAGCTTCCCCAACAAGTTTGACATTGTCAACATCGCTTCAGCCAACTGAGGGTGAGGCGGGGGAGGTGGTGGGGAAGGAGATCTTCTAGGCGCCATCCTGATGACAACATCAAGACACGAGTTAGCACATGTTCAGGATAATAAAATCCAACATAAATGCAAGAAGATATACAGTTAGAACATGAATAAGCCATAGATATCATCAAGGTACAATTAAAGTACACAAGAATTAACCATAACCACATGCTAGAATTGAATGATAGCATTTAACATATTTCACCCATTATAAGTGTCATATTGCTATAGAAACCAAATTACAATTACGAGTGTCATAACGACCCAAGTTATGTATTTTAGTAGATTAGATTTGATAGTGTCAACATATTTCACTCATGATAAGTGTCATATAGCTATACTAAAACATTACAATCGCTAGAGTCCAAAACAACTCAAGTTATGCATGTATTAGAGAAGAATTGAAGACGAAGTAAAACTTCTGGTTCACACGTCGATAGCAACGAACAAGTTAGCAAGACCATGCCAACAAGTTGAAAGGTTTAAATTTTTTTGATTAAAACAGATGGATTTGATGAAAACACTTTGAATAAACCAGGCTATATCAGAGGTTTCAAAGGATTCAGGAGAAACAACAGATTTGAAGATACAAAGGTTTTTGATTTGAAGCAACTTTACTCTTACATCAACAACAAACTTACGACGGTACTATGGATAGCCGAATACGTTCGGACCTAAAGCATGTGATGAGAATAGATAAAACGTTGCACTTCCTTACCAGAAAAAGGGTGGGAGAGTGGGAAAAGAAATAAAGAGCAAGAAGTCCTACTCTCCGATTAGTTTTTCCCTAATATATAGCTACCAAAATATTTTTCTAGACTCAACAACGTCCGCTGCAAGGGATCCTAGCAGGTCGACCATGCTCTGATACCAACTTGTAGAGCTCGGCCATACGACGCGCCTAAACCCCTAGCCGGTATAACCCCACTACAAGGTTATAGCTTTTAGAGTGAGCACGCACCGTCCCGGTAATCGCGCCTCAGCGTACAAAAGTGAGTATGTACGCCGACGACATACAAGGCACATATCAGAGCACACCATGTACAAAGAAAGGAAATATATAGTCAACAAGATCAAAATATATAGATAGGTAGCACATAGCGGACAGAGGTCCCAACAATACATCATACATCAAGCGGAAAACGTGATATAACGTCTGAGTACGGACAAGACCCAAATGGGCATAAGATGCCAAGAAATAAGCAAGTGAGTTCCATGCCCACACGTCTCAGGACTTCCTGGTAGGATCCCGGCTAGTGCTCGTAGTAGTCCTCATCAGCGTAATTGATGGCTCAATGCACGACGCCCAGAAAATTGCTTGATGGCGATGTTGATGTAGAGCTCGTTGGGAACCCCAAGAGGAATGTATGATGAGCACAGTAGCAAGTTTCCCTCAGTTATTAAACCAAGGTTTAATCGAACCAGTAGGAGCAAGGAAACACCTCAAAGGTGTTACTAGCTAAGCTTTGGCAGGGCGCATTACCGGTGCTAGTAGCAACGTGGAGACCTGCACAACACAACCACAGAACTTTGTCCCCAACTTGCGATGAGGTTGTCAGTCTCACCGTGTTTTGCGGAAAACAAAGGATTAAACGTATCGAATGGAAAGAAGTAAAAGTTTGCAGAAAGTAAACACAAAGCGATAGCAGTTTATAGATTGTATGTAAAGAAAGAGGACCAGGATCCATAGTTCACTAGAGGTGGCTCTCCTTAGATAGATAACATGCTGGGTGAACAAATTACAGCGGGGCAATTGACAAACACCGAGAAAGCAATACATGCATATACTAATCATCTTGACTCCTTTGAGACTTGATTGGGCAATACAACATAATACATAGTCCGCCATCCAACTGCATCTATGACTAATAATGCACCTTCAGTTTATCATCCAAACCCCCTCCAGTATTAAGTTGTAAGCAACAGATTATTGCTTTACGAACTGCGTGTAAGGTAAACAATACAATTGTTCTATGAACAAATGATCGTTGTTTTTCTCCCTAGTAGCAACAACACATCTAGTACCTTAGAGATTTCTGTCACTTCCCCAGATTACCAGAGGCATGAACCCACTATTGAGCATAAATACTAACTCTTGGAGTTGCTAGCATCTACTTGGCCAAGATAGCTACTAACAACGGAAAGCATGCAAGATCTCAAATAACAAACACATGATAGAATCAATAATCAATCTGAAATAGCATCTCAATATCCATCGGATCCCATAAACACAACATGTATGAATTACAAATAGATGATCTTGATCATGAACGGAGCTCACAAGATCTAAACATGAAAGCACAAAGGAGGAGAAACCAGCCATCTAGCTACTACATGGATCCGTAGTCCAAGGATGAACTACTCACGCATCACACCGGAGGCTTGCATGGTGATGAAGAAGGCCTCCAGGGTGAAGTCCCCTCTGGCAGGTGCGGGAAGAGCTTGATCCCTCTGATCTAGGGATGGAGATGGCCGGCTCTGAGAATCTTCGTGGATTTTTGATCGGGTACCTAGGGTTTCGTCCCGAGGGCAACTTATAGGCGGAAGGAGAGGCCGAGGGGGTGCTGGGGTCGGCCAGACCACCCCCTGGTGCGGGCCAGGCCTGGCCACGCGGCCAGGTGGTGTGGCCGGGCCCTGGCCCCTCTTCGTCTCTTATTCTGGTACTTGATCCCTTCCGGAAAAATAGGCACTTTGGCTTTTGTCTCGTCCAATTCCGAGAATATTCATTTTCTGACTTTCCTAGAACCAAAAACAGCAGAAAACAGGCAGCTGGCACTGTGGCTCTTGTTAATAGGTTAGTCCAAGAAATGATATGAAAAGTACTCCAAAGTTGGAACAAAACACAAGAAAGTGGATAAAACCAAGCATGGAACATCAAAAATTATAGATACATTTGCAATGTATCAGTAATCAACATAGTAAGAGCCAGACTCGTCCACCGGGTCACACGTACCTGTACGGCCGTAAAGATCCTACACGAAAGAACAAACAAGAAAAACAGGAGCGTCAGTACTGAGGCTAGTACACGGCGAGACTAGAATTCAGCGGTCCTCGCCTACGGGGATATATGGTGTACTAAGCGGCGACAAAGCTTGCAACTAGCTAACTTATAGAGACACGCTACAACTTCGGCTATTAGAGCGAGATAAGAGAGTAGTCATCCATAGTAATAATATAACACCAAGCATAACCCATCCGAGGCTTCCTCCCTGGAAACCCAGTCGAGAAGTAGTCCCACGGGACACGCACGTTGCAGTTTTAATTAAGCAGTTGTTTAGTTGGTAAGACTAATTACTAGTCATATCATTAGGCAAAGTATTAGTGGCGTTGTCTATGATCATGACATTGTACTCCTGAGGCGTCCATAACCGTGGACACACGGCTTCTCGAAAAGATTTACCCTGCAGGGGTGCACAACTGTACCCAAACGCATGTTCAACCCTTCAAGCACTAAAACACAAATAGACGTGCCATCCAAGTCTCACAACAAGAACCGTCCCATAATTGTGCGCACATCCAGGGGTATCACCTACTGAGTTTAACCCACACTAGAGATACAACTGATTCTCTAGGTGGCATAGCGTTTGAGTCTACGGTCGGTCGATGATCGGAAGATAACTTGTAGAGCTCCATCCCACCTCCGACACGGTATCCCGATTTATGCAATGCAAGCCATGGAAATCCACCAAAATCATATCACAACTCAACCCATGTCCGAGGACATATTATGCGTATGCACCAAATGGAAAACCAATTTTGTAACCCCATGGATATACGAATAGCGCCGGTAGTTGAGGGGAGAATATCATGTTGCGGCCCAAAAGTTGGGTTGGACAGGCAACGCGGTACCCAAGTTGATTTTTATCACCGCGATTCGAAAAGTTGGGGCGCCAATTGCTGAGAGGGGTCTTTCGAGTGAAGGCCAAACCAAATATTTTCAAATCGCGCCTGTTAAGTCAGGATATTCCGTTACACTAGTTTCTGTTGTTCCCCTCCTTCGCCGGTCACTCTTCTTAGCCACCCTGCACGTGTCGTAGAGGCAAATCCATTATTGTACTTTCCTAACTCTCGACACTGAATCTTGCTGCGGCGGCGGTCCCTTTTCTTCCCTTCCCCGACCCTAAATCTACCAGTGGCGGAGGACCTTTTTCTCCCTCCCTCGACACTGAATCCGGCGGCGGCGGCCCAGCATGTCTTGCAAGGCGAAGGGTGTAGCTACGTCGCCGACTGAAAAGGGTCTGTCGGGGCCCAAGTCTAGGGCTCAACGCGTAGCTGCGGCGAGGTCTTCAGCCCCGGTTAGCGAGGAGGCCAGCAAGGATTCTGCTCCCAAGGTACCTATGAGCAGCGGGTTGAAGAGAAAAGCAAGGCCGGCGGTGGATTGTTCGGCTCCGGTGGGCGGATGCAGCACTCAGATCTCGAAGAAAAAAACCCGGGAGACGAGCGAGAGGTGAATTTTTATTATCTGTGCCTTATCTTGCAAGTAGATTAGTTACGGCATAATAGAATCGAATGAACTGAAATGTTCCCCTTTTTAATCAAATTAGGCACAGTTTTGATACAAGTGACCTATATCAGTTCACAGTTCATGTTCGGCAGTACACTGCAAAGCTTGATTTTGGTTGTGAGAGGGTTGTGTTCAGGCAAGATGTGCATCTGCTTGTGAATTGCAAAGAGGTTGTGTCTGTTTCGCAGCTGGTAGATACGCTTGCCGCTAGAATTCCCTGGGGTTTTAGACAGAGGACAAAATTGGTGTGGCGCAACATGAATGATACCTATCAGCAAATTGAGCTCTCCCATGAGCTTCAAATGGTTTGGGAGTGTTGTGCAGCTGATCGTAAGGTGAAAGTTGAAGCGATGATTGATGATATGTATGCAGATGCTGGAGATCTTGCTGCCAGAGCTTCTGCTCCTAGAGAATACGGACCAATAGATGCTGATCTGAATAAGTTCAGTATACGCATAGAGATGGATTCATACATGGCAAAACTTGATGAGGGAGTTAATAATCCAGTTTCTTCATGTACTGTGGAGATCACTGTCGATTCCAAAAACATAACTCTTGATGAAATGAGAGAGATGATCGGTAAGGAAATCACTATTGGCCCTAAGCAGATGGCAAAAATCCGGTGGTGGCATCATAAGAAGCAGCAATTCATAGATGTTTTGGATACTAAAGATCTTATGCATATTATGCGGCGAAAGAAGCGAACCAGGAAGGTGTTCTTCCTTGGTACCATTTCTGATGTTGTTGAACAGGTTATAGTGGATGTAGATGCCCCTGTAGTGGCTGAACAGAATGAGGTGGTCGACGTTGATGAGATCTGATGAGAGCTGCTACCCTGGGCTTGTCATATGGACCGCGGGGTTCCCCTTCCTATATTTGTAATATTGACTGCTGTTGCATTTAGAGCGTGCTTCTGTGATTATGTTTGTTGAGAGATTGCGATATAATGTTGTGCGAGCTGTTGAGATTTTCGGACATGTCACTCACTGAAACCATCGTTGTTGTAATAAGACATAAGTGCATTGTAGTTGACATGATTATGTTTCTTAAGATGACATACCTTACTTCTTTCAGTTATTATGTTTGTTGGGACATTGTAATGTAATGTTTTGTGAAACCATGACTGGACTAGTGATGCATAAATACATTGTAGTTGACATGATTATGTTTCTTGAGATGATGTACTGTACTTGTTACTGATATTTTGTTTGTTGAGAGGCTGTAATGTAATGTTTTGTGAAACCATGACAGGACAAGTGATGTGTAAGTACCTTGTAGTCGACATGATTTTGTTTCTTGAGTTGATGTAATATACTTGTTTCTATGATTACGTTTGTTGAGAGATGGTAATGTGATGTTTTGTGAAACCATGTTGTGGTTATGTTTGTTGGGAGATTATAATGTAATGTTTTGTGAAACCATGACTGAAGAAGTGATGCATAAGTACCTTGTAGTTGACATGATTTTGTTTCTTTGGATGATGTAATATACTGGTATGTTTTCGTTAGGCAATGAAATTGGGATGGAGGGAGTGCAGGTTTAATATTTGAAATGAGAATGTGTGAAGAGAATCCATATCAGGCAGGAGACAGTAATCCAGGGAAAGGGCATGGTATCCATTAAACTATTGTAACATGCCAATTTAGTCATCATTACAGTGGTAGAAGGGCTGCTCTCTCTCTCTCTCTCTCTCTCTCTCTCTCTCTCTCTCTCTCTCTCGCTGACACCGTCGCCGTCGCATTCGCATGCTGTCGTTGAACGGCGAGGATGACCAGTCGAGCAGCGACAGCCTTCTCTCCGACATCGAGTATTCCTTCCATGATGTGAGTTCCTCTGTTTTCTCGGGCTAGGGTTAGGCAATGGTAAATCACTCGGTCTGAGCCCGACCAGATGTGCATGCAATCGTGTTCGATTTCAGCTTTGCATTTACCTATAGGTACCAAGGATGATCTACGACTCCGAATGGGAGGGCCTAGATCTCGATGGAGAAGTGCCATGTGACCATGGGCTAAAACTGAGGAGATATGTTGCATTCGAAGGCAGTAACACCGGGAGAAGGTTTTTGGGCTATACAAATCAGGTTTGTTTACATTATGTGCAACTGTGACATGAAGTAAAATGTATCGTGCATGTTCATAACACTATAGTGTGTGTGTTTTTAGGTTGGCCCGGTGTGTAAAGCAGTAGAGTGGGTGGATCTTGAGTGGCCAGATGCACTTAAGAAATGTTTGGCACAGTTATGGGAGATGTATGAGTTGGAAAGGTCGGGGAGATTTACTGATGTAAGTGATGCAGCTGAAAAAAATTATAAGCTGTCGGTACGAAATAAGGAGCTGGAACAAGAAATCGAGAATTTGCAGTCAAAGCTAACTAACGGAATCAATGGGAGCTTGGTTGTTGGAACTGCAAAGAAGCTTCAGGATAGTCACAGGTTGCTGATTCATAATGCAGAAAAGGAGAGGGATCAGCTCAGGGAAGACAAGAAGAAGCTCGAGTGCTGCATTGCGGATCTGTTGAAGGAACTAAAGAAGGCGCGCGAGGGTGAACAAGGACAGACTATAGAGGATAAAGGAAATTCGAGATGAATAATTTATATTGTACCAATGCCTGAAACTAGTTAATTGTAAGACTTGCAGTTGTGCTTTCCGAACTAAGCCAAACTCAATCCTCGAGCAAACTAATTTCATTTAACACACATATCGTGCATAGAGTTAAGTTCACGCTTACAAAATCACCACTACAGAGGATAAACCAGGCAGCTCAGTACTAAATAGACATATGTTGTGTTCAAGCGAGCCTGGCCCAGAGCTGCCTCTTTTCCTCCCTAAGATTGGCCAGCTCCTTCAGTACTATGTCGTGCTTCAGCTGTAGGTTCTAGCGCTCCGTCACATGGCAGAGAATTTTGTCCGTAGCCATATGATTTTCCTTCAAGATCCCTTTCATGATCTTCGTCTGCTTCCTAGCCGAGGCGCGACCTTCACTGTAGCTTCAGCCCTTGCGGTGTTTAACTCCTTGAGTTCGCACTTGTCAGAAAGGACCGCGAATTCAGCGCGCAGTTGGTCAAAGGCCAGTTTCTGGGAATTCCGCTTCTCCCTTTGGATTGCTATCTTGTCATTTAGCCAGGTCGCCAGGTCCTGGTTGATCTTTCGCCTCTTTCCCTACAACAAAAATACATGGTATGGTTTGTTCAGTTCACCAGGACAAGCTGGTTAGTTTCCATAATTAACTGAATCGACTAGTGGCACTGTCATAATTTCAAGGAAGAAGCAATCTAGGACTAATCAACATTTTATGAATCGACTAGTGGCACTGTCATAATTTCAATTTTGAAGACAAATAAGATTTATCAGCAGTTTAGTGTGCTGTGGGTTTTTCCTAATATCACCAAATAGTAGTGGGAGAGTGGCAAACTCATAATGCAGAAACCCATGTCCAGATACATATGGAAAGAGAACATGGTGTCCATTCATGAACATGAACACCAACATATGTCTATATAGATAAGGAGTTGCCATACGATTCTTATTGCACCCTATAATGGGAAGCAGACATGGGCATTGGTCCCTGAACCCTAAACATTACAAAAGGAGAGGAGGACGAACTGGTATTCGTGTCCCTGCTAACGGGAATTTTACTTGGGCATTGCTCCGGTACGCCTCCAGACATGCCCTTAGCTCCTCATTCTCTTTCCGAACACCCTCGAGTACGGTGATCCCTCTGCTCATGTCCGCCTTCATCTCCTTGACTGCATCCAGGCAACGGTTCCTGTCATGGTAGGCTCGGATGGTAGCCTTGGGTTCCTCGACGCGTCCTTTGAGTGCCTCGCTGACTTCATCCTGCAGGAGAATGCACCTTTCCACGAGATTCTTCTTCTCCTCCGTGAGCTCGTTGATTATCTTGATGGCCTGTTCTTGCCTGATCAAGTTACGGTCGAGAACTTTCTGCAGCCTAACGACGTCACGTGCAAAATCTAGCGAGATCTCCTTCTGCACAGATAATTGCTTGCGTAGGCTCTCATTAGCTTGGGTGAGGGAGCGTGCAAGCTCATGTTGGTTGGCAATCTTGGAACTGATCGCGACCACCTTCTCACGGTACTCGGCCTTCGATCGCTGCATCGTTCATGTTAATTGAAATAGGAATTCTACAATTACACTCTAGGTCCCAGGTGAATACTAATACAGATCAAAAAAAATCCCCATTGAATCTATTGGCCACAGTGTTAAAAAATGGACCTGGAGATCTATTCATGACCACGATAAACTAATCCTAATCACAAAAAATCCATAGTGAATCTATGAACAACGGTACTAAGGAAAGACCAAGAGATCCAGTCATATTCATGAAAACAAATACAACTCGCAAAAGAAGAAGAAAAACCAATGCGGGGCGGACAACATCTAAGAAATCCACATCATAACTCGGAGAAATACCAACGTGGAGATTTGCTACCTCGCTGAGACATGGAACGGGGCCGAACGGGTCCTGCAACGCCTCTATCGTGGTGGATTCGGGCTCCACGGCCGACCTGTAATACGTAGAAGAGGAAGAGCCAGAAGAAGAAGAAAAACAAGAAGAAGCTGATTAAGATCATGATGGAGAGGGAGATGGAGAAGAAGTATGTCATGGTGGTGTCACGGCAGATGCCATGGATAGGCTAAAGGTGGGGACTAATATGCGCTAGGGGAATCCAGGGAGGGATAGTAGAGTGATTCTCCACATAGAAGTTTGTATTGCTCTATCTTCAAGATTACAAGTGCTCCTCGAGCTGTATTGGCGAGAGGAGGAAGAAGGAGCTCTCTTACTCTTGCCTAGATCTACTAGCCCTAAGGAATCACCAAATTAACTAGTGCTCAACCAACCCCCTCTACCAGAACCCTAACCCCCCTTATATAGAGGAGGTTCGGTCCTGGCCTAGGGCATACGTGGAGGCATATTCCTAAGAATATGCCCCCTCCCAAAGTGGTAACCCGACCGGGGTACTTTTCCCCCGCGCCACACATGCTTTAGCGACGTAAGCCTCTGCGGTGCCCGCGTCAGCCGACGTGAGCGTCGTCACCCTTGTCGGCCATGACCCGGTGGTCCCGCCCTTGCTTTATTCGCTCATGCAGTGCGTACCGGACCTTCTTTTTTGACCAGAGAGATTCCTTCCTTCTCCCAGAAGCTAAGCGAGGATCCGGATCATAGTAGATCCGGCCACACCTGTTCCTGCATATAAGTTAGACAAGCACTCTTGACTTACTCCTTAAATCGGGTGAGACAATGTTAGGTGACCCCCCTGGTCCGGGTTACTCCGTGATTCAGACTGCCTTGAGGTGACCCGGTCAGCATCCGCTTTGACCTTGCCGGACCTCGGCTAACTCGGCCGTTATACCCCGGAGTGACCCTACCCAGGGGTATCCCCCCAACATTAGTCCCCGAAGCTGGTGCGGTCTTTAGCTGCCTCGGCCGCTAAGGCCACATTAGGTTCATTTATGTTCGAGCCTCGGACGTTTAATTCCGAGTTAGCTCCTTATCTCGGATTATATGGATTTACGTTCCCTTCGCACGTTCCAAGTTTTCACTTGCCGGCCGGGTCACCACTTTGGCTCGGATCCCATGGTTATCATGGTTTGATCCGGCCCCGCTTCTTCTCTCATACGCCAACCCACGGAGGCTAATCATTACCTTGTCTTATTTTAAGGGCCCGCATACGAATCCGCGCAGTAATTGTCGTTTCATCGCGTGGGTCACGTCATGCCTGCCTCCTCGTTTACCGCAACAGCGCGTCGCGTCATGGGATCACTTCTACTCTGTGGCCCCCTATGTGGTTTTTCTCTGATTGGCTGATGCCGGTGATACACGGCCACACCGTGTGGCTCGTCGGCGCAGCGCGATCCCACTCACCGATCACTGGGGGTGGTTAAATAGGGGAGGGGTGCGTCCCTTAGCGTTTTTCCACCTCTGCGCCCCTTTGCCCGTTGCATTTTCTCCTTCGTCCTCCCTGCGACCACGCTGCCGCCGATGCTTTCTTCTAGCAGCAGCGCCACCGCACCTCCCCGTGCCTCCACACCGCAGCCACCGCTGCGCAGCTTCTTCGCCACAGGTCCACGCCAATCTAGGCCTCAGATCCCCGCCGCCGCTAGCTCCAGCGAGGATAGCGGATACGAGATGACGGAGGAGGAGCTCGTCATCGCCGAGCAGGAGATGGAGGAGGACGCCGGCGTGGCGGACCGTGGCGCGTGGGACGGTTAGTGGGTCTATCAAGACGACATCGACTGGCTCTACTGGACCAGACATATTCCCGCCGGCGTCGTCGCTCGTCTCCCCTCCGCCGAACTGGCCCCCTCACCCAGTCCGGGTGAGTTCGTCGTATTCCTATCCCACTTCCAACGGGGATTTGGTCTCCCGGTGAGTGATTTGTTCCGGGATTGGGTTAGGACATACCACCTGCAGCCGCACCATCTCCCATCAAACGCTATCACCTCTCTTTCCGCCTTTGCTTCTACGATCGAGGGCTACACTAGACTATGGCCCACGAAGGAGCTGTGGATCCGGTTCTTCGGCCTCCGTCGCAACGTTGTCCCCAATATCCACGTTGAGTCAGAGGACAAGCAGCTCACCCAGTTCGGAGCTGCCTCCATCTCGGCCCGGAGGTTTTCGGTCTTTCCCTGGGTTACCGGGCTTGACTCCTGCAAAGGATGGGCCCGGACCTTCTTCTACGTCCGGAACGAGGGTACCGAAGACTTGATTCGGTTTCTGCCCTACGCTCCGGGTCTACCTGACATGGATTTCTAGGAGGAGGTCCCCAAGAAACCTACCGCTCTGGCCAACCAAGTTAACAAGAGGTTCGCGGAGCTAAAGAAGCTCGGATTGCGCAACGAGGATGTTATGATCACGTTCGTGCGCAACCGAATCTCTCCCCTCTAGAAGCGCACCCACAAGTTGTGCCATATGAGTTTCGGCCGCGACCGCAACCGAACCTCCTCCTTTGAATTGAGCAACACAGAGATCTTTCACCGGGTCAAGGCTCTTTTCACTACCCACAAGGATTTCTTCGCCGAATGTACGTGGGGAATCGAGCACTACTGTCGTGACAGGCTCCCTCCCGCGGTAAGCTTCGTGGGGCAAACTTAATTCGGATGAAGTATGCGTCGGTTTTTGTTATATTTCTGACCCTGTTCTTCATGCTTTTTCTCAGCTGTTCCTTCAGCAAACTCTCGAGGATGGTACAGATCCGACCCTCAAGTGGGCGCTGGACCGAGAAATCCCGGATGAGGAGGAGCCGGACCAGGAGATGTTCCTCCCTATGACCGACGCCACCAAACAACCCAGCGGTAAATTCTCTTCTCTTAGAGATTGGCCCGATGATGAGGATGACTCGGATATCGATGTGATTGAACCCGTTGAAGCTGTCCCTCTTTCTTTTGCCTTTCCGGCATCAGCTAACCCCGGTGGGCATATCCACGAGGATCCTCCACTTGCTACGGGTGAGCCGGTTCCGGTGGCGTCGAAGAAGAAGCGCGGAGCCGCATCAAGTTCTTCCTCCGAACCTTCTCAGCCCACAAAAAGGCAAAAGAAGGCCAGAGACAAGACTGCCTCCAAGCGGGCAGGCAAAGCCCCGGCATGGAGGGCCCGGAAAACCAAGGAGGCCGAAACCTCGGATGCGTAAGTCATTTCTCATTGTGTAACTCACTTTTACTTGTATCGCGGTAATTTCACTCCTGACATTATTCTCTTTTTCAGGCCTCTTGTGGAGGTCCCTCAGAGCGGATCGAGCATCTCTTCTCCCCTTCGGTCCGGCCCTTCTCCTCCTCGTGACGACGAGTCACGCCTCCGAGCCCCTATTCCGGAGGGCTCTGCGGCTGCTCCGGGTTCCGCAGTACCTCATCGAGAGGAACGCGACCTCGGAGCGGGAGGGGTCGTTTCGGCCGAGGCGACGGCGTCCACCACTTCGGCATTGCCGCAACCAGCAACCACCGAGTCTATCACAACACCAGCACCAGCAGCAGCTCCAGTACCAGCAACCGAGCCAGCACCTGCCCCGGCACCAAGGAAACCAACAACAGCTCCAGTGCCAAGTTCCTCTGCCTCTTCCGAGTCATCTCAGCCTCGGCGAGGAACCATTCCAGCGGCTTCCAAAGGGAAATCCACTGTGGTTACTTCTTCCCAACATGCTAAGGGCAAAACGCTTCCGGATACTGCCAAGTCTACATCCGTCGAGGCCGGGCAGCGAACCCTGTCGTCGATGCTTCCGAAGAAATCACCAGCAGCGACGGATGTTCCTGCCGAGCCAACAGATGCACAACAGATGGTTCTGCACACCAGCCCAGCTCTTGCCCTATTTGAGAGGAAGGAAGCTCATGCGAAGGGCTTGGTGGCACCCCACATGCCCACTGGCGAACGGTACCCTCCGAGCCTTATCGAGTTTGTTATGAACTGGAACAAGGCGGAGTTCGTCCACAACGACAATCTCCCGGAAAAGTTCGGCCCCGCAGAATTTTCTGCCCAGATGAATACTGCCGCCAATGCAATTAATCTCGCGGGGCGAATGATGGAGGTATGTAAACTTCAAAACCAACGTAGATAATAGCCGGGTTTGGGAAAAGTCCTTTACATGCTGTAGATAATAACCATTAGTCCCCGAGCTTCCGGGGGAGTAGCTTGTTACTTGGCCGGATGCTCATTAGAAAACCAATGTAGCTGCATGTAAACTTCAAATATGCACACACCTAGAGCCAGGTTAAGTTCCACTTGGCCCGGATCTTGCACACTTCGAATATGCACACACCTAGAGACGGGTTAAGTTCCACTTGGCCCGGATCTTGCACACTTTGAATATGCACACACCTAGAGCCGGGTTAAGTTCCACTTGGCCCGGATCTTGCACACTTCGAATATGCACACACCTAGAGCCGGGTTAAGTTTCACTTGGCCCGAATCTTACACACTTCGAATATGCACACACCTAGAGCCGGGTTAAGTTCCACTTGGCCCGGATCTTGCACACTTCGAATATGCACACACCTAGAGCCGGGTTAAGTTCCACTTGGCCCGGATCTTGCACACTTCGAATATGCACCAAGCTAATTTTACACTTCTGTACTTTTTTCAGGTAACAACCAATCACCGGAGCGCCGAATTCCAACGCCTGCTTGATACCCACAAGATCCTACGCGCAAAACATGTTGCACTTGGTGCAGAACATGAAAAGAGGGGTAATCTTCTCCCTCAGCACCTCTCCGTTTTTCTTCGCTTTCTTCCGCCGAACTAATCTCCTCATTCGGTTTCTGCAGCTGGGGTGGAGGCTGAAAACAAGATCGCGGAAGAACTTGCAGGAAATCCGGGGTATGTCTTCTTTTGTTCGACCTTGTAGTGTTTTCCATTTCTTCTTCTCCTTGGCTCGGCAAACATTCACTCCTCGGCTCTGCCGGGTCAACATACTATTTCAGCATCGCTTGAGGATAGTGTGCCCGTGCCTGATATGATGCTGCATTTTCTCAAACAAGCAGGGCAGCATCAGGCCGAGCTGAAGAAGAAGAATGATGAGCTTGCTCTCCTCCGGACTAAGGACGACGAGATTGCCAAGCTCAAGGCCGAGATGGAGAAGATGAAGGCCCAACACCGAACCGAGCTCCAAAAGGTTAGCCAGGACTTCACAGAAGAGCGTGAACGCCTTACTCTCCAAATCTCCAAGGACCAGGACCTACTCAGAGAATCCGACCTCCAGCTCGGGTCGGCAAACACTGAGCTTGAGCAACTTCGCAAAAGTTGCGATGCCTGCATCAAGGAGTTGACCCGGATCCATAGCCATATTTATCGTAAGTTCCTTTCCCTTGTCCGACATAACTCTCCGGGTTACCTCATATGTCTTTTCTTTACCTTCTTCTTTTGCCTTGTTTCTAGACCACTTTCTAGAGGGTACTGCGATTGCCAGCGCTGCTGTTGCCAAATTTCGCCGAGAGAGGGGTACCCCCATTGCTCCTAATGGTGAGAACATTCCCTTGGACATGGAGGACCTATTGGTCAGCTTGTCCTCTCGCGTGGAGACCATCAAGAATTATGGCAAGGATATCCTCGACGTTGCAGTGCGCATCTTTAATACGTTCTGGCCCGGAGAGAGTAGCCCGGAGACCATCGCAACTCTCGTCGAGAAATTAATGGAAGTTGAGACCCAGCTTGACCTCTGGAGAGAGTCTGCTGGTCGTGCCGCAGCTGACACCATCCTTCATCATATTCTCACATGGTACGAGAAGATCGACCTCAGCCTCCTCACACGCCGGCGTACCGGATCCAGATGGACCGATGATCCGGAGTGGGTAGCTCGGCACCAGGCTTGCGCCTATAGCCTCGTCGAATATTCTCCTATTCATGACTGGATTGAAGGGCCGAGCTTCCTGGAATCCGCTGGGGACGAGCAAAATGAGAATGTTGAAGATGGGTCGGATGAGGGTGGAGAAGATGATGCTTCAGATATTGAAGACATCGACGACGAAGCCGAACCTGCTCCTCCTGCTACTCCTTAGTTCTAAAAAACTTGAAAATTTATCAGATCCCCGGTATGCCGGGTGCAATTGTATGGAGGATATGTGATATTTTGCTACTACGTTTTTATGCCGGATTAACGTGGGCGTAGTCCCTGAGTTTCATTTCCTTTTTCGTCCAATTCTTTGGCTCGGTCCGTGTCTACCTTGATTCGGTTTTACGACTTACGAATCCGAGCTTCAAAAATTGTCTTAACAATACTTAGAAACTTTTGGGGTTTGGCTCAAAATAGTTCAGCATAATAACTTGAAAATAAAAACAGGGTTAGTCCGAAAAAACAAACGTTAGCTCGAATAAATTCGTTTCCTTAGCCGTTTTTCATGTGCTACGCAATTCCAAACTTGTTCCCTTGCTTGCCATGAAGCCAATTCTTGTTGGACAGCAGCAAGGCGAAGGGTTGGGTTTTTGGTGCTCACACATTACTAATCCGGGTTAAGTAGAACGACTTATTCCAGCTACCGCATAAGAAATTACGACAAATATTATTAAGGCAGTTCCCGAGTTATCGCCGATGCTATTTTATTGATAAGCTCATTGCCGACATACATACCGACATATGAGATGACTCGGATACATACACTTCTTAGCTAAGTGTAGAAGGGACGAAGTAGTGCTACATTCCACAGTCGCTTGGATTCCTCTTCGGACCTGTCCGCCTTGTTCTTTTCCTATGGCTTTGCATCTATAAGATAGTAAGAATCATTGTGCAATGCTTTGCTCACAATGAACGGCCCTTCCCATGGGGGGGATAATTTATGCATGACAGTAGTACGTTGTACCAACCGGAGCACCAGATCGCCTTCCCGGAAGACTCGGGGCACACTTTCCGGCTATGATAGCATCGGAGATTTTGTTGATATATGGCAGATCTAGATAGTGCCAGTTCTCTCGCTTCTTCCAGCAGATCAACATCATTTTGCCGGGCTTCTTGCACTTCGGCTTCTGTGTATTGGGTGACCCTAGGCAAATCATGCTCTATGTCGGCTGGTAATACAGCTTCTGCTCCATATACCAGAAAGAATGGCGTATAGCCTGTTGATCGATTCGGAGTTGTTCTTAAGCTCCATAGTACCGCTGGTAGTTCTTCTATCCAGCACCCCGCTGATCTTTGCAGCGGCTCAATTAGCCGGGGTTTTATCCCGGATAATACTAATCCGTTGGATCTTTCCACTTGTCCGTTTGATGTGGGGTGGGCTACCGAGGCGACATCGAGTCGGATCTTCTTATCTCGGTAGAAGCGTGCAAATGCTCCTTCCGCAAAATTTGTTCCATTATCAGTTATAATACTGTGTGGATAACCGTATCTCAAGATGATGTCTTTGAGAAATGTCACGGCCGTAGCTCCATCACCTTTTATTATAGGTTTCACTTCAATCCATTTTGTAAACTTGTCCACCATGACCAAAATGTGTGTCATGTTTCCTCTCGCTGGTTTAAACGGGCCAACCATATCCAAGCACCATACAGCAAATGGCCACGTAATTGGTATGGTCTTGAGTTCCGACATAGGCATATGTGTCTTGGTGGCGTACCTCTGACAACCATTGCATTTTCTCACCAGATCTTCTTCTTGTTCCAAGGCACTTGGCCAGTAGAATCCATGCCGGAACGCCTTTGCCACCCAGGCTCGGGATGAGGCATGATGCCCGCATTCTCCTTGGTGTATATCTCGGAGGATGTCAAGCCCTTCTTCCGGGTCAACGCATCTTTGGAGAACATTGGTTACACTCCATTTGTATAACTCGGAATTGATGATTGTGTATGCTTTTGCTGTCCTCTGAGTTTGCCTGGCTAACACCTCCTCAGCGGGTAATGTTCCGTCTTTCAGGAATTGGAATATACGCAGTGCCCAAGATGGTATCGCTCGTGGAGGGAACATCTCCTCATCAATCTCCATCTGATCCACCAACATAACTTCAGCCGGATCACGCTGAAAAAGGCCCGGTCTAGCGAGTAGTTCCGGGTTTTCAAGCGATCCCGGGTTTCTTGATGCAGTCCCGGGTTTATGTCTACCTCCCGTGTCAATGTCCATGGGCTCAGCTCAGTTCCGTATTTTCCGGGACATAGATCGAGTCGGTTCACGGGGCGGCCCGATAGATGGTTTTACGAGGTGTTCCAATGCTACACCTGGTGGAATTGCCTGTCTGGTCGATCCGAGCTTCGACAACATGTCGGCAGCCTCGTTTTCCGCCCGGGGTACATGGTGAAATTCACACCCCTCGAAGTAACCAGATATCTTCTGCACGTGAAATTTGTATAGTGCCATGTTTGGATCCAGGGCGTCCCACACTCCGGACACCTGCTGCACCACCAGGTCTGAGTTGCCCAAGCATATTATCTGACGTATGCCAATCTCCTTTGCCACTTTGAGCCCATGCACAAGAGCCTCATACTCAGCGATATTGTTCGATGCCGCGAAATGGATCTGCAACACGTACTTTAGCTGATCCTTCTTTGGCGAGGTAAGCACAACCCCGGCGCCTAATCCGGTTTTGGTTTTCGACCCGTCAAAGTGCATCCTCCAGTAATTCGGATCTGGTGGCGGTGGTTCGTATTGTACCTCGGCCCAATCCACAAAAAATTCCGCCACAGACTGAGATTTGATCGCTTCTCTTCTGTCGTAGTGGGGCGCATAAGGGGCTAGCTCAATGGCCCATTTTGCGATTCTGCCACTCGCATCCTTGTTACCCATTATCTCGGATATAGGAGCTTCACATATTACTTTGATGGGGTGCTCCTCAAAGTAATGCTTTAACTTCTTCGCCGCCATATAGACACCATATGCCACCTTTTGGAAGTGCGGGTAGTTCTGTTTTGAGGCAGACAATACCTCGCTCAGGTAATATACTGGCCTCTGCATCGACTTACCCTCTTCATTGTGCTCCACCACGATTACTGCACTTACAACTCGGTTGGTTGCGGCTACGTAGAGAAACATTGGCTCCTTTGATAGTGGAGAAGCTAACACTGGGGCAGTGGCCAACATCTTTTTTAAGTGGGCAAAGGCTTCATCGGCCTGTGGCGTCCAAACGAATTTATCCGACTTTTTCATGAGTTGGTAGAGAGGCAGTGCCTTTTCTCCCAACCGACATACAAACCGACTCAACGATGCCAGGCATCCAGTGAACTTCTGGACATCGTTAAGACACTTCAGTAGCTCCATTTGTTCGATGGCTCGGATCTTAGTTGGATTAACTTCGATACCTCGGCTGGAGACGAGAAATCCGAGTAATTTTCCAGCCGAGACACCGAAGGTACATTTTTCCGGGTTAAGCTTCATCCGGAACCTTCTCAAGTTCGTGAATGTTTGCCTTATGTCGTCAAGGAGCGTTGTGCTTTCCTTGGTCTTGATAACCACATCATCCACGTATACTTGTACGTTTTGACCTATTTGGTCGTGCAAACATTTTTGCATACATCTTTGGTATGTTGCACCTGCATTGCGTAAACCGAACATCATAGTGTGATAGCAGTAAGCCCCGTACGGGGTAATAAATGTCGTTTTTATTTGATCATCCGGATTCAGAGGTATCTGGTGGAAACCAGAATATGCATCAATGAATGAAAACAGTTCGCATCCCGCGGTTGAGTCTTTGACCTGATCTATCCTCGGCAGTGGAAATGGATCTTTTGGACACGCCTTGTTCAGGTTCGTGTAATCGATACACATGCGCCAAACCACTGCCACGTTCGGATCGTCCTTCTTCTTTTCTACCAGCACCGGATTAGAGAGCCAATCCGGATATAGTACCTCCATGATAAATCCTGCTTCTAGTAACCGAGTTATCTCGTCTCCAATGACTTTTCTCCTATCCTCGGCGAAGCGACGGAGAGGTTGCTTCACCGGCCTTGCTCCGGGTCTTACGTTCAAAGAGTGCTCGGCCAACTCCCTCGGAACACCTTGCAAGTCCTGTGTAGACCAAGCAAAAATATCCCGATTCTCACGGAGGAAGTTGACGAGCTCGCTTTCCTATTTGTCAGTTAACCCGGCACCAATTGTTACGGTGCGCTCT
The DNA here is from genome assembly GCA_023614405.1 of Avena insularis. Classification (NCBI taxonomy): domain Eukaryota; kingdom Viridiplantae; phylum Streptophyta; class Magnoliopsida; order Poales; family Poaceae; genus Avena; species Avena insularis. The sequence goes on along the minus strand of CM042686.1, from coordinate 421,111,400 downwards.
GGGAACATGTTATCAACTGGAATCTTCTTGGTGTCCTTTGCGGCTTGAAATGAAACGCTGCCATGCGGGTTACTTAACGCCGACATATATTGCTGCGCGGACTGAGCTAATGCTGCCACCTCCTGGATTTTTCTTTTCTCTTGTGCAATCACGAGTGACTCGGCTAGGTTAGACCCGGCTGAAGCACACTCCATGGAACGTCGGAAATCTCCAGCAATGGTAATTACTCCATTTGGCCCGGGCAACTTCATCTTCAGATAACTGATGTGACAGCTTGCCATGAATTTGTTCAATGCTGGTCTTCCGAGTAACGCGTGATACGCACTTTCCAAGTTCACCACTTCAAACTCCAGATTTTTAGTTTAGCAGTTATCCCTTGTGCCGAATAACACGTCGACCCGGACCTTGCCTATGGGCTCACAAGAAATGCCTGGTACAATGCCATGGAAAGTTGTTCTTGTAGCCTGGAGCATGTTCTCCGAGATGCCCAACTTGCGCATCGTATCGGCATACATGATGGTAATGCTACTGCCATTATCAATCAAAACCTTGGAGAACCTCACATTGATGTTCGGTCCAATGAATGTCGGATCTAGCACTAGCGCATACGAACCTGGGCTCGGCATAAGTTTAGGATGATCTTTGATGTTCCAGGTGATTTCCTGGTCCGACCAAGGCATGTACCTCGTCACTGCTGGCATGACCGCATTGACCTCCATATGTCGGCGTTGCAAGCTCTTTCTATCTGTTTCCTCGGTTATGAACACACAATAACTCTAGTGATGTTCCCTGTACTCATTCCTTCCCTCGTTTCCGAGGTATCTCTGATCCGGTTGTTGCTGATTTTCCACCTGATGCACTGCATCCCTTCTCTCATTGTTGTCATACCTCGGCGGAGGGGAAGGCAACATTAGCTGCTGCGTGTTCGCTCCGGAGAGTAATTGCTGCCGGGGTAACTCCTGCCGAGGTTGATCATTCCGGGGTGCCTGAGCATTCCTCGAACCACCTTGCTCTATCTTCCGCATCCACTCACATTGCCTCGTCGTGTGACCCGCCGGGCTATTCGGATTTGGCGTGTGAAACTTACACGGCTGGTCCAGCATCGACTCATAGGTATACCTCGGACGGTCTTTCTTTTCCTGCCACTGTTTCTTCTGCTCTGGAGTCCATGTCTTCTTGCCATCAGTTCTCGGAGTCCATTGCCCTCCCGTTCTCTAGCGCTGGCTGCTCCCTGCTCCGGGTTGATCTTGATTCACAGCTGCAACTTGTTGCGAACCGTAGCAATGATCCGGTCTATCATCTCTCCTTTTTCCTCTGTAATCGTTCCTCCGGGACGACCCAGCTCCGTCCCTCTGATAGTATTCCTCGTTTGAGTCATTTGACGCGAGCCTAGGTTGAGTCGGATCGCCCAAAGCATACAAATCAGCAATTCGGATCATTTCTGCCACTGTAACTGGCATTTTCCTTTGCAACTTCATCCACAGCTCGCTGCCATATCTGCACCCTTGCGCAAACCACGCTATGGCCTGTGATTCTATGACACCCTCACACGAGTTTCTCACGGTACACCACCGGGTTAAGAATTCACGATCCATCTCGTTAGGTCTTTGCTTGCACATTGCCTGGGTCTGCGGTCTATTCGGTCTCTAATACGTACTTGAGAAGTTGATGATAAACATTTCTTCAAAATCTATCCAGAAGTTGATGCTTCCAAGTGGTAAATTATTCAGCCATACTCTGGCTGGGCCTTCCAACATCTGGGGCACGTAACATATAGCCCATCTCAGGTTGCCAGTTGCAATTTTCACCGCCGTAGCATAGTTTATCAGCCAATCCTCTGGCTTGGTACTGCCGTCATACGTCTTCGTGCCTCTGGGTAATTGGAAGTTGGGTACCGGTGGTTCCTTCATGATCCGGGGTCCAAAGCACGCTGGACCCGGAGGACCTTGACATTCGATCTGTTCCGACCTATACAGGCGATCCAGTTTTAACCTGGCGTCATCCGGCATTAAATCCCTGCTTCCCAATCTTGACCCTATCACATGAAGTTTCCCGGTGCCGATGAAGTTTCCCGTCCGGATCTTCACCCCTTCTAGCGCCGCTAGCCCCACGGTGGGCGCCAACTGTCGTGGTGGTGTCACGGCATATGCCATGGATAGGCTAAAGGTGGGGACTAATATGCGCTAGGGGAATCCAGGGAGGGATAGTAGAGTGATTCTCCACACAGAAGTTTGTATTGCTATATCTTCAAGATTACAAGTGCTCCTCGAGCTGTATTGGCGAGAGGAGGAAGAAGGAGCTCTCTTACTCTTGTCTAGATCTACTAGCCCTAAGGAATCACCAAATCAACTAGTGCTCAACCAACCCCCTCTACCAGAACCCTAACCCCCCTTATATAGAGGAGGTTCGGTCCTGGCCTAGGGCATACGTGGAGGCATATTCCTAAGAATATGCCCCCTCCCAAAGTGGTAACCCGACCGGGGTACTTTTCCCCCACGTCACACATGCTTTAGCGACGTAAGCCTCTGCGGCGCCCGCGTCAGCCGACGTGAGCGTCGTCACCCTTGTCAGCCATGACCCGGTGGTCCCGCCCTTGCTTTATTCGCTCATGTAGTGCGTACCGGAACTTCTTTTTTGACCAGAGAGATTCCTTCCTTCTCCTAGAAGCTAAGCGAGGATCCGGATCATAGTAGATCCGGCCACACCTGTTCCTGCATATAAGTTAGACAAGCACTCCCGACTTACTCCTTAAATCGGATGAGACAATGTTAGGCGACCCCCCTGGTCCGGGTTACTCCGTGATTCGGACTGCGTTGAGGTGACCCGGTCAGCATCCGCTTTGACCTTGCCGGGCCTCGGCTAACTCGGCCGTTATACCTCGGAGTGACCCTACCCGGGGGTATCCCCCCAACAAAGTAGAATAAGGAGACCGTACCGGGAGGAGCCCTCGCCTGCTAGAACATTCGGCGCCATTGTCGGGGGAGATTGGGCCTTGATGAGAGGGTGGGCTTGAGCGGCTGGTAGAGCAAGAAGTGCCTCGCAGCGATTTCTCTCCCTTTTCTCTGCGAGGATCATCGACATGCCTCTCCCCCTCCTCAGTGGAGCCATGGCTTGCAGGGTGAGTGTGGTGGAGGCAGGAGGAAGGAGATAGTGATTATTAGTGTGGGAGAAGAGTAAAGAGTACATGCCGTGGTCTAGTAGTACTAGTACTAATATACAAGACCACCATGTACGGTTTACCTTCTCAAAGAAGCCAGGGAGGCAGGGGTAGGGAATCGATGGGACTTGTCTTTATTGCGATGGACACTTCAATGGTCTTCGGCGCCGCCCAAAATCCAGTATATAATAAGGGGAGTGCGAGTCGGGTGGTCTTCACGGGAATCGGCGCGCACATCCCGCGTGCGTGTGTCACGTGTTGATGGGGCAATGACACGCGCAACTGCTGCACGATCACGTCGGCACGTCGAACTCCGTCGAACTCCACGTGACAGGCACTCATGGGATATTTACGAGTCTAGAATACGCTGTGCCACTTTAGTTGTGATCAAATTATGTTTAGTACGCGAGATATTACTTTTTTTTTGATAATCGACAAATGCACGCGTGGACACGACGCACGAAACCACTGCTCGTCCTTGATCATATTGGCACCCCACTCTGTGTACCTGCCATCGAACATTCGGAGCAACTACCTCGAGCACGATGCCCCCTCGCCGTGGCAATGGCAGGTCCAAGCCGTCCACTGACCGGCCCCGCTCTTTGCTTTGCATCGTCGGCGCATGAAGTCGCCATCGAGGCAAAGACGTTGTGTCCGATCGCCAGATCCATCGACATCGGCACTTGATGACACCGTGATATCGAAGCTCATACCGGCCGCGCAGGAGGAGTGTGGGGTACCTGTAGCGTCGGACGAGCGCAAAATAGCAGCCAGGATTGAAGGAAATATGCCCTGAGAGGCAATAATAAAGTTGTTATTATATATTCCTTGTATATGATAGATGTTTATTTTGCATGCTATAATTGTATTGATAGGAAACGTCAATACATGTGTGTTTAATAAACAAAAAGGGTTCCTAGTTATGCCTCTCTTATAGACTAGCTTGTTGATTAACAAGATGATCAAGGTTTCCTGATCATGGACATTGGATGTTGTTAATAACAAGGTCACAACATTTGTGAAATGATGTGATGAACATTCATCCGAAGTATAGCATTACGATCAAGTCATTATGTTTATGTTGCTATAACATCATACGAAGTAATCTTTATCCTTAGACCATGAGATCATGTTAATTGCTAACACCGGAAGAGTATTTTGATAACATCAAACGTCACACCGTAACAGGGTGACTATAAAGATGGGTTCAGTACTACGAAGGTGTTATGTTGAGGCTCATGGATCAAGAGTGGAATTTGTCAATCCAAATGACGGATAGATATACTCTGGGCCCTCTCGGTGATATCACATTAGGATAGCTTGCAAGCAAGTGATGTGATCACTAGAATGTTATATCACGAAGCGAGAAAAGAGTGCATGTCGGTAACAAGATCAAACTAGGTATGGAGATACCGATGATCGAATCTCGGACATGTAATATATCGAGACAAAGGGATTTAGTTACAAGCGTTAAAGGTTCTCACGATCACAGAGTCATCGTTGAATGTGTAGGAGTCAAGACGGATCTCCGTGTCCCGCTGATTATTGATCGGAGAAGGGTCTCGATCATGTCTCGCATTATTCACGAACCGTAGGGGTGGCACACTTAAGAGTTACCGGACACCATTTTGGAGCACATATGTTTCAGACGAAAGAATTGCAAAGCGCAGGAATTGTTTCAATAGAAACCGGAAATTGTTTCGGGTGAAATTGCAGAAGGTGGTTCTGCATGTGATATTGAAATATTGCAGGCTATATGTGAATGTTTGTTAATTAAAGTAATTAACAAAATTCTGAATAAATTTAATAAAAAGAGTTTTATTAATGAGAGAGCATTAAATTTGGAGAAATTGAATGCATTTAAAGTGGAGACTTTAAAAGGGAATGTGAAGAGGCATTTTAATGTGGAGGGGTTACCACCACATGAATGGGGGAGGTGACGGGTCACCCCAATGCGCTGCCATGGAGAGAGGGGCACCCTCCTCCTATAAAGACCACCCATTCCTCCTTCATCCTCACACCTCCTTGTGAAGGATCTCTCTCCTCTAGAATTATTCCCCATGGTCTCGGATTAGCGAGATACATGTTCCCGTGGCATTTCGTCTCGAAGGAGTTGCTGCTCACTGGATCACTGGAGCGAGGAGGGGAGGTTGTCCGTGGCTTGAACATGTGTGCGAAAAGTGCGCTGCTGAGTTGACACTCGGACTTCTCACGATCTTGAGATCGGCAAGTGTACGACTACATCAACCACAAGTTCCTACTGCTAACAAAGCTCGTTGTCTTCGAGGGTAAGTTCTCCATGGATGTATGTCCACCCGCTGCTCGTGATCTAGTAGATAGATCTTGGCGATAGTTCTCATCGTAGGAAAATTTTTGTTTTCTATGCTGCGGACCCAATAGTGGTATCAGAGCCTGATCTATGCGTAGGTGCTTTGCACGGGTAGTACATATATGTTTATATGTGGGCGATGATGATCATGTTATTGCATCTTCTATGTACTTTGGATATTGGTGGCATAGTGGGATGAAGCGGCCCGGACCAAACTTACATGTCATCGTACATGAGACCGTTCCACGACATGCAACTAGTTTTGCATAAGTGGCTAGCGGGTGTCCTGCTCTCCTACTATAGTTAATATCTGATTTACAACGAGTTGCTAATAACTTGGTTATCCTCGCTTGTGGTTCATGTTCAGAGGTTAGACCGTTCTATCTCCGAAAGCCCTAAGCCACGAAAACTTGCAATTGATAAATTAGAGGCATCTAGTTTAGATCGTGTCGGGCTAGTGTTTTGATATGGTATTGTTGTAAGTAGATGTATGATAGATACTCTTACAACTCACTTAACGTGTAAGTTCCATAGACCTTGGCCTTACACACAAAGGAATGATAGAGATCATACCATGATGCAAATGATAGAGATCAAATGCATGGACCATATCACCTCACTTCACACATTAGCGTCTTATATTGCTAGTTTGGCGCTTTTGGTAGCATTATAAGATGATCCCTCATTTAGATATCAAGATAAAATGTGTTTCTTCCTTAAGTATGCACCATTTTGTGGATCGTGTTTTGAGGCATCACGTGATGATCGGGTGTTCTCGACTCCAGGCTTTCATACAACGGGTGTAAGACAGTTTTACACACGCAAATACTAAGGTTCTTACTTGACGAGCCTAGCATGTACAGACATGGCCTCGGAACACGGACCGAAAGGGTAAGCATGAGTCATATAGTTGATATGATGCCCATATAGATGCTCGCCTTTGAAGCTACACCGACTCACGTGATGATCGGACTTGGTGTAGTGGATTTGGTTCATGTAATCACCAAAAGGACACGAGGGATGTCGTTTTTGAGTGGGAGTTCATTAGTAATTTGGATTAGTTGAACTCAATCTATCATAAACTTAGTCTAAATATACTTTACAAATTCTGTTGTAGATGGCACCACCTGCTTTTAATTTCAATGTGTTCATGGAGAAAGAGAAACTTGCTACGAATGGTAGCAACTTCACCAACTGGGCTATGAATTTGAGGATTCTCCTCACTGCTGCACAAAAGCAATATGTGCTAGATGCGCCGCTAGGCCCCCCACCAGCTCCTGATGCCCCTGACGAGGAAAAGAACGTCTATATAACTCGTCAAGAGGACCACAACTTAGTTCATTGTGGCATACTGTATGGGCTAGAGCCGAACTTCAAAACGTTTCGAAAATGGCAATGCCTTTGATACCATGGGAGAATTGAAAATGATTTTCGATACCCATGCTGCCGTAGAGAGTTATAATGCTACAGAAAAGTTCTTTAGCTGCATGATGGAGGAAAACAGCTCCGTTAGTGAGCACGTACTCAAAATGTCTAGGTACACCGATAAGCTTGTGTCCTTGAGAATAACGATTCCCATTGACTTAGGCATACATCATGTTCTCCAATCTCTGCCACCTAGCTACAAGAGCTTCGTGATGAACTATAATATGCAGGGCATGAAGAAGTCTCTTCTCGAGCTTCTGTCAATGCTTAAGACTGCAGAAGTGGAGATTAGGAAAGAACATCAAGTGTTGATGATCAATAAGACCACCGGTTTCAAGAAGGACAAGAAAGGCAAGGTAAGGAAAGAAGGCGACAAATCTGTCATGCTGAAAAGAAACCCCGAGCTGGCCTAAGTCCGACAATCGAGTGCCACTATTGCAAGGGATCGCCATTGAAGCAACTGCCCCAAGTATTTGGCGGACAAGAAGGCCGGCAAGGCAAACAAAGGTATATGTGATATACATGTTATTGATGTGTACTTGACTAGTACTCGCAGTAGCACCTGGGTATTTGATACGGGATCGGTTGCTAATATATGTAACTCGGTTCAGGGGCTGCGGAACAAGCGACAACTAGCAAGAGATGAGGTCACGATGCGGGTCGGCAATGGATCAAGAGTTGATGTGATCGCCGTCGGAACGCGGACTCTCCATATGCCGTCGAGATTAGTTATAAACCTGAATAATTGTTATTTGGTGCCTGCACTGAGCATGAACATTGTATCTGGATCGTGTTTGATGCAAAGTGGTTATTTGTTTAAGTCTGAACACAATGGTTGTTCGATTTATATGAATAATATCTTTTATGGTCATGCACATGTGTTGAATGGTTTATTTCTGTTGGATCTCGATAGTAGTATTACGCATATTCATAATGTTGATGCTAAAAGGATTAAACTTGATAATGATATATCTACATATATGTGGCCGCTGCCTAGGTCATATTGGCATTAAACGCATGAAGAAACTCCATTCTGATGGACTTTTGGAATCACTTGATTTTGAATCATTTGATACATGTGAGCCATGCCTTATGGGCAAGATGACTAGAACGCCGTTTTCCGGTTCAATGGAACGGGCGAGAGACTTATTGGAAATCATACATACTGATGTGTGTGGACCAATGAGTGTGTCGGCGCGAGGTAGATATCGTTATTTTGTTACTTTCACGGATGATTTGAGTAGATATGGGTATATCTATTTGATGAAACATAAGTCTAAAACATTTGAAAGGTTCAAAGAATTTCAGAATGAAGTGGAAAATCATCGTAACAGAAAGATCAAATTTCTGCGGTCCGACCGTGGAGGAGAGTATCTTAGTTACGAGTTTAGCACACATATGAAAGACTGTGGAATAGTTTCACAACTCACGCCTGTCGGAACACCACAACGTAATGGTGTGTCAGAACATCGTAATCATACTTTATTGGATATGGTTCGATCCATGATGTCTCTGACTGACTTTCCACTGTCATTTTGGGGTTATGCACTAGAAACCGCTGCATTCACTTTAAATAGGGCACCATCTAAATCCGTTGAAACGACACCGTATGAATTATGGTTTGGAAACAAACCTAAGTTGTCATTTCTTAAAGTTTGGGGATGCGATGTTTATGTGAAGAAACTTCAACCGGATAAACTCGAACCCAAAGCGGAAAAATGCGTCTTCATAGGATACCCTAAGGAAATGATTGGGTATACCTTCTATCACAGATCCGAGGGCAAGGTCTTTGTTGCCAAGAATGGATCCTTTCTTGAGAAGGAGTTTCTCGCGAAAGGTGTGAGTAGTCAGAAGGTAGAACTCGAAGAGGTTATTGAACCTTCTCTTCATGAAATGGCGAGTAGCGCAGCTCCAGAAGTTGTTTCGGAGTTGACTTCACCTAATGAAGAGAGAGCTAATGATATTGATCATGAAACTCCGAAAGAGGACACTACCGAACCTCGCAGGTCAAGGTGACACGGCACGTGAACTGCTCAGACGGCAATCCTGTTATGAATTTCATGATTGATGAAATAGATGACCCTGCGACGTATGAAGAAGCGATGATGAGCCCTGATTCCAACAAATGGCTAGAAGCCATGAAATCCGAGATGGAATCCATGTACGAAAACCAGGTTTGGACCTTGGTGGACTTACCTCACAATCGAAAGGCCGTTGAGAATAAATGGATTTTCAAAAGAAAAACTGATGCTGATGGTAATGTAACCATCTATAAGGCTCGACTTGTCACAAAGGGGTTTCGACAAATTCAAGGAGTTGACTATGATGAGACATTATCTCCCGTAGCGATGCTTAAGTCGGTTAGGATTATGTTAGCAATTGCTGCATATTTCGATTATGAAATATGGCAGATGGATGTCAAAACTGTGTTCCTCAATGGTAACATTGAAGAAGAGTTGTATATTATACAACCTAAGGGTTTTGTCGATCCTAAGGATGCTGATAAGGTGTGTAAACTTCAGCGATCCATCTATGGACTGAAGCAAGCATCTCGGAGTTGGAATCTCCGCTTTGATGAGGTGATCAAAGAGTTTGGATTTGTCCAAACTTATGGAGAGGCTTGTATTTACAAGAAAGTGAGTGGGAGCAATGTGGCATTTCTGATATTATATGTGGATGACATATTATTGATTGGAAATGATATAGATCTTTTAAATAGTGTTAAAACTTATCTAAACATCAAATTTTCGATGAAGGACATTGGTGAAGCTTCATATATATTAGGCATTAAAATCTATAGAGATAGATCAAGACACCTAATTAGGGCTATCGCATAGTACATACCTTGATAAGATATTAAAGAAGTTTAATATGGACGGAGGTAAGAAGGGGTACTTACCTATGTTGCAAGGCAAGACATTGAGTAAGACTCAAAGTCCGGCTACGGCGGAAGAAAGAGAGATAATGGATAAGATCCCCTATGCCTCAGCCATAGGCTCTATAATGTATGTCATGCTATGTACAAGACCGAATGTGGCACATGCTATTAGTTTGAATGGTAGGTACCAATCTGATCCAGGTTCGGAACACTGGATAGCGGTCAAGAATATCCTTAAGTACTTGAGAAGAACTAAGGATATGTTTCTTGTATACGGAGGTGAAGAAGAGCTAGTCGCTAAGTGTTATGTTGATGCTAGCTTTGACACTGATCCGGATGACTCTAAGTCTCAATCCGGATACGTATTTCTCTTGAACGGAGCAGCAGTTAGTTGGAGGAGCTCCAAACAACCTGTGGTGGTTGGATCAACAACGGAGGCGGAATATGTTGCTGCTTCAGAAGCAGCGCAGGAAGCGGTTTGGATGAAGGAGTTCATAACGGAACTAGGTGTGGTTCCTAGTGCGTTCGACCCAATGGTGATCTATTGTGACAATAATGGATCCATAGCCAATGCCAAGGAACCAAGGTCTCACAAGAATTCCAAGCATATTAAGCGCCGGTTTCACTCCATCCGCGAGCTTGTCAAGGATGGAGATATAAAGATTTGTAAAGTACACACGGACCTGAATGTAGCAGATCCGTTGACTAAAGTACTCCCTAGGGAAAAACATGATCAACACCAGAACTCCATGGGTGTTAGATTTATCACTATATAAACTAGATTATTGTCTCTAGTGCAAGTGGGAGACTGAAGGAAATATGCCCTGAGAGGCAATAATAAAGTTATTATTATGTATTCCTTGTATATGATAGATGTTTATTTTGCATGCTATAATTGTATTGATAGGAAACATCAATACATGTGTGTTTAATAAACAAAAAGGGTTCCTAGTTATGCCTCTCTTATAGACTAGCTTGTTGATTAACAAGATGATCAAGGTTTCCTGATCATGGACATTGGATGTTGTTAATAACAAGGTCACAGCATTTGTGAAATGATGTGATGAACATTCATCCGAAGTATAGCATTACGATCAATTCATTATGTTTATATTTCTATAACATCATACGAAGTAATCTTTATCCTTAGACCATGATATCATGTTAATTGCTAACACCGGAAGAGTTTCTTGATAACATCAAACGTCACACCGTAACAGGGTGACTATAAAGATGGGTTCAGTACTACGAAGGTGTTATGTTGAGGCTCATGGATCAAGAGTGGAATTTGTCAATCCAGATGACGGATAGATATACTCTGGGCCCTCTCGGTGATATCACATTAGGATAGCTTGCAAGCAAGTGATGTGATCACTAGAATATTATATCACGGGAGCAAGAAAAGAGCGCATGTCCAGAATTTAGATCAAACTAGGTATGGAGATACCGATGATCGAATCTCGAACATGTAATATATCGAGAGACAAAGGGATTTAGTTACAAGCGTTAAAGGTTCTCACGATCACAAGAGTCGTCGTTGAATGTGTAGGAGTCAGTACGGATCTCCAGGTCCCGCTGCTGATTATTGATCGGAGAAGGGTCTCGATCATGTCTGCATTATTCGCGAACCGTAGGGTGGCACACTTAAGAGTTACCGGACACCATTTTGGAGCACATATGTTTCAGACGAAAGAATTGCAAAGCGCAGGAATTGTTTCAATAGAAACCGGAAATTGTTTCGGGTGAAATTGCGTAAGGTGGTTGCATGTGATATTGAAATATTGCAAGGGGCTATATGTGAATGTTTGTTAATTAAAGTAATTAACAAAATTCTGATTAAATTTAATAAAAAGAGTTTTATTAAATGAGAGAGCATTAAATTTCTGCATTTAAAGTGGAGACTTTAAAAGGGAATGTGAAGAGGCATTTTAATGTGGATGGGTTACCACCACATGAATGTGGAGGTGAGGGGTCACCCCCCCATGCGCCGGCCATGGAGAGAGGGGGAACCCCCCCTCCTCCTATAAAAGACCACCCATTCCCTCCTTCATCCTCACACCTCCTTGTGAGGGATCTCTCTCCCCCTCTAGAATTATTCCCCCATGGTCTCGGATTAGCGAGATACATGTTCCTGGTGGCATTTCGTCTGGAAGGAGTTGCGCTGCATTTGGATCGCTGGAGCGAGGAGGTGGAGGTTGTCCGTGGCTTGAACGCGTGTGCGAAAAGTGATGCGCTGCTGAGTTGCGGCCCTCGGACTTCCTCACGATCTTGAGATCGGCAAGTGTACGACTACATCAACCACGAGTTCCTACTCGTTAACAAAGCTCGTTGTCTTCGAGGGTAAGTTCTCCATGGATGTATGTCCACCCGTTGCTCTGTATCTAGTACATAGATCTTGGCGTATAGTTCTCATCGTAGGAAATTTTTTGTTTTCTATGCTGCGGACCCAACAAGGACGGGGGCGCGTGTTGCACCGGCGAGTACGGACAAGAAGAGGAACGAGAAGAAGACCAGGAAGAAGAGAGGAGATAGCTTTTTGGACGAGTCCGACTCGGCCAACGAGGAGGCGTTCATCGGTCAGTTAGAGGCAGGAGCGGAGGAGAGTGACGTGGACCCGTGGGACTAGGAAGAGGAGGAGGAGGAGGAGGACTCCGACGAGGAGATAGCGCGCTTATTCGAGGAAGGGGCGGTGTCGAGTCGTCAGAGGAGGGCACCGACAGCGGCGATGGCGTTGATGAAGACGAGGACGAACCGGAAGAAGAAGATGATGGCTTCTTCGAAATATGATCATTTATTTTAGTTAGATAGATGGATTTTCACTTGTTTATGGGGGTATAGTATCGGTGGCACGGATAGAGAGGTGGCACGGATTGACCATGCATAAAAAAAGTGGAGAAGGGAGGGGTTATCCTGCCCGTTGGATCACATGGGATCAACGGTTGGTGGAGACGATCCGCGTGACATCTCTGTCAGCCAATCAGGGCATAGCACCCAGAGTGAGCACATGTTTGGGATCTCCACACGTTTGGGCTTTTGTGAGATTTGTGACAGAGAGAGAGGGAAAATCTCTTTTCACAATCCGCCTATGGATCCACCCATACCATTCAAATGTCATTGCATTTGTGCTCTTTTCACAATCCACCCATGGATCCACCAGTGTCATTTTGCATATGTGTTCTTCTTAGTAACAACAACCAGAGTCATTTTGCATGTGTGATCTCTTCACATACCACCTATGGATCCACCAATGTCATTGCATGTGTGTTCTTTTCACTCACAACAACCAGAGTCATTGCATATGTGTTCTTTTCACATACCACATATGGATCACCAGTGTCATTACATGTGTGTTCTCTTCACAATCCACCTATGAATCCACCAGTGTCATTGCATGTGTGTTCTTTTTAGTAACAACAACCAGAGTCATTTTGCATGTGTGTTCTTTTCACAAACCACCTATGGATCCACCACTCTCATTGCATGTCTGTTCTTTTCACAATCCACCCATGGATCCACCAGTGTCATTGCATGTGTGTTCTTTTTAGTAACAACAACCAGAGTCATTTTGCATGTGTGATCTCTTCACATACCACCTATGGATCCACCAGTGTCATTGCATGTGTGTTCTTCTCACATACCACCTATGGATCCACCAGTGTCATTGCATGTGTGTTCATTTCACTAACAACAACCAGAGTCATTGCATGTGTGTTCTTTTCACATACCACATATGGATCCACCAGTGTGATTGAAATGTGTGTTCTCTACAGAGACCACACATGGATCCACTAGTGGCATTGCATGTGTGTTCTCTTTAGTAACAACCAGAGTCATTTTGCATGTGTGTTCTTTTCACATACCACATATGGATCCACCAGTGTCATTGTATGTGTGTTCTTTTCACAATCCACCCATGGATCCACCGGTGTCATTGCATGTGTGTTCTTTTTAGTAACAACCAGAGTCATTTTGCATGTGTGTTCTTTTCACATACCAACTATGGATCCACCAGTGTCATTGCATGTGTTTTCTTTTCACAATCCACCCATGGATCCCACCAGTATCATTTTGCATGTGTGTTCTTTTTAGTAACAATAACTAGAGTCATTTTGCATGTGTGTTCTCTTCACATACCACCTATGGATCCACCAGTGTCATTGCATGTGTGTTCTCTTCACAATCCACCTATGGATCCACCAGTGTAATTGCTTTTTTTCTTTTTAATAACAACAACCAGTGTCATTGCATGTGTGCTCTCTTCAGAGACCACACATGGATCCGCCAGTGTCATTTCATGTGTGTTCTTTTTACTAACAACAACAAGAGTCATTGAAATGTGTGGTCTCTGAGAGCACACATGGATCCACCAGTGTCATTGCATGTGTGTTCTTTTCACTAACAACAACCAGAGTCATTGCATGTCTGTTCTTTTCACATACCACATATGGATCACTAGTGTCATTGCATGTATGTTCTTTTCACAGTCCACCCATGGATCCACCAGTGTCATTGCATGTGTGTTCCTTTTAGTAACAACCAGAGTCATTTTGCACGTGTGTTCTTTTCACATACCACCTATGGATCCACCAGTGTCATTGCATGTGTTTTCTTTTCACAATCCACCCATGGATCCCAACAGTGTCATTTTGCATGTGTGTTCTTTTTAGTAACAACAACCAGAGTCATTTTGCATGTGTGATCTCTTCACATACAACCTATGGATCCACCAGTGTCATTGCATGTGTGTTCTTTTTAGTAACAACAACCAGAGTCATTGAAATGTGTGTTCTTCTCACATACCACCTATGGATCCACCAGAGTCATTTTGCATGTGTGTTCTTCTCATAATCCATCTATGGATCCACCAGTGTCATTGCATGGGTGTTCTATTCACAATCCACCTATGGATCCACCAGTGTCATTGCATGTGTTCTTTTTAGTATCAACAACCAATGTCATTGCATGTGTGCTCTCTTCTGACACCACATATGGATCCACCAGTGTCATCGCATGTGTGTTCTTTTTACTAAAAACAACAAGAGTCATTGAAATGTGGGCTCTCTTCAGAGACCACACATGGATCCACCAGTGTCATTGCATGTGTGTTCTTTTCACTAACAACAACCAGAGTCATTGCATGTGTTTTTTTTTCACAATCCACACATGGATCCACCGGTGTCATTGCATGTGTGTTCTTTTTAGTAACAACCAGTCATTTTGCATGTGTGTTCTTTTCACATACCACCTATGGATCCACCAGTGTCATTGCATGTGTTTTCGTTTCACAATCCACCCATGGATCCCACCATTGTCATTTTGCATGTGTGTTCTTTTTAGTAAAAACAACCATAGTCATTTTGCATGTGTGTTCTCTTCACATACCACCTATGGATCCAACAGTGTCATTGCATGTGTGTTCTTCTCACATACCACCTATGGATCCACCATTGTCATTGCATGTGTGTTCATTTCACTAACAACAACCATAGTCATTGCATGTGTGTTCTTTTCACATACCACATATGGATCCACCAGTGTGATTAGAATCTGTGTTCTCTACAGATAGAACACATGGATCCACCAGTGTCATTGCATGTGTGTTCTTTTCACTAACAACAACCAGAGTCATTTTGCATGTGTGTTCTTTTCACATACCACATATGGATCCACCAGTGTCATTGCATGTGTGTTCTTTTCACAATCCACCCATGGATCCACCAGTGTTATTGCATGCGTGTTCTTTTTAGTAACAACCAGAGTCATTTTGCATGTGTGTTCTTTTCACATACCACCTATGGATCCACCAGTGTCATTGCATGTGTTTTATTTTCACAATCCACCCATGGATCCCACCAGTGTCATTTTGCATGTGTGTTCTTTTTAGTAACAACAACCAGAGTCATTTTGCATGTGTGTTCTCTTCACATACCACCTATGGATCCACCAGTGTTATTGCATGTGTGTCCTTTTTAGTAACAACAACCAGAGTCATTTTGCATGTGTGTTCTTTTCACATACCACCTATGGATCCACCAGTGTCATTGCATGTGTGGTCTTTTCACAATCCACCCATGGATCCACCAGTGTCATTGCATGTGTGTTCTTTTTAGTAACAACAACCAGAGTCATTTTGCATGTGTGTTCTTCTCACATACCACCTATAGATCCACCAGTGTCATTGAAATGCGTGTTCTCTACAGAGACCACACATGGATCCACCAGTGTCATTGCATGTGTGTTCTTTTTAGTAACAACCAGAGTCATTTTGCATGTGTGTTCTTCTCACATACCAACTATGGATCCACCAGTGTCATTGCATGTGTGTTGTTTTCACTAACAACAACCAGAGTCATTGCATGTGTGTTCTTTTCACATACCACATATGGATCCACCAGTGTCATTAAAATGCGAGTTCTCTATAGAGACCACACATGGATCCACCAGTGTCATTGCATGTGTGTTCTTTTTAGTAACAACAACCAGTCATTTTGCATGTGTGTTCTTTTCGCATACCACCTATGGATCCACCAGTGTCATTGAATGTGTGTTCTCTTCACAATCCACCTATGGATCCACCAGTGTCATTGCATGTGTGTTCTTTTTAGTAACTACAACCAGTGTCATTGCATGTGTGTTCTCTTCAGAGACCACACATGGATCCACCAGTGTCATTGCATGTGTGTTCTTTTCACTAACAACAACAAGAGTCATTGAAATGTGTGCTCTCTTCAGAGACCACACATAGATCCACCAGTGTCATTGCATGTGTGTTGTTTTTAGTAACAACAACCAGAGTCATTTTGCATGTGTGTTCTTCTCACATACCACCTATGGATCCACCAGTGTCATTGCATGTGTGTTCTCTTCACAATCCACCTATGGATCCACCAGTGTCATTGCATGTGTGTTCTTTTTAGTAACAACAACCAGAGTCATTTTGCATGTGTGTTCTTTTCACAAACCACCTATGAATACACCAGTGTCATTGCATGTGTGTTCTTTTCATAAACCACCCATGTATCCACCAGTGTTATTGCATGTGTGTTCTTTTTAGTAACAACAACCAGAGTCATTTTGCATGTGTGATCTCTTCACATACCACTTATGGATCCACCAGTGTCATTGCATGTGTGTTCTTTTTAGTAACAACAACCAGAGTCATTGAAATGTGTATTCTTCTCATATACCACCTATGGATCCACCAGTGTCATTGCATGTGTGTTCATTTCACTAACAACAACCAGAGTCATTGCATGTGTGTTCTTTTCACATACCACATATGGATCCACCAGTGTCATTGCATGTGTGTTCTTTTCACAATCCACCCATGGATCCACCGGTGTCATTGCATGTGTGTTCTTTTTAGTAACAACCAGAGTCATTTTGCACGTGTGTTCTTTTCACATACCACCTATGGATCCACCAGTGTGATTGGATGTGTTTTCTTTTCACAATCCACCCATGGATCCCACCAGTGTCATTTTGCATGTGTGTTCTTTTTAGTAACAACAACCATAGTCATTTTGCATGTGTGTTCTCTTCACATACCACCTATGGATCCACCAGTGTCATTGCATGTGTGTTCTCATCACAATCCACCAGTGTCATTGCATGTGTTCTTTTTAGTAACTACAACTAGTGTCATTTCATGTGTGCTCTCTTCATTGACCACACATGGATCCACTAGTGTCATTGCATGTGTGTTCTCTTTACTAACAACAACAAGAGTCATTGAAATGTGTGCTCTCTTCAGAGACCACACATGGATCAACTAGTGTCATTGCATGTGTGTTCTTTTCACTAACAACAACCAGAGTCATTGCATGTGTGTTCTTTTCATATACCACATATGGATCACCAGTGTCATTGCATGTGTGTTCTTTTCACAATCCACCCATGGATCCACCAGTGTCATTGCATGTGTGTTCTTTTTAGTAACAACCAGAGTCATTTTGCATGTGTGTTCTTTTCACATACCACCTATGGATCCACTAGTGTCATTGCATGTGTTTTATTTTCACAATCCACCCATGGATCACACCAGTGTCATTTTGCATGTGTGTTCTTTTTAGTAACAACAACCAGAGTCATTTTGCATGTGTGATCTCTTCACATACCACCTATGGATCCACCAGTGTCATTGCATGTGTGTTCTTTTTAGTAAAAACAACCAGCGTCATTGAAATGTGTGTTCTTCTCACATACCACCTATGGATCCACTAGTGTCATTGCATGTGTGTTCATTTCACAATCCACCTATGGATCCACCAGTGTCATTGCATGTGTGTTCTTTTTAGTAACAACAACCAGAGTCATTTTGCATGTGTGTTCTTCTCACATACCACCTATGGATCCACCAGTGTCATTGCATGTGCGTTGTTTTCACTAACAACAACCAGGGTCATTGCATGTGTGTTCTGTTCACATACCACATATGGATCCACCAGTGTCATTGAAATGCGTGTTCTCTACAGAGACCACACATGGATCCACCAGTGTCATTGCATGTGTGTTATTTTTAGTAACAACCAGAGTCATTTTGCATCTGTGTTCTTTTCACATACCACCTATGGATCCACCAGTGTGATTGCATGTGTTTTCTTTTCACAATCCACCCATGGATCCCACCAGTGTCATTTTGCATGTGTGTTCTTTTTAGTAACAACAACCAGAGTCATTTTGCATATGTGTTCTCTTCACATACCACCTATGGATCCACCAGTGTCATTGCATGTGTGTTCTCATCACCATCCACCTATGGATCCACCAGTGTCATTGCATGTGTTCTTTTTAGTAACAACAATCAGTGTCATTGCATGTGTGCTCTCTTAAGAGACCACACATGGATCCACTAGTGTCGTTGCATGTGTGTTCTTTTTACTAACAACAACAAGAGTCATTGAAATGTGTGCTCTCTTCAGAGACCACACATGGATCCACTAGTGTCATTGCATGTGTGTTCTTTTCACTAACAACAACCAGAGTCATTGCTTGTGTGTTCTTTTCACATACCACATATGGATCACCAGTGTCATTGCATGTGTGTTCTTTTCACAATCCACCCATGGATCCACCAGTGTCATTGCATGTGTGTTCTTTTTAGTAAAAACCAGAGTCATTTTGCATGTGTGTTCTTTTTAGTAACAACAACCAGAGTCATTTTGCATGTGTGATCTCTTCACATACCACCTATGGATCCACCAGTGTCATTGCATCTGTGTTCTTTTTAGTAAAAACAACCAGAGTCATTGAAATGTGTGTTCTTCTCACATATCACCTATGGATCCACCAGTGTCATTGCATGTGTGTTCTTTTCACTAACAACAACCAGAGTCATTGCATGTGTGTTCTTTTCACATACCACATATGGATCCACCAGTGTCATTGAAATGCGTGTTCTCTACAGAGACCACACATGGATCCACCAGTGTCATTGCATGTGTGTTCTTTTTAGTAACAACAACCAGTCATTTTGCATGTGTGTTCTTTTCACATACCACCTATGGATCCACCAGTGTCATTGCATGTGTGTTCTCTTTACAATCCACCTATGGATCCACAAGTGTCATTGCATGTGTGTTCTTTTTAGTAACAACAACCAGTGTCATTGCATGTGTGTTCTCTTCAGAGACCGCACATGGATCCACCATTGTCATTGCATGTGTGTTCTTTTTACTAACAACAACAAGAGTCATTGAAATGTGTGCTCTCTTCAGAGACCACACATGGATCCACCAGTGTCATTGCATGTGTGTTTCTTTTCATTAACAACAACCAGAATCATTGCATGTGTGTTCTTTTCACATACCACATATGGATCCACTAGTGCCATTGCATGTGTGCTCTTTTCACAATCCACCCATGGATCCACCAGTGTCATTGCATGTGTGTTCTTTTTAGTAACAACAACCAGAGTCATTTTGCATGTGTGTTCTTTTCACATACCACCTATGGATCCACCAGTGTCGTTGAAATGTGTAGTCTTTTCACAATCCACCCATGGATCCCACCAATGTCATTTTGCATGTGTGTTCTTTTTAGTAACAACAACCAGAGTCATTTTGCATGTGTGATCTCTTCACATACCACCTATGGATCCACCAGTGTCATTGCATGTGTGTTCTTTTTAGTAACAACAACCAGTCATTTTGCATGTGTGTTCTTTTCACATACCACCTATGGATCTACCAGTGTCATTGCTTGTGTGTTCTCTTCACAATCCACCTATGGATCCACCAGTGTCATTGCATGTGTGTTCTTTTTAGTAATAACAACCAGTGTTATTACATGTTTGTTCTATTCAGAGACCACACATGGATCCACCAGTGTCATTGCATGTGTGTTCTTTTTACTAACAACAACAAGAGTCATTGAAATGTGTGCTCTCTTCAGAGACCACACATGGATCCACCAGTGTTATTGCATGTGTATTCTTTTCACTAACAATAACCAGAGTCATTGCATGTGTGTTCTTTTCACATACCACATATGGATCCACCAGTGTCATTGCATGTGTGCTCTTTTCACAATCCGTCCATGGATCCACTAGTGTCATTGCATGTATGTTCTTTTTAGTAACAACAACCAGAGTAATTTTGCATGTGTGTTCTTTTCACATACCACCTATGGATCCACTAGTGTCATTGAAATGTGTATTATTTTCAACTACCGCCGTTGGCCACAAACAATCGGGACGCAGAACTAACCAGCAACCGCTCTGGGCTTCTAGAAGACCCGATCCCCGATTGTTAGGCGCCGTTGGATCGGGGTGCATGGACGATAGTGATGTCCTTCGCGAGGGCGATCCGCGAGAAGTCTGTTCGACGAACTAATTGGTCGTGGCAACTACGCTGGGCCTACGTCCTTGCCTTTATCCCCTTAACCTTGGGGCCGAAAATCAGATCGTGTTCCTTCATCGCCATGGAGAGGGAGAGGCCGAAACTCAGCTTGCACGAGGCTCAGATGTTCGCCCACTACGGCATACTCACGCCGCCGTTAGCGAGGCTTCCGGCCAGCTTCGAGCTCAGCTACGCCGGGGTTCCTGTCGCGCCGCTCTTGCATGACAACGCGTTGGCGAGGCAGATCGAGGAGCGCCGCCACCAGCTATCAGAGCGGAAGAGGGCAATGGCGCGGTACTTGCGTACGAGCGTGTACTGGCGAAAGCTGTTCAAGAAGGAGCGGGCTGCGTTGATTGAGCTGTGCGGAACCCACCGGTGGGAGATCCACCCGGATCTAAGCAACCCCGAAGGGAGGCAGCGCTTCTGGGCAGTGCCTGGGCATACGACCTCCACCGTTATCGATGCAGCACGCCGTGGAGAATCCATGAGGAGGAGGAACGTTGCCGGAAACATCGGCATCGATTCCGACGCGGAGGAGGCTAGCAGCGACGTGGACAACGTCGTCAATTGTGGAGACTGCAGGAGCGTCATAGTCGATTAGGGCCACTTAAGCATAAATTAAATCTATGTACGGTATCTTAATACGCTCTTTGGACCTGGGTCACCTGAGTCATGGTCTATTATCGTCATAATCTATATATGTTGGCCATGTTTTAGATGTCTTTGTCTTTGAAACTAGTCGATCAAAACTCGTCTGATCCTGAAAATAAAGTTCGCGCGTTCCTGGCATATCTGATGGGACAATACGCTGACTCTGCTCTCAACACTTGATGGCACAGCCGTAATTTGGAGTGCGCCTGACGAGAAGGGATCGAGCGTGTTGTAATAGTGTACTACTCCTGTCCATATATAAC
Organism: Avena insularis; assembly: GCA_023614405.1. NCBI lineage: Eukaryota > Viridiplantae > Streptophyta > Magnoliopsida > Poales > Poaceae > Avena > Avena insularis. Next base: position 421,089,859 of record CM042686.1, on the reverse strand, counting down.
TGACTTAGTTTTTTTAGATATTTAATAAATGTGTCTATATCCAAAACATGTCTAGATACATATTTTAGGTTTCTGTCTTTCAAACTAATCAAAAGTGGTCAAATTCTGAACAAACAAAGTCATTGCGTTCACACCTGATGGGACAATATGCCGACTCTGCTTCTTGATGGCACAGCCATAATTCTGGAGTGTGCCAGAGGAGATGGGAATGCAAGGGAAATGGGAACTAGTAGCCGCGTCCAAACGCAGGTAAAAAATTAATGTAATAATATTTTAAAAAAATGTAATCTGGTCCACATGACCCCATCACAGACACGTTGCACGCGCCAGATATAAATAAAGACGACACGGCTAGTTTAGTTTCAATGATACAATTCAACATACGACGTTATTGTCCCTGCATCTTTCTGCTCCTCTTATTAGTCTGCTAGCCCACGCTGCATTAAGGATCAGTTGATGAGGATAAAAAAATGATAAAATGGCAAATAAAACAATTTTTAAGCTTACCTTTCATCCGGAGAATCGTACAAAGATGAAATTGGCAGGGATTTATTATTTCTCCTGCAGTTAGCCGAAAGATCCTCAAGAACATCCTCAATCACCCCTGCAACTTCTTCATATTCTAATACACCTCCATTATTTGCCCTTTCCTGCTCGTTCCGCTTACCCTTTTGTTTCTTTTCACACCCTTTTCTCGCCAGCACCTCCACTTCTTCATAAATTGGCTGCTTACGTACGTTTTCCTCCGAGTGCTCATCACCGTCTTCGCGCTGCTCTTCCGCCAGTTCTGGCTGAGAAGCCTCATTTTCTGCCACCGGGGTGTGAACAGGGACAATAGCATGTGTAACTGGGTTTTTGCACAACCTCTTGATATGGCCGAATCCGCCACAACGTCCGCATTTCCTTTTCCTAGCACCAAGCCTTGGACCTTTATCGGTGGAGGCTACGATCCTTAGCTTTCTAGGCCTCCCAGGTGGCCTCCTAAGAACTGGTGGTTGAAGTTTGAACCCTGGATCGACAATCTCCCAATCAATTTCATCGGCCATAGGTGGTATGTTTTCTGCATAAGTTGCAGCAAACTTTTCCACAGAGAAATAGTTATCGACATAGTTCTCTATTTCAGCTCCGTTACCTCTAAGCTTTAAGATGAAGTAAATTGCATGGTGACATGGCAGACTAGTAATCTGCCACTGCCTGCATGAACAAGTCTTGTTTCCAATGTCTACAGTGTACCTCCGTTCACTTCCATGCTTGTATTCTACATAAACCTCAGCCAATGTTCTAATACTTCTGACCACCCTCATCTTTATCATTCTCATTGCCCTGGTTCTTGCATTCAGTAACATAACCACCTTTGGAACTATTTTATGGACTAATAAATTTCTTGCATAAATTCTTTGCCTTAAATCTATCTTCACCATTATGCACTGTCTTATTGCATCCAACAAAATAACAATTCCAAGTGTCTTCATGCCCGAAATCTTATCATTGAAACTCTCTGCCAAATTATTGCATACAAAATCCACCTTGCTTAACTCACCAAACTTGCTTCTGGCCCATAGCTTGGTGTGATGTTCCTCAAGGTATTTTTTCACCTTTGGAACTACATACATGTTCTGCAAGTAAGTAGCATGCGTGCTTGGGATGTATGTGTATGTTGATCGCCACAAGTCCTCTTCAAAGATCTTTCCTTCAAACTTCTTCGTGAAGTTAGTAGCGAGGTGCCGCATGCATTCCCTATGCTCAACCCCAGGAAACACAGCATCAACAGCATTCTCAAGACCCTCGGATGCACCGGTGTGTATCACCAAGCCTTCAGGGTGACCAATTACTTCCCGTAGTCTCTGCATGAACCATGTCCATCTTTCATTTGATTCACCCTCAAGAACAGCATAAGCTATGGATAGAAGCCAATTATACGCGTCCAAAGCACAAGCAGAAGCAACATGTCCCCTGAACTTCCCTGTTAAAGAAGTTGTGCCTATTGCCAAGTATGGCCTGCAGCCGTCTAGGAACCCCTTCCAGCATGCCTTCAGGCAGACAAAACATCTCCTGAAGCATATCTTATCTGCATGCTTACACCTGACCCGCCTCGAGACCTTCTCTCTCCCTTTCACAACCTCGTAATCGATGTCAACAACACTACCAGGTGATGTTTTCTCTACCTGAGCTTTGAAACTATACAACATATGAAAACTGTCATTCCACTTGCCTTGAATGAAGTCTAGAGCCATCTCCTTCCCATCAAAGACTCTGTGATAAGGAATCAGAACGTTAAACTTTTTGCTAATCTTTGCTCTGAGTTCAGCTGGTCCAATGTTATGATCCTGCCTCACCCAGTCAAGTACAGTAGCAGCAATCCACTTGGTAGTCGCCGGTCTAATTTTACCACTTAAAGAAGTATTAGGGTAGTTGTGTTCCTTCGTATTTACTTTGATTTGCATTCGATAAAAATCCAAATAATTCAGAGCTAGTTATTAGCAGAATAAATATGAGAAAGACTGAAACTAAATGTAGCTATTGTAACCTGAAATGGGTGTCCACCCCGCATTAGAGATGCATGTAATCTCCATTTACACACATTACTTTCCCTACAGTGCACCCTAAATCTCTTTTGGTCGCTCTTTTCAATGATAAATTCGAACCCAACTCTGATCGCATAGGTTGCAACTGCATATCTGCAGTCCTCCACATTATCAAAGACAGTCCCCTCATCAATTGTAGGATTGTCCCTGTCAAAGTGTATCACTGGCCTGTCCACGTCTTCGTCGTCGTATCTACATCCCATTTCCACATATTCACATTCCTCTTCCTCATCAGTCCCATAGTCAGGCTCAAAGTTCGAATCAACCAAATATTCCCTACTCTCCATTCTATCAGGGTCAGCAGCCACGTCTGGATATTCTTTCTCATCATCATCCGCACCGCCACACATTTTAGTGCCTTCATGCTCGCTTGACAAAGCATCATGCTCAAGGACAAGCTGTATAGACGTCCTGCGGTTACCAACCCATATCCTTGGCATCACCACGGGACTATAAACGCTAATTGGGGTATGCAGATAAGGAATCACGGTTCTTACCTTTCAATGTGGACGCACGGCACCTTCTCCGGGCTCCATACCTCCAAAGCTCTGCACCTCACTACCTCTCCCCCCGTTTTGTTGTCCTATGTGCTCTCCAGACTTGAAGGAGATTCCGTGCTCTCCAGCCGTGCAGGACCCATATCCATGCTCTCAAGCCTCGCAGGATCCATCTCCGAGTAGGATCCGGATCACCAGCGTTGTTGGGCCCATAACCTAACGTCCAACTCTCGGTTTTCGTTTCAGGACCTTTGGGCGGTGGGCAACAAGGAGACATGGGAGGAGGGAGGGGACGTGAGGGGATGGCGGGGAGGGAGGCGGAGGACGACGGCGACCCAAGGGGACGACGAGGCGGTGCCTGGCCCGAGGCGGAGTGGCGGCGGGGAGGCGAGAGGAGAGGAGTTGCGACAAAGCATGGAAAATTGCACATTAATGTGTTGGTGGCGGCACCAACCCTCGAACCTGGACGCGCCGTCAGAGGGTGGAGGAGGCGGCCCTTGTCAGCTAAAACATGCCACCACTCAAGACTATGCATGGGGAGCGCTTCACGGAATTTTTAGCAGGTCCCACATGTCAGTCTGTTTGATCAAAACTTGCAAGTCTAATTTTACCACTTAAAGAAGTATTAGGGCAGGCCATGAAGCTCTACTTCAAGGCCGGTCTCCCATTGCCCTGCCAGGCGGATGAATTTCCCAAATGTGCCGAATCGACCGCGGCGACGACTGCGCCGTCGTCGGCGCCAGATGCGGCAAGCAGGGCCAAGAGAGCGATGTGGAGAAATTGCGCGACGACATTACGGCATGCTCTAGGCAATGGGAACAAGGTACGTATCAAATCGTTCATGAGAGCATGCCGCCGCCGAGGGTACACACCCTCGAACAGGGCAGCGCCAAGGTCTAGGAACTCTCGCGTCCATGCTTCAGCGTGGACTACCTTACCTCAGTGGCGTAGGCTGGGAGCACGCCGTCTGCGGCAAAGACGCTCCATCCTACGCACCGTCGAAGGCCGTACCGTGGCGGCGAGCAAGCGTCTACACTCAGCATGCTGGATTGTTCGACAGCCGGAGCCGGCGGTGGGCATCAGCTCAGCCCCGGAATTCAGGTTCGAGTTCACACGGACCTACGATCCCGAGAAGGAGATGTCGAATTTCAGTTTCGAAGAAATCGTTGCGGCGGCGCAGATGGTCCAACTGAACCGGGACTGGGGCACGCAAATCGCTCGTGCATGAACGATGCAGATTTCTTGTAGTTTGGCAGGAAGGCAATAGATCAGTTTGGGTTAAATGATCAAAGAACTTATGTCCTCTCATGGCAATTGGCCAGCCAACTTTTCTGGTGGAGATCTGTAGTTTCTTTAGTGCAGAATAGTTAAGTTCAGACTGAAGAATGGCTTTTGTAGATGAAATCTTTTAATTGTTCTATAAACTAGTAGGAAGTTTAGCCCACTTTTGTGCAGGTATAAGACCCTTTTGTATGGAAGTACTACTGTTGTAAGCAAATACTATCAAGTACCTATTTCCTTCAATAGTCGTGGTTCAATCCAGTTAACTGGCATCTTTTTATCCTGCATCATGATTTTGTGTATGTCATCTTGTAAACCATTTTTTCCTTTGTCTTGTGTTGCCTGCAAAATGGTCCTACAATTCAACGTGTTACAAATGTAGCTACCTTGTACTCCCTCCGTTTCAAAATATAAGATGTTTTAGCTTTGTGAATGAAGTGTATCTAGTCCCCTTTTAGTATGTAGGTTCATCTAGGTTTAGAAAGCACCATCACTAAAAGATGTCTAGATACGCTCCATTCACAAAGCTAAAACATCTTATATTTTGAAACGGAGGGAGTACTTGAAGAGGAGATGGACTACATTTTCACGGCATCCATGTAATTGACATTGCTCATTGCCAGACCACCCTCTTTTCATGAGGTTGTCCTTGGTTATTCACAGAAATTATAAAGCACGGTGTTCAACTACATCGATTCAAACTATTACATGCACACAAACTACATCAAATTCATTACCCACACATACTACATCGATTCAAACTATTACACACACATACTACTTCAAACTATTACACACGCACTACATCGATTCAAACTATTACACATTTTAGTCAATGCTAACTTCTTTCGCTCTCCATACTACAAATTCATTAGCCACACATACCACGGCAATTCACTAGAGCTCTGTCTTCACTCGAGGGAAATCAGAACCACCAGCTCGTCCAAGCCCGGTCTCCCCATTGAAACTGTGTGCCCCGTCGCGAAACGGTGGCGGTCCTGTGCCATCGATCCTTCCAGGCCAACACTGCAGGCGACGAGGGCGCTTTCTGGCAGCCTCTTCGGGGCCCTGAATGCCATGTACCTAGTCCAGAACCTCCTCCGGTGGATGATGACCGGTGCTTCCAGCAAAGCCGCCATTCGCTTGGAATCTGCACCTCGTACATCTTAGGAATGACGTCAGGATCTTTCAGCCACGCCTTTACCTCGATGACCCATCTGTCGCTCGGTGGCACGATTTCCACCAGCTCGCCGCCAAGGCAACTGACGACCTTCTTGAGGGCCTCTGGCTCCCAAGCATCCAATGGGACACTGTCAAAGCCGAGTTTAGAGAAGAAACGAAGCTGCCCCAAGCGATCGTCCCACCCACAGGCGTGATGCCAACGCATGAAGCTCATTTTCTCCCCGCAGCACTCGAAAGAACGGGAAGAATGCAGAACGCGCTCGGTGTCTGAGCTGTGCTCGAACCGGACGAAAAAATCGAATGGCAGCGCGCATACCTCAATGTTGACCTCATTTCGTCTGATCCCAAAACGAGACCTGAAAGTCGATAGCAACTCTGTCGGCGACATGGCGGGACGGACGCCCAGCACGGTGGCCATGAGAGCATGGTCGTCAAATTGTTGTGCCAGGGCTACCATGCCTGGGGTGCGCGGCAGCACGCAACTTCCCGAGGCCGGTCGCCGACCTGGATCGCCCGACGGGACGCGCTACGCCATGCGAGAAGGACTAGCCAGAGGCGAGATATTAGTCCAGGGACACGAAGCTCCAATACGGCGGACGATGCAACGGTGACGGCTGTGAGCTTCGATTAGAGGCGTGGGAGGTTGACCGGACATGGCGGAGACGCAAATTAGAGCAAGTGTGAGCTCCGATCTGAGACGAGCAGCCGGAGCTAAGCAAATGTTATGGGGAGGGGAGCAGGGGAGAAGACCAGAGCAAAGCAAAGAAATAGATCTCGTCCACTCAGGGATCTGGTCCACGCAGCGGTAAGCTAGTCCACGATCGCAAAAGATAACGGGAAATACTGACATGGCGGGCCAAGAAGAGTTGACCTAACGGCAGTATTTGAGTTCAACCGTTTTTCGTTTGGTTCAAACGACCGTTTGACCGTTAGATTTGTATTCACCCCCATTTGGCCCTTCTGGACAATTGGTGAATCTACTATGGCCCCTCCGCGCGATTGATGGCAACTCGAGTACCGCGGTGCGCTCACCCACCAAGTTTGGTACCGCAAACGAACATTCCCAGTTGATGGGGGATCCTAGGAACGGTACTAACGCATCGACAATAAGGATAGAAATAGATCAATAGGAGGAAGTAAAGTCTATAAATGCAAAATAGGTAGAAGAGGATGCTCGCCTGACTGATCAAAGGACGGAGTCGGTTCAAGATCGAGACGGTACTCGTAAGACTGTTCAAACTCCTGTTGGTACTCGTCGGGCTCGCCTTCTACCGAGAAGAACCAAATGCCATATATAAAAGAAAATAACGCAATCAACACATGAACGATGCAATGCAATCAATAATGTAGCATGGCAGCATATGATGCGATATGTTTAATGATTCAAGTTTAAGTGGCCGAGGGACAAGGGCATAGTAATAAAGTAAATCGGCCACATGTTACTTAGGTGTACGGGTGCAAATTTCATTAGCAAATGATGATGCATGCTGCAAAAGAACAAACGAATACCACGGTTGGCTTCGTATCGTCGAGCTGATCGATTTGGACATATCATTTGTTAAATTTGGAATTACGAGTAAAAAGTTATTAAATTGCATTTTAGGTCAAAAGGGTAAAAATGTCAATGTTGTAATAGTTGGGGGTGTTTCTGTGAAAATTTCACTTATGCAATTTTATTCATATCCGAAAATCATTTACTTTTCATGTTTAAATTATTTGAAAAATCGAAGTCTCGTTTGGAAAATATTTGAGTTTGAAAGAATTTGAATAGATTTGAATAAAAAGAAAAGAAAAAGGAAAAGGGAGTGGAAGATGAGCTAACGGGATGGATCTTGGCCCATGGGAGTTGCTAGGCGCTGCTCACATACGGCGCGAAGGGGATTTGGGCCGGCCCAACTGGTGCTAGTCGGTTGGACTATGTTTTGAGGTCCGAAATCTGTCAGGGCTTGATTGGAAAAGTACAGAAACATATCAGAATGGATTTAGATCAGATCTAAAATTGACAGATAAAACGTTCGGAGTTCAACTGATGATGGCGACGATTCTGTGAGGAATTTGGAGATTTCATAAAAATGAAAGTTGTAGATCTCGCGAAGATATACGACTTTGCAGGAGGAAGTTTCTTCAACTGGGGCCTGTATGCGCCGGAAAACACGGAGATACAGAGTGGGTTCAGGGTTTTGGACGAAAATCACAGAATACGTTCCCGACTTCAGATCAAGATTCCAGCGAAACTAGCAAGAAATTGGATAATCTGCAAAAACGAAAGATGGAGATATACTCAGGATCTGCAACTTTGGTGAAGGGTGTTTCCTCAGATGAAGACTGTGGAAGCCGGAAATCTAGAAGGAACAGAGCAGATTCAGTTTTTGATAGGAAAACAGATAAACGAATTATTTTTTTCCTGACTTCAACAGATGATTTCTTCGGCTGTGAAACTCCAAATCGAGCATAGTTTCTTGCATTGGAAAGATGGTTCTCAAGAGAACAAGTTTGGTGTTCGGAGCTTTCGCAAAGGATCAACAAGGGTGCCGGGAAAAATTGAGGAAGGGGCGACCTGGGAGAGGTACGTGCTGTCAGTGCTGCTGTCGAACGCGTTCCAGCGGCTGCGCGCGGGCGCGATGGCGAGCTGCGCGAGCGAGGGGACAACAGGGAAGGACAAGGGACAGAGAGGGGAAGGCGGCGGCTCACCGCGGGGTGGTCGGAGGAGGTGGCTCGACGGCGAGGCGACGACGGCGAGGAAGGAGAGTGCAGCAACGGTGACGAGCAGCGTGCATCTGGCCTGCTCCTCCTACTCTTGTCTGCTCCGACGAGCTCCAGCTAGCGGTGGTCGATGGCGAGGTTGGTGGTTGGACTAGGAAGGAGAAGGGGACAGCGACGAGGCGACCATGGCGTGGGCTCTCTTGCTTGGAGAAAAAGAAGGAGGAGATGAGGACAAGGTGCCAACTGCTGCTGCTTTATCTGAAGAGAGAGAGGGTTCACGCGAGCTGGGACGTGCGTTGCTGCTGCGCGTGCGTGTGCGTTAGTGCTAGCTGCTGTTAGCTAGGTTGCTTGCTACTAGGTAGGATTAGGTCTAGTTAGATGGTTAGTTAGATCAGGAATATGTGGGGTTTTAGGAGGATTAAAAAGATTAGAGAGATTAATATGTGTATATGGGTATATACACATATGGAAGAATAGGTAGGAGAAAAAGAAAGATCAACAAGAAAACACAAACAAAATGCAATAATAGAACAATGGGGATTATGTATAGATGTATAGGTGGCAAGAATTAAAATGCAAATAATTCCAACAAAAATCCCACATATATAAGATGGAATAAAAGGAGATGATGATGGTCAAATGTTAGTGGTAGGAAGGAAATAAAGAGAGATGCCCACAACTTCAATTGGGCATTATATCAAATTTAATAAAAGCCAAATACAGTTATATCAAGAACCAAGTCAAATGCCAACAAATAAATATGATGCATGCATGATGAAGGTAAGAAATGCACAAACATGATCAAAAGGTGGGGATTGAAACCTTGGGATGTCACATCTGGCGATGCTAGAAAATCCTTCCACGAACTTGCGGTAGTATCCCGCTAATCCGAGAAATGCACGGACTTGGGTTTGAGTGGTTGGAGCTTCCCATTCTTTGACATCTCTGATCTTGGTGGGATCAACAGAGACTCCTCCGGCAGACACAATATGTCCTAGGAATCCTACTTCTTTCAGCCAAAACTCACATTTGCTGAACTTGGCATATAACCGATGCTCTCTCGGGGTTTCAAGGATGATCCTTAGATGCTGCACATGCTCTTCTTCTGACTTGGAGTAGATAAGGATATCATCGATAAACACAACGACAAACTTATCTAGAAAATTCATAAAGATCTTATTCATGAGATTCATGAAATAAGCAGGGGCATTGGTTAATCCAAAAGACATAACTGTATACTCGTATAAACCATAACGAGTAGTAAAGGCGGTCTTCGGAATATCCGTTACACGAATCTTAAGTTGGTGATAACCAGTCCTAAGATCAATATTTGAGAATACCTGGGCACCAGTCAACTGATCAAATAGATCCTCTATCTTTGGCAAATGGTACTTGTTTTTGATGGTGACATCATTCAGCTTTCTGTAATCGGTGCATAAACGGTTACCTCCATCTTTCTTGTCGACGAATAACACTGGTGATCTCCATGGCGATGCGCTTGGTTGAATCAAGCCTGTTGCTAACATAGCATCCAACTTCTTCTTCAATTCTACTAACTCTGAGGGGTTCATGCTATAGGGTCTCTGGGTTATGGGTCTGGTTCTGGGGATTATTTCGATAATGTACTCAATATCCCTATCCGGGGGCATACCTGGCAATTCATCTAGGAATACGTCGGGGTATTCACAGACTACTCTGACTTGGTCTATGGTGGGTAGGGCTAGACTCTTATTGCACTTGAATTGATGAGGTAAGGTTTCAAATATGTGCTCTATTGTTACTCCGGAGCTACTGGTCATGGTGATGGCTTTTTTGGCACAGTCTATCAGTCCTTTATGCTTTGACATCCAGTCCATACCTAGTACTACTTCCAATCCTTTGGTTCCAAGTACTATTAGGTTGGCATAAAAATCTATCCCATGTATTCTGATAGGCACAGCTTTGCAAATTTTTCTAGCTTTTGTAGTTGAACCGGGAATTTGAACTATCATGACATGCTTCAAGTTGGTTGGGTGGATCTTACTAGTGCAAGCAAATTCTTCGGTGACAAATGAATGCGATGCTCTAGAATCAAACAACACTCTTGCTAAAACTGAGTTGACAGAAAACATACCCAGCACTACATCTGGCGCTTCTTGGGCTTCTTCGGCGTTCATGTGGAAGAGACGACCGTTGCGGTTGTGAGGGTTCCTTGGGGCAAATCTTCTCCCTGGTTGAACACGACGCTGCTGTTGAGCTGGGGCATTCACGTTGGCAGTGGCGGCAATCTTTTTGGGACACTCATTGGAATAGTGACCCTTCACTCCATGCTCAAAACAGGTGATCTGAGACTTGTCTTTAGCTACGACGGGCACAACATTGCTTCTAGTTCTGGGTGTAGTGTTGTTGTTGTTGTTGTTGCTCTTGAGAGGGGCACGGTTGAAATTGCTGTTATTGCCGGGGTTGTTGTTGTTTCCTCCGGACTTCATATTGCCTCTGCTACGGTTGGGGTAGCTTGGGCGAGACATTGGGGGTCGGTTGTTTCTTGGTGCAAATCCAGCAGACGGGTTGGGACGGTACTTCTGGTGACTGTTGGATCCAGCTTGGTGCATCATACGACATTTGCGGTTGTCGTTTGCCTGGTTAATCTTCCCTTCCATCTGAATGGCAGAGTCGACTAGCTCTTCGAGATCCTCGAAGCAGATGTTGACGAGGACAGTCTGCATCTCATCATGCAGTCCGTTCAGGAATCTCTCCTTCTTCTTGGCCTCCATGTTGATCTCGTCAGATGCGTACCTAGCAAGCGACAGGAATCTGTCATGGTACTCCACTACAGTCATTTTTCCTTGCTTCAACTCTCGGAATTCATCCCTCATTCTGGTGACTAGGCCCTGCGGCACGTGGGTGCGGCTGAACTTGATTTTGAAGGCTTCCCATGTCATCACTTGACCATGGTTCATCAGGCGGATGCTGTTCCACCATTCTCTTGCATCTCCTGCCAGATAGTGGGTGGCAAAGAGAACTTTCTCGTTGTCATCAACTCTGGCTACTTCCAAATTGTTCTCCATCGTCTGTAACCAGTCATCAGCATCTAATGGGTTCTCCAAAGTGCTAAAGATTGGGGGATTGGTATTCTGGAAAATTTTCAGCTTGGATCCTTGATGATCCTGATTTCCATGCCCTTGGTTGTTTTGGGCCATCTGGGCTATCTGTTGCAGTGTTGCTAAGTTGGCCTGACACTCTGCCCTGCTTGCTTCACGTTCTGCAACTAACATTTGCATAATCTCCAGCATTGGGTCTTACGATGAGCTGCTCCCTCCGGGGTTTCCACGAGTCATCTGAAGATTGAGGTAGATAGAGGGGTAAGAGGGAAAGTTCTAAGGTTCATGGTTTTGGTTTCAAAGCTAAAACTTCGAGTTTGACTCAGGTTTTGCAACTAACTTCATTTCATTCATTCAAGCAAGCACACGATACAAACACACACACACCACAACATCAAAGAAAAACAGATGGTTTTAAGAACCATTCTGTAAGCTACGATACAATGGGACCGATACATCTCATGCTACGACAGTGATCTAGTGCACTACTCATCTTCGATGAAGTCGGAGTCGTCATCGTCGGTCTAGAAGTCCATGGCCTCCTCCTCCATAAAGTCATCATCATTGCTGAGGTAAGAATCCATATCTCCCTGGATGTCTTCCCCTTCCTCTTCTTCTTCCTTTGCTACAAGCTGAGCTTCTTGCTCCTTGATGGTCTTCTCGAGGTCGGCCACCTTCTTGCGAAGACGGGTGATGGTGCGATCCTTCTTTTCACGCTGGAGGCAAAGAGACTGACGGTCCTTGACAAGCAGTGAGAAAGTCTGGGCCTTCTAGGTAGCAATGGCACGGTTGTGGTTGGCAAACTCCCTAGCGTTGTCCAATTCCTTTTTGCGATCATACAGCAGGAAGTCAAGGTTATCCACTTGACGCTTCAACTCTGGGTGACTTGGCATCTCCATTGGCATTCCCATGAAGTCACGCCTTGCATAGTGCGCAAAGCGGGTTCCTTGGATTTGGTTGACACTGAGGGCACATAGACGTGCGAGAGCTTCATGCATTGCCCTGGCTAATCCATCTAGCTAGTTGTTCTCTCTTACGGAGAATTGGATTTTCCCGGACGTTGGTGCTTCTATGCTTCCTCGAAGATCAGCAGTGACTAGCCATTGTAAATCTCCTCCTGCGATTCCAGGAAGTTGAGCTCCAAGAAACTCCGGATATGGGCGTCCCAATAACTCAGACAGTGAATCTAGATCCCTCTCGAAGATCAGTTGGCCTCTGTTTCCCAACTGGTAGAACTTGCTGAACTGAGTCTCCATCTACAAGAATTTAGGATGAGGAAGTTAGTGAAGTGATCAAGTGTGTCAAATTTTAGGTAGTAATGTAAGAATTGGAGGAACATGAATTTTTGAGAAAGAATGAATTCCCAAGGATAAGAGAGGAAATAGGTTTTCATAAATACTCACTTTGGTTTTGAAATTAAGTTTTTGTTTGGACGTCCATTCTAACTAGGGTCTCCTATGGTCAGGATGGCTCGGATTCCAACTTGTCAACACCCGGATTTTTAATCCCAGATGCCTGTTATGTCATACATCGCAATCCCAGGATTACCATTTTTGCGAGACATAACAGATTGGATATCACAGTACATCATCCATTACAAACCATAATAAGGTCTTACACGAATAAAGGATCTCATGATCCAGTCTTAATACAACAAGCAGCAGAATAAATAATAAGCATAGCGGTGGGCTCTATCTTCAGAGTCACAGGCAATGCTGACGATGGGAGATAGTCCTTGTTATCATAGCCGTCCTGCTGTCCTTCATCTTGGTAGTCTCCTTCATAGTCTGGCCATGAGAATAGCCAAGAACAAAAGCCATGAGTACTCTTTAAGTACTCGCAAACTACTACTAACAAGTAAGATAGTTCTAGTGGGAAATTCTAACTCTAGGTTTATTTGTAAAGTTAAGTTTGAAACCTAAGCTGAGTTCAGAAATAAAGAAAGATAAAACAAAGTTCTAGAATCACTTAAGTTGGGAAGCTAGTGTCATAGTCACAACCTTGTTGTGGTCAAGTCAAGATTCATCATTCATTTCATAAGTCATTTTGAAAATATCTGACAACGAAACAGTATGGCCACTCCAACTGTCCATAACCGCGGACGTGGCTATTTGAATAGTTTGACACTCTGTAGAGGTGGTACACTTTCACCACAAGATTCGATACATCTGTCAGGGATAACCCTGAATCATCATACTTAGTATGCAGATAATCAAACATAACCTTCCCTTTACACACCCTAGTAGAAGCACCTCTCCTATGAGCATGGCCTCCCAACCATGACCATCTGTCATCTTGGGCACTGCATAGGTGGACAACATCGAGAGGTAGCCTCAGCTCAAACCTCTCCCGCGAGGGAACTAATACTAATGCATATAAACTTCTGGCTAAGCCTTACCCAATTCAGGTATTGTGGTTGTACGATAAAATTGGAATGGCATCGCATCCGAATCCAACCATCAGTTTTTGTAAAAGGGCTAAGGCTCATGCCTCAACATTTTCATCATCATAAACCATTTGTGTTTCTCAACACATGTCAAAACATCTCTATAGAATGACTCATCATTCCAAGGTTTTCACAATTCATTTTCACCAAGTGTTCCCATCTAAAGTGACTCAGGTTTTGATTTAGCTCTAAGCTACTAAGTTAAGAGTGTTCACTAAGGTGGGATGCTAATCTCAATCTCACGCCATAAAATGACATCTAAGGTTATCTAGATAGGTCAAGTTTTATACTTTTTATGCTACCTTCAAAACAAGTAAAGGACTTTAATAAAGTAAAAAAGTAAAAGCTCGGAAATAAAACTTGGGGTAGGTAATAGTCAAGTGGTATAACCAAAGCATGCCTAATGCCATTGCTTAGGTTATCTAGATTTCAAGGGTTAGCTTGCAAGGGTTCACTGGTATAGTGCTAGCTTGCCTTGGTTGGTGCAGTGGTTGAAGGTTTCTTCCTCCTCCTCTTGGTAGAACTCCTCCTCCTCGTAAGCTTGGTCGGTACTATCGTCTATAAATACATATGGAGTACACAATCACCAAACAATACTTAACTAGTCTACTTAGCACATTATGGCACACATTTGATGATCTATTATCATCACAAGCATCACCAGGTTTAATGAACTAGTTTCATTCTTTTTATTTGAGAAAAGTAATTTCTACTCATTGAAATTAACTAAGATTTAATATTCTCCAATTAAAATATGGGATCATGTGGACACATGTCACCACCACATATTCTAACATATGGGAATATGATTTAAATGTTGGATCGCATTTTAATAAGTTTAAGTTTAATATTTAATGATTTAAAGTGACTAGAAATGCCTACATAGCATTATTTTGGTACTAGTCCAAAGTCACTACATGTAAACCTTAATATTATTACATATTCAGATAGGTATGGTGAAATGTGATTTTTGAGAGTTGGAATCAACTCAAAAGCTATTATGGTTAATTTTATAAAAATGTTTGAATGTGCAAATGCTTCTGTCTTGTTATTTTTACTAGGAGAGATCTCTAACTCTAAATGAATTAAATCCAATAGGCTTGGATAGATCTTTTCAGAGGCTTTCCAACAAAATTGGAATCACTCAATTTGGTTCAGGAAATCTTCCTAAATTGATTTTTGAACTAAGGGACAGAATTGAGTTTAAAACTAAATAGAAAAATCTATATTTGAATTAACTGGGTCGCGCGGGAAAGGAAATGGACCGGCCCAGTGGCGCCCCGCGGCGTAGAGGGCAACTGACAGGGGGGTCCCGCTGTAGGGGTTCGTAGCATGGAAAACAAAAATTTTCTATCGCATACAAACAAACAAGCCAAGATCTATCTACTAGATTGTAGCAACGAGTCGATGGAATAACTCACCCTTGAAGATTCCAAAGTGTTTAACGAGAGCAGATTCTCGTGGGTGATGTAGTCGTACTCTTTCCGATCTCAAGATCGCGTAGACGATCCTTCCGGCCAGCGTTCCATGGCGCTCCCATGATCGGTCACACGCTCGGTACTCGACGAAGACCTTCCTCTCCCTTGTTCCAGCAAAATGGAGGTTGTAGCACTCTCCTCGCGATTCCGGCAGACAACGGCGTGGTACCGAAGTAGAGGGAAATCCCGAGGGCTTCGCCTTAAGCCAAAAGTAGTATGGTGGAGCTTATGAGAGAGGCTATTAGTGGTCTAGTAATTAGACACACCAATTAGAAGGCTCTAAACCAATTAGAAGGCTCTAAACCGAATAGCTCTAAACCGGGGTCTAGATCTAGGGTTTAGTTTAGAGGATAGGAAACTTGTGTGTCTAGGAGGGGAGCCCTGCCCCTCCTTATATAGGTGGGAGGGCTGGCCGGCCAAGGGGAGGAGTTCCTCCCCAACTCGGCCTAGGGAGGTGCGCCGGCCAAGGGGAGGAACCCTCCTCCAACTCGGCCTCCACCTCTCCTCCTCTTTTCCCACTTCCCAAAACTGTCGATTGACTTTTCAATTTAGGATTTAAATAAATCCTTTATTTGGGACAGCAAGAATACTTAGTACATGATGCAATCATTCCAATATGTAATGACACTCATGTACCCTTCCCTCCGAGTGCTGGACATTCGGACCTTCTAGAATGTTCCCGATGAAAACACCTAACCATTCCCCAACTCAAACGGACTTTCCTTATATGAATCTTATTCTCGGACCATTCCGGATCTCCTCGTGATATCCCGGATCCCATCCGAGACCAACAACATTCTGTCTCTTTATCATAATACCATAACTACTCAAACAACTTATACTCCTTAAGTGTGTCTCACTACGGTTCGTGAATTATTCAGACATGATCGAGACACTTCTCCGAACAATAACCAATAGAGGAATCTGGAAATTCATATGGCTCCACATATTTCTGATTACTTTGCGATCGAATGAACCACTTACATACGATACCAATTTCCCTTTGTCTCACGATATGTTACTTATCCGAGGTTATGATCGTCGGTATCTCGCATACCTAGTTCATCCTCACATCGATAAGTACTCTTTTCTCGCTCCGTGATATGTGATCCCTTGTGACCAAGTCACATGCTTGCAAGCTAATTGGATGACATTTCACCGAGAGGGCCCAGAGAATATCTATCCGTCATGTGGATGGACAAATCCCACTCTTGATCCATGTGTTTCAACCAATACTATCCTAACACTCAATGCCACCTTTATAGCCACCCCATTACGGTGTGGTGTTTGATGACATCAAAGCATCCATCCGTAAAGGTGATATGCATGATCTCATGGTCGAAGGAATTAGGTTACTATGTATCAGAAAGCATATAGCAATTGAACTATTGAAATGACTTGATCTTTATGCTACGCTTGTCTATAGGAGTATGTCCACCATATCATTCTCCTAACGATATGATCTTGTTGTTGATAACATCTCAATGTTCATGATAGGGAAACCACAATCATCAATCAACCAACAAGCTAGTGAAGTATAGAGGCTATACTAGGGACTTCAAATTAAGTTTACAAATCACACAAGTATTAATGGTTTCCTTGTTAATACTATTATAGCATGAATGTAAACATTTATCATAAACACAAAGATATATAATAATAACTATATTTATTATTGCCTCTAGGGCATATCTCCAACAGTCTCCCACTTGCACTAGAGTCATCCAATCTAGATTACATGGTAATATACCGAACACCCATGGCAGTTTGGTGCTGGTCATGTTTTGCCCTCGGGAGAGGTTTAGTCAACGGATCCATACATTCAGATCTGTGTGTACTTTGCAAATCTTTATATCCCCATCCTGGATATGTTCTCGAATAGCGTGAAAACGCAGCTTGATATGCTTCACTTCTTGTGTGACCTTGGTTCTTGCGCATTGGCTATGGCGCCCATGTTATCACAAGAGATAGACATTGGGTCCAGCGCACTTGGAACCACACCCAGCTGTAATGAACTCTTTCATCCATATCGCTTCTTGTGAAGCCTCCGGCAACCATGTATTCCGATTCAGTTGAAGATCTCGCCACAACGCTTTGCTTTGCACTCCTCCAGCTAACTGCTGCACCATTCAAAATAAATACGTATCCAGATTGTGATTTAGAATCATCCGGATCGGTGTTCCAACTAGCATCGGTGTAACCATTAACAACGAGCTGTTCATCACCTCCATAAGAAAGAACCATATCCTTAGTTCTTCTCAAGTACTTAAGGATGTTTTTGATCATTGTCCAATGATCCACTCCTGGATCACTTTGATATCTGCTAGTTAGACTAACAGCATATGCGATGTCGGGTCTAGTACATAGCATGGCATACATTAGAGATCCTATGGCTGAGGCATAGGGAGTCTTACTCATCCTTTCTCTATCTTCTGCCGATGTCGGACTTTGAGTTTTACTCAAGGTCGTATTGGCAACATGGGCAAGAACCCTTTCTTGCTATCTTCCATTCCAAACCTCTTTAGAAATTTGTCCAAATATCTACTTTGTGACAATGATATTTGGCGTTCGATCTATCTCTATAAATCTTTATGCCTAATATGTAAGCTGCTTCACAAGATCCTTCATTGAAAAACTATTATTCAAATACTCTTTGACACTATTAAGAAGGTCTACATCATTCCCAATCAACAATATGTCATCCACATACAGTATTAAGAATGCTACAAAGCTCCCACTCACTTTCTTGTAAATACAAGCTTCTCCATAAGTTTGTATAAAACCAAAACTTTTGATTACCTTATCAAAACGTTGATTCCAACTTTGGGATGCTTGCTTCAATCCATAGATGGACCGTTGAAGCTTGCATACCTTGTTAGCATCTTTAGGATCGACAAAACCTTTGGGTTGTATCATATACAACTCTTCATCAATCTCTCCATTGAGGAATGCTGTTTTGACATCCATCTGCCATATCTCATAATCATAATATGCAGCGATTGCTAACATAATCCTCACAGACTTTAGCTTGCCACCGGTGAGAAAGTCTCATCGTAGTCAACTCCTTGAATTTGTCGAAACCCTTTTGCGACAAGTCGAGCTTTATAGATGTGAACATTACCATCAAGATCTGTTTCTTCTTGAAAATCCATTTGTTCTCGACAGCCTTCCGGCCATCCGGTAAGTCCACCAAAGTCCATACTTGGTTTTCGTACATGGATCCAATCTCGGATTTCATGGCTTCTTGCCATTTATTGGAATCTGGGCTCATCATCGCTTCCTCATATGTCTCGGGGTCATCGGTGTTGTCCACCAACATGACATTCATAACGGAATCATACCAACTGCGGAATGGTACGAGTTCTTGTTGACCTGAGGTTACAGAGCAACTTCAACCGAAGTTTCATGATCACCATCATTAGCTTCCTCTCTTATTGGTGCAGGCACCACAGGAACTTCTTTCGGTGCTGCGCTACTCGCAATTTCGAGAGAAGGTTCGACAACCTCGTCGAGTTCTACTTTCCTTCCAGTCACTTCTTTCGAGAGAAATTCCTTCTCTAGAAAGGATCCATTCTTGGCAACGAAAATTTTGCCTTCGGATCTATGATAGAAGGTATACCCAATAGTTTCCTTCGGGTATCCTATGAAGACGCATTTTTCCGCTTTGGGTTCAAGCTTGTCTGTAACTTCTTTACATAGGCTTCGCATCCCCAAACTTTAAGGAACGACAATTTAGGTTTCTTCCCAAACCATAATTCATACGGTGTCGTTTCAACGGATTTAGATGGTGCCCTATTTAAAGTGAATGCGGCTGTTTCTAATGCATAACCCCAAAATGATAGTGGTAAATCTGTAAGTGACATCATAGAACGAACCATATCTAAGAGAGTTCGACACGACGCTCGGACACACCATTACGCTTATGGTGTTCCCGCGGTGTCAAGCTGAAAGTATTCCACATTTCTTCAAATGCTCGCCAAACTTCGTAACTTAGATATTCACCTCCACGATCAGAACGTAGAAACTTAATCTTCTTGTTACGTTGATTCTCTACCTCACTTTGAAACTCCTTAAACTTCTCGAAAGTTTCGGACTTATGTTTCATGAAATAGATATACCCATATCTACTCAAATCATCCGTGAAGGTAAGAACATAACGATAACCATCACATGATGTTACACTCATTGGACCACATACATCGGTATGTATGATTTCCAATAAGTCCGTAGCTCGCTCCATCATACCAGAAAATGGAGTCTTAGTCATTTTACCCATCAGACATGCTTCGCATCTTTCAAGTGATTCAAAATCAAGTGATTCAAGAAGTCCATCGGAATGGAGTTTCTTCATACGCTTCACTCCAATGTGACCAAGGCAGCGATTGCCACATATAGGTCGAGTTATCGCTGATTTCAAACGTTTAGCTTCAATGTTATTAATATGTGTATTTCCACTATCGAGATTCAATATGAATAGACCATCTATCAAAGGTGCATGTGCATGAAACATGTTACTCATATAAATCGAACAACCATTATTCTCGGATTTAAACAAGTAACCGTCTCGCAATAAACAAGATCCCGATATAATGTTCATGCTCAACGCAGGCACCAAATAACAATTATTTAAGTATAAAACTAATCCCGATGGTAGATGAAGAGGTAGCGCGCCGACCGCGATCACATCAACCTTTGATCCGCTTCCTACGCGCATCGTCACCTCGTTCTTCGCTAGCTTCCGTTTATTCTAGCTCCCTGCTTGAAAGTTACAAATATGAGCAACCGAACCAGTATCAAATACCTGGCACTACTACTTAATACTAGTGAGATACATCAATAACATGTATATCAGATATACCTTTCTTCTTGATGTTGCCGTTCTTCAAATCCAAGTACCTTGGGCAATTCCGCTTCGATGACCTTCTCCCTTGCAGTAAAAGCATTCAGTTTAGGGCTTAGGTCCAGCCTTGGTTCTTCTTCGTTGCGTGGCAGCTTTCTTACCACCCTTCTTGAAGTGTCCCTTTGCTTAGACTTGCCTTTCTTGAATTTGGTGGTCTTATTGACCATCAACACTTGGTGCTCTTTCTTGATCTCCACTTCGCAGATTTTAACATAGCAAACAGTTCGCAACTCTTTGTTCATGTTACGCATGTTGTAGTTCATCACAAAGTTCTTGTAACTTGGTGGTAGTGATTGAGGATGCGGTAAACTCCCAAAGCATTAGGAATCACTATACCCAAACTTTGAAGTTTATTTGCGTGCTGACATCTTAAGCACATGCTCACTGACGGAGCTACCCTCTTCCATCTTGCAGTTAAAGAACTTTTCAGAAGCTTCATAACTTTCAATTGCCGCATGAGTCTCAAAGATTAATTTGAGATCCTCGACAATATCATATGGATCTGACTCTTCAAACCTTTTCTGAAGCTCTGATTCTAAACCATACAAGATAGCACACTGAACTATGGAGTACTGATTCTTCCGAGCGAGGTAAACATTCTTTACTTCATCGGTAGCATCAGCTGCAGGTGGGTCACCTAGCGGTGCATCCAGCACATAGGTCAAATTACCAGCTGTGAGGACAATCCTCAAATTGCGGAACCAATCCGCGAAGTTGCTTCCATTGTTTTTCAACTTTTCTTTCTCTAGGAACGCATTAAAATTGATGGTAGGGGCTGCCATTGATCTACAACATATTTGCAATAGTTTAGACTAAGTTTATGACAAATTGAGTTCAAATTAATTAATGAAATTAAACTAGGTGAACTCCCACTCAAAACAATATCCCTCACATTTGTTTTAGTGATCACACGAACCAAATCCACTACATCAACACCGATCATCACGAGAGTTGATATAGTTTCAATGGCGAACAATCATCATGTTCATCATCTCTACTATATGATTCATGCTTTACCTTTCGGCGATCCGTGTTCCTGAGGCCATGTCATACATGCTAGGCTCGTCAAGATCAAACCTTAGCTACCGATAAGCAAATCTGGCTTGCTTACGTTGTATTCACCCGGAATCAAAGACACCCGATCATCACGTGGTGCTTGAGCAAGCTTTGGCAACGGTGCATACTAAGGGTGAACACTTTAGAACTTGAAATTTATGTGCATGAGGGATCATCTTATAATGCTACCGTCGTCTACTAAGCAATACAAGATGCATAAAGGATTAACATCACATGCAATTCATAATATGTGATATGATATGGCCTTTCTTCTTTGTGCTTCCGATCTCCATCTTCAAGCACGAACATGATCTCCATCATCACCGGCATAGCATCAAGGTCAATGATGCTTCTTCATGGTTGTCGTCCATCAGCTTCAACTATTACAACTATTTTGAATAGACGCGCAGGTCTTAACAGAAATTAAAGAAAACCATATGGCTCACGCGGTTGCCAACTTACAATAAGGAACATTGCATACATCAAATATAATCACAATCATGGCCATATCACATCATCGCACCCTCGCAAAACAAAGTTAGACGCCTCTACTTTCTTTGCATATTTTACGTGGTTTGGGGCTTTCAATAAGTGTCGCTCTAACTTACGAACAAGAACCACAACATTGATACTAGCATTGTTGATCACCGTTGTAAATTGGATCTTTACTATGCTAGGAGAAACAGGCACCCACAAAGCCACTTATGCAAAACGAGTTGCATGTCAAGCGTGGAGCAAGTCTCATGAACGATGTCATGTAAGGTTAGCCCGGGCCGCTTCATCCCAACATACCGCAAGATGCAAAGTACACAAAAAGCAATCTACAATAAAAGCATCAACGCCCACAATGACCATTGTGTTCTACTCGTGCAACAGATCTACATATAGACACGGCTCGATACCCTTTGAGGGGTTCAGAGCATGGAAAACAAAAATTTTCTATCGCATACAAACAAACAAGCCAAGATCTATCTACTAGATTGTAGCAACAGTCGATGGAATAACTCACCCTTGAAGATTCCAAAGTGTTTAACGAGAGCAGATTCTCGTGGGTGATGTAGTTGTACTCTTTCCGATCTCAAGATCACAGAGACGATCCTTCCGGCAGCGTTCCGCAGCGCTCCGCATCGATCACCGTTCGATTGACGAAGACCTTCCTCTCCCTTGTTCCAAAGCAGCATGGAGGTTGTAGCACTCTCCTCGCGATTCGGCAAGACAACGGCGTGGTACCTAAGTAGAGGGGAAATCCCAGGCTTCGCCTTAAGCCGGCAGTATGGTGGAGCTTATGAGAGAGGCTATTAGTGGTCTAGTAATTAGACACACCAATTAGAAGGCTCTAAACCAATTAGAAGGCTCTAAACCGAATAGCACTAAACCGGGTCTAGATCTAGGGTTTAGTTTAGAGGATAGGAAACTTGTGTGTCTAGGAGGGAGCCCTGCCCTCCTTATATAGGTGGGAGGGCTGGCCGGCCAAGGGAGGAGTTCCTCCCAACTCGGCCTAGGAGGTGCGCCGCCAAGGAGGAACCTCCTCCAACTCGGCCTCCACCTCTCCTCCTCTTTTCCCACTTCCCAAAACTGCGTTTGACTTTCAAACTAGCCGTTTGACTTTTCAATTTAGGATTTAAATAAATCCTTTATTTGGGACAGCAAGAATACTTAGTACATGATGCAATCATTCCAATATGTAATGACACACTCATGTACCTTCCCCCCTCCGAGTGCGGACATTCCGGACCTTCTAGAATGTTCCCATGAAAACACGGAACCATTCCCCAACTCAAACGGACTTTCCTTATATGAATCTTATTCTCGGACCATTCCGGATCTCCTCGTGATATCCGGATCCCATCCGAGACTTCAACAACATTCGGTCTCTTTCTCATAATACCATAACTACTCAAACAACGTCGAATCCTTAAGTGTGTCTCCCTACGGTTCGTGAATTATGCGGACATGATCGAGACACTTCTCCGAACAATAACCAATATAGGAATCTGGAAATTAATATGGCTCCCACATATTTCTAAGATAAATTAGAGATAGAATGAACCACTTACATACGATACCAATTTCAATTTTTATCACGATATGTTACTTATCCGAGGTTATGATCGTCGGTATCTCGCATACCTAGTTCATCCTCGTTACCGATAAGTACTCTTTTCTCGTTCCCGTGATATGTGATCCCTTGTGACCAAGTCACATGCTTGCAAGCTAATTGGATGACATTTCACCGAGAGGGCCCAGAGAATATCTATCCGTCATGTGGATGGACAAATCCCACTCTTGATCCATGTGTTTCAACCAATACTTTCCGAACACTCAATGCCACCTTTATAGCCACCCTGTTACGGTGTGGTGTTTGATGACATCAAAGCATCCATCCAGTAAAGGTGATATGCATGATCTCATGGTCGAAGGAATTAGGTTACTATGTATCAGAAAGCATATAGCAATTGAACTATTGAAATGACTTGATCTTTATGCTACGCTTGTCTATAGGAGTATGTCCACCATATCATTCTCCTAACGATATGATCTTGTTGTTGATAACATCTCAATGTTCATGATAGGGAAACCACAATCATCAATCAACCAACAAGCTAGTGAAGTATAGAGGCTATACTAGGGACTTCAAATTAAGTTTACAAATCACACAAGTATTAATGGTTTCCTTGTTAATACTATTATAGCATGAATGTAAACATTTATCATAAACACAAAGATATATAATAATAACTATATTTATTATTGCCTCTAGGGCATATCTCCAACACCCGCATGTCAACGACTAATTCTAACTGAAGCGATACAGAGCAATCTCAGCCGTGCGATTAGACGACAGATCGACGGCTGACATGCATCGTCTCCGGTGAACAGCTCCGGCGAGAACTAACCCTAACGCGGCACAGTGGGGGTACATGGGGGCTTACCAGGGCTCCAGCTAGACGTGGCGATGGGGGCAATCGAGCTGGTGAACGACGGCGGTTCTAGGCGTGGTCGTGGCGGCTCCTGGGACAGTCGCAATCAATGGCGCCTCTCCTCCTCTGCTGCGGCAAGCTCTGGCAAAATTCTGACGAACGGCGGCCCGCCTTGCTCTGGGGATGGGGTGGAAGGATCAGTGGAGAGAGGGGAGTGAGATGGTGTGCAGAATGAGGCTGGGGGTGGCCTCTATTTATAGTTCGACGAAGCGACCGAACGGGATTGGCTGGCGTCTCCAGCGAGGGCGGTACATCATGCTATCGTCGTGGCTGGAGGTAGGGGACGGTGCGCGGTCTGCTGACGGTCATCTACAGCATAAAGGCGCGGCTAGGGGTGGTGGCATTTGGTTGGGTGTGGCTGGTGCTCTGCGCGGCAGAGGCGGCGTTCGACGCGGCGCACGGGGGCTGCAGGTAAAGCGGCGGCGAACGGGCATGTCCGGGCGGTTCCTGGGGTCGTGGCGAAGCGGTGCGCGCGGGCTGCGGTCGAGGCGCGGCGTGTGCACGCTTGTCGGGCGCGGCGCTCTGGCGCGTGCTCGGCATGGTGCAGACGTTCTGGGCGCGGCGTTCTGCGGGTGGTCCATGGCTCGGCTCCGCTCGGGGAGGGGACAGAGGGCGGTGGTGTGTCCTCGCCTACCTCCTAGGCGTCGTGGGCGAGCTCGGGGCGGTCTGCTGGGGATTGCCCATGGTCGGCCGGCATGGAGGGCTCGAGGTGGCTCGACACTGTTGCCCTAGGCCATTGGGTAGGTCTTGGATGGCTTGGTTGGGTCTGAGGGAGACAAGGAACTTGAATTGGGTTCAAATGGCTCGACCAAATTTGATAAAAAACCGTATAAGTTAGGCCATTTTGATTCTGCCTGCCAGGTGTTCGACACAATGGCCGCAAGAAGTTTAAAATTCGAATTTTGAAAAGATTTTTGGTGTGTGATCTGATCTTATGCTTGGTAGTCTCTGGTTGCTGGGAATTGTCAAGGTGAATTGGTTTGGTTGGTTTTTCCACAAGTGGGATCTTCTCATATGATTTGGATTCTATTTTCAAATGTCATTTAAATTTAGTGTTTGAAAGTTTTTGGGGTGAAACAAAGTGGGTCTTGGTACATCACTAATTGTACTAGCAAGGGATGCAAAGAACCAGAATTGTTTCTGTTAGGATTTGAGTTCTAGGAATAGCTAAAGTAGGCATGGTGATTAAAATGATAAAAGTGACCATTTGCTTATTTTATTCTTTTTGATTTGTTTTTCTTTGAGATTTGTTTGGGAATGATCTAGATGATGTTTAATTCATCTTAGAATCATTTTACAACCAATGGATCACTTAAACATGGCAATTCAAAACAACTTCTAATTTAAATGCACACACATATGAATGCTTAATTATTTTTAAATGGAAATGTTTTTGTTAACTCTAAATTTGATGATTTGGATCTTAATAACCTTGGATTAGAGTTTTGGGATGTAACAACAACAAGGAACCAACAAGATTAAAGCCTTGATCTGGTCGGAAGACCTTAATTAATAAG
Source organism: Avena insularis (assembly GCA_023614405.1). Classification (NCBI taxonomy): domain Eukaryota; kingdom Viridiplantae; phylum Streptophyta; class Magnoliopsida; order Poales; family Poaceae; genus Avena; species Avena insularis. Next base: position 421,064,153 of record CM042686.1, on the reverse strand, counting down.
TTGACCATTGTCATGGTAACAAGAAAATGGATTATTGAGACTGGGAAGAATTGGCCATGAGGACTTCCAGTCGGTATATGGGTTGTTTGCCTACTCACTTAACAATAATAAATATCACAATCACTAATTCCATTTTATTCATCTGGTACTTTCACTATTACCATGAACCGTTTCTCTTCGCGTCTAAATTCTCATTTGCATGAACCTCGAACACCTTTCTTGTCTTTACTTTTATGTTATCTAATTCTCGTTTTTTCTTATGTAAGTTTCCTCTATTATTCACTCACCACTTTCCACCTTCAACAATTGCAGTCAATTCAATCAAGACCGGTGACACCTTGAGTGCGATACAAATGCCGCATAAAAACACTTACCTAGGATCCTTATTGGGATCGATATAAAAACTGGAATTAATACTTCTCCGAAATCTTGCTTTGATGAACCTGTGCACTTGCAGGCCATCAGATAGATAGCCGTACTATCAAGAGGGGCTCTCGAGTGAGTAGCTTGTTTATATCTTTCAGAGAGAGCTCAAACCTTTGCATACATAGCATCATCTTTCTTGGTTGTTTTTGGATCTTGTCCATGTGAGGATATAGAGCTTGTGGTTATCTTCATAACAATCTCTAGTTCATCAAAAATGTATTTCCCTTGCATATCTTCTTATATTTTTATCTTGCGAGTTTTTCAGATCCACACATTGAGAGATATCTCACATATATATTTATGGTATTTTTATTTGATTCTACACGTCGTTATCTTTCCAACAAAATTGGTTTAATCTCATTTGAAGTTCGGATGCAAAAGTTATGACAGTTTTAGTTCTCAAGTTTTTCCTGACCAGTAGTTCTACGAGCAACCGTTAGTACCGCTAGGGCATTCTAGCCGCCGATAGTACCGGTGGAAGTTCTGGAGCCACTTCCACTCATATGTTGAGCCACATAGAGATAAACATAAACTTTTTTCCTACGCGGTGATCCCAAGATCTGGCTGAGGTAGTAGGCCATGAGGATTACCACTGGACATGTAGTTGCGAAATCGATGAAGCACGTCGCTTGATGTAGTGCAGTCCTCATGTTCTGATCGTCGAAGTGCTCAATGTACAACACCTTCGCCAATATCCACACGTACAAGAAGGAGCACCGGCGGTAGACTGCTAGGTCCAGTACGATAACCGCAAAGAACTGGACTAGGGTTAGGGTTTCCAACGCTTGGAATGACCTAATCGACACACGACTCATGTACGTGTGCCCCAGTATATATAGGGAGTAAAAGTAGGCTCCATTCACTTGTGGCCCATTCACTAAAGCCCATATTAGTCATTGTGAGTCCAACTCGTTGACTTAGTTCGTATCCGATTCGGGTCCAACCCAAATACTTTTCTGTTTTAGGTCTAACCCGAACTTGCTCCCGCTCTTAAGTGTATGACCCGACAGGCTCATGGTGACTCAGACACGATTCCAGTCTCACTTGTGATTGATCAGTCAGTAGCGGCTCCTAGCATAACATGCTGACTCCCAAGTACCAAAGAGTAATGACGACAAACCTTCCAATGTGACTTTCGTCTGAGTCCATTTTGCCTCACAATATACCTTGTTGAACTATAGGCGAATGATCATCATCCCTAAATAGTCTGACTCTCTTCTCGATCCAAGATAAGTGATTCATCCGACTAACTCTTAGTCGGCCGCCTCAGTTAATACTTAATCGAGTCGTGCATGGACATGCTTTCGTAATAATATCTTCCGAGAGGGCCCAGAGAATATCTCTCCGACGGGGGGAATCCCATCTTGGCCATCCACATCACGGGGGGAATCGACCCGAACTCTACCTTTATAACTTCCCTTTGACGGAACAACGTTTGACAGAACCTAAGTCGGTAATCCTCAACTCGGATTATGCAATAACCTCAGGTCTAAGGATTACATTGATTGAGACATACAAATGACGACTTGTTCGCTGTATCTCAATATGGATATGTCTGACTCGCTAAACTCTTTAGACGAATCCATGTTAGTCGGAATACATCACCATGCCCATGACAAGTGGAACCGAGTCATCAGCCGACTTTCACATTAGTCTATGTTGTGTGTCCAGTACAACCTCAATGACCAAGGACATTTAGTATGAACAACATGAATATATAGTTCCACAATCGAATCACGTATTCAATGATACATATCAGTAGTTCATTCAAGGACATTAACTTTATGAATACATTGGGAATAACATCATATATATGATTGCCTCTAGGGAATATTCCCAACATCATCCTAGTTGCGGTTCAATTACCTCTCTATTTTGTGAATTCTATTTGTCGGAACTACGATCGGAAGTAAAGGTGGTAGCACCATCCATGGGCAGAAGTACCGGTCAGGCGCCAGAAGTACCGCTCGGGAAGAATTGTCGCCGGTAATACCGGATGAAGTACTGGGGCTACTTTCACTCATCCTAATTTCACTTCAGTAACCTCTCTGTTTTCCGAGTGCTATTTGATAGAACTTTGGTCGGATTTTTGGGCGGTAGTACCGTCCTAGGCGATAGTACCGGTGAACCGGCGGTAGTACCGGCCAGGCTCGTTTTTATGTCTTTCGTCTCGCTGTTTTCTGTTTGTTGAAAGGGTGCCGGCGGTAGTACTGCCCACCCAGCAATACTACCGGTCGTGCACAAATATGAACATAACGAGCAGATCTGGGAGCCTTTTAAAAGGGGCTCCTCTTCCCCTTCGTGGGATTAGTTCTTATGGTCCGTTTTTCAATCTCTCTCTCATCCATTGTTGACCTTGAAGAGATTGTCCTCTCCCCATCCCCCTCCTATGAATCTTGCATATTTTTGAGGGATTTGAGAGAGGACATCTAGATCTACAACCCCGCCAAACCAAATCCCTTCTTTGTGAAGGAATCCTTGGAATCTAGATCTTGGAGAGTTTTGTGTTCTCCTCTTGTGTTCTTCCTCTCTTATTCCCACAATAGATTTTGTAGATTTGGTGGAATTTGAGAGTGAAAGACTTACCTCTTGCATTTGGTGCATAGGTTTGAGTTCTCCTCAGAGATTCGGCGAGTTCAAGCTCTTGGGCTTGTTTCTCTTGGCTTCTTTGAACCCTAGACGGTTCTATTGAGTTGTGGTGAGTTCTTGAGGCCTCCAGTTGCATTGTGGAGATTCCTAAAACGTGTGGCCTCTTGTGGCATTGTTCTTGGGGGCTCCAATTGTTGTGGAGTTTCCTCAAGCTTGTAGCCTTTGTGGCATTTCTTGGGATCCCGCCAATTGAGTTGTGGAGATTGCTCCAAGGCTTGTACGGGTTCGGTGACTGCCCTCAAGTGTCCATAGTGGATCATGAGTAGGCCTTTATGGTGAGATCACGGGAGAATAGGGTGAGCCTTTTGTGGCGTCGGTGGTTTGCGTGCCTTCGCATCTTGGGGTGAGGCCTCGTATGGTATTAGGATCATCGAGCCACCACACCTCAAGGTGAGCTATTTGTGGCGTTCGAATATATTGCACCATCGCACCTCTCCAACATAGACGTAGCTTCTTTGGAAGTAAACTTGGGGATAAAAATCATTGTCTCCGCGTTCATTGGTTATCTCTTAACCGAGTCCTTTACTTGTGCATTTTACATTGTGATAGCCATCATGCTTAAAGTATTTTATCTTACTATCATCTTGTTGCTTGTCTTGCCTAGCATAGGTTGTTGGTGCACTTAGTGAACCTAGTGGTTATATGTTTTGGCTTGATAAATTAATCATTAGTTTTATTCCGCATTTATTAGAGCCTAAACTGTAATTATTTTAAAACGCGTATTCACCCCTACAGGTGACATCCTTTTCCCTTTCACCATGTCATCTTTGTTTCTTAAAACGTGAATAAGCGAATACAGCGATAAGCAAAAAAGTTTAAGGCTCACACATGCTAGAAGACGATAACTAAATGGACGATTCGTTATACTTTAAGACATGGTGATTGCGTTCTTTCATCATTTTTTGTCTGTTAAAGATTTAAAAAGCGTAAATTGCAAAATCCAAGTACATGAACGACGTGAAGAACAACATATAGAAAAATAATATATTTTAGTCTAAAAGAAAACGAATTTTAGTCTAAAAGAAAACGAAGAAAGAAAAATCAGCTTAATGTTATATAGACATTACACAATACGATTCGTCAAGCACTGTGTTGCACAGACAGAGGTATACACTAGATGGGATCTATGAACGCCAACAATTGAGATCAGGTGATGAGTGGACTCATCGTGCATCCGGCAATCCCTCCGACAAAAGCATACTTTTTGAGTACTTTAAAGAAATATAGCCTCTCCGATCGCCGTCACCGACCCGCCATTAGAGAATCAAAGCTTTTAGTCAGTTGTTCTTGGAGTTTGTTGATCAACTCTTTGTGGCTTGCAAACAAGCTTTTCAGAGGGTCGTGCTTTAGAGAAAGACGTGTCCTATAGGAAAAGTTGCCTATGTTCACCCGACTCGTTTACTTCAATATTGGAACTTCTTGTGGAAAGGAAAGTTGCAAGTCGGGTTAGCATTTAGAGAAACGACCCAATAGGCAATTCAAGAAAAGTGTGCGATTCTACTCTACTTTTTCCGTGCGAACCTTGAATCGGGATCCCCTCTTTTCGTGATCTTGAGTCGGCCCCTCTTTTCGTGCCCAACAAGGAAAGCAGACATGCAATTTGATTATGTTGGTTCCTTAGCAAGCACTTATTTAAGCAGGTGCTGGAGAAGTCGTTTTCTTTTCCGCAAATAATTATTGTGTACTATTCATCTAGGAAAAAGCGTGTGCATGAAAAAATGCTCGGCAACGATTGGTTCGTGCCATCTAGACCCGTAAACAGGGCAAAAAATGGTCATCATTATTTAATGATGCCGTCGGTTCCCGAGAGCGTTATCGACATTTACGCACTAGACTGTTGTGTTTCTCGACGCGTCCACGCGTTTAGAAAGACGTCATCTGCCCCCACATCGCTCATATTCTTCTCATGCTCGAGTTGTTAGCCCCCTCTTTTTCTATCTTCTTATTCCTTTCCGAGGGAAACATGTCTAGACCCTACCTGACAGAAGGGGAGGCGAGTGAGTGCGCTCGGTATGGCCTTTTGGTTCCGTCGGCCGCGGTTATGCCGAAAAGTTGGGCCATCATCCTAGGTGGCTTAGCAGTCCCGCCACCACTGATTGGGCTGCACCACAAGGTGGAGATCGAGCGCCAATGGAAGGCCATGTCGGACGAGAATAGGGTTCGTCCAAGGTTCACGCCCGACAACGATTATTGGGACTACAAGTTCAGCGAAGAACACACGAAGGCTGGCAAGCACTACTAGGGTTTTCATGAGCCAAAGCGTAACAACTCCAGCGAGCGAAGGAAATTCTGGTTAGCGTCGCGGCGCATTTTCCACAAGATTCTCAACATATGCTATCGCTGCAAAGCGAGGCTCATGGCGCAGGCTTCGCCAGCTTTCGATGTGAAGGACGAGGTCTTCCCAAGGCGGAGCAAGACGCTTGGTTCCTCTTACCAAAAGCTGAGAACCATTTTTCCTTCATCGTCTCTAGGCCGGAGCAGTGTGACGATTCCTTCGTCTTCCGCAAGGCGGAGCAGGACGCTGCCTTCGACGTCCCCAACATGGAGCACATTGGCTTCGTCTTTCCGGATCCCGAGTGTGGCATCTTCGTCTTGCCCAAGCTGGAGTTGGCTTGGTCCTGCCAAAACCTGAGCATGACCTCTCCGTCATACCGAAGCCGGAGCACGTCGTCTCACAAAGACGGAGCATGTCAACGCCATCGTCGCCGTATACAAGGCATAGCCCACGTAGGGTTAGTTATGGTTTTAAAAAAAGTTTGGATACCAATGTAAAAAACTTCTTAGTTTTTTCGTTCTTAGTCTATGCACGAAGCATTGTATGATAGAAGCATGCATGTTGTATTTATTATTACAATATGTTCGATAAGACGTGACAACGGCAACGCGCGCTTGGCACTAAAAAATACTACATTGCTTTGTGTGGACATGCCTATTTGTGCACGCCACGCGCTCACTCCTTCATCGGCGTAAATCTACCATTACGTTTAGATAGACGACGTATAGGGCAACGTTTACTAGAGAGGCTACGGGAGAAAAAATGGCAAATGTGTGTTAGAAAATACAGTATATGTTTCATGTAGTATATGTTTAATGTCTCACAACTGATCGTCGTAAACTTCTGACACGTTGATTTATACTTTTATGTGCTCGTATTTATTCTGTTAGCTTTTATTTTCCTACTCTATACACTTAGACAGAGTAAGTAATGCACTTAAGCGTTCAACTAACTGTTTACAGCCGCGCCCAATGGGCGCAGAGTAAAAGAAATGCAACAAAGTTTGGTAACTAATTTTTTTAGCAGTTAAGTTGCTGCGCACAATGCTGACGTTGCTCGAACTTTCTGTATAATTCAGTCCATCCATCTTATCGATGGGTAAAACTTCTCTTATATTGTGGTATACGTTTTTTCGAACACGTTTCCGTACGTGTTCCCCGCGCATGCGGAAAGAACACCCATATCGTCCCCGGTTTCTCTGCTATATGTTTAGTCCAGCCTCGAAAATTTAGAGTGAGTTCAACCAACTTATAAACTCGAAAATGCTTCGTTGAGATGTTCTCTTGGGCACACCGGCTCCCTAAGGACATGTCTCAAATTTGGTTTTTTCTCTATAACAGTGTATTGTGAAGTGATAATAATATGGACGATAGAGTTCACCGCTTCTATTTCATCGTTCCATCCGACACCCGCGCCACATGGGCACAGAGAAAAGTCGTTTACACAATACCGATGTATTTTTTTGCCAGTCATGGAAATAATGGTTTCGGAATACTTAGAGCATCTCAGCTAGCATTCCTAGGAGTCCCTTCCCAGGACTTTTTTCATCCGGACGGCAAAAATTCGCCCAATCGCGTTCCTAGTCGTCCAGTTTTCGTCGGATTTAGCCTATTTTACATCCGGGGTTCCCAGGATGAACCCGAGGTGCCGGGAACCGCCTGGAAACACCGGATGAAGCGAAAAAGGGTGGGCCAACCTTGTCGGTGACACAAGGCCGAGCTCCTGCCTTTCTTCTCCCTTCACGCCTTTCTTCTCCATTCCCCGCCACAACTTCCGCCAGTTCCCCAAGCTCCCGCCAGCCATGCCACCCAAGGGTTTCGTCAAACCCCGCTCCACTGTCGCCGGACCAAAGGAGAAGAAGCCGAGGAAGCCGACGCCGAAGCCAGATGGCTGGACGGACGTAGAGTGGGCGAGGTATTGCGGCGGAGGAACAAACAGACAGCCAGAAGGAGAAGACGGTAAGATCGGAGGAGGCTCATGCGGTCATGGAGGCGAAATCGACGTCCGAGCGCGCAACCTGTGCCGCCATGGCCCGTCCGCCGACCCTCTCGTCACCGCGCAGTACGGCGCGCCGTGGGGAAGCCAACCAGGCGTCAGATCTTCAGCCGGATTCTCGCCGATATCGCCGGCCAAGTTCCAGGAGAGCCAAGCGAACCCGTGCCAGATTCTCATCGTCCCCCGAGTTCAACGGCAGTTTCAACCCGAATGTGCTCTTCCCTTGCCCTACGCCTCACCCGCCGGCCTTCAGTGTCGACATCAACGTCCCCTATGCCAGCTCTCCGGCGTACGTCAGGCCTTCGATGGCCATATGTCGCGGCCCTCTTCCATTCACCGGCAACACTTCCTCGCCCGTCCAGTTCGGGGACGCAGACACCCATAACATGTTCAGCGGAATGGTGGGCGACTCGTACATGGCAGAGATGACCACGTTCGGCTCCGCGGCAGCCGAGAGCATGTTCTTCACGCAAGAGCAACCCCGCACCGACACTGAACATGTCCTAGAATCCTAGGATTTCACCGAAGGCCAGGCTGATGACCAGACACAAGCCGAGAAGGAGGAGGAGGCTGAAGAGGACGTCACGGCGATGGCCAAGGGCAAGGGGAAGAAGAAGAGGAAGGCGAGGATGTCGGCACCGCCGTAGCCCCGCATCAAGTGGACGCCGCTAGAGGACATGTGCCTCGCCGAAGCATGGAAGTCCGTGAGCATGGACCCCATCACTGGCGCAAACCAAAGCTTGGAGAATTACTGGAGGCGTGTCAAGCTGGTGTTCAATGAACACAACATATTGGACCCGGTGTACAACAAAGTCCACATGAAGCGCGACGAGAAAGCCATGAACAATCACTAGGAAATCATGCAACAAGCGTGCAGCAAGTGGCACGGCATTCTCGAAGAAATCGAGCATCATCAAGTCAGCAACGCAAGCATGGACGACAACAAGGTAGTTCGCCAACCTCAAGCCGAACCTATGCTGAGTTCATGCCTTTCCTGACTCACACTTCGCCCTGTCTTCGCAGCTGGTCCGTGCACTCGACATGTACCGCGACGATACCAAGACGGAGTTCAAATTTTACCATGTGTTCGACAAGATCGAGAACTGCCAGAAATAGGTGGACACTCGCGTGAGCCTCGCTAAGAACAAGGACGGCGTGTACAACCCTGAGGCTCCACCCCCAACTGTCGGCGAAGGAAGGCCAGAGATCGGCCAGAAGAAGGCCAAGATGCTGAAGACTACGGGATTGCCTACCGAATGGATCCACGTGTCCATCGAGAAGTGTATCGCTGACTCGAAGGCCCATGCAGAGAAGAGAGAGGAAAAGGCCGACGAGAGGTGGACGCAGCTGTTGTAGAACCAAGACAGAAATCTAGACCTCCTCAAGGCGAACTTCGTCGCCAAGAAGAGGAACACAGACCTTCAGTTTCTCGTGGACGGTGAAGACACCTCGGTGATGAGCCCCCAGGTCAAGGCATGGTACATGGCGCGTCACAGCGCCATCCTGGACGAGGATGTCCCCGCCAACACGCCAAACTCTGCGCCGACCATCTCGGCCACCACGCCGTCGCTGAGCTCTGCCTCCACCTTCTCGAATCCGTCAACGTGCCCTGTCATAGCAGACCCGGCGGAGGAACCCATCCCTGTCGCAGCAGACCCGGCGGAGGAGCCCATCCCGTCGACGAATGATCACCGGATTTCATCCTATTCTGTAATAATTTGATCGCCGAACCTCTTTTAGGCGAATTTATGTTGAACTGTTTTGACGATTTTTGTCGAACATCTTTAGGCGAGATTTTGCCGTGGGAAAAAAATTCAAACAAGCCGCCGGATTCTGGTTTTGGTTAGAAACGCGCACGAGTAAGAAAATAGCCGTTCCCGGTCCGAAAGTCGGCTGGGAACGCCGAACGAGCTTAGGTTTTACCAAAAATAAACTTTGATGCCGACGGGATCGAGTCCCAAAGCTGTTGCAACGCATTGCAGACTTGCCAAAACAAACAACCCAACTCCTTCCTTCCTGCGACCTTCCGGGTCTTCCCCTGGCACCTCCTTTCGTCGCGCGTACGAGACGTGGTCGGTCCGCTCCGGTCGCCTCGACGATATTTAAGGATCGGCAAGCGTGCTTTCGTTGTTAACCCGGCGATTTGTGGCCGATCGCGCTCGTATTTGCTTGCGTCGGAGGAGGCTCTTTATGGGCGCGGCAGCGTCGTCGAAGACGATGGAGGCCGCAGAGCAGCTCGTCCAGCTGAGCGGCGGCTGCGAAGACGCTGTCGGCGGGGAGTCGGAGAGCAAGAGCGCGGCGGGCAGCGTCAAAGCCGCCGGCGAGGAGCAGAGAGATAGTACGGAAGGGGTGCCGGCCGTGGTGGAGAGCAGCACTGCCGAGAAGAGATGCGAGAAGGTTAGCGCGGAAGACGACGAGGACTTCATGGGCGGAGTCAAGAGGCGGAAGCCGAGGTTCCGGTCGCTGGCGGAGATATACAGGCAGACGAAAAGGATTGACCTCGTGCCCTGCCGCGAGGAGGACGAGAAGCAGAGCAAGGGGAACAGGAAGAAGAGGAGGGCGACAGGTGGAGCGACCGACGACGAGGGGAAGAAGAAGAAGACGAGGAGGAGGAGGAGAGCGACGGATTCAGCGGCCCACGAGGCGATCCCCGCCGCCGCGAAGAGAGTTGTACGTCGAAGAACTAGCACAGTACGTGAGTTGTAGGTCTCAAGAATTCATGGAGCTAGCTAGATAGAACAATGGCAAGTGCTTGGGTGGAGGATTGTAATCAAAGAAAGATGGATGTAGGGTGTACTCGCACGTAGCAATCGGTTTTCTTTATCTTGAAGAACAACTCACCAAACTTCACGTTGCGTTCGGAAATTGATGTGTGATCTTGCTAATTTGCTCTGGTAGTCGATCTTTAATTAATTGATTAATCGGCGAAGCACATGTTGGCATTTTGAGTACTACGATTGGCTGGTAGATCAAGCATCGATCCGCTCTGGTAATTTTCTTGTGTATAGTATAGACTTGAAGACTACCAAACTGAATGCATTACTGGAAGTAATTCTAACGAGCCTGTAAAAAGGTCCAAAACCCTCAAAAATCCGGTGAGTTTATAGTTTATTAAAAAGGCGCGTCTTGTATATCTTTATAGTGGCCTGAGAATCCGATCCCGCGGTCGCTACATATATGTAACGCTCCGAGGAGCGGTTACAGGTCAAAACTTTACTTTCTCCACCGCTCACGTCCGCCGGCCGCCAGCCGTACATCATCATTCAAGCCGTAAAATCCTCGCTGCTTTGGCAAAATCGTGCACCACCATCGAAGATCATGTCACCTTGTTTCGATTCTGACCAAGTCTATGCTAATTTCCAGCGAAATCGGGCCAATTCCGGCGAGCGGGGCAAAGCAGGCGAGGCGGCGGAGGAAGGTGCTCGCGGGACTGGGGACTCCGCCAGGGTGCTCGCGGGTGGCGGGCGGCGCACGTCACGGTCTGGGGCCGGCCAGAGGCATGTAGAGGGAGGTGCTCGCGGGCGGGGTGCAGCCGAATCGGAGCGGGGGCGGCCACAGGAGGAGGAAGATGGAGTTGGGGAAAAAATGGTCGGCTGCACGGGATATAGTTTCATTTACATAATCGGTTTTCTGTGGACTGTAAATGCGTTTTACAGATTGCACATTTACAAGCTCCGTTAGGAGATGCTCTTAATTCGGTGTTAGAGATGCTCTTAATTCGGTAGAAGAAGAGTTTATAAAGGAAACTGAGTCCAAAAGACATACATTGTCCGGTTTATAAGAAAACAAGGCGAAAACGCACGAGGGAACCCATGGTGCTAGTTTACCGATGCGACAAACACACACCTCTCGCTTCGGGGTCGCCACCTCGACATACACCACTCGACACCAATGTCGCAAGCGACCAACAATGCCGCACGACTCAGCCATCTTGTAGCTCCAACAATCGTAGACCTCACACATCGCGCCAAATTCGGGCCACCCTAACATAACAACCAGATCAAACTCCACATTGCCCGAAGTCGAATCAGCCAAGTCGACAAACTCGTCGTCTGCGCAACTCTAGGTCACCACCCAAAGCGCGGAGGCCAGGGCCCTGCCCCATAGGACCTTCGTTGCAGAGGTGACCGAGGCTGCCACCTCGATGTATCACCATCGTCCGGGGCCTCCACCCCGGCGTACGCCTCCCCTGACCATAGAGCCATCATGCCAGCCATCATGAACCCATCGCACCGCGAGGGATAAGAGCTTTTAGGCGATGCCTCCAACAAGATAGATATGCGTCTGTCATAGCCGTCCGCCCCCGAAAGAGCTCAGGTTTTCACCTGAAGATCTTGAAACCACTTGCTTAGGACAAGATCAAAGCTCCACAACGACAGAATCAAGAAGGAGAATTGAAGGCGCCCCGTCATGAGGAGCACTAGAGTCCGTGCAAGACTTTCACCCGGAGCTCGATCCTGCTCCAAAGCAAAGAGGAGCAGCAAGCAAGGCAACAAGGCTCTACTACCAACCACCCAGCTCCACTCGTACCATCACCTTCGTTGCGCTCAACCAACGGTCATTTGCGCATAGCCAGCAGGCCTTCCATGCGCCCAGATCCGGCCTTACATGGTCATTGCTCCGCATGCGCTTCTCCAGCGCCTACTCCAAGCTGCATCACCTACCCTAATTTCCATCAAGCCTCCCACCACACTGCCTAGCCTTGGCACGCCGCCAATAGCAAGGGACCCTGCCTCTAGCCGCCAGACACCACTGGGCAGGGAAGAATAACTAGATCTAGCCCCCCGCGACCGATCCATCGCCATCACTACCCAACCTCCTTTGTCGTGCCACTAGCCTCCGTGTCATCCATAGTCCACTAACGTGAGCTCCCTAACCCGAGGCGACTAAAAATTGCCACTGTGGAGAAGAAAACCCTTTCCTTCCACTGCTGGCTCCACACGGGATTTTCCCAGGGAGGCGCCCTATGAAGGCGAGCGAGAGGAGGCTGATGGGATTCGCAACATAGAAAAATATTTCTACGAGAGAGCAAACAAAAAACCATATCTGATCAAGACCATATCTTCGCGAGCACACTCTAGCTGGAGTTGTTCCGCCTATCCAAAACGGAACTTCGCCTTAGTTCATCCTATCGCCCATAGAGTGACAGCCAAACGGAGTAGTGAACCAATGTCTAGAAGCTAGCATACCTCCGCTGTGACTGGCTGCATTTGGCAGAGTACTGGTACAATACGTCAGTGCACTTTGCTCTAAGCATGACACCCTTTCTAGTGATCTTCGGATGGCTGGCTCATGAATTTGGGACCCTTCAGATTGATCAATGTGTTGTTCCTGATTTGGCAACTTGGCTTCGTGAATGATAAATCATGCAGGAGCTACTGAAGCAACAACTCCTCCGTGCTCAGCATCGTATGAAGCAACAAGCTAACAAACACCTTACCGAACGTGAGTTCGCAGTTGGAGACAAGGTATTCCTCAAGATGCAACCATACATTCAAACATCCATTGCTGGCCACCCTTGTCAGAAGCTGTTTTTTCACTACTACGGTCCATATACCATTCTACAGCGCATTGGCTCAATCGCCTACAAGTTGGATTTGTTGGATTCAAGCAAGATCCATTCTGTGGTGCACTGCCCAAGCGAGTCATTCAACCTAATACCCCGTTGAGTTCACGGTTACCGCCTACCTACCGTGGATACCTTGCATGCCATCCATGCTAGCTCCTGCAGAGATATTAGAGTTCCGCCTAGGGAAGAAGGGCAATGCAACACAACGCTAGGTGTTGATGCAGTGGGAAGGATTGCCGACACATTTCACTACCCGGGAGAATGAACAAGAACTGCAGCAACTCTATAACATGGCAATGGCATGGGGACTCGCAGAAAAACAAGCGGGGGGAGAATGTCAGTATGTCACGACCAAGGTATGGTTGACCGGTGTCAAGAGAGGAAGAGCACGTGACATCCGGAGAAGGCGTAATCAAGAGAAGACGCGGCCGAAACGTGATGGGCGTGAATACTGAACTCGCGGACTCCACTATTAAGTAGTGATAGCCTCGGCTTGTGACGGCATCGATCAATATAGGCTGGCACCTGAATCGGGATCCGAAACAGTGCTTCGTTCCTTGGGTTCTCCTTCCTCCTCCCCAATTCTCTTGTATCTGACACTTGTATCACCGAATTCCACCCAAAATCTATGCAAGTGTGAGCGAGGAATGTAACAAAACGATCAATTAGTATGGGGACTCTGTCTGCCGTGACTACTCCTATCTTGCCTTGTGACACATGAGAATGACCGTCTTTTGGCTACCATGGATATCGCCCCTGACCTCGTCGACATAGTATTTAGATCAACATAGTATTTGTTCGGGGAACTGGATGTGCATGACGCCTTTGGACGGCAATCCCTGCCCATGCCTCCTGGTCCCCATGTTTGGTCAGCTTGTGGACTTTGTGGCCCCTTCTGGTGGCACTTTACGATACCGGACTGAGCTCGCGGGGGTGCCCGAGCTCGCAAATCTGGTCGTGGGACGTCAATGGCGGGGCGGTGACCCAAGACCAAGAGCCTTTTAGATTTAGGGACCCTGCTCGAGCACTGTTTTCAGGACTACGATAGGATGACCTTATCTAGTCGAGCTTGCAAGGAGAGGCAGCTTGCGACATTGGCATCCGGAATGGAGGTCACGGATGGCGTCGTGGATTCCTGGATTGTCCTCAATGGGAGCGTAGCTTTGTAGCATGTTTTAGATCATTTCATTCGCGGTGTACAATACTGGACCAATATTTTATTCAACCACCCGTACATGCTATATGCTTTGCAAGCTAATAGAATATACAACAAACAAATATAATATCAAGATATATGATGTTAAACTAATTGTGGTTGTCTTCCCAAAACTGAGATTGAAGCCAGTCGACGGTCTTCTTATCCACCTGGAAGGCCTTGGCAAGAACATCATCTGAAAACTTTGGTTTTGATCCAAACACGGCGTTAGCAATGGTGATAGCCCCAGGGTTCTGGCTGCTAAGTGCAGCAATCGCCACCGCCGGTTTGTAGGGATTGGGGTTGAACTGGAAGTGGACGAGTCCTTCTGGGAATACAAACACATCACCCTTGTTGAGAACCTTGGACAAGAACTTGTTGTCTGGGTTGGATGTGACGAAGCCAACATAAAGGGTCCCTTCAAGCACAGTCAGGATCTCAGTGGCGCGCGGGTGAGTGTGCGGTGGGTTCTCGCCTAAAGGTGCATAGTCGATGCGTGCCAAGGAGATACCCAATGTGTTTAGGCCGGGAATCCGCATTACATTGATCAAGGTGACATTAGACCCAACCTTGTTCGTTTTGGTGTCTCTTGGCATGTCAAGCTTGGCCGCCAAAAAGAAGTCTTCGGCCTTCACATCCTTTGGGTCTTTACAGACAAATCCATTGACAAGAACTGTGTAACAGATGACATATTAGAATCAACTGAGTCAGAATACTGACCACAATTCGTAATATGCATGCTAGTATACCCTAAGAACTATGTATATGAATACTAACGTGTACTTGATCTTCACCCATTGTTGAGAATACATACCATGTGAGCTGTTATCTGCAACACAAAAGTCTTGGAGAGGGCTGGGATCAGATGCAATAGCCTGCCATGAGACCAATGAAAGAAGAGCGATGATAAGAAAAAAGGAAGAGGAGCCCATTTGAGTTTTTGCTGAAGGTTGCTGTGTTTGTGGGTTTGTTGTATTGTTGTGTGCTTCAGCTTTGAAGGGCGCTAGGTATTTATAGCAGCAGAAGTAGTTGGTGATTTCATGAAATAGTCAAGGAAAACGTGTAGCCAGGTAGAAATGACAGTACAGTTAATTTAATCGAGTAGGTAGAGTGCGCGGACTAGATAGCCATATTTTACCTTGAATCAATCAACTTTAGGAAGTTTCTTCGTATCGTTTAACTCAGTATGTGTACTAGGCAGATAGCCTGAAGTGGTCATAGATGTGTTGTTCTGATGTGATACTCCATGCATGATGTACACGCCTTGGTGGAACTACTTTAGAAGTGGTTATCTGTAACATTGTGTCAGTGTCATGCATGACGTACGATTAACCTAGCTAGTTGATGAATATTTCTTGCCGTTGAACATGTCATTTTTAGCTTGTTGCCGTCGACATTGACCCATACACAAACAAGCTTGAAGTGGGTTTCTAATTAATTAATGCACTGCATACATGGGGAGAATCGGCCAGCCAGTTTATCCGCGTTCTAAAGACAAGTTAATCAGAACAAATTGGCTAGCTGTCCCTGCAAGAGACCATGTCAATATTTTACTTGGCACCATTTGTGAACTCGGTCAGCAACATTTAGTCACTGAAGGCAAGCTATATATACCCTGCATGCTCCCAACATAGAGAATCAAGCTACCACAGCATAGATAATAAACACACAAAACCAAGAGAACCCACCATCGATTTCTCAAACCCAAAAATGGCCTCGTTCTCCTCCTCGTGCTTCCTTCTCTTCACTGCTATTCTTGCTGTGATTGCATGGCAGGCTGTAGCCTCCGATCCTGGCCCTCTCCAAGACTTCTGCGTCGCAGACAATAGCTCACATGGTATGAAGTTAATTATTGGATTATTTCATATATGACTTCTTAGTTATGTCAACCACATCAATCTCGTGTTGTTCTCTTGATCCAGTGCTAGTTAACGGATTCGTCTGCAAGGACCCAAAGGTTGTGACAGCGGAAGATTTCTTCCTGGCAGCCGAACTCGACATGCCGAGGGACACAAAGATGAGCAAGGTCGGTTCCAATGTGACGTTGATCAATGTCATGAAGATTCCTGGCCTCAACACTCTTGGCATCTCCCTAGCACGCATCGACTATGCACCCCTAGGAGAGAACCCGCCACACACTCACCCCCGTGCCACTGAGATCCTTACAGTGCTTGAAGGCACACTCTACGTCGGCTTCGTCACATCCAACACTGACAACAAGCTCTTCTCCAAGGTGCTCAACAAGGGTGATGTGTTTGTTTTCCCGCAAGGACTCATCCACTTCCAATTCAACCCCAACCCCTACAAGCCGGCGGTGGCGATTGCTGCACTAAGCAGCCAGAACCCTGGGGCTATCACCATTGCTAACGCCGTTTTTGGTTCAAAGCCCATGATCTCAGATGATGTACTCGCCAAGGCCTTTCAGGTAGAGAAGAAGACCGTGGACCGGCTCCAAGCTCAGTTCTGGGCCGACAACCACAATTAATTAAATTGCACCAGCCACTAGCGTTTAATAAATTGATTTGATTCATATGTGTGATGTATTGGTTTGATTCATATGTGTGATGTATTGGTTTGATTCAAACATGAATAATATATCATTCTACTTTCTCTTGTAACCATCCAAGTTTTCATGTACAACCTCAAATAATGTAGCACGGGGCTCTAACCGGTTTAGAATGGTGAGTGTCGGGATGCACTGGATTTCTAGGATGTTGAGCCCTACAAGTAAACTACATAACATCAACTGGTGTGATGTTAAACCCAACCTTGATTACTATTGATTTAATTAGGAATGCCGAACAAAGATTATACTAAGAGCATGTTACTATTGATTTAACATCAACAGTTTTGCACACCAGATCATGGCTGGTTAGTAACAGTGAATCCATGAGATTGCATCTAAAGGGGAGGTGCAATAAGGAGATACAAGGTTTGAGGGTGCGACGGGATGATGTCAAAAGCAGAGAAAGTGGTGCCTCTATGAGAGACAACTTACGACCGATAAATGGGGAGATGAAGTGTTGTTGAACCTGAGGGTGTAGGAGGCGACGAATGTTAATCCAACACGTGTGAGGAACACTTTGAATTGAAGAGATGACTTGGTGTCACAGTGTATGTGTGCCTAGCAGCGTTAAGAGTCTTGAATTTCCATTCATTCAGCCAGGAGAAGGGATTGAACATTTATAGAAATCTAGGTCTACCATCTACAAACTGACCTGTTCATTACTATCATAGTAATCAAAATGATGATTGCAAATTTACATTTTCCTTACAAAAATTGTCAACAAGTATATCAATAAAAAAATGATACAGAGACAGAGACCAGATAAGTTGCTTACTCGTAGAAAGGCACCAACTATAGCTAACTTGGTAGGACCTTGCGCTTGTCTAGTCAGCACCAATTTGAAGGAAATCCAAGCAAACAATATCACCATTTGTCCATACCTGCAAGGAGAAACATATCAAATGGTAACAAAGCTGAATCCAAAAGTCCCATCCAGAGCTAACATTTGTACTTCCAAACATGCACAATAATGTTATGAATGCAGGTAATCTATTGCCTAGGCTAGAGTGCTGGTGCAGATTGATGAACAGTCGCCCTAATCAAGCTGCTACGGGCGAGAAGAGAAAGCGTTTGACAAGTTTTTTGGTTATCTCTGATACCAAAATCGTTTCCGTCGATCCCCTCACATGACAACGCTGCCATCCCGCCTGCTCCACAAGGTGATTCTGGAAGTTCTGTTCTGAATTACATGAAGGTGTTGGTGTCACAGTCTGACGAGCTCGATCGAGACGTCTAGCGCACACGGTGGCGATGGAGCAGAGGAGTTCCTGTAGTCTTGATTTGTGATCTTTTAATTGATTGCCACACTCTTGTTTGTTGGAAACGACCGGCCAGGGAAACATGCTTCTAGTTTAGCAATGCAAAATCGACTACAAGGTCCGGGCAGTTTGAACCACGGTTAATTTTGCCAGCCAGCTGAACCTTTTCAAGCATCAAAATTTCTTCAAACATGTTTGTTTGGTTATTGCATTTACATTGAGGTTAAACGAAATTTAAGCTCCAAAATAACTGCTCCAATTTAGGTTGAGGGATTGCATGTTCATTCTTGTGCTTCTCCTGGCTACTTCAGGAAGTTGTAATGTGTGCCGGTAAGATAGAAAGCAGCAGGCAGTGCTCCATTTGTATGGAAAATAATCAGATAGGTTTGATTTTTTAGGTGGATAATCAGATAAGTTTGCACTAGACTATTCTCTGATTTGTTATATTCTCTGTGGTTAATCAGATCTCTGAGGCTTTATATCCCAAATTGCAGTGTGCATTATTTTGGAAGGGAATTCGGACGGCAGGAATCAAAGCACCATTTCTGGTACACCTTTCCAACTGTTACCAAAGCATGGAAATATTATTCTCTTCAGAAACTTACATAATGTGAGGGGTGCATATGTTAAAAAATGTTCTCATGATACAGGAAATCGAGTTTTGTTTCTGGATGTTAGTTTGGAGTAACAGAAGGACAGATTTCTTCAAAAAATAAATAACCTCTTAAATAATGTTCCATAAAACCAACATTAAGAGCAGCAGTAATCTTACAGATTCAAAGGCACGCTTGCGCCAAATCTAGCATCACTAGTACCACCTCCCCTTGATCGAGATGCCAGCATCTAGTGTTTCCCACATATTCAAAATACTAACTCACGTAGAAGCTGCTTCCATTGCTGCAAGAATTTAGGAAATAAGATCAGCTGGTTGAAGAATCTGTTTCGCTTCAATGTACAACTTGCTTAATCGCCAAACTCAAGGACCAATAAGTCGTACACACTAAACGAATCTACAATAGCTAAATCCGACACATGCACAAAATCATTAAAACACCTCGTTTTCTTGAGCATAAATACATCATCAGCATAATAGTTACATTGCTATATAAGTGCCAAGTATATATAACTGAAGAATCACAGCCAAAAAATGTACAGGGTTATATACATAGTAATACCTGGAATGCAGGAGCTCATGTGAGGAAGCACTTCCGCACCGTGATCGAGCACCTTTGTGATTCGCCCTGACTTGAGATCAATCATGTAGACACAAATAAAGGTGCCCACAAATATGAGTTGGGTGCCCTCCACAAAGCCATTCACACCTGCTGTGAGCAGCCTGCTAGGAAATGCTGGGTTCAGGAGGCCAGCATCAGAAAGTAGCGACTTGAGATTGATCACTCTACGTTGTACCCATCCCACAGCTCCATTGGGGCCGGTCTCCATCGAGAACAGGGTCAGGATTGTGCGATCCACGCTAGCAAATCCCAGTCCACCATCTTCTGCTGTCACGAGTCTCCGATTGTACTGCACGGCCATCGGCAGATCTAACAATGACAATTGGAGGGAACCTAGTCGGTACTTGAACATGTGGCTCGTAATGCTGCTGAAGTAGAGTGTGTCGCCCACAAGGACGCTAGGCATAGTCTTGACAAAGGCGTCGGTGTGATAGACAGATGTGAGCTCGCTCCACGTGCCAGTCCCTGATGAGTACAGGCAGGCAGATGCTCCGTTCACCCGCCATTCAGTAAACACCACGGCGACACGGAATGGCCCTCGGCAGCCACGGTGGTCACAGCCTTCTGCACCGCAGAGCACCGCCGCACTGAAGCCCACCCTCAACTCCAATGAGTCGGGTAAGGGCACGCGGCGCTGGTCCCCTGTCATAGGGTCCAGGACGACGAGGTCAAAGTCAGCGGTCTCCCTGGATTCCCAGTTATTGGGGGCCAAGAGGGCACGGCCGTGGCGGCAGTCCATGACAATCCAGCCGGGACGATCAGCCTCGGCAGGGCGGAAGGCAGAGGTGGGGACAAAGAAGGCACGTCCGAGCGGATTCCTTTCACCGTTTTCGAAGAACCCCAACAGGAGAGGCGTTCGGTGGAACTCACCATAGCGGCGGCGGAAGCCGCGGTCGGCCAGGATACTGCGCCATGGCCTGCAGACGAGGGAAGCGCGGACGAGGTGCGCTGGCTCGTCCGGCGGTAGGCGGAGGAAGACCTCCTCGACGAGTTCGTCCAGCAGCGCCGGCACCATGTCTCGGTGGAGGCTAGGGTTTAACTAGGTAACGTGGCGCGGCGACACGCCGCACCCTTGGGTCCTTCTTAATCTTGCAATTTAGTGCAATGCTGAAATTGTAGTTAGGGCTTCAGAGGCAAAAAGAACAATTCACTATGTGCTGCCAAGGTTGAGTACTTATCAAGCAGTGACGGCAAACTACAACAGCATTGCACAATTTGCCTTCTGTATATATGTACGTACTGTATGATCACACCGAAGAAATATAAAAAGCAGAAAACATGATTAAAATTTTCCAATTAGCAGATGTTCAACGTATAATAAAGCCAACCAGAAATATGTCAGGCCAAACATGTGTTCATTGCCTCATAAAATTTGCATCACCTCACGTAATTCTTCCTGAGTTAAAAGGCTGGCGATGACAGAGTACTCCCACTTGGTGGTACTGGATCTTCCCTAAATATATAGTGATCTGACATAATCAACTGCAGGATCATTTCCACCAGTATAGCTTCAAAACGTTCACCTCAAGAACCCCTGTCAGCGCATTTTCAGATTTCCTAAAAGGGAACATAATTTCTTCTCTTGAATTAACAGTATAACTTCAGAACTTCCACCTCAAGAACCTCTGTCGGCGCATTCTCAGAGTTCGTAGAAGCGAACATAATTTCTTCTCCTGAAATAACAGTAAGTATCGTAATTCTTATTTAATATATGGATCTATAGTGTTGTATGGCACACCAAAAGTTCAAATCTGATTGCCCTTTCAGATGTTACTGTAGATCTTAATATATAGATTTTAGATAGGAGTTCAACAATGTCTTCTTTTAAATATTTAGAACGTCTTCACTGTAGTGGATTTTTTGGACCAACAGCTTGTTGAGGAATCAACATTTACTCGTCAAGATAAAACAACAAATTCAATTAACTACATGCTCGAAATGAAATGGCGCATACGCTAGATGTATAACCATCGAGGGTCCAATTAGATGTGTATAAAAAGGCAGAACAGAGAAGAATATTTTGCCAATGCACCTATCTAGTTGCATGCAACAGAGGCCCTGTACTCTTATGAACACTAAATAAAAATATCATACGAACACTAAATAAAAATATCAGATTGGCATGTATTTACTGTCAAATGTAAAACAAAGCAAGTACAAATCTGCATAGTGACACCAATACGCTTCTTTTAGGTATCTCCAGGATAGTTTCCAATGATCTATGAACTGGTCATTCAGAAGTAGGAACTGATGATACGTAGCAGAGGACTGATTGATATACTTCTAAAATTACCTCACAATGCTACTACATGTCAGGTTAATATGTAGTAAAGCATAATAAAATTACGGAGTAATGTTCATGTATCTGCTTGGTAAATGGAATGTTGGAGAAATAATTGAGATTCATGAAAATATAAATCAGAAACATCTTGATCTCCTTCAATGCCAGAATTGCATAATTATGAACAACTGAACAAACTACCTGGCCTTGTTATTCTTGATTATCGCTAAATTTCAGAGAAAATATGAAATCACCTCAATTACATACATAGATTAACCCCCCTATAAGTCTGACTGGGTTTTCGTTGAATGCCTTGTAGGGCTAGATAAAAAAATGCATAGACAAAGATGAAAAATCTGGGGGATTAAAATTTGCCAAACCACTGCAGCCCAACATGTTGGGCCATTTGGCGAATATATCAAAATAAAACAAATCACTTTTGGAATTTCCGATAAAATTCCAACAACATCAGTATGACGTATGTACAAAAAAAATTCCAATCATTAGTTGGACATATCTGCACTAACTATTCCATTTATCAGCTGGACATATGTACACTAAATGCAGTGGCACAGGTACTTCAAGGAATGTAAGGGGGCACTGGAAGATAGGCGGAGGAAAATAGCCAAGAAAAAGAGATGATTGTGGGTACCTTCATTAGGCCCCGATGCAGCGAGATTGCGTGCATAAGACCACAATCATTTCAACTGGAAAATTATTAAGAAGACCCATCGATTGCTGATGATAGGCCCTGCAGGAAATGTTGTACCATATAAACAGAGCAAAGCTTGATATGGTAAGAACTTTGTTCTACCCAAACTAAGTGGGAAGACTGATATGTTTAGAAGTTGTACATAATGACCCACAAAAAGTAAACATATCAGCAAAGCCAAAGAGAATAGCGAAAAAACAAAATAGAAGAAAAAATTAAGTGGAAAGCAAAAGAACCTGGTGCCATTTACGCGCATCAACTATTCCAGCTTCCCGAAGATAGACTGGATATGAATGAAGAGCAGACTTACCTCCCGCCGTGCCTAGGCTGACGCAGTAGTGCAATTGGGCCTTCAAGGATCAAATTGGGCGTGATATGGCCTTCATCCTCAAGGAATGCTGATCAAATTAACATTAACACTGGTTTGATATGATATAACCAATGCAAATGTTTTTGGATGGGGAAAGACAGAAGGTTCAGTAAAGAACTGAAGAACAGCACGAGAGATCCTGCAATTTTTCTTGTCTGTTCGGCACTGCTATGGGATTGAAATAAAAAAACTGCAGCGAATCGAAGGAAAACAATAGGGCTGTGGTGATCTACTGATATACACTTGACTGAATATAGAAAGGAACATAAAAGATAAGAGGGAAGAGACCAGATCGAGGGGAAGGAGGTAGAGAGAGAGAAAATGAGGAATATACCTGGATGGTTGAGTCCTCCCGTCTGTGTCACCGGACTCGACGCCACGCTCTCGCTGCACGTGCACATGTCCCGGACCCGCCGCAAAGCTCGTGTGCGGCAGCGGCGCCTCTCGGCGCCCTGCAAATGCTGCTGGGTGAGTAATTGTGAGGTTGTGACAGTTATTTATCTGTATTACTGAGCATGCTTTCCTTAAAAAGAGAGTCAGCATGCCTTTCCCTCCATGAAATTTTGCACCGAGAGCACTTGAGTCCATCAACAAACTCTAATCACTGATTCATGGAAGAAAGAAACAAATCAGCAAGAAGATGGCGCAGATTAAACCCCGACCGGACCAAGCCCAGGTCACTGCGCATCCTAATACAACCACCAAGACAACCAGAGTTCAAAAACCTGCAGAACCACATACACAAAAGAGCAGATGAATAGAAGGGGGAAAGGAGAGAACGGAATAAACGCAGAAACCCCAGGTTACCTTTGACGTCTCCGAGGTGCACACAACCGAGACGATGCGGAGGATGATGGTCGACATCTCCAGACACTGCCCCTCCATGAGTGCGAGCTCGCCGCTGGTGCCACGTGGAGAGCTCTGGAGGCGGTGAGGCACGACCACCACACCAATCCGGACGCCCAATCAGCGGAACACACGGGGGGAGCGTTCCGGGCCAGCAACGACACGACGGGAGAGAAGGGCACCGACCCAGGGGCACGATGTGGTCGGCGGCCATGGAGAGGAGGAAGCAAGCGAGAGAAGATGGGAGAGTAGGGGCGGTTGGCCCGAGGCGACAGGGTCAGCGAGGCGAGGACCGGGGGAGGCGTTTGGGATATTTCTCCCGCACCACAGTTGGGTCAAAGCGGTGAGGGCAGGAGCCGGTGGGACCCGCCCAGTAGATGTTTTCAGAGGAGTTTTCGGGAGGACTAATCCACCGCAATTAATTGAGGGAAAAAAGAGAACGGGAGCTGATGATCACGCGCGAAAAAAAATAGGAAGGGAAAACGTCTCGTGGTACTGTAGATGCCATCTACAGTACCAATCGCTGAGTTGGCTCTCTAATGGATTGTTGAAGCTCTCCACTTTTATATATGTAGTAATTTGGGAGGAGAGCGCGAGCCAGGAGCAGAGCAGGTGTGGTGTTGCTATCTGGTTTGGTTCAGCCAGGAGCCAACTACCTTCATCCAAAAAAAAATGAAGAGCTACAGACCTGCAGTGGAGTAGAGGGCTACTAGGATAAAGTTCTGAAAATTTTCAAAGCTGGGGAACTAAAAAGATCATTTTCATAAAAACTAGTTTCCCCAAGCTTAGACTTTTCCATAGCATTAGCAATAATGGTGTCCAAAGAATTCATACTAACAACATTGCTATTAACATGCAAATAAAGTTTCATAGGTTTTTTAATTTTCTCTTCAAACACTCCATGTCCTAACTCAAGATAAATAATATAAAGCTCTCTAATTTTGTTATTGTTTTCCATTAAGCCTAACTAGTGAAAATAAAAACAAGAAACAAAAAAATATAATTGCAGAATTTAAAGGAAATAACTTCGAGCACTCACACCAGAGGATGTGAGTACCTTTTACCTTACCTTCCCGATAACGGCGCCAGAAAATAGCTTGATGTCTACGCACTTCTATTCTTGTAGGCAGTTATTGGGCCTCCAAGTGCAGAGGTTTGTAGAACAGCAGCAAGTTTCCCTTAAGTGGATCACCCAAGGTTTATCGAACTCATGGAAGAAGTGGTCAAAGGTATCCCTCTCAAGCAACCCTGCAATCAAGATACAAGAAGTCTCGTGTGTCCCCAACACACCCAATACACTTGTCAGATGTATAGGTGCACTAGTTCGGCGAAGAGATAGTGAAATACAAGTGGTATGGATATAAGACAACGGTGCCAGAAAATAGCTTGATGGCGTGGAAGAGACTAAAGACAAACTGAAATAAAGATGGAAGCAAGCAAACATGTAACAGATCTAGTTGCAAATGGTATTTCAATGCTTAGAAACAAGGCCTAGGGATCATACTTTTACTAGTGAACACTCTCATATAAATATCTTCTTTTTATGATACTACTCTGAACTACTCTCCGGTTGGACAGTCTAATCCATGGTAGGGTTATAACAACACACCTCAAAGTTCGCTTTCCCCATCTAGATAACCCCACACTGTCACCTTGAGCTCTAGATGGTTCCAACAAACACCACAATTTCATAGAGACATCCAAATTCAAATATAACTCATAACAAGTAATTGTAATCTCTAGCCTAAGTGCCACCATGGTGTGCACGCTGTCACTTTCACACACATGGGGAGAGCAGAGATCTATTAAAGCACTTGAGTAGCAAGGTAGATCTACTTGATTACAAAGCTCATGATCACAATATGATCATGCATAGAGAGAGATGAACACATAGCTACCGGTAGAACCCTTAGCCTTAAGAGAGAACTACTCCCTCCTTATCATGGGATTCAGCAACAACGATGGAGATGGCGGTGGAGTCGATGAAGATGGCGGTGAAGATGGTGAAGAGGCGGCGGCGCGATGGACTCCTTCCCCGCCACCGGTATCACAGCGGAGCACCGCCCCTTAGCACCCTTCCTTCATGGCTTCTTGGGATCCCTTCCCCGTGGAGATGGGATCCATGGAGGAGGCAAAAACATGGCTTTGGTGGCTGCAAATTCGTGGGTGGAGGTGTCTCCCACGAATTAGGTTTTCCTCCCTTTATATAGCTTTTCGGATTCCCGTCAACCCATCTTGGGCTGCAGTAAATCGGACCTATTGGGACCGTACGGACTCGGAATCAGCTAAATTTTATGTCCAGAACGTTTGTCTCGAAATTTCTAACAACTTTGTAGTTGAAGAGTTTTCCGTTTGACGCCGTCTTTGACCTGAAACGTGACCATCTTCAAAAAGAGTTCCGAGACAGATTTCTGGAAAATCCCAATTTGACTCCAACAAGATTTACACTTGTATTCTTGGTAATTCCTACACATCAAAGTGTAAAACAAGAACATTGTGCACTTTTGCAACTATTAGTAGGTGATGCACTCGACGATCAACGTAAAGTTCGTTGGGAACCCCAAGAGGAAGGTATGATGAGCACAGCAGAAAGTTTTCCCTCAGTTATAAAACCAAGGTTTAATCGAACCAGTAGGAGCAAGGTAACACCCCAAAGGTGTTACTAGCTGAGCTTTGGCAGGGCGCACAACCGGTGCTAGTAGCAACGTGGAGACCTGCACAACACAACCACAAAACTTTGTCCCCAACTTGCGATGAGGTTGTCAATCTCACCGTGTTTTGCGGAAAACAAAGTATTAAATGTATCGAATGGAAAGAAGTAAAAGTTTGCAGAAAGTAAACACAAAGCAGAAATAGTTTATAGATTGTATGTAAAGACAAAGGACCAGGATCCATAGTTCACTAGAGGTGGCTCTCCTTAGATAGATAACATGCTGGGTGAACAAATTACAGCGGGGCAATTGACAAACATCGAGAAAGCAATACATGCATATACTAATCATCTTGACTCCTTTGAGACTTGATTGGGCAGTACAACATAATACATAGACCGCCATCCAACTGCATCTATGACTAATAATCCACCTTCAGGTTATCATCCGAACCCCCTCCAGTATTAAGTTGCAAGCAACAAATTATTGCTTTACGAACTGCGTGTAAGGTAAACAATACGATTGTTCTATGAACAAAGGATTGTTGTTTCCTCCCTAGTAGCAACAGCACATCTAGTACCTTAGAGATTTCTGTCACTTTCCTAGATTACCAGAGGCATGAACCCACTATCGATCATAAATACTAACTCTTGGAGTTGCTAGCATCTACTTGGCCAAGATAGCTACTAACAACGGAAATCATGCAAGATCACAAATAACAAAGACATGATAGAATTAATAATCAATCTGAAATAGCATCTCAATATCCATTGGATCCCCGCAAACACAACATGTATGGATTATAAATAGATGATCTTGATCATGAACAGAGCTCACAAGATCTAAACATGAAAGCACAAAGGAGGAGAAACCAGCCATCTAGCTACTACATGGATCCGTAGTCCAAGGATGGACTACTCACGCATCACACCGGAGGCTTGCATGGTGATGAAGAAGGCCTCCAGGGTGAATTCCCCTCTCCGGCAGGGTGCCGGAAAGAGCTTCAGATCCCTCCTGATCTAGGGATGGAGATGACGGTGGCTACAAACTCTTTCATGGATTTTTGATCGGGTCTTTAGGGTTTTCGTCCCGAGGGCAACTTATAGGAGGAAGGAGAGGCCGAGGGGGTGCCGGGAGCCACCACACCACCCCCTGGCGCGGGCCCAGCCTGGCCGCGCGGCCAGGTGGTGTGGCCGGCCCCTGGCCCCTCTCCGTCTCGTATTCTGGCACTTGATCCCTTCCGGAAAAATAGGCACTTTGGCTTTTGTCCCGTCCAATTCCGAGAATATTCATTTTCTGACTTTCCTGGAACCAAAAACAATAGAAAACAGGCAGCTGGCACTGTGGCTCTTGTTAATAGGTTAGTCCAAGAAATCATATGAAAAGTACTCCAAAGTTGGAACAAAACACAAAAAAGTGGATAAAACCAATCATGGAACATAAAAAATTATAGATACATTTGCAATGTATCAGTAGGTTAGTCCAAATAAATCATAAACTTTATATAAAAAGGAATATCAAAAGCATATTATTAGCATAAAACCATCAAAAATTATAGATACGTTATGGACGTATCAACCGCCCAAGTCCAACAACAACAACAATAATACTGCTCCAAGGACTAGAAGCAATATTGTGCATATTGCAGGAAAAGACAAGTCCAACATTACTTGCTTTGAATGTGGAGTCAAGGGTAACTACTCCAATGAGTGCTCCAAAAAGCTTGCAGCAGCAACCAATGTGAATGCACCCGCTTAGTAGCAACGCCATGTTTAGCTTGGAAGGAGATTTGCCCCAGGGAACTCGCTCAACCGCAACGGCCGTCTGTTCCACATGAATGCTGAAGAAGCCCAAGAAGTGCCCGATGTCGTGCTAGGTATGTTTTCTGTTAACTCAGTATTTGCAAGAGTGTTGTTTGATTCTGGAGCATCGCACTAGTTTGTTACAGAAGAATTTACATGCACTAGTAAGATTAAACCAACAAAATTGAAGCATGTTATGATAATTCAAATATACGATTCAACCACCAAAGCTAGAAAAATTTGCAAGACTGTACCTATCAGAATCCATGGAATAGATTTTTATGCTAATCTAATAGTACTCGGAACCAAAGGTTTGGAAGTAGTACTAGGAATGGATTGGATGTCGAAACATAAAGGATTGATTGATTGTGCCAAGAAATCCATAACCATGACCAGTAGCTCTGGAGTATTAGTAGAGCATGTATCTGAGACCTTGCCCATCAATTCAAATGCAACAAGAGTCTAGCCCAACCAACCATAGACCAAGTCAGAGTAGTCTGTGAATACCCCGACGTATTCCCATATGAATTGCCCGGTATGCCCCCAGATCGGGATATCGAGTTCATCATTGAACTAATTCCTGGAACTGGACCCATAGCTCAGAGACTTTATAGTATGATCCCATCTGAATTAGTGGAGCTAAAGAAGCAACTTGATGCTATGCTGGAGAAAGGTTTGATTCAACCAAGCGCATCGCCATGGAGATCGCCTGTATTGTTTGTGGATAAGAAAGATGGATGTAACCATTTGTGAACGGATTACCAGAAGCTGAATGATGTCACCATCAAGAACAAGTACCCACTGCCGAAGATAGAGGATCTGTTTGACCAGTTGACTGGTGCCAGAGTGTTTTCTAAGATTGATCTTAGAACTGGTTATCATGAACTCAAGATTCGTGCAACGGATATTCCAAAGACCGCCTTTACCACCAGATATGGATTTTATGAGTATATGGTCATGTCTTTTGGATTAACTAATGCCCCTGCTTATTTCATGAATCTCATGAATAAGATTTATATGAACTTCCTGGATAAGTTTGTCGTTTTTTTTATCGATGATATTCTGATCTATTGTCAACACCCGGATTTTTAATCCCAGATGCCTATTATGCCATACCTCACAATCCCAGGATTGCCATTTTTGCGAGACATAATAGATTGGATATCATAGTACATCATCCATTACAAACCATAAATAAGGTCTTACAACAAAATAAAGGATCTCATGATCCAGTCTTAATACAATCAAGTAGCGGAAATAAAATAGCGTAGCGGTGGGGTCCATCTTCAGAGTCACAGGCAATACTGACGATGGAAGATAGTCCTAGTTATCATAGCCGTCCTGCTGTCCTTCATCTTGGTAGTCTCCTTCATAGTCTGGCCATAGGAATAGCCAGGGACAAAGCCATGAGTACTCTTTAAGTACTCGTAAACTATCACTAACAAGTAAAGTGGTTCTAGTAGTAGTGCTAACTCTAGGTTTAATTGTAAAGTTAAATTTGAAACCTAAGCTGAGTTCTGAAACAAAGAAAGATAAAAGAAGTTTGAAAACACCTAAGTGGGAAATTAATCATCATAGTCACAACCCTGTTGTGGTCAAGTCATGTCATAATTCATTTCATAAGTTGTTTTGAAAACATCTGACAATGGAACAGTATGGCCACTCCAACTGTCCATAATCATGACGACTATTCGAATAGTTTGACACTCTGCAGAGGTGGTACACTTTCACCACAAGATTCGATACATCATCGGGGATAACCCTGAATCATCATACTTAGTATGCAGATAATCAAACATAACCTTTCCTTTACACACTCTAGTATAAGCACCTCTCCTATGAGTATGGCCTCCCAACCATGACCATCTGTCATCTTAGGCACTGCATAGGTGGACAACATCGAGAGGTAGCCTCATCTCAAACCTGTCCCATGAGGAAACTAATACTAATGCATATAAACTTCTAGCTAAGCCTTACCCAATTCAGGTATTGTGGTTGTACGGTAAAATTGGAATGGTATCGCATCCGAACCCAACCATCAGTTTTGTAAAAGAGCTAAGGCTCATGCCTCAACATTTTCATCATCATAAACCATTTGTGTTTCTCAACACATGTCAAAACATCTCAATAGAATGACTCATCATTCCAAGGTTTTCACAAATCATTTTCACCAAGTATTCCCATCTAAAGTGAATCAAGTTTTGATTTAGCTCTAAACTACTAAGTTAAGAGTGTTCACTAAGGTGGGATGCTAATCTCAATCTCATGCCATAGAATGCCATCTAAATATAACTAGATAGGTCAAGTTTTATACTCTTTATGCTACCTTCAAACAAGCAAAGGACTTTAGTAAACTAAAGAAAAGTAAAGCTGGTAAATAAAGCTTGGAGTAGGTATAAGTTAAAATGGTATAATCAAAGCATGCCTAATGCATCTTGCTTAGGTTATCTAGATTGCAAGGGTTAGCTTGCATTGTTAATGATGGCTTGCTCAGTTTACTTGAAGTGCTAGGCTTGCCTTGGGTAGTGCAGTGGTTGAAGTTTTCTTCCTCCTCCTCGAAAGCTTGGTCGGTACTATCGTCTATAAATACATACGGAATACACAATCACCACACAATACTTACCTAGTCTAATTAGCACACTAAGGCACACATTTGATGATCTATTATCATCACAAGCATCACAAGGTTTAATTAACTAGCTTCATTCTTTTTATTTGAGAAGAGTAATTTCTACTCATTGAAATTAACTAAGATTTAATATTCTCCAATTAAAATATGGGATCATGTGGACACATGTCATCACCACATATTTTAACATATGGGAATGTGATTTAAAGGTTGGATCACATTTTATTAAGTTTAAGTTTAATAATTAATGATTTAAAGTGACTAGAAATGCCTATATAGCATTATTTTGATACTAGTCCAAAGTCACTGGATGTAAACCATAATATTATTAGATGTTCATATAGGTATGATTAAATGTGATTTTTGAGAGTTGGAATTAACTCAAAAGCTATTATGGTTGATTTTATAAAAATGTTTGAATGTGCAAATACTTTTGTCTTGTTATTTTTACTAGGAGCGATCTCTAACTCTAAATGATTTAAATCCAACGGGCATGGATATAGATTTTCAATAACTTTCCAACAAAATTGGAATCACTCAATTTGGTTTAGTAAATCTTCCTGAATTGATTTTTGAACTAAGGGACAGAACTAGGTTTGAATTAAAATAGCAAAACCTATTTTTGAATCTACGGGCTCAGGCGGGAAACTAAATAGGCCGGCTCAGTGGTGCTCCGTGGCGCAGAGGGCTGCTAACAGGAGGGTCCCATCTGTCAGCAATACTTAAAACCCGAAACAGTATGGGATGATCTGGGCCACACGATTAGAACAAGGATCAACGGTCCACAGTCGTCGTCGACGACAGACTCGTCGCCGGCGAGACCAAACCCTAAACGGTCGGTGGGGGTCTACTGAGGACGTACCAGGGCTCTAGCTAGTGCGGTGAGGCGGGCGATCGAACTGGACGGTGATGGCGGGCTCAGGCGAGGTAGCGACAGGGGCTGAGGTGGACGAAATCGACGGCAACGTCTACTCCTCCACAATGGCCTCCTCCGGTGCAATTCCAGCGAACGGCGGCTCAAGCGGCTCCGATAAGAGAGGGGAAATGGTCAGTGGAGAGAGGGGAGTGGAATGGTGTGAAGAGATGGTGCTGGGGTGGCCTCCTTATATAGGCCAGCGGTGGGCAAGGCGGCGTGGCGGAGCGGTGTGCGCAGAAAGCGGAACTCACAGGCGTGGCCGTAGGGGTGGGAGGGCACGGCGGTCTGCTGGCGGTCAGCTACATTGCAATGGCTCTGCTAGGGGCGGTGGCATATGGTCGGGAGCGTCCCGCGCTCTGGCAGACAGAGGCGATGCTCGACACGGCTCCCGGTGACTGTGGGTCACGCGGCGGTGCACGGCCGTGTCTGGCAGGGTGCTGGTGTCGAGGCGGAGCTGCGTGCGGGATTTTGTGCCGAGGCGCGGTCTGCTGCGTGCTGGCGGTGATCACGCTCCGGCGCGCTCTGGCTGCGTGCAGAGAGAAAGGGCGGTGATGCTGGGGAGTGGTCCAGGGCTGGGGTTGATCGAGGGGTGGACCGTGGGCGGCGGTAGGGTTGGGCGGAGCTAGTGGGCACATTGGAATGGCGTGGCTCGATCCCTAGCGTGCTGCCCGCGTTTGGCCGGCGATGACCTCATTGGGTGGCGCTGCACTGGTGCTGCGGGGAAGGGAGAGGCTGGTTGGTGGCTTGGTTGGACTCAGGGGACAGGGGAGAGTAGAGAGGGTCCAATGGGGAACAAGGGCTTAACTAGCAACAATATTAGTTAGGCGAGATGATCTTTGCCTGCCACCTGTTTGACACAATGGCCGCATGAAGAAAATATTTGAATTTTGGGCTGATTTTTGGTGGAGTGATGTAACTTATGCTTAAGCATCTAGGTGTGCTTGGGATTTAAAAATGGAATTCATTTGAGTGGTTTTTGAATAAGTGTGATCTATACATATGAACTACATTCAATTTTCAAATGTCATTTAAATTTAGTGTTTGAAAGTTTTTGGGATGAAACAAAGTGGGCCTTGGTACATCACTACTTGTACTAGCAAGGGGTGCAAAGAACCACAATTGTTTCTGTTAAGATTTGAGTTCTAGGAATAGCCAAAGTAGGCTATGTGATTAAAATGGCAAAAGTGACCATTTGCTTATTTAATTCTTTTTTATTTCTTTTTCTTTGGGATTTGTTTGGGAATGATCTAGATGATGTTTAATTCACCTTAGAATCATTTTACAACCAATGGATCACTCAAGCATGGCAATTCGAAACAACTCCTAAATTATTTGCACACACATATGAATGCTTAATCATTTTTAAATGGAAAAAGGTTTTGCTAACCCTAAAGTGGGTAGATTTGATCTTGATTAACTTTGGATTAAGTTTTGGGATGTTACATCTATTCCAAGTCAGAAGAAGACCATGAGCTACACCTGAGAACCATCCTTGAAACCCTTAGAGAGCATTAGTTGTATGCAAAGTTTAGCAAATGTGAGTTCTGGTTGAAGGAAGTAGGATTCCTAGCACATACTGTGTCAGTAGGAGGAGTCACTGTCGATCCTGCCAAGATCAAAGATGTTGAAGAATAGAAATCCCCAACCACTCAAACCCAAGTCCGTGCATTCCTTGGATTAGCAGGATACTACCGCAAGTTCGTTGAAGGATTTTCAAGCATCGCAAGACCAATGACCCAATTGTTGAAGAAAGATAAGAAGTTTAAATGGACGAACAAATGTGAAGCAAGTTTTCAAGAGCTCAAGAAGAGATTGATTTCAGCCCTAATCTTGATTATGCTAGATATCAAGAAGCCTTTTGATGTGTATTGTGATGCATCCAAGATTGGTCTCGGTTGTGTGTTGATGCAGGAAGGCAAAGTCATATCATATCTGTCTAGACAACTGAAGCAACATGAGCAAAACTACCCTACCCATGACATTGAACTAGCAGCCATAGTTTTAGCCTTGAAGACATGGCATCATTACCTTATGGGTAATCGTTGTGCGATTTATTCGGATCACAAGAGTTTGAAGTATATTTTCACCCAGAAGGAGCTGAATATGAGGCAAAGGAGATGAATAGAGTTAATCAAGGATTATGACCTTGACATTCACTATCACCCCAGCAAAGCCAATGTGATAGCAGATGCTCTTAGCAGATTGCCGTGTAGATTGAACACCACGATCAAAGAAGCCCAACCAAGTTTGCATGAAGAGTTGGAGCAGTTTAGAATAGAGCTAGTTAGCAACGGATTTTTAGCTGGCATTGAACTTCAACCCACGTTGATCAGTCAGATCAAGGAAGCACAGAAGGGAAATGCGAGCATCGACATAATCAAGCGTCGTATTGGTATAGGAAAGGTACCCGGATTCACTGCAGATGAAGAAGGAGTTTTCTGGTATAAAGGACGTATCTGTGTGCCAGCAGATTCAGAGCTGAAGCAAGTTATCATGCAGGAAGCTCATGATACCCTTTATTCTATCCACCCTGGAGGAACAAAAATGTATCAGGATTTGAAGGAGCAATTTTGGTGCCACAAGATGAAGCGAGAAATCGGAAGCTACATAGCTAAGTGTGATATCTGTCAGAGAGTCAAAGCGGAACATCAGAGACCCACAGGACTTTTGCAACCATTGCATATTCCGGAATGGAAATATGATTCTGTCGGAATGGACTTTATCACCGGTTTGCCTACTTCTAGTAGGGGAACTGACTCTATTTGGGTCATAGTTGATAGAATGTCCAAGGTAGCCCATTTCATACCTGTCAAGGCTACCTACCAGAGTTCGAAGCTAGCAGAGCTGTACATTTCTAGAATCGTCAGTTTGCATGGAACCCCTAAGACCATAATATCGGATCGAGGAACCCAGTTTACCTCAAGGTTTTGGCAGAAAGTCCAAGAAGGATTATGAACCAAGCTGAACTTCAGCACAACCTATCACCTGCAAACCGATGGACAAACTGAAAGAGTCAACCAAATCTTAGAACATATGCTGAGAGCTTGTGTGCTAGAATATGGATCAAAATGGCAAGATTGTCTGCCTTTCGTAGAATTCTCATATAACAATAGTTATTAAGCTAGTTTGCAAATATCCCCATTTGAATTTTTGTATGGAAGGAAGTGTCATACCCCCTTGAATTGGTAGCAAGTAAGAGAGAGTCAGATTTTCAGACCGGATATCCTACGAGAAGCCAAAGAGAAGGTTCACAAAGTCCGTGAGGACCTCAAGACCGCCCAATCCAGACATAAGAGTTATGCTGACAAGAGACGTCGAGACCTGGCCTTCAATGTCGGAGATTTTGTGTATCTCAAAGTATCACCCTTGAAGGGAATGCAGCATTTTCAATTGAAAGGGAAATTAGCACCCAGATATATTGGACCCTTCAAGATTTTGAATCGCTGAGGAGAAGTATCATATCAACTAGAACTGCCAGAGGAGATGTCAGTCCATAATGTGTTCCATATCTCGTTACTTCGCAAATGCCTAGAAGTTTCGGAGAAGACCGAAGTGTTCAAGAATATTGATCATCGAGCCATAGATATCAACAAGGATCTGACGTATCATGAAGTACCCATTCGTATTTTGGAAGAAGCCTTCAGAACTACCAGAACCCGGAGTATCAAGTTTCTCAAGATCCAGTGGAGCAATCATACTGAAGAAGAGGCTACTTGGGAGCGAGAAGATTACATTAGGACTGAGTTTCTAGATCTCTTTAGTTCCTAGTTTTTATTAAATCTCGGGATGAGATTTTGTTTAAAGAGGGAAGGTTTGTAACACCCCAAAAATGTTAATCAAGATTATCAAGTTCTAATCACCCAAGTTTAGGGTTAACAAAAACTTTTATTAATAATTTTGAATATGAATGCATGTGTGTTTTGCATTAGTGTATGATTGATTGAAATTGCCATGTTTGATTGCTACAAATGATGAGAAATGGTTTAAGGATGAATACTAGATCATCTAGGCCAATTACAAACAAAATCAAAAGAAAAAGAAATCAAATAAGAATCAAATAACCAAATGGTCATTTTGACCAAAGTTAACCACTAGGCCACTTTGAGTGTTCCTAGCAAATTCTAACAGAAACATTTCCATCTCTTTTCACCACTTGCTAGACCAAGTAAAAGTGAACCAAGGCCCACTTTACAAAATCACCAAAACTATTTTCAAATCTATTTAAAGGACAGTTCAAATTTGAATCTAGTTCATATGGTAAGATCACCATTCTGCAAAAACCATCCAAATCAATTCCCCTTGGCTTTTCCAAGCAACCATAGATAACCAAGCATAAGATAAGATCACTCACCAAATTTCATTCAAAATTTTCAAACTTAATTTCTTTCGGCCATTTAATCAAACACCTAGCAGACATTAATCAAATCCTGGCCTAACTTCACTGTTTGGGCATTGATCACTCGACCAATTGCCCTCATTACACTCCCCTGTCTCTCCCAGCCTCTAGCCACACTAGACACACCCCCCCTTGGACGATTTGCACCAGTGCACCGCCGCCCGAAGCCACACTCGCCGGCCGACCATGGACCGCTCACCAGAGACCACGCCACCCTCTCCCACGACGCGTACTAGACATGCGACCGTCCACCGCCACCCCTGTCCATCCCACGACCACAGCCAGGCCCTGGACCACCCCAGCAACACCGCGCCCAGTCTCTCTGCGCTGTGCCGAGAGCGTACCAGTGCGCCATAGCCGACCAGCTCGCACGGGCCGAGCCTAGCCCTCTCCTCGCGTGCACAGACTCGCCATGATCACAACTAGCTCCTAGACATCCCCGTTCGCCGCTGCGCGACCCATGGCTCCCGTGCGCCATCTCGAACACCGCCGGTTCCGCACAGAGCGTCGCACGCGCCCGACCATTCCAAACTGCCCCGTGTCATGCCATTAAGCCCGCGATGATTGCCAGGGAACAACGCACCACCCCTACCCACAGCCACGCCGTTAGCACACTGTACCGCCGTCGCTGGAGACGCCAGCCCATCCCGCTCAGTCCCCTCGTCGGTGTATAAATAGAGCCCCTCTCTGCCTCAATTCTCCACACCACCTCACTCCCCACTCGTCATAGACACTCCCACACCCTTCCCCGAAGCAAGGCGAGCACCGCTTCACCGGAATTCGGCCGAAGCCCGCCGCTGCAAAAGGAGAAGGGCACCGTTGATTGGAGCCGCCCCAGGAGCTGTCGCGACCACCGTTTGAACCGCCGTCATCGGCCATGTCATTCGCCCCTATCGCCGACCTTAGCTGTAGGCTAGGTGAACCTCACACGACCCCCACCGCCGTGTTAGGGTTTATACCTCGCCGGAGCTGTTAGTCGTCGATGATGAACCTCAGCCGTTGGATCGCTTTCTAATCGTAGGGCCTAGATTACACGATACTGTTTCGGTTAAACTGAGTCGCTGACTAGTGGGTCCCTGCTGTCAGTAGCCCTCTGCGCCGCACTGTGCAGATTGGGCCGGCCCAGTTAGTTTCCCATGCAGGCCTGTGAATTCAAATAAGTATTTCTCCAATTTAGTTAAAACCAGCTTTTGTCAGTAGATTCAAAAATCAATTCAGAGAGATTCACTAAACCAAATTGCATGATTCCAATTTTGTTAGAAAAGTATTTAAATTATCTATCCAAGCCCGTTGGATTCAAGTCAATTGGAATTAAAGATCACCTATACCAAAAATAATAAGACATAGACTTTTCCACATTCAAACATTTTTCAAAAATCAACCATAAATGCTTTTGAGTTGATTCCAACTCTCAAAAATCACATTTGATAAGATCTATCTGAATATGTAAAAATATTTAGGTTTGCATGCAGTGACATTGGACTAGTACCAAAAGAATGCTATTTAGGCATTTCTAGTCACTTTAATTCTATTAAATAATAATATTAAACTTTATAAAATATGACCACCACTTTAAATCACATTCCCATGTATTAGAATATATGGTGATGACATGTGTCAACATGATCCCATATTTTAATTGGAGAATATTAAATCTTAAGTATTTTCAATGAGTAGAAATTACTTTTCTAAAATAAGATATATAAGATTAAGTCTTTATATCATGTGATAATTGTGATGATGCTAGATCATCAATTGTGAGCCTTTAGTGTGCTAAATAGAAATAGTTAAATATTGTTTGGTGATTGTGTACCTCGTATTTCATTTATAGATGATAGTATCGACCCGGGATACGAGGAGGAGGGGTTCTACCAAGAAGAAGAAGAAAACTTCAACCACTGCACTACTCAAGGCAAGCCTAGCACTACAAGTTAACTATGCAAGTTAACCCTTGCCCATTTGATAACTTAAGCAAAATGCATTAGGCATGCTTGGTTATATAACTTTGATCATGCAAATCCCAAGTTTTACTTGCAAGGTTTATTCTTTTACTTTACCAAAGTATTTACTTTTAGCTAGTGCTTTGTGAGCATTGGAAGAATAGTATAGATACCATAAAGAGTATAAAACTAGGCCTAACTAGTTATACTTAGATGTCATTCCAAGGCATGAGATTAAAGTTGGATAGTTACCCTTGATTAGCACCCACATTAGTGAATACTCTTAACTTTAGTGGCTAGTGCTAAGCATAAAAGTTGATCACTTTAGATGGGAATACTTGGTGAAAATGATTATGAAAACCTTGGAATGATGATTCATTCTATTGAAATGTTTTGACATGTGTTGAGAAACACAAAAGGATTTGATGATGAAAATGTTGAGGCATGAGCCTTAGCCCTTTATAAAAACTGATGGTTGGGTTCGGATGCGATACCATTCCAATTTTACCGTACAACCACAATACCCAACTTGGGTAGGGCTTAGCTGGAAGTTTATATGCCTTAGTATGGGTTCCCTCGCGGAAGAGGTTGAGCTGAGGCTACCTCGTGAGTGTGAATGTCCACCTATGCAGTGCCCAGGATGGCAGATGGCCATGGCTGAGAGGCCAAGCTCATAGGGGAGGTGCCTATACTAGAATGTGTAATTGAAAGGTTATGATTGATTATCCGCATACTAAGTATGATGATTCAGGGTTATCCCTGACAGATGTATCGAATTTTGTGGTGAAAGTGTACCACCTCTACAGAGTGTCAAACTATTCGAATAGCCACGTCCGTGGTCATGGACAGTTGGAGTGGCCATACTATTCCGTCGTCAGATGTTTTCAAAATGACTTGTGAATTGAACTATGACTTTGACTTGACCACAACATGGTTGTGGATATGAAAACTAGGTTCCCACTTAAGTGATATAGAACATTAACTTAGTTTTCTTTACTTCTAAACTCAGTTT
Source organism: Avena insularis (assembly GCA_023614405.1). Lineage (NCBI taxonomy): Eukaryota > Viridiplantae > Streptophyta > Magnoliopsida > Poales > Poaceae > Avena > Avena insularis. The sequence continues at coordinate 421,025,429 of CM042686.1, read as the reverse complement.
TAGATAAACCTGGCTTTTTGCAAATAAACCTAGAGCTTGAGATTCCTACTAGACTACCTTACTTGTTAGTGATAGTTTGCGAGTACTTAAAGAGTACTCATGGCTTTGTCCCTGGCTATTCCCGTGGCCAGACTATGAGGAGGACTATCAGGATGATGGACAGCAGGACGTCTATGATAACTAGGATCATCTATCATCGTCAACATTGCCTGTGACCCTGAAGATGGAGCCCCTACTACGTTTATCTTCTGCTGCTTGATTTGTAGTAAGACTGGATCATGAGATCCTTTATTTGTAATACCTTATTATGGTTTGTAATGGATGATGTACTTTGATATCAATCTTTTATGTCTCGAAAAAATGGTAATCCTGGGATTGCGAGGTATGGCATAACATGCATCTGGGATTAAAAATCCGGGTGTTGACAACTGGTGGGGAAAACACGGGCATTCTTATCATTCCTCCGCATTCTCACACCCTCAGTATCCAGGTCCGCTTTCGATCCAGAATTTCTAGACCAAGCGTCTTTCTTCTTTGCTTGATGGCACCCCCAAAGAACCTGTGGGGCAAATACAAGTATTCCACATTCGTCCTGAGATCATTCCAAGATGTCGGGATTCTCACCAAAGGAAACTAGTGGATTCCCACAACCATCGAGATCAATCCGAAGCCATGGCCAGGAGATTTCATCTGCTTCTAGAGCCACCTCGAAAAGGGATTAGGATTTCCCACTTCCCTCTTCTTTTGCTGCTCCTACTCCTACTATGCAATCAAGCCATCGGATCTGGGACCGCACAACATCGAGCAACTCGCCATTTTTGTGGCGTTCTACGAGTGCTATCTGGGGTGCCGACCGTACTTCCCCCTCTGGCTGGAGCTGTTCCACGACCGCCTCAGTCGCGATAGGAAGGGCGACCCTGCCTTGGCGGTAGGTGGCGTCACCTTCTAGTTGAAGCCCAAGGCTCCATTCATGAAGTTGATGCTGCCGAAGAAGGCGGCGAGCGAGTGGAAAAAGTCTGGTTCTATGTCAAGGAATCCACTCCCTCTGGTGAAGTCTCGCTCCAAACATATACCGCGGAGAGGAGCGAGCCATGCAGATTGTCAGTCGATACGCTTCCTAGCGACCAAAAGATGGTTGTGGATGAGATGCTCACATGGATCAGGGAGCTGGAGGATGAAGGTTGGAGACCATCAACCTATACAACTGTTGGCTTGGGCGGCGACTAGTTCTGCTGGCGAATCGAGCTCATTGGATGTACCAGTACACCGGGCCCGAAGACATGACCAAATCGTACCCCGACGCTTGGGAAGAAGAAGATTACGTCGCAGATTTGAAGAAGATCACCGACGCAGAGTACACCGGTTTGAAGGCTGGGTTGGCTCCATACTCTGGCGAGTTCCTTGATTTCTTTCATTCGCAGTTTCATAGTCGCAGTATTGCAGTCGTGGTTCATTAGTCGTTGATTTCTTCCATCTTCAGCTTTTCCAAGTACTTTAGAACGGGTGTCCTCCACTCGACAAGGAATTTACCGAAGAGCTCGAGGAGAAGGAAGAGAGCTCCGAGAGCAGAGATGAAGTCGTGGAGGTGCAGGCGCCTTCATTTGCGGCCCGGAAGACCCGCATCCAAAGGAAGCGTGAGGCCAAAGCTATCCGCAGCCTCGAAGAGCATAACAGTGATGCATACCCCGTGGAGGAGCATAACTCTCGGAGGGAGGCCCCGCCGACCAAGCCCGCGTTGAAGAAGAAGTCACCGGTGAAGCCGAAGTCACCGATGAAGCCGAAATCACCGGCGAAGTTGAAGTCGTCGGCGAAGACATCGGCCAAATCGGTGGTGATGTTTGAGTTAGAAGACGAACCTGATGAAGGAGAAGCCATAGACGTGGCGAAGGTTCTGGAGGACCCAAATCCTATGATGGAGCCCACGGCCACAGGTGTGGTTTGGAGTCAGCGATTCCACTCACAATGAAGTCGCTGGATGCTCCGAGGATGCCTGAACCAGAGGCCCAAATGGCCGCAGGGTCGGAGGTTCCACTAGTGCAGGAATCGAAGGACGCGTTAGCGATAAAGGAGTCAGAGGTCCCTGTGGCGGCCGCCACGTCAGTTGAGAAGCCTGCGGCGTCACGATAGGTGAATATATTTGAAAGAGGACTGACTCGCCCGCTAGGCCCCGAGTTGGAGAAGCCTGAGCACACTAGTACGGGGCAACGCCACATTCCGGTCTCCAGGTGACTTGATTTCATAATTTCTCATTCGTACTTGTCGTACTTTTCCGCTTTTGGATTTTTCCAGTCGTTAACCATAGAGAGCTCGCAGGGGCGGCCCTAAAAATATCAACCACCCTTCAATGGCCAAACTTCCATCGGTCGGTACCGAAGGTGAAGACGATCTTTCCAGGAAGCGGAGGGTAGAGCCTGTCAAGGCGCCAGACGTAGGCGTGAAGAATAAGAAGGGCGACACCATCATCACAGAGGATTTGGGCATGAGGGAAGGTGGCTTTGCGATCCCTCCCGAGAAAGAGGTGACCGTTGGGACGGAGCCGGCCAAGGAACATGATGACTACAAGTGCACAGATCATTTGTAGCTAGTTTCAAAATAAAGATATCGATCCCATAGGGAGCAAGAGTCTGAAGTCTAATAACTCTTTGAACTAAATACTGAAATAGTAATGCTAAATAACATTCCGAGTAACAAGATAAAATGCGAGTTTTGTGTAAAAGAAAATTTTGGGTTTTCAAATAAGAGAACAATAAGTAAACTAAAGCTGTAAGTAAACAAGAGCATGAAAGTATGATTATGAAAGTCTGCAAGATGATGGAAAGAGTTCTCAGGGAGTAGTGGATCTACCACTAGTAATTAGAAAGAGTGATCAAAATTATTATAATGAATAAGACCATTTATGATATGTGTGGGAGGAGCTCCATATATGGACGAATAGGTAGCAACCATTGCACACATCATCCGTCATAACCACAGCAGACAGCAATCGACATCAATCGAATTACTGTGCTATTAAGGGACTTTACCCCGTAGGATGTATCCCATGGCATGGACAATGTTCCGTGAGTTCTCCTCGGTTCCCAAGTTGATACGTAAGGAATGAGAACAACTTTATAGTCACCGTAAGTGCTATCATCCCTCCGTTTACCAACAAGTAGTTCCCCCCATCTAGTCCTCAGTGAGGCAAATATTGTGTGGCGCGCTTCACCCAACCTCAAAATGAAGGAAATCTAACACAGACACACAATGAACAATATCACATAATAATCTTTATCTCAATTCAATATCATACTAGGGTTTCTCCATCTCACCAAGAACAAAGGAAACTACTCACACATGAAGGCAATCAACATTATGGATAGATATGGATGAAGTATGATGATACAATTGAAGACAAGTGCAAATCCAAGATTCAATCTAGAATTACAACAAGTAACCAAAGGGGATCGGTGATGGAGACGTTGTTGATGAAGATGATGATGTAGATCGATGTGGAGGCCTTCAAGATCCTAGTACCTTCTCATCTTGTGTGATGGTGATGGTGTAGATCTGATTGGAGCTGGCTATGATGGTGGCACGGCGATAGGGCTTCGCCATGGTGGAGGATATGGCTTGGTGGATCTCTCTTGGGTCCTCCCTCCTTTATATAGGCCTTGGGGTTCCCTAGGGTTCCCCCAATACTGTCATATGACTTAGGGAAGGTTCTGGACCTTCACTAGGGCGAAATCCTGTCGTTTGTGACCTTTTTACCAACTATACAGAACTTTTAGTTCCGACCGTATAGTTGGTCGTTGACCTTGCAGATCCTTTAGTATTTTGGTCGCCATTTCTACATACAAACTCGGTTTTGGGTGTTCTTGGGCTCGTTGAGTTCATATCTCGAGGGCTACAACCCCATGGTCTTGGATATTTATTTTGAGAAGTTGGAAAAATTCACTTTTCCAACCTCTCAAATGGCTAAGTCTGGTCCCTGCAGCTCCTCCATACTATGCTCTCTTTGTTCCTTTTTATTCATAATCTTCACCAACACATACACACATGTCATAGACAAGGAAAGTGATAAAATTCTACCTAAACTACTAAATGTGCAAAGCTCATATGAAAGTAAATGATAACTAGAAGTCATGCATATAAGGCATAGCTATAGCTGGAAGAAACATGATATGAGAGATAAATGGCACATTTTATATGGCTAAAAGAGGTGGTATTTCACAACCATCAACTTCCCCAAGCTAGACCTTGCTCGTCCTCGGGCAGGAAGGGTCGATAATAAATTAATGGTTGTGAAATAGCTTATAATTGGAAATCAATGCTTTGCATCCTTATTTCTTCTACAAGCTCGAAGAGAGAAACCATGTATTCATACAAGGCAACACAAGCTCAGTTATAAAGACCACTAAAGTTTCATCAAAACTTATATGCTCCATGTCAACAGTGAATCTACTTGCAGACAAACTTGTGATCCTCTTATTGCACCTTTTGTATAACTTTTCATATCATTATTTTTATGAGGCCAACCTTAGTCACAAATAGATGTCAAGCATAAATAGGAATAAAGTTTATCGATTCTACCCAATCATGTAATCTAGTTAAGGCTCTCAAGCGCAAACATCAGTTATTGAGTTTCAGAAAGTTTATCTCTTAGTAACGAGATTTATGCCAAAAGGAAATGCGAGAACATGTCAAAAGAAGCATAGCATTAGAGTGTATCTTTTGGTCATCCACATCAATGAATCATGGCTATCAAACACTCTTTTTTTATTCTTTGTCTTTCTAAAACTTTAGTTCATCAGTAATGAGATCATGCCAAAACTTAGTGTATTTAATCAGACTGTGCAGGCTAAGAATGTATACTCATGACCATTACCAAGGTTTCCCTTTTCGGTATAATGATTTCTCATAATGGTCAGAGGAGTATTCCCTCTTTTCTTTTGAATGCAGGCCCATGAGAATACCAATGCATACCCAAATATTGCATTTCTGCTACATATGTTGGGCAACTCATATCCAAACTCCAAGAGTTTCCTCGTTTTGGAATGTTCAAAGGCCAACAAAGTTGTTAGCATCCCATGTTGTGTGACAGTGGTGCAGACACGCATAAAGCAATATCATACTTTAATCAATAGGTCAAGGTTTGGCATGCATCTCAATTACGGCTAAATATTAGTTTCTTCAATCAAATCCTTTCAAAGAGTACTATCAAGTCGATTATCACATCTATGGTGTTGAATATATTTAAGGCTAAACTCTTAAGACAATTAAACAACACCTTATTTAGCATAGAACTCAAAACTTCGAAATATCATTTCCAATTGACAACTCCTTCCGTAAGCAAACTATCAAGTCTATTGTTTTGACATTATGGGGTCGAGCATAACCTATTCATTTACAACAAAGCTATTTAGTGACAACTAACAAATTTCCAAAGATCTTGATCAAGTATTCATTCTTTCCAAGTGTAGAGATTGTGACAATGTTTTCTAGAGGATCACAAATAGTTTTACAAGCTTGATAAACAATTTGGCAAGATGCATCCAAGCTCTAAGTCAACTCCTATGGTGCCTATCATGAGCAAGTCTATCCCCATACGAATACAGAACTAGACTCACTTAAACAAGCATTCAAAAATAGCAGGATACCTGATTGCATTAAACCTTCATCGAATACGAACATTGCACAAGACTCTACTCATGCAAAAGTAACCTCCCCAAGCTTAGAACTTTGCAAGAACCAAACTTGAGTATATCACCAAAAGAATAGAGAAAATACAGTTTCCAAAAGAGAGTGTGATAAGTGGTTACCTCCCCAACCTTAGTTGAAAACAAGGGTGACACACTTTACAGTTGAGGTACAGGTAACCTCTCTTTTGATGGACAAAGAACCTTTGCCTCAACATGTATTTCTTGATATGGCCCGATGTGGCTTCCTTGAGGACCTGCTTAAAAACTAAAAAGAAAACGAAAGCTTTTGGTGTTTCTGAAGACACGGGTTTAGCTCACAAGTGATAAAAATACAAGTCCCACTGAGTCGGTTCATCAACCTAAGCACCAGGCTTAAGTCAACAAACTAGTTCTAGAAGATGCCTCTCCTAGATTGTGATGAGGTGCAAGCGAAACATGATACGAGACACGAGTGTGCATCTCCTATGCGCTTATTAAAAGAGGTTCGAGTTGGAAGGTTTTACCAGACACTGATTATCGAATCGTTGAATTGAAGCAACCAAGTGGCTCATGTGAGTGTTTGCACGGTCGGCTCTACCGTACACGTCGTCACACATGGTTCAAGTCCTTGTGAAAATAACACACAAAATAAAATGCATCAGTTTGGTATACGAACATAGTTCGTTTACCCCACTGTTAAAAGGAAAGTAAAAAAGAAAACATGAACTTCTATAGAGAATTACAATCTAGGAGGTTTATGAGGTAGAAATTTATTACTTACATATGCTCGGCTTTTCTAGATCATGGGAGAAGCTGCCAGGTGGTGTTTCGAGGTTTTTAGAATAAGAAAGAAGAAGAAAGAATAAAATTTTGAGCAATGGTTACCTTCTAGTTGGCGTTTGAGGGGTTTTCTCAACTATACGGGCGCAACTATATGGCCGGACCAAAAGGGTCCTGTCGTCGGATTGATGACAAGTACGCCATGAGGGGGTCCTCAAGGCGTGTGGAAGAGAGGGGTGTGAGACGCATGGTATTCCGGGACGGTGAGCACACAAGTTTACCTAGGTTCGAATCCGCTGGCTTTGGACGGATCCTACTCCTGCTAGCAATCGAGTAATATGGTAGAGCCGGAATATGGGTTACAAGGGTTCGCCTGTGCGAGTTGAGATTGTAGACTATTAAGGGTTCCCTAAAGGCTCTCCCTAGGACGGCTTATATAGATATCCGGCCTAGGGTTTATAGGAGAGATCTATCCGGCTACGACTAAGAGTCGGTTACAGAGTACATCTTGAACTACAAGTAACACTATGGGCCTATGTCGGTAAGTCTTCTAGGCCTTCCCATAGCTAAACTGGAATCCGTCTCTTCTCTCTGACTGGGCTGCCCGTGAAGCAAAGCTCTAACCCGAAGTGGGCCACCCTGGTCACCGAGGAACGTTGACGATACCCGGAAAGTATATCCCCAACAGCAGCCCCCGGAGCCTCCAAGATCCAAAGTCGGATTCATCATCGTTGATGACCCACAAGTATAGGGGGTGTATCGCAGTATTTTCGAGGGAAGTGAAACCCAATTCATTGATTCGACACAAGGGGAGCCAAAGAATATTTATCAGCCTTAACAACTGAGTTGTCAATTTAGCTGCACCTGGAAACAATCTTGCTCACATCAGTTTATCAGTAGCAACAGTTTTGTAGTAGGAATAGTAAAGTAACAGTAGTAGCAAAGCAAAGACAGTAGTAACAAAAGCAGTAAACAGTGAGATTCGAGTGCGGTAGGCATAGGGATGGATGGACGGGCGTTGCATGGACTATACAATTCACATAGCAATCAGAACATAGGGCAATTGAAGATAAATAAGATAAAGCATCCAAGTACTAGACAATCCTAGGCATGTGTTCCATATATAGTCATACGTGCTCGCAATGAGAACTTGCACAACATCTTTTGTCCTGCCAGCCCGTTTGCAACGGGGCCTCTAGGGAACTACTGGCAATTAAGGTGCTCCTTTTAATAGAGCACCGGAGCAAAGAATTAACACTCCATGAACACATGTGATCCTCACATCAAAGCCTTTCCCTTCCGGCTACCCTGATTTTTGTCACTTCGGGACCATAGGTTCCGGACAACGACCTGTGTATACAACTTGTAGATAAGACCAAGAACAATACTATCATAATGAATCAATAACATGTTCAGATCTGAAATCATGGCACTCGGGCCCTAGTGACAAGCATTAAGCACAACAAGTCGCAACAGAGTCATAAAGCACAGATACTAGGCACCATGCCCTAACAATCTGATGCCATTACATGAACGATCTCATCCAATCCCTACCATCCCCATAGCCTACAGCGGGGGATTACTTACTCATAGATGGGAGAAACATGGATGGTCGATGGAGAAGCGATGGTGATGATGATGGCGATAATCTCCTCCAATTCCCTGTCCCGGCAGGGTGCCAGAACAGAGTTTCTGGTGCTGTTTCGTGGAATCTGGTGGTGGCGGTGGAACAGAACTCCTTCTGGAAAAACGTCGAACTCCCCCAAGTTTTTAGGTCAGAAGGCTCCTTATAGGCGAAGAGAGAGGCCGAGGGGGCACAGGGCCCACCACCTCGGGCGCGACCTGGCCTGGCCCGCGACAGCAGGTGGTGTGGCCACCCCAGGGCTCTTCTCCGTCTCGTATTCTGGCTCCTGGAGTCTTCGGGTGAAATAGGATTTTTGGCATATTTTCCGGGATTTTTCCTGATAGTTGATTTTCTGCACAACAAGTAGACACCAAGGCAATTCTGCTGAAAACAGCGCCAATTCGCATTAGTTGCATCCAAATCACACAAGTATAGAGGAGAAACAATAGCAAAAGTGTTCGGGAAAGTAGATACGTTTCGGACGTATCAACTCCCCCCAAGCTTAGCTTATTGCTTGTCCTCAAGCAATTCAGTTGAAAACTGAGTGCGATAAAAGAACTTTCACGAACACATTTGCTTCATATGATGTAAATATTCTCAGCAATGTGATCAACTACCTAGACAATTCATAATAAAGAGTATGCAACTGAGTCTACTTAATAGTCATTGCAATCTATGAAGAGATTCCAACTCAAGAATAATAAGTAGCATGAAGCACAAACATAAGCAACATTACAATGCTCATAGAAAGGTATGATAGAGTGGTATCTCGCTTGCCTTTGATTATGAATGCCAAGGCACCTCTGAAGTTCAAGTGATGACTAGAAGTAAAGATATCAAAGATACAAGCATCAAAGTCATAACACAAATAATCAAGTATTGGAACAAACACAAAGGATGACAACTATGCTCTCAAGAAGGTGCTCAAAGAATATGTGGAGACTCAAGAAGTAGAAGAAAAAAGTTTTGAGAAATTTGAAAGGCTTCCAAATGCTGAAAGTATCATACTTGTTAGCTTTGAGCTCTCATTGCCCCTATCATAGGCATCTTTAATGTGGTTAAGGTGAAAGTGAGGTCCAATCTGAGTTATATGCTTGAAAGACTATAAACTGGAAATCCCAAGTCCCTTGGGTACAAGGGCCGCTCCTCATGCTACTCAACTTTAGTTACCGATAAGTTCTTGTCATCGTAAGTATGTGCGTATCATTGAGAACCACCAATAGGGTACCCCTTGCCCGATGATACGAAAGAATCCCCATATCAAAATGACAAGGCAAGCAGACAATGAGTATCTCAGCAATCTTCTTATTTACCATGGGAAAATGGTGCTTTTTTCTCTCTTTCCTCTTTTCATAGAACTCTTTTTTTTTCTTTTTCTCAATAGCTATCTCTCTCTCTTTTTTTATAAGAAGAATGCTTCATAGACATCATTATGGTTACGCTGCAGGTTTCCACCATGTCAGCATGGATTAGACCAGCGGCCCAGGCGTTTCTCTAACACACATACCTAACTCCATGGACTTACAAGCTCCCCTTTTATTTCACACCGACGACATCCGCAAACAAAAGAGCAAGGTATCAACTGGGTATATATTTACAAGTGTTGAAAGCATTCCCCGTGACAGCACGGTTCTGCTAATCCCCAGCCTATAATTGCAAGCATATAACTTTCATGGAGAGTTCACAATGGTTCAGGTTTATTAAGTGCAGGAAATAAAGTGTGCCATCCAGTTCGTGAGAGCTTTACTAACTAATTTTCCTATAACAAGCAAACATTTTATTCGGAAGAAAACAAGGCATAATGAATATGCACGGGAGTAGCAAGTGATGCTAATAGGTAGGTATGGTGGACACTTTGGAAATATTTGGTTTAGGGAATTGGAAACATGAGTAAGACACTCAATGGAAGTGAAGGCTACCAAAAGTAAGGGAGCGACAAACGAGAGAGAAATAGCTGTTATTATCATGCTTGCAACAAAACAAGACTACTCATGGCATGAAAATGATTCAAGATCCTCAAGGCAAAATAATTCGTCAAGGCTTAACTGATTATTACAGTCATGTGCATGCATGAGCATGTGCCAAGTCGATCAAATGAAACATTCAGAGGAGGATACCACAGTATCATACCAATTTATGAATAGAGTAATGCAAGCAAACATTTATGAGACATGCTACAAACTATTAGTGAGCTGGAGCTAATCACAAGAAAGCAAGAACTACTAAATATCCAAAGATAACATACACTCTACATGAACGGACTAAGCAAGCTCACAATGATGAGTATACGTACAAAAATGAAAACAAATAGAGTTCGTTACCAGCCTCTTACCATGCCTCAAGTTGTCATTAATCCTCATTATTGCTCTTCACTTGTGTGGCTTGAATAATAATATGAAACCAATAATCCACTAAGAACTCCCGAACCCTGTAGCCAACTCACAAAAACCAAAGAAGAACGACAAATATTTTTGGTGTTTTCGATTTTTAAACAAAAACCAAAAGAGAAAAACAAGCAAAGCAAAATATTTTTGGGTTTTTCGAATAGTTCAATCAAAGCAAAAAGGGAAAAGCAAACCAAAGCAAAAGTAAGAAGCAAACCAAAGAGAAACAATTTTTTTTTGGTCTTTTTGTGTTTTAGAAAGCAAAAGCAAAGAAGAACAAAAATTAAAAAGAGAACGAAAGAATGAATATACAAAGAACCGACACAACATGATATGGAGATGAGTGCGGTGTCAGCGTACCTCCCCCCAAGCTTAGGCTTTTGGCCTAAGTGGGTATCAGTCCCAGGCTGGCCAAGATGAAGTGTCACCGGGGTATGACGAGGTGGTGCGAGCCAGAGTACATCCCTCCGTAATGTGCGGAATAATCATAGGAGGGCACATCCTCCTGGTGCTGCTCGTGGAAACCCAACAAGCGAAGCTGCTCATCCACCTCCTCCTTGGAGAGCGATCATAGTCTCCTGTCAACACTGAACAAAGTAGGCTGGGGCAAAAGGATCTCCCTTTCATCCCCGTCAGTGAAAAACATCCTATATACTAGATTGTTCAAATTAGAGGTAGTAGTGACAAAGTGATGAGTTTTCATGGCAAGGTCGAGCCTCTGTGGTGCTAGCATAGCATCATCAGGAGCCACTGAAAGATCTAATGCATTGACTATACGCGAGGCAATGATGCCCCCATAGATATCCCCCCTAGCAGCTAGGCGGCGAGCAATAAGCGAGCCAAGATTGTACCGAGTATCGTTGTTGAGCGCAGCAGCAAGGAAAGCTAAGTGATAGTTTGAGATATTACTAGTGTTCTCCCTACCCAATACACTAGTGGCAAGATAGTATGCAAAGTATCTAAGAGCAGGGAGTTGGATATTTCTTATCTTTCCCACATGGCCACGCGGTCATCATCATTGGTCACCCCTCGGTAAAGCTCCAACAAATCAGCGGGTCGTCCTTGAATTTTCTTCACGGTCCCTGTCATACGCACACCTACAATACTGCAAAATCTCTCCAAAGGCATGGTGAAGGGCATATCATAGATTTTAAATGAGACAGTAGAATGATAGGATGTGTTAGAAAATGAGAAGCTCTCAACAAAAGTTTTGGTGAGCATAGCGTATTGTGCACTCTCATCTTGCATATAAGAGGTCAAGCCAACCCTCTCAATCAGTAGCAAGAAATCATCAAGAATACCAGCATCTTGCAAGAAAGTAAAACAAGGGAAAGAGGATGGGTGAGCATCTCCATCATCTCTTTCACTGCCAATACGTGATGCAATGAGGTCTTCATTATATGATGGCCTATCTTGAGAGGCTGTTCTTGAGGGCCTTGACCTCCTAGGTGCATCACTCTCAAATATCTCTCCAAAAGTGTGGTTGTTCATGCTTGGTGTTCTGAAATTTAAACACCTATTAAACAAGTGATTGCAAAGTAAATATAATGAAGGAATCTACTCATAGGGACTAGCAAGAGGCCTAAACATGCATCAAAACTATATCTCTAAGCATCAAACGAGCTTACAAGCTCTCATAACCAGTCACCTACAGTAGCAAAATACTCAACATACAATCCACTAAACACAAATCTACTTGGGCAAGGGGAGGAGTCACATACCAAAGAACAATTGCTCCAAATTTCAGCAAGAAAGATGGGCTGAGCAAAGAGATCGAAGAAATCGAGGGCAAGCACAGAGAGAACGCGATTTTGAGCTATGAACTAGAGCTTACTTGGGAGAGAGAAGAAAGTGGCAGGAGAGAGAGGTAGTGGGGGGCCAGGGGTGGCCTACACCAAGGCATGGCGCCACCCAGGTTGAAGGGTTTCGCAGCATAGTAAATCAAAATTTTCTACGGAAGCGAACAGAGGGAAAGCCAAGATCTAATCTAGGAGATGCAAACAACGAGAGAGATTGGATTAGATCTTCATACCCTTGAAGATTGCGCAGATGAACGCTCGTCGAACGTGGGTGATGTAGTCGTACTCGCTTCTCCTCCTCGCGATCCGATCCGATCTAGCACCACAAGTGGTGGTGCCTCCGTGAGATGCACACGTGCAGCACCTCGACGTCTCCTCCTTCCTTGGACCAGCAAGTATGGTGGAGAGATGGATTGGATCTACAACACGACGGCGTGGTGTATTTGGTGGAGAATTTCTGCGAAGAGGGCTTCACTGCAAACAATGGGAGGGAGAGAGGAAGGCAAGAGGGCTACTAGGGCTTGGAGGAGATGTGTGTGTGGGGGAAGGGGTGCACCAGCCCTCTCTATAGAGGGGGTGCGCCAGCCCTGCCCATCCTCCAAGCCTATCTCTAGTTTAAACGATTTAAACTCTCCTTCTAGAAACCCTATCTTATCTCTAGTTTAAACGATTTAAACTTATCTAGGATCGGGCCCTATGGGGCCTTGTGCCCTGGCCCAATGCGCCAGGACACTCCCTCATAGGCCCATGCCCCTCCCGAAGGTGGGGCCACGTTGGTCCCCTTCCGAAGGTTCTAGAAGCTTCCGACAATACCGATTAACCGAACTATTCAACTCCAAAACTGCACCGCCTTATATGAATCTTATTCTCCGACCATTCCGAACCTCTCGTGATGTCCCGGATCCCATCCGAGACCAACAAAAATTCATAAACCAATTATCCAATCTATCCTAGCGTCGAGACACGTTATGTGTGACCTCGGGTTCGAGAATATGCGCATACATGATCTTCTATCAATAATCAACAATGGGTCTGGCACCCATATTGACTCCTACACATTCATCGATGATCATATCGGATGAACCACGATGCCAGGATTCAATCAATCCCATATATATATTCCCTTCGTCTCGCGATATTTTACTTGCCCGAGATTCGATCGGTATCGCTCATACCTAGTTAAATCTGCTCACGGCAAGTACTTTACTCGTTCGTAATCCGATATCACTTTGTGATTAACTCCTTAACCACATGCTTGCAAGCGTGTTGATATCGACACGAGTGGGCCCAAGCATATCTCTCCGACTTGGGAGGGACAAATCCCATCTCGATACATACAACCCAATGATACTTTCCGATCACCGAGAGACACCTTTATGATCACCCTCTCATAGGATGACGCTTGATGACCTCAAAGCTTTCTTCCGATACAGGGAGTTGTATTATCTCATGGTCTAAGGAATACAATATTTGACATGAGAAAAGCTTCGCAAAGACGAACACGATGAAACGATCTAATAGCTTTGCTTAGTTTGGTCCATCCACCATATCATTCTCCCAATGATATGATCTCATTATCAATTGACAACTCATGTCTATGGTTAGGAAACCTTAACCATCATTGATCAATGAGCTAGTCCATAGAGGCGATTAGGGACACGGTGTTGTTCACAAACCACACAAGTATTAAAGTTTCCGCTTAATACAATTCTAGCATGGAATATAAACTTTATCATGAACAAGAATTATAATAATAACATCTTTATTATTGCCTCTAGGGCATACTTCCAACAGTCTCCCACTTGCACTAGAGTCAATAATCTAGTTTACATTTGGCAACAATCTCACACCCATGGCAATCGAGGTGCGATCATGTTTTACACGTGGAAGAGGTTTAGTCAATGGATCTGCGATATTCAGATCTGTATGTACTTTGCTAATCTTCGATCTCCACCGCTATATAATCTCGGATTATATGAAACTTGTTGATATGCTTGGTCTTTGGATGATATCTTGGTTCCTTAGCGAAAAGTTATGGCGCCGTTGTTGTCACACAATATCTCAAGTGGGTCCAATGCACTTGAACCACGCCAAGCTCAAAGGATGAAGTTCTGATCCAAACTCCTTCACTTGACGCTCGCAGCAGCCATGTATTCCGCTTTCATCAGAGATCCCGCGATCACGCTTTGCTTGCAGCTTCTCCACTCACAGCTCCTCCATTCAAAATATACACGTATCCCGTCTGAGATTTACAATCATCCTTGTCGGTGTAAACTAGCATCGACGTAACCTTTACGACAAGCTGTTCATCACCCCATAGACTAAGAACATTTCTTTAGTCCTATTTAGGTACCTTAGGATGTTCTTCACAGCTGTCCAAAGGTTCCACTCTGGATCGCTTTGATATCTCGTCACAAACTAAGAGCATTGGACACATCCGTCTAGTACAAGATGGCATACATGATGGAACCTATGGCCGAGGCATAAGGCACTTTGCTCATAGCTTCCCTATCATTTACCATAGCTGGACACTGAGCCTTGCTCAATATCTTCCCTGACAACATAGGCACTGAACCTTTCAATGCCTTATCCATTCTGAACCTTTTCGTAACTTTGTCTAGGTATGTACCGCTTAAAGCTATCAAAGCCTTTTGTCTATCTCTATAGATCTTGATGCCCAATATATAAGCAGCTTCACCTAGGTCTTTCATTGAAAAACACTTGTTCAAATAACTCTTCACATCGTTAAGCATGTTGATGTCATTTCCAATAATCAATATGTCATCCACATATAGTACCAGAAACGTCACCGAGCTCCCACTCACTTTCTTGTAGATGCAAGCTTCATAGCAATTTGGAACAAATCCAAAGCTCTTGATCACTTGATCAAAACGAAGATTCCAACTCCGAGATGCTTGCTTCAGTCCATAAATGGAACGCTGAAGTTTGCATACTTTATCAGCATCCTTAGGATCGACAAAACCTTCGGGTTGCATCATATACAACTCTTCATCAATGTTGCCATTGAGGAACGCAGTCTTGACATCCATCTGCCATATTTCATAATCATGAAACGCAGCAATTGCTAATAAAATCCGAATAGACTTAAACATCGCTACGGGAGAAAAAGTCTCATCGTAGTCAACACCTTGAACTTGTCGAAAACCTTTCGCGACAAGCCGTGCTTTATAGACGGTAACATTACCATCCGCGTCCGTTTTCTTCTTGAAGATCCATTTGCACTCAACGGCCTTTCGGTCGCTAGGAGGGTCCACCAAAGTCCATACTTGGTTTTCGCTCATGGATCCCAATTCGGATTTCATGGCTTCTAGCCATTTCTCAGAGTCTGGGCTCATCATCGCTTCCTCATAGTTCGTAGGTTCACTGTCTTCTAGTAACAAGACTGTCAAGACAGGGTTGCCGTACCACTCATGAGGGGCACGCGACCTTGTCGACCTGCGATGTTCAGTAGCAGCATCGTCCAAAGCTTCATGATCCTTGTCATTAGCTTCCTCTATTGTTGGCACAAAGTGCATCGAACAATTTCAGGTGCTGCGCTACTCTCCAATTCAAGAGAAGGTTCAACAACCTCGTCTAGCTCTACTTTCCTCCCACTCACTTCTTTCGAGAGAACTCCTTCTCAAGAAAGGAACCGTTCTTATGACAAACACTTTGCCTTCGGTTCTGCGGATAGAAGGTATACCCAATAGTTTCCTTAGGGTATCCTATGAAGACGCATTTCTACGCTTTGGGTTCGAGATTGTCCGCATCAACTTCTTGACGAAGCTTCAGATCCCCAAACTTTAAGAAACGACAACTTAGGTTTAGCACCAAACCATAGTTCATACGGTGTCGTCTCAACGGATTTAGATGGAGCCCTATTTAAAGTGAATGCAGCGGTTTCTAATGCATAACCCCAAAATGATAACGGCAAATCAGTAAGAGACATCATCGATCGGACCATATCTAATAGGGTTCGATTCGCGCTCGACACACCATTGCGCTATGGTGTTCCGGTGGCGTGAGTTGTGAAACGATTCCACTTGCCTTGAGATGCGTGAGAAAATCATAACTCAAATATTCGCCACGATCGGATCGTAGAAACTTAATCTTTCTACGATGGTTCTCCGCTTCATTCTGAAATTCTTTGAACTTTTCAAACGCTTTCAGATTTATGTTTCATTAAATAGATATACCCATATCTACTTAAGTCATCGGTAAAAGTGAGAAAATAGCGATATCCACCGCGCGTCGAAACACTCATCGGTCCGCATACATCGGTATGTATGATTTCCAACAAGTCCGTTGCTCGCTCCATCATATCGGAGAACGGAGTTTTGATCATCTTGCCCATGAGGCATGGTTCGCATGTGTCAAATGATTCAAAATCAAGAGACTCCAAAAGTCCATCAGAATGGAGTTTCTTCATGCGCTTTACACCAATATGACCTAGACGACAATGCCACAAATAAGTAGTATTATCACTATCTACTTTGCATCTCTTAGCCTCAATGTTATGGATGTGTGTTTCATCCCTTTCGAGATTTAGAAGAAATAAACCATTTACAAGGGGTGCATGACCATAAAAGATGTTACTCATATAAATAGAACAACCATTATTCTCCGATTTAAATGAATAACCGTCTTGCAATAAACACGATCCAGAAATAATGTTCATGCTCAACGCAGTACATAATAACATTTATTAAGGTTTAAAACTAATCCCAAGGTAAAACTAAGGAGAGCGTGACGGCCATCACATCAACTCTTGATCCGCTGCCAACGCGCATCGTCACCTCATCCTCGCAAGTCAGCCGCTCATTCCGTAGCTCTGCTTCGAGTTACAAATATTAGCAACCGAACCGTATCAAATACCTGTGCACTACAACGAGGGCTAGTAAGGAAAACATCAATAACATGTATATCAAATATACCTTTGATGGTGCCAGCCTTCTTGTCCGCTAAGTACTTTGCGCCCAAAGTGACCCTTGTCCTTGCAATAGAAGCACTCGTCCGCTTAGGTCCAGACTTGAGCTTCTTCTCGTTAGGGCAACGCGCTTGCCGCCGCTTTTCTTGAAGGTCTTCTTTGCACCTTTACCTTTCTTAAAGGAGGGCTTGTTGACCATCAACATATGATTATCCTTCTTGATGTCCACCTCCGCAGCCTTCAGCTTTCATGAAGAGCTCGGTGATCGATCAAGGAACCAATCTGATTATGAGTCACTACAAAACTTTTGTAGCTGGGAGGAGTGATTGCAGAACCCTCACAATCTTGAGCTCCTCCGAATCTTGCAGTCCAGTTTGCTCAAAGGCGTTGAGTGTAGCCCACATCTTAATGGCGTGCTCACTAATGGAACTCCTTCCTCCATCTTGCGCTTAAAGAACTTCTCGGAGATCTCATATCTCTCAGAACGGGCCTGAGTCTGAAACATGGTTTTCAGCTCCTCGAGAATCTCAAAGGGCCCGGGATAGTTTTCAAAACGATTTTGAAGTTCCGGTTCCATAGAAAACAACATGGTGCTCTTAATCACACCATAATCATCTTTGCGCGACTGATAGACAGCTTTCTCATCAGCCGGCGCAGTTGCAGCAGGGGGGTCACCTAACGCTTTCCCAAGGACATAGTCCTTTTGTCCGCCGCATGTAATGATTCTTAGATTGCGAACCAGATTGGTGAAGTTAGACCCATTGTTTCTAAGCTTTTCTTTCTCAGCAAAAACGTTGAAGTTGAAGTTGGACTTGGCCATGTGATCTACAGTATTTGCAAGTACAATTTAGACTATGTTCATGATAAATAGTTCAACTTAATCAAATTACTAGATGAACTCCCACTAAATTCAACATCCCTCAAGTTGTTTAGTGAACACGATCCAAATTCACCACACCTAATCCGATCATCACGAGAAGAGATGTGGTTTCAATGGTGGACAACGAAGTGTCGATCATATCATTCATATGACTCATGCTTAACCTTTCGGTTCTTGTGTTCCGAGGCCATGTCTGTACATGCTAGGCTCGTCAAGTTAGACCCAAGTATTTCCGCGTGTGCAAAACTGGCTTGCACCCGTTGTATGTGAGCGTAGAGTCTATAGCACCCGATCATCACGTGATGCTTGGACACGATTTAACTTTCGCAACGGTGCATACTTGGGGAGAACAGTTTTTATCTTGATCTTTATGAGGAATCATCTTATAATGCTACCGTCATGATCTAAGCATAATAAGATACATAAAAGGATAAACATCACATGCATATAACTTTATGTGACATGGTATAGCCAATCTTCGCAATGATCTCCATCTTATGCTCCGCATGATCTCCATCACTCCACCATGATTGCCTCCACCACGAATAGCAACTACAACTATTGCTAATCGCTTAGCGATAAAGTAAAGCTATTACATGGCGTATAAGAAGTTGACTCGCAGGTCATACACAATTATAAAGACAACCATATGGCTCTCGCCGTTGTGTACTCATCGACATGCAAGTCGTGAAACATTACAAAACATGATCATCGCATACAATATACACATCACATCTTGGGCCATACCATATCACAGAAAACACTCCTGCAAAAACAAGTTAGACGCCTCTACTTTGTTGTTGCATGTTTTACGTGGCTTATGGGAGTAGATGCTAAGAACGATTCTTACCTACGGAAAGCCACAACGGTGATATTATGGTTGCCAAACTCCGTGTTAATCCCATGACAACTATAGTGAGAGAACTGACATCCACCACCGCATGTGTGGTACAAGCCACACGTCAAGTGCGGAGCCGGTCTCGCAACGACGTCCGCGTAAGGTTGGCCTGGACCGCTTCAATCTCACTATCCCGCATCATAAGAAGAACACAAACAAGAGGCTTGCAACAGAAAACATCAACGCCCGCAACAACCATGTTGCGTTCTACTCGTGAATCACATCTACGCATAGATCTAGCTCGATACCATCAAGGGTTTCAGCATAGTAAATCAAAATTTTCTACGGAAGCTTAACAGAGGGAAAGCCAAGATCTAATCTAGGAGATGCAAACAACGAGAGATTGGATTAGATCTTCATACCCTTGAAGATTCAGACAGTGAACGTTAAATTAACGTGGGTGATGTAGTCGTACTCGCTTCTCCTCCTCGCGATCCGATCCGATCTAGCACCACAAGTGGCGGTGCCTCCGTGAGATGCACACGCAGCACCTCGACGCCTCCTTCCTTGGACCAGCAAGTATGGTGGAGAGATGGATTGGATCTACAACACGACGGCGTGGTGTATTTGGTGGAGAATTTAGGCTGCAAACAAATGGGAGGGAGAGAGGAAGGCAGCAGGGCTACTAGGGCTTGGAGGGAGATGTGTGTGTGGGGGGAAAGGGGGCGCACCAGCCCTATATATATAGAGGGGGGGGGTGCGGCCAGCCCTTGCCCATCCTCCAAGCCTATCTCTAGTTTAAACGATTCAAACTCTCCCTTCTAGAAACCCTATCTTATCTCTAGTTTAAACGATTTAAACTTATCTAGGATCGGCTGGGGCCTTGTGCCCCTGGCCCAATGCGGCCAGGACACTCCCTCATAGGCCCATGCCCCCTCCCGGAAGGTGGGGCCACGTTGGTCCCCTTTCGGAAGGTTCTAGAAGCTTCCGGTACAATACCGATTAACCCGGAACTATTCCGAACTCCAAAAACTGCACTGCCTTATATGAATCTTATTCTCCGGACCATTCCGGAACCTCTCGTGATATCCCGGATCCCATCCGAGACTCCGAACAAAAATTCATAAACCAATTATCCAATCTATCCTAGCGTCGAGACACGTTAAGTGTGTGACCCTACGGGTTCGAGAATATGCAGACATGATCTTCTATCAATAATCAACAACAGGGTCTGGGCACCCATATTGACTCCCACACATTCATCGATGATCATATCGGATGAACCACGATGCCAGGATTCAATCAATCCCATATATATATTCCCTTCGTCTCGCGATATTTTACTTGCTCGAGATTCGATCGTCGGTATCGTCATACCTAGTTCAATCTCGTTCACAACAAGTACTTTACTCGTTCCGTAATCCGATATCACTTTGTGATTAACTCCTTAACCACATGCTTGCAAGCGGTGTTGATATCGATTACCGAGTGGGCCCGAAGCATATCTCTTCGACTTGGGAGGGACAAATCCCATCTCGATACATACAACCCAACAGATACTTTCCGATCACCTGAGAGACACCTTTATGATCACCCTCTCATAGGATGACGTTTGATGACCTCAAAGCTTTCTTCCGATACCAGGGAGTTGTATTATCTCATGGTCTAAGGAATACAATATTTGACATGAGAAAAGCTTCGCAAAGACGAACACGATGAAACGATCTAATAGCTTTGCTTAGTTTGGTCATCCACCATATCATTCTCCCAATGATATGATCTCATTATCAATTGACAACTCATGTCTATGGTTAGGAAACCTTAACCATCATTGATCAATGAGCTAGTCCATAGAGGCGTACTAGGGACACGGTGTTGTTCACAAACCACACAAGTATTAAAGTTTCCGCTTAATACAATTCTAGCATGGAATATAAACTTTATCATGAACAAGAATTATAATAATAACATCTTTATTATTGCCTCTAGGGCATAATTCCAACATAGGTCTGGCCGCGCCACCATGTGGTGTGCCTTCCTGGTGGGCCCCCTGGTACCTACCAGGTACTCCTCTGCCCCTTTTTTCACGTAAAAATTTAATATGAATTTTCTGGAATTTTTCGAGACACTTTATTTTTGGGCATTTTTCAGAAATAGAAGAATGAATTTTCTGACAGACAGATTTTTTTCTTTTTTGGAAACATGATGCAAGGACAAAACAAGGCTAGAACTACAAAAGTTCTAGCATGCAAGCAAACTAACAACACAAAGAAAACTAAACGAAAGCAAAAACTAAAATACAAAGGATAGAAATAAACGGAGATAATCATAATGAAAACATTGTTTTGTTCAATGGAATCCTTTTGTTAGCAAGGTTGATCAAGTCTTGCTACCAAAACAATTGCATATGAGATAAAACTTTGTATTCCACTAATGATTATGTTACCTCAACTTTGATAGCAATGGTCCCAATCATAATAGTTTCAAATTTTTCTTTTGGTATGGGACAATATATTTCTCCAACTTGAATGCCTTCAACATGTTAAATTGAATTTAAACCATAAGTACTTTCAATCTTCTTGGGGAAATAGACAGCATGTTCCTTGTCATTGACATTGAAGGTCACCTTTCCTTGAATTACAATTAATAACAGCTCCTGTAGTATTAAGAAAAGGTCTCCCAAGAATAATAGACATATTATCATCTTCAGGCATTTCAAGCACAACAAAATCAGTTAATATCAAGCAATTGTGAGCCACCTGAATAGGTACATCCTCACATATACCCACAGGAATAGTGGTAGATTTATCAGCCATTTGCAAAGATATATCGGTTGGTATCAATTTTTCAAGCTGAAGCCTCTTGTAGAGAGAGAAAGGCATAACACTAACTCTAGCTCCCAAATCACACAAAGCAGTTCTAACATAACTGTTCTTAATAGAGCAAGGGA
Source organism: Avena insularis (assembly GCA_023614405.1). NCBI lineage: Eukaryota > Viridiplantae > Streptophyta > Magnoliopsida > Poales > Poaceae > Avena > Avena insularis. The sequence continues at coordinate 421,003,590 of CM042686.1, read as the reverse complement.
TAGTTGGAATCCCTGGGTCTCCAAGTTTCTTAGGAACCTTACCATTGAAAGAATAATTAGCAAGCAAAGTAGAGTTTTCTTCATTAGGGATCTTCCTTTTATTCGAGACAATGTCCTTCATATACTTTGCGTAAGGAGGCAACTTAATAGCATCAGTCAAAGGAATTTGCAAGAATAAAGGCTTCATCCACTCACAAAACTTATTATAGTGTTCATCTTCCTTTGACTTGTGTTTCTTATCGGGGAAAGGCATAGGTTTTTGGACCCAAGGTTCTCTTTCACTACCATGTTTCTTAGCAATAAAATCTTCTTTGGTGTATTTAGTATTCTTAGTGTGGTTTTCAGGTTCTTCTTCAACTTTTTCTTCATTAGGAACAACATTTTCTTCTTTACCACTTTCAGTTTCAGCATCAGAGATAGATATACTATTAGGACCTATAGCAGGTTCAGAGGGTTCTACAACAGTTTTATGTTTCTTTTTCCTTTTCTTACGAGTAGAACCACTATTTTCAGCCTGTAGAGACTCCTGCTCAATTCTTTTGGGATGCCCCTCAGGATATAAAGGATCCTGGGTAGCAGCACCACTTCTAGTTCTAATTTCATAAGCATGTTTTTCTTTAGCAGCATTAACTAGCAAGTCTTTTTGCACTTTAACGAGTTGATCTATTTGAGTTTGAAACATTTGAAAGTGTTTAACAATCATTTTAACATCATTAGAGGTTCTTTCCACAATATCTTTCAACTCAACAATAGCTCTAGTGTTTTCCATTGGATGATTTTGCACCCTTTTATTAAAGTTATCTTGCTTAACAATAAAGATATCAAATTCTTCTAAGCATTGATCAGGAGGTTTAGAGTAAGGGATATCACCTCCATCAAAGTGTTGGAGAGAGTGTACCTCAATAGTGGATGAGTAGGGAATAGGCTTACATAATTCTTCTATAGGAGGTAAATTCTTGACATCTGCAGCTTTAATTCCCTTCTCCTTAAGACATTTCTTAGCTTCCTTCATCACTTCATCATTTAATTCAATAACTCCCCTCTTCTTTGGCGTTGGAATAGGCACAGGAATAGATGGTTCAGGTACAATTACTTCAGGAATAACTTGTTTAGGAGGAGTCCAATCTTCATAATTCTTACTTATTTAGCCATTAATTCCTCAGCTTCCTTGGGAGTCCTATTCCTGAAAACACAATCAACACAACTATCTAGGTATGTCCTAGATTCTTTGGTTAGTCCATTATAAAATATATCAAGTAGTTCATTCTTAGGTAATGGACTTCCAGCCTGTGCATGAATCAAAGCACAAAACCTTGCCCAAGATTCGGGCAATACCTCTTTTTCTCCATGTTTAAAATCAAAAAGTTCCTGCAAAACAGCATGTCTAGCACTAGGAGGAAAATATTTCTGTAGGAATGTATTAAACAAGCACTCAGGGCTATCAATAGATCCAGGAGGTAAATTACCAAACCAAGTTTTAGCTTCTCCTTTCAGTGAATAAGGGAAAATCTTAGCAACAAAGTAAGTACGCATTTTAATATCATCAGAAAACAAGCCACTCATGGTAGAAAGTTCATTCATATGTGCTACCGCACTTTCATTCTTAGTCCCACAAAAGGTTCTTTCTCAACAATAGCTATGTAGGATAGATCGAGAGAGAAATCATAATCTTCATCTATAATGTTTATGGGAGAAGCAGCAAACTTAGCAGCAGGAGATAATTTGGGTCTAATAGTACGCCTCTCAAGGAGATTCTTAGCAGCGCTCCTATCATGGGTGTTCCTACATTCTTCAATAAACTCATCAGTCATCTCAACATAATCTTCTTCAGCATCATAATTCTCAGGTGAGCTAATAGGTGTGGCAGTGTCTTCATTAGGAGTTTCGGTATTTCCAACTATAGTTCTAGCAATCGTAGCATCTAGGAAAGGACCTAATGAACCATTCTTATCAAGCACAGTAGAAGCAGCATCATAAGCATCAGAAGTTTCAGATTCAGCAGTAGTAGCAATGTGTGTAGCATGTGTATGTGGTGGTGTAAGGAACTTACTCAGAACAGACGGTGAATCAAGAGCAGTAGAGGTGTTCATAACCGTACCTCTTCTTGTAGTGGATGGTAAAATAGGAACCTTGCCATCACGAGACTAACCCATGATGGATGGAAAGCAGCGAACAATAGAGAATCCAAGTGAACTTGATAAATAAAGCTATACTCCCCGACAACGGTGCCAGAAAATAGTCTTGATGACCCACAAGTATAGGGGCTGTATTGCAGTATTTTTGAGGGAAGTGAAACCCAATTTATTGATTCGACACAAGGGGAGCCAAAGAATATTTATTAGCCTTAACAACTGAGTTGTCAATTCAGCTGCACCTGGAAACAATCTTGCTCACAGCAGTTTATCAGTAGCAACAGTTTTGTAGTAGGAATAGTAAAGTAACAAAGAGTAAAGCAAAGACAAGTAGTAACAAAAGCGATAACAAAGGGATTCGAAAAGGTAGGCATAGGGATGGATGGACGGGAGTTGCATGGACAAGACAATTCACATAGCAATCAGAACATAGGGCAATTGCAGATAAATAAGATAAAGCATCCAAGTACTAGACAATCCTAGGCATGTGTTCCATATATAGTCATACGTGCTCGCAATGAGAACTTGCACAACATCTTTTGTTCTGCCAGCCCGTTTGCAGCGGTGCCTCAAGGGAACTACTGGCAGTTAAGGTGCTCCTTTTAATAGAGCACCGGAGCAAAGCATTAACATTCCGTGAACACATGTGATCCTCACATCAAAGCCATTCCTTCCGGCCACCCGATTTACATACTTCAGGACCATAGGTTCCGGACAACGACGTGTGTATACAACTTGTAGATAAGACCAAGAACAATACTATCATAATGAATCAATAACATGTTCAGATCTGAAATCATGGCACTCGGGCCCTAGTGACAAACATTAAGCACAACAAGTCGCAAAAAAGTCATAAAGCACTAATAAAAGATACTAGGCACCATGCCCTAACAATCTGATGCCATTACATGAACGATCTCATCCAATCCCTACCATCCCCATAGCCTACAGCGGGGGATTACTCACTCATAGATGGGAGAAACATGGATGGTCGATGGAGAAGCGATGGTGATGATGATGGCGATAATCTCCTCCAATTCCCCGTCCCGGCAGGGTGCCAAAACAGAGTTTCTGGTGCTGTTTCGTGGAATCTGGTGGTGGCGGCGGCGAAGCGGAACTCCTTCTGGAAAAATGTCGAACCCCCCCCCATGTTTTTAGGTCAGAAGGCTCCTTATAGGAGAAGAGAGAGGCCGAGGGGGTGCCTGGGGGGCCCACACCACCCCCTGGCGTGGCCTGGCCTAGCCGCCAAGAGGGGTGGTGTGGCCACCCAGTGGCTCTTCTCCGTCTCGTATTCTGCTCTGAGTCTTCGGGTGAAATAGGATTTTTGGCATATTTTCCGGGATTTTTCCTGATAGTTGATTTTTTGCACAAAAAGTAGACACCAAGGCAATTCTGCTGAAAACAGCGTCAGTTTGCATTAGTTGCATCCAAATCACACAAGTATAGAGGAGAAACAATAGCAAAAGTGTTCGAGAAAGTAGATACGTTTTGGACGTATCAATCGTCTAGCTTGATCTTTGGCTTGCAGAATCTTGAAGGGTTCCTGAAACTTTAAAACAAAAGAGACGATCCGGGTCTTAAGAATAAGTCAGACCTATCAACACGTTACTCATATTTTCTAGCTTGATATTCAAACTAAGCCAGAACTTGGTCTCTGACTTCACCTGACACTGGTCATGGTCAAGTCACGTCATCTGACAAACATCCTGTCAGCACGACCGTTGGTGGGTCCGCCGTTCGCAGAACCGAGACGCTGTTTCAATGCAAACGCGTAGATCGAGGCGACGTAATCATCACGTGGGACCTTCCCAGTTCCTTCCACGATGCGTGGCGTTCACACAGTGCTGTTTGCACGAATCTTGGTGCGGTTAGGTGGTTATAAGGGGTGAGGATTTCCTTTTCCTCCTCTTCACCTATTCCCTTGCTGTTCCTTCTCCTCCTCTTCTTCCTCGCGCATAGAACTCTTGTGCCTCCCAGATTCCCAGCGCCGCCCATCCAAGGTCACCGGCTCACCGGAGAAATGACTTCCTCTTCATCGTCTGGCTTGGATGGCTTCATAGCGGCGGCGGAGAAAGAAAGTAACCGGGGGGTTTGGATCTCGTGTCTCCTCGACAACGAGAAGCTCCACGGCGTGGAGAATGAAGGGCTCCTCCGTGCCGGCGACTGGCGGAGTGGTTTTGGCAAAACCGTTCCCAACCCGCACGCCGACGAGCGGGTACACTTCAGCACCCACCTTGATAGAGGTTTGTCTTTCCCTCCCTCGGAATTCTTTTCCGAGGTGATTGATCACTACGGTGTCCAGCTTCACCATCTTCCTCCCAACTCCATCTTAGAGATTATCTCTTATGCAGTGTTGTGTGAGGGATTCCTCGGCATTAGGCTGAGTCTCACTTTATTTCGGTACTACTTTCATGTCCGGAGAAACTCTATTAGTGCCGATAATCCTTATATTAACGACACTATTAGCCTTTTAGTTAGACACGAGCGGGTTTATCCTCGCATTTTAGCTAGTGAGTCGGTCAAACAATGGTCGGCCACCTTCTTTTACCATAAGGATATTCCTACTCTCGGCAAAGTTATTGCTTTGCCGGCTTTCATCGACGGAGCCGCCACGACCCTTCCATCTTGGGACGAGGCTCCTCCGGTTCTCAGTGATGATCTGATCCTCGCTAAGAGGTGGATTGAATACCTGATGAAGCACAAGGGCCTGAAAGGGTCCGACTTAGTCCAGTGCTGGGTGGCACACCGGATCCAGCCCCTCCAGTACCACGGCGACCGACTGATGCATTCCATCACGGCGTCAAAAAATGACTCCCTCCGCATCAGTCCCAAGGCTTTAAAGCCACATGATTACATAAGCCAGATCAAATGGCTGATGAAGGAGCGGATCGAGAGGAAAACTCCAGACCTGTCTCTATACATGCACACCGCGGAAGACCCTATAGTTCCGGTAAGCTTTAACAATAAACCCTTTTTATGTGTTTCACCTTTTAAGTTATTTTGCAATGCTGGGATATTTTCTTCTTTTCAGCTTGACGACCTCCCCGAGTTGGAGCTTGCTCCTATCGAGGGGTATCCTCTGGAGTTTTCTCAGGAGGAGGAACTGGTCCCACTGTCGGACGTTGTGCCTAGGAAGCGCAAAGCTCCGACAGTGGCTGTTGGCACAAAGGAGGTGCTAGTTGTGAAGAGGTAACTTTCAACACAACTTCTGCCTTTGTACTTTACTCGTAGTTTCTTCTGAGATGTAATGTTTTCCATTATTTTACATTTCCAGAGCTAAGCAGCTCATCAAGGGCAAGGGGAAGGGAACTTCTTCGAAGCCCTTGCGGCAGACGAAGCTGACTATGGCTTCTCCTGCCGCGGCTCCTCCGACTCCTGCCCCTCAACCTTCTGCAACACCGGTGATCACTCCATCGCCGGTTGTCGCAGAAGATCCGGCTCCTTCAACGGGGCCAGCGACCCTTGAGTCACAGACTGACGCCACCATGGGTGGCTCAGGTTTAGATAAGGGTGAACCCTTTTTGGATAATGATCCCTCGGTAGAGACCTTCGCCGAAAACCTCCTGAACAATACGGGACTTGCCAAATTTGGCTTGTCTCGGAAATCTGAGGAGGAGATCCTGTGGCTGGCCCGGCAATGCCTGGAGAGCCGTAATCTCTCTGCCGAAGAAGAAGCACAAAAGGCGGAGGACATCAAGTACTCCGACCTTCTTGAACAAGTCCGCCTTCGCGACGAGGGACTAAGAGGTGGTGTGCTTCCAGCACCTCCGGTTATTCCACTCACTCTCGCCGAGAAGGTTACCACCGAGGTGAACATGTGCTTGAGCAAACTCACACATGAACATCATGTAAGTTGGAATTCCAACTCATGTTTTTATTTATTGTATTTTATATCATATCCTCTAGCCCCCAAGCATGAAGTAGGATATATAATGCGGGTTTATGCTTCCTTAGGATGCCAAAGAACGAACTACTGTAGCCCCCAAGGCTCGTGCTGATATTAGTAACAATATTAGCCCGAGTCTTCAGTAGACTTCTGACTCTGGGTATTCTGACTTACAGAAAGTTAATCCATATAACCAGGAATTGTTGAAGAATGTCTGCAACAAGCAGAGAGAGATCAGAGCTCTCCAACTTGAAAATGCTGAGCTGAAGGTTTCCAAGGATGAGGCCGAAGGTAAACATTCCGAGACTCAAAACTTTGTCTTGATTTTCATAGTCGAATATTTTTTACTAAATTGTTGTTCTTTTGTCTTACAGGACTGGTAAAATAGTCCTGTGCTATGATCAAAGAGGCCGAGAACCTCAAAACCCTGGTGGTGGAGAATAAAGAACTTCGCCAAGAGCTAGATAAGCTCAAGGCAGATCATGAGAAGAGCATCGCTCAAATTCTCGAATCCACCTCCATGGCCACCGATGGACGTGATCGTAAGATTGCGCTTCAAGATCAGAGAATCTCGGATCTCAACTATGAGCTTTGCAGAGAGAAGGACCTTTCCGAGGCACTCCGGTCTGAACTCCGGAGTCTTAAAGAAGAGAAGACCAAAGTGGATGATGTCGTCTTCGGTATATTTCCATCTTTCCGACTTGTCTACATTCTTCGACTCTGTCGATGTCAGATTTACTTAACCATTTTGTGTTATATACATAGGTCCTTTTAACTTTACAAACTCTGCTTCCACCGAGCCTCGCACCCACCGACTTACCCAAGTCGACGATTTGCTTCATGACTTCCACCAATCCATCGAGGACATTGGCGAAGCTCTCAGGATTCCGGACATGCATAGCATGTCCGACTTTCAGGTGCGAGATAAGGCGAAGGAGATGCCGCAACTCGTCTAGGACTAGAACATGTCCTACGCACGATCAGCAGCGCAGAACACCCTCACCATGGTCATGAGCCACCATGGAAGCATGGAAATATGGCAAGTGACCAGAGGGTACTGTACTATGGATGAAGACGGAGAGGAGCAAAACATCAAGGCCATCATGGACTCCTACGCCGGATATGGGTGTCGCGTAGCTAACTTAACCATCTACGACACTCCCTTCTTCACCCGCGTGGACACACCGCCTCCGCCTCCAGAAGAAGCAGCCGAAGTTTTTGAGGATGGACTAACCATATCTGATTTGGACATCTCGGATCGCTACCACGGTGCGACTGATGTGTCTAGCGATCCGGTAGCTCCTACCTCCTCTCCTGCATCATAGATTACCAGAAACAAATGTATTATTCTGAGAAACATTATGGGTCTGTAAATATGCAGTACTATACTTTTGCTAGTGCTAAGATTTTATCTATTCAGCACTTTTGGCTTTTTAAATTTTGTGTGCCTAAAATGTTTACATAAGCACTTGTACTTTTTTTGTCTATACTTATCGTTTATCTGGCTTTCCGCCTTGTACCTTTCGTGAGCTGGCCAAACCTTTAGCACGGAAACTTTGCCGAGCAACGAAGCTCAATTGCTAAACCAGTTTAAACTCGGAAACAAAGCCAGCTTCCAGTACCAACAATTCACTACTCGGAAAATGCCCGCATCCGGCAATCAGAGAAATAACCAAAGTATAGACTATGAAATTTAGAGTTATACCCGAAGGTAGCATTTTTAGAATCGGAAATCTAAACTAGAACAAACATGAGCATAAAGTACTTTCATGTATTCTGGGATTTTCGACTGTGACATGATCATTCGAAAATAAGATGGCAAAAACTGCTCAAAAAAACTTGAGGCAACGAAAAGTTTTATTTCTCACAGAACATGTACACATATATGATTACAATGAAGGATAAACTAAGAATAGAAGGGACATAGCTGAGAAATATTCCATGGTCTGTCTAATTCTTCCGAATTTGTACGGCCTCCAGCTCTCTTTCTCTTCTTAGTAGCAGGTCTTTCTTTGACTGGCCTCATATTAGTTAAGTAGTACGAACCATTGTGTAATACTCGACTAACCAGGAAGGGCCCTTCCCATACTGGGGAAAGTTTGTGCTTTCTTTTTTGCACAAGCCGTAGAACCAAACCACCCTTATTGAAAGACCGGTTTCTGACTCTCTAGCTATGATACTTGCGTAACTTCTGCTGATAGGCTGTTGATCTCATTTCAGCAATGACGTGAACTTCTTCGACTAAGTCGAGATCATTTTGTCGAGAAATCTCGGCATCTTCTTCGATATACGTGGCCACTCTAGGAGAAGTATGAAACAAATCACTAGGAAGAACTGCTTCTGCACCATAGACCAAGAAGAAAGGTGTGTATCCGGTTGACCTGTTCGGAGTTGTTCGTAAACTCCATATTACAGAGGGTAATTCCTCCGCCAAAGCCCCGGCGGCACGTCATAGTGGTGCTTCGAGTCTCGATTTTAGGCTTTGCAGGATTAAACCATTTGCTCTTTCCACTTGTCCATTAGCTTGTGGATGTGCGACTGACGCAATGTCAAGCCAGATATTTTGTTCATTGCAGAATTTGTCCAGTTCTCCCATAGAGAAATTACTCCCGTTGTCCATGATAATACTATGCGGATAACCATACCGGATTATAACATCCTCGACAAATCTTTTGGATATTGCTCCATCACAACTAGTGATGGGTTTAGCCTCAATCCATTTGGTGAACTTATCCACCATCACTAAGAGGTGAGTAAATCCACTTGGAGCCCGTTTAAACGGTCCTACCATATCAAACCCCCAGACCACAAAAGGCCATGTTATAGGTATTGTTCGCAGCTGATCAGCCGGAACATGAGCTTGTTTGGCATATTTTGGCAGCCCTTGCACGTCTTGACCAGCCGTTCGGCATCTGCCTTGGCTGTAAGCCAGAAAAAACCGTGTCTGAAAGCTTTTGCCACTAAAGATTTGGCTGCAGCATGGTGACCACACTCGCCCTCGTGGATTTCTCTTAAGATTTCCACTCCTTCTTCCGGAGATACGCAGCACTGAAAAACCCCAGACACACTCCACTTATAGAGCTCACCTTTAACTATAGTGTAGGTTTTTGCTCGTCGGACGATCTGCCGTCTCAGAACTTCGTCTTCGAGTAATTTTCCATCTACCAAATAATCAAGGTAGGGTTGAGTCCAGCTGGGAATTACAGCCAAAACTGCTATCAAAGGTGAGTCGGATTTGGTCGGATATTCCTCGTGTACTCCCTTTATTGAGGGAACTTTGAGGTGCTCCAAAAAAGCGCCATCCGGGACCTCTTTCCCTGCAGAGCCTATCCGAGATAATGCATCTGCTTCCTCATTTTCTGCTCGAGGGATGTGTTGAACCTCAAACCCTTCGAACGATTTAGATAAATCATCCACGACAACTTTATATGCTGCCATGTGTTTATTTGCATTACAAATATCTGACACTTGCTGAGCAACAAGATCCGAATCTTCGTAACACATCAAACGTCGGATGCCGATATCCTTAGCAATCCGGATTCCATGTAGCAGAGATTCATACCCGGCAATATTATTTGTCGCTGTGAAGTGGATCTGTAACACGTATAGAAGTTTATCTCCTTGGGGTGATTTGAGAACCACGCCAGCCCCTGAGCCCCCGCGAGCCTTAGACCCATCAAAATATAGGGTCCAATATTCCGACTCAGGGAGGGTCGTATTGTCCTTCGTCTCTGTCCAATCAGCAACAAAGTCGGCAAGGATTTGGGATTTGATTGCTGTCTGAGGTTTATACTCAATATCGAAAGCTGAAAGCTCTATGCCCCATTTGGCGACGCGTACTGTGGCGTAACTATTGTTGATTATATCTCTCATGGGAGCTGTGCTCACCACGGTAATTGGATTCTCCTGGAAATAGTGTCGTATCTTACGAGATGCTAGGAAAACACCGTAAGCCAGCTTTTGATAGTGTGGATACCGCTGTTTTGATTCTGTTAAGACCTCGCTAACAAAATAAGTCGGATGCTGCACCAAGTGTTCCTGATTTTCCTCCGGACTCTCTACTACCATGACGATACTGACGACTTTGTTTGTCGCAGCAAGATAAAGCAACATTGTTTCCTGTGGTTCTGGTGCATCAAGGATAGGAGCAGATGAGAGTACTTTCTTCAGGTCTTGTAGTGCAGCTTTAGCTTCGTCGGTCCATACAAAATCCTTGGTCTTTTTCAGGAGTTTGTATAATGGTGCGGCTCTTTCACCAAGCCGGCTTACAAACCGACTGACTGTTGCGATGCAACCAGTTAGTCTTTGTACGTCCTTCAGGCGACTTGGCCTAGAAATATTGAGTATAACCTTGATTTTGTCTGGGTTCACCTCTATGCCTCTTTGAGACACGATGAAACCTAACAGTTTTCCGGCTGGAATTCCAAAGAAGCATTTCTTCGGGTTAAGCATGATGTTGTATTTTCGTAGATTGGCAAACGTTTCCTCCAAGTCGGAAATCAGTGTTTCCTTCTTTTTGGACATTACCGCAATATCATCCACATATGCATGTACATTGTGTCCGATTTGATCGTGGAGGCAATGTTGCATTGTGCGTTGGTACGTAGCTCCTGCGTTCTTCAGCGCAAAAGGCATTGTAACAAAACAGAAGGTTCCGAAGGGGGTTATGAATGAAGTTTTGACTTTTTCAGATTCCTTCATCCGGATTTGGTGATAACCGGAATATGCGTCGAGAAAATAGAGGAGTTCCGAGCCTGCCGTAGAATCGATAACTTGATCAATCCTAGGCAGAGCGAACAGATCTTTGGGGCAAGCCTTGTTCAAGGCAGTATAATCAACACACATCCTTAAATCAGTGGTGTCCTTTTTAGGGACCATTACAGGATTGGCCGACCACTCAGTGTGGATGACTTCTTCTATGAATCCGGCTAACTCGAGACGTGCTAGTTCCTTAGCTATTGCCTTACGCTTTTCATCGCCGAAACGTCGTAAGGACTGTTTGACGGGTTTAGTGTTCGGGTTTACATTTAAAGAGTGCTCAGCAAGTTCCCTTGGTACTCCGGTCATGTCAGATGGCTGCCATGCAAAGATATCTTGATTTGCTTTGAGGAACTTAACGAGCGTGCTTTCCTATGCTCTACCTAGGCCTACGCCTATCTGGGTCACCTTGGAGGGGTCATCATCCTTCAACGGCGTCGTCTTTGTCTCTTCTGATGCCTTGAACTCCGGATTCAGCTTTGTCACCTCCTTCTTCGTTGCGGGCATCTCAGACGGATCTATGCTCTTCTTGATTTCCTGGTACTCCTGGGCGTGCAGCACGGCTTCAGCAAAGGCGGCATTTCCATCCTCGCACTCTCGCTCTTTCTTTGGGTCTCCCCTGATGGTGATTACACCGTTGGGACCTGGAATTTTCATCATATTGTAAATGTAACACGGACGAGCCATAAGAGCCCAGTAAGCCGGACGTCCGAATATAGCGTGGTATGCGCTCTTGAATGGGACCACTTCGAAGGAAAGTGCCTCCGTCCAATAGTTCTTTGGAGTCCCAAAGGTAACATCCAAAGTGATCTCTCTCAGGGAATTTGCTTATCTTCCTGGGACAACTCCGTGAAAAATCACAGAGTTGTGATTCAGCTGGATCTTTGAAATCTTCATCCGGCGTAGCGTTTCGACATACAGAATATTAATACTGCTGCCACCGTCCATGAGAGTTTTGGAGAAACCATAACTATCTATAAGTGGATTGACGATTAAGGCGTATTTTCCTGGCATGTGTAGCTTAGGCGGATGATCAGCACGGTCAAATGTGATTGCCACTTCCGACCAGTCCAAGAATTGAGGGACAACCAGAACTGTTCATTGAGCTCATGTAGAACTGCTTTCTTGACCTTTGCTGGTTGAGATCTGAGGAAGGTGACATAAGTGTCTTTCTTGGTCGAATTTTTTTCTTCCCTTCCGGCTTGGGATTTGAAGCATCAGCTTCCTCCATGTCGGAATCTTCCTTGGTCTCCTTATCTTTTTCGGGATTCTTCTTTCCCTTCTTCCGCTTAGCTTTATAGCTAGTGGTATCATCTCTCTTAATGTCGTCGTTGAAATGACACTCGGCATTTGTGTGGGACGAGCCCCCATTGGCGTCCAGGTGATGCACACATGGGTTATTGGCAATGTCGGCCCAAGAGTAGGTTTTGCCTAGTTGCTGATCTCCTCTACCTTGAACTCTCAAAGTCCCACGACCGCGTCCGTGGCCACCACCATGTCCGCGGCCACCGCCACGTCCTGCTCGTCCTCTAGACCCGAAAGTAGCAGTGACCACTGCCGTTTCCGCGTTGGGTTTTTCTTCTGAGGTGTTCTTGCACTTCTGAACTTGTTGCTTTGGTTGTTTTGCCGACTGTGGCATAGCTAGGGAGTTGAGTAATCCCTCTGCGTCATCGTCAGCATCTGCATACTTGCTCGCTGTTTCTATCATCTCTCCCAAATCAGTGACTTTGTCGCACTTCAAGCGATGACGTAGTAAACCAATTGGGAGACCTGCAATGAAAGCTTCAATCGTAGTTTGGTCATTTACTCCTTCACATAAGTTCTTTGTGTCGATCCATCGTCCGAGATAGTCCCGGCAAGTTTCTCCGGCTTTCTGGGTGCAACGCTGTAGGTCTCCGATCGTTCAGGGCCTCCGGTATGTGCCTTCGAAATTCCGAAAGAACGCACTTTGCATGTCATACCAGTTATGGATGGTGTTCTCCGGAAGTTCATTGAGCCATGATCTTGCCGTCTTCCGCAACATGAGTGGGAGATATCGGGTTGCGACCAGGCTGTTTCCGCCTTTGGCGATCCAGCAGACTTGGAAGAAATCCTATAGCCAGGTGTCTGGCCGAGCAATGCCGTCGTAGGCTTAGATATGTCTTGAGATATCAAATCCTTCCGGGAATTTTGTAGCTCTTATGCATGGTCTGAAGCATTTTGGGCCACATATATATCATCATTTTCATAGCGTCGCACCTCTATATTGGAGTTGATCCTGTGCCTTGCGTCATTTGGGGATAGAGATCGTCCTGAGTGTCGGCTATGACTGTGGTGCCTTGGAGCCGGACTTCGGCTTCTGCCACCACCTCCTCCACCACGACGTCCTCCTTGTCCTCCTTGGGAGCCGTTGTGATGGCTACTTGGTGGAGAGGGTGGAGCAGCTGGGTTATTTCCGGCTGATCGCCGGCCTCCATTTGGAGCGTCCTTATTCCGGTTTCGGGGAGGGTCTTCATTGTGACAAGCTCCCTGCCGGCTTGACTCGGCGCGGTGTCCGTCATTCCTTCGTCCATCATCCGGACGGCTTGTATGTCTAGGAGGTGGCATTCTTTGTCGGTCCTCCTCCCGACGTTTCTCTTTATCGTCATCCCTGTGGCCTTTCGACTGTCACCGGGGCGGGTTTCTCGGATTCAGTGCAGCGATTGCCTCTTGCTCTGCGACTAGGTTAACATTACGCAGTCACGGGCAGCTTTGTGGTGCTGTCCCGAAGATCCGGTTCTTGAGTAATTGTCTTCCCGACGGTCGGAACGATGATGCCGTTCCGGAACACGTCTGGGTCTTACGTCAGCCCATGCCGGATCTATACGACATTAGTCGGAATCGAAGACCAGTTTTTGACTTCCGAACATGGCGACCTTTTGCTGCTCTAGTCCCTTGTTGAGTAATTTGATACCCAACCAGATCTGCTCCGGGCCTGGATTAGCCGATAGGATTTCTCGGGCCGCAACGGTGTTCTGCACTAGTGTTGGATACACCCAATCTCCTTTGCTATCTTTCTGAGGCATCCCCATTTCTCCTGCGAAGAGGACTTTGTGAATCTGCGGGAATTGGTTGTCATTATCATGACGTTTCCTGGTCTTCTGATGTTGCCTGGAGTTGTATTTTTCCGCAGATGCCATGCATTTCTCCTCCTCCTCAATGTTTTTAGCTTCATCTAGGAGTACTTGACAACACGCTTCTAGGGCTTGGGCCCTTTCGTCCAATTCTTCAGTAGTGAGTTCTACAGCTGTAGGGATAGTTGTGGCTAATGCAGCATCGATGAGTTTACGCGCACCTTCAGTGATCATGTGTCCATCCATCGATTTTTCTTTTTTGGGCTCGTCTAGGATAAGTGCTCCATCCGAGTCTTCCTCATATTCCTCGGCAATTACCTCCTTTGCCAGAGGATCTTTTGCCGGGGTCTTGTTCTTCTTGTTCTTCCTCTTTGCCTTCTTGGCAGCGCCGGTAGCAAAGACGGCTTTGGGCCCGTTTCCCGGAGTCAAGCTCTGTTCGGTACTTTCAGCCATTTGGTTCTCAGGATCGTCTCCGAGATCCATGTTGTCCTGCTCTTTGGGAGAGTTTTCTCCGGATCCTTCGTCCATGTCTTCTCCTTCTGCTGCAGCTGTGGAGTTGAGCTCCTCGTCATATTCCGCGGAGAACTTACGGAAATCTGCCGATGTCATGGAATCATCCGAGGACGCCGGTAGATCGACGCTTGTTCTGATAGCCTCCAATACAGAGTCAGTATTGTCTCCAGCATCGGCGGAGCCGGATCCGGATCCCACATATCCGACAAAGTGCGACACGTGCCTCCTGAGATAGTTGCGGCTTTCGCGATCGGCCTCCTCGAAACACCTGATGGTCTCGAAAATGTCATCTATGCTTGCATCTTGCATCATCATGCGTCACAGCATGTACCTCAGGAAAGGCCTGTCCGTCCTGGCGTCGTCAGAGCCGGAACTGTCGTTGTTGTTGTTGTTGTTGTTGTTGTGTTCCTCCTGGATGTCGACCTCGGCGTGTGGGTCGATCTAGGATTCAGTCTCTCCAGGGAGATCCACTCCAGATTCAACTTGGTTTGCCGGGTCTACTTCAGGCTCGGATTTCTCCACTATCTCCGCAACTGGTGCGGGCTGGGTGGGATTAGGGTTTTCTGAGTTGTGGAACTCTACCGCCTCCACGGACAAAGGGGACCCAGAAAATTCTTCTGCCTCTATCATCATCGCTGGGGTGGGTGGGACAGGTTCAGCAAAACTGATGTAAACATCGATCTCGCCAAAAGACATGATGGTGTAGGCAGTCACAACCTCCCTAGCCGGAATCCAGGTCTCGTCAAGAACGATGATAGGGACGTCGCTGGTGTAGAGGATGCGACCGAGGGTGATAGTCTCGCCAATTCCGATTGTTGCAGATTTTCCGCTCGGAACGCAGATCCGAAGCTCACTTGCCCCCACGGTGGGCACCAACTGTCGTCGGATTGATGAGAAGTACACCATAAGGGGGTCCTCGAGGCGTGCGGAAGAGAGGGGTGTGAGACGTATGATATTCCGGGACAGTGAGCACACAAGTTTACCCAGATTCGAATCCGCCGGCTTTGGACGGATCCTACTCCTGCTAGTAATCCAGTAATACGGCAGAGCTAGAATATGGGTTACAAGGGTTCGCCTGGGCGAGTTGAGATTGTAGACTATTGAGGGCACCCTAAAGGCTCTCCCTACGACGGCTTATATAGATATCCGCCCTAGGGTTTACAGGAGAGATCTATCCGGCTATGACTAAGAGTCGGTTACAGAGTACATCTTGAACTACAAGTAACACTATGGGCCTATGACGGTAAGTCTTTTGGGCCTTTCCGTAGCCGGACTGGACTCCGTCTCTTCTCTCTGACTGGGCCGCCCGTGAAGCAAAGCTCTAACCTGAAGTGGGCCACCCTGGTCAGCGAGTAACATTGAGGATACCCGGAAAGTATATCCCCAACAGGTCCTGCCGTATAGTTGGTCGTTAAACTTACTGTACCTTGGAAAAGAATTTTGACGAAGGCATCGATATCTATACGGCCAGAACTATACGGCGAGAATTTTTATTCCTGCCGTATAGTTGATCGTTAAACCTTTAGTACCTAGAAAAGAATTTTGACAAAGGCATCGATAACTATACGGCCGGAACTATACGACTAGAATTTTTATCCCCACCGTATAGTTGTTTGTTAAACCTTCTATACCTAAGAAAGAAAATTTATCGATGGCAAAGATATCTATACGGACAAACTATACGGCGGAATTTTTTTATTCCCGTCATATAGTTGGTCGTTAAACCTTCAGTAGACATAAAAAAAATTCTATTTCTTTGAACAAAATTTCTTATCCTGAAACTTAGCGAAACACCTTGTTTTGATAGTAAAATAAAAACTTTAATTTTCGACCAACAACAACATGTATAAAACGGGATTTAAGTACAACCGAGTTATGCACCACATAGTAACAATAAATTCTACCTTTTGAAAACTACAACAAGATAACTCTCATAGCAAATCATGCAAAGAATAAAAATGCCAATGCAACATGAATGCATCAAGACTCAAGACACAAAACTAAGAAAGACACCTAATGACTTCTAGGTTGCCTTCCAGTAAGTGCTTTCTTATAACCAAGTAGCTAGGCTTTTCTCCATTATTATCTCAATAGATAGGAGCTAGAGAATTATTTATTCTTACCTCCAAAAGAGGTTTGGAGCACTTACTATTATAGCCTGGTCGAAGTCTCACCCGCTTATGGTGCATCAGAGTCCTGTAGATAAATGTGTTATTTCTCACAAATGATGATTGATGCGCCATGTGTGGTGAGCATACCTCCCTAGATAGCTTCAACAAAAGGATTAGATATTTACATATAAATTCAAACATTTTACCTTTAATAGCATCATCAGGATACAATTCATAGTAGTCTTCTTGGGCTATACTATCATGAGGGAACACTTCATAATACTCATCTTTAGCAGCAGGGAAAAATTCAAAAGCGTCTCTATTCTCTAGTTCATCAGTTCTAGAGTTATCAATCCACTCACAAAAATAAGCATCATCAACAAATATTTCATCAAAGATGTGCTCTCCCGAAACCTGCTCATTAATACTATAAGGATTTATCTCCAGTTCATAATTATTATTGTTCTCTAAATGAGTATCTAGGCATAAAGCCTCCGCAGATAAATTATCTTCAGTTTCAACACAATAAGAATCATTACTAGAGACTAAGGCATCATAAAAAAACTTATTATTTTGTCTTCAACCTCACCTTTTTGGTGTTCCTCCTCATTATCCAGTGGTTCCTGCAAAATGTTAGTTTCATGAACTATTGTTTTACATAGCTCCTTACTCTTTATCACAAGTGCATTCTCACTAAAATGTTCTTACAATAATTGACAATATAATCCATAATATTATGATATCTTGCTAAATCCTCATTATTGCTACTTTTCATAATAATACCAATTTTCCTAAGCAGCTCATGAGACCCTTCATAAAATATGTATTCCAAGAGTTTTACATTATTACTGTTTATGTGAGTATTGGTTGATAAAAATTGTTTAAAGAGAGGAATGCATTCCTAAACATAAAGCTTGTTAGGCTTACCATTATATTGCCTTATCCCTTCGAATAAATTTGACAAATTACCAGAACAGTAATCCACATGCTCCTACATGTCCATTAGTTGCATATCCTCAAGGATTAGTGGTTCTTCTTCGTGTTCATCCTCTTCTTGGGAAGGAACTTCTTCCTTCTCCAATGAGATTTCCTGCAAACAAGTAACTTTGTGCGCTATGGGTTTTTTCCGTGCCTTACGCCTCATAATAAGTGTATTATCACTAAAATTTTCATGAGAATACCAAGAAATACGTTGCAGGATTTTATAAGCTGTTTTTATGAGAACACTATCTTCACTATTAATACGTGATATGACATGTATTATCTACTCATGGGCACCTTCAAAGATAATATACTCTAATACTTCACTAGTAACACCACCATTATTATAAGACACTGAAGATTGATTAAAGGTATCAGAGCATTAAAAACGAAAGTAGTACCCAACTTTCATATATTGAGAACATATTATTGGATCATCTATCGTATCCGAAGAAATTTACTTTTTAGCTTATTCCACTATTTGGGAATACATTTATCTTAGCGTCATATTGCTTACTTGTTCTTCAAAATACTCATCCTCCTCTTCCAATGAGGATTCCTGTCCCATGTTAATAGAATCACAATATTCATAGAAAGATTCATCTTCTATCCCCTCACCAAAGTCCCCAAAATCACTGTCTAGGTATGAATCCTCCTCAGAACAATCATCATAAGTTTGGGACTTATAGAAATCATTACTAGATAATGAGATATCGTTTGAATGCATACTATTTGTGTGTGAAATGTTATTTTCAGAAGTAGGAGATTCAAGTGGTTGATCAAGTTGCTCCTCTTCATTCTTACTAAGATAATTTGCGAGTAGCTTAGTGATAGTCTTACCTTCGGGCTTACCTTCCACTAGTTGAGAGGGTGCAACATCAATTGCCACCTCTTTATTAACAACATGTTCTGGTGGTTTAGGTGGAGGCTCTTTGAGTGGAGTTCCCTCCACATTATCTTTTGGAGAACCCTGCAAAAGGTTAGATTCTTCCATGGCAACTTTAATCCGCCCAATAATAAATTCATTATCATGGAAGTTATCTTGGCAATAGGAGAATATAGGGTGAACTTCTTTATAGATCATATCGAGTGTTTTACTTTCTACCTATATATCTCTTAAATGAAATAACAACTCTTTGCAACCAGTAAAAAGCACAAATTGTAATGTGTCCTCACCAGCAAGGCATTTAAACTCATCTCTATTATAGTCTGCTAGTTCGGTATCAAAATTATACTTACATTGATAATTGAGGTGATCTGGAGATCCGCAATAATCACAACATAATTGATAAGAGGCACATAGTGTGGATGAATACTTATCCACCCAAGTCAATCATTCATTTAATATGCCTTAATATCTCCCAAAGTCCTTCCCTTTGACTCCTCCATTATAGATTTCATCCGTTGGAAGGTAGTTATCTCGGAAGACATGTTTAGTAACAAATATTTTAGGGGTTTTTGGTTTGTAAACAAAAGCAAAAATACAAATGCAGCAAATAAATAAAGCTTAAAACAAAATCTAGCAAAACTAAAATAAATAAACGAAAGCTAAAAGACCTATAGCGCTTAGCTCCCCAGCAATAGCGCCAGGAAATAGCTTGATGATTGCAAGTGCACAGATCATTTGTAGCTAGTTTCAAAATAAAGATATTGATCCCACAGGGAGTAGGAGTCTGAAGTCTAATAACTCTTTGAACTAATACTAAAATAGTAATTCTAAATAACATTCTAAGTAACAAGATAAAATGCGAGTTTTGTGTAAAAGATATTTGGATTTTAAAATAAGAGAACAATAAGTAAACTAAAGCTGTAAGTAAATAAGAGCATGCAAGTATGATTACGAAAGTCTGCAAGATGATGGAAAGAGTTCTCAGGGAGTAGTGGATCCACCGCTAGTAATTAGAAAGAGTGATCAAAATTATTATAATGAATAAGACCATTTATGATATGTGTGGGAGGAGCTCCATATATGGACGAATAGGCAGCAACCACTTTACACATCATGCGTCATAACCACAGCAGACAACAATCGACACCAGTCGAATTACTACGCTATTAAGGGACTTTACCCGGTAGGATGTAACCCCTTGCATGGAAAATGTATCGTGAGTTCTACTCGGTTCCCAAGTTGATACGTAAGGAATGACAACAACTTTATAGTCACCGTAAGTTCTATCATCCCTCCGTCTACCAACAAGTAGTTCCCTCCATCTAGTCCTTAGTGAGGCAAATATTGAGTGGCGCACTTCACCCAACATCAAGATGAAGGAAATCTAACACAGACACATAATGAACAATATCACGTAATAATCTTTATCTCAATTCAATATCATACTAGGGTTTCTCCATCTCCCCAAGAACAAAGGAACCTACTCACACATGAAGGAAATCAACATCATGGATAGAATATGGATGAAGTATGATGATACAATTGAAGACAGGTGCAAATCCAAGATTCAATCTAGAATTACAACAAGTAACCAAAGGGGATCAGTGATGGAAACGTTGTTGATGAAGATGACGTTGTAGATCGATGTGGAGTCCTTCAAGATCCTAGTCCCTTCTCCTCTTATGTGATGGTGATGATGTAGATCTGATTGGAGGCGGCTATGGTGGTGGCATGGCGGTAGGGCTCCGCTGTGGTGGAGGATATGTCTTGGTGGCTCTCTCTTAGGTTCTCCCTCCTTTATATAGGCCTTGGGGGTGCCCTAGGTTCCCCCAATACCGTCATATGACTTAGGTAAGGTTCTGGAGCTCCTCTAGGGTGAAATCCCGTCGT
Source organism: Avena insularis (assembly GCA_023614405.1). Taxonomy (NCBI): domain Eukaryota; kingdom Viridiplantae; phylum Streptophyta; class Magnoliopsida; order Poales; family Poaceae; genus Avena; species Avena insularis. The sequence continues at coordinate 420,983,338 of CM042686.1, read as the reverse complement.
TTGTGACCTTTTTACCAACTATACGGCCAAACTATATGGTGGAAACTTTTAGTTCTGGCCGTATAGTTGGTCGTTGAACTTGCAGCTTTAGTATTTTGGTCGCTATTTCTTCATATGAACTCTGTTTTGGGTGTTCTTGAGCTCGTTGCGTTCGTCTCGTTGAGGGCTACAACTCCATAGTATTGGATATTTATTTTGAGAAGTTGGAAAAATTCACTTTTCCAACCTTTCAAATGGCTAAGTCTCGTCCCTACAGCTCCTCCATACTATGCTCTTTTTGTTCCTTTTTATCCATAATCTTCACCAACACCTACACACATGTCATAGACAAGGAAAGTGATAAAATTCTACCTAAACTACTAAATGTGCAAAGCTCATATGAAAGTAAATGAGAACTAGAAGTCATGCATATAAGGCATAGCTATAGCTGGAAGAAACATGATATAAGAGATAAATGGCACATTTTATATGGCTAAAAGAGCTGGTATTTCACAGCCATCAGCAGGCCCGCCATCGGAGGCATCCGCACTAGTGACTGGGGTGCCAGGGGCAACGGCCGCAGTGTTCCCACGGTTCATGCTGAGAGCCTCTGTCGTGGTGACTGGGACGCGGTCCCCACAAGTTCCGGAGATCATTCACAGCGACACTAGGCAGCTTCGTGGGCAGACAGTGTTCGTATTGCCTTCGGTGGACGCCATTGAGCTTCATCGCATGCTAGGTGCCGCGCTCTAGGTATGTCCAGTCCCCGAGGGTCTAGTCGATGAATTTCAGCGGCTAGACACTCAAGCTCTGATTGTACAGTCTTGAGTGTCGGGTCAGCGTGGTCGTGTATGACATCCTTGTGTTAGGGCTTGCAGGTTAATCAGAGGAATGGCGAGCCGCATTGGACCGAATGGACCACGAACTGCAAGCCGTGCAAGAGGCCAATCAGCGACTCCAAGTGACTGTAGGTCAGTTTCTATCTTGCGAAGTTTCTAGTTTTTACGATTATGTGTTGCTGACTTGGATTTCCGTGACCACAGATGATCATGCCGCCGCGCTTGCCAAGGCCCGCAAGGGTTATGTTCCTGCCACCGACCTTGACGTTGCGAAGGCCTCGGCAGCCGCAGCGGTGGAGAGGGCCAGCTTGCTAGCGAAGGAGCTGGAAGTGGCCAAGGTGGCAATGAATTCTTCCAAGGAGAGGGCGAAGGCCGCGGTCATGGCAGTAGAGGAGGAGCCTAAAGCCTCTGATTCCGTGATTATGGAGTTGCGAGGGAAGTTCTCCATGCTGGAGAAATCTGTCACCGAGAACTGCCGCAAGCTCCTTGGTAAGTCTTGCTTTCCCTTGTTTCTTGTCCTGCGAGTATCGTATTGTTTGACCTCGATCAGTCCCCGAGCGGGTCAGGCCACGAGGATTTCCTTCCGCTATAGATTGATTTTCTGACATTGTGCAGTTGTTATAGGTCAAGGAGACCCAGTTGTGCAGACCTTTGACGCCGAGCAGTGTGTGCAAGCGGTGGTGAACGCTGTGACCGCGTCAGCGATGTGCGTCAATGCCATCCTCCAAGGTATTTCCCCCACCGAAGTAATTCCCGGGGGATTGACCGAGTTGTGGTGATATATTGAAGAAGCGCTTGCAGTCGTCCAGTGGATGGCGCGGTATGCCTTCCGCCGTGGAGCCATGATACATTGCAAATGTATCTATAATTTTTGATGTTCCATGCTTGGTTTTATCTACTTTCTTGTGTTTTGTTCCAACTTTGGAGTACTTTTCATATGATTTCTTGGACTAACCTATTAACAAGATGCCACAGTGCCAGTTGCCTGTTTTCTGCTGTTTTTGGTTCCAGGAAGTCAGAAAATGAATATTCTCAGAATTGGACGGGACAAAAGCCAAAGTTACTATTTTCCCGAAAGACTCACGGAGCCAGAAGGAGAGTCGGAGAGGGGCCACAAGGTGGACACAACCCTCCTTGGCGCGGGCCAGCCCAGGCCGTGCCAGGGCATGGTGTGGGCCCCCTGGATGGCCACCGACCTTGCCTCCTTCGCCTATAAGAGCCTCCCGATACCAAAACCCTAGATCATCAATTAGAAATCCACGAAGGGGAGATTCGGGGGACAGAAAGTCTCTATTCCGGCACCCTCCCGGGACGGGGAAGTGCCCCCGGAACCATCTCCATCGATCTCCATCGCCATCTCCATCACCATTGCTAATTCCCATGATGAGGAGGACGTAGTTCTCTCTAGAGGCTAAGGATTCTACCGGTAGCTATGTGTTCATCTCTCTCTTTATGCGTGATCATATTGTGATCATGAGCTTGTAATATATAGATCTACCTTGCTACTCAAGTGCTTTAATAGATCTCTGCTCTCCCCTTGTGTGTGAAAGTGACAGCATGCACACCATGGTGGCACTTAGGCTAGAGATTACAAATACTTGTTATGAGTTATATTTGGAGTTGGATGTCTTTATGAAATTGTGGTGTTTGTTGGAACCATCTAGTGCTCAAGGTGACAGTGTGGGGTTTTCTAGATGGGAAAGGCTTACTTTGAGGTGTGCTGTTATAGCCCTACCATGGATTAGAGTCTCCAACCAAAGAGTAGTTAAGAGTAGTATCAGGAAGATAATATATCTATAAGAGAGTGTTCACTAGTCAAAGTATGATCCCTAGGCCTTGTTTCTAAGCATTGATACACCGTTTGCAACTAGATCTGTTACATGCTTGCTTGTTTCCATCTTTATTTCAGTTTGCCTTTAGTCTCTTCCACGCCATCAAAGTTATTTTCTATCACCGTTACCACTTGTATTTCACTATCTCTTCGCCGAACTAGTCCACCGATACACCTGACAAGTGTATTGGATGTGTTGGGGACACAAGAGACTTCTTGTATCTTGATTGCAGGGTTGCTTGAGAGGGAATACCTTTGACCACTTCCTCCCTGAGTTCGATAAACCTTGGGTGATCCACTTAAGGGAAACCTTGCTACTGTTCTACAAACCTCTGCACTTGGAGGCCCAACAACTGTCTACAAGAATAGAAGTGCGTAGACATCAAGCTATTTTCTCAGCCGCTGGGAAGGTAAGGTAAAAGGTACTCACATCCTCCGGTGTGAGTGCTCGAAGTTATTTCCTTTAGATTCTGCAATTTTGTCTTTTTGTTTCTTGTTTTTATTTTCACTAGTTAGGCTTAATGGAAAACAACAACAAAATTAGAGAGCTTTATAGTATTTATCTTGAGTTAGGACATGAAGTGTTTGAAGAGAAAATTAAAAAACCTATGGAACTTTATTTGCATGCTAATATTAATGTTGTTAGTATGAATTCTTTGAACACCATTATTGCTAATGCTATGGAAAAGTCTAAGCTTGGGGAAGATAGTTTTTATGAAAATGATCGTTTTAGTCCCCCAAGCATGGAGGAGAAAATATACTTTGATGATACTATACCTCCAATATATGATGATTACAATGCTGAATATGATATTTTTAGTCCACCTACTATTGAGGAGAAAATTAATTATGATTACAATATGCCTCCTATATTTGATGATTATGGTGATGAGAATAATAATGATAGCTATTTTGTTGAATTTGCTCCCACCACAATTAATAAGAATGACTATGCTTATATGGAGAGTATTAATTCTTTTATGATGTGGCTCATGATAAAAATGTTTTATGTGATAGTTATATTGTTAATTTTATTCATGTTGCTACTGAAAGTTATTATGAGAGAGGGAAACATGGTTTTATGCATCTCAATAATATTAAGTTTCCCCTCTTTATGTTGAAAGTTTTGAAGTTGCACTTGTTTTGCTTTCCTATGCTTGTTGCTTTGTGCTTTCATGACTTGTTTCTTTACAAGATTCCTATGCATAGGAAATGGGTTAGACTTAAATGTGTTTTGAATTTGCTTCTTGATGCTCTCTTTTACTTCAATTCATATTTCTTATGTGAGCATCTTCTCAAACTATCATGCCTAACTTAAAGGCATTAAAAAAAGTACTTATTGGGAGATAACCCAATAGTTTCAGATGAGTCTTGGAAGTTATTACCTCAGTAATAACCGCTCCTTATCCTTTTTATTTGCTTTTTGTGCCAAGAGTAACCTCTAATGAGAGAGAAGTAATGATTGGAAAAGATGCTGTCCCGAAACAGATTTCTGTGCTTCACCGTAAAAATTCGTGTAAAGTCTCTATACGTCCTTTTGAGGCGTGAATTTTTGTGGTTCTGCCCCAGGTTGTTATCTAACTTTCGTTAGTTCAACACTTTTTGATTTTAGCAACAGAAGGTCTTCGAAAAAATTCGTCTTTACCTGCTGGTCTGTTTTGACAGATTTCTGCCATTTTCTGCATTTGCTTCTTGTTGGTTCCTTTTTTAGTTCTTTTGGGGAATTGAGCTTTTTGAGGGAACTGCTACAGTAGCTAGTGTTCTAATGGAAGTTTATTTGGTGTTCGAACTGAACGTTAAGACTTATTATCTTGAGTGCACTAATGTTGCTAATAAAGATTGTGTGAAGTTTTGTATGAAGGAAAAAATTTCAGGTGTATGGAAGGAATGAGTAATGAGATGAAGGATGGACTAAATCTCAAGATTGGGGATGACATGCGTGTCACCCCAAGAAATATCCAAGAAGTACAAGCGTCAAAGCTTGGGGATGCCCAAGGCATCCCCTTCTTCATCAATAAAAACTCCAGGTTTCTTCCAAACGCTTCATTTTTATTGTTTCATGCACAGTTGTGTTGTTCTTGGAGCGTCTTGTTTTTCGTCTTGGTTTTGGTTTTTCGTTTGCTTGGTTTTCTTAGTTTTCTGAATAAATTGGTTGGACCCCCTCTTTCATACATTGGTTTGCAAATAGTTTGGTTTGGTTTGGAAAAGAGTAGGAAAGTTCGTGCTTATGTGGTAAAAAGAGCTTGTTTTTGACTGTGGCCTATGCTTTGTCATGCCATGCTTGATATTATTTTGGCTTTATGCTTAGTATTCTTTGCTGTAGCATGACTTGTTATAAACAATTGAGATTGCTTAATGTGCCTTGGATGAATCATGCATTGTTTTAGCATATTAAAGCATAGTATAGTGGTATTCTCCTTTGATGCTTTATTTGGGTTGACTTAGCGCATGCTCACACCATGTTATGACTATCTCAAGTCACCATAGCCTTTGTGATCCTTTAGTTTTCAACTTGTAGTATCACTTTATGCTTTGATCAATGATGTTTTGTCGCTCTACATGATTATGGCCATTATTGCTCTCCTAGTTTGTCGCTCCCAGTCTTTTGCTAGCCTCCACAACCAAGTATGAGTTCCACTCATGCATCCAACTCCCTAAACCAAGTTATTCCAAAGAGTCCACCATACCTACCTACTAGCTTATGCTATTCCAAGTATATTCATGCTTTTGTTTACCTTCCAAATTAAACTTGTTATGAGAAAACTAGTGATTAAAGCTCTCACGAACTTGATGGCACACTTTACTTTTCCTGCCCTTAATAAACTTGAACCATTGTGTCGTCTGTGTTGTATATGCTTGCACTTATTTGTTGGAAATTAGCAGAACCATGCTTTCATGGGGAACGCTTTCAACATTGCACTTGGTACTTGTACCTAGTTGATATCATGCTCTTTTGTATATGGATGTCGTCGGTGTGAAATGAAAGGGGAGCTTGTAAGTCCATGGAGTTATGTATATGTGTTAGAGAAACGCCTGTGCCGCTGGTCTAATCCATGCTGTCATGGTGGAAACCTGCAGCGTAACCATAATGAGCTGTCTATGAAGCATTCTTCTTATAAAAAAAGAGTCAGATATTGAGAAAAAAAGAGAAAAAAGGAGATTATGAAAAGAGGAAAGAGAGAAAAAAGCACCATATTCCCATGGTAAATAAGAAGATTGCTGAGATGCTCGTTGTCTGCTTGCCTTGTCATTTTGATATGGGGATTCTTCCGTATCATCGGGCAAGGGGTACCCCGTTGGCGGTTCTCTATGATACACCTATACTTACAATGACAAGAACTTACCGGTGACTAAACTTTAGTAGCATGAGGAGCGGCCCAAGAGATTCCTAACTTATACTTCGTCAAGCATGTACACCATAGTTTGTTCACTTTAACCTTAATCACTTCAAGATGCTTATGGTAGGGGCAATGAGAGCTGAAAGCTATAAGTACCATAATTTTTGGAAGCTCTTTATGAGACTTGAATCCCTACTTCCTTCTATGACGGCCTTTCTTCCACCATTATATTGAGTCTCCACCTTCTACCTTTATGCACCTACTTTGAGAGCATAGTGGCCATTCTTAGTTCTATGTGCATTGTCCCAAGACTAGTTGATTGATGCATACTTGATATTGCTTGTTTTAAACTATTGTATCTAGTCACTCTTATGAACTTTGAAGGTGTCCTATGCATTTATATTTGCTACTCTATGAGGGACAAGCCGAATACTATTTTGCTATGTTTTCTTTATGTGAAACAAACAAACGTCTTGCAAAGCATTGTTATTCATGAATCTTTTGTTTGTGCCTTTTCATGTTGCATTCATAGTTTATTTGTCTTATTGCTAGAACTTTGTCTTTCATGTTATGATTGAAGTACTATGATCCCAGCTTTGAATGTTTTACAAATACTTTGATCAAGTCTTTGATGGTGCATGTCACCTCAAAAATTATTCTTTATTTTTATCACTTACCTACTCGAGGACGAGCAGGAGTTAAGCTTGGGGATGTTGATACATTGCAAATGTATCTATAATTTTTGATGTTCCATGCTTGGTTTTATCTACTTTGTTGTGTTTTGTTCCAACTTTGGAGTACTTTTCATATGATTTCTTGGACTAACCTATTAACAAGATGCCACAGTGCCAGTTGCCTGTTTTCTGTTGTTTTTGGTTCCAGGAAGTCAGAAAATGAATATTCTCGGAATTGGACGGGACAAAAGCCAAAGTTACTATTTTCCCAGAAGACTCACGGAGCCAGAAGGAGAGTCGGAGAGGGGCCACAGGGTGGCCACACCCCCCTTGGCGCGGGCCAGCCCAGGCCACGCCAGGGCATGGTGTGGGCCCCCTGGATGGCCACCGACCTTGCCTCCTAAGCCTATAAGAGCCTCCCGATACCAAATCCCCAGATCATCAATCAGAAATCTATGAAAAGCTGCCACCGAAGGGGAGATTTGGGGGACAGAAAGTCTCTGTTCCGGCACCCTGCCGGGACGGGGAAGTGCCCCCGGAACCATCTCCATCGATCTCCACCGCCATCTCCATCACCATTGCTAATTCCTATGATGAGGAGGGAGTAGTTCTCTCTCGAGGCTAAGGGTTCTACCGATAGCTATGTGTTCATCTCTCTCTCTCTCTATGCGTGATCATATTGTGATCATGAGCTTGTAATCTATAGATCTACCTTGCTACTCAAGTGCTTTAATAGATCTCTGCTCTCCCCTTGTGTGTGAAAGTGACAGCGTGCACACCATGGTGGCACTTAGGCTAGAGATTACAAATACTTGTTATGGGTTATATTTGGAGTTGGATGTCTTTATGAAATTGTGGTGTTTGTTGGAACCATCTAGTGCTCAAGGTGACAGTGTGGGGTTTTCTAGATGGGAAAGGCTTACTTTGAGGTGTGCTGTTATAGCCCTACCATGGATTAGAGTCTCCAACCAGAGAGTAGTTAAGAGTAGTATCATGAAGATAATATATCTATGAGAGAGTGTTCACTAGTCAAAGTATGATCCCTAGGCCTTGTTTGTAAGCATTGATACACCGTTTGCAACTAGATCTGTTACATGCTTGCTTGTTTCCATCTTTATTTCAGTTTTCCTTTAGTCTCTTCCACGCCATCAAAGTTATTTTCTATCACTGTTACCACTTGTATTTCACTATCTCTTCGCCGAACTAGTGCACCTATACACCTGACAAGTGTATTGGGTGGGGACACAAGAGACTTCTTGTATCTTGATTGCAGGGTTGCTTGAGAGGGAATACCTTTGACCACTTCCTCCCTGAGTTCGATAAACCTTGGGTGATCCACTTAAGGGAAAACTTGCTGCTGTTCTACAAACCTCTGCACTTGGAGGACCAACAACTACCTACAAGAATAGAAGTGCGTAGACATCAAGCCACGACTGCGTTGAGCCTTGGGCTCGCGCATTTCCCAGAAGACTTCGATCTTGACGATGTCACCAGCGGGTACCCCTAGATGTCTGACAAGGTTGAGATTGTTGAAGTTCTCAGGCTTAATGCCAAGTCTGCTCCGTACGTGGAGTGTGTGTTGGTGATGGGTGATCTGCTGCCTTATCAGGAGACGCGGGCGGCACAAAACGACGCCAAGCCAGCGCACCGCGACCTGAAGTCGGAGCAACCCTTTCGGTTGTCACTCGCGGGGCAGTTGACGACTTACTCGGCGAACCCGTGGAAGCCTTTTGTGCGGGCCACGGGTGTTGACGATGCTTCTTCATCAAAGCCTACATAATGAAGAATTGCATTGGAGCATAAGTTAGTGCGGCAATTGGCCTTTTGTAATTTGCTTGGTGTGTGAACAATATATTTGTCACTATGTGAATATGTCAATCAACTTGTATTAAATTTCGTGAGTTTGATTGTTTGGATTTTGGATTATGTGAGTCCCCGAGCGTGTCCACCGTTCTAGTCACATGCCCAAGGTATGTAAGGACGTGGTACGTTGTTTGTAATGTGTCTCTCCTCCTGACTTGGAAAGTCAGTCGCGTGGTGAGTCTAGGGCAAGCTCTCATACTTGGTGTGTTCCCGAATCGCTTTAGAGTCGTTTTGAACGAGTCCCCGAGTGTGGTACTGTTGGGTTCGCAGCATAGAAAACAAAAAATTTCCTACGATGGGAACTATACGCCAAGATCTATCTACTAGATACAAGCAACAGGTGGATATACATCCATAGAGAACATACTCTCGAAGACAACAAAGCTTTGTTAACAAGATGGAACTCGTGGATGATGTCGTTGTACACTTGCCGATCTCAAGATCGTGATGAAGTCCTTCAGGTCCAGCAGTTCCAGCACCATTAGGTCCAGCACCATCAAGTCCAGCACCGCAAAGTAGTGGTGCATATGTGATCGCACACACGTCCGCTCCACCGAACAACCTCCGCCTCCTCACTCCAGCGATGCAGCGGAAGCAGCAACTCCTTTCCAGATAAAGCCACCGGGAACATGTATCTCGCTAATCCGAGACCATGGGGAATAACTAGAGGGAGAAGAGAACCTTCACGAGGAGGTGGGGCAAGAGGAGAGGAGCCATGGGGCTCCTTTTATAGGGGGGGCGCAGCCACAAGGCCATGGCTGGCTGGCCATGGTGGGTGCCCCCACCTCTCCCTCATTCATGTGGGTGGAGCTTCCACTATGCCCACTCACATCAATTTCAACTCCACTCACTTTGCATTTAATGTCCACCAAATTAAATGCATTTTCTCTTTAAATAAAACACTTTTATTTATTTTATTCATAATTTTGTTAATTACTTTAATTAACAAACATTCACATAAAACTCCCTGCAACATTTCAATATCACATGCAGAACCAGTTTCAGCAATTTCACCGGAAACAATTCCGGTTTCCATCAAAATGATTCCAGCGCTTTCTTAAATCTTTATCTGAAATATATTTGCTCCAAATGGTGTTGGTATCCCTTAAGTGTGTCGCCCTACAGTTTGCAAATAATGCAGACATGATCGAGACCCCTCTCCGATCAATAATCAGCAGCGGGACCTGGAGATCCGTACCGACTCCCACATATTCAACGATGACTCTTGTGATCGTGTGAACCTTTAACGTCATAACTAAATCCCTTTGTCTTGTGATATATTACATGTTCGAGATTTGATCAACGACATCCAAATACCTAGTTTAATCTCGTTACCGACATGCACTCTTTTCTCGTTCCCATGATATAACATTCTAGTGATCATATCACTTGCTTGCAAGCTATTCTCAATGTGATATCACCGAGAGGGCCTAGATTATATCTATCCGTCATCAGGATGGACAAATCCCACTCTTGATCCATGAGACTCAACATAACACCTTCGGAGTATCTGAACCCACCTTTATAGTCACCCTTTTACGGTGTGACGTTTGATGTTATCAAGTCACTCTTCTGATGTTAGCAATTAACATGATCTCATGGTCAAGGACTAAGATTACTTCGTATGATGTTATAGCAATATAAAAATAATGACTTTGATCATAATGTTATACTTCGGAAAGAATGTTCGTCATATCATTTCATAAATGGTGTGACCTCGTTATTAACAACATCCAATGTCCATGAGCAGGAAACCTTGATCATCTTGTTAATAAACGAGCTAGTCTATAAGAGAGGCATAACTAGGAACCTTTTATTTGTTTATTAAACACACATGTATTGACGTTTCCAATCAATACAATTATAGCATGCAAAATAAACATTTATCATAAACAAGGAATAAGATAATAACCACTTTATTATTGCCTCTCAGGCACATTCCCTTCAGTCTCCCACTTGCACTAGAGTCAATAATCTAGTTTAAAGAACTTTGCGTATTGAACACCTATGGCTTTTTTGTGTTGCATATACGTGATTGCTAGTGGTTAACATAATCTCCGGATCTGATAGTTTCAGGTTCATGTATATTTGCATGTCTTTGCATCTCTACGCATCACTCATTCTCAAATGAGATGGCATTGTATAAATTTGGTCCTTTGGTGAGACCTTTAGTTTGTTCTGGTTAAAATATGTTGATATTATTGTCATACAATATATCTTAATAGTATTAGCCCACTTTGAACCACACCTAGTTTGATAACAAACTACTTAACACAAATGCCCTCATTTGCTGCTACTATAGCAGTCATATACTTAGCCTTTTGTTGTAGTATCCATCATAATGTCTCAACTTTGGAACTCATCCAAATCCATCATGGAACATCCTTTCCATTACATTGTGCCACCCATAGTCTAAATTGAGATAAATTTAATTTGTATCTTGTGACAAAACTAGTATCAATGTAACACTTTACAATGAACTACCTTTAACTATTTGTCACTTATACATGATATATTCTTAGTTATTCCAAAGCTCATAACAATATCTTTACTATCGTCTAATGATCATCTTATGAATCATTCTGGTATGTGCTCATAACATTTAGAGCATAGGACATATCTGGATATATACATATCATGGTATAATCGATCAAAATATTCATGTGATTTTACTCACCAAGTGCTGAAACACTTGAATCTTGATACAATCCTTTCCATGCGGCAAGAACCTTTCTTGTTGTTTCCATATTGAACCCTTTCAATATCTCATATATGTACGTCTGGCATAACCATATTACCGCCTCAATCTATCCATATAGACATTGATGCCAAATATTCCGGTTTTGCCCAAGTCTTTCATCGAAATCCTATTTTAATGAAATTCTTAACTTGTGTCAATAAAAGATACATCATTTCCAATCAACAATATGTACTCTGCATAATGTATTGGAAATTTGTCTCAGTGCTCCCACTTAATTTCTTGCAAATGCAAGCATCTTCATTATCTCCGATGAAATTAAACTCCTTTAAAATTTTCATCATGGTGAAGATTCCAACTCCGCTATGCTCACTTCAACTATTGAAGTTTGCATGCCCTTTTAACACCCTTTGAATTAACAAAACCCTTCGGACCGTGTCATGTACACATCCCAGGTAACCGTTCTATTAGAAGAACCTTGTTTTGTTTATTCAGCTACCATATACCAAATTATATGTAGTGGTTGCTATATTAATCCGTCAAGACTAAATATCGCTATGAAAGATCAATCTTGTCATAGTCAACTCCTTGAACATTGCCATAAACTTTTTCTGACATGTCGATTATTTCATAGATGTTAAACATCCATGTCTATTTCTTTATAGATCCAAACACGACGGATAGGCTTCATGCCTTTCCGGAGGGTCTTCCAAGTTTAGAAACTTGATTTCTCGTCTATGGATACTATCACGGGTTCTATGACTTCTAGTCATTTTATGGAGTCAGGGCCCATCATCGCTTCTTTGCATGCAGTTGGTTCATCATTGTCAAAATAATAACGACTTCTATTTCAAATATTACTATTTGATTCTTACCGACCCACATGGTTCAATAGGAACTATAATCTCCAAGGTCACACCCTTTGTAATCACGGGAGCCATGAGCATTGTGGCCACCACCGGGACACTTTCCGGCGCTGCGCTACTTAGCACATATAGTTGAGGTTCAACAACCTTATCAAAGTTCTATTGTCCTCCCACTTAACTTTTCATGAAAAATTCCTTCTCAAGAAACTTGACGTTCCAAGCGACAAACTCTTTTGTCCTCGGTGCTATGGAGGAATTCCCAACAAATTCTTTGGGATAACCTACAAAGACGTGCTTATCCGACTTTGGTTGTAAACATTTTATTTATGCATAGCATACCAAAATTTAAGAAAAGACAATTTGGGTTTTATCCCAAACCATAACTCATATGGTGTCATTTCAACGGATCACGATGGTGCTCTTTTCAGTGTAAAAGTGGTAGTCTCTAAAGCTTTAATCCTTAAAACATAATGGCAGTTTTATAAATGACACCTTTGATCTTACCATGTCAAACAAGATTTGATTTGATCTCTCGAACATACCATACTCCCGTGGTTTATCGGGAAATGCAAATTCATGGAACAATTCCTGAAATCTTATGTGTTTTGCTAAACCTCTAACTCAAATATCTTCCTTTATGATCAAATCATAAACTCTTTTATTTTCTTATTACAATGATTTTTCACTTCATCTTGAAAGTCTTTGAACAATTTTCAAATGTTTCATACTTCTTCCTTATTAAGTAAATATATAGATATATTCACTCAAATTTCTGGAGAAAGCATATGAAGCAAAAAAGATCCATCGCATATGGCTACACATAATGGACTATATACATCAATATGCATAATATCCAATAAGTTAGTCGTCCATTCCTCTTTGGCCTATGGACGCAGTTTCAATTCTCTTGAGGAGAGTTTCACAAGCGTCAATTGATCAAAATCAAAAGACTGCAAAAATCCATAAACAGGGAGTTTCTTCATGTTTACTTTCCAATATAATTCAAACGGCGATGGCACTTCATAAGTGATCTTCCAATCATTTGTCTTGCGACATTTTAGCAATAATGTTTATGGATGTGATTTCTCCAACTAGACTTGTAAAAGTTCATCCATCCTTTATGGAATACGGTAATTATTTGAACAACCATTGTTCTGGTAATACCAGAACAAAATAACAATTATTAAAACAAATCTTGAAGGCTAGGTTTGACGACAACAAAAACACAATAACACTTTATTTGTTTTTGATGAACATCATCACTTATTCTCTTGCCAGTTACTTAGGCCGTTGCAGTTCATGAATTGTGTTGTTCTGTATGACACCTCACACCAACCAATTCGGTATCCAATACCTCAGAACCACATTGTTTAACAAGCAAGGAATACATCCATAACATGTATATCTTCTATATACCTAAGTTTGACATCTCCAACCTTTTCTTTTCTGCCAAATATTTTATAGATTCTCTTTCAGCAATTCCTTTTCTTTTGAAAGAATCTATCAACATCAATAGTGGTGTCATTCACATGACACATAGTACAAAGTGTATATAGTCAAATACTAATACCTTTGGACTTGCACTTTGAAGTGGATCACCATCATCAAATGTTTGGTGTTCTTTCAAAAATCCATTCTTTAGTAATCTATTAGTGTAGTAAACATTTTACCTACATCTTCTATTCATCCTTATCATGACAACTTTCATGATCAAGCTACTATAGCCTATAAGGAAGAATCGCGAGTATAGTGTCAGTTCCCAAAACCTTTTTGGGAGATCCGGATGCCTAGCATCTCCATCATTCACAAATTCTCATACAATATGAGAACATGTATTTTCCTAAATTATACTCTATCATAATGCAACCAAAAAATTGTTTCAAATATCATAATATCTTCCACACATGATGGTTTGTGAAACAATTTTTCAGCTCCTAGATAATCTTGATATTAAAACAACTTTTGAATATCAATAATCATGGAGGCAAACATGATACTTTAGATACTAACATTGGAATTCTTACTATTGATTTAATACTACTTATTAAACTTCATGGAGTAAATAGAGTTTTCTAAAAGTTTGCAATAGGACTTCTAAACTTTAAATTGACATTCAAAACAATACGATACCAGTTTGTAAAGTAAATATCCAGAATTCTATAGTTCTATTATATCAATTAAAACTAAGCATAAGGTAGTGAACAAATGCCAATGACTACAACAAATTATGCAAATTCACTTCAATTTAGTTTATGACAAATTGAGTTCGACTATCCAAATTAGAAATGAACCCCCACTCAAAAACGACATCCCTCGTGCCTTTTTGGTGATTACATGAACTAAATCCACTACACCAAGTCCGATCATCACGTGAGTCGGTGTAGCTTCAAAGGCGAGCATCAATATGGGCATCACATCAACTATATGACTCATGCTTAACCTTTTGGTCCATGTTCTGAGGCCATGTCTATACATGCTAGGCTCGCCAAATAAGAACCTTAGTACTCGCGTGTGTAAAACTGTCTTACACCTGTTGTATGAAAGCGTAGAGTCGAGTACACCCGATCATCATGTGATGTCTCGAAACACGATCCATAGAATGGTGCATACTTAAGGAAGAACACATTTTATCTTGATATTTAAATGAGGGATCATCTTATAATGCTACTAAAATGCCAAACTAGCAATATAAGATGCAAACATCATATGTGTAAAGTGGAATGATATGGTCCATGCATTTGATCACCATCATGTGCATCGTGGTATGATCTCTATCATTCGTTTGTGTGTAAGGCCAAGGTTTATGGAACTTACACATTAGGTGTATTGTAAGGGTATCTACCATACATCAACTTACAACATTACCATATCATGACATTAGCCCAGCAACAATCTAAACTAGACGCCTCTAATTTATCCATTGCAAGTTTTACGTGGCTTAGGGCTTTCGGAGATAGAACCGGTCTTACCTACGAACATGGAACCACAACAATGATAACTAAGTTATTAGCAACTCGTTGTAAATCAGATATTGACTATAGTAGGAGAGATAGACACCCGCTAGCCACTTATGCAAAACTAGTTGCATGTCAGTCGTGGAACCAGTCTCATGTGCGATGACATGTAAAGTTGGTCCGGGCCGCTTCATCCCACTATGCCACCAATATCCAAAATACATGAAAGAAGCAATAACATGATCAACATCGCCCACATATTCTTATGTGTTATACCCGTGCAAAGCACCTACGCATAGATCAGGCTCTGATACCACTGTTGGGTTCACAGCATAGAAAACAAAAAAATTCCTACGATGGGAACTATACGCCAAGATCTATCTACTAGATACAAGAAACGGGTGGATATACATCCATAGAGAACATACCCTCGAAGACAACAAAGCTTTGTTACCAAGATGGAACTCGTGGATGATGTAGTCGTACACTTGCCGATCTCAAGATCGTGATGAAGTCCTTCAGGTCCAGCAGTTCCAGCACCATCAGGTCAATCACCATCAAGACCAGCACCGCAAAGTAGCGGTGCATCCATGATCGCACACACGTCTAGTCCACTAAACAACCTCCGCCTCCTCACTCCAGCGATGTAGCGGAAGCAGCAACTCCTTTCCAGATAAAGCCACCGGGAACATGTATCTCGCTAATCCGAGACCATGGGGAATAACTAGAGGGAGAAGAGAACCTTCACGAGGAGGTGGGGCAAGAGGAGAGGAGCCATGGGGCTCCTTTTATAGGGGAGGGGGCGCAGCCCCAAGGCCAAGCCTGGCCGGCCATGGTGGGTGCCCCCACCTCTCCCTCATTCATGTGGGTGGAGCTTCCACTAAGCCCACTCACATCAATTTCAACTCCACTCACTTTGCATTTAATGTCCACCAAATTAAATGCATTTTCTCTTTAAATAAAGCACTTTTATTTATTTTCATCAGAATTTTGTTAATTACTTTAATTAATAAACATTCACATAAAACTCCCTACAACATTTCAATATCACATGCAGAACCAGTTTCAGCAATTTCACCCGAAACAATTCCGGTTTCCATCAAAATGATTCTAGCACTTTCTTAAATCTTTATCTGAAACATATTTGCTCCAAATGGTGTAGGTATCCCTTAAGTGTTCGCGAATAATGCAGGCATGATCGAGACCCCTCTCCGATCAATAATCAGCAGCGGGACATAGAGATCCGTACCGACTGCCACATATTCAACGATGACTCTTGTGATCATGTGAACCTTTAACGTCATAACTAAATCCCTTTATCTCGTGATATATTACATGTCCGGGATTCGATCATCGCCATCCAAATACCTAGTTTGATCTCGTTACCGACATGCACTCTTTTCTCATTCCTGTGATATAACATTCTAGTGATCACATCACTTGCTTGCAAGCTATTCTCAATGTGATATCACGGAGAGGTCCTAGAGTATATCTATCCGTCATCGGGATGGACAAATCCCACTCTTGATCCATGAGCCTCAACATAACATGTTCGGAGTATCTGAACCCACCTTTATAGTCACCCTTTTACGGTGTGACGTTTGATGTTATCAAGTCACTCTTCTGATGTTAGCAATTAACATGATCTCATGGTCTACGGACTAAGATTACTTCGTATGATGTTATAGCAATATAAACATAATGAATTTGATTGTAATGCCATACTTCGGATGAATGTTTGATACGTTGCAAATGTATCTATAATTTTTGATGTTCCATGCTTGTTTAAGTATCTACTTTGCTTTGCTTTGTCAACACTTTGAGGTATTTTTATATGTTTTTTGGGACTAACCTATTAACAAGATGCCATAGTGCAAGTTGCTTGTTTTCTGCTGTTTTTGGTTCCAGAAAGTCAGAAAATGAATATTCTTGGAATTGGACGACACAAAAGCGAAAGTCGATATTTTACCGGAAGACTCACGGAGCCAGAAGAAGAGACGGAGAGGGGCCACAGAGCGGCCACACCATGTGGTGGCGCGGGCTAGCGCTGGCCGCGCCACCAGGTGGTGTGGGCCCCCTGGCCACCCACCGACCTTTCCTCTTCGCCTATAAGATGCCTCCCGATACGAAAACCCTAAATCGAACAGCCTCTAGCCACGAAAAGTTCTGCCACGCCGCCACCATCGAAGGGGAGATTCGGGGGACAAAAAAGTCTCTGTTCCGGCACCTTGCCGAGATGAGGATGTGCCCCCCGAGCCATCTCCATCGATCTCCACCGCCATCTCCATCGCCGTTGCTGATTCCCATGATGAGGAGGGAGTAGTTCTCTCTCGAGGCTAAAGGTTCTACCGGTAGCTATATGTTCATCTCTCTCTCTATGCATGATCATATTGTGATCATGAGCTTTGTAATCAAGTAGATCTACCTTGCTACTCAAGTGCTTTAATAGATCTCTGCTCTCCCCATGTGTGTGAAAGTGACAGCGTGCACACCATGGTGGCACTTAGCTAGAGATTACAAATACTTATTACGAGTTATATTTAGAGTTGGATGTTTCTATGAAATTGTGGTGTTTGTTGGAACTATCTAGAGCTCAAGGTGACAGTGTGGGGTTATCTAGATGGGGAAAGCGAACTTTGAGGTGTGTTGTTATAGCCCTACCGTGGATTAGAGTGTCCAACTGGAGAGTAGTTTAGAGTAGTATCATAAAGAGAAGATATTTATGTGAGAGTGTTCACTAGTGAAAGTATGATCCCTGGGCCTTGTTTCTAAACATTGAAACACCATTTGCAACTAGATCTGTTACATGTTTGCTTGCTTCCATCTTTATTTCAGTTTGTCTTTAGTCTCTTCCACACCATCAAGCTATTTTCTGCCACCGTTACCACTTATAATTATCCATACCACTTGTCTGTCACTATCTCTTCACCGAACTAGTGCACCTATACACCTGACAAGTGTATTGGGTGTGTTAGGGACACAAGAGATTTCTTGTATCTTGATTGCAGGGTTGCTTGAGAGGGGATACCTTTGACCACTTCCTCCCTGAGTTCGATAAACCTTGGGTAATCCACTTAAGGGAAAACTTGCTGCTGTTCTACAAACCTCTGCACTTGGAGGCCCAACAACTGTCTACAAGAATAGAAGTGCGTAGACATCAAGCTATTTTCTCACGCTGTTGCCGGGGAGGTAAGGTAAAAGGTACTCACATCCTCCGTTGTGAGTGCTCAAATTTATTTCCTTTAGATTCTGTAATTTTGTCTTTTTGTTTCTTGTTTTCACTAGTTAGGCTTAATGGAAAACAACAACAAAAATTAGAGAGCTTTATAGTATTTATCTTGAGTTAGGACATGAAGTGTTTGAAGAGAAAATTAAAAAACCTATGGAACTTTATTTGCATGCTAATAGCAATGTTGTTAGTATGAATTCTTTGGACACCATTGTTGCTAATGCTATGGAAAAGTCTAAGCTTGGGGAAGCTAGTTTTTATGAAAATGATCTTTTTAGTTCCCCAACTTTGGAAGATAGCTATTCTATTGCTTATGATGATACCAAACCTCCAATATATGATGATTAGAATGGTGAATATGATATTTTCAGTCCACCTACTATTGAGGCGAAAATTAATTATGATTACAATATGCTTCCTATATTTGATGATTATGGTGATGAGAATAATAACGATAGCTATTTTGTTGAATTTGCTCCCACCATAATTAATAAGAAAGACTATGCTTATGTGGAGAGTAATAATTATCTTATGCATGAGGATCATGATAAGAATGTTTTATGTGATAATTATATTGTTAATTTTATTCATGATGCTACTTAAAGTTATTATGAGAGAGGGAAATATGGTTTTATGTATCTTAACAATATTAAGTTTCCCCTCTTTATGTTGAAAATTTTGAAGTTGCACTTGTTTTGTTTCCTATGCTTGTTGCGTTGTGCTTTCATGATTTGTTTATTTACAAGATTATTTTTCATAGGAAGTGGGTTAGACTTAAATGTGTTTTGGA
This sequence comes from Avena insularis, assembly GCA_023614405.1. NCBI lineage: Eukaryota > Viridiplantae > Streptophyta > Magnoliopsida > Poales > Poaceae > Avena > Avena insularis. The sequence continues at coordinate 420,964,277 of CM042686.1, read as the reverse complement.
TTTGCTTCTTGATGCTCTCTTTTACTCTAAATTCATATTTCTTATGTGAGCATCCTCTCAAACTATCATGCCCAACTTAAAGGCGTTAAAGAAAAGTACTTATTGGGAGATAACCCAAAAGTTTTAGATGAGTCTTGGAAGTTATTACTTCAGTAATAACCGCTCTTTATCCTTTTTATTTGCTTTTTGTGCCAAGAGTAACCTCTAATGAGAGAGAAGTAATGATTGGGAAAGTTGCTGTCCCGAAACAGATTTCTATGCTTCACCGTAAAAATTCTTGTAAAATCTCTGTACGTCCTTTTGAGGTGTGAATTTTTTTACTTCTACCCCAGGTTGTTATCTTACTTTAATTAGTTCAGCAATTTTCGATTTGAGCAATAGAAGGTGTTCGAAAAAATTCGTCTTTACCTGCTGGTCTGTTTTGACAGATTTCTGCCATTATTTGCATTTTCTTCTTGTTGGTTCCTTTTTGAGTTCTTTTGGGGAATTAAGCTTTTTGAGGGGAGTGCTACAGTAGCTTGTGTTCTAATGGAAGTTTTATTGATGTTGGAACTGAACCTAAGACTTATTATCTTGAGTGCACTAATGTTGCTAATAAAGATTGTGTGAAGTTTTGTATGAAGGAAAAATTTCAGGTGTATGGAAGGAATGAGTAATGAGATGAAGGATGGACTAAAGCTCAAGCTTGAGGATGCCACCCGTGTCACCCCAAGAAATATCCAAGAAGTACAAGCATCAAATCTTGGGGATGCCTTTCTTCATCAATAAAAATCTCAGGTTTCTTCCAAACATTTCATTTTTATTGTTTCATGCACAGTTGTATTGTTCTTGGAGCGTCTTTGTTTTTTATTTTTGGTTTTTGTTTGCTTGGTTTTCTTAGTTTGCTTGAATAAATTGGTTGGACCCCCTCTTTCATGCATTGGTTTTCAAATAGTTTGGTTTGGATTGGAAAAAGAGTATGAAAGTTCATGCTTAAGTGGTAAAGGGAGCTTGTTTTTGACTGTGGCCTATGCTTTGTCATGCCATGTGATACATTGCAAATGTATCCATAATTTTTGATGTTCCATGCTTGGTTTTATCCACTTTCTTGTGTTTTGTCCACACTTTGGAGTACTTTTTATATGATTTCTTGGACTAACCTATTAACAAGATCCACAATGCCAGCTGCCTGTTTCCTGCTATTTTTTCGGAAGACTCACGGAGCCAGAATACGAGACGGAAGAGGGCCAGGGGCTGGTCACACCACCCCCAGGCGCGGTTCCCCCAGTCCGCGCCAGGGCATGGTGTGGGCCCCCCAGGCACCCCCTCGGTCTCCCTCTTCGCCTATAAGAAGCCTTCTGACCTAAAAACTCCGGGGGGGTCGAAGTTTTTCCAGAAGGAGTTCCGCTCCACCGCCACCACCAGATTCCACGAAACAACACCAGAAACTCCGTTCTGGCACCCTGCCGGGACGGGGAATTGGAGGAGATCATCGTCATCATCGCTTCTCCATCGACCATCCATGTTTCCCCATCTATGAGTGAGTAATCCCTCACTGTAGGCTATGGGGATGGTAGGGATTGGATGAGATCATTCATGTAATGGCATCAGATTGTTAGGGCATGGTGCCTAGTATCTTTTATTAGTGCTTTATGACTTTGTTACGACTTGTTATGCTTAATGATTGTCACTAGGGCCCGAGTGCCATGATTTCAGATCTGAACATGTTATTGATTCATTATGATAGTATTGTTTATGGTCTTATCTACAAGTTGTATACACACGTTGTTATCCGGAACCAATGGCCCCGAAGTGACAGAAATCGGGATAACCGGAGGGAATGGCTTTGGTGTGAGGATCACATGTGTTCACGGAGTATTATTGCTTTGCTCCGGTGCTCTATTAAAAGGAGCACCTTAATTGCCAGTAGTTCCCTTGAGGCCCCGCTACAAACGGGCTGGCAGGACAAAAGATGTTGTGCAAGTTCTCATTGCGAGCACGTATGACTATATATGGAACACATGCCTAGGATTATCTAGTACTTGGATGCTTTATCTTATTTATCTACAATTACCCTATGTTATGATTGCTATGTGAATTGTCTTGTCCATGAAATGCCCATCCATCCATCCCTATGCCTACCGCACTCGAATCCCACTGTGTACTGCTATTGTTACTGCTGTCTTTACTTTACTACTGCTACTACTCTACTATTCCTACTACAAAACTATTGCTACTGATAAACTACTGTGAGCAAGATTGTTTCCAGGTGCAACTGAATTGACAACTCAGTTGTTAAGGCTTATAAATATTCTTTGGCTCCCCTTGTGTCGAATCAATAAATTGGGTTTCACTTCCCTCGAAAATACTGTGATACACCCCCTATACTTGTGGGTCATCACCATGCTTGATATTGTTTTGGCTTTATGCTTAGTGATCTTTGCTATAGCATGACATGTTATAAACAATTGAGATTGCTTAATGTGCCTTGGAAGAATCATGCGTTGTTTTAGCATATTAAACCATAGTATTCTGGTATTCTCCTTTGATGCATTATTTGGGTTGACTTGGCGCATGCTCACAGCTTGTTAAGACTATACCAAGTCACCATAGCCTCTATGATCATTTAGTTTTCGACTTGTAATATCACTTTATGCTTTAATTAATGATGTTTTGTTACTTTGCATGATTATGGCCATTATTGCTCTCTTAGTTTGTCGCTCCCAGTATTTTGCTAGCCTCCATAACCAAGTATGAGTTCCACTCATGCATCCAACTCCAAATAAAACCAAGTTATTCCAAAGATTCCACCATACCTACCTATTAGCATTTGCTATTCCAAGTATATTCATGTTTTTATCTACCTTCCGAATTAAACTTGTTATGTGAAAATTAGTGATTAAAGCTCTCACGAACTTGATGGCACACTTTACTTTCTTGCAACTAATAAACTTGACCCATTGTGTCCATCTTTGTTGCGTATATGCTTGCGCTTTATAAGTTGAAGTTAGCAGAACCATGTATCATGGGGAACGCTTTCAACATTGCACTTGTACTTTGTACCCCGTTGATATCATGTCCTTTTGCTTATGGATCCCGGCGGTGTGAAATAAAAGTGGAACTTGTAAGCTTATGGAGTTTGTATGTGTGTTAGAGAAATGCCTGGGCCGCTAGCCTAAGCCATGCCTAATCATGGTGGAAACTTGCAGCATAACCATAATGAGCACTCTATGAAGCATCCTCAATAAAAACCTATGCAAATAGCAAATAAAAAGATCGCTGAGATGCTCATTGTCTGCTTGCCTTGTCATTTTGATTATGGGATAGCTCCTATATCATGTGCAAGGGGTACCCCATTGGCGGTTCTTTATGATACATATGTACTTACAATGACAAGAGCTTACTTGTGACTAAAGTTGAGTAGCATGAGGTTTGGTCTTCGTAAGTAAGGGGCATGAGATTTCAACTTATAACTTGTCAAGCATATCCTCTTAGTTGTGTCACTTTAACCTTAATCACCTAAAGATGCTTATGATAGGGGCAATGAGAGCTGAATGCTAACAAGTACCATAATTTTTGGAAGCTCTTTATGAAACTTGAATCTCTACTTCCTTCTATGAAGGCCTTTCTTTTACTTTTATGTTGAGTCTCCACCTTCTACCTTTATGCGCCTACTTTGAGAGCATAGTGGCCATTCTTAGTTCTATGTGCATTGTCCCAAGATTTGTTGATTGATGCATAACTTTGATATTGCTTGTTCGTAAACTATTTGTATCTAGTCACCCTTATAAACTTTGAAGATGTCCTATGCATTTATGTTTGCTACTCTATGAGGGACAAGCTGAATGCCACTATGCTATGTTTTCTTTATGTGAAACAAACAAACGTCTTGCAAAGCATTTGTTACTCATAAATCTTTTGTTTGTGCCTTTTCATGTTGCAACATATTTGCTATGTCTTATTGTTAGAACTTTATCTTTCATGCTATGTTGAAGTACTATGATCCCAGTTATCAATGTTTTACAAACACTTTGATCAAGTTTATGATGGTGCAGGACACCTCAAAAATTATTCTTTCTTTTTATCACTTACCTACTGGAGGACGAGCAGGAGTTAAGCTTGGGGATGTTGATATGTTGCAAACGTATCTATAATTTTGATGTTCCATGCTTGTTTAAGTATCTACTTTGCTTTGCTTTGTCAACACTTTGAGGTATTTTTATATGTTTTCTAGGACTAACCTATTAACAAGATGCCATAGTCCCAGTTGCCTATTTTCTGCTGTTTTTGGTTCCAGAAAGTCAGAAAATGAATATTCTCGGAATTGGATGGGACAAAAGCCAAAGTCGATATTTTACCGAAAGACTCACAGAGCCAGAAGACGAGACGGAGAGGGGCCACAGGGTGGCCACACCATGTGGTGGCGCAGGCTAGCCTTGGCCGTGCCACCAGGTGGTGTGGGCCACCTGGCCGCCCACAGACCTTGCCTCTTCGCCTATAAGATGCCTCCCGATGCAAAAACCCTAAATCGAAAAGCCTCCAGCCACGAAAAGTTCCACAGCGCCGCCGCCACCGAAGGAGACATTCGGGGGACAGAAAGTCTCTATTTCGGCACCCTGATGGGATGGGGAAGTGCCCCCGGAGCCATCTCCATCGATCTCCACCGCCATCTCCATCGCCGTTGCTGATTCCCATGATGAGGAGGGAGTAGTTCTCTCTCGAGGCTAAGGGTTCTACCGGTAGCTATGTGTTCATCTCTCTCTCTATGCATGATCATATTGTGATCATGAGCTTTGTAATCAAGTAGATCTACCTTGCTACTCAAGTGCTTTAATAGATCTCTGCTCTCCCCATGTGTGTGAAAGTGACAGCATGCACACCATGGTGGCACTTAGCTAGAGATTACAAATACTTGTTACGAGTTATATTTGGAGTTGGATGTTTCTATGAAATTGTGGTGTTTGTTGGAACTATCTAGAGCTCAAGGTGATAGTGTGGGGTTATGTAGATGGGAAAGTGAACTTTGAGGTGTGTTGTTATAGCCCTACCATGGATTAGAGTGTCCAACTGGAGAGTAGTTCAAAGTAGTATCATAAAGAGAAGATATTTATGTGAGAGTGTTCACTAGTGAAAGTATGATCCCTAGGCCTTATTTCTAAACATTGAAACACCGTTTGCAACTAGATCTGTTACATGTTTTCTTGCTTCCATCTTTATTTCAGTTTGTCTTTAGTCTCTTCCACGCCATCAAGCTATTTTATGGCACCGTTACCACTTATAATTATCCATACCACTTGTATTTCACTATCTCTTCGCTGAACTAGTGCACCTATACATCTGACAAGTGTATTGGGTGTGTTGGGGACACAAGAGACTTCTTGTATCTTGATTGCAGGGTTGCTTGAGAGGGGATACCTTTGACCACTTCCTTCCCGAGTTCGATAAACCTTGGGTAATCCACTTAAGGGAAAACTTGCTGCTGTTCTATAAACCTCTGCACTTGGAGGCCCAGCAACTGTCTAGAAAAATAGAAGTGTGTAGACATCAATGTTCATCACATCATTTCATAAATGCTGTGACCTATTTATTAACAACATCTAATGTCCATGATCAGGAAACCTTGATCATCTTATTAATCAACGAGCTAGTCTATAAGAGAGGCATAACTAGGAACCTTTTATTTGTTTATTAAGCACACATGTATTGACGTTTCCAATCAATACAATTATAGCATGCAAAATAAACATTTATCATAAACAAGGAATACGATAATAACCACTTTATTATTGCCTCTCGGGCATATTCCCTTCAGGTACTTAACCGTTCGAGTTGCTTTGCACGAGAATGGGGAGGACATGGCGCTATGGGAAGCATGACCGGTGGTCTTGGCCCGGGAAGCCAGTCGAGCGGGGCGACTCTGATGGTGGCTCCGGGTTCGCGTTTTCGTGGATGGCTCAAGGCTCGAGTATTTTCAGTTCCCTTGAGCCGCACTAATTAGCCATGATAGTCGCTCAACCAAGGTTTGATTACCGTAATTAGCATATTGTTGTATGTACGAGTGCGATTGGCACAAGAAATGGCGAGTGGACACAATTTGTGCAAGCATGATTTTTATTCCATCATATGGTAGCTGAGTACAAGTTTTAGTTCTATGTATAGAACTTCCGGAGGAGATTCACATTCCATGGCCGCTCGACGTCGAGCTGGCCGTCACCTTGTATGTCGATGAGGTAGTAGACGCCATTGCCTAGGACTCGCCATATGGCGAATGTTCCCTCCCATGGCGGGGAGAGCTTGTGCATGCCCTTCTTGTCCTGAATGAGTCGCAAGACGAGGTCGCCCCCCTAGAAGGTGCGAGTTCGGACTCAGCAGCTGTGGTAGCGATGGAGTCCTTACTGGTAGATGGCAGTGCGGGAGCAAGCTAGGTCGCGGGCTTCATCGAGAAGGTTGACCCTCTTTTGATGGGTGACCTCCTTGTCCTCTTCCATGTAGTGTACGACTCGAGGCGAGTCGTGTTCCAGGTCGGTTGGCATGACGACTTCGGCGCCGTACACCCTGAAGAAGGGGGTGAACCCTGTTGATTGGTTGACGCAGGTGCGAATGCCCCATAGAACGGAGGGGAGATCTTCGACCCAACATCTAGGAGTCCACTCGAGGGGGACCTGCAGTCTTGGCTTGAGGCCGTGGAGGACGCTTTGATTAGATCGCTCTGCTTGGCCATTCGACTCTAGATGGGCGACTGAGGCGAGGTCGAGTCAAATGCCATGCTCTTTGCAGAAATCATCTATGGCGCCCTTGGCAAAGTTGGTGCTGTTATCTGTGATGATGTTGTGTGGGTATCCATACCAGTAGATTGGCTCGCGGAGGAACTTGGTAGCGGTTTTGTCGTTGTATTTCTTGATCGGCTTTGCCTCGGCCCATTTAGTGAATTTGTCGACTACGACCAGGAGGTGGGTGTAGCCTGATGGAGCAGTCTTGAATCGCCCCACCATGTCGATGCCCCATACGGCGAATGGCCACATGATGGGGATTGGCTTGAGGGCTGAACCAGGGATGTGCGTCTGGTTGGCATACTTCTGGCACCCAACGCAGTGCTGGACGATGTCGTGGCATCGGTATGAGCAGTAAGCCAGAATAAGCCATGTCACAAGGCTTTAGCGACTAGCGACCTTGCACCGGCGTGGATGTCTTGTAGGATCTTGTGACCCTCTTCTGGTTGCACGTAGCGTTGGTACACGCATGTCATGCTGCCCTTGTGGACCTCATTGTTGATGAGGACAAAGGACTTGCAACGGTGCACGATCATCCGTGCCTCAGTCTCATCGTTGGGTATGATCTCGTGCTTGAGGTAGTGATGGCTCTGAAATATAGCCATCTACATCCACATTTAAACTAGATATTAATCATATTTTTTATGAAATATCTCTCTAGACCCTACCACTAATGCTAATATTCAGAGGAGTATGCAATCCTTTGTTCTTGTATTTTTCCTGCGCAGATAATGTTGCTTAAAGGAGGGAATCACTACATTAAAGTCAAAGATACAATATTGCCTTCAACCAGAAGAAACCAGGAGCCGTCCAACGAAGGCAGACGCCATAACGACCAACTATACGGCCAAAGAAAAAATTCTGACCGTATAGCTCCGGTCGTATAGTTGGCACCGCCACCGTTAGGTCAAATAGAACAACTTTTGTGAAGGGACCCCTATATAAAGAAGCCTCAGGCGACGGGAAAACATCTCTCGCTCAGCCCCAAAGAAGCCAGACTCCACCAAAAAGCCGCCTCAGATCTCCAAACCCTTCTCCATCTCCATAGCCATCTTCCACCACTTGTAATAGTAGATCTCTTCTTCGATTGGTGACATTGTAAGACTACTGATATCAATCTGATGATTTTCATTACAATGTTTGTGATTGTTGATCTCATCTCTATGTGTGAGTATTTCTCCTTGGGCTAAGGGCTTCGGCCTAGCCATGTAGCAATTGTGCATGTGATTTATCATAGATGGGATCGTGTATTAGTTGGTATGACATGATGATTATTATATCCTCTCTTGCCTCAATCTAAGGACATGCCAGGTACCCAAGACCCCGAGGGTTGAGCCAGGTATAGGGAGTATCATTGATGACTGATCTGCAGGTTGGGAACCCCAGTGACAGAAGGGGTAGTACGGCTGTATGTGAGGGATTTGCTTGGAATTAACGGGTGACATCACGATGCATATCATTAGTTCTCTTTCTTCTATGGATGAGACTAGTAGGTTATTCCTATAAGCGGTTGCGGAGGCAATAGCAATTATGGATGCACTGCCCACATATAATTTATCTTGCTCTAACAAGTACACGCATACTTTATTTCTATCTTTTATTTCCATCAGATGTTTTTGCACAGCTACAGGTGAAACCGAACGCCCTAGGCCCTCTCTCTCCATCATCGACAACAACAAAAAGACACAAGCTACTAGTCCAGTGAAAACACAAAAGGAATTCTAAAACTCCCGAAGGTTCGTTAAAGTAACTTCACTATGCATTCTCTTCCCGTGGATTCGATAACCTAGGTCTACTAGGGAAAAAGAGCTACACTACATCCGTAATTTGGATCAAAGGTATCAACCCTTTTTCTGGCACCGTTGCCGGGGAAGCAATAGCTACCCTGGTGAGGTTATTAGGAATCTTGCTAGTTTTAATTCTTGTTTTTAATTTTGTTAGTTTGCTTTCAGTCTTTATTTGATAAACCAAAAAAATTAGTTAGTCTTTAAATTCTTGTTTTTATTGTTATAATTTTTAATCCAAGAAAACCCAAAAACATAGGAAGTATGGCTAAAAAGAAGCTTGGGGAGTTTGCTACTCCCAATAATAATTATTTGCGTACTCCTATTACTCAGCCAGCAATTGCTGCTGATGATTATGAAATTAAGCCCCATTACTTAAGTTTGGTTAAACAGAATTAATTTGGAGGCTCTGCTGTTGAAGATGTAGGTATGCACTTAAATACTTTCACTAAAATATGTGATATGATGCGTATAAAATACATTGACCCTGATGCGGTCAAATTATGTCTATTTCCTTTCTATCTAATAGGAAGAGCTAAAGAATGGTGGCTATCTTTGCCTAAAAATACTATTACATCATGGGTGGGATGTACTTTTTTATTTATGACTAAATTTTTCCCACCTGCAAAGACTATGCAACTCTGATCTAATATTACTGGTTTTAGACAGGAAGAACATGAGCCACTAGCGCTTGCATGGGAGAGGATGAAAGAATCCCTAAGAAACTATCCTAGTCATGGGTTGGAAGATTGGTTAATCCTTCATTTATTTTACAATGCTCTTAATCCTGTATCTAAGTCTATGCTTGACACTGCAGCTGGAGGAATATTTATGGGTAAACATATTACCGAAGTAAAGCAGCTGCTAGACAATATGCAAGACAACCATGCCCAATGGCATGTGGAAAGATCAAACACGAAGAAGATGAACTCTGTATCACCACAAGAGAACGAAGATCTTAATGCTAAGTTGGATGAGCTCATACTAGCTGTAAGAGGTAAGGAAACTCAGGTAAGATCCACCCCCGAAACAAATATAGAAGAAATAGACTCCGTAGCTCGTAATGAATATAATCCTGCTAAGAAGAAGAGTTACAATCCTAATTTTCAGAAGCATTATGCTAGTCCTACAAATAACTCTAATAATAATATGAGAAATAATAATGGCAGTCTCCAAGAAACACTTAAGTCTTTCATAGACTCACAAAATGAATACAATAATATTTTAGTTATTACGGAGAACCATGATGCTATGCTTGGTAAATTATCTAACCAAGCTGTTAGTTTGAGAAATGATTTGCAGGCCCTTCAAGAAAGCACAAGGATCATTGAGGCACAACTAGGTAAGATAACTGAGAGTCAAACTCTCATTCTAGCTAAATTTGCAGGTAAAGCTAAGCCAAATCCTGTTGAGGAACTCAAAATGATGAGGATCCAAAGGGAGCAGCCTGAAGAACTTGATTATAGTAATGCCCCTTCACCAAGCTACACCATCGAAGATCTCGTAAAGAGGATCAACATCAAAATTCGGTAAGTGAAGGTAATGATGAAGCCATGTATCAACACTTTGTTGATCAAGTAGCAATTAAGGCACGCGAACTTGAAGAAGAATACAAGAAAATCGCTGAAAAGTTACCTATTAAACTAGATGACAAATTTGAGCCTACTATTAAGATAAATATTGGAACTAATGAGATAGTTGCACTTTGTGATCTAGGTGCAAACGTCTCAACAATTTCAAAGAGTCTTTTTGACAATTTAAATCTTGGATCAACAATTCATTATTGTTGACATGCCTGAAGATACTGTTGCTCCTATAATACTAGGTCGTCCTTTCTTAAGAACTATAAAGGCTTTAATTAACCTTCATGAAGAGAACATGAAGCTGCAATTGCCTTCGCGGGATCCTTTTGTTATTCATTTCCCCAGGAAGAAGAAAGCCAAACATGACGAGAAGGAGGCCATCACTTTGAAGGCCAATTACTTTGGAGTGGGTGTTCCACTCATCTGGCCCAAGTGAGTATCATCAAGGTCAAGTTGTTGACCATAAAAGAGCGCTCCATGGGAGGCAACCCATGTTAAATTAAGGTTTGAGTTAAGTTTTTTGTTTTAGTTTAAGTTCATGTTTAATAAAGAGTGCTAGAAAACTCCATTTGAGGAGAAGAAATTTGGTAGTACTTGAATTTTTTGCATTATTCATGCTATTGTTGGTCGACAATATTTTCTGTCAATTTTCTGTCAAAAACAAGTTATATCAGTAAGTTACAGGAAAAGAAATAGTTTACGAAGAAACAAATTTTTTTATGGACACGGACGGTTTAATGACCAACTATACGGCGGGAATAAAAATTCCGACCGTATAGTTCCGATCGTATAGTTATCTTTGGCATCGGATTTTTTTTTCTGCAATTTGTACTGAGAGTTTAACGACCAACTATACGGTGGGAATAAAAACTCCGAATGTATAGTTCCAGTCGTATAGAATCAATGCCTCGATACAATTTATTTTCATATATACTGAGAGTTTAACGGCCAACTATATGACGGGAATAAAAAAAATTTGGCCGTATAGTTCTAGTCGTATAGATATGTATGCCTTTGCAAATTTTCTTTCGCAGGGACAGACAGTTTAATGACCAACTATACGGCCAAAACATTATGTTCCACCTGTATAGTGGCGGTCGTATAGCTACGCCGCCAGGAGGAAGACCTAATATTTTGACAGAACGCCAACTATACGACCGGAACGCATGTTCCGCCCGTATAGTTGCACCCGTATAGTTGCGTCCGACCACAAAATCACACGGGAAGGTACTCCCAACTCCAAAACTTCAATCATTTTTCTTTCTTCTACCTCCAAACTCTCTCAAAACCTCAAGGGATCTTCATCTCTATGGTATGTTTATCTTCCGATCCTCCAATTACTTTTTGCAAATTCATCTTTGATCTATTGTCATTATCAATCTAGGGTGAGACCTACTATGAACTAATTGCCATGAATTTCTTACCTAGATTATTATCTTGAGGAGATTCTTTAGTGTGATTAGATGAGGAATATATTATACTTATTGTTTTTGGATCAAAAAGTTTTATTTTTGCCTGTCTTCAATGTTTTAGAAGATGAACACAAGGAGCCAAACTCGTGCTCGTGCCACCTCTAGTGCTTCTCGAGCTGCCGCTCAGGAACACATGGGGATACGGTTCAGGGATGAGGCCCATTGTGATCGCTTCAATAAGATCAAGAACCGCGAAGTGAAGGCCACCAAGTGGGCTTGCCCCCTTATATTGAACCACCTCGGTATTTCTGATGACTTTAATTTTCTTTGCAATAGAGCCGGCCTGCAAAACTTTGTGTACAATGATGTAGCTACTTATCGCCACTTAACCATTGAATTCCTAAGCTCGTTGCAAAGCACCATTAAACTGTGTCAAGGAGAGGATACTATTTCTTTCCGTCTGATGAACAACAACTACACATTAACGTTAGACGAATAGTGTGCATGCTTTAATTTGCCAAACAATGATGTTCATGCTCTACGCACATCCTTTACTGGCTTCATTCCTTCCCCCGATCAATACTATAATGGAATGAGTTTCACTAGTAGAGTGAACAAGGGGAAGAATATTCAACATCCTGCAATTCGCTATTTTTTCTATGTTATTGCTAACACCTTGCAGGCATGCAATGAGTTCACGAGACTCAACGTGGAGGACATCCTAGTCCTTGCAAAGGCTGCTTACATGAACTGCAGCTTGTCACTCAACTTGGGCACCATCCTTGTGCGCTACCTAGAGAACCAAGCCTCCCAAAGTCAAGGGCCAATCACTGGAGGAGGCGTCATCACCGTGCTTGCCACTTCCCTAGGTCTCGACCTAGGTGAGTTGCAACCCGTACTTGGTGAGAAACGTGTTGGTTTCTCCACCTTGAGAGCTTGTGGAATGCTTACTAGGAGAGGTGGTGTTTATTACCTGCATATTGCTGGAGCTGGGCGTATCTACCCCACTCCTTTGCCTAATGGTCTTTTCTCTATCAAGGAAGGACGCTTGCTATATGATGTGCAGGTTGAGCAGTACCAACCCAAGGAAGAGATTCCTGAAGAGGACGAGGACCAAGAGGAGGAGCAAGAGGTTCCTCATCAAGAGGAGCATCCACAAACCCGGTTTGCAACATACCAAGATTTCCAAGGACTTGGAGGGACTATGGAGAGGATGCACAACCTCCCTTTGAACCTCTGAGAATCAATAGGTAACCTCTCCACTCAATTCGCGAACTGGAGTAATGACTTTTTCCCGCCACCACAATGATTTGAAGGGCTTGCAAAAGCCTAAGCTTGGGGAAGTTTCCTCATGTATCTTTATTTGGCGTTTATTTGGTTTTATCTATTTCGAGGTTACATTTTTATTTGAGTTTATAAGCACTCGTGTTGGTTTCCCCAACATTTTATCTTTGGTTCTTTATATTTGCTTTCGAAATTTTCTAGCCGAGCTCTACCGCCAATTTTCTATTCTTTATTTCCCTCTCTTAAAAAATTAACAAAAAGATTTCTCCATTTTTCCTTATTTTCCCTCTTTCTTTTCTTTCTGCCTCGAGGTCTTCATATATTTGCAGGAGAGTGATCGACTTCAAGTTTTCAAGAAACAAATAAAAAAGGAAGAGAGAAGTGGAATGAAACATGAGAGGTATGCCTTATGACTTCCCACTTTTGAAGTTTGAGAAACCTATGCTAGTTAGTAGTAAATGTTGAGATATTATATTGGTGGAGCGAGTCTTTATATCATAGTAAGATTGTTGTTTGCGTGGGTATTTAATTGGGGTCATTTTGTTCCAGCTCTCGTAATTAACCAAGTCTTGCCTAAAAATTGCTAAAAAAATTGTAATAAGAAAAAGTCTCACAATTGAAGACTTAGGTGTTGTAGTGCTTAGTCTTGAAGGCTTATTTCTAGAGACACTCGACACCACTGAAAATATTGATTGACTTGATAACTCTCTTTGAAAGGATTTGTTCAATTGAATTGATGTTTAGCAGTTTTTGTGAGCATGCTAAAGTTTGATTTGTTAATCATAAGAATGATATATCTTTATGCGTGTCAAACTTCATGGGATGCCAACAACTCCGCTGGCCTACGAACGATCTTAATGGAGGAAACTCCTAGATTTCGGCTATGAGTTGATTAAACACTTGTAGCAGCAATGCTATAGTGGGTAAGATTCTTGGCACTCTCGGGTAGCAGTAATCATGATGGAATCACTCCTCTGGCTATTATGAGTAATCATTATGTAAAAGGAACAAAAACCTTAGTGATTCCACGAGTGTCCATCATAACCCGATAAACTTATGAATTTTTTGGCATGCTCTCGATTACTTAAAAACTGAAAATTCTTGAAGGACAATGAATAGAAAAGTAGTGCTTGCAAAGTATTGATTCACTGATGTGAGAGAATTGAGATACTCTAGTATATATTCTTTTCATGACAACTCTCACACTCTTAATTTACATGATTATACTTTACTGTTCAAAGGCAAACCTATGAGTTGATTACTTGACATGGAATAAAGTTCACTCATTTGGATCATCCATGCTTACAATAATTTTTCTGCGCTATAACGATGCATGAAAACCGTATGATATGCTTGCCATTACTCTATCTATGCTGAAGTTTTTCAGATTTATGAAGTGAAGGAAACATGAGACTATTAATCATAATTCAGATCATCATCTTGTTATTTCAGTTTAAATGTCGAGTTCCTTTTTGATTTTGGTTTTCTTGCTCGGAATGATCAAGTTTAAGCTTGGGGAAGTTGATGGCTCTGAAATATAGCCATCTACGTTAACATTTAAACTAGATATTAATCATATTTTTTATGAAATATTTCTCTAAACCCTGCCACTAATGCTAATATTCAGAGGGGTATGCAATCCTTTGTTCTTGTATTTTTCCTGCGTAGATAATATCATTTAAAGGAGGGAATCACTACATTAAAGTCAAAGATACGATATTTCCTTCAATCAGAAGAAACCAAGAGTCGTCCAACGAAGGCAGGCACCGTAATGACCAATTATACGGCCAGAGTAAAAATTCCGACCGTATAGCTCCGGTCGTATAGTTGGTGCCGCCACCGTTAGGTCAAACTTAACAACTTTTATGAAGGGACCCCTATATAAAGAAGCCTCGGGCGACGGGAAAACATCTCTCGCTCCGCCCCAAAGAAGCCAGACTCCGCCAAAAAGCCGCCTCAGATCTCCAAACCCTTCTCCATCTCCATAGCCATCTTCTACCACTTGTAATAGTAGATCTCTTCTTCGACTAGCGATATTGTAAGACTATTGCTATCAATCTTATGATTTTCATTACAATTTTTGTGATTGTTGATCTCATCTCTATGTGTGAGTAATTCTCCTTGGGCTAAGGGCTTCAGCCTAGCCATGTAGCAATTGTGCATGTGATTTATCATAGATGGTATCGTGTATTAGTTTGTATAACATGATGATTATTGTATCCTCTCTTGCCTCAATCTAAGGACTTGTCAGATACCCAAGACCCCGAGGGTTGAGCCAGGTATAGGGAGTATGAGTGATGACTGATCTACAGGTTGGAAATCCGAGTGACAGAAGGGGTAGTACGGCTGTATATGAGGGATTTGCTTGGGATTAACGATGACATCACGATGCATATCATTAATTCTCTTTCTTCTATGGATGAGACTAGTAGGTTATTGCTATAAGCGGTTGCGAAGGCAATAACAATTATGGATGCACTGCCCACATATAATTTATCTTGCTCTAACAAGTACACACATACTTTATTTCTATCTTTTATTTCCATCAAATGTTTTTGCATAGCTACAAGTGAAACTGAATGCCCTAGGCCCTCTCTCTCCATCATCGACAACAACAAAAATACGCAAGCTATTGGTCCGGTGAAAACACAAAAGGAATTCTAAAACTCCCGAAGGTCCGTTAAAGTAACTTCACTACGCATTCGCTTCTCGTGGATTCGATAACCTAGGTCTATTAGGAAAAAAGAGCTATACTACATCCGTAATCCGGATCGAAGGTATCAGGTAGGCGACGTAGGGTGCGGTCCAATCGCTTAGCTCCGTGACCATGGCGACCAGGGCGGGCTCGGTCTACAGCGGTATCCCGATGTCGACCTCCTTTGGTGGGGAGACCGATGGCTTGTCGATGACATCGAGGAAGACGCCGGAGGTGGTGAATGACAGACCGACCCGATACGCGAGAGTGCGTCAGCCTCCTCATTCTTGTGCCGATCGATCGATTCGATAGAGTAGCCAGTGAAGTAGCCCCAGCTGGTCCACCACTTGGCGGTACACTATCATGTTGGGGCGACTGCATGGATTCTAAAATTCATCATCTACGGCGGCCGGATCTGGTCAATTCATCTGAGTGGAGTACCCAGCGTCATCATCAACAAATCTTCCAAGAAGTACCACATACTCCCGTGAGCGCGTGTGGACTCGCCATCGGACGTTGTTCTGCAATTTTCAGCCAGTTTGCTTGTCATCTGTGGGAGAGGCCACCTATCGAGCGATCATCATCGCTAGCAATAAAGGGATCAAGTCCCGGTGTTGGAATCCAGAGCAATTGCAGCTCCACGTGACCATGTACCATGCGATGGAGACATGACTGGTTCTTTCTCTTCGATCTAATCTTTCTCGTGCACTCATTACTAAGCAAATAAATTATTTATTTTGATCTAATTTCTACCCGTTTGTTCTCAAATACATGTACCACATAACGTCAGTTGGCTAGCTACCTTTGCCTCAGAATTAGGCATCTGTGGCTCTACAATTTAGCTGTCACCGGCTCCACGTTCACGGCTATCCCCGACGACTACAGAGAATACGACTGCAAGCTATTTTACAGTGTTATGGTTCTAAATATTTGACCCGTTCTGTAAATCTCAAGCTACAAATATTTACTGCAGTATTATACTATTTTTTAGATGTAGATTCATCAATCCAAAGCAATTCCGCCACGTCAACTTGTCCGACCGATGGTCCGATTGAGCTCGCTACGACAACTCGTGGCCGCGTCCACCCATTGCGGCTAAACGTCATACTCGGGCAGTCAACAACTTGACTCGCAGGCCGCGACTCGCCTCGCCTGTCGCGGACTCACCGCCCTCGCGGACTTTGCATGCTTGGGGACTCGTCTCGCCTGTCGCGGACTCTCCACACTCAGGGATTACTGATGGGATATGCCAATCGAGGTATGCCCAGAAGGATGATTCGACTGGCCCAAGTCCATAGCGAATGGGCCTGCAGGAATAGCGGTTGGAAAGCAACTAAAGCAGAAGTCTAGCGACCGGAAGCTGGAGGCCCACGAACCTAGCTAGGCCCAGTCGGATTAGGTCAAATCCTTCGAAACCTTAACTGATTCGGTGGTAATCTTGTAAACCCTAGCGAGGACCCCCTATATAAACCTCCCTAGGGTTCTCTGCATACTTACGTTCTCTTAGTCACCCCATCCAAGCGACTCGCTGCCTAGCCGTTGAGCTCGTCACCCTTGTAATCCACTTTTCATAAATACACTCTAGTAGGAAGTAGGTCTTTACCCTACGGGACCGAATCTAGGTAAATCCCTTGTATCAGTTTCCAATATCGCACCGCAGATGGTGACTGGCTCTTACCCCAAATCGTATCAATCGCTACTCCTGGTAGCTACTGTTGTGGTCATTCCCACGATAGTGACGCCCACGGTGGACGCCAACTGTCGTGGTATTGACACGGAAGATACAGCGATCCTCCATCGAGGGGACGTGAACCTTGGTACCTCGTGTGACAATATCTCTCCCGGATTCTTCTACGTTGCCTTTCCTCCTCTACGTAAGCTACCTTTGTAGCATCTGCCGTGTCAATACCACGACAATTCGTCAATGGCCTTAAGGGCATGTAGAATGCTTGATGGTGGTCGTGGACGCCATGATGGATTTCCTGGCCTATCAGCAGTTCGATTTAATAATCCTAGCGTTCGTGCAGCATCGATGAAAAAAGGCAATGACCACTTGGCTTTTTTCCAACATGAAGTGTAGCGGGAGGGTAACATGCAAAGTAGCTGAGCAGTTTCGTGTCCGATACTAGTGTCTTCTGTTGGGGCTAGAGAGATAGATATGACACTTAGGAGATAATTTGATCTTGTGCGATTGGTTTATCGCTTTAGATGCCCATATTAGTGACGAGAATTTTTCATGCCCTAAGATAATAATAAAGTAGCAATCTAGGAATCCATCAATTTCTTATGTTTACTAGTAGAGCTTTTGACTAATAACTTGAGGTCAAAGAGTTAATTTTTAACTCGGCGCGAATATTTAGAGCCTAATCAATAATATTTTACTTATTGGTTGCATCCCGTTACATAGTTGTTAATGGCACAAAAAAATATTGATTATGATATGTGTTATTATGAAGTGCTTCTTCTATGCATTGATGTTCAGTAGCATCTAATGAAGTTAGCTAAGCAGCTTTCTAGTGTTGCAGGCGGCAGCAAGACAACCTCAAGTTGAGCGTTTGATGTTCCTTCCTACATCCCCATAACATTGAAGGTTGGGGTACAAGATGAATTTGGCGAGGTGGTAACGAATAAGATATGTGAGAAAAAATCAGTCTGAGCAAAGGGGCTCCAAATGATTTCTGATATGGTCGTTCTTGACTTGCTCTATAGATAGATGTCGTAAATCATCGTGATGCTATTTGATTTCATGGTGGATGTTGAATAAAATGTTGCAACTTCTAAGGAGATCTACCTTTGCTTCATTTATCTGCTATATCTGGAAGAATTTATAGGCTGACGAGTGCATGTAAATCAACCCTTAGGTGTTCTTCATGCCATGCCCTATTTTTTTTGTGGGTGCTATGCCCTAAATCTGTTGAGTTGTTGTATCATTTCTTCTATTTGTTGCACTCTCAATTATGTGTAGTTGCACTTCCCTACTATTTTTTGAAGAGGAAAATTTAGTACTCATAGAGCTCACAAGAAATAGCTGATCATTAGTCCTATCGGCATATATATAGTTCTACCAAGAAAGAAATCCACCTAATCATCCCATTGTACTTAGTGAAACGTCGAAGGGCGCATATCAGCATCTCTAAGGGTATCCCCTAAATGGTCTACTTGTTGTATTTTTTTAACTTGCTTGCTCTATTTTTTCACTCAGTGCAAGAGCAAGCATGTCACAGTAACATATATGTTTGTGGAAATAGCACACTTCTGATCATCAGTTACCTCGCGTATATGTAATGAACCAAAGCAACATTGGTGACAGGGTATAGCTAATCAGGTTCCTATGATTAATGAATCAGTACCGCGTATATGTAATGAACCAAAGCCACACACGAGGACCTAATGGCCTACTAGTACTTGATTCACCTCAAGAAAAGGAACTTGCTCAAGATGCAAAGGCAACTCGACGAAAAGAAAAGGTTACCTTACGAATCTAGGATGCTGTTGGCACAACTAAGCTCCACCCGCGGATCTGGTAGCATAGCTGGAGGCGCACCACGGAGAGGAACCTAACGGCTGCAGAATATTCTGGAAGCTGAGAGAAACAATCCAACCCGAGATTTAGACATGTCCTTCATGACAGTAGATCCAGCAGGACACATCAAATAAAAAACAACGCAAGTCACGATTATTGCTGCCTAGACCTACCTACTCACAACTCAACCTGCACCCGACGATCCCCGGGCGGCACTCTGACGAGTGCATATTTGCATCATGTTTTACACTATTATTTTGCATTGTAGATGTAGGATCTTGGTATTTTACGGCACCCCTGCGCACATTTCATGTCTGTTTTCACCAGGATCAGGATAGATGATGGATCCAATGGATACAATTCTTAGAGCAGTTGTACTATGATGAAAAGGAATAAAAACAACATAAATCGCTTATTTGGAAATATTAATAATACCAGAAGAAAACCAGAAGCGAATATAGGAGACAGAGGGTTCAACGGCCAACTATACGACCGGAATAAAATTTCCAGCCATATAGTTCCTGCCGTATAGCTGGCACCGCCTCCGCCTCCTCAAATAGTTTCACCCCGTGCAACTAGATCGGAGAGACGACATATAGAACACCCAGAAATCACCGAAACCTCACCTCTGGAAGGCATCTGGAGGGGGAACTAATCCACTGGGGATCCATCTTCACCCTGCGCAGATCTAGGAGGCTAAAGGATCGATCTTCATCATCCACCGCTGCATCACCACCATCTGCATCCATCCCATCTACATCTTGTCTAGATCTTGCTGTAATTTCCATACTCGTTGTAGATTTATACAAGTATTATTCATCTATGATAGATTCCATTGTTATTGCCATGTTGTTGATTGGTTCCATGTCTGAGTAGATCACTAGTTCTTGGGGAGATGGAGAAACCCTAGTATGAGATTGAAATAAGATAAAGTCTATTATGATATTCATCGCTGTGACCATGTGTTAGATTCTCTACATCTTGATGTTGAGGGAAGTCGACCTCTCAATATTTGCCTCTCATGAGGACTTGATGGAGGGAACTACTTGTTGGTAGACGAAGGTGTGTTAGCACTTTAAGTAACTATAAAGCTGTTGGAACTCCTTATGTATCAACTTGGGAAACCGATGAAACTCACGAAACACTATCCATACCAT
Source organism: Avena insularis (assembly GCA_023614405.1). Lineage (NCBI taxonomy): Eukaryota > Viridiplantae > Streptophyta > Magnoliopsida > Poales > Poaceae > Avena > Avena insularis. The sequence goes on along the minus strand of CM042686.1, from coordinate 420,944,090 downwards.
AGGATACGGCCTACGATATTACATCACTTAATAGCGCAGTAATTCGATTGCTGCCTATTTCTCCAAATACAGAGTTCCTCCCACACATACATAGTTGAGAATGTTCATGATGATAATCTTTATCTTACCTCCTTATAATGCTAGTGGTGTATCTGCTACTCCCTGAGAATGCTTTTCCCTATTGCACTTCCAATCTCTCTTACATACGCGATACTTATTTTCTGTATTCAGTTGTTTTACTTTATTTTATTGCTGCTCTTATACGTAAAACCCCAAAACACCCTTTTACACAATACTCGCATTTATCTTGTTATTTAGAACTTAATTTAGCATTTCTATCATAATATTTATTTCAAGAATTATTAGACTTCAGACTCCTACTTCCTTATGGATCGATATCTTTATTTTGAAACTAGCTACAAACGATCTATGCACTTGCAGTCATCAAGCTATTTTCTGGCGCAGTTGCCGGGGAGCTAAGAACTATAGGTCTTTTAGTTTTTACTTATTTATTTTTGTATTGCTAAATTTTGTTTTGAGTTACAGGTTTCCACTAACATGATGGAGTTTTAGCATATTACTAGTGCTAACCCACTCAACTACTTTGGGAAGTCGTATGATATTTATAAAAGAGACAACTCCAATGAGAACATGAGAATATAAAATAAATCCTCTAGAGATGAAGAAATAAATCCTCTACTACTTGGTATTCTACATAAGAAACAATTTACTAGAGATGAAGAAGATCTTTATCCATATGAGCATATTGCATGTTTCAAAGATATATGTGGCACTTTTCAATTGACGGGATATACCGCCGATGAGGTAAGGGTTAAAAATTTTAGTTAGACTTTGACAAGTACAACTCTCTCATGGTATAGATCTCTACCCCTGAAGCCACTACTACTTGGGATAATCTAGCCTGTGAATTTCTATCAAAATATTATCCATTATCCAAATCTTTTGGAATCAGGCGTCTTATAATGACTTGGAGGAATCACTCTAATGAAGGACTAGTAAGAGCTTATATCAGATTTAAAGATTTACTACGTCTATGTCCTCATCATGATTTACCTTAATGGTATTTATTGCATATCTTTTATGGCGGTTTAATTGAACCTAATAAAATAGAACTAGACTCTTTCGCGGAAGGAGTCTTTATGAATATTCCTATACCTAAAGCTTGGGCTTTACTTAATAGGATTCATGATCATAGAGTTTCATGGAATTTTGGTCTAGGAAGTGAAGGAGGTGTAGAAATAGAACATGATTGTATTCATGACTATAATAAAAAGGCCATGTCAAAGAATTATCTAAAGAGCTTTATTTGGATTTAGATCTTGTGTTGCAAGTTGTTAAAGCTTTTACAGAACATATCAAAGCTCCAAAAGAGGGTGAGGTCAAGTATGATCCACCACCCGAACCTGAGAAGAAAAGAGAAGATAAAGCAACACTAGCCTCCCTAGAACCAATATATGAGATGCCTTTCCCTAACACTGCACAAAAGCATATTCTTGAATATGAACAAGTCAAAGCAGTACAGGATAAGAAGGAAGAATAAAGTATGCTAAAAGTCATGGAACATCTAGAAGAAACCAAAGATGAAGAGGTAGCTAAGGAAGAAATTATGGCTATGTACGCACATTGTAACATAGTTGAACTTGATGAAGAGACTTCCGTATTGGTTGAAGGTAAAACAAAGGTAAAAGATGTGGGTAAGCCTATTCTTCCCTGCATATTTAAAGACACCTCGTATTATGGTTTATGGGATCTTGGCACCAAAGTTAATGTTATATCTTATGATTTCTACTTAGAAATAAAAGAAGAAATAAAAGCGGCTACAATTGAAAATACTGATATGACGATTATGTTAGCCAATAAATATCTTAGAATTCCAATGGGAGTAGTTGAAGATGCAACTGTCACAATTAGTAATAAAAACTTTTCTATCGATTTTGTAATTGTTGATATGCCAACTGACACTCTTTGCCCAATTATATTTGGAAGGAACTTTTTGGGTGATATAGGTGCCTATGTTAATTTTAAGAAGGAGATTATGTCTCTTAAGCTTGGGGGAGCAGAAAATGAATTTCACTTTTCCAAATTTAAAGACAGGCCTCCAAAAATACAAGAAGAAGAGGAGGAGAGAACTATTGAGGAAATGGCGGCTCTTTTCTTTAGCAATCAAGAATAAGAAATAAATGAAGAGCCAAATTATGAAGAAATAGTTATAAAGGACAAGTCCCTTGGAGAACTAGAAGATGAATTCGATTCACTTCCCATTATGGGACCTCCAACCGATGAGGCTTTTGAAGGGCAAGAAAAAGAGGGGATGCGGAACTACCACCCCCAGAGTTGAAGACTCTACCAGATAATCTTAAATATAGGTTTTTAGATGATACAAATAAATTTCCTGTTATTTTTGGTGCTAAACTTTCAGGAGAAGAAGAAGAAGAACTCATGAAGATACTGAAGGAGCATCACAAGGCCTTTGGGTACTCCATGGCTGATTTGAAGGGCAGTAGTCCCATGATAACCGTCCATCGAATATTCATGGAAGAAGGTGCTAAACCAGTTACAAAATTTAATAGAGATTGAAGCCTGAAATGAAAGAAGTGCTAAGAAAAGAAATTGTACACCTATTGGACGCAGGTATAATCTATCATGTTAAAGAAAGTGAATGGGTAAGTCATGTTCATTGTGTCCCTAAGAATGGCAGTTTTACATTATTCCTAATGAAAATAATGAATTGATACCTACTAGAACTATTGTTGGGAATAGGATGTGCATAGACTTCAGAAAAATAAATAAAGAAACTAGGAAAGATCACTATCCTTTACCGTTATAGATTAAACTTCAGAAAGGTTAGCAAACCATACTCATTTTGCTACTTGGACAGATACTCTGGTTTTTCTCAAATAGTTGTTCATCCTGATGACCAACTTAAAATAACTTTCATTAGTCCTTATGGTTTACATGCTTACCGACATATGCCTTTTGGTTTATGTAACACTCCGACTACTTTTCAAAGATGCATCACTACTATTTTTGATATTTTATAGAACTTATAATGGAAGTATTTATGGATGACTTTTCAGTCTATGGAACTTCGTTTACTAGTTGCTTGGATAATCTCAAAAGATTTTTGTAGCATTGTGAAGAAACTAATCTTGTTCTAAACTGGGAAAAGTGTCATTTTATGGTAAAATAAGGTATAGTCCTTTAACACAGGGTATCAGATAAGGGAATTGAAGTTGATAGAGATAAGGTTGAGGCAATAGAAAGAATGCCACAACCTAGGGATATTAAAGGTATAAGAAGTTTCCTTGGTCATATGGGTTTTTATAGAAGGTTCATTAGAAATTTCTCTAGAATATCTAAACCTTTGACTAACCTCCTGTAAAAGGGAGTAAGATTTAATTTTGATGATAAATGTCTTGAAGCCTTTGATAAACTCAAAAATGCTTTATCCCGTGATCCCATTATTAAACCACCTATCTGGGATACAAACCTTTGACTTAATATGTGAATTTAGTGATGATGCTGTAGGAGTAACACTGGGACAACACATTGGTCGCAGATTTAGCATTATACATCATGCTAGTAGAAATCTAAATGGTGCTTAGAAGAATTACCCTAAAGAAGAAAGAGAACTTTTGCTGTATTTTTCTCCTGTGATAAATTTCATTCTTACATAGTTGATGCAAAGGTAAGAGTTCATACGAATCATGATGGCTTAAAAGAACTCCCTGAGAGGAAATACCATAAGCCAAGACTGATCTGTTGGATTCTTTCACTTCAAGAATTTGAGTTGCAGATTATGCACAGGCAAGGAATAAAGACGTTAGATACAGTGTCCATGTTTGCCCAGCAAGACACCAATCTTGATTAGAGGAACCTTAGTCTTAGTGATTTTCATTTACGAGAATTACTCAATGAACTAAGGTCAATTCCTCCAAGAGAGAAGAAGTCTTTACTGTTCGAGGAACTTTTCATCCCTGAATAAGCAAATGGTAAGTGCAAGGTAAGTGTTCTTACCCAAATAAGTGTTTTTTCACAATTTTTACTTTTGAAAATTCTGCCTTTGAATTTCTTGTGTTTTTCTGAAGATTTTGAGGGTTTTACCAACTATACGAGCAGAACTATACGACCAGAGAGGAAGCTCCTGTCGTATAGTTGGTTGTTAAACTCTTTGTATCACTTTTGTGAAATTGTTTTCGATATCTGAGCCTATACGGTCGCAACTATACGATCGGAACCAAAATTATGGCCGCATAGTTGGTCGTTAAACTCTCAGACACTTTAGATTTATGGTGTCTCTATCTATATGGTCGCACTATACGATCGGAGCCAAAATTCCGGCCGTATAGTTGGTCGTTAAACTCTCAGACACTTTTCGTTTGTCTTTTCATTTATTCATCTGAAATAAAAAACTCTTATTGTCGGTTCCAAGTCATGATTTAATCGACATGGATTCGAGATATTTGGAAATATCTGCCCGGAACCAACTATACGGCTGGAGCTATATGGGCCACGCCCGTATAGTTGGTCGTTACGCGGCAGGATACTTCCAAATCCATGATTTCTTTCCCTGTTTCGTTAAGATTCTTTGCTTGGGCGACAATTTGGTGTTTCTCGCGAGTTTTACCGACCTCTGACCCCCCTTATATATTGCCATTGTGTCTCTCTGATCATAATCTCCAGAAACCAATCTACCTCTTATTCACATGTGAGGACTCTCAACCAAGGGATAGAAGCCGAGAAGAAAGGCTCCTATGGAGATCAGGAGCAATAGCAAGCAAGGCAAGGAGATCAAGGCCATCCCTACAGAGTTCCTCGACGCCGACCATGGGTGTCAAAAGAGGGATTTGAAGGCCCTGAGCTGAAGATTGAAGAGTTGGACAAGGAGAAGCCAGGGACACCCAAACACCTTCGATTGCTGTGACTTTATCTTGAAAAACTCGATGAACATATCAAGCAGACAACCGAAGCAGGTTTTTCTATGAGTCTTAAGGCACTACAAACACTTCAGGACAATAATGAGTTCATTAAAGAACAAATGAAAGTGTTGGAAAGGAACAATCTTTTCTACAAGCTGCGTGTTAAAGAATTAGAAGCTGTCAATCAATCCCTCCATCTCAAGCTGGCCCATGAGGAGAAGATACCACGTGCCATGACGCCATAGTGATCTAAAAAAATCACGGTATCAAATAATCGCAAGGGATTATTTGTTCCTGTCTGGCTTGATTCCAAGCTTGGGGGATCTTTAAGACCTTGTAATCTATCTTATAAGTTTTTATTACTATTTTTTGCATTAGTTCAAACTAGCAATAAAGTTTGCATCATTACAATTCCCTTCAGGAATAGTCGATCCCTTTAATAAAATTCCGAGTTTATTATTATATATGGAGCAATATTGAGTTTGTGTTTTCTTTAATGATATATGGATGGCTCGAGTATAATTTTACTTGCACTTGATGATAGCAATAGGAGTCTTCCACACTATTGGTATTAATGGAACACATAAAGATAATTTGGTCAATATGCTGTAAGTCTATAGTTTGATTTACAAAGAAAAATTATCTATACAGTTAAGTTGAAAAAGAAACCTTGAACAAAGGAAAGTGAAAGTGCTATCAAAATAGAGTGAGAACAAGTCAAGGTAGAATCTCCAAGTTATAAGAATGCTTCATATACAATTGGAATTTGATAATTGAGATCATTAAACTTTGAACTCCTATATGAAGTGGAATATATGGCTAGCTCCTTTGCACAACACTTAAACAAAAGTGTAAGCATATATACAAAAGAAAAGAAAAGAAAGAAGAAAAAGAGTGAGTGTGCAAAGAGCAAATAGGCATATACCACTGTATTGTAGTATGACAAAGAGACACTTTTAAGATTTTGAATCCCAAGTGAATACATTGATCCTAAAACACTTGTGACTACCTCGCTAACTCATTCGGTTGAACCGGATAGTTTTACATTATGTTGAGATTCATCTATTATGAACTATTGATCACTAAGGTGTGGAAGCCTGCTAATACTATTCAGATGGTTCGAGTAAGGTACTATTCATGAACTTATTCCTATATATCGTATATGATAAACACATGCTGCAACTGCCTCATTTATTTTAATTGACTCAGCTTCATGAATATGGGGATCACATCCATTAACCTAAAACTTGATCGGGAAGAGCAAGAGTCTAAGATTGGGGAAGTTGATGAGTGCATATTTGCATCATGTTTTACACTATTATTTTGCACTGTAGATGTAGGATCTTGGTATTTTACGGTGCTCGCGCGCATATTTTATGTCTGGTTTCACCAGGATCAGGACAGATGATCGATCCAATGGATACAACTCTTGGAGCAGTTGTACTATAGAGAAAAGGAGTCAAAAACAAGGTAAATCGCTTATTTGGGAAATATTAATAATACCAGAAGAAAACTAGAAGTGAATAAAGGAGACAGAGGATTGAATGACCAACTATACGACTGGAATAAAATTTCCGGTTGTATAGTTCCAGCCGTATAGTTGGCGCCGCCTCCGCCTCCTCAAATAGTTTCACCCTGTGCAACTGGATTAGAGAGACGACGTACAGAACACCTAGAATTTTGAATCCCAAGTGAATACATTGATCCTAAGACACTTGTGACTACCTCGCTAACTCATTCGGTTGAACCGGATACTTTTACATTATGTTGAGATTCATCTATTATGAACTGTTGATCACTAAGGTGTGGAAGCCTGCTAATACTGTTCAGATGGTTCGAGTAAGGTACTATTCATGAACTTATTCCTATGTATCGTATATGATAAACACATGCTGCAACTACCTCATTTATTTTAATCGACTCAGCTTCATGAATATGGGGATCGCATCCATTAACCTAAAACTTGCTTGGGAAGAGCAAGAGTCTAAGCTTGGGGAAGTTGATGAGTGCATATTTGCATCATGTTTTACACTATTATTTTGCATTGTAGATTTAGGATCTTGGTATTTTACGGCGCTCGCACGCACATTTTATGTCTGGTTTCACCAGGATCAGGACAGATGATGGATCGAATGGATACAATTCTTGGAGTAGTTGTACTATGGAGAAAAGGAGTCAAAAACAACGTACATCGCTTATTTGGGAAATATTAATAATACCACAAGAAAACTAGAAGCGAATAAAGGAGACAGAGGATTCAACGACCAACTATACAATTGGAATAAAATTTCCGGTCGTATAGTTCCAGCCGTATAGTTGGCGCCGCCTCCTCCTCCTCAAATAGTTTCACCCCGTGCAACTGGATCAGAGAGATGAAATACAGAAGACCTAGAAATCACCGAAACCTCACCTCCAGAAGGCATCTAGAGGGGGAACTCATCCACCGGGGATCCATCTTCACCCTGCACAGATCCGGGAGGCTAAAGCATCGATCTTCACCATCCACCGCTGCATCACCACCATCTCCATCCATCCCATCTACATCTTGTCTAGATCTTGTTGTAATTTCCGTAATCCTTTTGGATTTATACAAGTACTATTCATCTATGATAGATTCCATTGTTATTACCATGATGTTGATTGCTTCCATGTCTGAGTAGATCACTAGTTCTTGCAGAGATGGAGAAACCCTAGTATGAGATTGAAATAAGATAAATTCTATTATGATGTTCATCGACGTGACCATGTGCTAGATAATCTACATCTTGATGTTGAGAGAAGTTGACCTCTCAATATTTGCCTCTCATGAGGACTTGATGGAGGGAACTACTTGTTGGTAGACAGAGGTGTGTTAGCACTTAAAATGACTATAAAGTTGTTGGCACTCCTTACATATCAACTTGGGAAACCGAGGAAACTCACGAAACACTATCCATTCCATGGGATACGTCCTACGAAATTATGTCCCTTAATACCGCAGTAATTCGATTAATGTTGATTGCTGACTGTTGTGGTTATGAGGATGATGTGAGCAGCAGTTGCTGCCTATTTGTCCAAATACGGAGTTCCTCCCACACATACATAGTTGATAATATTCATGATGATAATATTTATCTTAGCTCCTTATAATGCTAGTGGTGTATCCGCTACTCCGTGAGAACGCTTTTTCCCTATTGCAATTCCAGTCTCTCTTACATATGCGATACTTATTTTCTGTATTCAGTTGTTTTACTTTACATTATTGTTGCTCTTATACCTAAAACCCAAAAACACCCTTTTACACAATACTCGCATTTTATCTTGTTAATTAGAATTTAATTTAGCATTTCTATCATAATATGTATTTCAAGAATTATTAGACTTCGGACTCCTGCTCCCTGTGGGATCGATATCTTTATTTCGAAACTAGCTAGAAGCAATCTGCGCACTTGCAGTCATCACGCTCCACAATTCCACTCTCATGAACCTTGGTATGGTGGGAGCATCCGTCACATAAGGAGAATAGAGAGTTGCAAGTAAACCCGACAACTCACCATGTCGTCACAACAACCCTCGACACATGGGGCACACCCGACGATCACGGTCGCCATATTAGGTAAACTTTCCAAACTCCAAAAAACACGAGACGACGCAAGAAATAACATCACACAACATACACTACAACAAAAACCAACCATAGAGACATTCTTATTGAGGCACTTATTATTTTGCCTCTTTAAAAATCATGCAGAGACATTTTGCATCTTGTAGAGGCAAGTTTTGAGACACTTAAGGATGTCTCTCAAATATAGAGACATGAGTTAAGAAATTTTTCTGAAGGAATAGGATTTTCATTCTAGTTACAAATTTTGAGGCATTCTAAATTGTCACAAAAAAGTTATATACATGCAATCATTGAGACACATTGTAAAATGTCTTTACATTTTATGTAAAGACACTATTTGAGTCATTTTCCTTGTTGTGTAGAGACATTTGTTCTATATTTTAGTCCTAATGTGCTATACTCAAAATACATTCGTTCTAGATGTAAACAAGATCTTGTGTAAGGTTGAGATGGTTAGAGTAATATGTCTTTATCATTAAGGTCAAGAGTTCAAGGATTGGTTTTGACATATTTTTCATGGTATTTTTGTTGGAGATATGCCCAAGAGGCAATAATAAAGTGGTTATTATTATATCTTTATGTTTATCATAAATGTTTACATCCCATGCTATAATTGTATTAACCGGAAACATTAATACTTGTGTGTTTTGTAAATATAAAAGAGTCCCTAGTAAGCCTCTTGTTAAACTAGCTTGTTGATTAATGGATGATCATGGTTTCCTGATCATGGACATTGGATGTCATTAATAACAAGGTTATATCATTAGGAGAATGATGTGATGGACACACACCCATAGTAAGCGTAGCATAAGATCAAGTCATTAAGTTCGTATTGCTGTAAGCTTTCAAATGCATAGTAACCTAATCCTTCGACCATGAGGTTATGTTAATCACCATCACCGGATGGGTACTTTGATGACATCAAACACCGCTTCGTAACTGGGTGGTTATAAAGGTGTCATTGGGTATTCTGAAAGTATGTGTTGAAGCGCATGGACCAAGATTGGGATTTGTCCATCCATATGACGGATAGATATGCTCTGGGCCCTCTCGGTGGAATGTCATCTAGTTAGCTTGCAAGCATGTGACTAGGTCACAAGGGATGACATAACATGGAATGAGTAAAGAGTACTTATCAGTAACGAGGTAGAACTAGGTATGGAGATACCGACGATCAAACCTCGGATAAAGTAGAATATCGCGTGACAAAGGGAATTGGTTTCGTATGTTAATGGTTCTATCGATCACAAAGTCATCGTTGAGTATGTGGGAGCCATTATGGATCTCCAGATCCCGCTGATGGTTATTGATCGGAGAGGTGTCTTCATCATGTCTGCATATTCACGAACCGTAGGGTGACACACTTAAGGTTCGAAGTTGTTTTAAGTAGATATGGAATATGCGTTGGAGACCGAATGTTGTTCGGAGTCTCGGATTGGATCCGGGACATCACGAGGAGATCCGGAATGGTCCGGAGAATAAGATTCATATATTGGGGATCATTTTCTAAGTTAGGAAATGTTCCGGAGTGTTTGTATGGAGATTCTAGAAGGTTTCGGAATGTTCTAGAAGGTTCTAGAAGAGTTCTTGGTGTTTGCTTGAAAACCAAGAAAGGGTCAAAGGAAACCTTGTGGGGCGAGACACGGATTCGTGGGGGAGGACCTCCTCGCCCCCTTCCCAACCCGCCGGCCATAGGAGGGGAGTCCTACTAGGACTCCCCCTCCCCAGGCGCGCCTCCCTCCTTTAAATAGAAGGGAGGGGCGCCCCTCTAGCCCTCTCTCATAACAAGCTCTAGCCGCCTCTCCTCTTCCTTTGCTCGCCCGCTTAGGCGGCCTGCAGAATTCTCTCTCCACCACCACCACCACACCGTCGTGCTGCTGGGATTCCGTGGAGAAGATCTACTACCTCCGCTCGCTGAACAGGGAGAGGAAGGTCTACTCCGACGCACGTGTGACCAATCATGAAGCGCGCCTTTAACGCAGTCTTGGAAGGATCGTCCACACGATCTTGAGATCAGCAAGTGATCGACTACATCAACCCCGAGATCTAATCTCGTAACGCTTTCGGTTCTACGAGGGTTAGTACAGTTCTATCTCGTTGCTCATGTCTAATAGATTAGATCTTGGCTTTTATCTAGATTAGATCTAGGTTTTGTTCGTTCTTGCGGTAGAAATTTTTTGTTTTCCATGCTACGAACCCCATCAGTGGTATCAGAGCCTTGTCTATGCGTAGATCTGTTGCACGAGTAGAACACAATGATGTTGTGGGCGTTGGTGCCCGTGCCATCTTTTGCTATGTGTGTACTTTGCATCTTGCGGTATGGTGGGATGAAGCGGCTCGGGCTAACATTACATGTCATTGTACATGAGACTTGTTCCACGCTTGACGTGTAACTTGCTTTGCACAGGTGGCTTTGCGGGTGTCTGTCTCTCCCATCATAGTATAGATCCAATCTACACTTTGCACTTGATAGCACTTGTATCAACATTGTGGTTCAGTTTCGTAGGTAAGATCTGTTCTTATTCAAAAGCCCCAAACCACGTAAAACTTGCAAAGAAAATTAGAGGCGTGTAACTTGTTTTTGCAGGGGTTTTGTGATGTGATATAGCCATCATGTGATTGTGATTATATTTGATGTATGCAATGATCCTTGTTGTAATATGGCAACCGGCAGGAGCCTAATGGTTGTCTTTAATTCTGTTAAGACCTGCGTGTCTATTCATCTTGTAATAGCTTTATTCCAAGTAGTTGTAATAGTTGCTAGTGATGATGGACAACCATGAAGCGGCGCCACTGACCTTGGCGCAATGCTGGTGATGATGGAGATCATGTTCGTGCTTTGGAGATGGAGATCAAAGGCATAAGAAGAAAGGGCCATATCATATCACACTAATTATGAATTGCCTGTGATGTTAATCCTTTATGCATCTTGTATTGCTTAGATCACGACGGTAGCATTATAAGATGATCCCTCTCACTAAATATCAAGTAATAAAGTGTTCGTCCTTAGTAAGCACCGTTGCTAAGACTCGTCGTTTCGAAGCATCTCGTGATGATCGGGTGTGATAGACTCTACGTGTGCATAATGACGTGCAAGCCAGATTTGCACATGCGGATACTAAGGTTAACCTTGACGAGCCTAGCATGTACAGACATGGTCTCGGAACACGGAATACCGAAAGGTAAAGCATGATTCATATGGATGATATGATGAACATGTTGATTGTTCGCCTTTAAAGGTACATCATCTCACGTGATGATCGGACTTGGTGTAGTGGATTTGGTTCATGTAATCACTAAAACAACTCGAGGGATGTTGTTTTGAGTGGGAGTTCATTTGTAATTTCGATTAGTCGAACTCAATTTATCATAAACACAATCAAAGTGAATTTGCATAGTTTGTTGTAGTCATTGGTATCCGTTCACCACCTTATGCTTATTTTTAGTTGAGATAGTAGAACTATAGAAATTCTGGATATTTGCTTTACGAACTGGTATCGTATTGTTTTGAGTGTCAATATAAAGTTTAAAAGTCATATTGCAAACTTTCAGCAAACTCCGTTTACTCTGTGAAGTTTAATAAACAGTATTAAATCAAGAGTAACAATTCCAGTGTTAGTATCTAATGTATCATGTTTGCCTCCATGATTCTTGATACTCAAAAGATTTTTTTTTAATATCAAGTTTATCTAAGAGCTGAAAGCGATGTTTCAGAAACCATCATATGTGAAAGGTATTGCGATATCTAAAACAATGTGTTGGTTACAACATGATAGAGTATATGTCCTCATATTTGATGAGAATTTGTGAAGGTTGGAGACGCTATTCGTCCTAATCCTCCAAAAGTTTTTGGAAAAGAAACATTATACTCGCAATTCACCTTTATAAGCTATAGCAGCTTGATCATGAAAATTGTCATGATAAGGATGAATAGAAGATGTAAGTAAAATGTTTACTACACTAAAAGATTACTAAAGAATGGAACTTTGAAAGAATGCCAAACATTTGATGAAGGTGATCCACTTCAAAGTGCAAGTTCAAAGGTATTAGTATTTGACTATACACACTTTATACTATGTGTCATGTGAATGACACCACTATTGATGTTGATAGATTCTTTTAAAAGAAAAGGAATTGTTGAAAGAGAATCTATAAAATATTTGGCAGAAAAGAAAAGATTGTAGATATCCAACTTAGGTATATAGAAGTTACATGTTATGGCTGTATTCCTTGGTTGTTAAACAATGTGGTTCTGTGGTATTGGATACCAAATTGGTTGGTATGAAGTGTTATACAGGACAACACAATTCATGAACTACAATGTCCTAAGTAACTAGCAAGAGAATATGTGATGATGTTCATCAAAAACAAACAAAGGGTTGTTGTGTTGCTCGTTAATATCAAAGCTTACCTTCAAGATTTGTTTCAATAATTGTTATTTTGATCAGATATTATGACGACAAAAGGTTGTTCAAATAATTATCATATTCCATAATAGATGGATGATATACAAGTCTGGTTGGAGAAATAACAACCATAAAACTAATGCTAAAATGTCGCAAGACAAATGATTGAAAGATCACTTGCGAAGAGACATCACTGTTTAAATTATATTGAAAGGGATACATGAAGAAACTCCATGTTGATGGATTTTTGGAGTCTTTGATTTTGATCAAATGACGCTTGTGATACTTTCCTGGAGATAATTAAAACTCCGTTCGTAGGCCAAAAGAGGAACGACGACTAACTGATTGGAATTTGTACATATTGATGTATATAGTCCATTATGTGTAGTCGTGGGCGATGGATTTCAACTTCGTATGCTTTCTCAGAAGATTTGAGTGAGTATATGTATATACTTACTCAATAAGGAAGAAGTATGAAACATTTGAAAATGTTCAAAGACTTTCAAGATGAAGTGGAAAATTATTGTAACAAGAAAATAAAAAAAAGTTTATGATTGGATCATAAAGATGTTTGAGTTACAAGTTTAGCAAAACACCTAAGATTTGAGGAATCGTTCCATGGATTTGCATTTCCCAAAACACCATAGGAGTATGGAGTGTTAAAGATATGTAATGAAACCTTGTTTGACATGGTAAGATCAAAGGTGTCATTTATAAAACTGCCATTATATTTTAAAGATTAAAGCTTTAGTGACTACCGCTTTTACACTGAAAAGAGCTCCATCGTGATCCGTTGAAATGACACCATATAAGTCATGGTTTGGGATAAAACCCAGGTTGTCCTTTCTTAATTTTTTTTGGTATGCTAGGCATAAGTAAAGTGTTTACAACCAAAGTCGGATGAGCATGTCTTTGTAGGTTATTTCGAATAACCATTGGGTATTCCTCCATAACACCGAAGACAAAAGTGTTTTTCACTTAGAATGTCGAGTTTCTTGAGAAGGAATTTTTGGTGAAAAGTTAAGTGGGAGGACAATAGAACTTTGACAAGGTTGTTGAACCTTGGCTAATATGTGCTGAGTTGTGCAGCATCGGGAAATGTCCCGGAGGCAGCAACAATGCTCATGGCTCACGTGCCTCAAAGGTTGTGGTCACGGAGATCTAAGTTACTATTGAACCAAGTAGGTCGGGTAAGTAATCAAATGCCAAGATTTGAGAGTTAAATCATTGTTGTTTGACAATGATGAACCGACTACATGCAAATAATCAATGATGGGCCCTGACTTTGTTAAGTGGCTTGAAGCCATAAAATCCGTGATAATTCGATACACGAGAAATCAAGCTTTGAATTTGAAAGACCCTCTGGAAAGGTGCAAGACCTTACAGTCGTATATGGATCTATAAAGAAATAGACATGGATGTTTCACATCTATGAAATAGTCGACATGTCGGAAAGAGTTTACGACAATGTTCAAGGAATTGACTATGATAAGATTTGATCTTTCATAGAGATATTTAGTCTGGACGGATTAATGTAGCAACCACTACATATATTTTGGTATATGGTAGTTGAACAAACAAAACAAGTTCTTCTAATAGAATGGTTACCTAGGATGTGTCCATGACATGATCCAAAGGGTTTTGTTAATTCAAAGGATGCTAAAAGAGTATGCAAAACTTCAATGGTTGAAGTGAGCATCGCGGAGTTGGAATCTTCACCGTGATGAAACCGTTAAAAGGTTTAATTTCATCAGAGACGATGAAGATGTTTGCATTTTGCAAAGAAATTAAGTGGGAGCGCTAAGACATATTTCTAATACATTATGTGAAAGACATATTTTTGATTAGAAATGATGTATCTTTTATTGACACAGGTTAATAATTTCATATCGATGAAATACTTAGGCATAACCTAAGAATTAGGCATCAATGTCTATATGGATAGATTGAGGCGCTAATATGGTTTTGCCAAATGTACATAGATAAGATGTTGAATGAGTTCAATATGGAAACAACAAGAAAGGTTCTTGGCCTTGCGGAAAGGACTAAATCAAGATTCAAGTGTGTTGACACGAGATTCAAGTGTTTTGACACTTGGTGAAATCACAAGAATATTTTGATCAATCATTCTTTGAGATGTACACATCCAGATATGTCCTATGCTCTAAATGTTATGAGCATATACCAGAATGACTCATAAGATGATCATTGGACAATAGTAGGGATATTCCTATGATCTTTGGAAGAACTAAGAATATATTATTTATATAGTGGTGACAAATAGTTCATTGTAAATTGTTACATTCATACTAGTTTTGTCACAAATTAAGTTTATCTCAATTTAAACTATGGGTGGCACAATGTAATGGAAAGGAAGTTCCATAACGGATTTGGTTGAGTACCAAAGTTAAAACATTGTGACAGATACTACAACAAAAGGCTAAGTATATGACTGCTATTGTAGCAGCAAATGAGGGCATTTGCGTCAAGTAGTTTGTTATCAAACTAGGTGTGGTTCATAGCGGGATAATACTATGAAGATACATTGTATGACAATTGTATCAACATGATTTAATCCCAAGGAACTAAAGGTCTCACCAAAGGACCAAATTTATACAATGCCATCTCATTGGAGAATGAGTAATGCGTAGAGACGCAAGGACATGCAAATACACGCGGACCTGGAAGTGTCAGATCCGAAGATTATGTTTACCACTAGCAATAGTGTCTATACAACACCAGAAAGCCATAGGTGTTGAATGCACAAGTTTTTAACTAGATTATTGACTCTAGTGCAAGTGGGAGACTGTTGGAGATATGCCCAAGAGGCAATAATAAAGTGGTTATTATTATATCTTTATGTTTATGATAAATGTTTACATCCCATGCTATAATTGTATTAACCGGAAACATTAATACTTGTGTGTTTTGTAAACACAAAAGAGTCCCTAGTAAGCCTCTTGTTAAACTAGCTTGTTGATTAATGGATGATCATGGTTTCCTGATCATGGACATTGGATGTCATTAATAACAAGGTTATATCATTAGGAGAATATGTGATGGAGACACACCCATAGTAAGCGTAGCATAAGATCAAGTCATTAAGTTCGTATTGCTGTAAGCTTTCAAATGCATAGTAACCTAATCCTTCGACCATGAGGTTATGTTAATCACCATCACCGGATGGGTACTTTGATGACATCAAACACCGCTTCGTAACTGGGGGGTTATAAAGGTGTCATTGGGTATTCTGAAAGTATGTGCTGAAGCGCATGGACCAAGATTGGGATTTGTCCATCCATATGACGGATAGATATGCTTTGGGCCCTCTCGGTGGAATGTCATCTAGTTAGCTTGCAAGCATGTGACTAGGTCACAAGGGATGACATAACATGGAACGAGTAAAGAGTACTTATCAGTAATGAGGTAGAACTAGGTATGGAGATACCGACGATCAAACCTCGGATAAAGTAGAATATCGCGTGACAAAGGGAATTGGTTTTGTATGTTAATGGTTCTATCGATCACAAAGTCATCGTTGAGTATGTGGGAGCCATTATGGATCTCCAGACCCCACTGATGGTTATTGATCGGAGAGGTGTCTTCATCATGTCTGCATATTCACGAACCGTAGGGTGACACACTTAAGGTTCGAAGTTGTTTTAAGTAGATATGGAATATGCGTTGGAGACCGAATGTTGTTCGGAGTCTCGGATTGGATCCGGGACATCACAAGGAGATCCGGAATGGTCCGGAGAATAAGATTCATATATTGGGGATCATTTTCTAAGTTAGGAAATGTTCCGGAGTGTTTGTATGGAGATTCTAGAAGGTTTTAGAATGTTGGAAGGTTCTAGAAGAGTTCTTGGTGTTTGCTTGAAAACCAAGAAAGGGTCAAAGGAAACCTTGTGGGCGAGACGGATTAGGTGGGGAGGAGGATTCCTCCCCTTCCCAACTCCGGCCATCGGAGGAGTCCTACTAGGACTCCCCTCCCAGCGCCTCCCTCCTTTAAATAGAAGGAGGCGCCCTCCTAGCCCTCTCTCATAACAAGCTCTAGCCGCCGCCTCTCTCTTCTTCCTTTGCTCTGCTCCGGCTTAGGCGAAGCCCTGCAGAATTCTCTCCTCCACCACCACCACCACACCGTCGTGCTGCTGGGATTCCGTGGAGAAGATCTACTACCTCCGCTGCTCGCTGGAACGGGGAGAAGAAGGTCTGCTTCGACTCCGCACGTGTGACCGACTGTGGAAGCGCTGCCGGAACGCAACGTCGGAAAGATCGTCCACACGATCTTGAGATCGGCAAGTGATCGACTACATCAACCCCGAGATCTAATCTCGTAACGCTTTCGGTTCCACGAGGGTTAGTACAGATCTATCTCGTTGCTCATGTCTAATAGATTAGATCTTGGCTTTTATCTAGATTAGATATGGGTTTTGTTCGTTCTTGCGGTAGAATTTTTTTGTTTTCCATGCTACGAACCCCATCAATTTTTTACTCTACATGTATAGACATAATATAATGCTTCTTTGTTGTGTCTTATAAGAAGTAGAGACATTATTACTAGTGTCCTTATCCCATAGGGACACTGCCCATAGCGACACTCTTGAGACAATGTGTAAAATGCCTCTACAAGTATGTAAAGACAATAAAAGTGTCTCTACAAGATCAAAATAGTGTCTCTATGGGCCGGATCTCTTGTAGTGATAGGATCGATAGATCCATGGAAGAGCGCAACAACCAAAGATACTATGATGGAGAAAGCGAGGATGAGTATGAATTATGCGGGGCTAGTTGCTTTAGCCAAAGGGTTCGCAAGACCCCAGTACCCATGGACTTCAAAACTTCCTCATGATCGCCAAAAGTACGACGGTCTCCAGGAACCCGAAGCTTGGTTGGCAGATAACTTGGCAACTGTTAAACTTCAGGGTGGCTCTAAGGCTACCGCAATGCAGAGCTTGTAGTTACACCTAAGCGGCATCACTCGCTCATGGCTTAGGCAGTTACCCGAAGAATCTATCAGCAGCTGGAACGACCTTGAAGATAAGTTCATCCGAACTTTACAACCACGTACAAGCGACCCGCATCCTTGGAGCAGTTGTGGGTGTGCAAATAGAAAACTAGAGAACCAATACGGTGATTTATCCAGCGATGGAACATCATCAAAAACTTAGTAGAAGCCATATCCGATGAAAGAGCGATTGATGCCTTCAATGATGGCCTCTACCAAAGAGAATTTATCGAGGAGATGGGACGGGTCAAACCCAAAACAATTTCATAGCTTATGGACATCGAAAATCGCCGGGTCGATGGTGAAGACACAATAAACAACAAACAAGGATGCTCACCCGAAGAAGATCGGGATAGGCGCAACAATGATAGAACAAGGCGCATCAATGATGGATATAGTGGGCCAAGCTATGTTACGGCTGGTTTTTTAGGAGAGGACACCGAAGAAATGATGATCGTAATGGCGGGTATTGCAGCAATAGGAATGATGTCGGTGGATGTTTCCAATGCAGATGTTAGATGGACCCTGCAATATGCATGTTTACATCGACTCGACAGGAAGGAGACGATCAGACCATCTTATGAAGGATTGTCGCACTTTCTTTAAAATGAAGGAGGTATGTAATGCAAAAGTAACAAAAGAAACAAACCGAGGATATGCCACTGCACCTGGAACCCTACATATTGGCGCGCCACCACCTCCACAAGTACAGCCGCCGGCAGGGTAGCCACAACCCGCAATAAACAGAAATCTGGAGGATGAGTACCCAAGGTCCAAAGGTGCAATGTCAATTATCCAAAAAGGTGCCCGTCCAACAGAATTCATAAGTTGATCACTCGACAATTCAACATGGTAGTAATAGCACCACCACCTACCCCCGAATATCTCCACTGGTCAGAACAAGAAATTACATTCAGCAGGGCTGATAACCCACCTCGAGTCCCGTGACCGGGTCATTAGGCTCTGATAGTGGAATCCCAAATTGGCGGGTTCGACATGAGCAAGGTTTTCATTGACACAGGAAGTAGTTTCAACTTAATATACGACAAAACCCTGCGAGCATTGAAATTCTCCCTGACAAATTTGGCCCCAACAGACACATCTTTCCACGGCATAGTCCCAAGTAAAGCTGAAATTCCTTTAGGAAAAATCTATCTTGACGTTGTATTTGGATCAAAAGAAAATTTTAGGCATGAGAAGCTCAAATTTGAATTCATGGACTGGCCATCACAATAACATGCGATCCAGGGGCGCCCAATCTTCACACTATTCATGGCAGTACCACACTATGCGTATCTGGTAATTAAAATGCTAACACCAAAAGGAATCATAACCATAAGGGGCAGCTTCACCCGATCCGACAACTGTGATCGGAGATTTAACTAAATCTCCAAATCATTCAGGATGGAAGCAGATTTTGAGAAATTAAAATCTCGACAGGCACAAAGCCTCTAACAACAACATAGGTCAACCCCAATCAATCTTTCAACACTGCAAAGGATACAAGGGAAGTCCAAGTCCAGCCTACGAACCTGAAGAAGACGACCTTTGTGGCTTTTAATCTTGGTCCCGCATAGGAAAGCACGCTCATCGAGTTCCTTCATGAGTGTTGGGAGTTTTTTTCATGGTTACCAGCTGACATACCAGGAATCCCCAGGAAACTCGCTAAGAACGCACTCAACCTAAATCCCGACGCCAAGCCTGTAAAATAGTCACTTTGTCGTTTCGTGGAGCCCAAACGTAAGGCCATTGGAGAAGAACTCCATCGCCTAATGGACGCCAAGTTCATCAAAGAGATCAAGAAATCAGAGTGTGTCGCAAATCCAGTATGTGTCTTGAAGAAAAATATAAAATAATTACACATGTGCATTGACTTCACCGTGCTGAACAAACATTGTCCAAAGGATCACTAACCATTACCGTGAATCGATCAAATAATCGATGCAACCGCAGGGTGCAAACGTCTTTCCTTTTTAGATGCATACTTAGGGTATCACCAAATTCAGATGAAGGAGGAAGATTAGGATAAAACAACATTTATAACGCCTTACGGTGTATTCTACTACACCACAATGCCCTTCGGACTCAAAATGTGGGTGCCACATATCAATGGATGATGCAGAATTGCCTTGGAAGTCAAATTGGAACAAACATATAGGTATATATCGACGATGCCATCGTTACGACAAAGAAAGGGTAGACCGTTATCGGGGATCGCGAAACATTTGATAACCTCGAAAAATATTGCATTAAATTAAACCCAATAAAGTGCACCTTTGTAGTCTCTGCGAGGGAACTCGTCAGATACCTTATATCAGCAAGAGGAATAGAGGCAAACCCCGAGAAAATATAGGCAATCCTCACAATGAAGAAGCCATCAAACCTTCATGGCGTACAAAAATTAGCTGGACAAGTCGCAACGCTCAGTCGATTCATCGCTCGCTTTGGCGAGAAAGCCCTACCATTCTACGCCCTCATGAAGAAATCAGATAAATTCGAATGAATGGACGAAGCTCAGCGAGCCTTTTAAAACCTCAAGAAAACACTTTCGACATCCATTGTAGTCATGTCGCCAAGAGAAAAAGAACCCCCGCTACTCTATATCACCGCTACTAATCACGTGGCAAGCACAATTTTTGGTCGTCGAGCGACCCTAAGAAGGAAAAACTCATGGCATCCAAAGTCCAGTTTATTTCCTAAGTGAGGTTCTCTCCCCATCCAAACAAAGGTATCCGCACTATCGAAAGCTAGCATACAGAGTCTTCATGACATCACACAAACTATGCCACTATTTTTGGAGCACCCGATCATAGTAGTCAATGAAGCGCCTCTTTCCAACATACGCAACAACCCAGAAGCCAAGGGACGCATCTCTATAGGGCATTGAGTTATCCCCTCGAGATATTAGATATTAAAAGCGTAGAACAATTAAGTCCCATGATTTGACCGACTTCATTACCGAGTGGACAGAACTACAATGCGTGGGTCCGCCAGACCTCTCTGGCGCCTAGACAATGTATTTCGATGGTTCCAAAAGAACATAAGGAGCAGGAGTCGGGGTTATACTGGTGTCACCACAAGGCGATAAAATATGCTTTGTACTTCGGATGAGATTCGCAAACATGTCAAACAACGAAGCTAAATATGAGGCCCTGCTGCACAACATGCGTATGGCCAAAGCCTGCGGTGCAACTTGCCTACAAATATTTGGTGACTCCAACCTTGTCGCACAAAAAGAAATGAACAAGTGTGACAATGTCAACAATAACATGGTCGTCTATTGGGATATGTATAGCATTATGGAAGCCCAATTTGATGGATTCGAAGTATCACACATAGGCAAGCCAAGCAACGAGGAAGCCGACAATTTGGCTAACATTGGATCACTCTATTTACCGGTACCACCTGGATTTTTTTGGGAAGAGATAATGAAATGCTCCATCAGAGCTAAAAGGGTCTCTGAGGTTATAACATCGAAGACACGTAAGAAGGTCAAATCAAAAGGCGACTCGGGGGCTCCGTCTGCATCCAAAAGTGAAGTAGACGCCCTTGAAGCAGATTTGGAACCCGATGAAGTTATGATAATAGAACCCACATGGATGCAGCCATATGTGGCGTACATGATGAGAGGAGAACTACCCTGAGGATGTAATTAAAGAAAGGCAGATTGATACCTCCAAAAATAGCCATCTTCCACCGCGGTTGAACATTGTTTTTAGTCAAGAAATTGACAAGAAACTCTCTATCCTTGCCACTAATGACTAATAATTGCAAAGATATGCAAACCATTACTTTGATTTGTGTTGTGCAGAAAATCACGCTTTTAATGCGAAATCTGGAGTCATGATGAAGGTTTTGAGGAAGTCCACATAGCCAAGTAATTTTGGAGCAAATACTAGGTGTCTGCAGCCGTAACAACCACTAGTACAGGCAGGGCCCTCCCGTACCGTCCGCTTGTACCATGTGGCGATGGCTCTGTCTCGTCAAACCCTACAACTTTCGTGAAGACTTGTATTAAATTTCGTGAGTTTGATTGTTTGGATTTTGGATTATGTGAGTCCCTGAGCACATCCAACGTTGGGTATTGACCTCACGTATATGTTTATTTGTTTGTTTTTAGGTTGTTCGGTTAACTTAGGTCAACTCGTCATGGCTCGTGGAGCCAGTCGCTTGGCGACCCCAAGGGGTGCTCCGTACTTGGTGTTTTCACTAAGCACGAAAGGGGTCGATTAGGCGAGTCCCCGAGCGTGATACTTAACTGTTCTAGTTGCATGCCCAAGGTTGGTAAGGACGTGGAACATTGTTTGTAATGTGTCTCTCCTCCTGACTTGGAAAGTCGGTCGCATGGTGAGTCCAGGGCAAGCTCTCATACTTGGTGTGTTCCCAAATCACTTTAGAGTCATGTTGAACGAGTCCCCGAGCATGGTACTTAACCGTTCGAGTTTCTTTGCACGATAATGGGGAGGACATGGTGTTGTGGGAAGCGTGATCGGTGGTCTTGGCTCGGGAAGCCATTCGAGCAGGGCGACTCTGATGGTGGCTCCAGGTTGGCGTTTTCGTGGACGGCTCAGGGCTCGAGTATTTTTAGTTCCCTTGAGCCGCACTAATTAGCCGTGCCAGTCGCTCAACCAAGGGTTGGCTATGTAATTAGCGTATTGTTGTATGTACGAGTGCGATTGGCACAAGAAATGGCGAGTGGACACAATTTGTGCGAGAAGGATTTTTATTCCATCATGTGGCAGCTGAGTACAAGTTTTAGTTCTATGTATAGAACTTCTGGAGGAGATTCACATTCCATGGCCGCTCGACGTCAAGCTGGCCATCACCTTATATGTCGATGAGGTAGTAGACGTTGTTGCCTAGGACTTGTCATTTGGTGAATGGCCCCTACCATGGGGGGAGAACTTGTGCATGCCCTTCTTGTCCTGAATGAGTCGCAGGATGAGATCGCCCTCCTGTAAGGTGCGAGTCCGAACTCGGCGGCTGTGGTAGCGATGGAGTCCTTGCTGGTAGATGGTGGTGCATGAGTGAGCTAGGTCACAGGATTCATCGAGAAGGTCGACCCTGTTTTGACGGGTGACCTTGTTGTCCTCTTCCATGTAGTGTACGACTCGAGGAGAGTCATGTTGCAGGTCAGTCAGCATGACGGCTTCAGCGCCGTACACCATGAAGAAGGGGGTGAACCCTGTTGATTGGTTGACAGAGGTGCGAATGGCCCATAGAACAGAGGGGATCTCTTCGACCACACATCTAGGAGTCCACTCGAGGTGGACCTATAGTCTTGGCTTGAGGCCATGGAGGATGCTTTGACTAGCTCGCTTTGCTTGGCCGTTCGACTCCGGATGGGCGATTGAGGCGAGGTCGAGTCGAATGCCATGCTCTTCGCAGAAATCAGATATGGCACCCTTGGCGAAGTTGGTTCCGTTATCCGTGATGATGTTGTGCGGGTAGCCATACCGGTAGATTGGCTCACGGAGGAACTTGGTAGCGGTTTTGTTGTCGCATTTCTTGATCGGCTTTGCCTCGACCCATGTCAACACCCGGATTTTTAATCCCAGCTGCCCGTTATGCCATACCTCGCAATCCCAGGATTACCATTTTTGCGAGACATAACGGATTGGATATCATAGTACATCATCCATTACAAACCATACATAAGGTTTTACACAAATAAGGATCTCATGATCCAGTCTTTAATACAACAAGCGTGAAATAAATGATAGCATAGCGGTGGGGTCCATCTACGAGGGCACGAAATCTTGTGAAGGCAGATAGTCCTAGTTATCATAGCCGTCCTGCTGACCATCATCTTGATAATCTCCTTCATAGTCTGGCCATGATAATAGCCAGGGACAAAATCCATGAGTACTCTTTAAGTACTCGCAAACTACTACTAGCAAGGGTTATGATTCTAGGTTAAAGTACTGAATTGAAAGAATAGCTATCAAGTTAAGTTTGAAACCTAAGCTGAGTTCTGAAACAAGAAAGGATAAAGTAAAGTTCTAGAATCACTTAAGTTGGGAAGCTATTTTCATCTACACAACCCTGTTGTGGTCAAGTCAAGGTTCATCATTCAGTTCAAGTTATTTAGAAAACATCTGACAACGAAACAGTATGGCCATTCCAACTATCCATAACCGCGGATGCGGCTATTCGAATAGTTTGACACTCTGCAGAGGTGGTACACTTTCACCACAAGATTCGATACATCTGTCAGGGGTAACCCTGAATCATCATACTTGGTATGCAGATAATCAAACATAACCTTTCCTTTACACACCCTAGTACAAGCACCTCTCCTATGAGCATGGCCTCCCAACCATGACCATCAGTCATCTTGGGCACTGCATAGGTGGACAACATTGAGAGGTAGCCTCAGCTCAAACCTCTCCCATGAGGGAACTAATACTAATGCATATAAATTTCCAGCTAAGCCTTATCCAATTCAGGTAATGTGGTTGTACGGTAAATTTGGAATGGTATCGCATCCGAATCCAACCATCAGTTTTATAAAAAGGGCTAAGGCTCATGCCTCATCATTTTCATCATCATAAACCAATTGTGTTTCTCAACACATGTCAAAACATCTCAATAGAATGACTCATCATTCCAAGGTTTTCATAACTCATTTTCACCAAGTGTTCCCATCTAAAATGACTCAAGTTTGATCTATTCTAAAACACTAGGTTAAGAGGGTTCACTAAGGTGGAAAGGTGGGATCAATCTCATGCCATAGAATGACATCTAAGGGTTTTTAATTAGGTCAAGTTTTATACTCTTTATGCTACCTTCAAAATTAATTACAAGAACTTGGTGTAAGCTAAGGGGGTGTGATCAAAGTATGCTTAAGGCATCTTTACTAAACTATCTAGTTTTATTCTAGCTTGCTACCATAGCTTACTAAAGCATGTTTGCAAGGGTTAGCTTGCCACTAATAGCTTTCCTTGGTTGGTGCAGTGGTTGAAGTTTTCTTCTTCTTCTTGGTAGAACTCCTCCTCAAAGGCTTGGTCGGTACTAGCGTCTAGAAATACATAGGGAGTGCACAATCACCAAACAATACTTAACTTAGGCTAAGTAGTATTCTAAAATACACAATTGATGATCTATTATCATCACAAGCATCACAAGTTTAATTCAATAGTTTCAACCTTTTTATTTTGGAAAAGTAATTTCTACTCATTGAAATAATAGCTAAGATTTAACATTCACCACCAAAATATGGGATCATGTGGACACATGTCCTCACCACATATTCTAACATGTGGGAATGAGATTTAAACGTTGGATAACTATTACTTTGGTTTAAGTTTATTATTTAATGATTTAAAGTGACTAGAAATGCCTATATAGCATTATTTTGGTACTATTCCAAAGTCACTGCCTGTAAACCTTAGTATTATTACAAATTTGGATAGATATGATGAAATGTGATTTTTGAGAGTTCGAATCAACTCAAAAGCTAACTTGGTTGATTTTATAAAAATGTTTCAAGTTGCAAAAGCTTCTGTCTTCTTATTTTTATTAGGAGAAAACTATAACTCTAAATGAATTAAATCCAACAGGCTTGGATAGAGCATTTCAATACCTTTCAGACAAAATTGGTTTCATGCAATTTGGATTTGTCAAAATCACAGAATTGAATTTTTGAAACACTGGACAGAAACTATATTCTAACTAAAAGGAAAAATCCTAATTTGAATCAACGTCTTGCTGGAAAGGAAATGGGCGGCCCGATGGCGCTGTCAGGCTGAGGATCAGGTGACGGGGTCCCACCGGTCAGTGGCACTTAAAACGCTGGCATGGCTACCGTGGGTCGTGCGATTAGAGGGAAGATCGACGGCTGAGGGTTGTCATCGATGACGGACGGGTCGCCGACGAGCTCAAACCCTAGCGCGGTTGGTGAGGGTGCACTGGGGGCATACCGGGGCTCCAGCGGGGTTGGTGAGGCGGGCGAACGAAGTGGAAGATGACGGCGGTTCTCTGAGCCTGGCGGCGCTTCAGGATGGCCTGGATCAACGGCGCCCTTCTCCTCCCGAGGCGGCGGCTCCGGCTGCAATTCCGGTGTCCTGGTGCTCGAGTGGCTCCGGATGGCTGTGGGGAGTGAGAGTGAGAGGTGGGGATGGGAATGGTGTGAGGAGAGCTTGCTGGGGAGGCCTCCTTATATAGGCGAGCGAAGGGTGCAGAGCGGCATGGGCAGAGCTCGACGTGGGCGACGACACAGCAAGCTAAGGGCATGGGCGAGGTAGGCGGATGGTGGCCGGTCTCCTGGCGATCCTCTATGGCTTGATGGCGCGGCAAGGGGCGGTCTATGCTGGTCGGGAGCGGGCGGTGCACTAGGCGCGGGCGGCGGTGTTTGACGCGGTTCCTCGGGGCTGCTGGTCACGAGGCTGCGAACAAGGATGTCTGGGCGTTCTTGGGCTGCTTGGTGCTGCCACGCAAGGCTAGGGCTTGGCGAGGCCGGTGCTGCTCTGGCGGGCGCGGCGCTCCGGGGTGATCGGCATGGCGGACAGAGACTTGGGCGCGACCAACTAGAGGTAGTCCTCCACTCGATTTTGGTCGGGGGCTGGTCGAGGCGGTGCGGTGTGATGGCGCATGTCTGCCAGCAGGTGAAGGAGAGCACGGGGTGGCTTTGTGCGAGCTGTCCATGGTCGACCTGGCGCATGGCGTTGGGCGGCTTGGCACTGGAGCAGCTAGGGGAGAGGGAGAGAGAGCTAGGGCCGGGGTTTGAGCTGGGGGGACAGGGGGACCGAGTTAGGCACAAATGGTGACCAAGATCACTGCTCAAAACAGTGTTTTAAATTTGGCCAGATTTGTGCACACAAGCTGTTTGATGAAATGGCCGAAAGAGACAAAGTTTTGAATTTTGAGTTCAAAATTTTTGAGTGATCTCCACTATTGATAGGTAGTCTCTGGTTACAAGGGTTTTGAAAATGGAGCTCAATTACATGGTTTTTGAAATAGGGGTGATCTATGCATATGCATTAGATTCAAATTTGAACTGCCATTTAAAATAGTTTCCAGAATGTTTTTAGAAGATCAAAAGATGGGCCTTGGTACCTCATTATGTGTACTAGCAAGGGGTGTAAAGATCCAGAATTGTTTCTGTTAAGAATTGAGTACTAGGAATAGCCAAAGTAGGCATGAGAGTTAATTTTGTCAAAATGACCATTCCTTTATTTTAATTCTTTTTGATATGATTTCTTTTAGGAAAAGTTTGGGAATGGTGTAGATGGTGTTTAAATCACCTAAGAAACATTTTAGAAGCAAAGGATCACACAATCATGGCAATTTAAAACAACTCCTATTTTAAATGCACACATATATGAATGCTTTCATTTTAAATATGGAAAAGTTTTTGTTAATCCTAAATTTGGATGATTTGATCTTTGATACACTTGGATTGAAGTTTTGGGATGTTACAAACCTTCCCCCCTTAAATAAAATCTCGTCCCGAGATTTACAAGAAAACTAGGAACTAAAGAGATCTGGGAACTCTGTCCTAATGTAATCCTCGCGCTCCCAAGTGGCTTCCTCCTCGGTATGGTTGCTCCACTGAATCTTGAGAAACTTGATACTCCTGGTCCTGGTGGTTCTGTAGGCTTCTTCTAAGATACGAATGGGCACTGCCCGATAGGTCAGGTCATTGTTGATTTCCACTGCTCTGTGATCGATATTTTTGAAAACTTCAGTCTTCTCAGGCACTTCCAAGCATTTGCGAAGTAACGAGTTATGGAACACATTGTGGATGGCTGACATCTCTTCAGGCAGTTCCAGTTGATATGATACTTCTCCTCGGCGGTTCAGAATCTTGAAAGGTCCGATATATCTGGGAGCTAACTTTCCCTTCAGACTAAAGCATTGAGTTCCCTTCAATGGTGAAACCTTGAGATATACGAAATCTCCGACATTGAAAGTCAGGTCTCTCTTTCTCTTGTCAGCATAACTCTTCTGTCTGGATTGGGCGGTCTTGAGGTGCTCACGAATTTTATGAACTTTCTCTTCTGCTTCTCGGAGAATGTCGGGTCCGAAGATCTGACTCTCTCCTACTTGCGACCAATTCAAAGGGGTACGACACTTTCTTCCGTATAGGAATTCAAAGGGTGCCATCTGCAAACTAGCTTGATAGCTGTTGTTATATGAGAATTCTGCGAAAGGCAGGCAGTCTTCCCATTTTGATCCGTATTCCAACACACAAGCTCTAAGCATATCCTCCAAGATCTGGTTGACTCTCTCGGTCTGTCCATCTGTTTGAGGGTGATAAGCGGTACTGAAATTCAACTTGGTTCCTAAACCTTCCTGAACTTTCTGCCAAAATCTTGAAGTAAACTGAGTTCCTCGATCTGATACGATGGTCTTGGGGGTTCCATGCAGACTAACAATCCTAGCAATGTATAGCTCTGCTAGTTTTGCACTCTGGTAGGTTGTCTTGACTGGTATGAAGTGGGCTACCTTGGATAGTCTATCAACTATGACCCAGATTGAGTCATTTCCCCTACTAGAAGTAGGTAAACCGGTGATAAAGTCCGTTTCGACGGAATCCCATTTCCATTCCGGAATCTGCAATGGTTGCAACAATCCTGCAGGTCTCTGATGCTCTGCCTTGACTCTTTGACAAATGTCACACTTGGCGATGTAGCTTCCGATCTCTCTCTTCATCTTGTGCCACCAAAATTGCTCTTTCAAATCCTGATACATCTTTGTTCCTCCGGGGTGGATAGAATAAAGAGTATCATGAGCTTCCTTCATGATAATTTCCTTCAGCTCCGAATCTGCTGGTACACATATACGTCCTTGTACCACAGTACACCTTCTTTGTCTTCGGTGAATCCAGGTACTTTGCCTATACCAATATGACGTTTGATTCCGTCGATACTTTCATTTCCCTTCTGGGCTTCCTTGATTTGGCTAATCAAAGTGGGTTGAAGTTCAATGCTAGCTAGGAATCCTTTGCTAACTAACTCACTCCTGAACTGCTCCAACTCCTCATACAAACTTGGTTGTTTCTCTTTGATCATGGTGTTAAGGCTACACGACAATCTGCTAAGAGCATCCGCTACCACATTGGCTTTGTCGGGGTGATAGTGAATGTCAAGGTCATAATCCTTGATTAACTCTATCCATCTTCTTTGCCTCATATTCAACTCCTTCTGGGCGAAGATATACTTCAAGCTCTTATGATCTGAGTAAATCTCACAGCGATTACCCATCAAATAATGACGCCATGTCTTCAATGCTAGAACCACAACTGCTAGCTCAAGATCATGGGTCGGATAGTTCTGCTCATGCTGCTTCAATTGTCGAGACAGATACGCGATGACTTTGCCTTCTTGCATCAATACACATCCTAGACCAATCTTGGATGCATCACAATATACATCAAACGACTTCTTGATGTCTGGCGTGATCAAAATTGGGGCTGATATCAATCTCTTCTTCAGCTCCTGGAAACTGGCTTCACACTTGTCTGTCCATTCAAACTTCTTGTCCTTATTCAACAATTGGGTCATTGGTCGGGCTATGCTCGAGAATCCTTCTACAAATTTGCGGTAGTATCCCACTAATTCGAGAAATGAACGAACTTGGGTTTGATTGGTTGGGGCTTCCCATTCTTCGACATCTTTGATCTTGCTGGGATCAACAGAGACTCCTCCGGCAGACACAATATGTCCTAGGAATCCTACTTCTTTCAGCCAAAACTCACACTTGCTGAACTTGGCATATAACTGATGTTCTCTCAGGGTTTCTAGGATGATTCTCAGATGTTGCTCATGCTCTTCTTCTGACTTGGAGTAGATAAGGATGTCGTCGATAAATACAACTACAAACTTATCTAAGAAATTCATAAAGATCTTATTCATGAGATTCATGAAATAAGCAGGGGCATTGGTTAATCCAAAAGACATAACCGTATACTCGTATAAACCATAGTGAGTAGTAAAGGCGGTCTTCAGAATATCCGTTGCACGAATCTTAAGTTGGTGATAACCAGTCCTAAGATCAATCTTTGAGAATACTTGAGCTCTCTAGTCAACTGATCAAATAGGTCCTCTATCTTTGGCAAGGGGTACTTGTTCTTGATGATGACATCATTCAACTTTCTGTAATCTGTACACAGACGGTTGCCTCCATCCTTCTTGTCGACGAATAACACGGGTGATCTCCATGGCGATGCACTTGGCTGAATCAAGCCTATCGCTAACATGGCATCCAACTGCTTCTTCAGTTCCACTAACTCTGAGGGGTTCATGGTATAGGGTCTCTGGGCTATAGGTCCGGTTCCGGGGATTAGTTCGATAATGAACTCTATATCCCTGTCCGGGGGCATACCTTGCAATTCATCTGGGAATACGTCGGGGTATTCATAGACTACTCTGACTTGGTCAATGGTAGGCAGGGCTACACTCTTGTTGCACTTGAATTGACGGGGTAAGGTTTCGGAGATATGTTCTACGGTTACTCCAGAACTACTGGTCATGGTGATGGCTTTCCTAGCACAGTCTATCAGTCCTTTATGCCTTGACATCCAGTCCATACCTAGTACTACTTCCAAACCTTTGGTTCTAAGTATGATTAGGTTGGCATAAAAATCTATCCCATGTATCCTGATAGGTACAACTTTGCAAAATTTTCTAGCTTTTGTTGTTGAACCGGGGATTTGAACTATCATGACATGCTTCAGGTTGGTTGGGCGAATCTTACTAGTGCACACAAATTCTTCGGTGACAAATGAATGCAATGCTCCAGAATCAAACAATACTCTTGCTAAAACTGAGTTGACAGAAAACATACCCAGCATGACATCTGGTGCTTCCTGGGCTTCTTCTGCGTTCATATGGAAGAGACGACCGTTGCGGTTGTGCGGGTTCCCTGGGGCAAATCTCCTGCCTTGTTGAACACGACGCTGCTGCTGAGCTGGGGGATTCACAGGGGCATTGGCGGCAGTCTTCTTAGGACACTCATTGGAGTAGTGACCCTTCACTCCACACTCGAAACACATGATCTGGGACTTGTCCTTGACTGCAACAGGTACAACATTGCTGCTAGTTCTGGGGGCAGTGTTGTTGTTGTTGCTCTTGGTAGGGGCACGGTTGAAGTTGTTGGCGTTGCCGGAGTTGTGATTGTTTCCTCCGGGCTTCACATTTCCTCCGCTACGGTTGGGGTAGCTTGGGCGAGAATTTGGGGGTCGGTCGTTCCTTGGTGCATATCCTGGTGAGGGGTTGGGACGGTACTTCTGGTGACTACTGGATCCAGACTGCTGCATCATACGACGCTTGCGGTTGTCGTTTGCCTGGTTAATCTTCCCTTCCATCTGAATGGCAGAGTCGACTAGCTCTTCAAGATCCCGAAGCGGATGTTGACGAGGACAGTCTGCATCTCATCATGCAGTCCGTTTAAGAATCTCTCTTTCTTCTTGGCCTCCGTGTTGATCTCATCCGGTGCATATCTGGCAAGTGACAAGAATTTGTCACGGTACTCTACTACAGTCAATCTTCCTTGCTTCAGTTCACGGAATTCATCTCTCATCCTGTTGACAAGACCTTGCGGCACGTGGGTGCGGCTGAACTTGACCTTGAATGCTTCCCAGGTCATCACCTGGCCATGGTTCATGTTGCGGACGCTATTCCACCAAGCTCTTGCATCTCCCGCCAGATAGTGAGTGGCGAAGAGAACTTTCTCATTCTCATCAACTCCTGCAACTTCTAGGTTGTTTTCCATGGTGTAACCATCCATGACATCTAATGGGTTTTCAGTTGGTTGAAGATTGGGGATTGGTGTTCTGAAATTTTTGAGTTTAGATCCATCGTGATCCTGATTTCCATGTCCTTGGTTGTTGAGAGCCATTTGGGCGATCTCTGCAATGTCGCTAAGTTGGCTTTCGACGCCCTTGCTTGCTTCACGGTCCGCGATGAGATTCTGCAAGATCTGCAACATTGGGTCCTGCGATGAGCTGCTCCCTCCTTGGTTTCCACGAGTCATCTGAAGATTGAGATAGATATAGGGGTAAGAGGGAAATTCTAAGGTTCATGGTTTTGGGTTTTCAAAGCTAAAACTTTGAGTTAGACTCAGGTTTTTCAACTAACTTTACTTTCATTCATGCAAGCAAGCACACGATACAACACACACCACAACAATCAAAGGGGAAAACAGATGGTTTGAAGAACCATTCTGCAAACTACGATACAATGAGATGGTACATCTCACGCTACGACAGTGCTCTAGTGCATCTACTCATCGTCGATGAAGTCGGAGTCTTCATCATCAGTGTAGAAGTCCACAGCATCCTCTGCCAGAAAATCGTCATCGTTGCTGAGGTACGAATCCATATCTCCCTGGATGTCTTCTCCTTCATCATCTTCTTCCTTGGCAGCAAGCTGAGCTTCCTGCTCCTTGACGGTCTTCTCGAAGTCGGCCACCTTCTTGCAAAGACGGGCGATGGTGCGATCCTTCTTTGCACGCTAGCGACGAAGAGACTGGCGATCTTGGACGAGCAGTGTGAAAGTCTGGGCCTTTTGGTCGGCAATTGCACGGTTCTGGTTGGCTAAATCTCTGGCATTGTCCAACTCCTGTTGTCGGTCATGAATCAAGAAGTCAAGGTTCTCCACTTGACGCCTCAACTCTGGGTGACTTGGCATCTCCATCGGCATTCCCATGAAGTCACGTCTTGCATAGTGGGCAAAACAGTTTCCTTGAATCTTGTTGACGCTGAGGGCACATAGATGTGCGAGAGCTTCATGCATTGCCCTGGCTAATCCATCTAGCCAGTTGTTCTCTCTCACAGAGAACTGAATTCTTCCAGAAGTTGGTGCTTCAATGCTTCCTCGAAGATCTGCGGTGACTAGCCATTGTAGGTCTCCTCCTGGGGGTCCTAGAAGTTGAGCTCCAAGAAACTCCGGATGTGGGCGTCCTAGAAATTCTGACAGTGAATCCAGATCCCTCTCGAAGATCAGCTGACCTCCGTTTCCCAACTGGTAAAACTTGCTAAACTGAGTCTCCATCTACAAGAATTTAGGATGAGGAAATTAGTGAAGTGATCAAGTGTGTCAAATTTTAAGTAGTAATGTAAGAATTTTGAAGAACATGTATTTTTGAGAAAGAATGAGTTCACAAGGGTAAGAGAGGAAATAGTTTTTCGAAAATACTCACTTTGGTTTTGAAGCTAAGTTTTTGGTTTGGACGTCCATTCTAACTAGGGTCTCCTATGGTCAGGATGGCTCTGATACCAACTTGTCAACACCCGGATTTTTAATCCCAGCTGCCCGTTATGCCATACCTCGCAATCCCAGGATTACCATTTTTGCGAGATATAACGGATTGGATATCATAGTACATCATCCATTACAAACCATACATAAAGTTTTACACAAATAAGGATCTCATGATCCAGTCTTTAATACAACAAGCAACGGAAATAAATGATAGCGTAGCAGTGGGGTCCATCTTCAGGGGCACAGGCAATGCTGACGAAGGCAGATAGTCCTAGTTATCGTAGCCGTCCTGCTGACCATCATCTTGATAATCTCCTTCATAGTCTGGCCATGATAATAGCCAGGGACAAAAGCCATGAGTACTCTTTAAGTACTCGCAAACTACTACTATCAAGGGTTATGATTCTAAGTTAAAGTACTAAATTGAAAGAATAGCTATCAAGTTAAGTTTGAAACCTAAGCTGAGTTCTGAAACAAGAAAGGATAAAGTAAAGTTCTAGAATCACTTAAGTTGGGAAGCTATTTTCATCTACACAACCCTGTTGTGGTCAAGTCAAGGTTCATCATTCAGTTCAAGTTATTTAGAAAACATCTGACAACGAAACAGTATGGCCATTCCAACTGTCCATAACCATGAACACGGCTATTCGAATAGTTTGACACTCTGCAGAGGTGGTACACTTTCACCACAAGATTCGATACATCTGTCAGGGGTAACCCTGAATCATCATACTTGGTATGCAGATAATCAAACATAACCTTAGTACAAGCACCTCTCCTATGAGCATGGCCTCCCAACCATGACCATCAGTCATCTTGGGCACTGCATAGGTGGACAACATTGAGAGGTAGCCTCAGCTCAAACCTCTCCCGTGAGGGAACTAATACTAATGCATATAAATTTCTAGCTAAGCCTTACCCAATTCAGGTAATGTGGTTGTACGGTAAATTTGGAATGGTATCGCATCCGAATCCAACCATCAGTTTTATAAAAGGGTTAAGGATCATGCCTCATCATTTTCATCATCATAAACCAATTGTGTTTCTCAACACATGTCAAAACATCTCAATAGAATGACTCATCATTCCAAGGTTTTCATAACTCATTTTCACCAAGTGTTCCCATCTAAAATGACTCAAGTTTGATCTATTCTAAAACACTAGGTTAAGAGGGTTCACTAAGGTGGAAAGGTGGGATCAATCTCATGCCATAGAATGACATCTAAGGGTTTCTAATTAGGTCAAGTTTTATACTCTTTATGCTACCTTCAAAATTAATTACAAGAACTTGGTGTAAGCTAAGGGGGTGTGATCAAAGTATGCTTAAGGCATCTTTACTAACCTATCTAGTTTTATTCTAGCTTGCTACCATAGCTTACTAAAGCATGTTTGCAAGGGTTAGCTTGCCACTAATAGCTTGCCTTGGTTGGTGCAGTGGTTGAAGTTTTCTTCTTCTTCTTCTTGGTAAAACTCCTCCTCCTCGAAGGCTTGGTTGGTACTAGCGTCTAGAAATACATAGGGAGTGCACAATCACCAAACAATATTTAACTTAGGCTAAGTAGTATTCTAAAACACACAATTGATGATCTATTATCATCACAAGCATCACAAGTTTAATCAATAGTTTCAACCTTTTTATTTTGGAAAAGTAATTTCTACTCATTGAAATAATAGCTAATATTTAACATTCACCACCAAAATATGGGATCATGTGGACACATGTCCTCACCACATATTCTAACATGTGGGAATGAGATTTAAAGGTTGGATCACTATTACATTGGTTTAAGTTTATTATTTAATGATTTAAAGTGACTAGAAATGCCTATATAGCATTATTTTGGTACTAGTCCAAAGTCACTGCCCGTAAACCTTAGTATTATTACATATTTGGATAGATATGATGAAATGTGATTTTTGAGAGTTGGAATCAACTCAAAAGCTAACTTGGTTGATTTTATAAAAATGTTTCAAGTTGCAAAAGCTTCTGTCTTCTTATTTTTATTAGGAGAAAACTATAATTCTAAATGAATTAAATCCAACGGGCTTGGATAGAGCATTTCAATACCTTTCAGACAAAATTGGTTTCATGCAATTTGGATTTGTCAAACTCACAAAATTGAATTTTTGAAACACTGGACAGAAACTATATTCTAACTAAAAGGAAAAATCCTAATTTGAATATGCAACGTGCGCGGGAAAGGAAATGGGCCGGCCCAGTGGCGCTGTGCGGCACAAGGCTCAGCTGACAGGAGGGTCCCACTGGTCAGCGGCACTTAAAACGTGAAGCGGTACGCGCGCCGTGGGTCGTGCGATTAGAGGGCAGATCGACGGCTGAGGGTTGTCGTCGACGACGGACGGGTCGCCGGCGAGCTCAAACCCTAGCACGGTCGGTGAGGGTGCAGTGGGGGCGTACCGGGGCTCCAGTGGGGTTGGTGAGGCGGGCGAACGAAGTGGAAGACGACGGCGGTTCTCCTGGTACAAGCGGCGCCTCCTGGGATGGCCTGGATCAACGGCGCCCTTCTCCTCCCGAGGCGGCGGCTCCGGCTGCAATTCCGGCGTCCTGGTGCTCGAGCGGCTCCGGCTGGCTGTGGGGAGTGAGATTGAGAGGTGGGGATGGGAATGGTGTGAGGAGAGCTTGCTGGGGAGGCCTCCTTATTTAGGCGAGCGAAGAGTGCAGAGCGGCTTGGGCAGAGCTCGACATGGGCGACGGCACAGCGAGCTAAGGGCATGGGCGAGGTAGGCGGACGGTGGCCGGTCTCCTGGCGATCCTCTATGGCTTGATGGCGCGGCAAGGGGCGGTCTATGCTGGTCGGGAGCGAGCGGTGCACTGGGCGCGGGCGGCGGTGTTCGACGCGGTTCCTCGGGGCTACTGGTCGCGAGGCTGCGAACAAGGATGTCTGCGCGGTTGCTGGGCCTGCTGCGGGTGTTGCCACGCAAGGCTAGGGCTTGGCGAGGCCGGTGCTGCTCTGGCGGACGCGACGCTCCGGGGTGATCGGCATGGCGGATAGAGACATGGGCGCGAGCAACTGGGGGTAGTCGTCCGCTCGATTTTGGTCGGGGGCTGGTCGAGGCGGTGCGGTGTGATGGCGCCTGCACAACAAGGGCGAAGGAGAGAAGCAGCTTTGAAGCTGTCCATGGTCGACCTGGCGCCTTGCGTCGGGCGGCTTGGCACTGGAGCAGCTAGGGGAGAGGGAGAGAGAGCTAGGGCCGGGGTTTGAGCTGGGGGGACAGGGGGACCGAGTTAGGCACAAATGGTGACCAAGATCACTGCTCAAAACAGTGTTTTAAATTTGGCCAGATTTGTGCACACAAGCTGTTTGATGAAATGGCCGAAAGAGAAAAAGTTTTGAATTTTGAGTTCAAATTTTTTGAGTGATCTCCACTATTGATAGGTAGTCTCTGGTTACAAGGGTTTTGAAAATGGAGCTCAATTACATGGTTTTTGAAATAGGGGTGATCTATGCATATGCATTAGATTCA
Source organism: Avena insularis (assembly GCA_023614405.1). Taxonomy (NCBI): domain Eukaryota; kingdom Viridiplantae; phylum Streptophyta; class Magnoliopsida; order Poales; family Poaceae; genus Avena; species Avena insularis. The sequence goes on along the minus strand of CM042686.1, from coordinate 420,907,443 downwards.
AATTTGAACTGCCATTTAAAATAGTTTATAGAATGTTTTTAGAAGATCAAAAGATGGTCCTTGGTACCTCATTATGTGTACTAGCAAGGGGTGTAAAGATCCAGAATTGTTTCTGTTAAGAATTGAGTACTAGGAATAGCCAAAGTAGGCATGAGAGTTAATTTTGTCAAAATGACCATTTCTTTATTTTAATTCTTTTTGATATGATTTCTTCTAGGAAAAGTTTGGGAATGGTATAGATGATGTTTAAATCACCTAAGAAACATTTTAGAAGCAAAGGATCACACAATCATGGAAATTCAAAACAACTCCTATTTTAAATGCACACATATATGAATGCTTTCATATTAAATATGGAAAAGTTTTTGTTAATCCTAAATTTGGATGATTTGATCTTTGATACACTTGGATTGAAGTTTTGGGATGTTACAACCCACTTGGTGAATTTATCGACTGCGACCATGAGGTGGGTGTAGCCTGATGGAGCGGTCTTGAATCTCCCCACCATGTCGATGCCTCGTATGGCGAATGGCCACGTGATGGGGATTGGATTAAGGGTCGAACGAGGGATGTGCGTCTGGTTTGTATACTTCTGGCACCCGACGCAGCGCTGGACGATGTCGATGGTGTAGGCATGAGCGGTAAGCCAGTAGAATCCGTGTCGCAAGGCTTTGGCGACTAGCGACCTTGTGCCTACGTGGTGGTCGTGGTCGCCGGCATGGATGTCTTGTAGGATCTTGCGACCCTCTTCTGGTTGTACCCAACATTGGTAAATGCCTATCACGCTGCGCTTATGGAGCTCATCGTTGATGAGGACAAAGGACTTGCAATGGTGCACGATCATCCGTGCCTCAGTCTTGTTGGGAAGAATCTTGTGCTCGAGGTAGGCGACGTAGGGTGTGGACAAGTCGCATGGCTCCGTGACCATGGCGACCAGGGCGAGCTCGAGCTACAGCGGTATCCCGATGTCGATCTCCTTTGGTGGGGAGACCGATGGCTTGTCGATGATGTTGAGGAAGACGCCTGGAGGTGGTGTATGACAGGACGACCCGATGCATGAGAGTGCGTCGGCCTTCTCATTCTTGCGCCGATCGATCCACTCGACAAAGTAGCCAGTGAAGTAGCCCCTAGCTGGTCCACCACTTGGCAGTACGCTATCATGTTGGGGGCGACTGCATGGATTCTCAAATTCATCGTCAACGACATCCGGATCTGGTTGATTCATCTGAGTGGAGTGCCTGGCGTCATCATCAACAAATCTTCCAAGACGTACCACATACTCCCATGAGGGCGTGGACGACTTGCCATCGGACGGTGTTCTACAATTTTTAGCTAGTTTGCTTGTCAACTGCGCGAGAGGCCACCTATCGAGCAATCATCATTGCTAGAAATAAAGGGATCAAGTCTCGGTGTTGGAATCCAGAGCAATTGAAGATCCACGTGACCATGTACCTTGCGATGCAGACATGACTGGTTCTTTCTCTTCAATCTAATCTTTCTCGTGCACGGATTACGAAGCAAATAAATTATTTTATTTAGATCTAATTTCTACCCGTTTGTTCTCAAATACATGTACCACATAACATGAGTTGGCTAGCTACCTTTGCCTCAGAATTAGGCGTCCGTGGATCTGCAATTTAGCTGCTGATGTCTACGCACTTCTATTCTTGTAGACAGTTGTTGGGCCTCCTAGTGCAGAGGTTTGTAGAACAGCAACAAGTTTTCCCTTAAGTGGATCACCCAAGGTTTATCGAACTCAGGGAGGAAGTGGTCAAAGGTATTCCCTCTCAAGCAACCCTGCAATCAAGATACAAGAAGTCTCTTGTGTCTCCAACGCACCCAATACACTTGTCAGGTGTATAGGTGCACTAGTTCGGCGAAGAAATAGTGAAATACAAGTGGTATAGATAATTATAAGTGGTAACGGTGATAGAAAATAACTTGATGGTGTAGAAGAGACTAAAGGAAAACTGAAATAAAGATGGAAGAAAGCAAACATGTAACAGATCTAATAGCAAACGGTGTTTCAGTGCTTAGAAATAAGGCCTAGGGATCATACTTTCACTAGTGAACACTCTCATATAAATATATTCTTCCTTATGATACTACACTGAACTACTCTCCGGTTGGACACTCTAATCGTTGGTAGGGCTATAACAGCACACCTCAAAGTTCATCTTTACGCATCTAGATAACCCCACACTGTCACCTTGAGTACTAGATGAGTCCAACAAACACCACAATTTCATAAAGATATCCAACTCCAAATATAACTCATAACAAGTATTTGTAATCTCTAGCCTAAGTGCCACCATGGTGTGCACGCTGTCACTTTCACACACATGGGGAGAGCAGAGATCTATTAAAGCACTTGCGTAGCAAAGTAGATCTACTTGATTACAAAGCTCATGATCACAATATGATCATGCATAGAGAGAGAGATGAACACATAGCTATCGGTAGAACCCTTAGTCTCGAGAGAGAACTACTCCCTCATCATCATGGGAATCAGCAACGACGATGGATATGGTGGTGGAGATGACTCAGGGGGCACTTCCCTATCCCGGCAGGGTGCCGGAACAGAGACTTTCTGTCCCCCGAATCTCCCCTTCGGTGGCGGCGGCACTGCGGAACTTTTCGTGGCTAGAGGCTTGATGATTTAGGGTTTTCGCATCAGGAGGAATATATAGGCAAAAGGGCAAGGTCCGTGGAGGCCGGAGGGGCCCACACCACTAGGTGGCGCGGCCAAGGGGGACCCACGCCACCCTATGGTGTGGCTGGCCCCTGGCCCCTCTCCGTCTCATGTTCTGGCTTCGTGTTCCCCCAGTTGAAATATTGACTTTGGCTTTTGTCCCGTCCAATTCCGAGAATATTCATTTTCTGACTTCCTGAAACCAAAAACAGCAGAAAATAGGCAGCTGGCATTGTGGCTCTTGTTAATAGGTTAGTCCAAGAAATCATATGAAAAGTACTCCAAAGTGTGCAAAAACATAAGAAAGTTGATAAAACCAAGCATGGAACATAAAAAATTATAGATATGTTAGCAATGTATCAACATCCCCAAGCTTAACTCCTGCTCGTACTCGAGTAGGTAAGTGATAAAAAGAAAGAATAATTTTTGAGGTGACATGCACCATCATAAACTTGATCAAAGTATTTGTAAAACATTGACAGCTGGGATCATAGTACTTGAATCATAACATGAAAGACAAAGTTCTAACAATAAGCAAAGGAACTATGATGCAACATGAAAAGGCACAAACAAATGATTCATGAATAACAATGCTTTGCAAGACGTTTGTTTGTTTCACATAAAGAAAACATAGCATAATAGTATTATTCTTGTCCCTCATAGAGTAGCAAATATAAATGCATAGGACACCTTCAAAGTTCATAAGAGTGACTAGATACAAATAGTTTAAAACAAGCAATATCAAGTTATGCATTAATCAACTAGTCTTGGGACAATGCACATAGAACTAAGAATGGCCACTATGCTCTCAAAGTAGGTGCATAAAGGTAGAAGGTGGAGACTCAATATAATTGTGGAAGAAAGGCCTTCATAGAAGGAAGCAGAGATTCAAGTTTCATAAAGAGCTTCCAAAAATTATGGTACTTATTAGCTTTCAGCTCTCATTGCCCCTATCATAAGCATCTTGAAGTGATTAAGGTTAAAGTGAACAAACTATGGTGTACATTCTTGACGAAGTATAAGTTAGAAATCTCATGTCCCTTGTATATGAGGGCCGCTCCTCATGCTACTCAAGTTTAGTCACCGGTAAGTTCTTGTCATCGTAAGTACATGTGTATCATAGAGAACCTCCAACGGGGTACCCCTTGCCCGATGATACGGAAGAATCCCCATATCAAAATGACAAGGCAAGCAGACAACAAGCATCTCAGCAATCTTCTTATTTACCATGGGAATATGGTGATTTTTTCTCTCTTTCCTCTTTTCTCATATCTCTTTTCTCTTTTTTCTCAATATAGGACTCTTTTTTTATAAGAAGAATGCTTCATAGACAGCTCATTATGGTTACACTGCAGGTTTCCACCATGTCATCATGGATTAGACCAGCGGCCCAGGCGTTTCTCTAACACATATACATAACTCCATGGACTTACAACATGCCCTTTCATTTCACACCGATGACATCCATATATAAAAGAGCATGATATCAACTAGGTACAAGTACCAAGTGCAATGTTGAAAGCGTTCCCCATGAAAGCATGGTTCTGCTAATTCCCAAGAAATAATTGCAAGCATATACAACATAGACGACACAGTGGTTCAAGTTTATTAAGGGCAATAAAAGTAAAGTGTGACATCAAGTTCGTGAGAGCTTTAATCACTAGTTTTCTCATAACAAGTTTAATTTGGAAGGTAAACAAAAGCATGAATATACTTGGAATAGCATAAGCTAGTAGGTAGGTATGGTGGACTCTTTGGAATAACTTGGTTTAGGGAGTTGGATGCATGAGTGGAACTCATACTTGGTTGTGGAGGCTAGCAAAAGACTGGGAGCGACAAACTAAGAGAGCAATAATGGCCATAATCATGCAGAGTGACAAAACATCATTGATCAAAGCATAAAGTGATACTACAAGTTGAAAACTAAAGGATCATAAAGGCTATGGTGACTTGAGATAGTCATAACATGGTGTGATCATGCGCCAAGTCAACCCAAATAAAGCCTCAAAGGAGAATACCACTATACTATGCTTTAATATGCTAAAACAACGCATGATTCATCCAAGGAACATTAAGAAATCTCAATTGTTTATAACAAGTCATGCTACAACAAAGAATACTAAGCATAAAGCCAAAACAATATCAAGCATGGCATGACAAAGCATAGGCCACAGTAAAAAACAAGCTCTTTTTACCACTTAAGCATGAGCTTTCTTACTCTTTTCCAAACCATGCCAAACTATTTGAAAACCAATGTATGAAAGAGTAGGTCGAACCAATTTATTCAGCAAACAAATCAAACAAAGAAAACTAAAAACCAAAATGAAAACGAAAAAGAAGACGCTCCAAGAACCACACAACTGTGCATGAAACAATAAAAATGAAGCGTTTGGAAGAAACCTGGGATTTTTATTGATGAAGAAGGGGATGCCTTGGGCATCCCCAAGCTTTGACGCTTGTACTTCTTGGATATTTCTTGGGGTGACACGCGTGTCATCCCCAAGCTTGAGCTTTAGTCCATCCTTCATCTTATTACTCATTCCTTCCATACACCTGAAATTTTTCCTTCATACCAAACTTCACACAATCTTTATTAGCAACATTAGTGCACTCAAGATAATAAGTATTTAGGTTCAGTTATAAAACCAAATAAACTTCCATTAAAACACAAGCTACTGTAGCACTTCCCTCAAAAATCTCAATTCCCCAAAAGAACTAAAAAAGGAACCAATAAGAAGCAAATGCAGAAAATGGCAGAAATCTGTCAAAACAGACCAGCAGGTAAAGACGAATTTTTTCGAAGACCTTCTGTTGCTCAAATCGAAAAGTGTTGAACTAATGAAAGTTAGGTAATAACCTGGGGCAGAAGCAAAAACATTCACGCCTCAAAAGGACGTACAGAGATTTTACACGAATTTTTATGGTGAAGAACAAAAATCTGTTTCGGGACAACAACTTTCCCAATCATTACTTCTCTCTCATTAGAGGTTACTCTTGGCAAAAAAAAAGCAAATAAAAAGGATAAGGAGAAGTAATAACTTCCAAGACTCATCTAAAACTTTTGTGTTATCTCCCAATAAGTACATTTCTTTAACGCCTTTAAGTTAGGCATGATAGTTTGAGAAGATGCTCACATAAGAAATATGAATTAAACTAAAAGAGAGCATCAAGAAGCAAATTCAAAGAATATTTAAGTCTAACCCACTTCCTATGCATAGGAATCTTGTAAAGAAACAAGTCATGAAAGCACAAAGCAACCATAGTAAAGCAAAACAAGTGCAACTTCAAGACTTTCAACATAAAGAGGGGAAACTTAATATTATTGAGATACATAAGACCATGTTTCCCTCTCTCATAATAACTTTCAGTAGCAACATGAATAAAATTAACTATATAACTATCACATAAAATATTCTTATCATGAGCCACATGCATAAAAGAATTAATAGTCCCCACATAAACATAGTCATTCTTATTAACTGTAGTGGGAGAAAATTCAACAAAGTAGCTATCATTATTATTCTCATCACCATAATCATCAAATATAGGAGGCATATTGTAATCATAATTAATTTCTTCCTCAATAGTAGGTGGACTGAAAATATCATATTCATCATTGCAATCATCATATATTGGAGGTATAGTATCATCATAAGCAATAGAATAGTTATCTTTCAAAGTATGTTCATTTGTAAACGCATCATCATTGGAAGGAACATGGATAACACTAATAGTATAGAAATTATTAATATCATCATTTTCAATATCAAAAGTAGTGTGCTTTTCCCAATCATGATCACTACTATAGGTAATAGGCATAGGAACATCATCGAGTTCAGACTCATCAAAATCTATAATAGGAGCAACATGCTTAGGGGAAAATACCGTTTCATCTCTTCTTTTACTCCTCCTCTTCTTCTTTTTCTTCTTCTCTTTAGGAGGGAGAGGCTTGAAAGGAAGCTTCTCCATATACCCTGGTTTATTGTTAGAGACAATAGAAGAAACTTTGGAGGATTCCTTCTTTTCATTAATAAGATCAAAACACATATTAGTCCTGTCATATTTTGGTAAAATCTCATCTTCTATAATATTTTGTATGTAAGTATTGTGTGACAATTATCAACACAATAAAGATGAAAACCATGCAGGACACTATTCATATCAAAAGCACCCATAACTCTTCACACCCCAAAAATAATGTAAGTTCATCATGCTGATTAGGAGTGATCATGTCATCACAATACAAACTTGCAGTACTCATTGGATTATAAGGGCTATTATTATGGCCTGAGCATTGGAAATTGAAACGACCCACTTCAAAGCAAAGTTCACAAATAAAAGGATAGAGGGCACAAACTTTTTTACCAAGATCATTTAGAGCCCTATACCACATTCTAGTTTTTTCATTCCTATGGATGATACAATATTCTTATTCAACTTGATTACTCTCACAAGGTTTATTTATCCCACAAAAATTAACATGCTTATAAGAAATAGTACTTTCAGAGGTTAGAGCATCTTTATTGCTATCATTAACAACAATTTCATTTTCCATGCAAGTGTCTTTAAAAGGCTCATGATACATGTCTCACTTTTCTTTAGGAGCATTAATATGAGAATCAAAGGTTTTAAACAATCAATAAGAATTTGAGGATCAAGACCATATTTAGCACTAAGCTCCTGAAAATCAGCAGTTTCAGCGAAAGACTTAATGCAATCATACTCATAGTTTATACCTGGTTCTTTACCTTTGTTGTTATCCCAATCTTCGGTATTGCTTTGAATTGTTTCAAGAAGATCCCACTTAGCTTTGACCTCATTACTCGTGAAGGATCCCTCTAAACAAGTATCTAGATAGTCCTTGTAATGTCCTGAAAGCCTTGCATAGAAATTATTAATAACAATATTCCTGGGGAGCTCATGAATGGGACATTTGAGCATTAGTGACTTCAATCTCCCCCATGCTTGGGCAATACTTTCTCCATCATGAGGATGAAAATTATAAATATAATTCCTATCTTTATGAATTTCATGAGGAGAATAAAATTTAGAGTAAAAGAGAGATTCAAGTTCCTTCCACTCCAAATGATTAGGATCATCTAGTAGCTCATACCACTCCCTTGCTTTGCCCTTAAGTGATAATGAGAATAGCTTCCTCTTAACTTGGTTCATTGAAATACCTGCACACTTGAACAACCTGCATAATTCATGTATAAAGAGTAAATGATCACCAGGAAGGACAGTTCCATCTCCAAAATAAGAGTTGTTCATAACACGTTCAACAATTTTTATTGGTATTTCAAAAGGGATGCTTTCAGTATGTGGATTTAAAATATCACAAGTACATTAGAATTACCACATATGGGAGATAAAGTATCATCAGAGAAAATTTTCTTCTTTAAAACTGGGGAACTAAAAAGATCATTTTCATAAAAACTAACTTCCCCAAGCTTAGATGTTTCCACAACATTAGTAACAAAGGTGTTCAAAAGATTCATACTAATAACATTGCTATTAGCATGCAAAGAAGGTTCCAAGGGTTTTTTAATTTTCTTTTCAAAGAATTCATGTTCTACCTTAGGGAAAATACTAAAAAGCTCTCTAATTTTGTTGTTGTTTTCCATTAAGCCTAACTAGTGAAAACAAGAAACAAAAAGACAAAATTGCAGAATCTAAAGGAAATAACTTCGAGCACTCACACCGGACGATGTGAGTACCTTTTACCTTACCTCCCCGGCAACGGCGCTAGAAAATAGCTTGATGTCTACGCACTTCTATTCTTGTAGACAGTTGTTGGGCCTCCAAGTGTAGAGGTTTGTAGAATAGCAGCAAGTTTTCCCTTAAGTGGATCACCCAAGGTTTATCGAATCCTTTGAAGGAAGTGGTCAAAGGTATTCCCTCTCAAGCAACCCTACAATCAAGATACAAGAAGTCTCTTGTGTCCCCAACACACCCAATACACTTGTCAGGTGTATAGGTGCACTAGTTCGGTGAAGAGATAGTGAAATACAAGTGGTATAGATAATTATAAGTGATAATGGTGATAGAAAATAACTTGATGGTGTGGAAGAGACTAAAGGCAAACTGAAATAAAGATGGAAGAAAGCAAACATGTAACAGATCTAATAGCAAACGGTGTTTCAGTGCTTAGAAACAAGGCCTAGGGATCATACTTTCACTAGTGAACACTCTCATATAAATATATTCTTTGTTATGATACTACGATGAACTACTCTCCGGTTGGACACTCTAATCGTTGGTAGGGCTATAACAGCACACCTCAAAGTTCATCTTTCCGCATCTAGATAACCCCACACTGTCACCTTGAGTACTAGATGGATCCAACAAACACCACAATTTCATAAAGACATCCAACTCCAAATATAACTCATAACAAGTATTTGTAATCTCTAGCCTAAGTGCCACCATGGTGTGCACGCTGTCACTTTCACACACATGGGGAGAGCAGAGATCTATTAAAGCACTTGAGTAGCAAAGTAGATCTACTTGATTACAAAGCTCATGATCACAATAGGATCATGCATAGAGAGAGAGATGGACACATAGCTACCGGTAGAACCCTTAGCCTCGAGAGAACTACTCCCTCATCATCATGGGAATCAGCAATGGTGATGGAGATGGTGGTGGAGATCGATGGAGATGGCTCCGGGGGCACTTCCACGTTCCGGCAGGGTGCTGGAACAGAGACTTTCTGTCCCCCGAATCTCCCCTTCGGTGGCGGCGACGCTGCGGAACTTTTCGTGGCTGGAGGCTTGATGATTTAGTGTTTTCGCATCGGGAGGAATATATAGGCGAAAGGGCAAGGTCGGTGGAGGCCGGAGGGGCCCACACCACCTGGTGGCACGGCCAAGGGGGACCCGCGCCACCCTATGGTGTGGCTGGCCCCTGGCCCCTCTTCGTCTCGTGTTCTGGCTCCGTGTTCCCCCCGGTGAAATATTGACTTTGGATTTTGTCCCATCCAATTCCGAGAATATTCATTTTCTGACTTCCTGAAACCAAAAACAATAGAAAACAGGCAGCTGGCACTGTGACTTTGGATTATACTTTCTTATGTTTTATCCATAGTTTGGAGTACTTTTGATATGATTGCTTGGACAAACCTATTAACAAGAGCCATAGTGCCAGCTGCCTGTTTTCTGCTATTTTTGGTTCTAGGAAAATCAGAAAATGAATATTCTCGGAATTGGACGGGACAAAAGCCAATGTCAGTTTTTCACCGAGGGACACTGAGCAGAATCACGAGACAGGAGGGCTGGGGCCAGCGACACCACTGGCCTGTGATCAGGCCTAGCCCACGCCAGGGGGTGGTCTGGCCGCCCCAGGCACCCCCTCGGCCTCTCCTTTCGCCTATAAGTTGCCTCCGATACAGAAACCCTAAGTACCCGATCAAAATTCCACGAAAGAGTCTGTAGCCATTGTCATCTCCATCCCTAGATCGGGAGGAATTCACCCTAGAGGCCTTCATCATCATGCAAGCCTCCGGTATGATGCGTGAGTAGTTCATCTCTGGACTATGTGTCCATGTAGTAGCTAGATGGCTGGTTCTCCTCCTTTGTGATATCATGTTTAGATCTTGTGAGCTCCATTCATGATCAAGATCATCTATTTGTAATTCTGCATGTTGTGTTTGCGGGGATCCGATGGATATTTAGATGCTATTTCAGATTGATTATTGATTCTATCATGTCTTTGTTATTTGTGATCTTCCATGCTTTCCGTTGTTAGTAGCTATCTTGGCCAAGTAGATGCTAGCAACTCCAAGAGTTAGTATTTATGCTTGATTGTGGGTTCATGCCTCTAGTAATCTAGGGAAGTGACAGAAATCTCTAAGGTACCAGATGTGCTATTGCTACTAGGGAGAAAACAACAATCATTTGTTCATAGAACAATCGTATTGTTTACTTTACACGCAATTCATAATGCAATTATCCGTTGCTTGCAACTTAATACTGGAGGGGATTCAGATGATAACCTGAAGGTGGATTATTAGTCATAGATGCAGTTGGATGGCGGTCTATGTATAATGTGTAATGCCCAATCGAATCTCAAAGGAGTCAAGATGAGTAGTATATGCTTGTATGCTTTCTCGATGTTTGTCAATTTCCCCGCTGTAATTTGTTCACCCAAAATGTCATCTATCTTAAGGAGAGCCACCTCTAGTGAACTATGGACCCCGGTCCTTTCTTTTACTATCAATCTACAATCAATTGTTTACTGTTTTGTGTTTACTTTCTGCAAACTATTACTTTCTTCCACTCGATACGTTTAATCCTTTGTTTTCAGCAAAACCGGTGAGATTGGCAACCTCATCGCAAGTTGGCGACAGAGTTCTGTGGTTGTGTTGTGCAGGTCTCCACGTTGCTGCTGGCACTAGTAGTGCGCCCTGCCAAAGTTCAGCTAGCTACACCTTTGGGGTGTTTCCTTGCTCCTACTGGATTGATAACCTTGGTTTCATAACTGAGGGAAACTTACTGTTGTGCTCATCATACCTTCCTCTTGGGGTTCCCCAACGAGCTCATTAGTACAGGAGTCAGCAAGTATTTTTCTGGCGCCGTTGCTGGGGAGTCAAGGACATCTTCACAAGGGAAGTCCCTCATGACCAATCTCTTTACTTTGTTATTTTTTTTGCTTAGTTTACTTTTTCTTTGTTTGCTTGTTTCTTTATCAAAAACACAAAAAAATTAATTTTATAAGTTTGCTTTCTTTATTAAAAACACAAAAAATGACTACTCTTGAAAACACTAAGTTGTGTGACTTCACTAGCACCAACAACAATGATTTTATGAGCACACCTATTGCTCCAAACTGTTCCTGAAGCAACTTTCTTTGAAATAAAACCTGCTTTACTCAATCTTGTTATGAGAGAACAATTTCCTGGTATTGGTAATCAAGATGCTGCTGCCCATCTAAATAACTTTGTTGAACTTTGTGAGATGAAAAAGCATAGGGATATAGATGGAGATATTCTTAAGCTTAAATTGTTTCCTTTCTCTTTGAGAGTAAAAGCTAAAGAATGGTTGAATTCCTTAACTAGGAATAGTATTGATTCTTGGACTAAACGCAAAGATGCTTTCATTGGAAAATACTATCCTCCTGCTAAGATTATATCTATGAGAAGTGAAATAACGAAGTTTAAACAATCTGATAATGAACATGTTGCTCAAACTTGGGAAAGAATGAAATCTTTGGTAAAGAATTGTGCCACTCATGGACTGACTGCTTGGATGATTATTGATACGTCCATTTTGCATCACTATTCTATGTCATAATTCACTGTTATTCATTGATATATTTCATATTGAGAGGTGATACTTATGTTATTTCATCTGTTTTTACATGGTTGATGACTTTTGGAGCATGGACCGCTGTAGTCAGAATTCTGATGGAAAAGGTGCTGTTTGGAGGCAAAATTCGTGAAGATTAGAAAATCCGAGAAAATATATGGAAAATCCTATTTTTCCAGAAGACGAAGGAAGCCAGAAGGAGGGGGGATGGAGATGGGCCACAAGGGGCCCACACCACCCCCTGGCGCGGGCCAGCCTAGGCCGCGCCACTAGGTGGTGTGGCCGCCCTGGTCCACCCCTGGCACTCCCCTCTGGCGTATATTATCCTCCCAAACCCTAAGACTCGGGGAGCAACCACAGAAAGATTCCGCCGCCTCTGCGGGGCGGAAAACACCAAGAGAGAAAGATCTCTCCGGTAGACAGATTTCTGACGGGGGAATTCCTTTCCGGAGAGGGGAGATTGTCGCCATCAACACCATCATCAAGCTGGACTTCATCAGGATCATCATCATCATCGCCACCATCAGCACCCTCATCACCATCTCCATATTGCTGTAACAATTGGGTTGAATCTTGCATAGTTCATAGGGGAAACTTTCCCGGTGTTGATTACTCTTTGTAGTTGATGCTATTGAGTGAACCATTGAATTATTGTTTATGTTCAGATTGTTATACATCATTATTCCATCTCTGATCATGATCCATATGATGTCTTGTGAGTAGTTCGTTTTGTTCTTGAGGACATGGGAGAAGTCATGTTGTTAGTAGTGGAGTTGTGTTGAGAAAGATTCAATGGTTTGATATTTAAGTTGTGGTGTACTTCTTCTAGTGGTGTCATGTGAATGTCGACTACATGAAACTTCACCTATATGGGCCTAGGGGAATGCATTGTGTATTTGGCTACTAATCGTAGGGGTTGCTGGAGTGACAGAAACCTGGACCCCCGTTAGGAAACCATTGCACAAGGGACGTAAGGGTCTTAGAGTTTAAAGTTGTGGTTAGGTTTCTACCTTAATTACTTTCTTGTACTTACGGATGTTTGCAAGGGGTATAATCACAAGTATGTATTAGTCCTAGGAAGGTCGGTACATTAGCACAGGTTCACCCACACAACACTTAGCAAGCTAGAGAAGATTAATCAACTATATGAAGCGAAAGCACTTGACAGTCTTCCCATGTGTCCTCGAGAACGTTTGGTCGTCTTAAGTAATACAACCGGCTTGTCCTTTGCTGCATAAAGGATTGGGCCACTTGCTGCATTTATTCCTACTGTCTTTTATTTACTCGTACTTTGTTTACTTTCTTTATCAAAACCCCCTAAAAATCGGTTTGCTAAGTATTTGCAGAGATTTCCTGATCCATACCACTAGCCAGCACCTTCTGCTCCTCATTGGGTTCGACACTCTTACTTATCGAAAATACTGCGATACACCCCCTATACTTGTGGGTCATCAAGACTATTTTCTGGCACCGTTGCCGGGGAGTGAAGTGCTATTGGAAAGTGGAACTGGTAAAGGAAACTTCTACTGTGAGTATTGTTTACTTCTGTTAGTTGCTTTATTTTTGTTATGGATAATTCGCTGAGTTTCTTATTTGGTAATGCTACTACCACTTCTAAGGTAGTAGATAAGCCACCACCTGCTGAGAATGATGTTTTCAAAATACCTACAAGTATTATTGATCGTGTTATGGATAACTACTATGTTGGGGATGGAACTGTCCATCTTGGTGATCATTTTCTTTTTATACACGAATTATGCGGGTTGTTCAAGTGTGCAGGTATTACTACAGATCAAGTTAAGAAGAAGTTATTCTCATTGTCACTGAAAGGAAGAGCTGAGGAATGGTATAAGATGCTGAAGAATGGTCAAGCTCTAGAATGGGAGGAAATAGTGCCTCTCTTTTATTCCAAGTTTTATCCTCCTAGTGAGATTCATAAAGATCGGAATCAAATATACAACTTTTGGCCTCTTGATGGAGAGAGTACAGCTCAAGCTTGGGGGAGATTAAAGTTACTAATGCTCAAATGTCCCATTCATGAGCTCCCCAACAATATTATTATCAATAACTTTTATTCAAGGCTTTCTTTACATGATAAGGATTTATTGGATGCTTCTTGTGCTGGATCATTCACTCGCATGGAAGAAGAAGCTAAATGGGATCTTCTGGACCGTATTCAAGACAATGCTGAAGCTTGGGAGAATGACAAAGGTAGAAAGTCAGTTATAAATTATGATTATGAATGCATTGAATCTTTTATGGGAACTGATGACTTTCAATATATTAAAAATGCTTATGGTCTAGACTCTCAAGCTATTGCTTCTTATTTTAAGGCTTTTGCTTCCTACATTGAAGTAGGCCTAAAAAAGTGGAATAAGTATCATGAACCTTATAAAGATATTTCTAAGAGTGTTCCTACAAGAAATACTGAAGTTTATACTGCTAATCATGTTTTACCTAAACCTTACATTGAGAAAATGCCTTTCCCAGTTAAGATAAGGGAACATTCTATGATAGCTAGTATGGTTAATGAAAGTGCAAATAAAGCTATTGAACCTGATAAACAAATGGTTGATAAACCTATAATAGCAAATGTGAAAGACTTTGTTACTAAATATGAGAAAGAGGGACACCCTATCCTTTGTAAGGATACCTCTAATATTGTTTCACAAAGTAGTGTTATGAGAGCTAGTATTCCTGTGTTTTCTGTTAGAATAAGTGATCATTGCTATGATGGTCCTTGTGATAGCTATATTGTTAAGTTTATGCATGATACCGAAAGTTACTATGAGAGAGGGAAAAGTGTTCTTATGCATATCAATAATATCAAGTTTCCTCATTTTATGCTGAAAGTTTTTATATTGCACTTCTTTTGCCTTCTTATGCAAGTAGCCTCTGGCTTCAACAACTTGTTTGTTTACAAAACTCCCTTGCATAGGAAGTGGGTTAGACTTAAATGTGTGTATTTTTGCTTCTTAATGCTCTCTTTCACTTCAATTCATATTCCTATGTGAGCATCTCCAAAATTATCATGCCCATCTTAATGGCTATAAAGAAAGAGATTTTTTGGGAGACAACCCAATTTGTTTTTGCTTTCAGTTTGTTTTTGTTTCTTTGAGTCTTGGAAGTTATTACTTTGGAAATAACCGCTCCTTATCTGTTTTGTTTGGTTTTTGTGTCAAGATCAACCTCTAATGAGAGAGAAGTAAGATTTGGGGAAGTTGTTGTCCCGAAACAGATTTTTGTGCTTCACCGTAAAAATTCGTGAGAGATATCTATATGTTGGATTGAGCTGTAATTTTTGTACTTCTATCCCAGGTTGTTATTTAACTTTCGTTAGTTTGGCACTTTTTGATTTGAGTAACAGAAGATTTTCGAAAAAATTGATCTTTACCTGCTGGTCTGTTTTGACAGATTTTGCCACTCTTGCATTTGCTTCTTTATTCGATTTCCTTTTTGAATTCTTTTTGGGTTTTTGGAAGGAGTTGCTACAGTAGCTTATGTTTTGATGGTTTTAAGTTGAATTTGGACACAAAAGGTCTGACCACTTCACTTATACTAATGTTGCTAATGAGAACTGTGTGAAGTTTTGTGTGAAAGAAATTTCTAGAAAGTGGAGATAATGGTGTAATAAGGAAGAGATGGGTTTTATGACTCAAGTAATAAGTGTATGAAGATGAAGATATCGATGATATTAAAGTGATGACTCCGGAAGAATCTACTAGATACCAAAATCAGAAACCTGCAGAGTCTGTTTTCAAATAGGTAACAGTTTTGGTAAGAAAAGTTCTGCGAAAATACTATCCAAATATATTTTTGCAGTTTTTAGTCAATAAGGAAAGCTACGAAGCAAAAAAGGGATGGAAACGGAGCCAGGGTGGCTCACACCACCCGGTGGCGCGGGCCCACCCCTGGCTGCACCACCAGGTGGTGTGGCCACTCCGGACTCCGCCTCCGACTCGTTTTCTCCCAGTACCTTCCTTTTGTTGTGAAACTTCATAATATATAACCCCCCGGATCCCCTGAGGTTCATATATCGTGTTTTCGTTTCAATCTATTTCTACCAGGAACTATCTTTGAAAGCTTAGAAGTACAATGGTGTCTGCCAAGGATAAAGGAGAGGAGCCTATGGAGGAGGATCTCCAAGACCCCAATTAGGGGCTGGTACCTTTAGTCTCTTGCCCTACATCAACGGAAGCCCTACGAGTCCGTAAGGAGTTCTGCGATAAGTACCGAGACTTGCAGAGGAAGGTGGACATGCTTCAATGGGAGAATAATAGGCTTCACAAGATGCTGGAAGATTTCCTCACGTCAACTAAGAAAAGGATACCACCACCACCAAAGGAGTAATTCGTCATCAGGTTTGGCATCCCCTTGGTTTGTTCCAAGCTTGGGGGAGTGCCGCGGTATCACATCACTATCTTCTATCTTTTTACCTTTTTAAGTAGAGTCATGTCATGAATAGAGAAGTTATTATGTAGGATGGTTTGCATTATGGAAGTGTCCCCTCTCTTGTTAGATATGTATCCCTTGGTGTGAGTTTCCGTTATGGAATATTAATGAGAAGTTCTATCATTCACTCTTTTTCATAGCTTATATTAGTTTTAAATTCGTGGTTATATGATTGATCTTGTTGTTAGTATTGCTATCACTTTGGGATCATTGAGTTAATTTAGTTGGTTTTGGCAAACCTGGCTCGGTCAGTAGCACACTATTTTTGAGAGTTGAAAGAAAAGATAAAAGTACCTTTAAAGGAAAATAATTTCATCATATTTCTTTCTTGATTTGCTCATAAGTTTAGTATTCTCTAGTTAAGATCTTTTGTGCTTCCAAGGAAGATTGCATGTTTGTTTTTATCACTTGTATGTTTGGTTGTTTCCTTCAACTCTTATACTTGCTAGCCAAAAACCTGTACTGAGAGGGAATTCTTCTCGTGCATCCACTCCTTTAAACCAAAACCTTTGCCATTTGTGTCCACCATACCTACCTTTTAGCATTATTGCTATTCCAAGTAAATTCTTGTTTTATCTATCTCCCAAATTAAACTTGTTATGTGAAAAGTAGTGACTAAAGCTCTCACGAACTTGATAGCACACTTTACTTTCTTGCATTTAATAAACTTCAACAATTGTACTCGCCTATGTTGTGTATATGCTTGCGCTTTGTAAGTTGTGAATTAGCAGAACCATGATGTCATGGGGAACGCTTTCAACATTGCACTTGTACTTTGTACCTAGTTGATATCATGTTCTTTTGTCTATGGATGTCGTCGGTGTGAAATGAAAGGGGAGCTTGTAAGTCCATGGAGTTATGCATATGTGTTAGAGAACGCACAGGTCATTGGTCTAATCCATGCTGACATGGTGGAAACCTGCAGCGTAACCATAACGAGCATCTATGAAGCATTCTTCTTATAAAAAAAGAGAGTCCGATATTGAGAAAAAAGAGAAAAAGAAAAAAGAGATTATGAAAAGAGGAAAGAGAGAAAAAGCACCATATTCCCATGGTAAATAAGAAGATTGCTGAGATGCTTGTTGTCGGCTTGCCTTGTCATTTTGATATGGGGATTCTTCCGTATCATCGGGCAAGGGGTACCCCGTTGGCAGTTCTCTATGTTACACATATGCTTACGATGACAAGAACTTACCGGTGACTAAACTTGAGTAGCATGAGGAGCGACTCTCGTATTCAAGGGACATGAGATTCTCAATTTACAACTTGTCAATGCATATCCTCATATTTGATCACTTTAACCATAATCACCTAAAGATGCCTATGATAGGGGCAATGAGAGCTGAAAGCTAGTAAGTATCATAATTTTTGGGAGCTCTTTATGAGACTTGCAATCCCTGCTT
This sequence comes from Avena insularis, assembly GCA_023614405.1. Taxonomy (NCBI): domain Eukaryota; kingdom Viridiplantae; phylum Streptophyta; class Magnoliopsida; order Poales; family Poaceae; genus Avena; species Avena insularis. Next base: position 420,889,591 of record CM042686.1, on the reverse strand, counting down.
CCCTCTGTGAAGGGCCTTTCTTTTACTTTGTAGTTGAGTCAGTAAACCTACTCCCTTCTATCTCAGCAAGTATTTTGAGTTGTTGTATTTCATTCATTCATATGATGATTTATTCAATCATGTTTCTTATGTTCCTTGTTTTGCACTTTGCTCTTATCTTGGTGATTACTACTTTGAAAGCTATCATTGAAAACCAGTTATTTGTGAACTCCAGCAAACTATCAACTATTCTTCGACCAAGAGCTAAGTTTGCCATTCCAATTATGATTCACTTTATGTATCTTTATTGTGTTTCCTTTACTCATTGCAAGTTGACTTATATAATAGTGAGTTGTCTTCTATTATGATCTATGTATTGATGAATATGATGCTTCTTGTCCGTATTCTTTTATCGACTCTTCACTCCATAAACCTGAGGACATGTTTATTGAGATCAGTTTCGCTTGGGGACAAGCGAATTCTAAGCTTGGGGGGAGTTGATACGTCCATTTTGCATCACTATTCTATGTCATAATTCACTGTTATTCATTGATATATTTCGTATTGAGAGGTGATACTTATGTTATTTCATCTGTTTTTGCATGGTTGATGACTTTTGGAGCATGGACCGCTGTAGTCAGGATTCTGATGGATAAGGTGTTGTTTGGAGGCAAAATTCCCGAAGATCAGAAAATCCAGGAAAATATACGGAAAATCCTATTTTTCCAGAAGACGAAGGAAGCCAGAAGGGCGGCTGGAGATGAGCCACATGGGGCCCACACCACCCCCTGGAGCAGGCCAGCCTAGGCCGCGCCACCAGGTGGTGTGGCCGCCCTGGTCCACCCCTGGCACTCCCCTCTGGCGTATATTATCCTCCCAAAACCCTAAGACTCGGGGAGCGACCACAGAAAGATTCCGCCGCCTCTACGGGGTGGAGAACACCGAGAGAGAAAGATCTCTCCGGCAGACAGATTTCTGCCGGGCGAATTCCTTCCTGGAGAGGGGAGATCGTCGCCATCAACACCATCATCAAGCTGGACTTCATTGGGATCATCATCATCATCACCATCAGCACCCTCATCACCATCTCCATATTGCTGTAACAATTGGGTTGAATCTTGCATAGTTCATAGGGGAAACTTTCCCGGTGTTGATTACTCTTTGTAGTTGATGCTATTGAGTGAACCATTGAATTATTGTTTATGTTCAGATTGTTATACATCATTATTCCATCTCTAATCATGATCCATATGATTTCTTGTGAGTAGTTCGTTTTGTTCTTGAGGACATGGGAGAAGTCATGTTGTTAGTAGTGGAGTTGTGTTGAGAAAGATTCAATGGTTTGATATTTAAGTTGTGGTGTACTTCTTCTAGTGGTGTCATGTGAACGTCGACTACATGACACTTCACCTATATGGGCCTAGGGGAATGCATTGTGTATTTGGCTACTAATCGTAGGGTTTGCGGAGTGTAAACCTGAACCCCCGTTAGGAAACCATTGCACAAGGGACGTAAGGGTCTTAGAGTTTAAAGATGTGGTTAGGTTTCTACCTTAATTACTTTCTTGTACTTACGGATGTTTGCAAGGGGCATAATCACAAGTATGTATTAGTCCTAGGAAGGTCGGTACATTCGCACAGGTTCACCCACACAACACTTAGCAAGCTAGAGAAGATTAATCAACTATATGAAGCGAAAGCACTTGACAGTATTCCCATGTGTCCTCAAGAACGTTTGGTCATCTTAACTAATACAACCGGCTTGTCCTTTGCTGCATAAAGGATTGGGCCACTTGCTGCATTCATTCCTACTGTCTTTTATTTACTCGTACTTTGTTTACTTGCTTTATAAAAAACCCTAAAAATCTGTTTGCTAAGTATTTGCAGAGAATTCCTGATCCATACCACTAGCCAGCACCTTCTGCTCCTCATTGGGTTCGACACTCTTACTTATCGAAAATACTGCGATACACCCCCTATACTTGTGGGTCATCAATTATCAAAAACTTTTATGCAGGATTGAACTATTCTTCAAGAAATCTATTGGATTCTGCCGCCGGAGGTACCTTTATGACCATTACTTTGGGTGCTGCAACAAAGCTTCTGGATAATATGATGGTTAACTATTTTGAATGGCATATTGAGAGAGCTCCACAAGGTAACAAGGTAAATTCTGTTGAAGAAACCTCCTCCTTGAGTGATAAAATTGATATTATTATGTCTATGCTTGTTAATGGAAAAGCCCATATTGATCCAAATAATGTTCCCTTAGCCTCTTTGGTTGCTCAAGAAGAGCAAGTTGATGTGAACTTTATAAGAAATAATAATTTTAGCAACAATGCCTATAGGAATAATTTTGGTAACAACAATTATAAGCCATATCCTCCCAACAATGGTAATGCTTATGAAAATTCCTACAACAACAATGGGAGTGCTCCCTCTGAACTTGAAGTTATGCTTAAGGACTTTATTAGTAAACCAACTGCTTTCAATAAAACTATTGAGGAAAAACTCTCTAATGCTGAAAGAAATATAGCATCACTGGCTAAAGCTCAATCTTCTTTGAATAAAATGGCTGCTAAACCTGAAACTATTGATAATCCCTTTGTAGATACTAATGCCATACAAGTAAGAATTGATGAAAATGTTAGACTATTAGCTGAATTGCATGCTACGTGGGAAAGAGAAGATGAAATTGCTAGAAACATTAGTGTTTCTACTATCACTACCACTAGTATTAAGGCTAGTAATAGCTCTACTACTTTAGATGATAATTATGATTTTGATCTTGATGGTTGCAATATCTCTGAAGTTATTAAGTTCCTACAAAAACTTTCTAAAAGTCCTAATGCTAGTGCTATGAACATGGCCTTTACAAACCACATTACTAATGCTCTCATAAGGATTAAAGAAGAAAAGATGAAACACAAAGCTTCTATTCCTATAAAACAAGAAGATGGTTGGGAACCCATCATTAATATGAAAGTGAATGATTTTGATTTCAAAGCTTTATGTGATCTTGATAGTAGTGTTTCTATTATGCCTAGAAGGATTTATGATATGCTTGATATGCCACCACCTGAAGATTGTTATTTGAATGTCCCACTTGATGATAATGCTAAAAAGAAACTCATGGGGAGTATTAATGATGTTCTTATTATGGTTAACAATGCCTATGTCCCCGTTGATTTCTATGTTTTGGATGTTGAATGCAATGCTTCTTGTCCTATTACTTTGGGAAGACCTTTTCTTAGAACTATTGGTGCCATTATTGATATGAAAGAAGACACCATTAAATATCAACTCCCACTCAAGAAAGGTATAGAACACTTCCCTAAGAAGAGAGAGAAGATTTATTTTTCCTCTCCTATGAAAACAAAATTTGCTCTTAATGCTTCTTCATTTGAGAACACTTGATCCTTTTTCTTGCTTCTTATGCCTAACTTAAAGGCGTTAAAGAGAAGTACTTATTGGGAGAAAACCCAAAAGTTTTAGATGAGTCTTGGAAGTTATTACTTCAGTAATAACCACTCCTTATCCTTTTTATTTGCTTTTTGTGCCAAGTGTAACCTCTAATAAGAGAGAAGTAATGATTGGGAAAGTTGCTGTCCCGAAACAGATTTCTATGCTTCACCGTAAAAATTCGTGTAAAATCTCTGTACGTCCTTTTGAGGCGTAAATTTTTGTGCTTCTGCCCCAGGTTGTTATCTAACTTTCGTTAGTTCAACACCTTTCGATTTGAGCAACAGAAGGTCTTCCAAAAAAATCGTCTTTACCTGCTGGTCTGTTTTGACAGATTTCTGCCATTTTCTGCATTTGCTTCTTGTTGGTTCCTTTTTGGATTTTTTTGGGGAATTGAGCTTTTTGAGGGAAGTTCTACAGTATCTTGTGTTTTAGTGTAAGTTTTATTGGTGTTGAAACTGAACCGAAAGACTTATTATATTCAATGCACTAATGTTGCTAATAAAGATTGTGTAAAGTTTTGTATGAAGGAAAAATTTGAGGTGTATGGAAGGAATGAGTAATGAGATGAAGAATGGACTAAAGCTCAAGCTTGGGGATGCCATGCATGTCACCCCAAGAAATATCCAAGAATTACAAGCGTCAAAGCTTGGGGATGCCCAAGGCTCCCCCTCTTCATCAATAAAAATCCCGGGTTTCTTCCAAACACTTCATTTTTATTGTTTCATGCACAGTTGTGTTGTTCTTGGAGCGTCTTCTTTTTTGTTTTTGTTTTGGTTTTTCGTTTGCTTTGTTTATTTAGTTTTCTTAATAAATTGGCTGGACCCCCTCTTTCATACATTGGTTTTCAAATAGTTTTGTTTGGATTGGAAAAAGAGTAGGAAAGTTCATGCTTAACTGGTAAAGAGAGCTTGTTTTTGACTGTGGCTTATGCTTTGTCATGCCATGCTCGATATTTTTTTGGCTTTATGCTTAGTATTATTTGCTGTAGCATGACTTGTTATAAACAATTATGATAGCTTAATGTGCCTTTGAAGAATCATGCGTTGTTTTAGCATATTAAAGCATAGTATTGTGGTATTCTCCTTTGATGCTTTATGTGGGTTGACTTGGCGCATGCTCACACCATGTTATGACTATCCCTTAGTTTTCAACTTGTAGTATCACTTTATGCTTTCATCAATAATGTTTTGTCGCTCTGCATGATTATGGCCATTATTGCTCTCTTAGTTTGTCGCTCCCAGTCTTTTGCTAGCCTCCACAACAAAGTATGAGTTCCACTCATGCATCCAACTCCCTAAACCAAGTTATTCCAAAGAGTCCACCATACCTACCTACTAGTTTATGCTATTCCAAGTATATTCATGCTTTTGTTTACCTTACAAATTAAACTTGTTATGAGAAAACTAGTGATTAAAGCTCTCACGAACTTGATGGCACACTTTACTTTTCTTGCCCTTAATAAACTTGAACCATTGTGTCGTCTATGTTGTATATGCTTGCACTTATTTGTTGGCGGTTAGCAGAATCATGCTGTCATGGGGAACTCTTTCAACATTGCACTTCTACTTTGTACCTAGTTGATATCATGCTCTTTTGTCTATGGATGTCATCGGTGTGAAATGAAAGGGGAGCTTGTAAGTCCATGGAGTTATGTATATGTGTTAGAGAAACGCCTGGGCCGCTGGTCTAATCCATGCTGTCATGGTGCTACCATAATGAGCTGTCTATGGAGCATTCTTCTTATAAAAAAAGAGTCAGATATTGAGAAAAAAAGAGAAAAAGAAAAAATATGAGAAAATAGGAAAGAGAGAAAAACGTACCATATTCCCATGGTAAATAAGAAGATTGCTGAGATACTCGTTGTCTGCTTGCCTTGTCATTTTGATATGGGGATTCTTCCGTATTATCGGGCAAGGGGTACCCCGTTGGCGGTTCTCTATGATACATATGTACTTACGATGACAAGAACTTACCGGTGACTAAACTTGAGTAGCATGAGGAGCGGCCCTCATATTCAAGGGACATGAGATTTCCAACTTATACTTCGTCAAGCATATACACCATAGTTTGTTCACTTTAACCTTAATCACTTCAAGATGCTTATGATAGGGGCAATGAGAGATGAAAGCTATTAAGTACCATAATTTTTGGAAGATCTTTATGAAACTTGAATCCCTGCTTCCTTCTATGAAGGCCTTTCTCTTACTTTTTTTGTTGAGTCTCCACCTTCTAGATGTATGCACCTACTTTGAGAGCATAGTGGCCATTCTTAGTTCTATGTGCATTGTCCCAAGACTTGTTGATTGATGCATAACTTTGATATTGCTTGTTTTAAACTATTTGTATCTAGTCACTCTTATGAACTTTGAAGGTGTCCTATGCATTTATGTTTGCTACTCTATGAGGGACAAGCTGAATACTACTATGCTATGTTTTCTTTATGTGAAACAAACAAACGTCTTGCAAAGCATTGTTATTCATCAATCTTTTGTTTGTGCCTTTTCATGTTGCAACATAGTTTCTTTGTCTTATTGCTAGAACTTTGTCTTTCATGTTATGATTGAAGTATTATGATCCCAGCTTCGAATGTTTTACAAATACTTTGATCAAGTTTATGATGGTGCTTGTCACCTCAAAAATTATTCTTTCTTTTTATCACTTACCTAATCGAGGACGAGCAGGAGTTAAGCTTGGGGATGTTGATATGTTGCTAACGTATCCATAATTTTTGATGTTCCATGCTTGGTTTTATCTACTTTCTTATGTTTTCTCCACACTTCGGAGTACTTTTAATATGATTTCTTGGACTAACCTATTAATAAGAGCCATAGTGCCAGCTTCCTGTTTTCTGCTGTTTTTGGTTCCAGGAAAGTCAAAAAATGAATATTCTCGAAATTGGACGGGACAAAAGCCAAAGTCAGTTTTTCACCGAGGGACACCTAGAGCCAGAATACGAGACGGAGAGGGGCTGGGGACCAGCCACACCACCTGGACGGACGGCCAGGCCTAGCCCGCTCCAGGGGGTCGTCTGGCCACCCTAGGCACCTCCTCGGCCTCTCCTTCCACCTATAAGTTGCCTCCGATACAGAAACCCTAAGTACCCGATCAAAATTCCACGAAAGAGTCTGTAGCCGCCGTCATCTCCATCCCTAGATCGGGAGAGATCTGAAGCTCTTCCCAGCACCCTGCCGGAGAGGGGAATTCACCCTGGAGGCCTTCTTCATCATCATGCAAGCCTCCGGTGTGATGCGTGCGTAGATCATCTCTGGACTACGGGTCCATGTAGTAGCTAGATAGCTGGTTCCCCTCCTTTGTGCTATCATGTTTAGATCTTGTGAGCTCCGTTCATGATCAAGATCATCTATTTGTAATTCTGCATGTTGTGTTTGCGGGGATCCGATGGATATTGAGATGCTATTTCAGATTGATTATTGATTCTATCATGTCTTTGTTATTTGTGATCTTGCATGCTTTACGTTGTTAGTAGCTATCTTGGCCAAGTAGATGCTAGCAACTGCAAGAGTTAGTATTTATGCTCGATAGTGGGTTCATGCCTCTAGTAATCTAGGGAAGTGACAGAAATATCTAAGGTACTAGATGTGTTGTTGCTACTAGGGAGAAAACAACATTCCTTTGTTCATAGAACAATCGTATTGTTTACTTTACACACAATTCGTAATGCAATTATCCGTTGCTTACAACTTAATACTGGAGGGGGTTCGGATGATAACCTGAAGGTGGATTATTAGTCATAGATGCAGTTGGATGGCGGTCTATGTATAATGTTGTAATGCCCAATCGAATCTCAAAGGAGTCAAGATGAGTAGTATATGCTTGTATGCTTTCTCGATGTTTGTCAATTTCCCCGCTGTAATTTGTTCACCCAACATGTCATCTATCTTAAGGAGAGCCACCTCTAGTGAACTATGGACCCCGGTCCTTTCTTTTACTATTAATCTACAATCAACTGTTTACTATTTTGTGTTTACTTTCTGCAAACTCTTACTTTCTTCCACTCGATACGTTTAATCCTTTGTTTTCAGCAAAACCGGTGAGATTGACAACCTCATCGCAAGTTGGGGACAAAGTTCTGTGGTTGTGTTGTGTAGGTCTCCACGTTGCTGCTAGCACCGGTAGTGCGCCCTGCCAATGTTTAGCTAGCTACACCTTTGGGGTGTTTCCGTGCTCCTACTGGATTGATAACCTTGGTTTCATAACTGAGGGAAACTTACTGCTGTGCTCATCATACCTTCCTCTTGGTGTTCCCCAACGAGCTTGTTAGTACACGAGTCAGCAATTCATCAATCCAAAGCAATTCCGCCACGTCAACTTGTCTGACCGATGGTCCGATCGAGCTCGCTACGACAAATTGTCGCCGCGTCCACCCTTTGCGGCTAAACGTCGTACTGGGGGACTTGCGACTCAACTCGCATGCCGTGACTCGACTCGCCTGTCGCGTACTTGCTTCCCACACGGACTTTGCACGCTCGGGGACTCGCCTTGCCTATCATGGACTCTCCACACTCAGGGATTACTGATAGGATATGCCAATTGAGGTATTCCCAGAAGGATGATTTGACTGGCCCAAGTCCATAGCGAATGGGCCTCAAGGAATGGCGATTGGAAAGCAACTAAAGCAGAAGCCTGGCGACTAGAAGCTGGAGGCCCACGATCTTAGCTAGGGCCAGTCAGATTAGGTCAAATCCTCTAAAACCTTAACTCATTCGGTGGTAATCTTGTAAACTGTAGCGAGATTGGTTTATCGCTTTAGGTGCCCATATTAGTGACGTGCATTTTTCATGCCCTAAGATAACAATAAAGTAGCAATCGAAGAATCCATCAATTTCTTATGTTTACTAGTACAACTTTTGACTAATAACTTGAGGTCAAAGAGCTAATTTTTAACTAGGCGAGAATATTTAGAGCATAATCAATAATATTTTACTTATTGGTGGCATGCTGTTACATAGTTGTTAATGGTACAAAAAAATATTGATTATGATCTGTGTTATTATGAAGTGCTTCTTCTATGCATTGATGTTCAGTAGCATCTAATGAAGTTAGCTAAGCAGCTTTCTAGTGTTGCAGGCGGTAGCAAGACAACCTCAAGCTGAGCGTTTGATGTTCCTTCCTACATCTCGATAACATTGAAGGTTGGGGTACAAGATGAATTTGGTGAGGTGGTAACGAATAAGATATGTGAGAAAAAATCAGTCTGAGCAGAGGGGCTCCAAATGATTTCTGATATGGTTGTCCCTGACTTGCTTTGTAGATAGATGTCGTAAAGTATCGTGATGCTATTTGAATTCATGGTGGATGTTGAATAAAATGTTGCAACTTATAAGGAGATCTACCTTTGTTTCATGTATCTTCTATATCTGGAAGAATTTATAGGCTGACGAGTGCATGTAAATCAACCCTTAGTTGTTCTTCATGATATGCCCTAATTTTTTATTTTTTTGTGGGTGTTATGCCCTAAATCTGTTGAGTTGCCCTAAATCTGTTGAGTTACTGTATCATTTCTTATGTTTGTAGTACTCTCAGTTATGTGTAGTTGCACTTCCCTACTATTTTTTGAAGAGGAAAATTCAGTACTCATAGAGCTCACAAGAAATAGCTGATCATTTGTCATATCAGCATATTTATAGTGCTACCGAGAAATAAATCCACCTAATCATCCCGTTGTACTTAGTGAAACATCGAAGGGCGCATATCATCATCTCTAAGGGTATCCCCTAATTATTCTACTTGTTGTATTTTTAACTTGCTAGCTCTATTTTTTCACTTAGTGCAAGAGCAAGCATGTCACAGCAACACATATGTTTGTGGAAATAGCACACTTCTGATCATCAGTTACCCCGCCTATATGTAGTGAACCAAAGCAGCACCGGTGACATGGGTATAGCTAATCAGGTTCCTATGATTAATTACCCTAGCTGCATAAAGGCTCATGGCCCATGAAGCCCATAAAGAGTAGGGGAAAGTTTAGGAAGCATCTGACGGATAGAAAGTTCATCTTGGTGATCAAGAAAATAAATAGGAACTGACATTGTATTAGTGTTGTAATTGTAACTTGTAACCTATTCGTATACAGCCTCGGAACCTAGCCTATTATATAAAGGCTGGGAGATCCAACAGAGAGGTACCAAAAAGGCCTTGAGCAACATGTAATCATATTGTTCATAAGAAATCAGACGATTTCGAATCGCTTGTTTGTCTCAGCCGACGAAATCCCTAGCATTCTCTTTCCCATGAAACCCTAAGTCCATCGCCATGGGCGTTGCTGAGGTTACCCCTTATCAATTGGCACCGTCTGTGGGAACTCTGAACGCAGGAGTCATGGATTCAGCCGTCCCCTCTTCACCAAACAAAAGCACGACTAGGGAATCCACTCATGTCCACCCCTATTTCGGTTCCCGTAAACTTCAATAGCAGATCCGATCTCATCACCGGAAGCTTCCACTTCCTGGTGGAGGAACCCAAGAATTTCTGCCTATTGGCCATGATCTCTTCGGGTCCGTCGGTCATAGTAGCCGCGCCTACAGCGATACCTGCATCTTCCGTCGGCTCATCTGAAGAAGCCGCACCCCAGCCGGCAAACAGTGAAGAAAACTCCGGAAAATCCACAGATTTAGGGGATCTGGCCGGTCTATATGACGGTCTCTCCTTTGGGTCTGGCTCCCAGCTAACACCACCACACGACTCAACTCTAGCAAACACCGAACCCAACAAAGGCGACGAAAGCATTGACTTCAGAATCAGGATGGCTGAAATCTACCCAGAGCAAAACCCATGGGATTTCACCGGTTTTTCAAACAATGTCTCATGTGGATCCAATGACAACAGCAACAACTCGTACATGACGCACCATCAAGTGTGCGTAATTATCGGCGAAGGAACATCCACACCACGCGACTCCAATGGTAATCCGATCCTTGATCCCAATGACATTCTATTGGATGACAATGCAGGAAACCACAGAAATGAAGGAGATCCACCCAACAATTGCATCATACAAGGAAGAGAAGGAACACGTAAAGGCGAACGGATAACTCTTCGACTGTCAGCAAACGCATGGCAAAGAGCAAGGGACGCAGTCTCGGGCGCAGCCCCCATGACAGCAGAAGCCACACACGAGGACCTAACGGCTTACCAGTACTTGCTTCACCACAAGAAAAGGAACTTGCTCAGGATGCATAGGCAACTCGACGAAAAGAAAAAGTTAGCTTACAAATCTAGCATGCGGCTAGCACAACTAAGCTCCACCCGCCGATTTGGCAGCATAGCTAGATGCGCACCATGGAGAGGGAACCTCACGGCTACAAAATATTCTGGATGCCGAGAGAAACAATTTGACCCAAGATTTAGACCTGTCCTTCATGACAGTAGATCCAGCAGGACACATCAAAGCAAAAACAATGCAAGTCATGATTATTGCCTCCTAGACCTACCTACTCACAACTCAGCCTGCACCCGAGAATCCCCGGGCGGCACTCCACCGTTCCACTCTCATGAACCTTGGTATGGTGGGAGCACCCTCACACAAGGAGAATAGAGAGTTGCAAGGAAACCCGATAACTCACCATGTCGTCACAACATCCCTCGGCACATGGGGCACACCCAATGATCACGGTCGCCATATCGGGTAAACTTTCTGAACTCCGAAAACCACGAGACGATGCAAGAAATAACGTCACACAGCATAGGATCGATATATCCATGGTAGAGCGCAGCAGCCAAAGATACTATGATGGAGAAAGCGAGGATGAGTATGAATTATGCGGGGCTAGTTTCTTTACCCAAAGGGTTCACAAGACCCCAGTACCCAAGGACTTCAAACTTCCTCATGATCGGGAAAAGTACGACAGTCTCCAAGAACCCGAAGCTTGGTTGGCAGATTACTTGGCAACCGTTAAACTTCAGGGTGGATCCAAGGCTACCACAAAGCAGAGCTTGTAGTTACACCTAAAAGGCATCGCTCGCTGATGGCTCAGGTAGCTACCCGAAGAATCTATCAACAGCTGGAACAACCTCGAAGATAAGTTCATCCGAAACTTTACAACCACGTTTAAGCGACCCGCATCCTTGGAGAAGTTGTGGGCGTGCAAATAGAAACTAGAGAACCAATATTAGAATTTATCCAGCGATGGAACATCATCAAAAACTCAGTAGAAGCCATATCCAATGAAAGAGTGGTTGATGCCTTCAATGATGGCCTCCAACAAAGAGAATTTATCGAGGAGATGGGACGGGTCAAACCCAAAACAATTTCACAGCTGATGGACATGGAAAATCTCCGGGTAGATGGTGAAGACGCAGTAAACAACAAACAAGGATGCTCACCCGAAGAAGATCAGGACAGCCGCAACAATGACAGAACAAGGTGCATCAATGATGGATACGGTGGGCCAAGCTATGTTGCGGCTGGTTTTTTAGGAGAGGACAATCGAAGAAATGATGATTGTAATGGCGGGTATCGCAGCAATAGGGGTGATGTCAGTGGATGTTTCCAATGCAGATGTTGGAGGGACCCTGCAATATGCATGTTTACGTCGACTCGGCGGGAAGGAGACGATCGAACCATCTTATGAAGGACCATCGCACTTTCTTTAAAATGTAGGAGGTATGTAATGCAAAAGTGATAGAAGCAACAAACCGAGGATATTCCACCGCACCTGGAACCCTAGCTATTGGTGCGCCAGGACCACCACAAGTACAGCCACCAGCAGAGCAGCCACAACCCGCAATAAACAGAAATCTAGAGGATGAGTACCCAAGGTCCAAAGGTGCAATGTCAATGATCCAAAAAGCGCCCGTCCAATAGAATTCAGAAGTTGATCACTCGACAAGTCAACATGGCAGTAACAACGCCACCACCTACACCCGAATATCTCCACTAGTCAGAACAAGAAATTACATTCAGTAGGGCCGATCACCCACTTCGAGTCCTGTGACTGAGTCATTCGGATCTGATAGTGGAAGCCCAAATTGGTAGGTTCGACATGAGCAAGGTTTTCATGGACACAGGAAGCACTATCAACTTAATATACGACAAAACCCCCACGAGCAATGAAATTCTCTCTGACAAATTTGGCCCCAATCGACACATCTTTCCACGGCATAGTCCTAGGTAAAGCTGAAATTCCTTTAGGCAAAATCTATCTTGACGTTGTATTTGGATCAAAAGAAAATTTCAAGCATGAGAAGCTCAAATTCGAAGTCATGGACTGGCCATCGCAATAACACGTGATCCTGGGGCGCCCAATCTTCACACGGTTCATGGCAGTACCACACTATGAGTATCTAGTAATGAAAATGCTAGCACCAAAAGGAATCATAACCATAAGGGGCAGCTTCACCCGATCTGACAACTGTGATCAGAAATTTAACAAAATATCCAAATCTTTCGGGATGGAAGCAGATTTTGAGCAATTAAAAATCTCGATAGGCACAGAGCCTCTAACAACAACATAGGTCAATCCCAATCAAGCTTTCAACACTGCAAAGGATACACAGGAAGTCCAAGTCCACCCTACGAACTTGAAGAATACGAACTTTGTCGCTTCCAATCTTGGTCCCGCATAAGAAAGTGCGCTCATCAAGGTCCTCCATGAGTGCTGGGAGATTTTTTCATGGTTACTAGCTGACATGCCAGGAATCCCCAAGGAACTCGCTGAGCATGCACTCAACCTAAATCCCGACGCTAAGCCAATAGAACAGTCACTTTGTCGTTTCGTATTGTGCAAATATATGCAAACCATTACTTTGATTTGTGTTGTGCAAAAAATCATGCTTTTAATGCGAAATCTGGAGTGATGATGAAGGTTTTGAGGAAGTCCACACGACCAAGTAATTCTGGAGCCAAAACTATGCGTCTACAATCGTAACAACCACTAGTACGGGCAGGACCCTCCCATACAGTCCGCCCGTACCATGTGGCGACGGCTCCGTATCATTAAACCCTACAACTTTCATGAAGACGCCTATATATTTTGAGGCCTCAGCCGCTGCGCAGAAGGCCGCCATTCTTAGATTGCATCACACCACCACCAAAGGAGATTCACACCATAGTTCATCCCTTCCATCTTCCATCCCCTCCATTAGCAATAGTCATTACTTTGTACTTGAGATCTCCTTGTGATTCGAAGACCATTATAAGAATATTTGATTTCAATCTAAGTATTTTGCACAATGTTTTCTATTCTTGATCTTATTGTTATGAGTGAGTAGTCCTCATGGGCTGCGGGTTGGGGATAAATCTCATAGCGATTATGTGCATCTAATCTATGGGAGCATTGTGTATTGTTTGAAAGAGATATTTGAATTTTTTTCTTTTTCTCTTGTCTCGATCTTTGGACTTGTAGGTACCCAAGACTCCAGAGAGTGATAAAGGCTTTAGGTGGGATACTTGGCTAGTGGCGATCTCATAGGAAACTCAGTGGCAAAAAGGGTTGTATGGTCTTCGCTTAGTGGCCCATTCAGGATCACAGCAACATCACCACTTAATGCTTTGATCTATGTTTTACACTTAATAACCGTTTGTAGCCCGGTGCTTCGTGGTGCACTCGGTTGGATCAAAATACTATTTGTATGCCTGTTTCCAGTTAGGGGCTCTAGTATATTAGGATGTGTTGCCCACAAGAGATTGTATCTATTAAAATATTACACATGACTATGCTTATTATTATCTTTTATCCCATATGATGTGCAGCTATAGGTGGATCTTTAACCCTGGCCTATATCTCCATCCATTGATTCAACCCACGATAAAGTAAACTAGATTGGTCCGGTAAACGAAGGTAAAACGAAGAAACAAAGTCTTATAGACGTGTCCTTTTTATTTCCTTTTAGTGTTGTTTCCCAAGGTTTGATTAAACCTAGGTCTTCTAGGGAAAAGACTATTATACAATATATGTGAATCCGGATTGAAGGTATCAACCCTTTTTCTGGCGTCATTACCGGGGAAGAAATTTCGCTATCTTGGTGAGGTCACTAGAGACCACGTTTTTAGTTTTATTATTTGTTTGTATTTTATTTCTTGTTATTAGTTTACTTTCTTGTTATTTATTTGAAAACCCAAAAAAATAGTTACTTGTTATTTGTTTTCTTTACTTAAAAAATACAAAAAATATAAGAGACATGGTTCAAAAGAGAATTGGGAAGTATGCTACTCGCACCAGAAAAATGCTGGTGCGGTGTTTATGTAGAGCTCGTTGGGAACACCAAGAGGAAGGTATGATGAGCACATCAGCAAGTTTCCCTCATTTATGAAACCAAGGTTTAATCGAACCAGTAGGAGCAAGGAAACACCCCAAAGGTGTTGCTAGCTGAGCCTTGGCAGGGCGCACTACCGGTGCTAGTAGCAACGTGGAAACCTGCACAACACAACCACAGAACTTTGTCCCCAACTTGCGATGAGGTTGTCAATCTCACCGTGTTTTGCGGAAAACAAAGGATTAAACGTATCGAATGGAAAGAAGTAAAAGTTTGTAGAAAGTAAACACAAAGCAGTAAAAGATTGTAGATTGAATGTAAAGAAAAGGACCGGGATCCATAGTTCACTAGAGGTGGCTCTCCTTAAGATAGATAACATGCTGGGTGAACAAATTACAGCGGGGCAATTGACAAACATTGAGAAAGCAATACATGCATATACTAATCATCTTGACTCCTTTGCAACTTGATTGGGAATTACAACATTATACATAGACCTCCATCCAACTATATCTATGACTAATAATCCACCTTCAGGTTATCATCTGAACCCCCTCTAGTATTAAGTTGCAAGCAACAGATTATTGCTTTACGAATTGCGTGTAATGTAAACAATACGATTGTTCTATGAATAAAGGATTGTTGTTTTCTCCCTAGTAGCAACAACACATCTAGTACCTTAGAGATTTCTGTCACTTCCCAGTTACGAGGCATGAACCCACTATCAAGCATAAATACTAACTCTTGGAGTTGCTAGCATCTACTTGGCCAAGATAGCTACTAACAACGGAAAGCATGCAAGATCACAAATAACAAAGACATGATAGAATCAATAATCAATCTGAAATAGCATCTCAATATCCATCAGATCCCCATAAACACAACATGCAGAATTACAAATAGATGATCTTGATCATGAACGGAGCTCACAAGATCTAAACATGAAAGCACAAAGGAGGAGAACCAGCCATCTAGCTACTATATGGATCCGTATTCCAAGGATGAACTACTCACGCATCACACCGGAGGCTTGCATGGTGATGAAGAAGGCCTCCAGGGTGAATTCCTCTCTCCAACAGGTCTTGGGAAGAGCTTGAGATCCCTCTGATCTAGGGATGGAGATGGCAGCGGCTGAGCTCTTTCGTGGATTTTTGATCGGACCTTAGGTTTTTCGTCCGAGGGCATCTTAAAGGCGGAAGGGAGGCCGAGGGGTGTGAGGCGAGAACACCCCTAGCTGGGCCAGGCTGGGCAGCGGCCAGTGGTGTGGTGGCCCCAGCCCT